>JABFTP020000001.1:99795405-101224041 GCA_013387265.2 Cryptolaemus montrouzieri | reverse complement strand
AACCGCTCACCTCACCTAACCCACCCGAGGGCCCATACCCATATCTAACCTACGCCAAAACCGCTCACCTCACCTAACCCACCCGAGGGCCCATACCCATATCTAACCTACGCCAAAACCGCTCACCTCACCTAACCCACCCGAGGGCCCATACCCATATCTAACCTACGCCAAAACCGCTCACCTCACCTAACCCACCCGAGGGCCCATACCCATATCTAACCTACGCCAAAACCGCTCACCTCACCTAACCCACCCGAGGGCCCATACCCATATCTAACCTACGCCAAAACCGCTCACCTCACCTAACCCACCCGAGGGCCCATACCCATATCTAACCTACGCCAAAACCGCTCACCTCACCTAACCCACCCGAGGGCCCATACCCATATCTAACCTACGCCAAAACCGCTCACCTCACCTAACCCACCCGAGGGCCCATACCCATATCTAACCTACGCCAAAACCGCTCACCTCACCTAACCCACCCGAGGGCCCATACCCATATCTAACCTACGCCAAAACCGCTCACCTCACCTAACCCACCCGAGGGCCCATACCCATATCTAACCTACGCCAAAACCGCTCACCTCACCTAACCCACCCGAGGGCCCATACCCATATCTAACCTACGCCAAAACCGCTCACCTCACCTAACCCACCCGAGGGCCCATACCCATATCTAACCTACGCCAAAACCGCTCACCTCACCTAACCCACCCGAGGGCCCATACCCATATCTAACCTACGCCAAAACCGCTCACCTCACCTAACCCACCCGAGGGCCCATACCCATATCTAACCTACGCCAAAACCGCTCACCTCACCTAACCCACCCGAGGGCCCATACCCATATCTAACCTACGCCATAAACCGCTCACCTCACCTAACCCACCCGAGGGCCCATACCCATATCTAACCTACGCCAAAACCGCTCACCTCACCTAACCCACCCGAGGGCCCATACCCATATCTAACCTACGCCAAAACCGCTCACCTCACCTAACCCACCCGAGGGCCCATACCCATCATCTAACCTACGCCAAAACCGCTCACCTCACCTAACCCACCCGAGGGCCCATACCCATATCTAACCTACGCCAAAACCGCTCACCTCACCTAACCCACCCGAGGGCCCATACCCATATCTAACCTACGCCAAAACCGCTCACCTCACCTAACCCACCCGAGGGCCCATACCCATATCTAACCTACGCCAAAACCGCTCACCTCACCTAACCCACCCGAGGGCCCATACCCATATCTAACCTACGCCAAAACCGCTCACCTCACCTAACCCACCCGAGGGCCCATACCCATATCTAACCTACGCCAAAACCGCTCACCTCACCTAACCCACCCGAGGGCCCATACCCATATCTAACCTACGCCAAAACCGCTCACCTCACCTAACCCACCCGAGGGCCCATACCCATATCTAACCTACGCCAAAACCGCTCACCTCACCTAACCCACCCGAGGGCCCATACCCATATCTAACCTACGCCAAAACCGCTCACCTCACCTAACCCACCCGAGGGCCCATACCCATATCTAACCTACGCCAAAACCGCTCACCTCACCTAACCCACCCGAGGGCCCATACCCATATCTAACCTACGCCAAAACCGCTCACCTCACCTAACCCACCCGAGGGCCCATACCCATATCTAACCTACGCCAAAACCGCTCACCTCACCTAACCCACCCGAGGGCCCATACCCATATCTAACCTACGCCAAAACCGCTCACCTCACCTAACCCACCCGAGGGCCCATACCCATATCTAACCTACGCCAAAACCGCTCACCTCACCTAACCCACCCGAGGGCCCATACCCATATCTAACTACTGTCATTCTAAAAACTCTTTCACTGAAGGCCCTCCTTCGATCTACTACGCCTAAATCTCACCTAATTCCTTCAATGGTAACATCTCTTCATGTAATGCAATTTCCCAATTTTGAATAAACCAAATCTTTACTAATTTCGTATTCATTAGGTTAGCTCTACTAACACTTCGTTCATATCAAATTTTACTTCAATTAGGTTAGGTTAGATAGGTTCCGTATACAAGTCCATCACAAATTTCCACTTTTTTCAATAAACCTGAGCTTTACTTATTTCGTATTCTCTCAGGTTAGCTCTTCTAACACAATTCATTTGAAATTTTACTTCCATTAGGTTAGGTTAGATAAATTCCGTATACTAATATAAGCCTCTAATAACTGCGAAATATTAATTGCTGTCGCGATTTCATTTTTTCACTGGGCTCAAGATCCCTGAAAATAATCACCACACCTAACAGCCCAAACGTGTAACTACCCATGTAGTTCATGAATATAGTGCAAAAAAGGATACGAGAAAAACGGAAATGTACATATAAATCCAATTTAAGGCGATCTTTATATTTTAGATTCTATCTACGGCACCTAGAAGGCACATAAGAATATTACAGCTTCTTATAAAAAAGTACAGCCAACATTGAAGCTCTCTAGTAACACACTGCTCGAAACTAGACCAATATTAACGTAGGTAACTATAAAACCTAGCGCGCCATATACTTTTCGTTAGCAGAAACATGAAACCTACGTCAACACAACTATTCTCACCTATCTTTCATTCATCTTACCAGAAACCATATATGAACGTAATTTTAACCTAGGCCAAAACATTATATTCAATACAATAGTTATTCCATTATTGTTCATTACTTTCTTATGGATTATATAATCTCTTCCAGAAGCCGGTGGTGCCATCTAGTAACTAGTTTTTTGAAAAATTGAAGATAATACAGGCCAATGTAATTTCAAGTACGAAAACGAATTGAAAAATTACTACATAAATAATAGCTCCACCCATCTTTTGAAAGCTGTAAGCTTTGCAATTGAGAGCTTAATGAGCTCAGTCTGCACCATTTTGACAGATCCTAATCCCTCTACCCTGATTCTGTTTCCAAGCTGGCTATTGGCACATGGCTTTTACTATTTTTTCTCCTTCCCCCACATAGTCAACATGATATTTTCTGGAACGATCATAGCTTATTAAGCTGATTTCTGAGATGCCAGTCGCACTTTATTACGGCCATTACATTTCTCAGCTCTAGTCCGAAGAGTTTCACCCAAGTGTTGTCTCAGGCAGAGAAAGAAATACTGCTATCAAACCGATAATGTCTCATCTTCAGGTTCAGCCACAGATTATTTTCCGTCCTTGTTAGTATTCGTGCGAGTTCTAGTAACGCCAACTAGAAGGGTCTAATGAGGACATACAATATCCTGTAATAATAAGACATTGCTAGCGCCATCTAGTAACAAACTGCCACAATCCACAACAATAATATATGAAACTATAATACCATATGTAACTTTCACTTTTCGATACATAAAACATGAACATTTAATACTGTCAAACTATTTTCACACACCTACCATAAATTTTCTCCTCAAACTTCATATGAACGTATTTTTAACCCTTTCCAAAACATCAAATGCAATACAAAACGATTATATCAGTATCCAACCCAACTTATTTAATGCTTAAATAACTTCACCAGATACCAATGGCGCCATCTAGTAACTAGTAACCTAAAATAAAACTGTAATAATACAGTACACTTCCATTCCAAGTGCGCCAACTACTTAATGGTAGTACACATACATACAACTAATTGCATTACGCAGATAACGTGTTCTATTGATTCTACCACACCACCCACCCTCAACATAATCTGCATGAGAGGTTGTTGACCGATTAGCTTCTGAAGCTGATATCTGAGGCGACAATCCCCGTTTATTATGGCTATTAGAACTCTCAGCTCTAACCCAGAAAGTTTAAACCAAGTCTTGGCTTAGGAATAGAAGGTCTACTTATAGCAAACACAGTCTCTACTTCAGACCCTACCACTAGTTGTTTTTCTTCCTTGCGATCTCCAAGGAAATTCCGAGCCTAGGTTCGGGTACACTGTATATGAAGGCTCTTCCACGGGCGGCTAATGAGTCTGCGTAGGCGTAGGTTAGGTTAGTTTTAGATGTAAGTTCAATTTTCTACTTGGTTTTGGATTTTGGTTCTACAATCGATTTTTACGACGAATTGGCGCACTTACCCATTTTAAATTATAGTAAATTAATGTCTGACTGAAAACATCAAACATAAATTTACGATGACCACAACAAGTATTTTTCATCCATAAACAATGGTATTTTGACGATTGAAAAACCAAAAGAAAACGTTTGCGAGACCACCGCTGTGGCCAGGTGGGAAGATCACAGGCTTCCCAGTTTCTACGCATGCGGCTGCCTGTTCGATTCCGCGGAAGGTTTGAGTGTGGTATGCGTCTTTGATTTTGACAGAGTCGCCCCTATAGAGGCATATACTTCCTGGACCAGATAACTTGTAATCCTTGTGGTGGCAGTTATCATTGCACAGTCTAGGAGAGTGGTTCGGAATCCACTATAAGCTGTAGGTCCACCTGTATAAATGGGCTTGGTTCCCGAACACATCGTTGAAAGAAAAACGAAAACTACTACCGCTTGCGGGGGTTAATTTCATGGAAAATAGATTTAATTTATTGTCTCCATTCGAAATCGTCACCAATCAGAAAAATGCAATCTTTCGTTATCAATAATTTTTGTATTCAAAATCAGTCATTCAAATTTACATACATACATTTACAATACATCTCCACGTCGAACTGGTCTTTTCGACGAATGCTGCGGTTCGTACGAATCGTTGCATTATATACATCTTTGTTGGTCAGAGTTTCTATTAGAAAATCCCGGCGACAAGAAAATGCGACTGATAACGAAAGATTGCATTTTTCTGATTGCCGACGATTGCGAATGGACAAGTTAAATTAAAATAAAGAATGCTCCTTGAAATTAACCCTCGCAAACGTTTTCTTTTGGTTTTTCAATCGGCAAAATATCATTGTTTATGGATGAAAAATACTTGTGATCATCGTAAATTTATGTTTGATGTTATCAGTCGAACATCAATTTACTATCATTTAAAATTGTGAAGTGCAGAAATTCGTCGTCAAAATTGATTGAGGAACCTAAATGCAAAACCAAGTAGAAAATTGAAAAAACTGTGACACGAATGATTTGCTGGGCACTTTTTTCAACTTACTACTTACGCCTGAAACTATAATTTTATTTTATAAGAATACTTTAGTTCATAAATTCATTTGTATTCGTAAGTTTCTGTAATCAATAGGAGTAAGTAAATAAAAAATAATTCCTTCCCACCCTCTCCTATTCTTCCTCTTCTGATGGAAAAAGTCTCTTCACCTCCACGTGATTTCCATCTGACGATGACACCTTTGTTAATTCAAGCAAACAAAAATTTTTGATTGTTTTCATTCACTAACTGGTTTTGTCGACGACTGTTGCGGTTTGTAGGAGTCGTTGCATTATATCAAAGAATATTCATCTTCGCGCCACCTGTTTGTCAGAGTACCAACTGGAAAATCCCGGCGTCAAGAAAATGCAACTTCTGGGCTTCTATGTAAGACCGTATTCTCTGCCAATAGTAACATATGTAAGTATAAAACCAAGCGAGCCATTTACTTATCGTTAGCAGGGACATGAAACCTAAAACTGCACAACTATTTTCACCAACGTTTCGTTCGTTTTACCAGAAACTATAGATGAACGTTTTTTTAACCAATCCCAGAATATCACATCCAAGACAATATAATAATTCCATTATCCTACATTACTTATTTATAGATTATATAATCCCTTCCAGAAGCCATCTAGTAACTAGTAACCTGAAAAATAAAAGATAATACAGGACAATGTAATTTCAAGTACGGCTACTAATTATCATAGTACAAAACAAACTAATAGAAAATTTTCTTCAAAGTTAATAATAGCTCCACCCTTCTAGTCAAAGCTATGAGCTTTGCAATTGAGAGCTTAATGTGCTCAGTCTGCACCATTTTGACAGAACCAAATTCCTCTACGCTGATTCTGTTCCCAAGCTGACTATTGGCACATGGCTTGTTCTATTCATTCCCCCTCCCCCACATAGTCAACATGAAAATTTCTCGAACGATCCTAGCTTATTAAGCTTATTCCTGAGATGTCAGTAGCTCTTTCTTATGGCTATTAGAATTCTTAGCTCTAGCCCGAAGAGTTTAACCCATGTGTTGTCTCAGGTAGAGAAAGAACTACTGCTAGCATACCGATAATAGAGAGTGTTAGCAACTTGAATGATTTCGTTAATTTTACCATTAACTTTAATTATATTTACGATAATAACGTTCACTTCAAATAGAGTTTATCCAAACTTATAAAATATTGTAGTTATTCAATTATCAGTTTGTCACCTTAAAAATTGTCCCTTCTCATTTTACGGCCGATTTGTTTTCGTAAGGTTTGGTTGCACACGGTAAATGAGAGTAATTAACAGCTCTTAGGCTGCCGTAATAAAGTTTTTGCACCTCTTATTTTGAGCCTTCGTTATTTTCTGTGCATGCGCTCTTCAAAAATAGTATCCGCAAATTTTAATAAGGATAATAAATTACCGTTATTACGGCACAATAAGAGCCGGTAATTACACTCATTTACGGTGTGCAAGGTCGCCGGGTTGAATGTATCTCAAATGATTCTGGCCTGCAATAATTCGGATTTCGACCGAATTTCAGGAGCACTTTATCCTTGTTTTATTCTTTTCAGCCAACTTCTATACTGACGCTCAGTTAACGATGAAAGCAATTTGAATAAAATGTGTAATTATGTAATCTAATAAAAACGAATCGGCCGTAGTAAAATGACAAGTGACAAACTGACAGTTGAAGTTAAACAACTACATAGTTTAGTATGGTTGCAAAAACTCTATTTGAAGTGACCGTTATTATCGCAAATGTAATTAAAGTTAACGGTAAAGTTAACGAAATCGTTGAAGTTGCAAAAACTCTCTAACAACGGCAATTCTTTTTGGTTATTAGAGTTTTAGGACACAATTTTTAAAGAGCGCATGCGCTGAAGATAACGAACTCTCCAAATAAGAGATGCAAATACTCTATTGTCTCATCTTCAGGTTCAGCCACTGATTATTTTCCGTTCTTGTTATCGTTCGGGCGAGTTCAGCTAACAGTACCTAGATGGCTCTAATGAGTGAATACAATATCCTGTAATAAATAGACAATGCTAGCGCCCTCTAGTAATAAACCGCCACTACCTACAACAATAATATCATAGGAAACTAAACCATATGCGCCTTCTACTTTTTGTTACCAGAAACATGAACATTTAAGACGGTAAAACTATTTTCACAGACCTTCCATAAATTTTCTCCTGAAACTGCATATGAATGTATTTTTAATCCTTTCCAACACATCAATTACAATACAAAACAAATATATCAGTATCCAACATAACTTATTTAATGGTTAAATAACTTCATCCAGAAACCAATGGCGCCATCTAGTAACCTGTAACCTAAAACAAAACTGTAATAATACAGTACACTTCAATTCCAAGTGCACCTACTACTAATGGTATTACACATACAATTGCATTTCGCAAGTAACGTGTTCTACTGATTCTACCTCCCCCCCCAAAATAATCTGCATGAAAGGTTGTTGACAGATTAGCTTCTTAAGCTGATTTCAGGGGCGACAACCCCCTTTAGTATGGCTATTAGAACTCTCAGCTCTAGCCCAAAGAGTTGCAGCCAAGTCTTGGCTCAAGGAGTAAAAGCAAACCCAGTCTCTACTTCAGTCCCTACTACTGGTTGTTTTTCATCCTTGCGGTCTCCAGGGAAATTCCGAGGCTAGGTTAGGGTACACTGAATCTAAAGGCAGTTCCACGGGCGGCTACTGAGTCTGCCTTCCCATTGCCCTCAGAAACCCAGTGGACGGGATCCTCATAAAACGGTACCTATCTTTCTCTGTCTGGCAAGGGTTGAACGACATTCCTACACCATAAATGACGTTCACTTGTCGGATGCCTATAACTTCAGTGCAGCTTCGCTATTCGTAATAATTTCTATTGACCTACTTGTCAATCTACCCGCAAGCATGAGTTTAGCTTAGCGGTCAACGGCAAATATTTCTGCTTGAAAGATAGTCGCAAGTCCGCTGAAAACACATACACTGTTCCTTGGTTGCACCTTGATCATATACACCAGCTCCAACACATTGGGCAGTTTTTTGTCTACCAACGGAGGTGACCTATTCCTATCTACTAGGAATGATGATCTGGTAAAGTAGTTCTGTGTAGGTTTTGGGTAATGCTATATCGGACTTCACACTCAGCGTCTCGTCCCTAGTTTCAGCCTGTAAAGCGCCATACATGAAGATGACAATATTTTACCCATTCCAGATGTGATGAAATCTGTAGGCAGCCATTCCAACTGCTCCTCCTAATCACCGTGGCTGCAGGCTTGAAACTGTTACTACACATACTAGAGTATAATGCTGCAGTAATTATCCTGTAGGCGGTTCTATGCAATTCAAAGAAACTTGAGTTGGGGTACCTTTTCATGTCTACTCTCTCACCATAATCACATTTTACCACTGAATTTGTTTTGGGGCACGCCCTCCTTTTCTTTCATTATTATTGTTTTCCAGGTGTAAATTCCACGTAAACTTTCTATTGAAGGTAACCACCAGATATCTGCCTCCACAAACGGAATAAACACACCACTCATCAGATTGGAAGTGTTTTGAATATAACCCTTTACCTAGTGAATGGCTTCATAACAGTTTTGTGGTGGTTTATACTAAGTTTTTCACCCTCGCTACCCTTGAATAACTGAAATAGCCCCCTAAAGTCTGTGGAAGACGTCGTCGTTATCCACAGTTAAATATATATAAATTATTTCAACTAGTTCTCTACACAGTTTACAAACATCAGTGAATTATTACATGGATATAGCAAAACAGTCTCATATACCAACAACAAATAAATGAATATAAATTCACTCAATCTTATATAGATAATGTTTGGATACATCTTCCCTAGAATCACTTTCATGAACTCCTCTATGGAGTAGCATACATTTCATAGCACCATGTACCTTAATTTATTAATTTCCGAAATTTCCATTCATTCGGAAGTTTGTTATATATTTTCTTTCCCTCATAATTAAAACTTTGCTGAGTCTGCCTCTTCCTGCATTGTGGAAGCACCCAATTGTATTTATATCTTGAATTATGGTTATGCACACTTGCATGTGTTGGAGTCTATTTCTGTGCAGATGTGTGCTCTGAAGAACAAGTAGTATGTAGACTGATGATAAGGCAAGTACTTTTAAGTTTATTTAAGTGCGGTCTACAGATAACAATATGGTGTATGTCAGTTACTGCTTCTATAGCACTATTTTGCAGCAGGAAAACAGTCCATCATTAGATGATTTTCACAACATTATATCGTGTCGTCACACTATAGATGTGCATAAAACGTAAAGAGTGCTGCCTTTTTCTCTACTATACTGCGTATTCAAATGTTCAGTGAGCCGAATATTGCCAATAGGTCATCCACCCAATAGTGACCTCAACAAAAGTGATAGTACTCCTCCCTGAGATCAGCCCCTACCACCCACAAAACTGACTATTTCCCATTTCAGTGAAGTGTTGATCACTTTGGCATTTATCATATTGCTAGTCAGTAACATAATATTTGGTACTCCTCTGGCTCTCTCAACCGCACATAATGAACAAGTGTGGGACACATTAAATTCACCCTCTATGACTAGGAAGGTTGCAGCTGCAGTTGTCTTGTGATCCAGAGACTAAGTGATCCTCCAACTATATTATTAAGAATCAAATCTGATGATTTACCTTTCTGAAAGGTATAATGATGTTCATCTGGAAGTTTCAGCGATAACACATCAGTCCTAATGAATCCATCTAACACCTTCACCAAGGTTTCATAACTGAAATCATAAGAATTATCCGTCGAACAATTTAGGTGGTTGAGTTTGATTTACTCACCTTAGGGATGTATACAACCCTAACCTTTTACCAGCTAGTCTGGACAATATTCCAGGCCAGGCTCAAATGAAAGAACCTAATGAGGTATATCTTAAAATAAAACCTCCCTTTTGACATTCCTGAAACTGTCCATTACCCTCCTCTACTTTCACTTCCCTTATATTATGATGATCAACACCGTCTTACCCTAATCTTTAATCCTAAGTGATTTCCCTATCACTATCTCATTCTAAATTCTCCAAAGTTCATTTTCTTCCCACAAATTTGATATCTCTTAAATAGAACCTAATTATCTGTTGAACTTAACAAGGAATATACTTTTATGCAATTTTCAAATGAAAAGCTGGGACCTACGGGTGGTATCCTGCTCACAGATATCCTTTGATAAGTGTAAATATATCATACACCTAATGTTTATATTGCTGCTACCTCTTCTTTGAGTGCTGTTTAACAATATTGCAATCCATACTGAATTGCATACCTACTTTGCTATCTATTTTTAGACCAGATTATGTATCTTTTCTCTTTGTATGATAATACTGTAATGGATCCTAATACTCCACTCAGTACTAGTTACTATGTTGAATATATAAACTTTTGTAACTGTTGTTTCATGGTCTTTTCAGTCAAATTTATATTCCTCTACTAAAAATCTGAATAGATATAAATGATCACTTTGCTTTCTTCTATGGCAAAGTTTCTTCTTCAGTTTGCACCTTTCCATTTTCTTTTACTTCTTCAAATGTTACTGATAACAACTTCCACATCCTATTTTTTTCTTCAAATATTGTTACTTTTGATACTTTCCATAAATCAACTTTCACTGGGCCTGTAACAAACTGAATATATAAAAGATGAAAGATACGCTAATAATACGTCAAATATCGAAATTAATTACTAATACATAAATGCTACGACATAAAATAGAACAAAATCGATGAAGAATATCATGTTCATGTATACAGTATTGAAATTTAGAAACAATCATTCACTATAACATAGTATATAAATCATGTTTGACTATTGCCATACGATATTTATATAACCATAACCTGTCAATGACTATAGGCGCGTTAAAATTCTTCTTTCATCATTTCCAATCAAGACTATGGCATTTACCTGAAGACGTTGTATGCAGTTCCTAGCATCTAATGTCAGGTTGGATAACTTTTCTATTTTCTAATGCTGCTATTTATATATACTTAACGCACAAGCGCACCAAGTTCCGAGTCGATCAGCTGTTACATTGAACCGTACAAATTTCGGCCAAGGTTGTCAGACTTACTTTCTTCTCAGGGAATTCAGTAAGAGATTGAAAAATCAATTTGCACTAATTTGCAGTGATTTCTTCCAGTAGTGTTTGTAATTTTCAGGGCGCTATTTGTATGAAAGAAATGTTTGAGAAATCGTACGGAAAAATTAAAATATTACACTGCAACTACGCAATCGATCAGGGTGTTTGTTATTTTATACTAGTTATTGCACTTTCAATTGAAATTACCAAATTATGGATTAATAAAACTTAGATAGAATCGCGCATAATTGCAAATTGAAGGCCCTACGATATGGTCCTAGGGCAGGACGTTTGGCGGATTCACTGGTAACAAAGAATGCGGTCTTACCTAGTAGCCCAGAAGTCGCATTATCTTGACGCCGGGATTTTCTAGTAGGTACTCTGATCTACAAGTGGCCCGAAGATGAATATAATTCAACGATTCGTACAACTACAAACCGCAGCAGTCGTCGACAAGACGGTTTTTTAATACAAAAATTGCTGATAACGAAAGATTGCATATTTCTGATTGCCGACGATTGCGAATGGAGAATATAAATGCAAATCTCCTAAGCCTACGTAAAAATCTGACATTTTCGTAAAGCGAAAAAATGCAAATTTGTGATTGTTCCTTTTAAATGTGAGAAATACGTTTTCACTCTCTTCCTCTCTCCTTGCTAGATATTGTTTATCACGCACACCAATGTCAAAGAATACGGTCTTACATAGAAGCCCAGAAGTCGCATTTTCTTGACGCCGGGATTTTCTAGTAGGTACTCTGACCAACAGGTGGCAAGAAGATGAATATACTTTGATATATTGCAACGATTCGTACAAACCGCAGCAGTTGTTTTTCAAGACCAGTTAGCCAATGAAAACAATCATACTTTATCGATCAGGACATTATTATTTTTTTTTAACTTTCAAACATGTGTCGCATGCTTAGTCAATGCCACCTTCGTGATATAAGCAGCACAAAAATATTTGTTTGCTTGAATTAACAAAGGTGTCATCGTCCGATGGAAACCACGTGGAGGTGATGAGACTTTTCCATCAGGTGAAGAAGATTAGAAGAGGGTAGGGAATGAATTATTTTCTATTTACTTATTCTTATTGATTACAGAATCTTACGGATACAAATGAATTTTTGAACTAGAGTATTCTTAAGAAATAAAATTATAGTTTTAGATGTAAGTTCAATTTTCTACTTAGTTTTGGATTTTGGTTCTACAATCGATTTTCCGCACTTACCCATTTTAAATTATAGTAAATTAATGTCCGACTGAAAACATCAAACATAGATTTATGATGATCATAACAAGTATTTTTAATCCATGAACAATGATATTTTGACGATTGAAAAACCGAAAGAAAACGTTTGCGAGGGTTAATTTCATGGGGCATAGGTTTAATTCATTTTAATTTATCTTCTCCATTTGCATTCTTCAGCAATCAGAAATATGCAATCTTTCGTTATCAACAATTTTTGTTTTCAAAAACCGTCATTCAAATTTACATACATGTACAATACATCCCCACGTCGAACTGGTCTTGACGACTGCTGCGGTTTGTGCGAATCGTTGCATTATATTCATCTTTACGCCACCTGTTAGTCAGAGTACCTACTAGAAAATCCCGGCGTTAAGAAAATGCGTCTTCTGAACTTCTATGTATGTAAGACCGTATTCTTTGCCAATAGTAACATATGTAACATTGCCAATGTCAACTGTATTTGTATGAGAGCTCGTTTGTTTCAAAATAGATATTTCATTCGAGCTATTAGCAAAATTACTTACGCTTCGACCACGGTTGATCACGTACTAATTTTTCTGACGGGCGCTTATTATATTAATTGATTGTAAACTCGTAACTAATTGCTAAACTTAATTACATTACATTGTAATTATTTACGATGGTGCGAAGCAAATCATAGTGTGTATATAGTGGATGTGAAAACTCGAAGGCGAATAAACCAGAAAAAATAAATAATTAAGTATGATTATTTTCATTGACTAACTGTTCTTGTAAGACGACTGCTGCGGTTTGTACGAATCGTTGCATTATATCAAAGAATATTCATCTTCACGCTACCTATTTTTCAGAGTCTCTACTAGAAAATCCCGGCGTTAAGAAAATGCGACTTCTGGGCTTCTATGTAAGACCGTATTCTTTGGTAAAACCGTATTCTTTGCTGGTACCAAATAAAATCCTTAGATTTCTACAACTGTAACCTAATTTATATTAGTTTAACCTTATCCGAGGTTTGCTTTACTAACAATTAAAGCAAATAAATTTTTACTTACTCTAGGTCCCGTATATTAATATATGGTAATGTTTTCTACTGTTCAGGTTCTGCTCCGTTACTAAAGGAGGGCGCTACAGATAATTGCTTAATATTAATGGCAGTCGCGATATATTTTCTTCAGAGGACTCAGTAATACTAATCAAATCACTTGACCTGAAGACCAAATCATATTTAACTTTGCTGGTGATGAATAAAAGACTGAAATAAAAGCATAAAAATAAAGCATACAAAGACAAATGATTACGATTATTTGAAGATATCATGTGTTTGATTCTGCTAACGCCACCTAAATGGCGCAATAGAGGAGTTACAGCATCCTGTAATAAAGTGCAGACTCAACTGGCGTCCTCTAGTAACAGACCCCTCTAACCAACATCAATATCACAGTCGCCACTATATAATAATGTAGTTTCAACCCATTCTAACACATAATCTACAAGACAAAACAATTATTCCTCTATTCAACATCACTTATTTGATGCTGAAATGAGTAATACCATTATTCTGAAACCGGTAATCTAAAATAAAACTGTAATAATACAGTACACTTCAGTTCCAAGTGTGCCAACTACATAACGGTAGTACCAGAGAATACATTCTTACATAGTAGTCTAGAAGTCTGATTTTCTTGACGCCGGGATTTTCTAGTGAGTACTGAGACCTACAGGTGACGCGAAGATGAGTATTCTTCTATTAATGCAACGATTCGTACAAACCCCAGCAGTCGTCGAACTCGTCTACAAGACCAGTTCGACGTGGTAATGTATTGTAAATGTATGTATGTAAATTTGAATGACGGTTTTTGAATACAAAATTGTTGATAACGAAAGATTGCATTTTTCTGATTGCCGACGATTGCGAACGGAGATGATAAATTAAAATAAATTCTATGCTCCATGAAAATAACCCTCGCAATCGTTTTCTTTTGGTTTTTCAATCGGCAAAATATCATTGTTTATGGATGAAAAATACTTGTGATCATCGTAAATTTATGTTTGATGTTTTCAGTCAGACATTAATTTACTATAATTTAAAATGGTTAAGTGCAGAAATTCGTCGTCAAAATTGATTGAGGAACCTAAATGCAAAACCAAGTAGAAAATTGAAATTACTGCGACACGAATGATTCGCTGGGCACTTTTTTCAACTTACTACTTACGTCTGAAACTATAATTTTATTTTATAAGAATACTTTAGTTCAAGAATTCATTTGTATCCGTAAGTTTCTGTAATCAATAGGAGTTACTATATGGAAAATAATTCATTCCCACCCTCTCCTATGCTTCCTCTCCTGATGGAAAGAGTCTCATCACTTCCACGTGGTTTCCATCGGACAATGACACCTTTGTTAATTCAAGCAAACAGAAATTTTTGTTCAAAAGTTAAAAAAATAAACACATGATCGATAAAGTATGATTGTTTTCATTGGCTAACTGGTCTTGACAAACAACTGCTGCGGTTTGTACGAATCGTTGCATTATATCAAAAAATATTTATCTTCACGCCACCTGTTGGCCAGAATACCTACTAGAAAATCCCGGCGTCAAGAAAATATGACTTCTGGACTTTTATGTAAGACCGTATTCTTTGCCAATAGTAACCAAAGATGATTTATATACTCTAGATGAGGAACCCACTTCAACGTAAAATTTTCACACAGTATAGTGAATTTGACGTACAAAACAGCCCGTCTGCTGACGCCCTCTTTGATAATAGACTATATGTGCGGTACTATATCTATAAGCGCAGTGTTCTGCACTAATACGACAAAATGATGAGTGAATTATTCTGATATGGCACATAGATGACGCGTGAAATCGATAGAACCTATGATATTCAGCTGACATGAGCGTAGACATGAATAGGAAAAAAGGGTTAGAAATGCAGAAAAGGAGAATATGTTCAATTATTTATCAATAGCTTTCAATATATGTTTTCACAAACCCATATATACTTAAACACAAAATATTATAAATATCCATCCTACTTTGGCATCTCTTTTCAGAGAGATGCAGACAATCTATGAATGTTTAATTTTTAAATCGAAGGAAAGAAGAACAGACATCTATAATATGACTCCATTACAAGTTACACGCATTTTAATTTAAATTTATGAAAGAGTGTAGCACGCTTTTTTCAAAATAGGAATGTAAAATTGAAAATTCGAATTCAGACCAAAAAGTTTGCTATGAGAATAATTTTCAGTTTCGAAAGTGCAATGCCTGACTTTACCTCCAGAAAATTGTATTAGAACATCAAGAATATTCATATCATTAGTTAAGTGCATTTTCGATGAGAATGATTAATTTTGTTTAAATAAAACAACTTTTGAAGTAATTCAATACATAATTGTGATATTTTTCAAATAATTATTTAAAGGTGATGTATTATTATGATATCATCTATACATTATGAAAATGAATAAATTGCAGATATTGTATCAGTTAGGTATTTACTGCGCATTAAATTAATGGCAAATGCAATTTCGACAACATTCTTGACAAGAAGTAATCGGTAAACCAATGTAACAAATATAAAGCGAAAGACGAAATCTCTGGTAAAAAAAGTCTATTCGATTCATAACAATTCCGAAACAAAACATCAATTCATCTATCCATAAATAAATCTGTACAGAGACGAAAATAGACAAACAATTTAACGCTATCATGTTCTATGTTCTCACTCTCCATTTTCTACCAGTCAGTGTCGCAAAGCATGCAATAGGTTGCATAGTGCGTACGATGTACAAAAAACTAAGAAAAAATTGAATTTTTAACTCATTACAAGGGGTTGAAGTTTTAATTTTTTGCAGAATTTATTGTCGAAGCCAACTGGCCATCATATCAAAAATGCAGATTGATTAGAAGAAATTGCAGTTTCCCAGCTATTTTAACAGAATTATTAAAAGTTTTGTGAGCATTCACCAGTTATCAGGATCGTATGAATACGTTCATTTTTGGTATAAGTGTGCGTTGCGCTTTTTATAATGGGCAAAATTATAAATATAAGGAACATAGGGTTGAACTGAGAACTGATTAATAGTAGTATTTTCCTGAGTAGTAACCAACTGTAAAATTTCTGAAATTAGGTTCCAATTCCTCTAAGAGACTACAAATTAACACAAAGCTAGGAATGGCGATAATGTGTAGGGTTGAAAATTTCCTGCAACTGAAGTTCTTGGCATTCATTTGTGGTTTTAAATTCGCATTTACAATCTTAATCAATTATGTACATTATTCCATAAAAATATTTCGGAAGTAACTATATTATATTCCACAATGGGATTATATCTTAGCAAATTTTTGGGCGGTTTCCATATTTGAACCCAAAATTTTGCTTTTGAAGAAGCATTTTCCATCTAGCTGAAATTCCTATTTGATATTAGTTTGGAATCGATTGGTTTCGAGTTCCAATGTTGGCAATTTCTATCATAGGAAAAATTTTGCTGCGTCATCTTCCGAAGATAATGCTTCGGAATGATAACGGAGAAATTTATGAAATACAAACTTTCGAAAGAACGATACATGACTATAGGCATTATTGGAATGGTTTTTCATATGGAGTCATAATACCATCGTGAATTTCAGAAATTGTTATGAAATATACGGTATATTTTAGATATTGAAACTTAATCAACACTAAAATGAAACGTTATAAAAGGGTGAATTTCAAAAAAAATTGAGTTTTCGGAAGAGCGAAAATTCTCAAAACAGGTGAAATTTGATGAAGAAATATTTCTGTACAACTATGAAAGAAATGATGCCATCAAGGTTATTTTTTCACACTGTAACTTTTCATGAAAAAGGAAATCAAAAAGAGAAAGAGAAAGAAGCTATTGAGAAAACGTTACAGATTATTGAATTCGTCAAAAAATGTGATTAGTTCGTTAAATTCTGGTGGAAATGAGTTGATGAATAACATGGATTTCTGTCACTCTAGTCGAAGTTTTTACGATTTATTGAGAAAATTGGGTTTCAATAAGTCCACCCTCAATAATTCCTAATTAAATATTATCCAAACAACTCACTACACTGTTACAAGTGAAGCTGAGAATTAATTTCTATTTTCGAATACAAGTTGAAAGCGTATAATGGCCGATGTTCAGCACGAAATGTCTAGCTGATTTCTGTCGGACGGTTCTGTCTCAAAGGAAACAGCGAAAAAACTCCAGTAAACTCGTCTGGTCTGTGTCTCGAGAAGCCGTCAAAACAAAAGACGCATTGCCTTAAAATTAACTTCGCTCAGGGTACCGTTTATATGGGTTTTATTATCATTGTTATTATTTGAATGATAAGAAATTAGAAATATTTGTCTTTAAACTTCGGTTAGAAAAACTGAAAATCTAATTATATTTATCGTTAATATGTATATAATATATCAGATTTATTATGATTACATAATTGTTCATAACGAAAATAAAAATTGACAACAGACGTTTGTTTTATTATACACGTAGGTATCTACATAAATATACTTCTATTGATAGATTTCAAATGTTAATTGATAGACAAAAATTAAATAAAAACGTTTATAGAGTTAGATATGAACATAAAAATAAGATGAAATATTTTAGGTAACATACATAAGAAAAAAAAAATATATATATATATATATATATATATATATATATATATATATATATATATATATATATATATATATATATATATATATATGTATACATTATATAGTTTAATAAAAACTTCTTTCCGCCTCTATTCAAATTTTTTGGCACCCGCTTCACTTCGTTGTGAAGTCTTGACACTGAATTGTTCAACGGTAGGATTTCGGGTGAAAACCTCCAGCTTACCGAATGACTAAAAAAAATGTTCCAATGGTCCTGATTGAAACGATTCGTTAACAAATATTCCACGTTTTCACTTTCCTGTTTCATAGACTCCCAAAGATATAAAATGCCTATCAACGTTTGTTCAAAGCCCAAAAAGCAAGGAGGACGCGCAAGAGTAGAACCGGTAATTTTCCGCGTACGAGCATAATCAATAAATTGCCTTAAATTATTCTCGGGGTGATAATTCTTTCGCGAAAGAGCGTAAATTCCTTTTTTCTTCACATTGAAATAATCGAACAAGTTATTAACCTTCTTCAGAAATTCTGAAGTATTGATTGAGGTATCGGAATCGAGTTGTTTGGTGTTAAACGCCGTTAAAATGGATGCGGATACAGAGTTACTAAAAATTTGGGTTGCTACAGACACTTACATTTTCTCAAATGGTTTCGGACGTATATGAGCATCTGTTATTTTACACATTAAACGAGCATTAACTAATTTGGAGTCTATTATGTACGTTTCCTCTATATTTGACCACCGGCATCTACTCTACCGTGAACTACAAATTGGTTACGAAGTGATTTTATTAAATGAGGAACATCGTAAAGATAAACAATATCTGGCCGTCGATATTAACAATAGGATGTTCCACGGTAACCCCTATATCACGATAAGCTTTTCTGTTATTCGTACCCTGATCACACGTGATAGCCCTTACCAATATTCCAATTGATTTCAATTTTGAAATAAGGGTTATCAGTATGGTTTTTATTTCACCTCCCGCCATATTTCCAGAAACGAAGAAATAACTTAACGGAATTTTGTAATACGCATAAAGTCCTCGAATCATAAAAACAAGAACGTGATTTCCAAGATTTTGTTGTCGACCGAATTCTCCATAATCTGAAACTAATCAATTTAGAATTGTAACTAATACTCCTCTTTATTCCGATTTCATCAAAAAGTATAACACAGTTTTTTCTGCTTCGGTAGAACCGTCAAATTTCAAACGCACATGTTCGAAAGTAAACGCTATCAAGGATAACCCGTCTCTAATTTAATCGAAATGAACCAATTCGAGATTGTGCCTTTATGCGGGAGAGTGAATCCCTGACGAACTCGAAGGAAATTTTATATTCCCGGGCTTCTGTAAAAAATTGTGGGACCAAATTTTTTTTTTCTTCTGAATACTCTGTATGCGGCTTATGTTCCGTTTGGAGATCTATGAACGTTTTGACACTTCGTAATCGTTGCTTCACTCTTTTATGTTCTTTCAGAATGATCTGGTCCCTGGCGCGCCCGCGACGTAATTGACGATTATTTAGACGAAGGACATCAATACATTTCCTTAATTTATCGATTTGTTTTTGTTTCGCAGCTAATTTACGTTTGAATTGACAAATTCCGCGGGAGGAACATGAAGAATCTAAGTTTGCCGTAGAGGAGAAATATGTCGATAGTGGACTTCCGTGTTCGTCAAAAAGTAGTTTTCCAGTCACTTCAGCCTCACAGGGGATACGTAATTATGTTTTTATTTTTATCAGAATCAGCGCCGAAATCC
This sequence comes from Cryptolaemus montrouzieri, assembly GCA_013387265.2. Taxonomy (NCBI): domain Eukaryota; kingdom Metazoa; phylum Arthropoda; class Insecta; order Coleoptera; family Coccinellidae; genus Cryptolaemus; species Cryptolaemus montrouzieri. The sequence goes on along the minus strand of JABFTP020000001.1, from coordinate 101,204,171 downwards.
ATAAAATCGAGTTGCAGAGTTGGTACTGCATGAGAGCGTAAATAACGTTTCGAATGATCAGTAAAACACGAATCCGCAAAGTGTATGCTACCAATTCTTTTGTACCTGATGTCTTTACGCGGAACAAATGACATTAAATCCCGCCGATCGATTGCCCGAGGCCAATCCCCTTGTCGTGAGTCCAACGGAAATCTGAAAAATGAAAAATTTGAAACCCCCCCACGCGATATTTATTTTCACAATATTTCACTGAACACCTATACCCGATTGCTTGGATGTTATTGGATTTTTTACCATCGCCATTACTGGGAAAGCTCTTTCAGTAAATTCAGTAACAAAAATTTTCAATCGACATAGAACCTATATAAAGTAAACCTGCTCTAGGCAAAATCAATCAGATAGAAACAATCATTTACCCAAAAGTCAGATCAAATATTAATTCTCGTTTCAAACTACAAGAAATATACGAACTCTTAAAAAGTGACATTCCCCTTCTCAATGTACATCCTACCCATTGAAATATAGATGGAAAATCCAGAAGACACGATAATTTTATTGGTTCGATTCAGTTGCATATGAATGCTATGGTTTTCGGTAAACAAGGTTGCCAGATTGTGATCTATCCCTAACGAGTAAGAGAATACGGAACCAAAGAACATTAATTTATTAATAAACCAAAATATACAGGGCCATTGACAGAAATTATTCATAATTTTATGATCAGAAGGTCGATAATTCGAATTAAGAACTTGCATTAGATTTAAGGAAATATACTCAAATATGTAATCAATCAATCATCAGTCAAAACTTAAAAGAATACAGTTAAATTTTTGACTTATGGAAAATAGGATACTGAATATTGTGAATCGAAGTACATAACAAATGATGCATGAGAATAAAATAATGTCTAAAATTGCACGTAATGAAAATTCGATAAAATTATTCACAAATATTCAAACTTCCTCCCATCATTTTCTAAACAGTTCTCTCTCAGGGTGTTCAACAACTTCACTCTCGTACGTTACTTTTCAGAAGAATTTAAATGTTGAGGGAATTTACGTAATTTTTTTTTACCACAAATGTATGTTGTGATTTCAGAAATTCGAGCATAGATGATCCTAAGATAATCGTAGGATTGCAGGATATATCCCGACTTCTATTTTCTCAGTTACTATTCTAACAATACTTTGTTCTCCTTCCATTCCATTTTTGGTGAAATTGATTTTTTTCCAAATTGAGACAAAAACATGGAAAATTTAATAGAAATTATCTTGATTTAAAAAGAATTCAATGATCAATTATTTCATCACGTCTTGGAACTCAAATGATTTTCTTCAAAATAATCCAGAGGGGGCTACCGAAAACCTTGATGAAGAAAAGTCTCATTCAACCACTATTACTAGGACTTAAAGGTGATTGGATATTTCCACCAGCCATAAAGAATCTTGAGAGGAAATGCATGGTGTATTCACGACTTGGACCGAAAGATATATTCGATTATTATTTACTATGAACACATATGTATTCGCCTACACTATAAGTGGTCGTATTCGTTGTAATCTTAAGTATAAAATCGTATGAAAGCTCCAATCTATTTTATTAATAAACGATATGATGAAACGTGCATTTTCAGGTACGTAACTTTGAAATCATAATGGCTTCGAATTATTCACAAAATTTTCCATTTTCGTATTCCATATAATATGAAATTTGAAAGGAAACATATATCTACGTTGAAGATTGCACTTCACTAATTTTCTTCATCTGTAAAATAATTGATATTTTCTATCCATAATCAATCTGACAACACTGTGTGTTTAGTCTGACGCCTCTGGCGGTGCCTGCAAGCAGGCACCAGCAGCAAAGTTACGGAAAACAATCATTGTTCGCCGGTCGCCGGGTTGGCGTGTGACACTATAGATTGTAGAAAGAAAACAAACACTAAAAACTCTCTGTTATTCAAGTGGGCAAAATATTGGGCTTACCAAGATTTGCTTCAATACAGGGAATCATGGCCACAGTTTTTTAGAGTTAACCGTTTCGAAGGGTTGTTTTAATGAATAATTTTATGCATTTGAAGTAGTTTACAGTTCAGAAACTGAAATTATATCTTATGAGAACCTAGAAGATCACAACACTCTCGTAGGTATTTAATAAATATTTCGATGGAAAACTATTCATTGCATGTTACTTTTCCTATATCAAAATTGTCTTATTGTTTCAAATGCTATAAAAATTCCGATTTAGATTGTTGGTGGTACTTATCAACGATATAATGCTCCCATCATCGCCAGCATATCTTTTCTCAAGTAAAAATATCCCATCTTTAGAATGCTATAAAAAGGTCCGAAAATCTTAATTCTTTCAGTGAATTGAGGATAGAGAGTTCATATGAATATTGGTCTAGAAACTCTTCCATAAAAAATACGGGATATGTACTAAATTGTTATATATCGTGGAATGTGAAAAAATTGGCAATGATAAATGAATTCGCTACTTGTCTGATGATAAACGAAAGCTCGAATTAGTTATAACGTTGAATAAACTTTTCCATCTTAAAAGTGATATTTTTTACGTAGTAATATTCGCAATCCTCATAATGAAACTATTTTGAATTTTTAGAGTTGACTTCTAAAAATGTATTGTTATAATTTTCTTAAAAAGTCATATCTCTATTTCTGTAATAAGATCCAAAGATGATTTATATACTCTAGATGAGGAACCCACTTCAACGTAAAATTTTCACACAGTGTACTGAATTTGAGGTACAAAACAGTCCGTCTGCTGGCGCCCTCTTTGATAATAGACTATATGTGCGGTACTATATCTATAAGTGCAGAGTTCTGCACAAATACGACAAAATAATGAGTGAATTATTCTGATATGGCGCATAGATGACGCGTGAAATCGAAAGAACCTATGATATTCAGCCGACATGTGCGTAGACATGAATAGGATAAAAGGGTTTTACTCATTTTTTACATTACGTAGTCTAGGATTGAATGAGAAATGCAAAAAAGGAGAATATGTTCAATTATTTATCAATAGCTTTCAATATATGTTTTCACAAACCCATATATACTTAAACACAAAATATTATAAATATCCATCCTACTTTAGCATCTCTTTTCAGAGAGATGCAGACAATCTATGAATGTTTAATTTCCAAATCGGAGGAAAGAAGAACAGACATCTATTATATTACTCCATTACAAGTTACACGCATTTTAATTTAAATTTATGAAGAGTGTAGCACAATTTTTTCAAAATAGAAATGTAAAATAGAAAATTCGAATTCAGACCCAGAACTTTGCTTTGTGAATAATTTTCAGTTTCGAAAGTGCAATGCCCGACTTTACCTCCAGAAAATTGTATTAAAACATCAAGAATATTCATATCATTAGTTAAGTGCATTTTCGAAAAGAATGATTAATTTTGTTTAAATAAAACAACTTTTGTAGTAATTCAATACATAATTGTGATATTTTTTAAATAATTGTTTAAAGGTGATGTATTATTATGATATCATCTATACATTATGAAAATGAATAAATTGCAGATATTGTATCAGTTAGGTATTTACTGCGCATTAAATTAATGGCAAATGCAATTTCGACAACATTCTTGACAAGAAGTAATCGGTAAACCAATGTAACAAATATAAAGCGAAAGACGAAATCTCTGGTAAAAAAAGTCTATTCGATTCATAACAATTCCGAAACAAAACATCAATTCATCTATCCATAAATAAATCTGTACAGAGACGAAAATAGACAAACAATTTAACGCTATCATGTTCTATGTTCTCACTCTCCATTTTCTACCAGTCAGTGTCGCAAAGCATGCAATAGGTTGCATAGTGCGTACGATGTACAAAAAACTAAGAAAAAATTGAATTTTTAACTCATTACAAGGGGTTGAAGTTTTAATTTTTTGCAGAATTTATTGTCGAAGCCAACTGGCCATCATATCAAAAATGCAGATTGATTAGAAGAAATTGCAGTTTCCCAGCTATTTTAACAGAATTATTAAAAGTTTTGTGAGCATTCACCAGTTATCAGGATCGTATGAATACGTTCATTTTTGGTATAAGTGTGCGTTGCGCTTTTTATAATGGGCAAAATTATAAATATAAGGAACATAGGGTTGAACTGAGAACTGATTAATAGTAGTATTTTCATGAGTAGTAACCAACTGTGAAATTTCTAAAATTAGGTTCCAATTCCTCTAAGAGACTACAAATTAACACAAAGCTAGGAATGGCGATAATGTGTAGGGTTGAAAATATCTCTATTTCTGTAATAAGAATCTAACTATTCACTAATAGTATTCTCTTCTATCCACTGTATAAGAAAAAGTACGCCCATGGATTATCATTCTAAGATAACTTTGAAATTTTTAGCAGCCATCTGATAGTAGTAACTGAAATAAAAAATTATAGTATTCTGTTTTATCAAGAGCCATCTATGGACCATCTATGAACCTCATCTCAATCTTTCAATCCTGACCTATCCTAACCAGCCAGGATCGCGATTCTGGCTGGCGAATAAGCTTCATTTCATTCTATGGGGTGCTTTGTCTTCTTCTATACTTGGTCTATGACACGGTAAATGAGAGGAATAATAGACTAATATAGAGTATATGAATCATCTTTGATATGAACCTGAATACGCTAGAGGTAAATCATATTTTCAGTACACTAGCACCACCTATAATATAGACTGAGGATTATTTGTTAACACATTTACTGTTATCTATGTTACCGACACTTTAGTGTTCAAAACTCCAAACCGTTAGTTTGGAGTTTTGACTACAGTCGAAAGAATACAGTCTCAAAGTTGCGGTAAACGTATAGTGCTACTAATTCTATTGTTTTAACGCTAGATTTGATGTTCCTGTTTTCTGTTTCTTTCAGAAATTTTACTGTTTTTCAATCGGCGTTCAGCGCTACGCAAATATTTTTTGGTAACCACTATGTAATAAGCGCAATAACTTTAGATGACAGTATCTAGTCTTGTCGAGATTCGAGGGAATTCCTTAACCATATTAATATAGTCTGTTCACGTCAAGTTTAAAGTGACGTCATCAATCAGTTTTCTCGAATGTTGCCAATGTTTTCCAAAATTTCTATTCAGTGCGACTGTAAAGTATGGAATAAAATAATTTCTGTGTTTTTGATTTTTTTGCAAAACACGCAAACAGGTCGATTTTTATATTTAACTCGAAATTATTTGGAAGAAAACAAATATTTTTCCTTTGTATTTCGCAAGATATAATGTCAACGACCATTTTTTTAAAATTACAAGCCATATTTTTTCATCATTATTCTACAGAAATTATTTTTCTGGGTATTTTGATACCCATAGTAGGGGCCTGAGATGCGTATTTTCTGAAATACAGGCTGTTTCATTCACGAGGTAGTGGTATGATTTTTTCTCAGAATAAATTCGATTGTCACTTCGACTTTTTTCTTGAGAAAACTCTGTTTGATGTCAATTTGAGGCATATAAAATTAATTCGCGACCTTCCTTTCCCGAAAATGAAATTTTTCGATAACCATTCATATCAATATCTCTTTAATTGAGCATCATGTAAATGAATGAAATGAATAAGGTTTTAGAGAAAATCAGGTTTTTGAATAAGTCCAAAATTTATATTAAAATGTTACTTTTTGACTGATTAAACATTATTTTTACTAGGCCATGAAAAATAATTATTTTTCAAATATTTCAATCTTTCAACAGAAACTAGAATTTAGTCTACTTGGCACTTGCAGATTCAAATGAAGAGCACAGGTAAAACTATCTAATAACAGAAATCAACAAAATCATTTATTTAATGATAGTTTTACAAAGGAAAGGTTGAAAAGTTAAGATTAATTGAAAAAATAAATACTCCATTCTATTCCGAAAATTTGTCTAAAAATGTTTCACTGTCACTGTCATTCTCGTCCATATTTATTATCAAAGAGGGAACATCTTCAACATCAAAATGAAGTTCGCGTTCCCACTAATATTGAATTTCTGTTTCTGTATGCTCAAAAGTTTTACTCTATACCTCTGGAGTAATTTTCTGAAGAGCTTTTTTCCATACAGAAAGAGATTGTTCAGCGGAACTCCCTTCCTTCCCTACATGGTCCCGATAATAGTTTTTGGTTATACCCCAAATATTTTCAATTGGGTTGAAAATGCAGTGGTAGGGAGGATGACGTAATACTTCGTGTCCATATTCTTCAGCTAGATAATCAATCTCATATATTGGTTTTGGTTTATTCATGTGAAACATATTTAAATTGAGAACACTCCTACTCCTTGAAATACAATCCTATTTGAATTCAGTACTTACATTTCAACTAGACTCAATAATTGTGGTTGCAAATCACTTTTTTTACAAGCAATATTATTGCGTCTTAACCATTCTTGAAGCTCAACCTTTTTAGTTGCTGTTGTGGGGGCTTTATTCAAAATAGTTGTATGATAACTTGCATTATCGAGTTTAATTGTTAAAGGCTTTTCCAAATTCAACAATAGTTGGTGTACAAACCAATGCTTGAAGTTTTCTTGATTCATTTCCCCATGGTAATATCACTGTCCAAAGTTTTTGCCAATTCTGCACCAGGAATGAAACCATGCCAGTTGCCTGCATGGAGTACAATGAATCTGAAACGAGTATCAAATTTAGAATATCTTGAAATAGTACAAACAATAGTTGATAACCTCACCTGGTTCCACCAACTTTTGTTTTATTCACACTTTTGATATTGTCATTTTGCCACGAACGACTGATAGTACCATCCTTGAAAATCCATGTTTTGTCAAGATAGAGAAATTCACGTAATCCTTCATTTTTTATGCGAATATATGATTGCAGAAAATGGATACGCTTCAATGCAATATGAGGTAGTTCCATCAAACCTCTTCTTGGATTATTTTTGGAATACTTAAATCCAATGTTTTGTACAATTTTCCACAGAGATGTCTTACACCCATTGAAAATATCTCTTATGTGGAGCTTCTCTTTTAATGCAGACAACGTAATATGTTCGTCTACAAAGAATATAATATTGAACTTGATTTAGACAAAGGTTTTAATGATTACTTATTGTTCTGGAACTTGTTATAGATAGTATTTCTTGTGGCAGTTTGATCAAAATCGTCAATATATACTACAGGTTTCTTACGATTCCTTTTTCTTCTTGCACTTCTCAGTGGGTCATCACTCTTTGTCCTTTCCATAATATTGTTAATGGATGAAAAGCTTACTCGTAAAACACCCGCTACCCTCTGCAAGCAAAAAAGTTCATAGTATGTAGATGTGTCGACAATTTGAAACCAACAGATGAACAAGTTAAACTGTATCATAATATTTCTTTTCTAAGGGTGGAAGGCCCCTTTGTTATTAATTTTAGTGGTACTTACTTCTCTTACAGCTGTAAGGGGAGAAGAGGCCATTATCAAAACTTCGAGGAAAACACTTCAATCCAATCTCAATCAGATCGAGAAAGCGAACTAAAATCTAAAATAAACAATAAGAATACGTCAACGCCGCATTTCAATGCCAACTATCATAACCAAATGTCACCTTATGTCAGTAGTAGTTCCTTTGCGCTAGACTAGTTATTTTATTCTTGTCCATTGCAATCTTTTCCAACCAGACATCCCTAGCTATGACGTCACTTTAAACTTAACGTGAACAGACTATATGTGCATTGAAGAATTTTTAATTTTTATTCAAGGAACAATATTCAACCTTCCGTAGAATGTTAAATATCCTTCCTAGAAAGTGCTGGTTTTTTACGGAAGATAAAATATTGTTCCTTAAATAAAAATTCTTCAATGTGTCTATACATTGCGATAATCTCATAAATAGTAATTTTGGAGATTATATTAGTATGTGATTTACAGATAGTCATATTTTGATGCACAGGAAAATCCCAGTTTATAAATGACAGCTATAGGTATATTGTATTGCGTATTGTGTTTTAGTCCCAACAACTTTCAAGCTTTAAATTGGAGAAATATATGTAACTGCGCCGTTTATACATATCAAAAAAACAATATTCATTAAGTTTTTGTTAAAATGAGATAAATTAATCGACTGGGAAAAATCCTCCTGAAAAGAAGAATGTGAAATATGAACAAAAATTTGTAAATTCGTAGTTAAAAGATGATAGGTTCAAAGGCTGGTGGAAGAAAATCACAGCTGAGACCTATTTTTTCGTACCGTGTGTAACTGCGACAGAAAATGTGGTATACACGAACTGTTACGACACAAAGATTCAACTGAAAATGCGAAAAATAGTCAGAAATACCAAAAGCAACAAAAACTGAAATCAATGTTTACCTCAGGTTCAAATTCACAAAATCACATTTTTTGCAGGTTTTAAATATTTCTGATTCTTTAGATCCTATCTCTCTCGAAATTAATATTGAAGACAAACTGACCAACATGGAAATATACACTGGTAGTTTTGTAACAGTTTTATATGAGAATACGGTTCAGCGCTATTTATCAAGAAAAGCCCATCGGAAAATCAGATAAACTCTCTTCTATTACGATAAGTTTGAATTAAAAATTAGAGGGATTAGAGACAATTTTAGGGGAAGATGCAATAATAACTGTCATACACTATACGTTTATATTATGGCCAGGGGACAAAGCATTCATTCGTTTTATGGTTCAACCTTAATTCAAGCAAGTACAGTCTGAACGAAAATTTTTGCAAGCATTGTTGTACAGAAGAAAATTATTGTTCATGGATGCTTATCAAGTTTGCAGTTATATGTTGTAGCCGAATATAGATTTTATTGTTAAATTATTTAAAAAAAAACAATCAATGATTGAACTAGAAAAAACAGTTGATCAAAATTGATTTTTCAAATCGTACTTGCAGCAACAGATTTTTTTGTCAAGCAGTGAAATCAGACGATTTTACTATTATTTTATCTTAAAAATTAAAAGTTGCTAAATAAACCAAGCATCTGGTCAACAACTAGGTTTATACATAGAGATGATTTGGCTTATCGAATCGTTTTATAGATATATAAATTAGAGTGAAAAACTGGGTTTTATCCAATTGGAATAATCACCTAATTTATTGCCAGATTATTTATTATTATTACTATTCTCTTAATGATAAAATTAAAATCATTATACTAATTCATTTGAAGTACTTTTTGTGATATATTTTGGAGGTAGATCTATGAAGCGCAATAACTATAGTCAACCGAAAATTGTTCATCTCATTAGTTAGAACCACCGTTTTTTCATCTTTTGAAGGAGCTATATTTCATTGTATTTGCAAAATGTTTCTCCGCTAAATTATCTAATCTTGAATGTTTTTTTTAGCAAAAAAAAGGTAAAAGATTTATTTTGAACTTCTCATTCAAGCAACACAAAAGTGGTATACATTTGAAATATTCTCTTTTAAGTGAATTTTTGTATTTAAGGGAATCTGCTGTTCCTAGATCCGGAAAATCCCTCAGCAGGTGACTTTAAATTGAAACAGACAAGCGACGCTCTTCCCCTAGTTTTGGTACTACTGATTTCAATGCGTCAGCTGACGGTTTTCCAATGTTCTATACCTAGCTGATGTTTTGTTTTATTTAAGGTATCTTAGAAACTACCAACTGACAAAATTTGAGCCAGGAGGAAATCATAAAATTTCCCTTCTTTTACATGTTCATATGTGCAGCTGACGTATAAGTCACCTTGTTATTACAATTTTTTTATCACTTCCATATTAGGTCAAAAATTAACTAAGTTTCAACCGTGAGAGAATTACAGAATTTTGTGTTTTGCGTGTTTAGGAGGTTGCCAGTATAATGTCAGACCATTTCTGAAATTTTGGCTGGGAGGAAATGAGTAGTAAATGAACTGTTGCTATATAGAATTCAAGGCTTTGGTTTTATGTTGTCAATCTGATAGCCTATCTTATTTTTTTCTCTACATTTGAATTTTCCGTGTCATATGTCAAAAACTTATTAACCATATCACATCAATTAATGATTCAAAATATTGGCGTTATAATGAAACATAATAAAATAAAGCAAAAAACTTATGATATTTCGATGTTTTCTCTTGATACAATAGAAACAGGAATTCCTGATTTATTCTTCAATGTTACTTCAAGAGCTAACTGAAAATCTTCTTCAGTCTTGGTTGTGTGAAATTGGTAGTTTCTCAGTAAGTGGCACAGTATTGTCTTGATAACCAATTTGGCGAAAATATTTCCTGAAACGAAGAAAATAACAGCACTTCATATCACATCAAATATACAAAGAGAGAATGCATGGAAAATATGATTTTTACAATTCGTCTCTATTTTTCTACTTCACAAGTAATTTTCATGAAGTTTTACTCTTCAAATTTCCAGAAACTTAACGAATTCTACATACATATAAAATCTACCGAGATGGTGTATACAGTGTGTTTCAACGAAAGTTTGCCATCTATTTCGAGATGGACTGATTTTTCGATTGGAGGGGACTAATTTCTGAGTTGGCAGGGAGCACATAAAATCAACTCCCAACCCTAAGCAGACAAATCTTCGAAAAGACCCTTAATTTCTCTATTCAAAAGTAGTATCTTATGACCATTTAATAATAACAGCCCGCAGAAAGTACAAACACAACGAAAGTCTATATTTCAACGAAAATTTGCCACCCTCCCTTTGTCAAGAAAGACTGATTGTAGCGGAAAAAGTTGAGACACCCAATTTTCGATTGGAGGAAGACCAATTTCTGAGATAGTTCGAAGCATATGAAATCAATACCCAACCCTCAGCAGCTCCCAAGTTGAAATTCATTATTGGGAAAGTCTTTTAATTTTCTATTAAAAACATATATATATGAACATTTAATATCATACAAACAGTCCAACCTCAAAAAAAGTTTGTTTACTAGGCAGTTATATCTTCATCTGCATCGACGTATAGTTGCAGAGGATCTGCGAAAACTGTGTCCAGAATATTTATCTGGGTTTGGCACCAGAAAACCGCAAAAAAACGGATCCCAAATCTTGCAAATCATCAATTTTTCATATTATACGGCAAGCTTCCATTACTCCATTATCAAAGCAATCTCAAAAGAATACAAGAACATAATAACTCTAGCATATATGCAATATTGAAAATTATCTTTTCATATCTTTGTTGCAGATACTTTTCATAGCTTGCATTTTCAGGAATTCAATGATTTCTTCACCGGAATATGTGCCAGCTTTTTTTAGTAGATATCCACTCTGATTTCCTCTTCAATAAGGAGTGCAATTTGTTGTAGCTTTAAATATTGATCTCATGAAAAATGTTCACCGTACTTTGGATCATGGAGTAGTGTGACCAGAGTGTAGAAGATTCATACTTCCATATTTCCGTCAAATCAACCAACATAACTGATTCTGAGAACGATTTTATTCTCTTTGAGGCTCTCCAATCCATAAAAGATTGGTAACACTTTTTGTAAAGCAGTCGCGATTTTTCGGGTAGTAAATGTAAAGAAGCAATCGTTGCAGCATCTTTAAAATAAGGTCAAATTCCCATCATTTTTGCCATTACAGTTCATTTTTATAGTGAAACTTCAAAATATCGATTGTATTCAAATAAATGGTTTGTTGTGAAAGCAAATTCAATTCGACGTTTCGAAACTATAATAATCATGGAAGAAGCGGATTATAGAATAGTATTGTGTTCATCGATCAACTCGTTCTCGGAAGGTAGAACTCTATGATCAATCCGTGTATAATGGGGATAGGCCATGCATAATGACTTCATTATATACGGATATGGATAATGAGTGACATTTCACTCGAACGTCCGAATTTATAATGTTCTTATTATTGGACGATCGTAGAAAAATTCAATTTCACTAGACAATCGCATTGAAATAATGAAAATTTTCTATGAAACTGGTGGATCAGTTAAAGTTTCATTTTATAAAATTCATAACCCAACCTGCTGTTTTTTTAAATCCTTCATTTCGACGAAGCCCATTTTTTATTTGTCTGAATACGCCAACAAGCAAAATTTCGGCATTTTGGCTTTGGGAAATTTTTTTTTCACTAAAAGGAGCTAAAAAGTAACATTAAAGGCAAAAATATCTAAAAATACACATTAAAAATTTTTTTTGAATAGAAAAATCTTCAACTGAATATCTTATTTAAAGGATATTATAATATTAATTGTTATATGCACTCACAGACATGTGAAAAATTGAATTATCCGTACTAAAAAGCAAAAAAAAACAGATTTTCGTTTTTTCGGAGGAGGCTCACCATCAGGAAAATTCTGGAAAAATTCGGAAAAGTACTTCATGAATTTTTCCAGGCTTTTTAAGCTATTAGAATCCGAAGAGAAGATAGAAGGTGAAAAAGACACTTCTTTAAATCTTGGGAGAGGGGAAAGAGGAGCTAAAATTACGATGAAGGCTTTTAGTTTGATCACACTAATGATGTAATCAAGGAAAAAAGGATTTCGCGAGTGAGGGCATCTTAATGGGAAGAACCCTTTTTTGGGATGTGAACAATACAAAAATAGAATGAATACTCATCGTTAATAATGATCGTAGTATACACAGAAATTATGATTACCGAAGCATATCCAAAAATTCATGAATATTCTGAATATTTTTTCAATTAATTTAATTTAATTAATTCCGTATACGAAGTAAAAAAGACTCAATCAATAAATCGTTCCATTATCTATCTTGTGCAAACTTCCTTAGTATTTCTTTCAATTTTTACCTGCAAAAATTTCTTTAGACCAATGAATAATTAATTTCATCATTCGACTCAAGAATAATAATCTTGAGATCATACTATGTTGCTAAATTCAGTCAGCTACTGTTTTATTGTTTCTCATCTCATCAAAAAGAAAAACTGAACTTTATTTGTAATATTCCAGCTGTTTATGACGATTATGATATCACTCACCAAAACATTTTCTTGTTCCAAAACCAAACGGCATATAAACTTCAGAAGGTCTTTCTTTTACTCGCTCTGGTAAAAAGTTTTCTGGGTTGAATCTGTCAGGATCTGGATAAAATGTGGGATCTCTATGTAATTTCATGACAAAAATCCAAAGATTGGTACCTTTTTCTAAATAACCGCCGTTTGCTGCAAAGAAAGAAATTTGAAAAGATGAGAACTTTGCACTAATTGATATACGGAAAGAAGTATGTAACTTAATAATTAGAACGGATACATTCTACATTTTTCATTGGCCCTTTTTAAATATGCTATTTAGAAATTACCAGGTGTGTCCGTTATTAATTTCCAGTTTTTGTAATAGACGTCGTTAGCTAATCATGGGATATTATGAATCGAGCCATGCGTCATTTTATTCAAATTACAATAACCTCAAAACTGTATAAGTTATTTTTAAACAATATAACTGTGTTAGAGATTTATAATTGGATGAAAATATTGAGTTTCGTGCTTGAACATGTGCACTCGTAGCATTTTCTTTGTCTAATCAAATTCTAAAAGCCGTTGAAAATCATTGTTTACAGATAGATATATACGGTGAGCGTACTCCAACCATCGGAGTTATTGGACGTAATGCGAAAAAAAAATCAGAAACAATTGCCCAAAAAGTTGAATATTAACCAGATAGCAGTTTGAGAATGACGGACAACGGGTAAATCGACAAATCATCTGTGAAATACTGCTTCAAAGCTGACTGCTTTGAAGCAGTTTTTCACTTATGGAGCTGCAAAGTTACGCTTTGTGCCTCGTGGGGCCATATCATGTCCAATTCGAAATATCAAAGAAATCCCTGTTTATGAGTTATAAATGGTTAATTACCTAAATCTATATCCTTAGTAGCCAGACGACCTAAGACAGGTAATGGAGGATATAATCTCCAGGTCTCATAAATTACTTGGTCCAAGTAGTGCAGTTCATTCAAGTCTTTAGTATCGAGATATCTATTATTCCCCTTCAATTTTTCTGTAATTTCTTGGAAAACTTTCTTCTGAACGTCTTGATTGATTGCTAGCATTATTATCACAAATCCTAGTGATATGACGGTAGTGTCGAATCCCTGAAAATTTCATTTTGAAAAACTAAACTATAAACTAGGTAAAGGTACTATAAGTTGTATAAAGGTGTATGTAGAATTTGACATATACTTACAGCACCGATGAGAGAAAGCACATCGTCTGTGATATTGTCAATTGAAAATTCGGAACCATCATCTCTCTTAGATACGAAATATTTGTCGATAAATACCGTTCTTGCAGTCTTCACTCCTTTCTGATTAGAACTCTGAAATTTTTTTTCTCGGGCAGCAATTAACTTCCCGCAAAAATTTCGAAGGTACATTCTCGATTGGTTACTCAATTTGAATAAATTTGAGAATTTGTACAGGAAGTCGGGATATAGCCAAGCTCTATGAATCCTACTGGAAATATAGTTCAATGAACTGAAAATGGAGGAAGAGAAAAGTCAAATTACTTATCCTTACTTTATAAATTTTATGAAATAGGCACTATTTAAGAAGGAAAATTTAGGAATTCAGGTATTAATAATTGTAATTATAATTGTGAATATATTGTCGAAAGTCCAATTATTCGAATCAATTACATTAGATTTCCAGACACCTTTCCGTTAATCAAAATTCGGAAGATTAATTTTTTATTTTAAATGATTACTGCATACCTGTTGAAATAAGGAAACAAACTAATTTTAAAGAAAAAGAGCTTTTACTCGATTAGATAAGCAGGCAATAGTTTCGTATATTACAAGTTCTATACATAAGTAGTCTTTAATACATTACTGTATGTGAAATTTATTGCCTGCTGATCCTTTTCTTCAAGGTAAGCTGTTTCACCGTCTTCGTTCTTTTTGAAAAGCCAAGTTGCGCATCCGATTGACAGTGGGAAGTGTGAAGTTGAATATGTTCACACTCGGGCTGACTCTCCATCCGCTTCAACACAGTTCGAAGTGCAGTAAAAGCTACAATAGCTGATGGTCACTTATCTTCTACAATTTCAAGATTGATATTTCCACCATCTTCTGCGTTGATATTTCATTCCTTCCCTTTTAATAAATTGTTCAATATTCAGAATTACAAACCAGAGACCTAACAAATTACACACCACTCTATGTTTCATCTTCAGCATTAACTTCTGTATATCCAGGAACCTTCAGAAGAATGTGACTGAATTCCTGAAGCAATGGATAGTCTCAGTCTCAGAGAGCTAGGAGATATCTCAAAGGTATTTTCAGTTCTCCTTGAAACAGTGTATTCAGCATTAACCTCTTGTATATATAATTCAAATGAGCAGTATAAACCCTATATATATATATATATATATATATATATATATATATATATATATATATATATATATATATATATATATATATATATATATATATATATTCTACTAAAAAGAAATATGATCCGATTTCACAACAGTCAGATTGATGAAAACTGAATCGAAGAAGATGAAACGTTACATGAGTAGGTAAGTACTTACTTGTCGAGTTCCTTAGCGAATAATATGATTTCATCTCTAGTCATTATTGACGCATCCAAACCCATGATTGTATCTGCAAATATAATTGATTCCGAAAACAAACACTAAATGGATTTCGGGAAATAATTACCAATTAGAATTGAGATAATACAAAAACTCAAATCTATCTCCAAATTGAATTCAGTCCCTCCAACTTTACTGCTAAGGTCATCTACAAGATTTCGTGTATTGCTGTTGAAACTTATAAGATATTCCTTGAGATTTGCATGACTTACTGCATCCAATAGTATTCTCTTACTTTCTCTATAGGATAGTCCTGTTGGTCGTAGTAATAAGGGAAATTTAAACGAACGTTATTGAGAAATATCAATCATATGTGAGAACTCATTTTCTTAATTTTTATTTTCAATTCTGTAAGGGTATGTTCTATTAATAAACGAATCTGCTCAACTGATCTGAAATATTCGTTGGAGACCTATCAGCATGGAAGTATCTGCGTGTTTCAATTATCCCCGAGTGTAGGGATTAGAGCCTAGAACCGTAATCTAACAAATGTCGCATCTACATAGATTCACGATGAAGAGCGATAAATAAGTACCACCCTCACAGAATATAAGTACTTGCTGATAACGAAAAGTAGTACCTATTTAGCATCAAGCATGAGCCTACCAATGCAGATTGGATTATCAAGATCCTAAGTTCAAGATCAATCAAAACTTCTCTGCAAAAGAAAATAGTCAATTTTGTGGCGGAAAGGGATTCTCTCTTGTCTTCTATGGTCCCTTTTAGTTGATAATTTTTCGGCAATAATCGGATTGGACGAAGTATATGTTCATGTATACATTGACGATAGTCAATGTCAGCAGATGGACATGATGGGATATCATATGTGATGGAATGCAGGACCTATGTCAGCTATCTAGGGGTTATATGAAGTAGAAAAACTAATCGTGAACTCCCACAGGAGCCTTAGGTAATATTCATCTGGAAAAGAAGGAAGATCCTGAGTGAAGTACTCATGCTAGGTGCAGAGGAAGCAAATATATGGGGATTTTGCTAGATACCTATTCTCGCATTTGGAGAGTATTATACATTAGGTCAGACATTTCTTATGACCATGACGAATGTCTTATGCGAAGAGAAAGAACTCGCCCCAATACAACTTCACATCGTTTACAGCTTATTGCTTGTTGGGTGTGCATCTTTAGAAGTTATTCCCAACTCAAGTTTTCTAAATTGCAGAAAATGGTCTGCAAGACTGGACCCTATCGTTCTACACCTATTGAAGCCATGGAACTAATTATAATAATGTGCCTTGATTCTCTTCATCTAGTGATCATAAGAGTGGCAATAATTGCTACGTTCAGATTCCACATTCTTTCCTGAAACGGTCAGTTTAGTAGCTGTTACTCTACTGATCGAAATTCATGCAAAGGGGATGACATTCAGAACCAATTTGGACACAGAGGTCAATTATCATCATCGCGGACATCCAACCTACTCTAAGGTCATTGAAATATTGAAATTCGATATCTTCATTGCCCTTATGGTGAAGAAATTCCGTTCGACTTTGATAGATCCGAGGAGAACGAAAGGTTCCGCTTGATGTGAATCCCAGGTTACTGGGGTAAATAGGGAGATAAGAAGGCAGACTTATTGGCTGTCTGTGGGCTGTAGGCGCAGCATATCTCTGGAGACCACATGGATAGAAATCATTCGGTAAATAGATCTGAAGCTAGAGAGCACTAGCTTCATACCACATTATTCCCGGCTTGGCATCAGTGTCAGAAACTCTCAAGCTTGGAACAATGAGTTTCAACTGCCATGTTAAATAGGGACTGTCGCCTCAGAAGTCACTTAAATGCATGAGGATTGATCGTGGATACCCCATTCCGATCATGCAAAGAGGATGAACATCCATAAAACACATCATGTTCGAATGCCCTTTACGAATTGAGCTCATACATATAAAACTAGAATGTGACACAATAGTCTACTGCATTGGGGTAGTAGGGCTGCCACGTTGCCTTCATTTTGAATATAAACTAACCTAAAGTCCAAAATGCTTTCAGAAATACAATTGGATCAATCATATCTAACCGAACACAGATAATAGAAATACACTGGTTAGTTTAAGGACTAGATGATAATAGACCGAAGGGTAGCCCAACTGGATCATGAATGAATGAAAAACACATCGTTTTATGAATTACTCGAAACTCTGTGTTTCATTCAGGTGGAGCAATTTTCGGAGCTTCGGCAGATGATCCCCTTTTGTTCACGTTGAAACAGGATTAGACTGCCACACAGACTACAAAATTCAACTATGATTGCAGTGAGATTTTACCATGTGATGATATTAGTAATAGATTCATTTTAGTTGATGATAATAACCGACCACACCACGAACCTCTTGGGATATGAGCTATCAACGCACATTCTTCAAAACTCCTCAGAAATTAGGAAAACGTTTTCCTTTTTTCATAGACAACTCTACTCATGGAATCCCTAGACGAGATCTAAGTTCTGAATGCTCCAGCAGGAGCCCCAGGAGATACCAGGACTTCAAAGAAGTAAGGCAGATGATTATATTTTTCATTAATATTCATTCTCCATGCTGGCAGACTCTCATCTTGATTCGAATATGTATAATTCAAAATGACGTACAAATCGTATTACAATATTTTTTATTTTAAAAAATATTCATATTATTCCACTACTCACCTGAGTCTATCAAAATACTTCGATCTACCAAAGACCGTATAAATTTATATTGTGTAGCTTTCTCCTGCATATGATTTTCTGATTTAATTAGCTGTGAAACATTTTCCGAGTCATATATGAGTGGTGAGAAGAAAGGTCCGATGAATAATCCAATGCTGCTACTTAATTTGGTTATGTTACATATTTTTTGGTGAATTCTGAAAATAAGAGAATGATAATTCCTTTTGAAAATAAAATAGGTTATCTGTTTCATTATTCTCAATTCTTTATCGAACCTATTTTTATTCATACCTATGTAATAATTAGTTCGTGAGTTGAAACATTCTTTGCTCCGCATTCTTTGTTTAAAGAAGTATAAGGAGAATACAGAAGATAGTGTTCTTGATAATCTGGAGATAAAGTAACCGTGTATTTTATCTATATAAATAAATGAATAATAGCTATTGATCGATTATACTATTGTAAAATTTTTATACGTTAACGCCCTAAAAGTTTTGGGAAAGAATGTTAAAAGTAATTCTTCTATTTCACATTCGATAATAACTAATGATAGCTGTGACATATGCTTCTTCTCTTTTTATTTTGTTTGTTAGGATTTTTCGAAAAATTGAAAGAAAATCGGAAAACATGATCTAATATGCACTGATTTTTTCTTTCAGCGCTCCTTTAGGTCCATTCTCGATGATAACAGTCGACAAATATTATTATTATATAATTTTTTCATTTAGTTCTTGTTATGAAAAACTACATTGGTAGTCTTGAAAGATCTGGAAATTCATATAAATTGTGATAGATGAACATGAATCGGGTTGGCTCGTTGAAACATAATAATAATAATGATTATTGACAATATAACCAATATTCTCCCATAAGAATACTTGCTACTCCCATATGATTTTCTTAGCTATCAATTTGAGTATCTTTGAAATGATTTTCTGGTTCGTATATACAGAGTGTTTCTCAAAAATGACTACTTTTGAAATGTACAAATGGGTGCGCCCCACATACATATTTCAATTTTTTACGAAGAGAATATTTATTTCAACGTGGAGATATTTTGAGATTTGATACGAGTAATTTATTAAGATAAGTAGGATAATTACGTTTAGGACCCTAATAAAAACAGTGAGAAGGCCGACTAGATAAAACATTTTCATTATTATCATTAATACAGTTTTATTTTGAATTCATTGAAAACTCTAACCATATCAGGCGCTTTCCCGATAAAATATTGCTTAGCCAATTCAAAATAACTTTTTCTATTTAACCATGTGTTTAAATTTTTCCCATCCAATTGAAAATAGAGGTTTATTGAAATCCGCTATATATACAGATTGTTAAACGAAAATAAGTAATGCATAAAAACATTGGATGAGAGTATTGTTCATAAAACACGCTGTCAATTCAGGGTGTCAAATGAAATACAAAAATACAAAGAATTTCAACAAAATTATGTAAATGAAGTTACATGTTAAATTGCTGAGATATTCGCAAAATTATAAAAGAAGTCATGTTTTCCATTCGTCATATTCATTGCCCTCAACCGAAACATCATTTTCATTAGAAGAAGAATATTTGACGTTTCTTTTGTAGAAAAAACTTCCAAATCAGCTCGGTCAATGATTCTTTGCGCATCACGGAAATTTCGCAAGGAAGATGCTTCCGTTTGACACCCTGTAATATCCGTGGTTATGTACTGGTAATCTAACATCTATTATATTCAAAATATTTTTTTTGCATTGCTTTAGTTTTTCAAAATTTTTTCAGACAATTGAAAATAGAATTAGAACGAAAATACTCACCAACTGTAGATCCTATAAAATATTGCGTATGACCAAGCAGAGGCAAAAGAGGTAGAGATGGTAATTTTGATCTTTTCAATATGATCAAGCATTGAACGTAATTGAAAACTACAAATAAGATACCGATGATAATAATCGCTGATAAAATCATGCTAAAGTCAATTTGAGCTCTTTTTTACAATCACATCACGCTACACTGTAAACAGCGGAACTTCAAACTCGAGCTTATAGGTTGTGCAAAACCTACTAGCGCCGTTAGCGGAAACTAGAAAAAGCTTTGCACTATCTTTCTACGTTCTCACATCTGTTTGTTTTTGTTCGTATTTTTCTCGAAATCTGATAGCGGGTTCACCGTCTCGGTCCATAGAGAGGCTTTCTGGAATCGTTAGGGTACCACGATGTAGCTTGTTAGGATGCTGAGAAGCGATATGCGACACTGATGATCTTCTAATAAGGACACAGCTGCAGTTTGCCGCTTTGTCTTTGTTTACAGGTTTCTCGGAATGCTGCTTAAATGCACTATTGTGGCTCTTGGGGACTGCGTGCAGGGTGGCAGATTTGGGAATATATATATATATATATATATATATATATATATATATATATATATATATATATATATATATATATATATATATATATATATATATATATATATATATATATATATATATATATATATATATATATATATATATATATATATATATATATATATATATATATATATATATATATATATATATATATATATATATATATATATATATATATATATATATATATATATATATATATATATATATATATATATATATATATATATATATATATATATATATATATATATATATATATATATATATATATATATATATATATAATAATAATAACATAAAATTGTGTATGTTAGGTCCATATGTGATGAGTCCTTCAATAAAACATATTCAGATCATTAAACATTTGTAGTCTTCAATGGAAATGAAGGTTCGTAAACGTTTCCTTTAGTTACAATTGCGTAACCCGAATATGTGTTTTTTCGTCGGGAGGATTTCGAGTGACCTAATGACACTATGATTTATTCAAAATCTAAAATTAACATTTCATATTATGAAAATTTATTTAGGTACTGTCTGTAACCTCTTAGGTGGCCATGTAAAGGTCAACTGGACCTATAGATTCTATGTTAAATCAATATGAAAAGAAAGAGTTCCGGGATCAGGGACGATTTAATTGGAAAAATATTCCGCTTTAATATTCCTTTTTTAAATTTCTAATGGGTCAATAGTTGCGCGGCAATTTTTTATATGCTAGTAAAACTTTTCAATACATTTTTTCTAGACGTCATTCCTAATTCAATGAACAGCCGCTTGTATTTTTATGTTCATTAAGAATTAACAACGATTTTACTTTGTAATATAGTCTAAAACTCTTGATTAATTGATACTAAATAAATTGACATAAACCAATCACTTACTTAGTTCCAGACGCTAATTCCATAGCGATTGGACTTTACGTAATAGACGCCTTATTTCACTCAATTAAGGCCAAAATATTATATTGAAAGGAAAATTTCTTTCAGATGAATAACTGGGTAAGATTCTGAAATCATAGCCATTTTGAATCAAACTTTCTCTGTATTTCTAATTATAGGATTTTTATCCTATTACAGAACAGAATTTTTGTAAATGATAGCAAAATTATACAGGGTGGTCATTATTTATTGTTGAAATGTGGAAACATTCAAATCACATTGTTTTTATATTTCAAATGGCATATATTGTATTAAATGGTTGAATCTGAATGAGATTTTCAATACATATCGAATGGTGTAAGGGTTCCCTATTTTCCACATTCTCGAATTAAAAAGAATTTTTCATTCACTCGCTCGAAATTATCACCATTTTCTTGAAAACTGTATTCTTCTTCATGATTTTTTCGCTCCATTTCATCAACTGTGGCAGCAACCGATCTTATACTGCGATTTTACTGTACCAACAGTTTTCATTCGTGCTTATTTTTTCATAGAATTTCATGAAATATTCCAGTCCATGTGCCTACTTCACAGCCAAAGATCTATTACGCCTCAATGCTTTCTATTAATCCTTAAAAATATTTCCTCAGAAACTGCATTATTTCCTGGCTATTTTTGGCAGTCTCTCAAAAAATTGTGGTCAATCTACCAAATTTCAAATCCTTCCTCTCCAGAAATGACAAGGCCATTTATGCTAGACATAATTCATCTAAAACCTAGAAAGCAACAGCTTAACTGTTTATTGGTATATCTGATTGATTGGTTCTCAAAGCAATAGCAGTTATTACTTTTCGATTCAATGTTTACCAAATGTGAAAAGAATATGGTGAAAAACTAAGATATTAATGCTGATTAATGATTATTCAGTGTTTACGTTCTTTGTAATAAAAGTACTCGTGTTATTCTTGTTTTCATCTACAAGTAATTCCAATTTTTTATCATGAATTTAATTAAAGAAGAATTAGTGAATATAGTGTATGTAATTGTAAATATCAATGAAAATTGCTTGTTGGCTTCCCGTTCGTATCCGGTAAATATCCTGACGCGAGACATCCCCGTTGATTTTGAAAATATTTGAAGCCACGCTCTGAGAGTGAAAGCTTCAATCAAGAAAAAACACCTTAAATAAAGACGGTCTTGAATGAAGAACATCAACTGTGAATTTACTTGGCTGTAGTGGAAAATTGAAAAATCCGGAAATAAGTGTACAGGAAGTTAGTTCACACTCAACAGTGAAAAACTCTTCAACATCTAAGACATTGAATGAATAAATATCATCCATACCACGTTCAACTTCACTAAGAACTAGTCGAGCAGGATTTCGTAAAAAAAAAACGATTGTGTGAACCTTTGAAGACTGATTTGACTGAAAATGTAAATTTTCTTGAAATTTTATGGAGGTTTAGATATTTTTTCCGTTCGTCAAGAACTCAAAGCTATGTATCAGGACAGGTGAATTGGTCGAGAAGGGTTTATGCATTGGCCTCCTAGATCTCCAGATCTCACGTCAATGGATTTTTTCTTGTGGGGAGCGGTAAATTCGGAAGTTTAGAGAAATGTTCTAACCATAATTGACGATATGAAACGAAGAATTTGTAAAGATTTGAAAGGTGGGTTTTGGAAGAAGGTAGACATTTAGAGCATTCATTGTAGTTTTCATTAAAATTGAATTCAAAGCCCGTTTTTCATGATGAATTTCCTAAATAAATAAAAATTCCTTTCAATTCGAGATTCGTCGAAAATAGGTTAAGGAAACCTATGCACCATTCGATAGGTTTTGGAATTTTTATTCAGATCAAATAATTATTTTCGGTACGTGCCATTTGAAATTAGAAAAATAATGTGATTTGAATGTTTCCGAATTTCAACAATGAAAAATGAGTATTATTTTGTTATCATCAACTCAGAATATTCTGTTTGGGAAGTAAGAAAATGATGAGAAAAGAAAACATAGCTTTGATATAAATCTCTGAAACGGAATATCCTGTATATTCGATAATAATTTTGGAGTATGCAACGGTTTAAGATTTACCTTTGTAAAATTTTCTACCTTTCTTTATAATATTTCAGAGCTATCTCCTATTAAGATAAAAGATATTTACCAAATTATTGAAAGATATGTCCAATTGCGAGCAATTGGTCATTTGTGCTTTGTGGGCCCGTAAATCCACTTTGAATCGTTTGTGGACTTAATACAGGAAAAGTGTCTATTTCACATGTACGGTACTTCAACTGAATGTACCACTCAGTAATGTCCACCAAATACAAATAAGTAATTAAACTCTTAGGAACTGAATAGATGAATCTAACCTACATGCTAGGAGTCCATTGAAGGTTCCCTAATTGTCGACAGGAATTCGCGAAGCAAGAGTATTTCGGAAATGTTATCATACTGAATAGAACAGTGGACTGTTCAATTTTGGCGATACATCCAGATTTTATTTACGTCCAAATGCAATAAGTATTTACACGTGGAGACTGTCTGGAAATTTTTGGGAAGTCAGAAATAGTCAAGAAGTTCTCAACTGCCATGGATGCTCGTTGATGATCTGGAATGGTATAAGCGTTGGCAAAAGAAACTATCTCATTTTGTTAAGAAGATTTGTGAACTGTGTAAGCTGTAGGATTCTTGAGCTATTTATTCTTCTGTATTCAGCTGCAGATGCACATATTTCATCTTTATGCATGATAATGCTCGCCCTCAAACCGCTACGATAACCAGGGAATACTCAGATGAAGACTTTATAAGTATTTTGGATAGGCCTGGTCAATCACTCCACTTAAATCCTATCGAACACTTGTGGAATATGCTAAATAGATGAATCCTTATATCATATATAAATCATTCTTTCGCAAACAGAAAGCAAGTATTCCAGGCTCTGGTAGAGGAATGGAATTTAATTGATAAAGAAACGTTTGACGATTTAATTCACAATATCCCAAATTGACGTAAAGTGATTTTGCATTATCGTTAAGGTCAAACTCTATACTAAACTTTGAAAAAGATCCCAGTTTTACAGTGTACGTTACCTGAAATCTTTATTTTGATTCATTATTCTCAGAAAAGTATTTTGCGATTTAGATAGGAAATAATCGGATATTTCATGTTGATAATGATTTTCTCTTAAAACAACAACAATAACATTATATTTTTCAAGGATTTCACAATTGGACTATTCATTTGATGAATCGTAGAATTCCATATTATATAATTCCTTGATCTTCCTATAACCCTTATTTACATTTAAACAAAGAGTTTTGGATATTCCTCAAGGTTGTATGGTTAAGCAGAACACTTGGACAGTTATGTCATTTATTCATCTCAGGGGGTCAGAATGAATTAATTATCAATTAGTTTTCTATTTTTATACTAATTCATTAAATACGAGGGGTATAATAAGATTCTGTTTTTTTTCACTCAATCCCTGAACCGTCACTCTGCAGAGTATGATTTTGCCTGCGACCACACAGAGCGGTAGCAACGAATAACTTTGCGGTGCCGCCAAGGCATCTTATTTTTTTCTACTAAATTTTCGATTCCAACACAATGAAAGATGTGTGGTTAACATAGAATAATTGATTGATTACGCCGTTACTACGTGATAGTTAATCATGATGATAATAAGAAATTAAACTATGTATTAAAGTATCACAAGAGTTTATTGAAATTCAGGATTGCAATTTAGGTCTCTCGACCATCTTCAGATGACAACAAGTACTGAACTAAAGTTGAAAATATATACATAAACAGGTAGAATAAGTAATAATGAAAAAGATCGAAAACTGAACAACATCAAGAATCTAATCTAATATGACATAATTTCTCGTTAATAATTACGAATGACATTCTTTATAATTCTATGAAAATTGCTCCGAGATTATCTCTGTTGTTCCTCCACAAAACCTTTTTTTCGATTCATTACAATTTTCTGTTACGTTTTGAGCCTTTTTACCTAAGATATAAAATAATGTGAGTTATCTGAACTGAAATTATGACCAAAACGCTTCTAAGGACAGAAAAATTTTATCACAAACTGAAAGGATCCCCTATTCTTTGTATTACATCTATGAAATTGAAATGTAAATTTTCTCTCGAAATTTTTCGATAATTTCTTTTTGTTCGGAAAATACATCGTTTTAAATGTCCATTTAAAAATCTAAATGAAAATGTATCATTCTTCAAGATGCAATTTGGTTTTGTTTTCGATCTATAGCTAGAGGTAGAATTAATTATTTTTATTGTTTTACTACAAAGGTCAAATATATATATCTACACTTTCCCACAATATATCGGCGCAAAAGCAGATTGGACAAATCAGCCGCTAAAATTAATATGTTTTCAAAAAGTCTGGTGAAATGAGAGTTTGTTTCTTCCACGCATAATTTTCCTGAGTATATTTAAAATTTCAATTAATCCCGTAAATAACAGGATTCATCAAATTTAATCCCGACATTCTCGGGTCTGAAATCAGTCCGGGATCTTGGGATTGAATCCTCTAGTTGCGGTTCTTCACTTAAGGAAACTTCATCTTAATGAATGAAAGAATGACTACTCTATCAGTTGGTGAAGTAGAGGTATTTATTACGAACAAAATATATTTTCAGTCGAAATTAAAATGATAAAAATCGAATATAAATGTACTGACAAGATATTTTCTTCGAAATAAATAGCTTCACTTCACTAACTAATATATTAGTCATCATTAAGCTTCAATGTGATATAAATACATAGTATAATATATCCTTTGTTTCCAAATTCATAAGTGAAAAACATTTTCATTCGATAATAAATAATTCGAATCCATTTGAATGCATTCTCACGATGCAAACAAGTAATAGACAGTAGGACTTGATTTTATCGCTCGGGAAAAATGTGATAAAAGTTATAACGGTCTATTTTCATCGATCGCTCTATTCAACCTCGAAACACGAAACATACTTCTGTATATTAGTGGTCGCACGGAAAATGAAAAATCCATAGGTTAATTTATATATAAGTGTAGGTATATTTGTTACGTTATGAATAATGATCTTGTAGAAAATAAAGCTTTGAAACGATATTAATTCATTTTTCCTGTGACAAACCATAAAGACAACTATATTCGAAATATTACTTCTGAACTGAAATTGGACAATTTTGGTTTCATTTTTGGTTATAATTTATTCATTATTATGTATTTCATGAATAACTCACTCCTCGTGTTGCTAATGAAATGACACGCCTGTTTATTTTGTCTTTCTAAATTAGCAAAGCATATTGTATTATACATCTGAAATATATAAGTTAACTTTTTATCTAGACTAGACCATTTTGTTTCCAAATTTCGTCCGAATTAGGAAAAAAATATTGGAACAACTGAACGATAATTCGGGAAAAATTGAAAGTTGGAACATAGGATCAACTCGAAATTATAATACAATAGACTCGCGATGATGTGAACTCGAAAAATTCGGTGCTGTTCGCACCTTCGACAGTTTACACCAATGAATGTATGAACTAAATAAAAAATACATTTACATATTCTCCAATTTTTATTAGGAAAGTACAGACGAATATATTCATACATTTTGACATCATCACTTTGTATACACATGTATAGTTATCTGAAAAATGAAGTTATTTCAGTTTCAATTTATTTTGTGCAAATTTGCACTGACTTCAATAAGTCTCAACACAATTTAATTCATAGATTGAATAAGGTGTGTGACATAAGGAGGCATAAATTCGACAAAAATATCACCGTCATGTATTTTTAACTCATTTGTTAATGGATGGAAGGGAGCATTATCTTCGTTTGATTTAGTACAGAACTGCATGCATTGCGTTGAATATTCAATTGTTTATTAGGTGATGTGCGAGCTGGCATTGTCTTGGTGAAGGATGATTCGTTCGGGATTGGTTGCTCGAATCTTGCTGACGACTTACGATAATCAAATGGTTGTGTAGTAATCGACCAGAACTGTTTTCTAATCTTGTAAAGGAATTATTGCTACATGACCAGTTCTTGAAATAAATGTTGCGATCATCTTTTTACAGACACTTCGACCATGGATGACTTTTGTCGGATTTTCTTCCCTTTGGAACATCCAAACAGAGGATTGGCATTCATTTTCGGGCTCGTATGAATAAATCCAGGATAAATTTCTATTGACAATGTAGTGTACGCTTTTCGACTTGCCAAAGTCAAAACGATTCAGAGTTTTTTGACACCAACTCACCTTTTGAGCTTTCTGTTCTTCTGACAACAGATGCGGTATACAACGGAATACTAATTCTTTCACACGCAATTTTTCTTGCAAAATCTTTTGTACTAAGGTCATTAAAAGCTGCAATGATGCCTCAAACTCTCGGTATAATGCATGCTGATCATCCTGATTCATCCACAGCATCCATAATTTTTTTGAGGGACCACTGTTTTTGGTGCACCTGCACTTGGATCGTCGCACAGCCTAACTCGTTTAAGTTATCCACACTAACGGGAAGCTGTTGACTGGTGTGGTGCTTCAATGTCGAAAACAGAAACCAACGCGCCGAGACATTCTTGAAAATACTCACAGTTTTTATTCCATCTCTCAACTAACTTGCCAATTTTGAAAGTTTGTTATGGCTAAAACACAGAACGCACAGAACTGAAATATTGAATTTTTACTAACAAATCATAGAAGTTCATTTTAAGTAATGACAGTTGATTAATGGTGTTCTCTATGTCCCAGCAAGCAAAACATAAAAGAAAATGCCTCGTAGTAGTATTTTTTTATTCGATAGGATATTATACCTGCTTGGGAAGCCACATTAAACATAGCGCCATGTACCTCATAGCTCATGCGGTGTGTGCATACAGGATGGAGAATTTTAATCTATGCACCCAAATATCTCATAATATAATATACAAGATCAAGAGAAAAATAGTTGAGCAAAAATTATTTTATACTACTGATGTCGTTTTCGAAGTCAATCTTTAAGATCGTTTGGAGGCGATGAGTTTGTTTTAATGGGAACCCCTAATTCTTATCGCTTATTCTGAGAAACCAGAAAAATTCACATTACAAACATTTATATCTCAAGCATTCAGTCAAAGCAATATATTAAGTGGATTTGAAAGAGCCGGAATCCATCTATTCAACGCAGAAATTTTTACTGAGAATGATTTTTTGTGTTCTGCCGTTACGAATAGAGATTTATCTTAATAACAAGCATCAACCAGCGCACCTGTGTTTTTAGAAAGTGAGCTTGGTATTGATCAAAATATTGACGGTTATAGTCTTGGTTCTGACTTGAAACAAGATCAAAAATATGCTGACCAATCGGGTAATGTCATTCTGTCAGCAGAAGATAAATTCATTACAACAAATCAGTTATTGATTTACGAACCATGCTGTTCTTTAGCTCCTATGGGGCTAAGAGATCAAGTTATACTCAATCGGTATACTAATTCATCGCCCATCCATTTTTCTTCAAATGTTGAAATAGTGATTCCAGAGATGGTCCGACGACTTTCGAAAGCACTACCGAGAAAGATAGCTAGACGAAACCGTCATCCTGGCATGACCAAAATATTGAGAATGACTCCAAAGAAGGAAAATAACAATGAATGTCTGTTAGCAACTCTAAACAACAGTTTTATTCATAATAATGATGTATTTGGTAACTCCCTAAGTTATCAGAAGGTAAGTTAAGAGAAACTCAATCCAATGTTAAGAAGAATTAATCAAACAAAATCATAAACTACAAGATGACCAAAAAGAGAACGTTTCAGGAAAACCTAAATAAAAAAAATTTGAAAACTGAAAAGGTTCAAAACAAAAAGCCCAGAGAAAAAGCAAGCAAAATAAAAATGTTAATGATATAGAAACCGAGTGTGATGACGAAGAAGACATTAAGATCATTCGTCTACGTCGTTTATGTCTATGAGATATGTGTAGGACTTACATAAAAATTCTATAATTTCATTTGCCATGAATGTGACCAGAATTTGATTTTTAGGTTACCAGCTGACTGAAAGTATTAATTGAGGCTGATTAATTATAGCAAATGACAAGAGTTAGCATATAATTTAAACAAAAAGCTAAGATATTTGATTGAAGAAATGTTAAATGTTTAATTTTGTTAACAAGATATTCAATAATTATTTTGATTGTTGAAGGTTAAAGAATATGTTGAAGATTTGTTTTTCTTATAAGAAGAGTTATAACTATGTTTTTTATAATTTCATTTCAATTTGTAATGTTTTGTTTGATATATCTGTGATTTAAGATGTTTTTATTTTCCCTTTGAAAAACAATGTTTAACTCTCCTCAGACCCCGGTCAAGTGTCCCTAAGGGTGGGAGGGTTGACTCATATTTCATATTTCATTTAAATATATATATATATATATATATATATATATATATATATATATATATATAACATATTTCAGCACTATAATATCGAAAAGTAAGTATGCATTAGAAAACCTAACTAACTAAGTTACTGTTCACTGTTATAATTGAATCAATAAGAGTCATCTAGAGAAAATAAGATACAATAAACAAAAAGTGGTTCAATTCTCTCAATTCTTCCCCTACGTTTTTTTCTCCTAAAAAATATGTAAGAATTATACCAATCTTTAGTTACGTTATTATAATTCCAAATGTTTATATTGACCGGACTGTAATTTCTATAGCAAAGATAATAATTTGATTGATGTTGGATACTGAATAGGCAAGAAGCACAAATGAAAAAAATTATTTATTCATGAAACATCCTCATTACGTATGTTTACACGTAAACTAGGTCTTCTTTTGGTACTCTGTTAAGGCGAAATAGTTAGGAGAGTCAATATTAGCGGAATAAACAAAATTATAAACGTTTTGCCTTTTATTTCTGTCGTTTCACTTCAAGTAAACATTCCCATCGCTGATTGTCTGGCTCCTCATAAAACATTCGCATAATATGTTGGTTCTGGACATATGTCTATCGATTGAATTCGGTAAATATTAATATAAATAGGTCTTTCAATTTCCATTTGTAAGATGAAATAAGAATATTGTTTTAGGGAAATTGTTTTTTTCTTGGAACGATAATACTTCAGAGAAGGTTTCATACATTCTCAATTCTCAAAAGAGGCTTTAGGCGTTTTCTGTTTTCATGTAGCAAGCAGTCCAAAATTTATCCTATGCACTGATTGAAATCGAATATTTTAAATTCAGTCCATGCCGTTTTGGTGTTTTGTATTACATTGAAAAATGTTATACGATCTTCCAAAGGCACAAATGTATTCACTAACGCCGCTGCTACTTTGAGTGTTATCTAGTACTTGCTTCATTGTCAGACACTAGCGATTTCCAATTGAAGTGAAATATTTTCGAAGTGATACCATTTCCGGTTATACCGGCAATGGGTCATTACTTTGTTATTTCAAATGACAATCTACCTTTTTTATTATACATCTAGAACCGACATTTGAGCAAGGCATAAAATACCCAAGTTGTTGGCACTTATCTGTCAAAATTTTTGACAGATTTAATTATTTTTGTTATAAACTCGATTTTTGAGGAACATTTAAAAAAATTGTAGCTCGTAGATCTTTTGCACTACAGACACAATTTTTGCTTGGGAGGATAGAAGAAGGATCAAGGAATTTTTTTAACAATCTACACAAGTCAAATGTTTATTACGTTGTTTTGTATGATTTTTCAATTTGGCCTTTTTCAAACAGCAATAACTCAATTTTTTCAAATTGCACGTACCAATTTTTATATCGCCATCAGATGAAGCGTCAAATTTCAGATGGAGTTGTATAAGCATGTACTATACCCATCTCTTATATTTCCGAAATAATTTGGGAATATATTGAATTTTGATGATTTTGCAAGAACTAACAGAGAATAATTTGAAATATTTGAATCAAGTAGCTGAACTGCCAACGCTCACCTGACAGGTGCCTAAAATTAATGTACTTGTCACTTTGTTCATTCGAATTTGATATTTCAACAAGAATTGTTGGTAATTTGAAGTGAAAATTTTTGAAAGACACCAGATTGATAATAAAATGGCTGATTATTTAAACGAGAATATGTTAAATCTCTTTTTAATTCATGGCGAATGTCGAAAAGTGGTGGATAGAACTTGCAGGCATTACAATAACCAATTTCCAAATTTGGCGTCTATGAGTAAAACAAAATTTCGAAGGATTAGAAGCAATTTTCTGCAATTTGGAGGAACAAAATACATAGTAACTAGAAGAAAACCAATTCTCGAGGACGACGACAATCAAATTAATACACTAGCGTATTTTCGTGCCAATCCACATACGTCCATTAAGTCAGCATCAATGGATATTGGATTGAGTTATACTTCCATTCAAAGGATCCTTAAGAAACATAACATGCACCCGTATTCTTTCATCAGACTACAAAAATTGAAACCAACTGACCTTCCCAAGCGGCTGAATTTCTGTGAAAATTTAATTCGGCTTCAAGAAGATGAGACAATTCTGCAAAAAATTATATGGTCTGATGAAGCCAAGTTCAATGAAAGTGGAATAACAGGAGAAATCGACATTTTTGGGCCACAGAAAATCTACATTTCGTTGAGGTTATTCATTTCCGAAATAAATTCAGCGTGAACGTTTTTGTAATTTTAATGAATGATTTGTTGGCTTATCACATTTATGAGGAAAATCTTAATGGAAAAAGATACCTGGAAATTTTGAGAGGAACATTAGCAAATTTTTAGATGGATTACCCCTTAACATTCTGAGGGATTGCTATTACCAAATGGATAGTGCACAGCACATAAAACACGAGCTGTAGATCGGCTGCTAACAGAAATGCTCGAGGATAGATGGTGGGGTAATCAAGGACCAAATTTATGGCCTCCACGTTCTCCGGACCTGACGCCCCTTTGCTTTTTATTAATGGGGCAAAATCAAGAGTGAAGTGTATCTTATTCCTGTAAGAAGTAAAGAAGAGTTACTACAGCGCATTCGTAATACTTTTCGTAATATTGATACTGGGGAAACTAGGAGGGCAACTCATCATGTTCGTATACGAACTGTCAAGTGTATCGAGCAAAATATTGAACATTTATTCAGATCGTAAATTAGTTTTCTCCTATGATGTTTGCTATCATTTATTCGTATTAATGTAATTAATCTTCGATGATGGGTTTTCGCTTAGTTCCTACAATTTTTATTCATACGAATTGTAGAAAATTGCTCCTAATGCTTCGAAATTTTATAGACGGTAAATTTGGAAATTGGTTATTGAATTGCCTGCAATTTCTACACACTACTTTTTGATATTCTAAAATGAATTAAAAAAAGATTAAATATATTTTCGTTTGAATAACACAAATGTGTTGTGTTTTGGATATTTTCAATCTGAAATAACGACAATTCTTGTTGAAATATCAAATTCCAATGAACGAAGTGACAAGTACATTAATTTTAGGCACCTGTCAGGTGAGCGTAGCCAGTTCAGCTACTAGATTCAAATATTTCAAAGCATTCTCTGTTAGTTTTTGCAAAATCATCAAAATTCAATATATTCCCAAATTATTTCGGAACTATAAGAGATGGGTATAGTACATGCTGATACAATTCCATCTGAAATTTGACGCTTCATCTGATGGCGATATAAAAATTGGCACGGGCAATTTGAAAAAATTGAGTTATTGCTGTTTGATAAAGGCCAAATTGAAAAAAATCATACAAAACAACGCAATAAACATTTGACATGTGTAGATTGCTTAAAAAATTCCTTGATCCTTCTTCTATCCTCCCAAGCGAAAATTGTGTCTATGTCGGTTCTAGATATAGTATAATAAAAAAAAGGTAGATTGCCATTTGAAATAACAAAGTGATGATAAAATTTCACCTTGATATTGTAATTGGAACTTAAAAAGTTTTTAACGGACGGTCCCGGTGGATATTCCTGTATATATATATATTTTTTTTCTCAACTACTTGATTAGTATCAATTTTCGTTTAATATATCCTAAGTATTTCCCATAAGCTATTTTCCAATGTACTCTACAGTAAGCAACTTCACCCATTACGAAGCATGAAAAAGCATTAATATCCGTCACAGTATAAATGATGCAAAGAACATAATTTATGGAGTTTTAGCAGCACTGACATCGAAAACTTTTACATTTTCCTATTTCAAGGGCATGCGCATCATTTTCTAAGGGACACATTTTATTTGTACTGAAGTGATAAGTATCGGAGCTTTTGCGGTGTGAAAGATACTGAAAGAAATGATGGAATAATATAGTTTTGTAGTTTCCATAATCTAGAACTATAAGAATGTTGATTGAGCTCTTTTTATCAGGGCTCTGCCTAAATGCTACTTGTTTGGACGAGACGATACCGGGTAAGTTTTGAATGGACCTTGATAGTTTTCATAATTTTATCATGAAATTAATACTTTTATCGTCTAATCAAATTAGGAATTATAAATTCGTGTTTACATATTTGCAGCTAACATAATATTTCCTTATACTTAGATCCAAATATTTTTAACTTTGCGCTCATCTTAGGGAGGGACTGGAAAAAAAGAAAATGTGTAAAATATTCATAGAATACAATCAAATGTTATTTTATACTGAATTGAATAAAAGTTTCAATCTTGATTCTTCTAAGATAGCGCACACGTGTTTTTCTATATATTTCATCTCAAAATTGAATAGAGTAAAGGATTTGACCTATAACTCATTTGAAAGCTGTTTGGAGCCTCTTTACAATGGTACATTAGAAAAGTAATTGTGACGAATCTTCTACCCAAAAGAACATTTTTTATGTTAAACGAGCCACATTGAATATCATGAATATTTTCAAGGTTACTGCAAAAGTGGAAAGCAAACCAATTTTTTGTTCTGAAACGAAACCTTTCGAAGGTAGTTAACTAAAAATTTTTAGAAAGCCACTGGTTATTAAAGCTTCTTTTTAACAACTAGTTGTAAAAATATCTCATTTTTTAGATGCTAACAATTCCGTTATAATTTCTTTACTTAAACTACTGAAATAGCTTTCTTATGTTTCTAGTAGCGAAATAATTTTTGATAAAATTTGGTCATTGTTGCAGACAATCTGCATATACACATACTTCTCATAATAATGGTCTGAGAAAACATATCAGTTTATACATGAATCATACTAGTACATGATATCATATTTCCTTTATAATTTACCTTAGATTATGAAATCAGGAATGAAAAATTATCTTCCTAGATTACCTATTACATATTATATGTGCTTTTTCTATTAAAAAGTGTATTTATCTTTAAAATGTTTGGCGGTTCATGCACATTATTTTTCCCCGACTGTTACTCGAAACATTATTTCCCAAATCAGATATGTAGGATGGAAAATCAAACACTTCTCTCACTTTTAGTTGATGTTACTGCAAATAGTACATTGAAAAATAAATAACATAATTAATAGGAAACTATTGCTGTTTTCTAATTTTCGATAAGTTTTCAGATTCTGTTTCTTTGAGACAGAAGAAAATGCAGGAACTGGCTGAAAGTCTCAAAGGACAACATCTCTATGTCACAACTGTTTCTGTGAGTTCTGATAAAAGAATAATTTAGAGTAAAATGTTGTTAACATATGATAATAGAAAATTAAACTGTGTATAATACTAACACAAGAGATTTATTAAAAATCAGGATTGCAATTTCGGTCTCTCGACCATCTTCAGCTTAGAACTACTACTGAACTAAAGTTGAAATACATAAATACATAAGCAGGTAGATTTTAAATTAATAAGGAAGGATGCAAACAAGAGGTAATAAACGAATCATAATAAAAGCAGGTTTAACTTAAAGATATTAAATATAGACGAATGAGCTAGGCTATACTTTTTTTGATCCTTTAACTTGCGCTATTTCTGCCTTTCGGCTAATGACACGCGCGGAATTCTGTCACCTCACTAACTCGGGAATTTTGCCGAACCCCTCTGTTGAAAAAAGGGATCTTTAGTGTCCAACACGTTTCTGTTAGACAGGACCGACGGCTTTACATTTCCTCCGAAAGATGGACATTCAAGGGATTCCAAGAATCCGAAAAATCGCACCGACTTTGTCGGGATTGAACCCAGATAACTTTGCGCGGGGGACGAGCATCATATCCTACAAGCCAGGCCATACTGGTCGTTCAGAATATTATCTCTGTGGGGAGTCTGTTGGAGTTTGAAAATTTCGATGGATTCCAAGAAATTTAATTTTTACGCCTTAGGTATTCTGTGACTAATTTGAAGTTGATATATGGGTGGAAAATGATGGTCAATTTCGATACAATGTGAAGCGAAAGTAGTTTTGTCGTTACTCTGGTTGTTGTAATCTGATTGATGCTCTTTGTTTGTAGTTTAGAATGAACGGCCAGTCTGACCTATATAGATGCCTTCACAATCCATACAGGACAACTTTTAAATCCCTGTATTTTCAAATTTATCAGTTTTATGTTTACTATCGAAAAATTCTTGGGAGAGTTTCATAGCTACTTTTTTATTCTGTTTTGGAATGACATTTGTAATTTTTCTGCTGATAGGACCAAAATATGGTTATGAAATGTATTAATCTGTATTACTGGATTCTATACGTGGGTAAATATTATTATATGCTATTTGTGTTTGTTTCTTTCTGATTATTCCGTTTCTTAGCTATTTCTTTAATTGTTGACACTTCCCTGGACATATTTTCTTCGGATAATGGCAGAGTGAAAGCCCTATGAATCATTGAATTAAACGTAGCGTATTTATGAGATGTTGGGTGTATTGAGCCATAAGGGATGCAAATATGAGTAAAGATGCGTTTTCGAAATATATCAAAACTTAGTGTGTTATTTTTATGATTGTAAGGTCTAAAAAGTGAATCTGATTATCGACTTTTCTCTCTATTTTTCATTCAATTTGGGGATGAATGCTATTGATATAAGTTAAAAATTGATATTCATCCGAAATCATACAGGTGTAATGCAGATTTCCCAACAACAAATGCGGCAGTTTTTGTTTTTTTTTCAGATTGCTTGTATCTAATGAATGGAATTCGAATTAGTTTGTAGACTATTCGCGAAGTTTATAGCGGAAAAAATTGGTCTCATCAAATATTTACCAACAGGAGGTTTCTTCTCGGAAGAAAGGCCTAGAACACCAAAATATATATATATGTTATCATTTTTTTGAATAACATTATATGTTATCCAAAAAACATTAATAATAGCTCTAAACGCAAGTTCACTGATAATACCAACAAATTCAGTCAATTCTTTCTTAAATATGAATCCCGGGCCACCAAAACTTTACAGCCTAATGAAAAATCACAGTACGTCCAGTAGTGTTATTCATGAACAGCTCAATATATAAATTGGCAAAAGGATTAAATCTTTTATTTAAAAATTGAACAAATTTCACAACTAAATATTCAATAAAAAACTTAATTCGATTAAGACGAATATTGAAACAGGTTCAAACCCCAATCAAATATTTAATTAGTTTGGATGTAGATAACATCTTATCCAACATCTCAGGGGACGAATGCCTTCCATCGATATTAGACATCTTAAACAAATCACACGTTAATCCGGTTTACAAAATGATTTCATGTTTTTTCTGGAGTTGTGCCTACAACACAATTATTTCAAATTCAATAACAAATTTTGAATGTCTACCCATCTGATCTTCATTGAGTCCTTCACTAGTTGACATTTTCATGGCGCAGCATATTGAAAATATATTCAATTTCCAAATCGAAATTAGTACTTTTTTGGTATTGAGACGATCCAGAACCGGGGTCAATTTTTTTTTGTTAATTTGCTAAAACTATCCATATATTTCTTGGGTTTTATCTAAGTGAATTTTATTATCAATTGTGATAACTGTATTTTGTAGATCTACCTGCATAACATTTCATATTGTTCCTCTGAATTCAAATTTACAGTGAACAGACGGTCATTTGCCAGAATGATTCAATAATTTCATTTTAAATTCTCAATATAGTAGAATATTACGTATTTCTAAGGCAGCTTGAAATCACCCAATAGTGTAAACATAGACACGAAGGAATTTATCTAACCCAAATAAGAAATCCAGCGAAACCAATAGTCGACTTTAATACCTAAGCTCTTAAGCACTCATTCGTATATCCACAGTTCCACAGCTGGTGTTTTCTAAATCAGCAATTCCCACGTCGGGACGAAGGAACGCGTCTGTAAAAGACTATGTAACAAGTACTTGAGTACCAAGGGCTGAGAGAAGTGAGGGGTAAGGACTGCTGGGTCACGCATATATAAGTATCACGATCGCGACGTTAAGGGATCATTATTCATTCATTCATTCATTATTATGATTTTGGTTACTATTGAGTTATTTTTTCGTCAGATGTGCAGTTACTCTTATAATTCAGTCATTTCGTTTTGAAGCTCAGTGAATTACTCATTCGTGTGAATCGGAATTAAATTTGAGTTAATTAATCGTGCATAACATGAGTCCAGAAGAATGGAAGACGCAGATTGTTCCTCTCCGAGAAGCCGGACAGGGGAAGAAACACCGTTCCCGCTGTGTCTCACAGGTGATTACTTTCTGAATTTCTTTTAATATTTCTGCTCACTATTTGATTTTCACGAATTTCTTGAAGTATATGCTACGTAATTTCTAAACGCACTGAGGACGAGTTGAAATAATCCTTTCTCAAATTCCAAATTATTTTCACATATTTTTTATTCTTGGCAAATGATCTATTTGAACTGCACTGACATTTTCTAATATTTATTTTGAAGAGTTATTTTCATAGACATATTTAAAACGTTTGCTTTCGTAACTTGGTAATAATATGAAATGTACTGAATTTATTTTATATTGATTTCAACAGCTGTTTTAACTTAACGCATTATTTTGAAGTACACTAAAATTCTTTAATATTGATTTCAACATTTGTTTATCAAACTGGCAACATTATTGAAACCTAATTAAGCTATTGTGTACTGATTCCAACAGCTTTGAGAACTGTTTGAATTTAAAATGTTATGAAGTTTAATATTGACATGAAACTTTACTTTTATAACTCAGAAAATTGATCTCATTGAGATGTTACTTAACCATTTTGCCAAGCCAAATCTTTTGTTTATAATATGATGAACGATACGTTCGAATGTGAGAACATTTAATATTGATTCTTATCTTTGCTTCTATAATGGGCCAATTATCTATTTGATATACCATAATCCTTTTATTCGGTATTTCTATTTATCTCAGTTTATAACTTAGCAGAACATACTTAACCTGTGACGAAGATGTTTGTATTTCATTGTATTCAACTATGGGGAAGATCTTACTTTCAAATTATTGATTTGAGGTCCGATACTCTTAAGCTCAATAAGGGAACTTTCCCTGCCTTCAGGTGTAATGATCACCTATGAATAATATCATAACTCATTAGTATAAATAAATGGCTTTAGGGACGATACGCATGTATGGACCCACAGACATTGAGGCTTGTATGTTGTCGATATGAAAGTTTTGAAGAATGTCTGAGTTAGGGAATGTATGTGACGTTTGTGGTACATACAGGTGTATGATCAGAGGGCATGTTTCCCTGGTTGGCAAATCCGCGATATGGGAATAGAATATGATCCGCAGTCAGTGACAATAACTGCCCGTTGGCGCTTAGTTGAGCAAAAGAATCACGTACGGCTTTACGGGCTTACCTCTAGTTCCATATATAACGTTTTAATACTATACGAATTACTGAATTCGATTAAAAATACGCGAGCGAATTAACGCTTGCAAGTTGTCAGCTGTGGACGTGTTCCTTAGAATTTTAAAAGTAAATCTTTCAGAGTTTGGAGTATCAGGGCAACGACCTCTTCAGAAAACATTATATCATATTACCAAAACCCTTCGATCGGGTCAGTTACCACTCATAAGATGGGTGAGGGCCGGTTAGGCCTGTCTAAAATAAATGATATCCGAATTCCATCCAGAATATGGATGAGGGCTGATTAAGCCTGTTATAATAATTAAATATTAAAACTTCCATCCAAAATATGGGTGAGGGCCAAGTAAGCCTGTTTATAATAATTGAATATTCCAACTT
The DNA here is from genome assembly GCA_013387265.2 of Cryptolaemus montrouzieri. NCBI lineage: Eukaryota > Metazoa > Arthropoda > Insecta > Coleoptera > Coccinellidae > Cryptolaemus > Cryptolaemus montrouzieri. The sequence goes on along the minus strand of JABFTP020000001.1, from coordinate 101,164,555 downwards.
CCTCTCGTAATATGGGTGAGGACCAATAAGGTCTGTTCATAATAATTAAATATTACACATTCCACTCGTAATATGGGTGAGGACCAATTAGGTCTGTATAAAATAATCTAATGTATAAACTTCCACTCAAAATATGGGTGAGGGCAAATTGGGCCTCTATCTAAATGATCATATTCATTAAATTTATTAAAAGACGCCAAAGAATGCAAGGATAAGAATTTAATACAAATGCTACAAAGATCAAATAGACATTGTCACCGAATCTGTTTTTGATTCCTAATTTCCTTACCTATGGTTTAAGCGACGAAGAATTGGTCGTATCACATCAAACCTCACATAAAAGAACTTGGGTAGGTTACTACGAATACACAACACAACAAAGAAAAGGGTCCTATTTTATACAAGAGAACTTCAAGGCAAGTTCAGGTACTAGACGATCACATGGCTTTTCATTTGACCGATTTCAGTCGGTCTCAGGTGTAATTAATATGGGGAAGAAAATAAGATAATTCAGGTATTGCAATTTACGTAAAAGCGATGCATTTTGCATCGTCTTTCGTAGACCGGGGTTGGGGGTGTTTCAGTATAAATATGTAGACGATATACTAGCATGTTTTATAGGGACCGCTAGACAACTAGATCAATTTTTAACTTACATCAATATCATTTTATTAAATTTAAAATAGAAAGAAAGTCAATAATCAGATGCACTTTTTAGACCTCACAATCACTCATAAAAATAACATATGATATATGTATATCGAATACCTACTTTTACTGATATTTGCATCCTTTACGACTCAACATATCCAAAATCTCTTAAGTACGCTGCGTTTAATTCAATGATCCATGGTGTTTTCTCTCTGCCATTATCCGGAGAAAATATGTCCGGAGAAGTGTCCACTATTAAAGAAATAGCTAAGAACAATGGTCATCTGTCAAATATGATAAACGGAATGATCAGAAAAAAAACACAACTAGTATATTAAAAGATTTACCCACGTGTAGAATCAATTAATACAGATAAATACATTTCATTTCCATATTTTGGCCTTATAAGCGAAAAGATTGCAAATGTAATTTCAGAACAGAAAAGAGAGGGAGCTTTCAAAACCCAAAAAAACTCTCCTAAGAATTTTTCAATAATGAAGATGAAACTGATAAATTTGAAAATACAAGAGTTTACAAGCTGTCCTGTTTGGATTGGGAAGGCGACCGAAGAATAGAAAACTGTAAGGGTGTCAAAACACTCTGGACTGATTCATCTTTGCAAAGTCTAAAAGCTTTTACGAAATGGTCAGTGGTGATGAATCTTGAATTTATTCATACGAGCCAGATAATAAGCGCCAATCTTCTGTTTGGGAGTTCCGAGGAAAAGAAAAACCGACAAGTCATCCATGTCTCCAGAAAGATGGTCGTGGTTTGTATCAAAAACAGATAATGTAGCAACAATTCCTTCACAAGATCGAAGAACTATGTCAGCAAGTCATTAGTAAGCTCGGGAGAACTAACCCCGAACAGCGAATCATCCCTCACCAAGACAATGCAAGTTCGTACACGGCTCGGAAAACGATTCAATATTTGATACAAGAAAACATCGAATTGTTTCATCATCCTCCGTACAGTTCCAACGATTTTTTACTCTTTCCCATATTAAGAACGGACTGAGGGGGACAAAAGCTTCAGTGACCAGAAGGAGCTATTGTTGCGTTCCAAAAGGACATTTTGAATGTACTTCGCAGAGAACACTTCAGAAAACGATAAAATTTTCGAAAGCTCCCAAATGTTCATTCTAATTTGTTATATGCAAAACTTAAAAGACATCCCTCGTAAGCGTATTTAAAATACCATATAGTGGTACCTGAGGACAAAGTATTTTTGCTAGGGTGGTCGGAAAAGTTGGTTGTTTGACAGGCAACCTTTCTTGGACTGGTAATTATTTTCTCCTTAAAATCTGTAAGACTGGACAGAGGACGCTAGAACATCGCATTTTTGCGTATAATAAGTTGGATTATAATAAAAAGTCTGTCACATCGGTTGAGCATGAGTTCCGCTATCAATTCAATGGATAATCCACCTCCGAATAATTGATATCATCATGTAAAAGGAACCATCGAGGCGCCATTGTATGGTCCACACTACAGATAACATAGACAGAGTAAGGGAAGTCTTTCTCATAAGCACAAATAGCTTAGCTCGAGAACATTCTGTAGCAGCCGCGATTGATAGAAAACGATAAGAAGAATTTTGCGGACTGAAAACTCAAATCAGTCAAGAGTAGCTCTAGTCAACACTGCCTTATTAAAACTAGTGGTAGCCGTTTAAAGCTATCTTTAACGAAAATAGAAGTTTTTAGTACTTCACAAATACTTAAATGTGCCAAATGTTATTTGTTTTTCTCGAAAATGCACTGTTTTTTTATTTCTACAAACTATCGAGAAATATCTTTTTAGAATGATAGATTGAGTGGCATCAATTCTACTGGAGGAACCGGTTTAGCTTTTGAAATGTTTGAGATCCTACGTAAGAAATTCGATTTCAATTATACTGTCATATGGCCTAATCCCAACGTCTATGGTAATAAAGATGAAGGTGTCATCAGAATGCTGATAGAAGGAGTAAGTACGGTTATTTATTGCCTATATAATGAAACCGAAGAGTAACGTTCATCTTCTTTCCCACGAAAGCTCGTGAAGATTGATTCAAATAGTCAGAGCTTGAAACATAAAACCATTAAACAGTTATCTTTCATTTTTATATTTATAATATGTGTTTTATAGCAAGCCAACGTCTCTGTAGCATTCATGCCGGTCATAAGTCAATTTCGTGGGCTGGTACACTACTCGCCAAGCTTGGATGTTGGCGAATGGATTGTGTTAATGAAACGTCCCTCAGAATCAGCTACTGGCACTGGATTATTGGCGCCCTTCACGTTTCCAGTATGGATTTTGATTTTCGTATCACTTTTCGTAGTTGGTCCTGTGATTTTCGTCATAGTGTATGTAAGAGTAAAATACTGTTCTGATGGCGATGATTTCTATTCACTGCCTCTTTGTATGTGGTTTGTGTATGGTGCCTTACTGAAGCAAGGTTCTTCTCTTAGTCCAGTAGCAGGTAAGGTATTTCGAAAATATGAGTTTATTGTTTTCATGAAATTTCATCGTTTTACTACGAATCCAACAGATAATATCTACATTTCAGCTTCTGAATGAACAAAAATTAATGAAACATGTCGTTTGGTGTTCTTGTTTCTCCGTTCTGTCATTCTCTTTTTCTTTTTCCCCTCCTATCATCTGTTTATTTTTCTCTTTCTACTTTATTATGTCATTTGCCTCTCCTTTCAGTCATCCTCCCTCCACTCCTTTCATCCGATTACCCTTTCAATCTATCCTCTCTACTGTTATGTGTTCATTTTTTTGCTTGTCTCTTATTACTCTTCAGAACATTTTTCTATCTATTTGAGTGAGGACTTCAACTTCATACTCCCAAGTTCTAACAATCTGAGCATGTTTAGGAATTCATGATGACATCTAAATTCATTTGCAATTGAGTATTGCTCCTCCTAGATGTAATGTTTCTTTAAACCTACTAGTATGAATATTTACTGCAGTCACGTTTGGAGTTTAATCTCACACGAAAGGAAAGTAAATAGCCCTAAAACATATACAAACATTTGTTTTAGCATTTAACATGATATTTTAAAAATATAATAACATATGCGTGTTTTTAGATTTTGAAAGTCTCAAGTTGAAAATGGTGTTTACATATATAAAAAAAATTCTGAGCATGAAATGATCTACGATTTATGCCTTGGACTCTTATACGCTCATTCAGACCTCTCAACGGGCACAATTTTTTATAGAAAAAAATAATTTCAAAGCAAAATCTTTATTGTACATGTGAAAAAATATTACACAACCAAAAACTTTTTTATCTTTCGGTTCATGAAAAAAGATATGTATCTCGTGGATACATTGACCACTTAGGCGTTTCTCTTGTGGTATAATGTGAATCAGTTTTTCGCGTTATGTCCGTATACAATGCACTATTTCAAATTACATTTTGCACAAAAAATGGTTGTTCGACCATTTGAGCAAAGTTCACACCTTTCTTTATCTACCAAGCTTAGAAAGTGCAGGTCACTTTGGTCGAAACGTTCGTGGTCTTGCACTAATTGGAACTCTAATTTTCCAGGTTGCTCATTTGCCACGTTGACCAAGTCTTTGGAGTAGGTTTGTTTCCTTTTGGAATTGCCATTGTTACTAAACGTTTTGTTGTAGTGCCTATTGTTGTATTGCCTAATCATTTGGGGCATCTTCTGTTCATCTTTTGCAGATCGTTTACCGAAAATATAGGATTATGTGTCGAATAAGAACTTGCAAACGTTACACATTTATTTGTCTACTCACTTCACTACTGCTACCCCAATGTTATTATCTACTCTATAATCCATGGTTCCACGACCTTTTTTATCATATTCTGTTCAGTTTCAAGAATACATCCTTCTAAACAGTTGCTCCAAATTGAATCCGAACTGGATGAACCGTACTCGTGTTATAAGAAAACGATTAGATCCAAAATGCTGAATAATTTATCAAAGTACATTTTAATCTCTTCCGCTTCTGTATATTTTTGAATAGTACCAGGACAACTTGGGTTCCTACATCAAACGCCCCCTTAGCTTTGGAAAAAGTAATTGTATCGAAAGTTTTCAATTCTGTATAGAGCAGAAAGTCGTATAGGATTTCTGAACTTTATACGGCACCATAATCTCGTCTATGGGGATGCATCTGTCACTTTCAGTTTTCAAACAATTTTTTCAAAAACCGGTTTTATTTTATTATGGGATCTCCATTGTTATCAAAATTGTTATGAATAAAATGAAGTAGCCTACAAAGTTTTTCAAATTTTTTCTGTTTTTTATTGGTGGCATTTTTACTACCCCCATTATAGTTTCAATACCAATAAAACTTTTGATTTCATGAGGTGTTGTATTTATTGTGCGGTTGTCATTGTGTTTCTTCTGATATTATAAGTTGAAATATCGACTCGCCGAAGAACTGAAGACAAACTGCAATGGGATCAGAAGCTTTATCGGAGTCTTATTGTACTGAAAATCGATTTTGTTTCATTGGAAATTATTGTTTGGGGCTTCCAAAATTGTCAACGGAACCTCGGAATCTGAGTCCTCATCCATGTTGCCAATTAGTGGCGGATCTAAATGGGTACCAGTGTCAGAACCGTATTTGTACATTCATACTTAACCTCAAATGACTGTCCAACATCTAAGAAATTAGAATCTTCTGCTGGAAAAACGAAAATATTACCCTACCTTTTCTTTTTTAGACAAGCAATTCTGGAAATATATTTCCATTATATTCAATGGTTTGTCGTTCACGAGCTCTAGTGTTCTTCTTCGCCGTCATCCTCTTCTTTCTCTGATCTCTTACTGATGTCGAACTCATTATCACCATCCTTCTTGTCAACTGTAGTCTCCAAAAGTTTTCTAATTTGGGGGTCGTACGTATTATCTTCTTCAAGATATCTGAATCATGAAGGTGCGTTGAGGCAAGTTTGTCCATTAGACTAGCCACAAGCTCAATAACATTGTAATTTTGATTTTCTGCATCCACAGCACAGCGAAATCTAACCACAAGCATTTTTGCAGTAGTTTGTTCAAGAAAAAAATGGTTTCAACTATACATCTCAATAAGCTTGTATTTCTGTGCCAACTTGCTCTAAATAGAAAAGATTGTTTCTGAGAGACTAAATATGAATGATCCAGAGTTAACATATTTCGAAAAGAAAATACTTAAAGGCTTGTTTACTTAAAATATAGTTGAGATAAATCAGAATGCAATTTAAATAGACTTAGAGAACACATAAGTGTAGAGTCTTATTATTATATTATATAATTTTTATGATGACCTGATCTGTATATTATGTAATATTTTAATGGGATTCTTGGTTAATCTTCCATTCCGCCATATACGGCGGAACGCTTGCGCTCTTTGCGTTCTATCTCAAAAACGCATAATCGAAAAAAAGATCCAAGACACAAACTATGCAAAGTTTTGTGCATGTGACTTTTATAATAGATGCACAACCGTCATTATATATAGCGCTCGATACAACATTTACAATGCCAAAACAAAAATTTGTATGAGTTTTATTATTTATGTAATTATTACGATTCATTTCGAGGTTGGCTTCTTTTTGATTTAAATTAAAACTAATTCAGTAGTATCTATATTTATATATTACTTCTGGTGCACTTTGAATTTCAGATTCAACAAGGCTTCTATTTGCCACTTGGTGGATCTTCATCACAGTATTAACTGCGTTCTACACTGCAAATTTGACAGCTTTCTTAACTCTTTCCGATTTCACATTGCCGATAAGTAAACGAGATGATATTGGAGCTGGAAGATGGAGCTGGGTTTCTAACCAAGGTAAAGTTAATGTAATGATCATTTTAGTGGCTTTGATAAGGAGTTTCATATAGGAGGAAATATCTCAAAGATATGACGCATGAGAAGCAGAATAATTTGAGCAAATATTTCTTTTTTATAAGTCTCCAGAAGTTTTAGTTCAAAGCTCTATAATGTTAGCTTAAAATTAAATAGAAAACAAATCTATAGGCTACCTTTGTGGGGCATTTAGAACTTTTAATTAATAATAATAAAAAATATGTATATTGCCACTCATCTTTCAACCTCATTATATACGTATTAGTATCTGCTAGCATCAGTGGTATCTGTGAGATATTCAATTACCGCTTGTCATAAGTATAGCTTTCAAAACGCAAGAATTTTTGAGTACAACTTTTTCTTCAGATTAGTACACATTTATTACAGGTAATGTCATCGAAGACATCATCAACTATGCAAAGAAGAAGAGTGAAAATAACGAATACGAAGGTTACTTTCAAGTTTCAAAAGGACTGGGCCCACGGTATAAATACTTCAATAGCACTGACGCAGCAATCATGACGCAATATGTCACAGAGGAAAACATGATGTTCATTAGGGAACGACCAATCGCGGACTATGATATTTATGATGATTATAAGAAGAAAGTTAAGGCCGGAATTGACGAAGAACATAGATGCACTTATGTACTTACCAAATTTTCTGTTTATTCCGCTGCTAGAGCGTTTGCTTATAGTCGTAGTTTCAAATACTATGAGCTTTTCAATGATGCGTGAGTATAGAGTTACAGATCATTGACATAGTTTCATAAAATGAACTCTGCATTTGAGCTTTAAGACAATTCTTCACTTTCATGGTTTGTGCATTAAATTGGAGGGGTTTCTTTCAGTCATATATTCACCTATGATACTTTTCTCCGATCATCCTGAAATTTCGTAGGTTGAAACTATAGGGCATTGCTAATATTTATAATTTGTCGTTATATCGTTTTTCCACACAATCTGAAGAATGAAGATTTATAGATTGAAGTATATGAATATATCATAAAGAAACGTAAAATTTCCTATAAATTGAAGATGAATGAAGAATGAAATGACTGCGCCCAGGATTATTAATTTTTTTATCCGTCGAAACGCAAATAGGGTTTTCAAATCGTATATTTTTTTATATTTAACCGGTTTGAGTGATTCTTCATGTTGTCGATAGGATGTACTCTGGACTTGGTCTCATTCAAACATGAAGAAAATCCACCCTCAAAGTAAAAACTTAGAAATGATTTAATACTCACCCACTGGGTTTTCGTCTGTGAACCGATTTTGTTCAAAGTTTGCTCATACAAAGTCCCTTCTTCGAATGGAATAAATTCAGTCAGACAATATTTTTCATGAAAACAAGAGTCAGTTATGTTTATACACTGAATTCCCGAGTGTGAGTTTTATAGAGAAAAAATGTGAACTTAATGTTACTGTCAGGACAGTCTCAAAATGCAAAATATAATTAATTAAACTTAATTCTGGATAACTCTGGAGTTTTGAGAGATAACGGATATCCCGAAAAGTCGGAAGAAGGTGGCGTCAGAAAATCGATAAATTATTTCTACAGGCAGTATATTTTCTACTGTTCACAGGTAGCTACTGTCTAGCAGGTTATGCGGTTGATTACTATACTATGAAGACAATTAATGTGCGGAATTAAAAAATAACCATGCAGAAGATATGATTTGAAAGCTTACTTGAAACGTAAGCGCTATAAGGAGTTGCAGAATCGGATTAAGAGGGAGGAAAAAATGATTGAATGAAGCAAAAGAAAATTTGGGATGAAAGTTGAGGAAATTATCGAAACCAGTTAACGACAAGTCATTACAGTGAGAATTGAATGATATGCAGGCAGATATGAGTGACATGAGGAAAAGCAGAATAAAAGTGAATGATCGAATGAATTTATGTCCTCATATCCAATAAACCTGGAAGTTTTTCTTTCAAATAAACCCTTATCAGCAGATATTATTATGAACAATCTTGAAAAATCTGTAATGAATGGGATGAATATATGAATAAGTTAGCACATAAACATATTATTTTTGTAACAGATACGTTGATGATATTCTTGTAGATTATCAAGGCTCAAACAGACAACAGGATTAGTTTTTACAATTTCTGAATAAAATACATAATAAAATAACCTTCACTGCTGAAATTGAACGCAACAGTTCAAAAGATTTTCTTGACATAATCATCACTAAACTCTATAGTAGTGTCACCTACAACATATGTAGAAAAGATACATTTACAGCCTCAACAAGCCCAATGGATTCTTTCAACACATAAATTGGGCGCTTATAATTCAATGATTCATTGAGCATTTTCCATTCGCCTATGAATAGCTAACTTCAATACAGAAGTCAATATCATTAAGAAAATTGCATCAAGTAATAATATTCCAGTCTCCTTCATAAACAAGATTATTAAAAGTTTAAAACAAAAATAAATTTCCCAATTGCTATATTGTGTTATCGAAAAACAGAAAATGAATACGCATGTCTAACGCACATTGGTCTCCTCTCAGTAATTATATTTTCTTTAATTTAACAACGTCCTTCTTCAGTGGTGCCAACATAATGTCAAACAAAACGCTAATGAATTCAAACAGTCCGGAATATACAGAATTGAATGCAATGAATGCCCAACAGCTTACGTAGGACAAACAAGTTAGATTTTAAATCAAGATTCAAAGAACATCTCTCCTCAGATAACAAATTCGCAGTTTTTGAATATATCTACAATTGGAATAACTACAGTAGTTAATTTCAGAAAAATTTTCCACGAACCCAATAAGGGATAACAATAAATCTGTTGGATAGTTTGGAAATTAAAAAACTTTGTTAGATCCCAAAATTCACCCCTCTCAAAAGTCATCTAGAATTGAATCACTCCCCACTACTCAACATTCAAAATAAGATTATACATTCTTTTTTACAACTGTTATTTCTAAACACTTGAAAATGACATAACTGCCGAAACCAGTCGTGTATATCGAAGATGAACATTGTGAAAAATCAGACAAAAGTGTTTCATTATATTCATATTGAAATGAACTTTCATAAAATAATTCCATGAACAATATCATTAGTTATGTTCTCAAGTTATTTCATATTATTTAACGGTGGTAGATCCGAAAAAAGTTTTCAAATTGAACAAATAATCAGATTTGGTTAACAAAATACGTCCGTAGCCTATCAAAAAGAGTTTAAGGGATAAAACGAGTGCATGACCCGGAAAAAATATTACCTGTATACTTTCACATAATTTAGTCTTATCTAGAGATTTAGATCTCCGTAGGTAACCTGTCTATCGAATTTGAGCTCGAAATCTCAACAATCGTAAGAATCATTGACAAAGTATCTGAATTCTTTCCACATGGAACCATAGAATTATTTTCATTAATCATTATCTCAATCAATAATTAATAATAACAGTAACTATAAAAGCAAATCAAATTAATAGAGAGCTAATTTTTACTCAGACTTTGTCTGCCAATTTTGACAAATAAATTGGTTTAATTGTTTTCTGAAGATCCTCGAGAAATTCGACCAAAAATCAAGAAGAAACAGATATTCTATCAATTCTATTTTCAATTTTGTGAAATAGTGAAAAAAATTGAATGGAGAATCCAAAAACCGATTTTCATTCTGTAAAAATCATTTTTCTTTAAAAACATCCAGTTACATGTTCGTAAGGGCACCACCGATACAACTAAAAATTATATTTTCATTGCAAAACATTCCAAACATTCCCTGGATGGCAGGTAACGACTACAAAATTTTATTCAAATATCTACAGTCGTTTGGCAACAATTAATAATAAATTTAATTTATTTACCCTGTATGTTTCCACAGATATTACTGCTGTTTAGTGACAGAAATTTCATATTAGATAGTGAATTATATGTTTTTTTTTCTTTAAAGATAGAGGGACGAGGGCAATTCGGCCCACTTCTGTCCTTCCTTGAATTTTCAGGTCTGGACTTGTCAATTTTTGACATTTTCCATCAATGACTCATTATAATCTCTAAACACATGGACATTCACAACACCTTCTCCGGAATTGCCGGACCGGTAGCCGCATGTGTACAAAGTGGAAAGCAAGTGTTCTTTCCACCAGGCCACATGTGCTAGTACACTGTTGACATTCGGATTTAAGATATTATGTTTCTGATAGCAGGGACATTCCACGAACGACGATAAATTTTATCATAGGTGAATTCTTTTACAGGTTGCAACATTTGGTGGAGGCTGGTGTCATTAAATTTAAAATGACGGAGTCGCTTCCAAACACGAAGTTATGTCCGATTCAGCTGCAAAGTAAAGATAGAAAATTGAAGAATAACGATCTGATGCTTACGTATGTTATAGTTGGGATAGGTTTCATCATATCCGTCAGCATATTCATTGGGGAGATGTATCTAACATACTGGCATAAAGAAAAAGCACCAGAAGGTAACGTTTCTTATGGCCGCACTTTGAGAGGTGAGTCGGAAATTTTTTACTAATTGTCAATTTAATTGTTACAGAAAATAATTTGGTGGAAAAAAGCTTTAACGAAAGTTGAGTACACCGTTAATTGATCAATCGTTAATTTTTCATGAGGCCTTTATGCGTTCATTATTACAGGCTATTTACCACTAGGATTTCGCACGGACCTCGTCGTAACGCGAAATTGGCTGGTTCTTGTTGGTTTCGGTTTCGATTTAGATTTTGGTCTATCTGTTCCACAAATATTTTTTTATACAGAGTATAACAAAGATCCAGAACACTATTCCAATTTTCCATGATGTGTTTTTCTCGAAATCTGAAATTCCTATTTTTGATGTAGAAGTCTCGCTAATCACTTCATGACATTTTTACTGAATAACTGAACAATTGAAGAAGAAACTGCTTAATTTTCACAAAATATTATGAATAAAAATATGATTCATATATGTTTTGGGGTTTATACAATTTTCGAAAACTAAAGAGGAATTGAAAAATTACAATGTCATTTATACCTAAGAAACAGATGAGAGAAGTGGGGACAAATGTAAATCACATTGGTCATTAGTAATTGGTAGATTATGTTTGTAAGATGATGAAATTTCTATAAATTCTTATAGATTTAATCTCTTGTTTTCGATACCTGAATGAAAAAGTTTGGTTTTGTAGAATCAAAAAATGATTTTGGTTTATACAATGTTATGTAATGAAAAACCGGTTGTTAATTTATTATGAAATAATTCAAAATTCTTGAATCAATTTTACGATGCCATCCAATTTACTACGGTAAATGAACATATGTATGAAACATTCAACTTCTTAGATATTGAAATTATGAGAACAGATAATTATATTGGATTTGATATTATTTGAAAACCACTGATACTTTGATCCATAATAGTTCCCATTCGCATAAAATCAAATTGTCCGCTTTTTATACATTCGTGCATAAATTATTCAAATTACGTCAAATCCGTATTTTAGTGCAGATGCTAACGCATTCATCTAACTGATCAGCCCGATGAGTAACTTTACACAACCATATCGCAAAATCAAGATGTCAAACTGCGTTATCCTGTTCCCATTTTCGCAATGTACCCGCACATCCTTTTTTAAATGGTTGTATTGAAGTGTGGTACTATAACTCTTTAAATGACTGTATATCTGAGACAGCAATCTAATTGAAGTTGGTTTGCAGATTATTCATAGAAATTTCGAAAAATCCATGTTGTTAATACTCAATACAAAATTAGTTTTTCTTCTTTTACAGGTGAAGTTAGTCCTATTTACAAAGGAAACTTGAATTCAAACGTCCTTAACTTCAATAAAACACCACCACCATCTTATCATACTCTCTTTGATATGCAGAATCAAGCACAAGCAGGAAAGAGGAAAATTATCAATGGTCGAGAGTATTGGGTTACTGATGAACGTCAAACTGGTACAAGGCTGATTCCAACACGAGCTCCTTCTGCTATGCTCTTTCAATATACAAATTGAATTTGTGAAAGATGGAAAAAAATGGTTCGATTAATATGCATTATTTATGGATCATCTATAAAATTATTTCAGCCGTTAGGATCCCTTAATTATTCGATAATTTCATGCTTGAATCAATTCGAATTTCTCTGCATTATTTGCAATTTATGATATCAAATATTTTTTGAACGGAGTTATTTATTTGTCCCTTCTATCTGCAAAATATATCTCCTTTCAATTCTTAATGATTATGGTTTTGTGGACCATTGAACTAATTTATTGATTGGATATGAAAACTATTTTCTATTCAATAATCATCTCAATCTACATTTAACCGTTTACCGCATCGTAGATCTTATGTAAAGTATTTTAAAAATCACCCATATTTTGAAATATTAAATAGCAGACATTAGCAGTTGATAATATGGATCAAATTTGACACAACATTCTGTGCTATTTTTCTGTCATTCCTTATTTCAACTAAGTGTGAAGAAATTTCTCTTAAGATACAATAACTTATGCTAGCGTTAGCTCTGGAAAGTCTGGATTTATTGCTTTGAAATGTATACTATAGCTCACGGTTCTGACACTACTTAATTTGCTTAAAATCGGCACCTCCTGTTGTCTTGCTTTCAACGGCAATATTTTGACAACTGATGCACGTCTATACCACTTTTGCTTTTAGGCCCACCTAACCGTACTTCAGGCTAAAAAGTTGCAGCTTGAAGGGAATTGAAGTAAGATAGATGAGCAACTTTGGAGAAAAATATGACCGATACAGATGTTTCTATGGTTTATTGCTACGATGATAATGTTGTGAGCATAGCTTCAACTTACGTCAGCAACATGATGGTTGATATTAGGAAAATAGATAGAATAGTCTCATTATGATTTTCAAAATCACTTCAGAATTTAGTTCAGATTTACGAAGTTTCAATACTGCCTATTTTGCTATACAATTCGATAGAATTATAGATAGTTAGTAGTTGCTATAGAGGAGAAGTTTTCAGTAACTGCTACGATAATAATGTTGTGAGCATGGCTTCAACTTTCGTCAGCAACATGATGGTTAATTTTTTCAAAATTGATGGAGTAGCCTTATTGAATGCTCTTCAGGGCTACTTCAGGATTCAGTTCAGGTTTAGGAAGTCTTAACACCGCTTATTTTGTTTTAAGATCGATAGGATTATAGTTATAGCAATTCTATTTTTGATATATAGAAGATGTTTGTATTTTCCTTGCAGCCAGCTAGCCCCTCTCTCCCTACAGCCTTTTGAGTGTTTTGTAGGTGAAGGTTGATGTCAAACCACAACATCAACAAGTGGCCGCGTCGATATCCTTCATGAGACTCAGAGAATGCTATTAAAAGCATTGAAAGAACCTATTGCTCTAATGCCGTTCAGAATTGTTTCGCTAGATCAAGTAGATCATTTGCCCACGCAAATGTGATGATGGATTTCATGATAAGTACCAAAATGTAAAGTAATGTCTCAACGATAAACAAATTGTTTCATGTTGGTTATTCTGCTCTGATTATTATATCATCCAAATCGCAAGATGAAAGACCAAAATGAGTAGTTTATATTTAATTTTCACTGTGTCAAATATGAACCAAGTATGAAAAAATCACATTCAGTTTTCTCATTAAAAATGCAATAAAGGGTTGTAATTGTAATTGTAAAGGGTGTAATGAGTATTTTCGTATGGTATTTCAAAATTCATCTATTATGCCTACTGAGCGGTGAATCTATATTATATATTTTCACTGGAAAATGGGATTTCATTGTTTGTTACTATAGTGATAATCTTAGCGGTTAGATACATTACTAGATAATCGACAATCATTTGTTTGTTACTTGCCATTCGGTAAACATAAATTTATCTTGTAGTTAGAACTCATCAGATATTTGTGATAACTTATATGAGAAAAAACTGGCGCAGAGATATCTAACGATCTGAGAAATGAATGAACCGAATCAAAACTTTCTAAACACATTAGAGTTGGAATATTCTTTCGATTCATTACTATAAATATGGTAAATTTTCATCAAATCATTTGATATATTTTTAAGTAAAAGATTCATCTTGTGCGAATTGGTAACTTCATTCGTTATCCAAACTAAGTTTTACATGTTATCTTTTTTTTCGAGTTAAAGTGACCTTGCCTTTCTGGTTAAATTCAGTTCACTGCTACCTTCAAATTTGTTCATACAAAAATAATGTCTGTCTTATAATCATCATAGAACAACTTTATTTCAGGTATATATTTTTAGAAAAGTTAGAACTTTTCCTAAACTATACTGAAATATTCAAGAATTGAGAAACACTAGACATTAACATACCACTCAATAAGTCCCGGGCCAAACACACATATATTTTTTTTGAAAACTTTTATTCAATCATCAACATAGTACTCTTCAAGAAAGAAACATATACTCCAACGCTCTACTAACTTTTCAATACCTTTTGTGTAGAACGATTTGTCTTAGATTTCAAAATAGCTGTGAACCTCGGCGATGTATTTTGCATTGGAGCCAAATCTCTTTTGAAGCCTATAATCAGCAAAGCTGTAGAATCAGGTAGTTTGCCATCGATTTATAGGGCATGTGAGCATTGTCGTGGTGATTATAGTCAATAAGAGCAACATAAGAGTCAGCCTAGCTTAACAATTGTCACATACGTAACCTCATGGCTAATTCCGTCCTGTGCTGTTAGCGGGTACCCAGAAGCCCAAAAGTGTATCTGAACCATCATCACATACTATAAATCTATTCAACTCGTATCCTCGTCGTCGTCAAATAGTCGTAGTCAAATAGTCAATAGTATCTGATTCTGAATTCTATTTCCAACATATTTCTCAGGCTCCTGTTTCTTGCAGGCTTCCGGCACTAGGTTATTTCCTTTTGCTGATTTCTTTTTTTTTCAATAAGACTATGTTTTCGTATTGCTTCGTTCGTCTTTTTCTTATGGGCCATTTAGCAATTATTTAGTAAGAGAAGCATTCGATATTGGAATTCAATATTCCAGCAATTGGCTGTTACAGATTATGTTGATGGTATTGAAACGATTGTTGTAGATGATATTGATGGAATATGAGGTATTTCTACAGATATTGAACATGATTTTGACTTTGTTGCAACAAATGAATTAGACGGCATTGGTTACATAGCTGCAGACGAAGTGGAAGTTGTTGAAACTGTCGGACTAGACGTAGATGGCATGAAAAATGAATGAATCTTGAATTATTCCATCTGATTGGTTCAAGACTTCAGGTGCGGAAAAATCTTCTTCAGTAAAAAAATTGGGAATTTATGGAAAATACCTGATGCCCAGAATTTTGATTCGCCTTTATTCGTAGATGCCACGTCACACGGAGTTATCTTTTCTGCTAGGCAATTTTTCAAAAATGAATCACACTCCTTTTTGTGAATAATTTTAAGCGGTCCAAAAAAATGTGAGATCCAAGAGCTGCATCCTGTGGGTTGTATGCGGAACCAGTGACAGCATATATAAAATTTTTTGTTTACAAAAATCATAAGTCTTCAAGAAAGAATGACTAGCATGATTGTCAAGTAATAATAAAACAGGCTACTGTGGCGATGGCTTGGTATAATGGGCGAAGGGCTTTCAGCCACTCTAAGAATAGATGTTTATTAATTGTCCCATTATCAAACATTTGTATATAGCACCTGCTAGTTTGTCTTTTTCAAGCTGAGGAGTCATTTTCTTTCACCAAAAGATGAACACTGAAGGTACGAAACATCATAAGGAGTAAATTTATATTTGTCTAGTAGATCTCGCAACAGTCTGTAGAACAGTTGGAATTATTTTTTAATGAAAGCTGTTATTATGTTGGCACTTGTGGTTTCAGGTTTTTGAACAGAGTTGCCATTTCTTTTCCGAAAACCATCTAATCAATCGCGTTCAGCTATTTTAGCACTCCTGCACATATTTGAATCTCTGTGACCCCATAAAAAATTGAAGATAAATATTTTATCCAGTCTTACAGAATATTTGCTACATCTGCTGTTCTTCTTAAACTGCTTTTGCTATAGCAATGAATATTGCCCGCATTGTAGTGACTCTTATTACTATATAACTTATAACTATAATTTGCTATTAAAATAAAACAAATGTTTTCTTAATCAACAAATTAAGTTTATGGGCCCACTTATGAAATATATGTGGCAGACTCAGGACTGTAAAATATGTGCTATGTTTCTGTAGAGGTAATTAGACAAAATTAATTGATCTTTTAATGATTCTCTGGTTATCTTTCTCATCTTACTCTGTATGACATCCACTATTGTACATTTTCATTTGAAGATAGTAATTATTCGTTAACTAGATAAGTTGAAAATGCCAATCGGAAGAATATAGAAAAATTAATGTATTCTATATTCTTTCTATAATGTGGAATATATTTTATTATAGAAGAGTATATATTTTTTGCCTTAGAAATGAGAATAGTTTATTAAACAGTTATATATTTTTAGATTGTTTGTAACACTTTTCGTGTGAGAATCACATAGTGTTCTAAAGTAAATAAATTGCAGAAATCTCAGAAATACTTTCATTTCTCTTTAATATACATCATCATCTTCTCATCTATCATTCATTAGAAATTTGGATGGTCGTTTGATAAGTTTACTCTTTTATTAGTTGACACGATGGACTTGCCTTATAATTGGAAAACATTTTTGAAATCATTTGATCGCTCCTCGTATATTGGGCGTGAAAACACTCCTAAGCTATAGCTCTAACAGTTGCTGATCGATTTCAACAGAAACCAAACTGCAAGTGAACACGCACATTAAACCATGTTGAATGGCCACAGCTGTGGCATGACAGGCATCGCCTCTTATCAAGAGTTGACAATAAAAAAATGATTTTACCTTAAAGCCGTACAAGGTGCAACTGGTTCAAGAATTAAGGCCGGCCAACCATTCAAATCGCCGTTTGTTCACTCAATTCAATTCAATTTCAATTATGAAAACATCTTTTCGACGAAGCCCATTTTTATTTGTATGAATGCATCAATAAGCAAAATTTCTGCATTTTGGCTTTGGAAACTCCAAGAGCCGCATGTTAAACCTTTCACCATAGGAAAAGCAATGTAGTCTAGAGGTGTGATTGGGCCGTGAATTAAAAAAGTTTATAAAGTTAAGCGATAAATTACGAGTTAAAATAAAAAAAAACAATCACGATTTCTACGAATGTCAGTAGATATTTGATTACAGATGTGTGGTGTTTTTGATTGCCGATATATCAGAAATCTTTGAGGTATCGAATTTTATTGGAGAATTCCAAGGTTGACACAAATCAATTAATTCCTTCAGTATATTCGTAACAATTGATATACACTTAAGCTTTTATGAAACTCTCGGTGCGTGAGTGCTACTAGCAGTTGACGGTTTTTTATTTAATTTTTCCAACTATTATTATTCTAAGATGCGATTAACACATCTCAGATTTTACATGAATACTATCGATCCAACTGAAGATCTACTTCAGTCCTATCTTAGTAAAATGAATACATTCACCTGCCTATCGCATCTATGATCTCAAGGTCAATTTATTCAATAATGCTACAAGTACAAATCATTCAATTTTGAATAAGTGCATTCACACCTATTATATCGGTCAAATTCGTATTTCTGAAATATTTCAGTTTTCAATTATTGAAGATCTATGAACTATGTATTATCAGATTCCTGATACGAAATTATTTCATGTCGGTCAAGTATGTATGATATCATCTGATACTAATCAGATCTACCGAAATATTTACTATAAAATCAGGAATCAATGAGTATCTGTGAATTCGTTCTTTTGAGTCTAACTAATAATAATGATATTTTTAATACTTTTACTGATTTTGAGTGGTGGAATTTCAATACAATGCTTCGGTTTGAAAGACGTGATGATAGAAAGAGTTTCACACCGTCATTCGCTACTTACAAATGACTGTAAACGTGATTTGTTCGCTTTAATACAAAGTTTGGACGGTGCCTTCGAATTCTGGGGATGGAAAAGTAAATATTCTCTTTGATTTGCAAGTAACACTTGAGCCTAATTTTTAAATATTTCTTCAACGTTCTCCTCAAGTTTAACGACCAACAATTATCAGATTTTCCTCTTTCCATAATAGTTCTAGATTCTTCAACTAAATTGCAATCAGGCATTCTAATACTCAGCGACGATATGGGCAAATTTGATGAATGTATAAATACCCAAAACATGGAACGAAACATCTCTGGAAAATATTGTTTGGGTGGTATGATTCTCAAGAATAACACGAAAATGTACAACCTTTTGAATGTTAAGGTAAATAAATATTTTTTTAATTTGTATTAAATACGAGACTTGTGGTGAAGTGAATCTATAGAGACCTATAACATATGAGAAAATATTTTGTGAATGACCTTAGAACCTGATAAGAATATACCATAGATGCAAATATTCATAAATCCTCATCGAAACTTTCGAAAAGACACAAATGCTCCCGAATACCATCGGGTGATTTACGCACCGAGAAAACTTTTCTCTGTAAATAAATTGTAGAGGCCCCCATTACTCGTTACCTCCCATTCCCATATTCTACTCTACGTATTTGAGTAGAATTGAAAGATTTTTAAACGAAGTTCTGATTACCTACTATCCCTAAAATGAATTTTGAGTTGGGGAAGATGAGATTTGGGAGTTTATTCGAATATCTCTTAATCAATCTTAAAAACGGTTCTTCTCTTATCAAAGATTGACCTATCGGAGAATTCCACGCTTTTCCAAGTTGGAGGTGGTTTCAATTTTTCGTTTCAACAGACAGTATTTTTAATATACATACGATGTTGATTTATTTCGTTATTTGGTTATTAAAAATCAATTAAAATCAAGTTTACTAAGTGAAAGACCCTTCAACCCCCTGTGGTATTTATGTGATACTTGAATAGTCCCTATAGCGCTGTAAAAACATCACATGTTGTTTTAATGTTTCCTCTACTCGTGTCGACCCTACATGTCCATGAAGCTTTCAATTTCTCGTTGAACCTTGACCGAACATTCTGATCCCGGACCTATTTGCACTTTCTCTGGAATATTCATACAGAGAATGTGATTTATACTCAGAGAAAAATAGTCTTTCATGACAGTTTCAATGTTTTACATCGATATGAATGCCATCTTATTCTTTCAGAAACTTCATAAAGAGAAAGCTAAAGCCGTGACAGCCTCGAGTTACGTACCAACAAGTTTATCTTGGGCTGGTTGTCTACCAAGCTCTTGTACATCAGAAGATTTCGAAGATTTGTTTAACGCAATAATTGAACCAATTGTTCCTGAGATATCTCTGACTTTCAATGAAAATACGTGTTCCATAAAAGATGAAAACTCTGAATTCAGCATGGGAGCCATTATAGCGATGTATGTATAGTTAAATATATTTTATTGGATTTATTCCACACTGTAGGTGAAAAATATTCCATATCTGTATCCAAAACACTTATAATTTTAATAATAGCGAAGAGCTTTTTAAAGTATGAGAGCTATCAGTACTACAACGTCAGTTCGTCATTTAATATAGGCTTCGAAATTATCCCAGTTTGTTTCTTTACTGGCTCGATTTTTCTACCAAGAGAACCATTAATTATCAGGCTTATCAAAATTTGATCGTTTTATTAATTATGGCAATTGAATTAATCCGCCAAAAACTATACATTTCATTAATTCGTTATGTGCTTGATTAAAAAATTCTGCATTATTTCATTGAAAATAAAATAAATATATTAAATAAAATTTGAATTAGTCTCTTTCAAAGTATTGTCTTCGGCTAGCAACACACGAAATCTAACCAAACGATGAATCCATCCACGAAACATTTCTCGAAAGTTTCTTTCAGCACCGTTTCAGCTACTCTGTCATGGCCATCTCAGTGACAGGAACGGTATCGATAATTTTTCGTTTTTTTAACTAATTTTTCTGGTTCTGAGCTGGGCAGAAATATAGTGCTAATTCTGATGAGTAAGGCGAATGGGGAAAGCCACTTTCCTTTTAACGATCCCTTTCATCCGGTACGTGTCAAGCAACAGTCATTACCTGTTTGAATTAATAAGTTTCGCCCCTTTTTGCACATTTTTGGTCAAATAATTACAAACGGCCGTGATTTCCATCGTCTCTTAAATATCCGGTTTGGCATACATAGAAAATCTCGCATTCACTGCAGTGTATTTTATATACTCCCCTTTGTTTATCCAACAATTTCATTCTATCCTTTTTATTAAACAACAATGAATCCGAATCCTAATCCTAATGGTGTTAATAGTATTTTTGTGTAATCTTTGAGAGATCTAGTTGCTAATATTAGAAATATGTATAACTAATTAGAGTCTTTTCTATTCTATTCGATTTCTCAATACGCAAAGAATAAATGCTGTGCAGTAAAAATTTATGTTGCTTTCGTTTCATTAAGGTGTCAATTAAATTCGGTTCATAGCCGTTATTCTTAGCGATTAATTTCATATTTGATCTTCATTCTCGAAATCAACAGCTGACAAAGGGATAGAGACTAATCTGAGAACACATGAATGAAAAGCACTCAATTTGATATTTTGTGATCAACTTGAGTCATGAGCCCTATTACTTGACAAGTCCAAAAAGTTCAAAGACTTTTCATTATTTTTAATTTACTTTGTGAATTCAATCGATCGAAATGAATTTAAAAATCGTAAGAAACTATTTAGTTGTCGGTCTGTGCCAATCCAAATATAGAAAATATCATCTACATATTAAAACTTGTTTTAAAATAAGCTGCTAGAGGAACTAAAATGCTATTTTCTAAATCTGTCATAAATAATAATAATAAAATAACAAACTTAATAACGGAGACAAGAGGTGTTCATATGTTAACTATCTAGTTGTTAATATTGTTATGGAACTTGAAATTACTTTGTTGGAGACAGGTTTAAAGTTGACTTGGTTTCTTCTATAGAAGTGGAGCTTAATATATTATTAAATTGCAGTTATTTTTTGATTGTTGTTCTGAGATCAAGGCATGGGAAAGATGTATATAGGCTAATCATGTCAAATGATACTTATTTAGCATTTAAAGGAATTTTTGAAGTTTTGAAAGTGATTGGTTGATTTAGTAGGGCTCATGACTCATGCGCATTCAAAATATACAGAAAACTTTCTCAATCGGATAGCTTGATTCATAACGAAAGTTTTCAGTCTCAGAAAATTGAGTGCATTTTATTCATTTGTTCACAAATTACTCTCTATTCCTTTGTCTGTTGTTGATTTCAAGAATGAAGTTCAAATATTAAAATTAATTGCTGAGAATAGCGACTATGGACTGAATGTAATTGTTACCTTTATAAAACAAAAACAACATCAACTTTTACTGTAGAGCGTTTATTCTCTACATACTAAGAAATCTAATAGAAAATTTTCAATTAATGATATTCTTAGTAATAGTAACAAGATTTGTAATAGATTGCACAGAAATAATGTTAACATCATCAGTACTAATAAAAAGAATTTGGGTTTACTGTTGGTTAATGATAAAGATAAAATGAAATTATTGGGTAGAAGCGTAGTATATAACAAACTCTACAGTGAGTGCAGAAAGCTAGAAGAAAATTGAAGAACATAAAAATCTGGTTTTTCTAACCATTGTACACATAAAAATTTCATAGAATTCGAGAGAATTGAACTTATACATCGAGGTAATAATAGAAAGAAGTTGAACATTTTAGAGATGATGAAAATCACGACCAATCGTACAGAAAACCAGCCAATTTGTAATGAGCAAACTTCGGTCTATTTCCTGTTGTAAATGCGGTTATATCTAAGTAAACCCACTCATTTTGTCTTTTAGAAATATATTACTCGTGATAATGGACTGATAACCCGAAACATGTCAAATATTTTAATATATTTTTGTGAAACCTTTGCCGACTGTTTTAATTCATCATTTATTTGAACGAAAATATACAAAGTGTAACCTGGTAATAAATTAATTTCGCCACGTAACCAAGAGTACCTGCCTCCTAGTAAAAAAATTTGTTAATAAAACTGGATTTAACTTCGATAACACAATAAAAATAATTTTTATTTTCATGGTTAGGTTTTCTGCCATGAAGTAGGGGATTCGCTCACGGTAATTTTCAAAATCATTCTTTATCTTTGAAACAAAAGACCAACGACAATTTTGTTTCCGGAATTTTTAGTATCTCAAGAAAGGACACCATATTGTATAAATCTGACAGTAACAGAGATACCATTCAAACTTATCAAAATGATACATCCTGCATTTTTCTAGTAGTTCATTGTTTTAGTAATAATTGTTGTATTTTGGCATTATATCATATAACTACTTATCAATTTCAATTAAACAATTTATTTAATTATCATACTATTATTCATTTTCAGAATATTCTTCGCTGGAATTTTTTGCATTATGATACTTGAAACTTGTTATGACATCTACTGCAGGCGAATAAGTAAAGGTTTTGTTTTATTGAACCTCTTACTTTCTTCAGAGTAAAATCTCGTTTTTTTAGAACCAGTGCAATTTTATATTGCATTCTCGATGTACACCAACTCATCCAAACTATTTAAGATGACGCAAAATAGTAATCAGCTGGAATGTTTGAATGGTTTGAAATTTTATAGTATGATTTGGGTTGTTTTAGGACATACATATGCTTTAGCACTCACATTTCCGTCAGCAAACTTTATTGATATATTTCATGTAAGTATTCTAGAAAATTTTCATCTGTTTTTTTTTTAATCTGAATGTTTGAATAATTATGCACTACACTATGCAATTATCACACTAGTTTAAGCCCACTCGCTCACAACGATGACAAACGACTAGCACCAGCGAAATCTACCTGATATTTTGGCATAATAATTATCCTGTGACCCCATATACCAATTTTGATAAATTGATAATAATATTTCGTCCAAACATATAAACTTCCGCATTTATAATTCTAGAATTACAAAAGTTGATACACTTGCAGTGACAATTGAAAACTTTTTACTCGTGTCTAGTTAAAGTTATTACTAACTGAAAATCATGTGGATTTGACCATAGTAACGCGAACTTTTCAACCCACCTGTTATCCAAACATCAAAAACAAACTACATGAATCTAAGTTACATGCCAGGCGTTTTCTGTGAAGTTCCACAAAATCACGAGTCATGAATAGTTTGATCTAGAGATCGCATTTAATTGGGGGAGAGGGGTAAATCTTGAGCATTGGATTCCAATGCGATGATTAAATCAGATTCGGTTTACGTCCAAATAAAAGACATACTCACATATGGAGAGCATGAACATATTTGAAAACTGATAAATGCTCAGGCATTTCACAACTACCGACGAGAACCTGAGCTGGTACAACGGTATATAATGGTGGAAGGACTAATCCCTTTCACCTGGTGTTATATGTAAACGCTGTCAGCTATAGGAACCTGATTCTTGAACTATTTGTGATTTTTGGGGAGTTAAACAAGGACCAAATTTCATTTTTATGCATGATAGTACGTAGAAGAGAATGCTATAAACGTGATGGATTGGCCTGCTCAATCACTTGACATAAATTCTATGGAACATTTGTCGAAAGAATTTTTGCACATTGATGTTCCAGAAATTGAATGCATCAAATAGCAAACCGATTCTCAATTTTATTCTAGGTATGCCAAATCAATGTAGGGCGGTTTTAAATAATTGCGGTGGTCATACCCTATACTAACTCTGAAGAAGAACCAAAATTTTCAGTTTGAATACAAGTTGCTTTAAGCTGAAATTTTTTCATTATTTCACAATTTTCCAAAAATTCATGTAAATTGGATATTATCCGATATTTCATGTTTCTTATAGTTTCTCGAAAAAGCAATTGCTTTATTTTTTTGAAAGAGAGTTCAGTTTTGTTGTTGACCCTTAGATTCTGTCAATGTGTGTATTTAACCTTATTTCGAAAAAAATGGATTTGCTGATGTTAGTAACAATAGTGAAATGAAAATGTAACTTTCAGAAAAGTACGGTTACCATTCTAACAATACATTTTCGCTCGATCTTTTAAACATTTTCAGTGGGCAGATAGTCTTCACAGCATGCTTTTAGTAAGTGGAACATTGGCAGTGGACACTTTCTTCGTGGTTGGGGGAACATTAGTGTCATATATGTACATGCAAGCGATGGAGAAGAAAATTAAGTTCAATATACTAATTTATTATTTACACAGATATATCCGGTGAGTATGAATAGTTATTTAATAGATAGTGAAACATTTTCATTCACTAAGAATGTTTTTTTTAACTTAGGAAAAACCTCAAATATTAAGGATGTTAAATATTCCTATTTCCTCATAATTTATTTTCACCCAAAGGTTGTTGAAAAGCGTAACATGACAGGCAATGATTATTTCAATGTTTTCCAGACCGATTGCAATGCTACAGATTTTCTGCTCATTACTCT
The DNA here is from genome assembly GCA_013387265.2 of Cryptolaemus montrouzieri. Classification (NCBI taxonomy): domain Eukaryota; kingdom Metazoa; phylum Arthropoda; class Insecta; order Coleoptera; family Coccinellidae; genus Cryptolaemus; species Cryptolaemus montrouzieri. Next base: position 101,139,636 of record JABFTP020000001.1, on the reverse strand, counting down.
GTAATTTTGGAATGAATGTCACACACACGTAAACCATCTACAAATCACCCAAATACTACTTTTTGATATTCCAAAATCAGATTCTAGTTCTTGACGATCTTCATTCATAGCAAATCGCACACGATCGATATTATCGCCTGTTTTTTCGTCAAAAGTCACCCAGAGCGTGGAGCACTATCAAAAGACGTGCGGTCATCTTTGATCCAAATGCTGTCTTCATCATTTTAATAGTTTCCGCACAATTCATTTCTAGTTTAAAGCAAGAATTAACATGAATTCGTTGTTCCGATTTTTATTTCACAAAAATTCTCGGACATTTTGGTGTGGAAATTCCAAGATAAATCAGAACTTTTGGGACAATACTCGGACAACAAAGACATTGGGATCTACCGTGGATTGTCGATAATTGCAGTTAGATATTCCGAAAAATTATCCTGCATCTCAATCAATTAATAATTGGCAGGAAGCATATAATGTCGGTGTTTCCAGACATAAAATTCACACAAGTTTAACAGACATAATTTACTCAACAGAAGCCCTTAAAGATGCTATAAATCGTAGAAATCACGCTGCTGGATTAGCATAAGCTGAAGAACATATTCTCTTGGAATAAAATCCATAAAGAACTGTTTTATTCACCGATGAATCTGGATTTGGTTTGTTTCCAGACTCACGAAAAGTGCATGTTTGAAGTCGCCTGCCTCAACAATGCTGATCCATCTTAACCAGAGCGTTCACAGCTACAGAGAACGCATTCTCTACCATATACAAGATAAGGCAACACATTTTCTCTGATGAATAGAAACATCAAATCGCCATACCAGCGACCGATAGAAACCAAATCAAACTGTAGGATATCATACTGATTCAAATAATTCGTGGAAATCTTTGTATTTGCTTTGTCGGCATAAAAGAAAGATAGGACTCGTCAAAAACAAAAAGAAGGGTTCAAGTACTAATCCCTGAAGCACTCCTCTAATTATTTAGAGAATAACTTATCTATTTTTTAAATTTTTTTCCGAAAATACGGAATTAAATTCACTTTTTTGTTTTGAGCAAACATTGAGGAAAATTCTGTTAATCATTTGAGATAAAAATACTCGCTCATTGAAGAACAAAAATAGTTCGAAAGGAAAATAATCCTCCAATTTGAAGAATTTCTCCGAAAATTCATCAAACATATGGAATGGAAATCCTCGGCCATTTTATATATTGCAACTAGTTCATAAGTTTACAAACGAGATCATTATGAATGAGAAATATTCATTAATACAAAAAATAGTAAATAAATCTTTAAGACCGCATCCCTTGTAAGCATGCACAACCAGATGACTACCGAAACACATTACATAGTTAAGATACATTGTGTTTTAAAGTTACATTTTGGTATACGATACTAATGAGACAAAACTGTTATTCCATGTTGTGACATCTATATAGAGAATGTCTCTCACTCACTCTCATCTAAATAAACGCTAGTTTAATATTAACTTATATTATCGCAGATGATGTAAGAAATCATTAACGTAGGGGACATACATTCAAAATGACATTCAGTATTGTTTTTGGATCACAACTTTTTATTCATTAATCACAGTACATTCATATTGTATACCAGTAATCTTTCGTTTTACACCTATGAATTCTAATGAACATTTAAAAGAAAAACGACCTAGAAAAAATTTGAACTGTAATTTAACTAAGACGACAAAAGTTATAAGATTAGCATTAAAGCTCTCAAGTTTGCTTCGTTAAAGAACGTCGGCACAAGAGCGTGGGCTCAATGCGGACAACTACGCAACCATTCTTCTCCTGGCTTTGACCGGCAAAAAAATCGTTGCAATATATACAAGCGCAATCCTCTTTGTCGTCTTGACTGTTGCTTGGCGAATTTTCGTCTTCACTGTCGACTGTGAGTGAGGTTTTGGTATAAAGTTTTCGTCACCTTTTCTCTGGAGGAGCATTAGGCTATTATTTTGACTTAATTTTGTTCATGTTCAGCATTATAAAATTCGGTAGGGACCAACGTTCTCAGATTGCAGCAGATTTCCTTATATCTCAAAAAACTTTAGACTTGAGTCTGATTAAATGCTTGAACACGAGCGGCTGAAGTAGCTTCTGGTTTGCGAAGAGAAATATCTTTATTTCGTCTAGAAAATCCTTCCATCTATTCTTGTCCAGCTTTCTATTTTTGTGGATTAAGCAAAACCGTTACTTTAACCTATCTTGAACAGAAACTCGCGTCAGTCAAACAAAAAATATTTAAATAATTTAAATGCTCCTCTAATTTTCTTTCCACTTTATTTTTTACCTGTTTTTCAACATTCTTGACCTCTTACACCGGACTCCAAGGTTTTGTTACTATTCAAACCGTGTCTTTGGAGAGTTGCTTGTGGCACCCAAATATTTTAGATGCCGTGGTTGTGAACTGTTTCGACAGCTTCACAAATTGATTCCTCATTCTAGGATTGGTGATCAGTCTTGCACTTATAATAGTGCGGAATTTTGATATATCTGTAAAGAAAATAACAGCAGTAAACAAGTAGTGAGGACCTAAATAATTAGTTGAGCACTCATGTACAAAACGACATACTGAGTCATTTTGTCTTTTGCCTATGTGTGTATTTTTGTCCATGAAGCGTTATTAAAAATCAAAATTCAAGAACAAATGCAAAATTCACGATTTACAGTAAAAGTTATTCAAATACAAGAATAAACACTTAAGGAGTGCAGTAAATGTATACAAGAGGAAAAACCGTGAAAAATATACAACTCACTGCCCACTGCTATGAAAAATACTCGTAACTTACCAATATTTTTCGCCGACAAACTAAGACAAGTGCGATTTCACGATTTGACAGGTTGGTATCAAACGGTAGATTCTCGTGTTTTAGTTATCTACGGCATGCTAGAAGCTGCAGCATTTGAAATATGATGCCTGTGTCATTCTGTCCATGTATATCATTTTGTGAGTACTTTCCCTAAATATGTCCCCACAATCCATATTAAATAGTTATTTTGAAAGTTGCAATCGACTGCAAAGAGAAATCTAGCTATTATAACTTCACGTTCATAATTTTATGACACTCTCCGTTCAGATTGTTGTATATGCACTTACTTCCCAAAGATCCAACCAAATTGTGCTTCATCTATTATGACACTTGCTTACAATGATCTAGTATCTCAAGGAGAATTTATTGAATAATTCATCTTTATTAAGCTTTTACAGAATTGAATAGATCTTGAAATTTCTTCAGGTTAACACCAGCTTTAGGTGCTCTGGCATTTGTTACAGCAACAATATATCCATACCTTGGTAGTGGCCCATTATGGTCCAATGTACGAATTAATCAGGAGTTCTGTCAAGAAAATTGGTGGTCGACCATTCTCTACATACAGAATTATGCTTCAATTCCAAAACTGGTGAGTATTATTTCATTCAAAATAAACATTTAACTTTTCGGAATTTGGTAATTCATATAACTCTTGGAAACACAGTTACAAAGAATACACCGATCCCACGTCCACCTAAACTGCTTGATTCGAAACGTCTTCGAAATCCCATTGAACGCGATAACGAAAAGGTTTATACTGTTCAACAGTTACCAAACTAGAAAGGGGTATCGCACAAAATAGCTGAAACTTTATCTCCTTTCTATTCATATAAAAATAACAATTCTATGAAAAAGTATTCCAATATAAAATAATCGACTCAGGCCGTGTAAGGGCCTCTATAAAATTTGAAATGAAATTATGGGTAAGGTGGTTTCGGTAGCGTCGCAAAGCTGTCAGACTACGCTCACTGTACGATGCCGACTCAACAAGCTCCTCTGTCACTGTATCATAGAGGTAACGAGCGGAAAGATTGCCCATACATTTTTTTTTTGATTACGAAGAGAATGACGATTGAAATTATTTCAATGAATGTCCTTCAAACAAACCAAGTGCAACAATATTTCTCAATGATAATAAAAGTTATCCAACCTCTACATCTTAATTCTAAATTGAAATTAATTCATTATTACAGTGCCTCGGCCATGGTTGGTACTTAGCAGTTGATATGCAACTTTATCTAGTGTCTCCATTTATTTTGTATCCTTTGAGAAAATACCCAAGACCAACAATTCTAGGACTACTTGTAATTATTTGTATAATAACTGGAGCCAATTTTGCTATGGCCTGGATTAATCATTATAGTGCTATACTAAGCAATATTTATAAGTAAGTATTTTTTCAACTATGTGGATAATATTTATCTTGCGTATAATTCTCTTTTCAGTGCAAATACTAATTATATGACTGATTTCTATTTGAAAACGCATGTTAGAGCCGGTCCTTGGATATTTGGAATTATAATTGGTTACGTTATTTTTGAAATGAAGCAAGGAAGATTGCACTTTAGGCCACACAAGGTGAACATCGAATACAATGTTATTTTTTTTGGTCCTTATTAATCAATATCAACTTTGTCCTCTTTTATATAATACGCTTCTGGTGTTAACTTTCGGGTGTAGTGTTAACCATTCATTCATTCTTTATCTGTTCCTTGATGGCAAACCATCTTCCTTCTATTTCCTTGAAATAATCAACAGTAAAGTAAGATAAAGAACTCGCTTAGGATTAACATCTTCACAAAATGAGAGGTTGAGTCACAAGACAAATGGTGGAACAAATATAAAACCCAACCTCCTAAATTCGCAACTTTAACTCCGCTCCTGCGACAACTAGACAAGGCTGAATAATTACGATGCTTGAGCATAGTAGATGTTATAAAAATTATCCTTTGTATGAGAGAAGAAGCTACTGCAAGGCTCCATTGGGTCAGAAACTTCAAGATGCACTTAGTTTTGACTTATTTTTTTTTGTACTTTTCTTTACATAGCTTCCATTCTTTCTACTTTCTTTATAACCTGAAAGAGGCAGCTAACCCTCTTCAACCACTATAGCCGTATGCGTATTTATATGCCTACTATATCGAATTTCATAAAAGCCTAACTCGATCTATTACAAACATTTCGAAATAAAAGAAAAATCCAAATCGGTTCGGCAGTTTTCAATTAATACGCATACTAACGAACATCATCTCATTTTCATTTATACATATTAATTTACTTATCTACCTTTCCATCTCTTTTGTTGAATAGTTTATCATTAAAAAAGAAATTTTAATCCGCATGAAAAATCCACTTGATTTTTTTGGTTACTATCTCATCCTTATTTATTATTTATAGATATTGAATATTTTTCTATGGATATGGTGTATTGCTGCGCTACTGATATGCATTTTCATCGGACATCATTCTTTGAGAACTCCAGAATATAGTGAATGGGGAAATAGTTTGCATATTGCATTTGTTCGGCATATATGGTCTATTGGAATCTGTTGGATAATGGTTGCTTGTATCTTCGGCTATGGAGGTAGGTAAAATAGTGCAATCTACACAAAAAACTAGGCTATGGCGAATTACGAGTATGTAAACCTTAATTTGTGACTTAATATTCAAGAATATTCTTTTTTTTAGCATTAAAAACCAAATACGTCGAGTAAAAAAGTATTTTCAATCTCTTTAAGAAAGTATTTCTCGCAATAAGAATCACTTCTGATTGCGTTTTATTAGACAAAAAACGAATTTGAAGAGCACTAATTACACCTTCACTTATATTTCTAGGTCCCATCGGCTGGTTCTTGTCATTTCCAGTATACCAAGTATTCAATAAATTTGCTTATAGTATATATTTATTGCATTATATGTACATTACGTTATGGTATTCCACTTTGAGGACATCTATATATTTCAGTGATATGATGATGGTGAGTTTGATCTAATAAAAACGAGTAACAAGGGGCGGCTGAAGGGGAAAATGAAAGGAAGATGACGAAGACAGACATAGAAATGAAATTTATATATTAACGTGAAAAATTTCCTATATTTATAAGAACTTATTAATTTTCAGGGATACTTTTTCTGGGGAAACATGTGCTTCACTTGCCTACTCACTTATTTTTGGGTATTAGCATTCGAATCTCCTGTGATAATTTTGGAAAAGATTCTTTTAGGTAATTCTACTTAACATAATATGTAAATATGCCCACTAATTCGAAATTATTTTTAAGGATCCCTTATGAAACGATAAAATATAAGCAATGTTTAGTAAGAAGAAGGTCCAGATATTTTTAGAGATCAAATTGGAATTATTTTTTAATGTATTCGTTCGTTATAAAAATTGTTGAGAAAAACTAATAAAGATACAATTTTCTTTGGGAATTCAATTATTTCCTCTCAGCGTGTCCCTATTATACCTTAAACTTGAATAAAATAATGCGTTTTAACAATTTGAAAATAACTCTTCATATTTCCAGGTTGCTCAAAAGAAATTCTCAAATTCAAATAAAAAAGAAATTAATGTAGTATGACTTGATATGGTCTTATTATAATCTATAGCCAAATTAGTTTATTTGCCAATTTCACCAAAACAGATTTTATACAGAATCTGGTGTTTCCGTTATATTTGCAGCGGCCATTATAATGAACCCTTTGCGCAACGAGTGGAAGAACTACTATATCGTAGCTCAACCACCAGTAGTTCAATCTGGCTAGACGCTTCCTATTTTAATTTTTTTTATTATTGACATGACAGGTGACAAGTATAAAATGTAAATTATCGATATGGCGGGTTTTCGGGAAATAGATAAAGCTTTATTTCCTATAAAAAATATCCCGACAGTAGTTCACCTCTTCAAAAATCAACTAGAAAATTCCACCGAGCCCAATCTTGCCTTACTTTCCATTGTTGTTGGAGCAATCGAGAACTCGCTAACATGCCGGTCAAACATAAGTTTCCAAATAAGCGAACCAGTCGAACCAAGCAGTTTACCTATTTTAGAGTTGCAGGCTGTTGAAGAAATGTACAGTAAGTTTCATAATATTATAAAGGGAGCGGTGGATCTGAAAAACTATGCAAAACCTTTCGCCACTCGAGATTTAGTCAAGAAAGTCTCTGATGTTATATGGAATTCTCTTACAAGAAGTTATTACAAAGATAGGGCACATTTGCAGAGTTTATATAGTTATTTGAATGGAAGCAAGCTCGACTGTTTTGGAGTGGCATTTGCAGGTAAATTAGTCTTTATAGTGGCCTATAATGTCGGTTACTAATTAGAAAAATTTTTCAATAAATTTTAATAGTTCATGTAAAACAGTTTGTATTTCAATAAACTCAAGTTCTATGTTATTTGAATATAAAAATTTAATCAGAACATAATTAAACATTTTAGTTGTGGCTGGATGTCAAGTACTTGGCTTCTCTGATGTACACTTGGCATTATCAGAAGATCATGCTTGGGTAGTCTTTGGTGAGTACAGTAATCAAACTGCTGAGGTAACATGGCATGGCAAAGGAAATGAAGATAAAAGGGGCCAAGAAATTGGCAGAGGAGTTTCAGCAAGATCTTGGTTATATGTTAATAATAAACCTGTAATATGTACAAGGCATATGGAGGTGAGCATTTTTATTAAGTTTTCAAATACCGTTATTCTGACTACTTTCTATATATCGTAGGTAGCAGCTTTAGTTTCTGCTATCAATCCATCTCTAAATGCTACTCATGATGCCTTTGAAGTTGGTTTACTTCAACAAGAATTACTTTGGTTGCTCTATGATTTAGGGCATTTAAAGAAGTATCCTATGGCACTAGGAAATTTGGGAGATCTTGAAGAGATTGCTCCTAAAGATGGAAGGTAAGAAGATTCTCATAATATGGAACTAGAATAGAAATAAAATTGTGCATGTTGAAAATTTATACTGGGTTACTTTGAATAAAGTTTCATTTGAAAACACTTATCTTGCTAGTCTTTCAACATGTTGACTGATTATTTCACTTTCAGTGGGGTGTTGGCTTAGTTTCTATTATTTATGTAAAATGAATTAATATTCATTATTACATTGAATCAGCATCATATGAAATTTGCAAAATATTCATACTGATAATTTTTTAATTAAAATTGTAGAGTACAATGCATTTCTTTATTCAATGAGGCTATTCAGTCAGCTAGAAGTTACTACAACAATCAACATGTGTATCCATACACTTATCAGGGAGGTTATTTTTACCGCCATAAAATGTACAAAGAAGCTTTTGAAAGCTGGGCAAATGCCAGTGATGTGATAAGACTGTGAGTAGTTTATATTTTTCTATTATTACTATTCTTATACTTGAAATTTCTTTGTAGATATAACTACTCAAGGGATGATGAAGAAATATATAAGGAGTTTTTAGAAATAGCAAATGAACTAATACCTCATATTATGAAAGTCGAAAGCTCAGGATTTAGTTCGAATTCAATTCTGAAGAAACCAGAATGTTTTGCTAACCTTCTCAGGTTTTATGATGGCATATGTCAATGGGAAGAAGGTAACAACATATAAAAATAATCATACTTTCATGTATTTAAAGTATAATGCGTTAAATTGATGTTTGAGTTTGAAGTTGGTGTAATATAAAGTTTTATTCACTAGTTTAGCTAAACATTGATATTGTATTAGCACATCCATGAAGTCATAAATTTCACAATTTATGTTTTCATATTTATTTTTCAGTCATTATAAATCACTACTTAATAACTAAAATCGTGCTTTTTTTTTTTTTTTTCTATGTTACACTTATATAAAACAAGATACTAAGAATAAATTAATTCATTTGGTTGAAATTTTTTAATCACTCAAAAGATAATCCTCTGGAATTTCGACTCACGCGGTTTTAAAATTTCAAATTCGATGATGACATTTACCTCAGTAACTAATTCACCACACAAGTCTTCTGTAGTTCATGAACGTTCTGAGTCATAAGATCAATCCTTAAGATGAACTATGCGAATCCCAAATCCTTTGCTCTTTAGTTGAATAGTTTGATCGATAAAAGCAATTATGATAACGCAGCAGCGTCGGAACACACAACTCGATTACCATTCACTCACTCACTACATGCCTCATCATTTGCTTGGCAAGTGGAATGCGCTCAGTTTTACAGTCTTGATATTATGTGATATTTGGTATAACAAGGTGCAAGGAATAAAGTTTCCAAATCCATGTTTTTACATAATGTATAATTTTTTGTTATAATCAATTTCAGTTTCATAATTTGATATATATATATATATATATATATATATATATATATATATATATATAAATTACATTATACTGTTGTTGCTTCAGATTATAATCTTACACCTCTGAATTTGACAATGCAAAAGGTAGATTTTGATATATTTGATGATAATTCTAAAAGAGAAAGTTGGATGCAGAAGGAATTACACAGAAAGCACCTAAAGAATTGAAAAATGATTATATTATATAACAGAGTTGTTTTAATTTTCTATGCCAAAATTTCAGATAACATATTAAAATTATAAGTGTTGATTTTCTTAATAATACTATTGTACCATAGGAAACTTAATTTATTTATTCCAATTGAATTTAAATCACATAATGCACATCACATTTCATTATTATGTATAATTCTTAATAGTCTGAGCATGAGGCTATATGGAAAACCTGATCAAACTCACTGACAAGAACAAGTTCATCAAAGAGTTGCGAACTTAATTGATTGTTGCAAAGTACGATGCGGAAAATTACACCACACTGAAACATTTACCTACGACATAGATGTCCCCAACATATAGCAACAGATTCGCATATTTAGAAAAATTGAACAATCATTCTTACGCTGAGTATCTTTCTACAAATACTTTTGTGAAATTGACCATTTATTTGGAATGAGGTTCATAGTGTGTCATTTTAAAAAGTAAATAAATGCTTCTTGAACAGGTTTTTAGATAAAAAGTGTTTTTTACAGGAAGTGCAACACCAGTATTACATATAGGATGGGCAAAACCATTGGTGAATACAATATCCAAATTTGATTCTGACGTTAGAGCTCAAGTCAATATAATCTGTGCAGATAGTGATGAAGACAAGCATTCAAAAGAAACAAATGGTAATTTCTTTAACAATAACAATTATGAAAAGGAAAATACTGCAGGAGCTAAGTTTGAAGAGAAGGATCAATCTACCTCAAATGTACATCCTAGTATTGAGGCACTAACAGCTGCATGTTCGGAGAAATTGTTGAATCCTGAATACCTTTTGCAGGGCGATGGTTCTCCTTTTGTGGGTGAGTATCAATATATCTTAGTATTTGTTGTGTTAATTATCTTTTTATCTTCTTGGGGCTGTAATGCCTAGAAGATGTAAACTTAGTCACAGTATCTATTTTGATGACCTATAAAAATGTTCCCATTAGTATGATAAATATCCTGATGGTGCTTATGGGACCTTATCTGATGTTTCACTTTCGGCAGGTTTTGAAACTGGAATCTTTCAATACCAATGCTAAACACTCAAATAGGGCAGTTGTGCTATTCAACCCTCCATTATCAGTTTCTTAACAGTTTTTTCAAGCTTCTGTTTTATGACATTGATTGCCAAGGTTAGAGTTTTATTTAATAATTATTCATCCACCACAATTTATACATCCCCATAGGAAATGCTGTAGGCAAGTTCTTGTCCTACTATAGTCTATTTGGTAAAGGTGTAGAGTAATAAAAGCTCATTAAGTATGCAAATCCCTTAGAAATGTGGTACGTGGGCAAATTAAAAAATAATTGTAGTTTCTATGATTTTGTCTTGGAATAGGCACCAATTTATCGCAGGATCTTTGATGGAAACCCTCCTACAAATCTCCAGGAGGAATCCAACTACCTGACTACGATCTTTTCTTTCTTTTTTGTTGCTTGCGAATATTGCTATCCTTATTTTGACTAAAATCATTACTTTATATGTTTAAAATCTGTAGTCAGTAACATAGACAAATATGTGTTTTAGAGTTTTCTTCTAATATAAATGAGATAAAAACACAAGGTCTTCTAAAATAAAATTGAATCAATTGAACACTAATGTATTTAAAAACGATAATAATTGAATGATAGTTACGTTTACCAAAAATAATTATGAATTTCATGTAAACACAACTTAGTTTTAATGTATAATAATTAAATAATAATAAATGATATTTTATCTAACAAACCTTATCTAACAGAATGTTGAACAATGTTTATAAATAATTTCATGACTTTATAAAATCTCTAGTTCTAAATTTAATTCCTTTCTACATTTAAAATTATCAAAATCGAAATAATGCTTGTCAAAAATATATTTAAAGCTGCAATATTTTTATAAAATATTTACAGTTCATCTATTTTCTGAACCGTGTTCCCTTGATTAACCCATGTTTCATCCAGATGAAAAATTTTCTTACTTTGAGTACGATATTTTTTAATTGCTCCTGAGTAATTCCTTCTCCAGCAAACGATTTCTTCTTTATCTATGCGAACTGACTTCATGTTGTGCTTCTTCCATGAAAAATTCAATTCATGCAAAATTTGTCACAGTGTTTTTTGATATGAAAGGCAAGTCTTGATCTCCTACGAGCACCTTTCCGAAAATAAAAAGAATGCACAGTTTTTCGAATAGTATTCCTAAAGTCTTCATCAATAACCATTCGGGGCCTTCCTGAAGAAGTTTTTGCAGATTTCACTATAAATCCATTTTCAAATTTTCTTTCCTTGAGAAGCTTGTATATTGTGGATTGTCGAATTCTCGTCAGCTCAGAACACATTTTAATATTTTCATCGCTTGAAGGTAAATGGCCTTGATGTCTTAATCATCGTTTATATTCAATATAATTAATTTTATCAATTGGTATATTTTTAGCACTTTGAACAGGGGTAAAATCAGAAAACTTTTCCATTATTTGTGAAATAAACAAAACACTTTAACCAACTACTAATTCATGCATACAAATGATAAAAGTACTTCAAGAACTCGTCTTAATATAAATCTATGTAATAATTACCTTACTTGGGGTTAAATTCGGAGAATATATTTAACCTTTAACCTTTAACCCTTATCCGAGTGGCATGTCTATGACTATCCTGTCACCTAAAGATTTAGTACCCTATGGCTTTACCAAATCGACTATAGTAGTGCCCCCTATTTTTGGGCAAGTCATCCTGGTTTGTTTCCTTTCCATTACCTGTATTATATTATTATATTTTTCTTCTGAAATATATTCCTTCGTTTTTTATTATAATGGTGACTCCTACTTTTATTATGGATTCAATCAATTCATGAATTTTGATGATTGAGATTATATTTGTTATTTTCTCAGGTTTGTGCAGAAAATTTTATTTGTTGATAAATATACATAAGTTGAATGAAGCATAATAAATTTCCCTGTTTGAATAACTAATACTCAATTAAAGTGCGATGAATTGAAATTTCGAAGATACAGTGGAACTTTAGTAATCTGAAATCAAGGGGTAACAGCCATTGCAGAAGATATATTCTTCAGTTAACCCATGTGCATCAAAAAACAGTAAACAAATAGATATGTAAGGGAAATGAATTTCAGACTAGATCTGCAAGTTACAGTTATGGTTTCCTCAAGATGTAGGTGGAATTGCGGACAGAGGAATTACTTCCTTTATCTCTTTCATCTCAACATCTTGAGGGGTTACGTTTCCCTTACTCGTCGTTTCAATTTTGAAAATATGGTACCTGTCATTTCGGATATCTGAAGTTCTAATGTATTCCATTTTATTTCCATCTACAGTAATGAAGAATTCAAATCCTTGATGAAATCACGGAAAGTTTCACCATTTCACTTCAACTTACCGCTAGGTGGCGCAATGCAGCAATTCATATATCTATCACGAGAACAGGTGCACATGGATATTTTTATACGGAGAATATTTTCACGTTATACATTTTTTTTAACTTGCAATTAGATTTCTGTTCTACATTATTTCATATATCTTCAACTGATTGCCTTGAAAATTGGTATAGGTGAATATATAAATATTTTTGCTCTATTTTAAGCGAAAACCCAGCAATTATAAAATGCTTCATGATTTCTAAATTATAAATAACAAAGGACAGACCCATATCTTATCAATATTTGGTTAAAATTTCATTTTCATACAACACTTGGGATTCTAGATGATATGCAAATCATGAATTTAAAAAGATATAATGGTAAACTAAATTAAATATATACTGGGAGAGCGTCTGCGTGGTTCTGCTTATCAATTATGTAGTTAGGTATAAACTTTGGTTTTGATCGCCCCATAAGCTATGGCTTATTTAGGAATATCATCTCTTTTGTCTTTTAAATATTTTCGATGATCAAAAACAATATCCTCTCTCTCTTCAACTGAAAGAGTCAAAATGACCAGGTCTGGTCTTCTAAGTGATGGCAATTATGTTTAAATGCAGAAGAGAAACATGGCCTTGAAAGAAGCGATACCATCTCTTATATTTAATTAACAAATAATTCAGAATGAAATATTGGACATTTAAAATAATTTTGCTAGTATTATATAATGGGATAAGGGATGGTAAGTTTCAGATAGATGCAATATATAATGATTTTTCTAAGAACTGCAAAGGAAGGAAAGAGTTCAAACTATGAGGTGTTAGGATTGTATGTTGTATCCAATTCACGTTAGCTCAGGGGTTTTGCAGATGTCAAACTTGGGGGGGCCATTGTTTGCTGTGATCTTTATAAATGATACAGTAAATCAGTGACAGTAAATACCATTCGTTATTGTTCTCTGACGATCAGAAAATATTTCATAGAATCTCTTCAGGTGAGCATTTGTCATTGGGGAAAGGATATTCATCTTAAATTTCATTGCTACCGCAACAGAGTGCTTTCCAATGTATCAGATCGCAACGTTTCTACTTTTTTGCGTCTGAAATCTGTAGGATTAGCAAATTATGTTCTTGATACCTGTGACTTGAAACGCACTTCAGTAGTGAAGGACTTGATGTAAAATTGACATTTAGTGTCAAACTGCGTTCTGCGCATTGGGATGGCGTATTCTGGAATGCGCACATGCCATTTGGTCACCAAGGGTATGACAGCAACTAGAATTTTAGGAGATCAAAACAGATTTTCAAGATTTATCGCATTTAAATAGTGTATTTCTTCATCACAAACAAATTATAAAATTTCAAAGGGAATAATTGTCAATATTTTAATAAATAAATAAATTTTTTATCAATATCAGTGCATGATTCGTCTTTCGAATGTCAATCCCACAAACAGAACTATTCTGAAAAAGTCCATCTTGCTTCTCGTGAAGTTAATAGTCAGTAATCGTTTATATTCAATTTGAAGAGCAAGATTCTTTTTATGCACATATGATGTTAGCAAAAAGTTAATCTTTACATTCTAAGTAATCCGTATTGACGAATAAATAAAAAACTTGGTATATACATTCAAGCTAATTTCTTCTCATATCAATCAAAATATCCTAATAATCAAAATGTATAGGTGGCGAGGATCAACCTGAAAAGCAGGCATCTAATGGCCAACCTAGTACTTCAAAGAAGGAAGAAGATGAAATGAACAAGGAAGACATAAAACAAGAAGCAGATACACTTGTCAAAGACGAGGCAGAGAATCAAAATGAGTTAGAGAATAAACGTCCGACAATCATCCTCAGAAGTCACAAAATGAAAGAACTGAAAGATCTCTTACTCAGTGAAAAACTGAACACTCAAGCCATTTCGTTACATCTCACAGCACAGTCCCAAGTACAAGTCAACAAAAAAGGTAGGAGCGATTTCGATCATGTTAGGCCCAAAAGGGCGAGACGAGATTAATTGATTCGATACAAATTACTTTTAATGTTTGTAAAATAGACAACACTAACGACTGAGATCTAGGAAGGAATAATTATATTAATTTCTATCAACCTTCTAGTGAATAATTTGTTTTTATCAAGATTTGGAATCAAAATTTTCTATGTATGTCTTGTGAAGATGATATTTTCAATATGTTGTAATTTAAGTCCAATATTGAAAAATTTGGGACGCAGGCGTCCATTTTCAATTAGTATTGAATTTTAAGGGTGCTAGAATATGACAACTTCATTAGTGATAATATTAAGCTGTGGTAGGATTTTTTATTTCAAGTGATCACTGCTTTTCATTCTCATATGAGTGTGATGTGGATGATGTATATCATTTTAATAAATTCATGTTCAATTGACAAATTATTGAATTAGAGTGTAAAATAGATTTAAATTCATTTTTATGATAACTTACTTAATAACAATTTTTAATTTCAGTAGAAATTAATAAAATACTTCATATAAATTTTGGTATCTGAATTATCAGGACAGAAAAGCATGTAATTTTCTTCAAGAAGAAAACCATATTGATGGTTTAGAAATGAAAGTCGCGTCTGATAAACTTTTGAAATAGCAAAATAAATGATTGAAATATGAACCTAATATTAAACATTCTTGAAACTATGGAGAAATTGATAATACCATATGGAAAAATAACTCATCAGTTATATGGTATTCCAGTAAGGAAGTTTCAATAAATGAATACAAATAACTTTTTGAAAAATTTGGCATTTGAATATACACATATATAGTATTAGTGTATGAGCAATAGGATAATTTGCTTAGAAAAACATTTTTTATACATCAATTATCATTTTTTACATTAAGGTTTAAACCGTTTTTAACAGTTAAATCATAATTCACACTTTCCTTTCACTTAAACTGTAAGAAAGATATTCCTCATTAGTAGGTTTTGGGGTTAGGCCCCTAGTGACTTTCAGTCAATAGAGTCTGGATATGTTAACTATTTCACTCCATCAATTTCTTCATTGCTTCAAACTTTTTATCTATTTCTATTTGATATAGACGTAGGAAACATTTTTGCATGTTCAATTTCACTGGCATGGAGTCATCTTTCATTTTGGAAGGTTTTGTAAGAGCTGGTAATATATTGATGGCCACTCGGGGGTCCCACATGTGTCAGAGGATACTGGAATTTCTTTATTATGGCTAGGTAATTCTTGACCCATTCCAGAAGTGCAGTCCCTATTTCACAGCTTGATTTATTTCCATTATTTTCGTTTTGAGTAAAGCAATGAACATCGTTTGTCTGACATATTATTAATCCTAGAATTCTGCTGGTATTCACCTGATATCAAATAAGAATAATGTTCTTATTGTTTATTGAATTTTTCACTTTTCAATACTATCAGCATTATGAGAATTGTGGCCTCTCAATCAGTTCAAAGGAGTGGATTGATGCATGCTCATCAGACTTAACATTGACATTCCATGATACCAAATATGATATATTCAATTGAAGATTTAAATTATTTCCGACGTTTTTTATATCTCAATGTTTTCTGCAAAACTAACATAACGTTCTCTCATCTAGAGCGTTCTAACTGGCAGTAAAATGTTAATTAGCAAAAGCTGCATTGATATTATTTTTAGCGACATCCTTCTTCCCCTTTGTCAATTCTACAAGTGTATTCAAATTGAGTTTTATTTTCCTGAAATTATATTTTGAAGAATCTACACCTAAACACCTAAAATATATAATAATTGAATCTTATATAGTGCACATTTTCCGAATGGGATAATTTTCTTATGAAATTGAGATTGTGCACTTTTTCTTCATAGAAAAAATTCAAATTATAATCTGTAACCGACCATGAAGCTAAGCTTGAGTTCAATGAAAATAATGAGGCTAGTGATCACTTAATAATCTAAAGTTCATGATTGACAAAGTTTAATGTGTAGTCTAATTTACAAATATTATTTATCTATTCAACATTTTAATGTACTTAAAATCACTGTAGCAGGGCATTAGCTTGCAATATTTACCATAATCAAATAGGTCATAATATTTTCAAAATAACCAGTTAATAGCAATCTAGAAATCAAATTGTTGTGCAATTTCTACTTTTATCGTAAATATTTGGTGAATGGTTGTTTCCATTGAAAGAATCAAGCTTATGATTATTATGTAATGAAAGTTCATCTCTCATCTTCTAGTAATTATTCTGCGGAGCAACGATTCATCGGAATAGTATTTGCGATAAATTCAATATACCAAATTAAGTTACAGCGAATCTCATTTGCAGAAAGTGAATAGGTTAATTTTACTCAATCTGTGTATGACAAACTGTTTCAGTAATCTCAAAATGACATTTCAAATGATTTAGTACAAAACGCTTTGTCAGTTTATAAATAATACAGTAATTTTCTTTCAATTTTATGTTATGTAATGTTATTCTTAGATATTCAAGTTTGAACTAAATATAAAGTAAAACCATTGTGATGTATTCACCTTTATACACTAGATGCCCTGAATCACTTGACCTGCTTTCCAATTTGCTCTGGAAAAGCTTTTTTATGGCACTTTTAATGTTAGTTTTTTTTTACACATTGAAGTTTTAGTTAATGTGCTAATTGTTAAACATTCAAGTGATGTGATCACTCCTCTTTAAGTATTTGATTGTTATTGTGCATTTTATGCACCTAAATGTTTTATTGCGCTATTTATTAAGTAATTTAATGCATGCTTCATTATAGTGTTTGTTTGTATCATAATTCATCTTGATTGTGCATAAACCGAATATTATTTTCTTTTCTTTGAAGAACCAAAAACTTGGGAAAATAATCTATTAAAAATTCATTGTATGGCTCATAAGAATACTCCTTATTTCTATCAACATATGATATAATTGACTCTCTAATTTTCCAATTTTTCAATTGAACATATTCAATAAAAAGAATTTGAATATTTGGTTGGTGTTGCCAAGACTTTTATATAATTTTCGCTCATTCGTTCCCAAGCTTTTGAATTATTTTCATATAGAAATTCTTCATGAAATTATGAAATGTATTGCACACCACAATGAATCTCCAATTTATCAATGTTGCCTAATAAATGAAATATATTCTAATTAACAAATATGATAAAATGTTTTGATGACGTTTGGTTTTTGTATTTAGAAGATACAATGGTGGACACATGTTTCTAGTTGAGGGGGAAGGGCGATCAAACTGTGAATTTCCATGAAATTCAATATTAGTAAATAATTAATATCAGAAAGCCATTATTATGTCCCTGTTTCCGTTTTGGTACGTTCAATTTCTTCAAATCTGCGGAAGAGATTGCCCTCCCACTCTCTTTGTAACTGCTACTAGAAAGATGTATGAACAATTTCCATTAGTATTATGGTATGTTGAGAATTTATCTCTCACAAAGTCAAAGCAAGATTCAGTTTTTTAAATTTCCTGGGACAATACTTCTGCTGAAATATATTAAGTATATAAATGTACTTAATTGAAGTGTCAAGAATGACTCGAAATTACTATTGTGACAATAATACTAACATACTTGTATATTACTTTGACGTGTCCATATCTGGATCACGAAACCAACGTTATCGGAATATTTCAATCACATCACATGTTGCGGATAAATTATTATGAAATTTCAAGTGATGCTGTTTTAAAAATTATTCGCTCAGTTGATAGTTTGAAATTATAGTTGTTCCTAGAACTTTCAATCTAGCAATTCAATAACACCCTTTATTGTTGCATAATTAAACACAATCAAATATTAATTATGAATAAGATTCAATGGAGTGTGCTTTCTAGTTTTAGCGAAAGTCTTTGGAGATTTGAAAGTCAAATTTACAATATCGGATATGAATATTCTTCTAGTTACTTTTCCACCTTCTACCTTCATTTATATATATATATATATATATATAGGGTGTCAAAAAGTGGTAACTTTGCTAGGCCACACATTATCAAAAAGTTTCTGCAGATTATATATTGGTTTTTGTTCTCGACAATAGTTAAAAAATATAGTATTTCCTTTTCTGAAACAATTTTTCTATTGAAACTATTAGAAGTTGCAAGTGAATTAGTAAGGAATTGTCAAAATTAGTTTATATAATATTGCTACGAAGGAATATATAAAAAGACAGTATTTAACAAGTCTACAACAAAAACATAAACACTTACGAAAATTTGTCCAATGTGACAACTTATTGAAACATCCGTCAAACAGTCCACTATTCTTGTTATATTTTTAAGAATTCATTACAAACTTTTTTATTTATGTCTTCGATGACAATATTGCCACACTTTTTTGAATAAAAATAATATCCCAAAAACCAAAGAATTTACACATCTTTATTTTAGGAAAAAACCGTTTCAGTAGCTTCAGGGTATAATTTGATGGTAATCAAAGCCGCCAATTTTGGACACCCTGTATATGTATTATCTATATATAATTAATTCAATATCATGCAGAAAGAAATGGCCTTGCTGCAAGACAAATAATTTTTTCTACTGATATTTTTGTTTAATTTGAAATTATTTTGCAATGAATATGATCCTACCCAAAAGGGATTATTTATAAATTTTAAACATTAAACAGGATCAAATTTATTTGACCTAGTCTGCTAGCTTACGAAATAGCCTTGCATAATGTTTGAAATATTGCATAAATTATCTTGATATTGTATTAGAGAGCCATATTAGATAAATAATTCTCTCTATATAGGGTAGCAGGACATATATGCTTGATATCCTCCTAAGATTTCTGTTGTATATATTTTCAAATGGCGCATTCATCGACTATTCATTCATTTCGTAATTTTAGATCAGATCTTAATTGCTTTATTTTTATATGTTTGGTGAAGTAAGAACCGAAAGAAACTTACACAACAAAGTTTTAGTACAATATTAACAAGATAGATTGAATGAAATTGAAATGATTTCTTGAATATTCGGATGAATTTAAAATATTCGAAAGTATTATTGTAGTTGTATGTATTTGCTATTTTATGTTTGTCCGAAATTTATACCAGTGATATTTTGCTTATATAAGTATATAAAGTGATAATTAAAGAACGATAATCAAAACAGAAAGTGGGGAAAACTGACTTCAGAATTTTGAATCCATCACACTCTTCATATTGTAATTAAATTCAAATATCAGACTGAATGATCAGAATGAACTATTTTTTCATGAAACGTCTTTTTTCCTTAAGTTTTCATTTAGTGTATTAATAATAATAGTTTTGCCACGTATCGTGATATCTACTTATTCATTAAAGGGCATATTTCAGAAGGATTCTCATCAATTTCAAACGCGGAAATCTATTACTGACAAGGAATTTGATCTGGAAATTTTGAAATAATTCCGTTAAGAATAAATTGTTCACACGTTGTCCCATAACTTTCTTAGAATATTCAATTCAGGTGTAGTATATAAGTGTTTTATTAGTGATCTTAGAAAAGAATAAAGCGGCAAAATTAAATTATTGTAGTCTGTGATGAATTAAAGGGTGACTAATGTATTTATTGATTAACGTATTTGTAGAGATATAGGTATTATTAATGATGTATTTTTCTAACCGAAAGTAATTTTTATCAGAATCTTCCATTTTCTTTGTTGATGTTACATTATGCAAAGTTTAACTTTCAAGTTTTTGGAGATGACCATAATTATTGTTATATTTTATAGGTTCTCCTACCACAAATTATAATGTACAACATCACACATTAGAATACTTCTCTAATGACATATTGTATACAACTAGGAAGTAACTACTTAGTGTAATTCGCCCACAATTAATAAATCAAATGCATACACGAAAACTGTGTTTTCAATCATACTTTTGAGAAAAAGAGTATTTTTCGTTATAAATGCATGTTTAAAATGTAGTATATATTAAATATTTCCTCTTCCTAACAATTTTTTCTCACTACAAGATATGTTAGTTTGTGTTTCATAATCATGATATTTAACTGACTTCAAAAGAAAGAGGTGATTCGATATTAGACTGTATGTGGTCCCAGTGTCACCAATTCAGGGTATGATAGGCACTTATTGAAATTGAGGACAACCCGAGAATTCTATAGGCTTTCACAATGTTTTTCATATATTTCCTTAAACTCTTCAGATATTTGCTACTGGTAGTTATCTTCTCATGTTGCTAAGTTGATAATGGAAGATAGAACTCTTTACCAATTAGGAGTAAGAAGATACATTATCCTAGAAAGTCGTTGAAATCAAATTAATTTTCGAAAATTTGTCATATTGCAATATTTATGTGTAAAAAACAAAACGGACACGTCTAGAAATAGTTTCTTGAAAAGAAAAAAAGAATTGTACCAGACGAGTGCAAACTCTCGAAAACATAGTCCTAGTATTTGTGATAATTTAAATATGCCTAGGTGACGTTTCAATAAAAAACGAGCTCATGAGAACTGTTAGCATGCTCTTGTTGATGTCACAAATGCGTTGCGAACCACTCGGAGTGTTATCTATCATGTATGTTAGGAATGTAGTGGAAACCACTCAGCACTATCTCGTAGCTTTTGAATCATTATTGTGAGTGTTCGAAGAAGGAATTTGGGTTGCCCAAGGATAACAACTCCTCATATGGCCGACGTGCTGTCAAAGGCTCAACGAAATGCCAGTGTGACCACCTAATTGAATTAATCATGCACAGAAAATTTATTATGATTGTAGATATACCATCTAAAGAAGGTCTAACAGTAGGACCTTTGAGGTGCCAGCCAATCAATCGCGCCGCTCGATCAGTATGAACTGAAAAGAGATTCAATGGAACAATGATTTAATCACCGATTAATCTCGAGTTGATTTGTAACCAGATTCATAAATCTGAAGAAAGCAGCAAATAATGTTAGGAATGTTCTAAAACCCGATGTTTTTCCATAGACAAGTGTTGCCAACACATATTTCATTCTGATGCGTGATACACATACAGCGAAAGTTCCAAAATATTTTTCTGCAAACAAAAAATACCACAGTTTCAGAATGGCCCATGAAATCTAACGATTTCAATCCCTTTGAAGATGTTCAACAAAGAGATTTCCAGGAACCATTTTTATTTCCCAAACCAAAATCAGTTCTTCAGGGCTCTTCGCAATTCCCCAAGAAGATCTGTAAAACTTAATCCTAGTAGGAAAATTCCATTCTATATTAAATTTTCCTTCAAGTTTAGAAAGATTGCATCATAAATTTTGTTTTTTTTAATTCGATTTTTTTATCTAAATGACGTTCGGATATATTATTTATTCATGTTGTTACACTTACTACATTGCTTCACAGAATTTGAAAATTAAAACTAATTATTTAATAGTGTCCTTACATTTTGAGCACGTTTTTATCTTAGTAGAAATCAGAAAAGTTGTAGACACTAGATAAAAAATGGAGGGAACCTCTTGAAGTTAACCATTATTGTATCGACAATAAACGGTTATGATGCAGGAAGTCCTCCTGTACTAATCTTCAGACGAGACAAGTGAATCAATTTTTATGTAGAAAGAAACTATATAATAACAGAGAAATTCAATGATGACAAACTATCAGCCTTCCAAGCTGTAAGTGTTCAATGTGATTAATATTAAAAATGTATCAGTCCTATATTATCCCAGTATATTTCCAAAGCACAATATCAAAGATATAAATGTTTACTAACTTCTTTATAATTTTTAATTCTCAAATTCGAATTAACAGAATCAGTTTCTTTAATATACTTTTAAAATAAAAACTTGAACATTCTTAATAACGAATCTTAACATTGTTTCAGAGAATGAATAAACAATGATTAAATTAATACAAAAAAGAAACGTATTATAAAAATAAGCATTCTACCGTGGGGAAGTTATTCATGTAGGAGTTTTTGATTCCTCAGAAGTTCGACCAAATCTTTTCCTCCTAATGAAAGTTTCTTCAGTATCTACTTGAATAACTTTGCATACTGAAGTAACATTATCTATTATATATTTTTGTTTTTCTTCTACCATTCCAATATTAGCACACATATTCCATGAAGATGATTCAGGGCTGTATAACTCATCATCAATTAAGCTTGTACTAGCTTCTTCAATAATAACATTCAGTGGAGTTTTTTTTCTATTTTCATCCTCCACATTTATATCTCTGTGAGGCTCTGGTGAGCATGAAAATGGTGCATTAGGACTCAGTGAGTGGTACATAGACGCAATGATTGTATCTTTTTTACAATTACTACTTTGTTCTGAAGATCCCGGTAGAGTACTAAGACTTGTGATTACTCGACTAGATTTTTCTTCGTTCAAAGGTATAGCTGCCATCACCTGTTTAATGGAATTTGTTGAAGTTTTTGTATGTTTCGCGCCACCCTCGTCTACATACGTTTGTAAAGCAACATCTTTCCCCTCCATCTTAGATCTCTGTAGAAATATTGATATATTAAACAATTCATCGCTGAAGATACACAATTAAAGTCCAGTTTGAACACGGGAACTAAGTTTTTTTGGAATGGTCCCCTCGAGCAAGTGGATAGGAAGGGTCATACGGCTTGTAATATTTCTTGGGTCACAGCACTTTTTTTTAGTCAGAAACATGTTACAGTGAAAGCTCAGCATCGGTGTTATAGGTTCGTCTATCAGTAATCAATCAGTCTATCGTAATCAATCAACCCAACTTGTAACACAATAGCCCAAAACTTCATTATGAAAAATACGACTGTAATGTAAACAATGGAGAAGATAGGTTTGATTGAGGTAAAAATATTTTAAAGTAGAGTTTCGGACGAGCCGAATTAACTACCAAATTTTCAGAATGATATCATTATTATTTCTCCATAAACGTCTAACAGGCTACTCAACTTGGGATGTCCTATATATATATATATATATATATATATATATATATATATATATATATATATATATATATATATATATATATATATATATATATATATATA
Organism: Cryptolaemus montrouzieri; assembly: GCA_013387265.2. Taxonomy (NCBI): domain Eukaryota; kingdom Metazoa; phylum Arthropoda; class Insecta; order Coleoptera; family Coccinellidae; genus Cryptolaemus; species Cryptolaemus montrouzieri. The sequence continues at coordinate 101,115,941 of JABFTP020000001.1, read as the reverse complement.
TATATATATATATATATATATATATATATTAGGTAAAAAGAGTGGAGGAAGACCACCACGCGTTGAACGGTCGACATCAAGAAAATTACTGAGAATTAGATGAGACCAGTACAAGACCGTCAATACTGGAAATAATTAGTTCTGTAGTGCACAAGAGAAGTTGAATGATGATGATGATTTTCACAAATGCTATAATGTACCAAATGTACCTCATTTTTTTCTTGGATTTAAATTACTTCCAGTGTGGCACTTTTTTGATCAGTTTTTCCAACCCAGTTATACGTTAGGTTGGTCATGGAAATCTGTTTTGCTTACTTTACTCAAAACAATATTCAACAATTCAGAATTGAATGGATATTTACCTGTGTTCCAACGCTGGATGGGAGATCTCCAAAAAGACAATTGAGCAAAGTGCACCTATCTTGAACCCTGTCGCATATACTACAGACGCACTGAAATCTGTCAAGACATAATTAATTACCTTAATTAAATAACTAATACCCAACACTCACAGTTTATCTTCGAGTTTAGACACTTTTTTCCTGATCGACCCATTTTCCTTCTCCAGTGCGTCCCTTTCGGCTTTTACTACAGACAACTGAGCATTCAGATCCAAAATCATCTTTTCTTTGGAACCCAAACCCATCAAGTCAATACGAAGTTTTTGACACTCACATTTCAACTCGTATATGGTCTTTTCACCCTACAAAATATTAGTAACATATAAGTATTTCAAGTTAGTATTCTACTTACTGCTCTATTTTCAGCATCTAATTGTTCGCTAAGATTCTTGAGATTGTGTTTGTTCTTCAGAAGTTGATCGATCTCAGTTTCTTTACGGCGAATTTGGATTCTGCAATCTTCTAAGTCATTCTTCATCATTTGTATCTAGAACACATAAATGAAAATGCGATATAAATGTGGAATGAGTCCATGACAAGAACGAAGGTGCAATTTGCAGGAAAAATAGAAATACGTTAATTTCTAATACTTTACCTGATGTTCATATTCTGTAACTGTTTCTTCCAGTTGTTTGGTTTTGTTCTCTAATTCATTGACTGTTTCCATGGCTACAGATACTTGAACTTTACTTTGATGGGTATCAGTTTGAAGCTGATGGTTAGAGGTAGCAAGAGCGAATGATTCCTTGTTCAAATGTTCAACCTCAGCTTGCAAGGCTCTATTTTGGGATTCCTTAAATTGTTTCAAAGAGTCATCATCATATTTAAAATTATATTGATGAATATTAAATCATTTACGATATTTTTACATGAAGATTTGATTGATAATATGATATATATAAGTGAAGTAATCATTCTAATTTCTTTCAATTTTTTAATTTGAAATGAATTACACTTACAAATACAGCGTGTGCGTGTGTGTGAGTTAGATTTCTGGAAATTTTACCATTTTTCCCTAAATGATAAAGGGACATTTTTCTTCTAAGAATGCCATTATAAAACAGAATATTGAGTCTCATCTTGCATAAAAACATAAGGCTTCCCATGAGGACACTCCCTCCTAATTGACGTAGCAGCCTCTATTTCAACACCTTTTATTGGTTTCTTATATGATCCCATGACACACAAAGACGCCTAGTACGTTATAGATCTAATCATCATTTTGAGAAAGATGATTCGCAGATTATACAACAACCTGGACCTCACCAGGAAGCCTTTATACAAACTAAACTTTGTTTTTCAATATTTCAGATAAAGCAAATCTGAAATAGATCTCGAATATTTTGACAGTTACAATTCTAAACCACAAAATTTGAAAATATTAATAGGGGAATGAATACAAATCTTTATCTTTGTGTTCCTTCATTTACTTCAAAGGTTTCTCTCATAACTGGCATAAACTTTACTTTACTAGCTGGTTTGCGTGCCTTGAACTTCAGTTTATGGAGGTTTATGGGTTTTCGACTATATTTTGCACATCCTAAATCTATTTTCTTATTGATACGTTTCACAGATATCTATGAGATATGAAATCTTCCAAATATTTTTCGATTTGGAGAACTCTTAGATTCAGTCAACACTTTGACCTCAGCCATTTTCCAACAAGTCAAATTGATCGTTTTGATTATTATCAGAAATATTTATCAGCTATTCTATTAAAGCAAATTTAAATAAATTTAGAACAAACTTTTTCAACGAGATGAATTATGAAAAAACTGGCAAAAAGTGCCATGAATCCTCTTGTTTTCATTTTCCTAAATATATATTCTTGGTCACGTACAACTTACCAAGCGTTTGAGCGTTTAATAAAATGAAATCGCATTCTAAGTATTAGTATAGCATTATAATTTCGTCTTTTATTAGAAAGGAATCATATCAGTAATGTAACTTTGAAATTTAGTTACTATTACACTGGTGCGCCAGGCTAGAAATGCATGAGTTTGTGGACTTCTACTTCTATTTCATCAGCAATTATGAAAGTATTTGGTTGTACTTATAATTTTGTCGAACTATTGTCATATTTTTGTGAAGTCCTTTAGCGAAAAAATGTATCTATGATCCTTCAAAAAATTATCTACCTTTTTTTCTATAACAGTTTGAATTTTCTTCATTTCCATAATTTTGTCCGTAGCTTCGGTTTGCAAATTTTTTATCTCCATCGTTTTCTCCTCAATAATAACTTCTGATTTCTTACAGTTTTCCTTTAGTAAAATCAATTCACTTTCTATGCCACTAAAAAAGAACCGATGTGAAATTGAAATAGCTTTAAAGTTGCATAAATTGATCGAACAAACCTCATTTCACTTTTTAGAACAATAATTTCTTCTTGCAATTTGATAATTTTATCATCTTTTTCTCTGCCATCTATTTCACACTGATGAAGTTTTTCCGTTTTCAAATCAAGTACGTTCTGAAAAACTTTCTTGAATTTATGGAAATTTTATTTATAAATTCGAATGGCATTTTTATTCTAGATATTTTGTCAATTTTCATTGAAGAAGGAAGAATTAATTCAAGTACTAACAAAAATACTTAACTAGTCATTCGATCTGTTAGCAATCCTTTATGGGAGGTATGAGGATGGTTGGTTATTCAAACAATATAGCGGAATGGAGGATGATGGATATTTCATAAATAATTCATAAAAATTGACAAAACATAAAATAAAGTAAAAATATAATAAGCCCAAAATGATTCATCAGTCCGTATTTCCAAGCTAAAATAAAAATAAGCAATCAGAAAGACAATTTAATTTTTGTTATAGTCCCAGTTTTAAAGGGGATTCTTTTAAGAGGCTACGAACTGAGTTTGAAACTAAAAACACTATAATAATCATTATCTGAACCAATAATGTGAACATGGAACCAACCAGAAGTTCATCCTTATCTTTATCCAATTGCTGCATTTTTGTCTTGATATCTTCCGATGCAAACGAAATATTTCTTTCAGGTTCTGTTGCTACATCTATACATTGGCATTTTGGAGGAAATACTTGAATTTCTTTTCCATATTTCTTTATCGTAGCAGGATCTTTTCTTTTCTGACAGCTCAAAAGTTCTGTTTCAACTTGTACAAGCTGTGCCTGAGTATCCAATAGAGCTTTGTCACATTGCTCATGAAGTTTTCTATAATAAACAGATCGATATCGCTGATTTGGTATCTTACAAATTTGAAGGGAGTTTTAATGGTAAATTTTGATTTTGAATGAATAAAAATTTTGAAAAACAATAGGAACTAAATAATTTCAAGTATTTATTGAGATTAGTTTGTATCTATGCTGATTATCGACTATTTAGCGTTGCCTATTGCTGATTACATGTTTTCTGTTCAAAATTTTGGTAAAAAGCACTTCGGTACTACTGAATCAAGCTGAGTATTCAATTGTTAGAGATGCAATTATTCTGAAATTGGCATCGTATTTACTTTGTGATTTTAAGTGGACACTGCAGATTTTTACATTTTTGAATTCTTGCATTCGTATTTTAATAGAAGAGTAGATGATCTTACGAATAATTTGTAGTTTGCATTGATTGGGACGAACTGTAAATTGTTAAATAAATTATTCGTATAATTTTCAAAAGATTTCTATTAAGAAATGATACATCGTTAAAAGTATTCTTCTGTCGTATTCATGTTTTGTCGATTATGGACTTCCAATTGAATGAAAACGTATTGAAATTCTAATTTGCAAGCGTAAAAGGGCAAAACGCGTTCTTAGAGGAATATTTTGAATTTTGGATGAACTCAAACCAGCTAATCCAATCGCATAATAAGCAGGTGTAAAAATGTGAGATGCTACCTTCGAATTCCAAAAATATTTTACTTAACCAGATGATAGTATAGTCTTAGTCTATTGACCAAAATTTGGAATAGACGTAATAGAGAGAGTGAATAGATTTACTGAAATCAAACTATGAAATATCTCATTATTAGATATAACATCTCTATATGGTTAGACACATTGAAGACTTTTATTTTGGCTCGGGACTTACGAGTGATGTGATATCTATCATATGTGTCTCGTGTGTGTTATCAGCGGCGGTGTTAGGGGGTGACAAACAGGGCAAAAGTCTTAAAAAATCTGCACCAATAAAAATTCCAAGATATTACTTCATCAGCGTGTTCTTTATCAACGAAGTGGACGTACATTATATGCAGATTCTAGTGACAAATGTTATGCTTGTGTAGCGTACTTAAGTGCAGTCAACCTTGGAAAAGTTCTCACAAGTTTTGTACAGCTAAATTTAAAATAGGACCACTTAATTAACAGACGATACCGAAATTGCAGCTCCAAGCTGCGGTATTAGCATGCAGTCGGAAAAATTTTATGTTCGGAGTTGGATTTCAAAATAAATGAGGTGCACTATTGGACCTATTTGGTAGTGGTATTGAAACAAATCCGATCCGAATGTAGAAGATTTCCCATGTTCGTCGCTTGCCGAATAGGAGAAATTCATGAGAGCTCAACAATTTCCCAATGGCATTGGGTACCATCAGAACAAACTGTGGCAGATTTTGCAAATCAAGAACCTTAATTTGACGAAAGACTGTGAACAATTCTTAGGGTCCTCCTTCTTATAAAAATTTGAAGACAGTTGGCCAACGGAACCTGTTACAAATGTTGTGGAAACAGGTTTAGTAACGACACAATACTATGAAAAAGGAGGCCTCGCAATCCCAGGTGTTAATCGTTTCTCCAAATGGCTCAGGTTACTTCGTACAACTGCATGGGTGTTACATTTTATTGAACGTATTCACATTGGGAACAATCAGGTGACAACAAATTTGTTATTAGAAAATGTGGAAAAATCCAACAAATTTCTAATTCTGAGATGCCAGTATGAAACGTTCAATTGTGAACTCTTATCGCTGCGAAAAGATAAGTTAGTGGTTAAAAATTAGTCGTCTATTCAAGGTGTCGTCATTTTAAGACAACGATGGAATCATAAGATTGAAAGGTAGATTTCCTGAAAGTTGTATTCCACATTTGGAATTCGATTCGCGTTTTCCAATCATACTTGATCCTAAGCATAAAATTACTAAGTTACTCATTGAACATTACCACCACAAGAACGAACATGTAGGAGTAGAAACTGTTATTAATAACTTGAGGACCAAGTACAGGATTCTGAAATGTCGTGCTTCTGTTAAAAAATGTTTTAGGAATTGCTTAGGCTGTCGAAGAAGAAATGGTACAACTACCTGTTCAAAGAATTCAATCATTCGTATTTCCATTTTCAATACGTTGGTATTGACTTCTTTGGACCAATGTCGGGTTACAATTGGAAAAAGAAAAAAGCAAAAAGAAGAGATATGGAGTACTCCTCACATTTTTAACGATTCGTGCAGTACATATCGAGCTTGCTAGCTCTTTGGATACTAGCTCCACTATAAGAAGATTTATGTCTAGAAGGGGTCAACCAGTGGAGTTCATGACAGACAATGGAACAAACTTCGTTGGGGCCGAGAGAGAACTCAGAGAAATGATCAACAGACTGGATCATCAGCGCCTACAGGATGAATTATCTATGAAAGGTTTAGTTTGGCGTTTCAACCCCCCTGGAGCACCACACATGGGATGTATCTGGGCAAGGATGGTACGTTCAGTCAAAGTGGCCCTCAAGGTAGTTCTGAAAAGTATAAATCCCAAGGAGGAAGTATTGCAAACACTGTTGGTCGAAGCAGAGTACATTGTTAATTTTAGACCTTTGGTACACGTTTCTGTGGACCCTGAGGCTATAACGCCGAATCATTTCTTGTTATTGAGAGCTCCGGATGTCAGAAGTTTTGACGAACCTGATATTGATCGCACTAGTAGAACGCAGTGGCGCTTCGCGCAATCATTATTCATCGCATATTGGAAACAATGGGTGGTAGAATATCGACAGACCTTAGTAAATCGTCCTAAATGGCACACGAGTACTGAAAATTTGAAAATAGGTGACGTTGTTGTCCTTATGGACGAAAAAACGCCAAGAAATGATTGGTTGTTGGGGCAGGTCACATGTATTTCCCGGAATAGATGGTTCGGGTTGTGACATTGAAAACCAAGAGAGGAAAGTATACCAGACCTGTTTCAAAATTATGCAGGTTATCTACTGATGCGCAAACCACAGCAGTCCCTGGGTAGGGAGAATGTTAAATATTATTCAATATTTTCAATAGTCAGATTATTGTGCTTCAATTAATGATTTTAGTCTAAGGAAAGGCCACAAACATAAATTTTAAAATTTCTCATCCCTGGATTTGTTAATTTTGTAAATCGTTCAATGTAAAATATTATGAAATTCCAATTTTAAGTATTTTTATATCTTTAGCATTTCACTTCAAACATGACAAATACCTGAACCGAACAACCAGACCTACGTTTGCATCACATTTTCACAAAGGGCCCCGCAAAAACCTGCCGCCCGGAACCTCACAATGGGTAAGGTCGCAGCTGCGTGTTATAGAAACTATACTTACTTTAGCTGGCAGTACTGAGTTTTCATTCTATGTAATTCATCTTGAGCAACTCTAACTAGATTAGTGTACATATCAACTTTTTCTTCCAATGCGTTGATAGTAGCTCGCCGAATACCTTGAGCTTTTATCAATTCTCTACGTTCATTTTCCAGTTTATTTATAGCACTCTCATATTCTATTCGCTGCTCTTGAAACTTTGCATATTCCCTGGTTTTATTTTCACTCAACGTCTTCGAGATTAAATGTACATAAATCATCCAAATGTATAGATCACACTAAGAAACTCACCTTCATTTTCTCTAACATGCAATCAATTTCCTCCTCTAGTCTCTCTGTATCTAGTTTTAAGAGATCTCGTTCTCTTTCTAATCGCTTGCAAGATGGCTATAGATCGTATTATTCAAAGAAAAAAAATTAATAAATTGTTGCGCATTTTTTGAAAATATATCCAGAATAATTTTATCATATTAAAATCTTTTTTTTTTGCGAACTGAAGTATGATTTGTAACTACCTTGCAACATTTCCCTAAAGGCGATTCCATGTCAAATCTAGCACCTCCTTCCTCCAAGCGAGACATCAAGCATAATTTTTCCTTTGCCAAAACTTGATTTTCTCTTTGCAAATATTCGACCATCTGTTGCTTTTTTTGGCAAGCAATGCAGCTTAGCTCGTTTCCTTCCTTAAGTTTAATTTGTTGTTATAATATTAGAAAACTACTAAAAATTGTTCATACATTTCATTATAATTATTATTAAATGATAATTACCTCATTTAAATCTGGGGATCCTAGTTTCTCGAAAAATTTAAGCAATCTTTCAAACTCTGCTCTGTAGTAATCCCTCTCATTTGAAAGTCTTTCAATGCATAGTCTTGCCTGAAAGAAATAATTATTTCATTCAGTTGATTTGGAAAAAAAAGAGTTCAAACAAAACTAACTTGTTCTTGGCGGTCGGCCATATCTTTTCCCATTTCTTCCCGTACCAAATTCAGGCACACATTTCTGCATTTTGTATCTCCACAGGGGTAAGGAGTTATAGTAGATTTATTAGCCAAATCGACACAACAAAATGTAGTTGGTTCAGACCACGCAGTCACGCAAGTTTCATCTATTTTTTCCGGTTTCACTAGCGTTGCGGTGTCAGCTTCATCGGGACGATCTTCTGAAAGTCGAGAAATAAACAGAAAATTATTTTCACGGGAGGAATAGTCAGTAAGAAATAGATTGCATATTTATTTGAATTTTTCATAGACTTAATACTAATAATATCTAATGTACCTATTGCCTAATTTTTACTCCCTTTATATGGAACTCCTTCCGTTACATAACTAACTTATAGAATGACGAATCTACTTTTTATACTGATCATCTAGTAATATATTGCACGCTTCTTATAGTGAAGGTCATATGCTGAACGTCTTTCTATTCTCAATCCTTGTACACTAACCGTCTACTAATACTGATCGCCATTTATGTATATTAAATATCATTTCATGCTTGAAGGTTTTTATAGTGTAGAACGCCTCAAATATATCTTTACGATAAAAACTGTATTGATTTCAATGCAAATAAAAATTATATTGGAACAAAGTATTAATATAGTATCATCTAATGTTCCTCAGTCAGGAAAATATGAGGAAACTGAATCTTGAAAGCCTTGTGAAGTACAACTCGATAAAATTTATATTTATATATCTAGCTTCATTGGATGGAATATAATGAAGGGTGGCGCCAGTTGTAAACACATGGAACTGCTAAGCGTCTTAAAATTTAAATGAGTATGAATGTAATTTTTTAATCTTTATGTTTAGAGTTATAATTTTACCGTTTTTTGTATTGTCATCCTCCGTTGTTTCTTCAACTGAATCTGCTGAGGATCTTCTTGATGACTTTGAAATCTTATCCGGTTCTGACCTCTTTCCAGCAGACTTTTTGCTTTTTTTCCTCTTTTGTTTGTTACCTTTAGATCTTTTATTTCCTGTTTTTGATTTTTTCTTGATATAATCACCTCCGGCTTTTGCCTTCTTGACAACACCATCTCCTCCGATTCCCTTAGACATATTGATATGGGCAAAGTGATTTGTTTACCAATTCATTCAAACTTAAATATAAACTTGTTTGCTAAGTATTGGTTCGACATCAGATGTTTTTTATCTCTGAGATAAACATCTGGGTGAAAATTAGTTTCAAGATTATGAAATATAATAATATTTTCTTGAGAAACATTATTCATCAAGTAATTTCATTGTCGTAAGTCACAATGGTTGACATGGCGTTAATTTCTGAATTCATATCATAAATGAGTTTGAAAATAAAAATTAATAAATATGATTAAATCGAGAGAAAATCCACCTGATTTACTAGTGCCAATTTTTCAAGTTTCATTCAATAATAACAAATTATGTATTAATGAATTGTTAGAATCTTACCATTCTTATAAGGATGGTTTACAGTCTAGGAAACAATAAATTTCATGTCTTCTTAATTACCATGGTAACATCAACATTAAGATCGCATGGTATCTAGATTTAATTATATTATTCAGGAAATAAAGGTAAGTTGCTGGAAGCAGATGACGTCATAACCTTCTAACCTTATTTTGTTATTCCATAGATGTCGCAGAAAAGAGTATTCTGTGATAGATTTAATTTCCATAACCTATATAATATGAATACTTTTCATTTATAAAAAATAGGAATGGAACAAACTGATACTCATTCATTAATTTTATAGTATGTTTGAAGTATTATTATACCATATCAAAGGAAATTAACTTTTATTTCCTCGTGCTGTTCAATTTTTAATTCAATAATGATTAATTCTAAAATGAAGCCATTTCTCACTCTACAACAGGTCAGTATTCTTTGAATTCGGTTAATTAAATTTTAATAGTTGAAAATTTAGTTCATTCTGAAACAAGAAGTTAAAAACCTCTATAGAGAGATATTCAAAACTATAAGGAAGGTCCCAGGCAAAAGTCATCAAAATGAATTGAAAGAATGGGCCAGAAGAGATTTTCGGGCCAATGCTGATGTATTAGATGAACTTACAATACGTATGCACATCAATTATGGTAAACGGTGCTTGAAAGAATTACAAAACAGTTTAGCGTTATCTGGGTAAATGAAATGAAACTATTGGATTGTTGTCAGAGAACTAGATTAGACAAATTAAAGTTGAATCGCTTTCTGATTAATATATATATATATTTTTTGTGAATACATTACATATTTTAATGAAGAAAAATGAGTATTCATCTGTACCACAAGTTTTGTTCTATTAATGTATTCTATCATTTTCTAATTCAAATTACTGAAACATGCAAAGCATTTATTTAACATAATAAATAAGCTAGACACGTGATGGATAGGTACTATGTAGATACTCAATTTGATAATATATATATTGTCCACAGTTTTTATAATTCATAATGATTTACCATTCTAGGTCCTTTCTTTAACTTTTTTTCTTTTTCTTATTTTTTGAAAGGTTTCATCTTCTGTCTGTTGAATATCTTTTGTTTTTCTATAGGATTTATATAATTTGGATCTCGATCTATATGATTCAGTTCTTGACTGACTAGGTGAAGTAATTTTACTGTACTCTTATCTAATAAATATCTCATTTGATTACAGAAAGCTATACCCCATTGCAATAATATATCCCAATTATTATTTGTTTTGAGTGCTGCAGTTGATAAATCGGGATATCGAATAATTATTTCTGAGAATAAAGCAGTGTTTTCAAGAATACTTGAAAGAGCTTCCCTGATTTTTTCATCTGAAGGAAATTCTGAAACGCCTGGTATGAATGGAGAAGCTTCTATTAGAGCTCTATTGTCTTGAATGCTGCTAAACACTTTTTCAGCCATCATTTCAATCATTGAAGATTGTTTTTCATAATTTGAAATCTTCTTGAATGCTTTCACAGCTTCTAAATGTTCTACCCTCTGCCTCTTGAATAATTGTTTATCTATAGCAATAATAGGAAAATCTTCAGTTTCATTGTGTGGGCTCATTTGACTATATTTGAATTCAGGGCTTCTGACCTGTGAAAAAGGTTTCAAAAGGATACATAATTCTTCTGCCAATTGAGAAGAATCTAAACCTTGAGATGAAACAAGAATGGGAGAAATTATATAAAATACGATATAGTACATTATTGGGAGGCAATTATTTTTAAAATCGATTTTTTCATGATTTCGGCAATTTTCTGAATAAATTCTGAGGTTATGCATCAATAATGCATAGAATAATTAGAATAAATTCGAGTTTATCGATGTTCTATGAAGTACCATAGAATGGTATACACATCTGAAATTGATGTAGGCTTATTCCACTGAACTAAATTAGTTGTCTTGTTAATAGAGAGTTTTGCAACACTTAGAAAATATATATTTTAAGGCGTATAATATACGGGGCGTGATGCAAGAAGTGAAAAATTTTTGTTACTCATGGAATATTTTCTTGAATTAATCATTTATTCATTCCTCTATTGTTGAAAGAAAAAAATGCTTTCATATTCGCTGTCATGGTTCACTAGTACGGTTTAATATGGACACAGATCATTTTTTATATTTATGCGCATAGTCTGATCAGAATGCAGTTTATTATTTTCTGTGGTATAGTGAAAGTAAATAAAAATGGCAGGTACTGGACCAAAACTTTGTAAGAGCCCTCTAGAATTACTTACAAATGATGGTTCAAGGAAACCACCAGTTTTTAACAAAATTTGGGGATACTTAATAGGGGGAGGTCTGGGTTTTGGAGGGTCAGTGTTTGCTACTATAGCTATTCGCAGGCCCCCTTTTAGTGGTAAGTATAACCTCGTTTTTTATAAATGTCGTATTTATATAACTTGATAAAGATGAACATTAATCCAGCAATTAATATTTTAAGGCATCCAACGAACGATAGCAATATCTATCATAGGAGCTTTTGTTGGTAATTATATGAATAATGTGAGAAATGAAGCTGCCGCCGAAAGAGATGCAGTGTTTCGTCATTATGTAGAATTGCATCCTGAAGATTTTCCTCCTTATAGTAAGTTACTGTTTTGACATCGTTCTCAAAATATATTTGCCATTTTTTTCAGAGAGAATAAAGTATTCTGAAGTTCTGGAACCATGGGTGCCTATCGTTAAATGATAAAGATATGTATATAAGTTGTAAAGTAGTGATGTAAGCTTAAAGTAATATTCAACTTGGCATGTAGTTTCAGTTTCTATAAAAGTCAGGAGTGAATATAATACGAGTACATTTCCATACCTAGATACCTATGTAAAATTTACTAGTCAAAATAATTTATCCAAAAGAGTACTTAGATTACAGTATATCTCAATATTACCTATCTAAAACAGCAAACAATGATTAACACCTAATATTCCATATTCTGAAGTTATTTTAATTTCAAAGAAATAATACAAACGTTTTCTTCAAACAATAATTTATTGTCAGTATGTGTAAATAATTAACAAATTCACTCTTAAAATTTAAAGATTTGGCGTTTATTCGAAACTTCATTATCTTTTTCTACTTCACATTATCTGGGACATAATTGTCCTTTCCTGGTATTCCTGTACCACCTGAATCACCAAGCCAAGGATATTGATTTGGACATTCAAAGCATGTTTCCAAATATCTTATATCAGTAAAATTCAAATCAGGAGACTTGAAGTTTAGTGCACATTTATTTCCTATATTACATGGGTTTGGTGGCGTATTCTCTTTTTTCTTTTGGCAGTCCCAAGGCTCAAAATTATTCAACTGATTCAATGTCTTTGGATCTGTTATCCAAGTTAAGGCCTGAGTGATTGTTACGAAGTAGACATCTGGTCTAAAATAGGAAAAACATATTCAGTTTTGTTATTTCTTTTCAAATGAAAACATTTAGCAATGTTCTCACTGCTAATTTCTTTTCTAGAAAACATTTTAAACAATTTGATTGGTTTTAGAAACAGGAAGAGGTAAATTGAAGTACAATCAATTTTCTTTTTAGATTCCAATTATATGAATGCATACAGAAACAGGTAACACTAAGTCGTACATGCAAATCTCTTTTTAGATTCCAGTTTTCTAATATAAGAGTATATATGGAAAACTGATTATCTAAATTACTCTAATCAGATATTTTTTGCATTAAGAAGTATTTTAAATAATAAATTTCAGTAAGCAAAATTACTAGAAAGAGTGCTTCATTAACCCTCTATTTCTGTAAAAAGAGTTTATTGAAATAATGGCTTTCAATTTTATAGCCCAGTTCACTAGTTCTAATTAGTATTTATTCTTGGTAAGTTAATTAATTTCTAAAGTTATTAACAAATTTATATGGAAAAAGGTTTTCAGTTTTTGCAAATAATTTAGAAACTATTGAATGAGCGACGAAATTTCCAATCAAAATGACCGAGATGAAGCACTCTTGTTGTAATTTTAATTGAATATTGAATATAGAGCTCTCTGAAAAAAAATTTCAATCAATAATTTGAAAATTTAAGAGAATTGTTTACTAATGAAATATTTGGTTAATTTCAAAAATTTATTATTAGCAATATGAATATCCTTCACTTTTATAACGTAATCTTATTAAGTTTAGATGTGAGAAGAGCTTCAGAATGTGGAATATTGTTTTACCAATTATTCGAACATTTTTGGTGATCTGCAACGGAGACGGCAAACCTTTCGCTAAGAATTGCCTAAAATGAAATTGAAATTTTTTTTTCCTACTGGATTTCATTTTTTCAAGAGTTCAACTGACATTTCAATTTTTTCAAATATTTGAATTAATATTTAATACTATAGAAAAATTGTTTAAGTTGGTGTGCCCACTCTGGAGATTATGCGCTTGGGTCGTGAAAGTCGCGCCTAAAATTAAGATTATGAATAAGTGAAATAGATTTCGTGAGTTAGCACTTTTTGAATGAAAATTTCAACTTCTTTGAAATTGTTATTTATTCCCAAATTATTAACGAAAAACTGAATACCTTTACTTTTTCATCTTGATATAGTATTGAGTAGAATCATATCTACAGCTTTTTCACTTACAAAGTGGCAGCCCAGTCTAAAAACTTATGCAGTCCTTGTTCCAATTCTTTAATAGAAAACCAGTTTGTGTGGAATGGCATCATGTAAGGTGCTTTGTTCTGTTCATAATATCTACTGAAGTCTTCTTGTAGCCATTCAAAAACTTCCTTTGGATCGTGGTTGTGAAGTACACATTGATCTAAATATGGACAATGTCCCCCTTCATAATCTTCAACATAGTGTTCATTTAGGGGTACTTCCCACACACCTGTTTTTACAATGAAATGTGTTTATGATACAATGAAGTGAATTCAGTATTATATTAAAGAATATTGAGAAATGAAATAACACAAAAAATTGAAATTAAATTATCAGATTGTTTCTGATTTATTGAACCCATACTTTATTATCCTCACCTGGGAAAGATTTTGTTGGGCAAGAACCAGATTTACACTCATGAGGAATTTTGAAGTCCAATGTGTAGGGCCAGACTGGTAAATCAGATGGTGGAACACCAATTGAACTATCAAATATATAACCAAAATCCTCAATCACCTAAAAAAGTTGTTGCAATACTAATACTGTACTGGATGGAACATTCTTGTATATTTTGGAAAAAGTTGTTTATTTGAATATTATTGATGAATTAAATTATATATAAAAGCAACAATACAAATTTTATGGAAATGTTTACTTTGTCAAAGAAGACAATTTTGATATTGTCAATATAATTATATTTTCCTTCTTAGAAACGATTTCTCTGTAGTGCCTATAAGTTTCAAATTGTCCACATAGTTACCTTATACTGAGTATTTCTACCAGGTTTCAAGAAAGGTGCTCTCATTCCAACAACTTCACTCTTTGATATATTTGAAAAATGTTTTAAAATTTCTCTCATTCCCACCATTTCACCAACCCATTCTTCATAACCTTTGTCTTGCAGTCCTGACTGCAGCCTGAAAGCAAATAAAATGAATTTGATATGTTTGAAATTATTCTTTTCATATACTCACGAAATTGTTTCTGTAGCTATTTCGTGTCCCTCGCTAGCTAATTTTTGAATCATTTGGTAATTGCTATATTCGTGAGATATGAAGAAGGTTCCTTTAATGTCACAGCCATTAGGATTTTGCCTTTTCTTGTTGAAAACTTTCTTATAATGCTCGAAATTATTCAGATTCACTGCCCCATCGAAAGTCAAGAGTATCATTTGTGGAATCTGCGATTAAAAGAATACTCATTAAAAATAATTACCATTAAATTTGAGGATACATTATACGATATATCTGAAGCCATTAATAAACCTTGAATATATGTAATCTTTATTGGATGTTATATAATGATTTGGAATATCTATATGTCACATTAAAACGTGACCACCCAATTCAATTAGGGGATTAACTTTACTTACATCTTCAGCATTGAGATTACCAGGAATTATTGTGCCATCTTTTGAACAGAAGCAATAAGGCAATTGGCATTCTGCTGGATTACATTTAACTGCTAGATCCGTGGGAGGTTCGGTTATAGGAGCTATAGCTGAAAAAAAAAATAAAAATAGTTTTATAATTAATTAATAATTATATGCCAGTTAGCTAGATAGAAATCCAGTAGTAAAGTGGTTTTTATATTCTGATTTCATTTTTTATGGAATTTCACAATTGGCAGTTGAAATTCATTACAGAATTTATTTTAGGAGTCTTGTCAATACAAACTCATCAAGATAAGTTCAGGTGAATACTAAACCTACTAAATGTATTCATGTTGCTTTATTATCGATTGATAATTATTGAAGTAATCAATATTATTTGGTGTCATAATATTTTGTAACGGCAATGAAATATTCTTGAATCGAAGATTGAATATGTTTGAAACTTTTCAACGATCTTCCCATAATTTCAACTTGCAGGTTATTCCATCACAGAGGGTAGAAGAAATTGTCTAACTATTATAGAAAATTTTTTGTCAATGAACACATACATAAATTTATCATGAATGCATATGGGCAAAATTGAAAATGTTAATTCCTGGAGGAGCTTGAAATATTGGTTTTATATTGCATTATATATGCAATATTCAAATTGTATTCACTTACTTGTTGCTATTGGTCCACATCTGGCTTCGTTTTTGAACGTGCAGAATTTGCTTATATCGTCAAAGTATAAGCCCGACGGACATCTGTTAAGATATGGATATCCATCAACGCACTGCAATAACAAAAGTTATCTATATCATAATATCATCAAAAATGTATAGCCTCGAATAATACCCACTTGATAAAAGCGTCTACAAGTATTAGGATCTGCAAAATTTCCATTTCCTACTTGATGGGGACACTCGAAGTCTTTTTGTTCATCTTTGGCTTTTTTATCAGTTTGGCAATTGACTGAAATAAATTTTTAGTGTAAATTTTGCAATTTCTCATTCGCTCACATTTTGCATTTTACATTTTTCTCATAAGTTTGTCCGCCTTCAACGTTCAATATCTTTCTATACGAATTTTGGGCCTTGGTAAAAAAGTAAGAGCATTGTCAAAATTTTTTATTCTGGCTGCGGCCCTGGACCATCTTTAAAATAAGTTAGTGAAACGTGCGTCAATATTTTAATAAAGTGTCGTGTATGATTACTTGGATATATTTCCAATGTGACCAAAAACAATTTCTATAAGTACAACACTTAATATTCTTATATTGTTGGAATGTATCTTCGAAGATTGAAAACATGTTTGCATTTTTTTATGTTTCAGCGAAGTTATTTTTGTAACATTCGAAATCTACCGATGCCAAGTTGAAAAACAGGCTAGTAAGTAATATGAATCAACAAATAAGAACATGCTGCAAAGGAGAAGTCCATAAAGTTTCATTGATAATATTAACCTTGAAATCCGTGAAGTTGTTATTGTAATCTCGTGAACAATATCGAGGCCGAAGTAGAAAGTCTGAGTCGGTTATCTTAGCTTTCGTTGTTTTTGATAAATCTTCCCTATTTCAATTAGAAGTAACCAATTCCTTAAGTTTTCAATTGCATGTCAATAAACATTAGGTTTTCGATTTTATCGTCAATATGCTTTTCGTCAAGGATTTAACGATATTTATATGTGTACCGGTTTTGTTCATTGAATAATGATTTAGAATGTGGTATTTTGCGACATAGGAATGAATATTCTGATTTCTGACCTAACAATTTACAGATGGTAAAATTATCCATAATGTTTCACACATTAAATATCAGTAATTATTGCGTAGGAATGGATAATTAAATCAGATTTGTAGTGCATTCCAGAAAGAATGATTATTTCAAACCTGAGTTATATGGCCTTCATTTTATAAATGAATTAGACTTATTTACTTGACAGATGTACATATACATAGGCATCGAAATGTTATAAAACTTTTCAGTCTGAACATGAAGAAAAATCTGCTTTTATAGGGTCAACCCTCTACTGTGATGAAGCAGAGAAATTGCTTTCAAATAATTTACACTTTTGGACCGATGAAAATCCTTATGCCATCACTGATAACTCCGTAGAGTATGGCACATGGACGATAATGCTGAACTGTAATTCAGCTTAGATGTTAAGAACATCTTCATATAACCTACCCCAATCGATTTAGGTCAAGAACGACACAATCCTTGACTTAAATCGATTGACAAATCACCTGACTTGAATCCATTCAATATTTATTTCAAGAGCCTAGTTTATTTTGTTACAAATAGGGAGATGTTTTTCGAAAGTATAATACATTTCTCCAATGAAAGAAAGAAGAACCACCAAAATCATTTTAGAATACAAAGATATCTTGTTGCAAGAGCCCAAAAATGCATCATATTCGAAGGCTCTGGCTTTGAACAGCTAATGTAAAAAAATTGTTTTTCGTACCAATATTCAAAAAATGACAACATTTTTAATTATAATTTTAATGTGGGTTGAGATAACAGTGGCAGATTCTTATTATATCGAACAATATGAGCTCTATCATATATAACAGAAAAAATGCTAGTCATTACTGAATTTTTGATTGTTATTAGCTTCACTTATGTAAACGAATCTACAAATTTGACTTTCGGCCTCTTCTAATCGCCGTAGCAACTTGAAAATTTTGCAGTTTGTTGTATGTTGTACATAATATGCTATGTATCATTGAACTGATATAATTGTAGAAGCAGGAAGTGGATGGAATAAGTCTTAAATGACGCTAATAAAGTTGTACTTCAATAGTTTGAGTCTGTTTGAGACTACATAGAGTGGGAAATAAATTACAGTTTGCAAATAATAAATATTAGGATTCCAGAGAAAATATCTGTGAAAGGGTTTAATGATCAATTGTGAGTAGATGGCTTCATGCGATGTTATTAATCGTGTGTATAAGATATTGAAATTCAAACACTCGAAATTACAATTCTCAACAATTTATGAGGATCATATTTTAATTGTGGAGTAAACATGGATATAATTGTTTGTTTTTTAACGTGTGAGCACCATATCGAAATAATGAAAAGTTAACTCTGTTTTGATTTTGCTGGAAAGCTGCCGAGTTTGAGTTATTTTGAATGGCCAACATACATATACAGTGGAGGGCGACTTGGTTATTCTGCAGATTTCAACAATAAATGCTGTGCGATACCGCGATTTGATCATTGAACCAATTATTGCCCCTCTTTCATGATGCAGTAGGTAACAATTTCATTTTAGTCGGTAGATACAATCCACGACCGCATCACCCAGCAGCAGCTGCATTTGCACGGAATTCATAAAATGCAATAATCAGCACCTTCAGATATAGGCTGCGTTGAATATATTTCGGCTGAGATATCGGGGCAATTTATGATTCTTCGGACCCTTCAGCAGTTAGAAGCAGCGCTTTGCTTCTACAAGTACCCATAGGCAAACAAATTGCATAGACAATTCAAGTTGTGGAATGCCAAGACGAGTTGAGGGTCTTATACGTATCGTTGATATTGGGACAATATGAAGTAGTTGAAGAATATATTTGATAAAAATTTTGTTTGTAGCATTGCTTGTTTTAATTATTTCTAAGAGAAGACATTCAAACAATTTAAAACAAAAGAAAATATATATTTCAGCAGAAAATAAATTTTCAAAATAATAGTTTAAGTATATGTTACTTCGAATGATATTTCTTTACATAATTAATCTTGATCTTAACGTTTCGTCACTGCTTCGAATTTCAATCACATTACATAAGGAATATTTACGAAGATTTCAGAGCCTGAGGTGATGTTGCAATGATGAATTTCCTAGAGCTGTTACTTTCTTTTTCGATTGATATATTCTTCATAGAATTTCTTGAAAATCTGCACTCGAATAATTCAAGTAAAAATAATATAACTTACATAGTGATTTTAATGTACCAATAAATAATGAACCTAGTTTTACTCTCAGTTGATTGCTTGGAGATGCTCTTAAGTCAATGAATTTCACATAAGATATATACTTTCTAATCGTAACAATGAATTCTGGTACTTCAAAAGCATCTCAAGTATTTTGCATTTATTCAAATAACTCAAAATATAAAATGATAGTACTCACCTACGACAAGTAAATAAACTACACACAGAAATTCATATTTGTTTCTTATATTATTAACACCTAGCAGGATGGCCATATTCCTGCGGTCGCACGAGACAAGTTACTTTACGCTTACTGGCGGCATATACGCTAAGCTGCTTGCACTTTCCACACGTACTTCCTTGACGGTTCATTGATTGGCCACTACACTTTCTTTGCTACCAATGGGTCAAGGTGGAATGTGGGTACAAACCTGATAGGATCAAGTTGAAATAATGATGATGATCTTGTCCCTATACAATCAAATATCTCATTAGCTATCAAGCCTGGAAGATCAGATCGATGCATATATCAACAGATCAATAGTCGACGGAAAATAGGTAACATTTCGAATGATGCTATAAGATTTAACAATATTTGAAATGAAATATCGAGAGTTCACACCGATTCCACATCTCCTAAGAATTCATGCAAGGGCCAACAAAATAGTTTTCTTAAACTTTTCTGTTATGGAAAAGATATCCGTGAAAATATTTAAGATGAAGTTGCAGTATTCTTCTGTATTTCTACTTTTAGCTATAAAATACTCAAAAAGTACGTGTTAACAGGCCATATTACATATTCTGGTTGATAATACGGCGCTACTTGTGATTATTTGTTTCTTGAAAATTATTTGATCATTCGTCGTGGTAGTATTCGTTATATTTTACATAAAGACTCATGTTCATTGACCATGTTTTCAATTTTTCATTCGGAGATAACTTTTTATTAAGTAAATCTCTTGTGGCCTTTTGAGCTTTATCAAATTGCCTTCTATCGAAATTTTTTTGCTACTGGCACTTTGTTCATGACTTTTGGTAGTAATTCTTGAAAAGTGTTACTTTGCGTTTCGAAACTTTGCCCTTCTTAAAAATTGACAAAAGCATTAAAGTAATGGTCTTTATTTGTATCTAAAGTTTATACATTTTGGTTCAATTTGTCCGAATCATACATAAGACCGAACATGTGACAAAATAATATTGAAACTTGTTAAGGTTTCGCTCTGAATGCTGATCTCAGTATTCAAGTAGTTGTTGGTTCCAGTTGGATTCAAACGAACGATATACTGATTTATCCAAGAGCTGTATTTCGTGGATGGTTAGAACGGTAAACAGAAAATAGCGATGTTATGCTGACCAGCAGCTTCAACAATAGTATAGTCCAAATAATGACCTTTAATTTTGAACAGAGCAAGGTGCTGAATTTATTGGATAAGAAGATCAAGCGCCATCTATTATTTTGGTGCTATTCTACATATTGCACCTGCAGGTAGGTTGTCGACATTTTTAGGTTTTAGCCATTTTCCTTTAAATATTATCATCGGTGGAATATGATTTCTCAATGCATTGGCGCAGCCAACAAAGCACACATTTTCCGCATGTTCTGAAGCTATGATATGAACACATTTGGGTCCTTTTAAGGACAATACAGTTGGCTGATTGTGGATGGTTTATCGACATTTTCTCCATATTCTATATACGATGAGGTTTTTCAATTATATCTAATTCATTTAAAATGAATCACAACATTATAAAATGATCACTGATAATAACTGAATTAAGTTTTTCTACCCTAACCGGGTTCATCAATTTGGCTATGCTTTTTAAAAGATTTGAAAAGAAGAAACTGAGCAAGCCAACCTTTAGCCGCACGTTGTTTAATTTTATTAAATTTATGCTTTATGTTATGTCTCACCAAAGTTGGCTTTAAAGGTGGTCCAATTTTGCAAAATGGAATAATTCGATTTACAAAATCATTTTCCTCATTCAAAATAAGAATGGTTGGGTTACTCATTCGTTTCACAAATATTCCATTCTTAACGTACCGGCTTAAAGTAGGGGGCAAAATTATCTCCTTTAGAAAGAACAAAAATGAATGTTTTAATAAAATATCATCAAACTCTATCGTTTAGAGGTTATTTTTGAAAACAATAAGCCATATTCTCTTTCAAAATAATATTTATTGGATAGCAACAAAAATATATTTTAATGATCATTTTAGCCCATATATGCAGGTGAAATGGGCCCAACATAAAATAAACTAACTGTTCAAAAATATAAAAAACTAACGAGTCGGCACGTGCTTCGCTACGTATAGAGTGCAATAATAAAAAAAAATTATTGAAACATTAAATTCATTTATTCAAAAAACAAAAAAAATTTATTAATTGCTAGCTAGATTAATTATTTAACTGTTCGTGGATCAATCATTAGTATATTGATATGGTAGCAATATTGGGTATTGTAATGCATCGTAACTACGATTAAGTTCCGAAGCATGTTGCAATTGCTCATTTCTGCGATGAAGTACAATATCACGGGATTGAAACTGATCACCAAGAATTACAATTGCAACCTCATCAATTGTCGGTGTATTGAATCGCCTTGCATGCTCTCCAAAGGTTGTTCTCTAAGCCCTTATATTAATTTCCGAATTAAATTAGGTGACATGTAACATGGGCCGTAGAACAGGTGATATGGCTTAGGTAACTGACCACACTCTTTGGCAGATGAAAGCCCTTATGCCATCAATCATATTCGACACCAGGGGCAGTTTCAAGTCGTTATGTGGGTCGGACATATCGTTGACCATTTGTGTTATCACCCTTCTCAATCATTGTTTCAAAATAGCTTGTCAGAAATTTTTAAGGAGGTTCCTCCCGTACACAGCAGTCCTCTTGAAAATCCTTAAATCTCCTCCGCACAAAAGGTAGCTTCAGAGCTTTTCAGAAGAATAAAACAATATTCTCCATTTGAGAGTTTTATGA
Source organism: Cryptolaemus montrouzieri (assembly GCA_013387265.2). Lineage (NCBI taxonomy): Eukaryota > Metazoa > Arthropoda > Insecta > Coleoptera > Coccinellidae > Cryptolaemus > Cryptolaemus montrouzieri. Next base: position 101,093,661 of record JABFTP020000001.1, on the reverse strand, counting down.
AATGGAGAACATGCAACCTACCATATGAATGTCAGACCCTAATTACAATGGGAATTACAATCTTTGGTCAGAGACATCCTGCCACAAGAAAAGTAGTGGATCATATTTTGGTGCTGGTATAAGAATTAAAGTAATAACGCCATGTGAAGGCATAATGAAATTCAACGATAATTTTATATTACTTAGTGTAGAAATTATATTCATTTGGTTGATACTTGAGTAAAATTACCAGGATTTAGCATATTTGTATCAAAGGATACAAAATGTCATCGAGTCTTGTCAATTTGAATTTTGAACGTCAAAACCTAACCTTTAACCTTCTATATTCATAAAAAATTTGGAAGTACTGTACATGGGCTAAATATATTACCAATGTACTTTGTATTGTACAATAAATAAACTGTTTTTATCATTCATATTCAACACGACCATTCACTATTCATTTTGAATCTATATGTTACATGAAAAATTGTAATCTTCAATTATAAAAATAATGGCTCTTACATTTCATTACTCTCAGACCGATAAAATTTGCAGAGCTTGTTTGAAAGAAGGTAGCGAGTATATTTCCATGCAATCCGATTTAAGAGAAATTTTCTCTACATGTACAGGCATTATGGTCAGTAAAGTACACAATACATTAGTTAATATTTTTATATTGATCACTTTTTTTCAGGTGGATGCAAACGAAAAAATTCCATCAAACCTATGTTTAGAGTGTCACTCTGAAATGCTCCGAAATTATAATTTTAGGGAACTCTGCAGAAAATCAGACATAGTAATACGTGAAAATTTAAAATACAAATTGGACGATTTCGATTTGAATATAGAAGAAATAGTGGACGAATGTTTATCTGAGAACAATGTGATAATAGAAATAGACAACAACCATTCCAATATTACTAACACCACGAATATTACAGAAACTATTCAGAATAATACTGCAGAGTTTTTGAATAATGAAACTTACAATCAAATATTGGTGAATAATTCTCCTAGGTTACATCTTACTGAGTTAAAAATATACCATTGGAAAATAATTTTTCAGTAATATTTCCAAATCTGATATAGATGATGAACCAAACGTGACTATTAAAAATGGAAGGAAGTCTAAGGAAAACATTTTGAATACATTTGCAATATATGTAAAGAAGGTGAGTATAAAGATAGTTCTATATTACTAAAAACATATTTCTATAATATTTTTGAAGGATTCCACACAGATCATGACTTATCTATCCACAAAATAGCCCATCCGAATGATGAAGTCTCTATTTGTACTGTGTGTGATAAAACATGTATTGATCTGAAAGCCTTGAAGAGACATGTAAGAATACACATGGAACAGAAGAAATTCCCTTGTAAACTGTGCGATAAGAGTTTCTCAGAGTCTGGTAGCTTGACGAGACATGTAAGAAAACACAAAGGTGAAAAGAAACATTTCTGTTCCTCTTGTGGAAAAGGATTTTATGAAACTACTCGCCTACGTGAACATATGAGAATGCATTCCGGTGAGAAACCTGTTCAATGCGACCAGTGTTTAAAGTCTTTCGCTACAATGAATGGTCTCAAGAGTCATATGAAATCTCACACTGATGAAAGAAATTATGTATGTGATATTTGTAAAAAGTCATTCCAGCATTCCTTTGTCTTGAGAAAGCATTTGAGAGTACATAGTGGGGAAAAACCATATAATTGCAAGATTTGTGGAAAAGCTTTTTCACAGGTGACTATTAGTGTATTATTTCTATTCATATTTTCTTTGTATTTGATTATTTTATTCTATTTTTGCATTGGAGTTAAATGTGTCATGGTGCAAAGAGCAACACATATTAGCCTTATATCTAAAAGCTATCTTTAAAGCTTGCTATTCACTTGGTCCAAAAAAACTAAAATTTTTTTTCGCTTGGTACTTCCTAGACATCTAAGAAAGTCTCTCAATGTATGAGCTCTTGATTGTAACTGAAAAATGTACCCCTTACAGTTTTCTTTTTTTTCTTATCATCACATTGAAAATTGATATCTTGCTTTAAACTACTTGAAAAAGATATCATTTTATAGATTTCTTAGAAAATTAAATGTTCTACAAAAAAAGCCTCTTACGATTTTTTCGTAAACCTAACCGTTTAAAAGATATTAATGGTTAAAGTTTGCTTATTTGAAGGTGAATTTTTCTCTTAAAATGAATTTTATAGATCAATGAAAAACAATCATTATAAATCATGAAACTCATAGTTTTGTAGAAAATTTACTGCTCTACAAAATTGTCTCTTATAATTTTTCGATTAAATTAAATGTTTACGAGATATTCATCGTCAAACATCAATGCCTATCAATTTTTCAGTTTTCAATCAATAATTCAATAAATTTCAATTGAATTTATTAGTTTTGGGAAATTTTCATAAATTTGAGGAATAGAAAAATCTAATGAACTATTTTCGTTTTTTTTTGTCATGAGCATGTCGGGTTTGGTTAAATGTGTATATGTATACCCATAAAACGGATTTCTTTATTCATTGTAGGTTAATTAACGATGAATAAATTTATGTGATAATTATAAGACTTATTTGGAATTAATTATTTTATAACATATGCAAGATGATCAGTTTCAGGATCACTAAAAATACGGTATTAAACGGGTAGATACTGAAGGTAGTTGAAAGTAAAAACATAGATGGTGTTAGCTTCTGAAGACAAACAAAAGAAATAATGGACTTCAAAATGAAAATCCCCCCGAAGAAAATTTTATGTATATTTTGTGGAAAACCTGGGAAAAACGGTTAACTTAATCGAAAAATTATAAGAGACCATTTTTATAATGTAGTAAATTTCCTACAAAACTATAAGTTTCATGATTCATAATGTTTTCTTTCATAAACGGTTAGGTTTACGAAAAAATCGTAATAGGTTTTTTTGTACAACATTCAATTTTCTATATATTTCTGATATAGTTTTTCAAGTAGTTGGAAGCGAGATATCAATTTTGCCATGTGATAATAAAAAAAAATAGAAAAATGTAAGGGGGAGGACCTTCCCGTTACAATTAAGAACTCATATTTGCAGAGACTTCCTTAAAACCTATTTTTCAGAGTACCAAGTGAAAAAAAATATTAGTTTTTTTTGACCCACCCTAATTGTGGAGGGAGTTAGTTCATGAGAAACAATTTTCCTATCAGGTAAATCCATTATTTTTTTTTTTATTAATAAGGACCCAAAAAGGTCACTGTGATCTATAACAGGCTTAAAATACATCATACATTGATACACTACACTAATACTATTGCAGCACTACAGCACTACACTCTGGTTAAAGGAGTAGAAGGAACGCTTGAAGCTAAAGAAATAATCTTGGTCCTGATTCCATTCATCTATTAGCAATGCCTCCAGAATTGGAACTTACACATTGATCAAATATGCCAAAGATAATCTATTGCACTTCATCCATAAGCTCCATCCTTCTCTTGAAGATTAGGAGTTTAGTGAAAGAGAGCTTATTGAATTCCTTCAATTTCAGTTTATGAGATCCAATTTCCTCAAACTGAACCTTATAGCCCGTCAGGCATTTCCATATGATGTGCTCTATTGATTCTCCATCCTCTTTGCATAATCTGCATAAGGAATTTTCGATCAATCATAGATTATTTAGGTGGCTACTGGGGCGACAGGATTCCATTAATATGGCTGTTGTAACTCTTAGCCTTGAGAGTTTATATAAGCCTTGGCTCTCACAATGGAAGATTAAGTGATGGCGATCCAAGAGTGTCTGAGTTCTATAAAGCTCAATCAATGCTGCCATACTTTCAGACCCATCTATTATTTATTGCCCATCCTTACGATTTCTAAGGGTATCCTGAGTCCAGGCTCTAGTCCAATGAACCTCGAAGCAGCCAGGGACAATCTTCTTTTTGCCCTCTATCCTTAGTGGCGCAGGATCAACTTCAACCAAAGCCATATCGAGCGGGCGTGTGCATAACAGGGATTATAAGAAAAACCCTCAGCATTGTCCTTTCATCTTGAATCTCTTCCTGTTCACTTACATGTTAAGAAGCAGGGTTTAATGGGACCATACACCCTACGTGTTTTTTTCTTCAAAATATACACACTACCCATACATTGTAAATGTCACAAATTCTTATATAAGAATATTTGATGTTCAATGTGAAAAATTAGTTTTCAGAAAGTGAAAATTGTAAGACAGTATTGTTGTACTTTATGTTTTATTTTTCTTACAGAGCTACTATGTAACTATTCATATGAGACAACATACTGGAGAACTTCCTTATACCTGTAATGTTTGTTGTAAGGGATTTACACAAAATCATCAGTTGAAAATTCATTCTCGCATACATTCGGGTTACAAGCCATATATTTGCGCCGTGAGTATAATAAATAAAAGTAACAAATATATGTTATCATTGGCTGTCAAATTTTTATCATTTCTCATTTTTATGAAATTCATTGTATTTTAAGTTCTGAATAGAAATCAGAAAGTTATACATTATACAGGTTTAAGAAAAGTACCAGAACGGTTAATTATCTCAGTTATTTACCGAGCGATTACACATATAGAATTCAGTGTTGATATTTTGTGCTGGCTAGTATTTCCGGTGTAGCCGGAAATGACCAAAAAAATTTGAATTTCAAATGTAACACCCTATATGTTTATTTATTTTGAAATTCACAGAAAAAAACTTTTTTAGAAACAATAAAAAACATTTCGTTCCAATGTCGAGTTCATAAAAATTGAAATAATAAAAATTATATCACCTAAATCAAACTACTTTTGCATTAATAACCAACGGGACAGGTTGACAAATAATGTTAAGTATTTGTTGAAGTTTAGATTTTTCCACTTCAATTACTAATAATGGTATTCAAGCTCAGTGAAGCAGAAAGGATCGAGGTTTTGATGATGCGTGGATATGGTGACAGACAACGATCTTACCAAGAAGTTCGCAGTCTGTTCAATACTGTTCACCCAGATCATCAAATTAGTAAATTTACAGTATGCAGAACTATTCAGCGATATGAAGCAAGTCGGCAAGTGAAAGTTATTCCCAGAGCAGGACGCCCTAAGTCTGTCACTGACGAAGAAACAAAGTTGGACATTTTACTGGCAATTGAGTAAATCGTCAATTGTTTTTTCTTTTTTGTTTCTACAAATAAACTAGCCTTGATTCATGATTTTTCTCAGAGGTCTGTTTGTAGGATACTGAAAACAGAAACCATATAAAATCCATTTTGTCCATGAACTTACTGAAGACGAACCTGACCGTAGAGTACAATTACCAAAGACCATCATGGAAATGATTATGGCGAATCCAAATTTTTTGTACAGAATCGTATTCTCGCATGAAGCTACGTTCAGTCTCAACGGTACAGTAAATAAGTATAATTGCCGTATTTGGTCGAGAGACAACCCACATTGAATTAGAGAGGTTCATACAGAACATCCACAAAAATTAAATGTTTGAGCCGGTATTATCGGTGACCACATAATTGGTCCATTTTTTATTGAAGGGAATTTAAATGGAGAGCGATATTTGGAATTATTAAGAAATGACATGGTGCCAGCCATAACAGCTTTATTTCCAAATTTAAATAATCCGTTAACCATGTATGGTTCCAACACGATGGAGCTCCCCCACATTTTGCGGTAGATGTTCGAAATTATCTGGATGAAGTTTTTCAGAAAGATGGATCGGTAGAAGAGGTCCTATCGAGTGGCCCCCGCGGTCACCTGATTCCTCTGGACTTATTTTTATGGGGCCACTTGAAATTCCGAGTTTATAGAGAACGACCTGTCAATCTAGATGAGTTAAGGCGTCGCATAATAGGAGAAATCAATTTGATACCCCCACAATTTCTGCAAAATTCTCTTAGAAATTTCAGTGATCGATTAGGTTATTGTCAGGCGGTGAATGGAACTCATTTTTCAACACTTGCTATAGTTTCAATAAAAAAAATTCTCTCGTTAGTGCAAAAATCAAAACTTCAACAAATACTTGACAATAATTGTCTACCTGTCACGTTGGTTATGAATTCGAGGGTAATTTGGTTTAGGTGATAATTATTGTCATTTTGTTGAGTTTATTAGCACGACATTGGAGGAAAAGCATTTTTCTTTATTGTTTCTGGGGAAGTATTTTCTTCTGAATCTAAAAATAAATAAACATATAGGGTGTTCTATTTGAAAAACTCATGTTGTGGTCATTTCCGGCTACACCGGAAACAAATTTGAGCACAAAATATTAACACTGAATTCTTTATGCTTTACAATGTAGAAATAGCAATTTTAAAAAAAGCTCGGTAAATAACTGAGATAATTAGCCGTTCCGGTACTTTAGCCTAACTCTGTATAAGAATGTTGCCTTGATAGTGCTTGTTGATATTTAACATCAATACTCTAGATAGATAAGGATGTAATCTCGAAAGGACTTCAGATGAAGATACAATTTTGTATGATCTTGATAATTTTTTCAATGTGAAGCATCTTGTTGAAAATTACTTCTTCTCAAGCAATATAAGTTTTGCTAATTAGAGGAAACATTCTACTTCAATAAAGAAAAAACAATGCAAGTTAGATGTACACATGTACATAAGTCTGACATGTAAATCAGTTTGTAGTGTTGTATAACTTTCAAATTTTATCATTATTTCATTGTTAATTCATGCTTTTGCTTGCTTAATATGTGCATGTATTTTATTTTAAACCTCACTTTTATTTTGCATAGCTGCTACCCTTTCTGCTGTGTGATGTAAGATAAAATTACTAACAGCTTTGATGGCAGTACATAGAAACATCTAAAATATCTTTTGAGCTCTAATGTAAACCAGGTGCTACATCTTAGTATGAAATAATGGAGGTATGCAGCTTGAATAAATTAGTTGCAAGTAATAATATATAACTTCTCTCATTCAGATTTGTGGGAAGAGTTTTGCCCGTTCTGGAGACTTGCATAAACATACCAGATCTCACACAGGAGAAAAGCCATTCGCTTGTGCAGTATGTCCAAAGGCATATGTAACATCCAGTCATTTAAAGGTCCACATGCGTATGCATAATAATGAAAGAAATTTCATTTGTAACTATTGTGGAGCAGCTTTTTTCGAAAAACGTATTCTAAGAGAACATATACGGAAACATACAGGTGAGCAACCATATGTTTGCCCAGTATGTAATAAAAGTTTTACACAATCAGGAGCTCTAAGTGCTCACAGAAAAAAACATGAAGTGAAAACTGATTGCGACGAAAATCATGTAGACAAAGTAGATCCTACTCTTCTATATTAAATTATTAGTAAAGTAAGAAGTAGCAAAATTTGAATTGTTTTTTTACACAAAATTTAATTTCATAATAAATGTACGGGTTTCAGTTAAACTGTTTTATATTATTTTGAACTTCATTAGATATTTTATACATTTTATCTTTAAATTGTGATTAGTTTGGAAATTTAAAATGTAATTACAGAAATTAAATCAAGTGAAAAATGTTTGGAAATTTATGACAATAAATATTAATGTATTCATGTCAAGGGTATTATTGATAAATATTAAGTCATTCTTCTTAAATTAAATACAAAAAATGAATGAGTTTCCCCAATTTTTTCTTTAATTTTAATAGTAAATTAGAAATAGAATCCAAAAAATTACGTGAATTCTAATTCTGCATTCAATTGATGAGAATATACCTGGAACGCAATGTTCAATAATCAGTTATATTTATAATTGAGCAGTTGAAGTTTATAACCCAAACTTAACTATAGAACAATGAATAAAATGGTACTTTGAAAAGAGCAAGGCCTTGAAACACATGCTAATGCTATGACCATGGTTACAGTGTCGAAATTGTACTTCATCGGCTCCTATGGCCTTATATAGCCTTCATAATTATAAATGCTCAGTGAGGCAGTAAATGCTGTTATTGTTTATGTTTTTGTGGAGAAGTATTTTTTCCTCTGCTATGACTACCTTTCATTTTCAGATATTTCATCTCAAAGTTGGGTTTGCTTACTACTTAGGGTACGCCAGTTAATTCTAGAGTATACGCTAACAACGTAACGATAGTTAAGTCAATTTGTTGGCGTATCTTTCACATTTTCATTAATCACAATGAAACCGAAAATGGGCTCATTGTGAGTTTTATATGCCATGTATTCACTGTGTAGGACAATATTACTACGATCATAAGAATTAAGTCTTATAAAAATTGCTTGAGATCAAACGTCATCGAATGTTTCCATTTTCCAACAATTTATTGTTGGATGCCGAAATGAATGTTTAAAGTCGTCTTCATTTTGCTCAACTCCCAGTTGAACTGAAAGAGAATAATTTTGCTAATGCTGAATATTGGGTTAGAAGGCAGTTTATGGACACAACTGCAAGCATCAATGTTGGTGTGACCATTAAGAAATATAAATTAATGCTGGAAATGTTCAAAGATCAAATTATTCAAGTTTGTTTCGAAAAGATGTCTTAGACTAATTTGTGAGTAGGAACACATGAGTATGCAGAGCTTTCAAATAAAAGAGTGAAATTCCTTATGCTCTTTGTAACACTCTATTTATGTAAGCATGGGCCCTCACCACCTGGTTTTTATAAAGACAAAAGATAGGAATTAACTAATACTGAATCTGGATTGAAATTAAGATTGAGTTGAATTGCTCCAAATTCGACTCCATCTGCAATAAAAAACAAACTCACTTATCACATCAAATTGAAAAAATAATGACATGTAGTACTCTTTCGTAGTTTTTTTATATCAATTGCTTTTTTTGTTCTATCAATAGTTGGATTTCTTAACGTTGTTGGCGCTTACTCTGGAAGTCTAATAAAGGTGTGAGATGTTATATGAGTATGAGGAACCCTACCACAAAACAAAGATGGATACTATAGTTGTGTGTTCTTCAGATAGTTATAGAAAGTATATCGTTCAAGAATAGGAAGATTTAACTCGTTTTACAATGAATGATAGAAAGAATATTTTCTTGTCGATAATGAAGACCTTTATTGTAGTTTACAAATATCAACAAGTTTTTTATGGTAACTTTCTTATTCAAGGAATCAAAGACAGACAATACTTTTATTTATCCGTTCCTACTGTAGGTTGAGCTCAAGACTTTGATGAATATAAAAATGCAATTTGGAAACAATTTGCTTCATTGCTGACTTATTGTCCCTCCTACGCTCAAAAACCTCAATTTCCTACTCTGGTATATCAATTAAGTAGCAACCATGATCTTTGTTTGTGGTTATATCTGATTAACATGTGTTCTTCGCAACCAAATTATTGGCCAATATCACGTCGAATGACAATATCGTGTATTGATACATATTACGTAATTTATTTTATTTATTTATGTCTTTCTTAGTAAATGTTTAATCATATTTTGTGACAAACAATCGATGTAACGTAAAAACTGAATTACAGTAAAAATGAGTAAGACACAGGTCATAGCTAATTTGTTTGTTTTGTCACTATTTCAAATACAAATTATGCATATCAAGATAATTGCCTCTAATCCTCAAGCAATTGTCAGCAGTAAATGATAAACGTTTATCGGTATTGGGTGAATGATATAATAAGGTATAAAATTCAAACATATATACAATTTTACATGTTAGATTTTAATTGAAGAAAGGGCTGCATCTAAAAACTTTTAAGCTGGCTATTTGCATAAGCAAATTGATCTCTGAATTATGTGCTAAATAAACAGACTTTGCAATAATACAAAATGTAAATGTTATGTGAAATATTCATATCTCATGAACTTTCTTCACAATTTGCCAAATCTAATGCGAGGCTCTCTAAAGTCCATGTTTCATCGACACTTTTCACTTCAGCCTCTGGATACAATCTGCTTGTCAATAATGTTAAATCAATATCACCGATATTACCAAAATTAGCATCGCCCATCTTTAAATTTTCTAGCTTATTATCCTTGTCAATTTCTTTGTAAGTTGCTTTTTTGACAGTAACACTGAAAAGAGTTCCTAAGGTTTTAAGTTTTTTTTGTTGACTAACACTTACTTAGGTATATTCACATCTGGTAAGCCAATTAAGTCATTTGAAAGGTCATCTATATCAGGAATAACTGGAATATCATCTTCAGAATCATGTCTTTCAAGTTGAAATCTCTTTCTTAAAGAAGAAAGATATTAATATAGTTTCTCTTTGAATTTGATAATAAACTTACTGTTCAATTATATCAGAAGATTGATTCCTGAAAATAATTTGAATGATAACAAGTATAGAATTCATATAGTACATTTACAATTATTGATGATTCAAGGAAGACTTGATTTATGAAAATGAACCGAATGTTTTTTGAATGAATACTATTACGTTTTTGCGGATTTAATTCCTTCATCTGCCCACCCGCCTTTCCTTCTGGTTATCATGAAAGCTTCAGGAGTTTCACTATCACTGTTTCCAGCATTTTCAGGGGACAATTTTGCTCTTCTACCTTGCTTAGGTACTGCAAAAGCATAATGTAAGATAAAAAAAAACTCTGAATAAAAATCTACCAAAGGATGCAAGATCAATATTATCATCGAAACTCATTATTATTTTATTATTTTAGTAGTAGTAGTTGAGGGAGATTAAAAGTTTTTCGAAATTGTTTATTATGAATACTCAGTTGCTATAGTGACCTGAAACTACAGATTGCATGTGACATGAATGACCTTGAGTAAATAGATTTTTGTAACTCTTGTTTTTACAATATTTAGTTACAAACAAAATATATAGCCAATAGTTTTCAGAATGATGGGACTCTACAGATTATTTTTTCTTTCATATAGTTTCGTTCGTAATAACGATTCATTTTTCATATGTATGATAAAAAGAATTTTTTGCGAGCTGCAAACTTCAATTCGTCAAGAGATAACTTGAATAAATGCAGCTTTTTATGAAATTTCAATATTCTGACAATGCAATACTGTGGAAGATCGAAAAAAATACTGCTACTTCATAATTTTAATTTTTCACTTCTGACGTCAACCCCCAACGCCATCTTTTTTTTTTTAGGTTACTGGGTTTATCGAAAATATATTTTTCTCATATGCATTTATGTAAAAATATTTATTATACATTTAGTCTAGGTCCTATATGAATAAAATCTACATATTTTTGTTAGGTGGACATTATATAGGGGTTCTATTCAAATGCGTCTAAAACCAATAATTAATACTGGCTATTTTTGTTGAAAATATATGTCATATGGCAAAAATGTTTATTTGGAGTTGTAGGTTTCTATTATTATATATCATAAATGTAGTTTTCAGTAATAACCTCATTGCCTATTGTACTGATTTTCTGCATGTGACTCAACTGTAACTTTTATTTGGATAACTCAACGAAAGATGTCCGTACGTGTATTAAATACTCTGCCACTTACTGCAACTTGCTTTCTCGGTTGAATGATGTGAATATGCGGGTTTAGAAGTTTATTTTATATCAGGGTGTCCCAATTTTCTATAAAAAAAATCTTGGGAGGTATTTTCAGATTGAAAGACCACATTTTTGTTGAAGATTCAAGAGCGTCCTAAACACTGCTATAATGTCTTTAAGTAATAAGTTTTTTTGGTGAGTCACAATATTTTTTTTCCGTAAAAATTCATGAAAATAGGCTCTCACATCATCGCATGCTCCTTCGACCAGATATGATGAATACTTTTTTCCTTTCGTTTTCTTATTGTCCAAGCATAGCTTTATTGATGAATTAAAATAGATTATTCTGATTTTATACAGGAGTGACTCAAAAAATTATTGAATATTGTGATTTCAAAAATATATCTTGATTGTTTTTGTTTGATTTTTCGAATGCAACATTCTGTATTTTATTATTCATGTCAACGCCTAAAATATTGTGCCATATTTTTGCAGAAGTAACCTTATCTTTATCTTCGACCATTTTCGAAATAGAAAAAATAAACTAAAATAATAAAACCAGAGGTATTGGGAAAGAAGTATTTATTAGTACATATCATTATACTTGATCAGAGAAATGGAAATATTTTAAGGTAGTCGTGTATGAAATGCGTTATAGATTGGTATTTTGGTGAGATGATCTACAAGGTGTTGAACTATTTCAATTGTTGCCCGTTTTTTTGTAGACACAACTCAATCCTTCTGAGGAAAGACCGTTGAACTCTCGACAACATTTGCGGATTAACTGACTGAAAGGCATCGACTATTCTCTGTCTCATATCCAGTTGTGTTGTATAAGGAATCTGTTAAACGATGCCCTTAAAATAACCCCACAAGAAAAAATCTAGACTTGTAAGGTCCGGAGACCTAGCTGGCCATCTAAGAGGACACCACGTCCTATCCATTTGTTTGGAAATACATGAGTCAAATGCTCCTTAACCTGATGTGAATAATGTGCCGGTGCTCCATCATGTTGAAACTACAAATCTTGTCTTATATGCTCTTGTACATCGGCAAGTAACATTGGTAGATGATGTTGCAGAAAATCTAAATACATTTCACTATTGAGATGCCCGACGAAAAAGTGCGGCCCAATTAGATATCCATCTACTATAGCGGTCCATACATTCAAGGATCAACGATGCTGGTGATCTATTTGTGTCATGAGGTGTGGATTTTCCGTGGCGTAATGATGAAAGTTGTGCCTGTTAAGAAGCCCATTCTTGTGGAAAGTTGCCTCGTCGGAGAAAAGAACTCTGCTAAACATATTTGGATTTTCCGCTACTTTGTGACTTGCCCAATCGCTAAAATTGATTCGATTCTCATAGTCTTGATTGTTCAGTTCCTGGTGCAGCTGTACATGATATGCATGAAATTTATTTACTATCAAGATTCTCAGGACGGAAGTTTGACTTATATCTGTTAACTGAGAAATCTCTCTTTAACTTTTATATGGGTCCTCTGTCATTGTCAACAAAACTGATAACTGGTTGTCTTCAGCTGTTGCAGTTTTTGGTTTTTCATGTTTTTTGTATGCGATATTACCCGTTCCGATAAATCTAATTAGAAGTTTTTCAAAGCATCTTGCATCAGGATGCCTCTTATCAGAAAACCTTTGTGCATAAACTCTACTTGCCAGCAAAAAGTTTCTATCACACTCACCCAGAATAAAAATCATATCAACCATTTCTTCGTTGGAGAACTTCATGCAGTCAATTGATAAAATTGTGTTCAAACCCCACTTTAACAATGTTTAATAACGAAACACTGATAAGTTCAGTATGTAAAATGCAAAATATGATATGTCCGGACACCTGACAGATGGCACAAATAAAAAAAAATTTCAACACATACCTCGACTTATGTTTTAATTCGTTAAAAGAATTATCTTGTTTAGGTTTCATTTTTTACTACTTGAATCATTACAGAAAAAAAACTTCTGTGTGAATAATGATGCATGTTGATGAGCTTGATACGGTTTGTACAATTTTCATCAAAAATTTTACAAATATTCAAATATTTCGAAAATGATCGAAGATAAAGATAAGGTTACTTCTGCAAAAATATGGCACAATATTTTATGCGTTGACATGAATAATAAAATACAGGGTGCTCCATTTGAAAAAATCGAGATATGGATTTTTTTTAAATTACAATATTCAATAATTTTTTTGAGTCACTCCTGTATAAAACCAGGATAATGTATTTGAAATCATCAATAAAGCTATCCTTGGGCAATAAGAAAACGAAAGGAAAAAGTATTCATCGTGTCTGGCCGAAGGAGCATGCGATGATGTGAGAGCCTATTTTCATGAATTTTTACGGAAAAAAAAATATTGTGACGAAACGACTCACCAAAAAAACTTATTTCTTAAAGACATTATAGCAGAGTTTAGGCCGCTCCTGAGTCTTGAACAAAAAAGTGGTCTTCCAATATGAAAAAAACCACCCAAGATTTTTTTATAGAAAATTGTTTATTGCAAAATAAATTGCTGCAGTAGATTCTTCCTTTTTAAATACCGTTCGAACAAAAATGAAATCTTCAAGAGTGTACGAGCTACAGAGTACCGCGCCACTGGTGGTACGAAACTTTATCTCTAGAATATTTTCAAATCAATGGCACTTCTGGTTAAACCGGAAACGCATACCAACTTTGTAAGCTGCTGAGGTCGAGGAAAAAACACCTACTCCGTGAGAAAACAATCTTAAATTTTTTTTCCATATGCGGAAAGAGTCTTTAATTTTCTTTTATTTGTTTCTATCTCGTCGCTGCCAAGTTTTTTGAAGGTAAGGTTCCTGCACCGAAAGACCCGGGTTCGAATCCCGTAGTAAAGTTTGAAATTTTCTTATCGTGAAGTAACAAATTTTCCAGTTGTTGACCAGGCGACATCACAGATTGAAAAGGCTGAGCTGAATACAATCAAATATTGCAGAAGAATGAAAGATAGTATTTACCAACATCAAATGCGAAGTAGTCGAGTTCTTCCAGGTTTGTTATATAGAGTTCGTGTTAAACAACAGAGGATGGTAATGTAGCCATAACCTAGAAAGAAATGGAAAAACATCAATGTTTTTATTTAATTCCTTGAATTCGTCAAATAAATCTTTAGATTGCATCGATAAAATGGATGGATAGTTTGACACTAGTTTGTACTAGATAAGTTTCTGTAAATGAAAAATTGGAGAAAGAGAGTGAAATAAAAGGAAGAACTATTCTTCTTTTAAGAATTTGATTCCAGCAAAATGTTAGATTACTTTGCTCCTTGAAACGTGAGATATAAGATTTGTGAAGTATGTGAAGTTTTAAAGAAAATAGTTAAAAATTGCGATTGTGGATAAAGCAATTCTTAATAGTTAGCACAATGAATTCGAATGTTGTAATTTTTTCATGAAATTTCATAGGAATAAATTTTTCTTACGAACACTTCTACGGCAATCTTGAACGTTGTCTCAATGCTTATTATCATTATAAATTACAGTGGAAATTCCAGTTGTTGGCTCGTCCTAGTCGATTGTGTTTAGGACATCACTCATAGACGACCTAGGTTTGAGCCCTTATAGTCGAAATAAATAAAATGTTTGTAAATATGAAGACGTGTGATTGAACTGAAGTTGACCTGGCGGCGGCATCACGTAAAGTTGTAAGAAATTGATCGAATTACTAAGTAATATTTGGCAATACACGAAACGAAAGGAACGTTGTCGAGTTCTTTGAGGTCTAAAACATAATGTGTGTGATAAATAGTTTGTTTGTTTGTTTTTCCTTTAACGTGCTCTATTCCTGCCTTTCGGCTAATGACACGCCGGGGAATTCTGTCACCTCACTAACCCGGGAATTTTGCCGAACCCCTCTCGTGTCGAGGGAAGGGATCTTTAATGTCCAACACATCTCTGTTAGACAGGACCGACAGCTTTACATCTCCTCCGAAAGATGGACACTCAAGCGATTCCCAGAATCCGAAAAATCGCACCGACTTTGTGGGGATTGAACCCAGGTAACTCTGCGTAGGAGACGAGCATCATATCCCATACGCCACCGAGCCGGCTTGATAAATAGTTATTAACGAGACTTGCATATCTGTAAAATTCTATCATAATCCAAGAGTTTCAGCACGTATTTATTGAGATAAAACGGTATGAATTTTTCGTTACGGTTCACTTTTCTGATAATTTTTGTGTTAACATCCTGCCGCCTTGATGTATATCTTAAGTTTGTGAAGAACAAACTTTGAATCGTCATATAAGAATATACACATTGATAGCAGAAATAGGAAATGTAATAAATGAAAAAAGAAAAAAGTTTTGTTATTCTTTTCATACTTTTATATCTTCTTCAGATGCCCCGATTCCTGGATTCGTCGCTTGGCTAGAGCCACGCAATCCATACTCATTCGTCCTGCAAAAATTTCGTTATGAATACGATGCATACAGCATATTGTAGGAACGGATAAAGCGGAACAAATCCCGTATGCAAAGTGGAAATGGGGCCCAGGGGTCCGGGAGGTATGGGCAAAATATACGTCTAATCGATTCCGGGGGCCCGAGAGCAGCGACTTGTCCTTATCGTAGTCCGGCAGCCGCTCCGTATTCGATTCTTTCCATCGTCTAAGTCAATATGCAAAATGCCGGGAATAGTTTATTCAACACGTTTATATCACCGCATTTTCCGTTACATTGCCGGTAATAAAGGCAATCATAAATTTTCGAGGTATGGAAGCGATCCCATAAATAGCGTCTGTTCTATTTGGTCACGTTACATCTGACTCTTTCACGGATGCGAGAATTGTGAGCTCATTTCGTTAGAATTTTAATTTGTTGAAATACTTAATGGCGTTAATTCATTACATTCTTCACCATCTGTTAGCTCAATATCACCTTCAATCTAATGCGATTTCGATCGATTTTTACTTTTCAATGATTATGTTATAGTGAATGAAAAATTTTCTTATGAAATCTTTATAGGAAAGTTTCAATCAATTTCAAAGACAAGGAACCTTACCCTTTGTTGGCATCGACCTTAGGCACAATGAAGCAACAACGACCAACAGATTATGTTTTGGTGATATTTTTGGGATTCTCTTCTTTTTGGATCCTCTGGATTATTGGCAGATTGTTGCTGGTATAGGCTTTTCTCAATCAGATCTAAAGGAGCTTCCATATATTATAAAGAGTATAGCAGAAGTCTAGTATACTATATTCATTTTCTATCTTGGAATTTTCGTGAAACTCTGAAATTTCTACTTGTAATAAAAGTGCAAAATAAAATTGAAAACTCAGAATATGTTCTAATGTTCGCATAAGTATCGAAGCAAGATAGCAATACACCAGGTGCAATACATTGATAAATTCTCACTGAAAGCTATGAAAACTGAAATCATGCGCTGTTTCATTTTTATTCTCGTGAATAGTAATTCAATTGGTGAAATTATTGATAAATTTATTTTATGGAAATTAATTTCAATATAAATAAAATTTTCGTCTGATTTCCACAATGTTCATTTCAATATACATGACCGATTTCGACAGAGTGTAGAGTTAACAATTATGAAAAGAATGTGCTATCTATACCTATTCTGAATGTTCAATAGTGGGAGGTGATTCGATTCTAGTTTACTATTGAGAGGGGTGAGTTTAACAAAGTTTGTTAATTTTTAAACCATCTAAACCATCCAACAGATTCATTGTCATCTTTATTGTAATTGTGGAGAACTTTTAAATTATCTAATGTGATTATGTGATTTGTATATATGTTCAAAAACTGCGGATTTGTTATTTGAGGAAAGATGTTAGATATTAGTCTATGGCGAAGGCAGTCAGCAGGAACTGTTTCGAGTCATCCTTCTCATATTTGATTAAAGACGACGGTTCTATCGCATCATCGCCTAAAGCAAAGGTCGATCTCTTTACAAGAATATGTTCGCAAAATTCTGCCTAAGATACATCAAATGAGGTGCCAACAAGCATCCCACATGTTCAATTGAATATGATTGAAGTAAAGTTCCAAGTGCGTACGAAAAAGCACGTTCTTCAACTGCTGAACTGTAAGAGACCAGAGTATCTTGATGGAATTCCCCAACTTTTTCGAAGAAATGTTTGAGTTAGCATCTGTTTCTAATCGTATGTTTCAGATTTCGTATGTGAACCAAGAGTTTCCGGAGTGTGGAAAGTTAGGAGAGTAAAACCGATTCCAAAGAAAGCGAGGACATGCCTATCCCAAAATTACCGTCCAATTGCATTGTTACTCATTATGTCGAAAGGCATGGAAAGAGTGATAAACGATGAACTCATAAAATATCCCAAGTTGCAGGGCTTCATCAGTGATCGACAATACGGTTTCCGTAGATAACGATCATTTGGTGATCTCCTTGCATACGTTATGTATTTGTGGTCATCAACAATTGAAGGGCATGGCGAATAAAGAGTCGTTGCTCTCGATATCTCAAAGGCATTTGACACGGTTTGGATCGCAGCCTTGATAAGTAATCTAATCGTTGCGTGGTTGAATTAAAAGATTTCTTTTCAGTAGATCGATTCAAGGGGTAGTAGATGGTGTAACGAATGAATTTTTTCAGGTTAATGCTGAAGAATGTCCTCTTATTATACAAGAAGATCGAATATTCTCTGAAACGAACATGCATCTACTCAGCATCATAGTCAAAACCGAAATTCGCTGGCACGATCCTGTGTCAGCCAATGTAAGATCTACTTCTGCTAAACTAGGTTTGATTTCAAGTTAACTTAAAAACTCAATTATTAGGTGTAGTCCTGATATCAATAGTTTTTTCCTTACTGTATCTACTCGGTGATTACTAATTTTTTCATGAAATCAGTTTCTTTATTTGATCGTTCATTGAATGAGAAAGAAGTATCGAATCAGCAGTAAAATAAATCCAGAATTCACCCTTGCATACGAAAACGGCGCGAATATGTAAATGTTACGTAAAAAAGCGAATTATAGATCGAATCCATCATTGTTAAAACGTGAAGACATAATATAGGGTATACTTATGGGCTATTTTCCGGGAGGCGAAACCGTTCTTAATATGTATTATGTCCCATAAAATTATATCAGCTCCAGAATATGTATATAAGTATCCTTTCTATGCGATAAAACGTACCCTTCATATGTTATAGATCTATAGATCACCCTTTTTACAAGAATAGCCATAAAAATATTATATGCTCTTTTCGGGGAATAATGTAAAATCACTTTGGTCTAAGAGCATATTTATTTGGCGTCTTGATATTTTCTAAAGTGCTCTCGGTTTTCAGGGAAAAAAGCTTTCCTATTTCGTATAATATAGAAATTGATCACTTTGATTTAGTTGTAGATGTAAATTTGAATCTAAAAGACATCATATTCTATAAATGTGAATGTCCACGATCTTTGTTGAACTACAACACAACCATTAATAATTTATTCCTGAGAAAGGTTTAAACATGATTTTATTCTTAAACTCATTGTCGCATTAAACTACATCACACCATCAAGGATGAAGTTTTCAGCACACAGTATTAACATACGTGAAATAATACAATTTTTGGTAATAAGCATACCTGGCTGTCTATGTCTGTATATCCTCGATCACCAGAGCCAAGCAGCATCGAAGCGCGAAGGTGACCGCTTGGAATCACTGAGTAACCGATTTTTTTTTCGCATATTAAAAAGAGCATTTCTGATTATTTCACATAAACCTATTTGTCTATTCCTTAATTCTTCCAAAATAATTATAGGAGAGCTGTACATCAAGTTCTTCAGATGTCTCCATGGAAAAAATGGAACAGACTCTTTAAATCTGGGGACCTAGAGGTCAAGATTCTGTTTCTAATTAGAAGTGGTACATCTTCGAGGAGTAGAGGCAATTCTTCCTTTAAAATAGGCCGATAAGTAGCACCATTTAGCGTATCTGGTAGAAAAAATGGTCCAATTTTTTCGATCAATGTCTGGGTTTAAAATATTGGGGATCATTTACCCCAATATTTTTAAACCCAGACATTGATCGAAAATGGTTCTTGGTGGTGACCTTCATCAATTGAACGAGGGTGAGAATAAGATGTTCAACTCTCTTCCAATTTTTCTGGTGCTTAGCTGAGGATCCTCATTGATCATATTCAAAACGATTTCTTTTATTTCTAAAGCTTTTATTTTTCGATTTGAATTTTTCAAATCATTTCTCGCATTAACTATTCTCTCTCTCTCTCTCTCTCAATCTTCTGTGGAATCAGAAAATATTCTCATTTTAGGATTATTTCTATTTAGAAAGCGCTCTTGATAAATGCCTAGCTTTTTCTGCTTTTCCATCAGCCAAACCATACATGTACTGTATATCCATAAATCCGATATGTGGTATGAGTGAAAACCATTTTAAAATATATTAATAGAAACAAACATGTAATTTGAATGAGGCCACGATAGACCAAATATCAAAACTAACAATCATTGAATTTCACTGTGATTATTCTATGATTGCATTCCGGTATCAAAGCCTACTAGATTAGGTTAGCAACATTTCGAACGCACTGACACGATCTCAAAAATGGTGGGAGATGTGGAAAAATTCAAGAGACAAAAAAGTTTTGAAGAAACAATCAGATTTATTCAATGAATATGTCAGTAACGTATCAAAAAAAGGTTAAGGGGCGAAGGAAGTATCACCCTTTATACTTTCACATAGTTTCGTTATATCTAGCGCTGTAGATCTTCGTCGATGATCCGTGTATCGAATCGTAAGAATTATCTACAAAATATCTGAATTATTTCGATATGAGTAGAACCATCGAGTTATTTTGTAATAATTAATATCTCAGAAACTGTGGCAGATACGTAAAAAATGCAGAGATTGAAAAAATTGGTCAAATGATTGATCTATCCGATTTTATTCATCAAACACGTCAGTGGTGCAGTACAAAAAAGTTGGGGGAGAAGAAAGGCAAACTGACCCGTGAAAACCTATCAATCTGTTACTGTTACAAACGTGCATATTCAAAGATGTACATTTCTGAAAATGAATGTTGATCATGATGAAAATCCCATTCTATTTGCAGGTAGTCAAATCACTAAAACATCGAAAATGGGATACCCTATACACATAACCTAGGCAACAAACATTTGCAAATTGGACTTTTTGTTTTGAAATAATTTTTGACCAAGAATAATTGATAGGTTGATTTTTTTAAATTATTAATCGTGGCTCATGACTACTTTGTCATAACCTGCTATAAAAGTTGACTCAGTATGAGAAACTATACAGATTGTCATTTAAGAGTACCAACGAAAACTCATCGATTACTAATTCCACTTCTTCGAAATTATCTCAAACGATATTTTAATATCAATCTCCCTCACCTTTCAATAAGTCTCCTTGCACAACAGAATAAAATATTCATTCGCACAAAGCCAATTTGATCCCTGAATTTAAAGTTAAGCAATTATGCGTGCTCACATCGAAGTCGGCTGCGACGATACAACAATCGCAGCCCACTATATAGATTTCCGCAACAATAACATGTGACAGTTAGGTGATGGATCACTAGACAATATGAACCGAGAGCTCTTCGGACCGATATCGATAAGGGCGTTATTTGACCGTCGAAGGAATCCCACCGACTGCGCCGTTGTCGAATTTGGATATTAATCTGATTTGAATCGAAATATCTGCGAAAAATTTAAATGGAAATATAGATGAAATTTTGGGCGACTCACCTCACTATGCATTTCCGTCAAGGCAAAAATTGCTTATTCTCAAAGTGCATTCAGTTCATTCCCCCTCTTTAAAAGCATTACCCTTACTGAGCACAAATCTCAAGAATCAAAATAATTATAAACAACGTTTTCGATATGGGATGTGGTTCTTTTTTTCTGTTTCATGCTTTACAAAGCAGTTTCAAATCAAATACTTGAACAGTTATTGTAATCAGGACATTTTATATACTCTTTCACCGAGACCTCGTTTTTCCAGTCTATCAGAAATGAAACTAACAAGGTCCAATGACAGTTAGGCAAATTTTCAACTGAGAATTGAATGAATTTGTGAAGTCAAGTCCTTCAGTTAGGCCAAATTATGAAAAATTAAATCTTTGGACATGGATTCAAAGATCATTTAATATAAATGATTTGAAATAATAACTTGAAGCAATTCATATAAAAGTGAAGATATCTGAAACAGATTTTCCCATTAGATAATTTCAAGGGGATCATTTAGGAATAAAACTCAGGAAACTTTATGTAAAAAGTAAGTCTTCTGTAGACGTAGTTGCAATGATAATTAAGGAAAATGAGGAAATTCTTCTAAATAACTTGGTGTTCGAATGAATAGCTCGTGAAAAATTATGAGAACAGTAAAAATGATTGATCGAAGGAACTCATAGAAGAGGGCATTCTAGATTGATCCAGACTAATCTGATAAGAAATATAAGATCATTTCCTTAAAACGGGAAGACCGGTTACGTAGAAAAGCAGAGTTGGTTGCTGATGTCGAACTCTTCTATGCAGATGGATCTAGAAAAGGCTGTGGTGTATCTTCATTGGGGAGAACAATTGTCAATCTGGATCCTTTCGTTATAGGAATGCACATAGTAGACTCACGGGCGCCGCGCAGCTCTCCCAAGAGGTGCTTCACGACTTTACTTGACCATGAATGTTACACAATACTGATAATAGCTCCCTCCAAGAACAGGGTTAATACATTCATCTTCATTCTCTGGTATAGTGAAATTAGTGGAAGTGGGATGACGGATGAATTGGAGAGATTTGAAGCAGGACAACTTTTATACGCTTCGAACCAATAGTAGTCAAACTTCATAAACAGATCAAAAATATCTTTCAACTATTACGAGACGAAAACAAAAGTAATCAGGCCTCGACAAAAAATTTGGGGCTTAAGATTACACAACTGATTTAAGATATTTTTGGTACGGTGAATTTAAATCTGAAATCAGTTCTTTTCTACCAGTACTACTTTTTTAGATACGCGGAGGGAACAAAAGATTTTTCAGAAATTAAATTACTTTCAACGCTTAAACTATTCTTGTGATACCTGGGTCTACCACATACAGATAAGGTTAGTTTGTAAGTTCTCTCCGTGGAAGATATGATATTCCTGTTCAGGATAGATTTTTTATAAAGTTGAACTTGAAAATGCAATGTTGCAGATTGTTGTTTAACTTTTTCAACTTCAATGATTTCAAGTCGAAAAAATTGTGTAAAACAGCCTGATGTGTTTAGCAACATATTCAGAAAGTACACGTTAGAATTGAAAGACTGTTAGTGGAATAGAGCTTATTTTGGATATTTTGGTGTTGACTTCGTGATCAGGATGAAACCTGGGCAGCGTATCTGCAAAGGTCTACAAAACTTGTTCAGAAAAAGTCTCAAATCTGGTATACTCATGATTTGGAGGGAGCCTCAAAATCACTTTGCTGAATGTGATTTCCACGTAATAAATATCACTGGAATTAATCTAAACAACCGCAGTTAGACGTCCATTTCATCTTTCAGAGGAAGTACTGATTTCAACATTTTATCAGCTATCTGAGGTCTGTGAAGATGAATACTGACTCTCTGATCACCCTTCTGATATTTATGAAGGTGACAGTGATAAAGACGAGTTGTCATAAATGCCTCAACGTTTCAATCAGGATTAGTTAAATGATCTCAACAGTGATCTAAACCTTTCAAAAGTAGCTTCTGAACTAGTGCGTTTCTGAAAAAAATATAATGGAATAAGAAATAAAAATTAGTTTGTCCCGCACAAGAGAAAAGAATCTATCATATTTCTTCTCCCAAGACAATAATCTTGTATTGTTGTGTTGTCATGATATCTCTGGGGTAAAAAAGAGTGGAGACATGGATTTTGGGGAAAGATATGTTATTAATAACCCCTTAGTTGGATGAGAGAAAAACATACTTCCTCCAATGAATTGCAACTCGGTCTTGTGAAGCAGTTTGTAAAAGATCTTGCTTTGCACATATTGGGGGAAAATGAACTAGTTGAGTTACGAAAAAAATTAAACAGGAATATTTGATGGCTCACACACGAAATAACTGTTTAGGTATGGTGTCTTCGTGAATTCCTAGAATGAGGCTAAACGAAAGAGAAGAAAGAAAATTGTAAACGAAATGCTTAATAGTTTTAAATCGCTTGGGTGTAACAAGTGCTTCTAAAGTGAGAATTTTACGAATAATTATTTGAACATGTGTATAGAAATAGTATTCATATAATTTGAAAATAAAAATACTCTATTCTTGATTCATGGATTTAACTTAAAATAGGTTAACATATATTTCACAAAAAAGTTTTCATTTCGAAAATTTGAGTTCCTAGAAAGAATTAATACCACATTCGAATTCAGGGTATCAAATACATATAAAATCAGCTTTTAAAATTCAGACATCAAAACAGCTGTATATCACTATAATTGAACCATTTAGAATTTTAAATAATGAAAATATATGTCAGATTGAGATGTTGTTGTATGGTTACTTGATCAGAACTTTAAGATATGATCTAAAGAGAATATACAACTGATATTATCTTCCACTCGCAATGAACTATCAAAATTCTATAAAAAATCAAATATTTTCTGAGAGAAGATACATTTTGTTTTACTGTTGACAGTTGCTAGTCTTTTCGGAATGAATGTTTGAATTTTCCTAATTTACCCGGCAACGTCGCACTTTGTTTTGGAGTAACGCTGCAGACTCGCGTAGGGGTTCAGTTTCGCGCTGTCAAATTATGATTTATGTTTAGCTTTAAATTTAGCTTCGTGAGGACGTTTCTGTTGGCAATATATACGTCTTCTTATTCGATTAGGCGATGCCTCCATCCATCCATCCATCGCTCAAAGGGTGCAGCAGCTTTGTGTATAGGTTCTCACGAGGAACCCCGACGCAGACGTCATCAACCATCCAAACAACAAAACGTGGGTCTAATTACCAATTTGTTTCGATCCAAATGAGCGTCAATGGGATTCTATTTATTCTGCGAGCATTGAGCACCGTTCAATTTTTTTTAGAGCGATCAATCATTTGAAATGTTTCTTCACGGTCCATTTCCCGATGTTTCGATATGAGTCTTTGATCATAACTTTTTAATAGGTGTGTATGTTGTTTGACCCTTTCGTGTGCCAATTAAATAAAAGGAAATTTGACTAACATTAACGATCTATCATTCAACTTCAAATTTCAGGTCCATTTAAATGAAAATCTCCCAAAACAATAAACTGTATTTGAAACTGAAAGTTTTTTTAACCACTCAACATTTATTCAGTGACTTACCAACGAAACAGCGGACCTGTGTACCAAGATTTTTGCGGGACTCCTCATTAACATATAAATAAAACTTCAAAATATGTATGTAGGACATTTAATAAATCTAGTAATGACAGGACATTTTTAACAATATATAACCAGTAACAAGAATAACATTTTAAGAACGAATGAGCAAAATATTTATTACACTAGTTGTTCAGCTTCGTTATTTTCGATGAAATAACTGATAATTTTGCCTAACCCATGTTGTTTCTCAAGTAAGTTTTTTTAACTTCAATTTAGAGAGAAGGTGTTCGGCTGATGCGACTGAAACTGGAATGTTTGAAAACATATTGCAAGCTGTTATAATTTTCTTCGAGACGGAAGACGAAAAATAATTCTTAATCGAAATAAAATCTGATACGTCAAAAACTGAGTTCATTTGGCTTAGGTCATCCCTAAAAATTCCTTAAACGAAAGAAATTTTGACGAGATAGTGTCCACAATATCTTTAGGAAACTTAAGAGGCAAATCTTGACCCAATTCGTAAATACGAGGATGGCCTGAAAAGTTTTCGACCTAACAGAGATACAAGACTTTTTTTTAATATATTTTTTCATTTTTCAACAAATTGTTCTTGTAACTCTACACACCTTTTCCAGTGATGTTCCTATATCTGTAACCCTTCCGAATAGTACTCGTCGTTTTTCCCTGTAAAATAGTGTTTCGCGAAGGTGATTTCCTCTTCATTCGACGAAATTCTTTGTCAAACCAAGTTTCAGATGAGGGAACAAAGAGAAATCGCTTGGTTCTAGACCAGATATAATTGGTGGAATTTCCCAATGACAACTGCTAATGTGTGAGTCGATGCGTTGTCATGGTCAAGCAGGATTTTCTTTTTCTGTAAATATGGCCGTTTTTCCGCAAGCTCTGTTTTTAGTTTGTCAAGTAATAAATGCGTAGTACGGTTCTGTGATTGTTTATCCTTCTTTAAGATAATAGATTAAAATAACTCTATGACTATCCCAGACGTAAAAATAATTTATGCCCTTTTTGAAACCGGTCGTCCCTTGTCCTGTTTGGATTGTATTTTTGTTTCTGGCGTATAACTATGTATCCAAGTTTCATCTACAGTAATTAATCGGTGCCAAAACTCAAATATATTCCACAACAACTGCGCGTCCAAAATGGCTGAAAAGTCGGTGAGTAACTGTCAACAGATGAACAAGGAAAATTCAGTAGCTTTTATGTACGAGTTCTGCCGTGTTCACATAGAGGTCGGAAATTTTTCAGACCATCCTCGTATCCATATTAGAGAGAGGGATTTCGCAAAACCTTTGGAAATAAAATTCAAAGAGGAGAGCAGAATTTCAAGTAAGACAGAACTTCGATTTTTTCAGTTGAACAGAAATTATATCAAGGGTTTTGATAAGCATTCGGAACCAGTTGGGACTTGATGATGATAGTGGATATCATCAAAACGTATTTTCGGTCAAAATATCCGTTTGGTTCTGAATTGCGTGTATGTACCCCCTTGTGTTTAAGCCATAGCTTCCGATTGAATTGAATTAAAACAATCTCGTATATCATTTGTAGTTTTAATGGTTGTGTTAAATGTTTCAGAAGCTGCTTCAATATTCTGCTCTTTTTCTGTGAGAGTTTGGACAGTGTATTAATAGTTTTTAAAACTTTCGCTTGAAAAGCAATGAGTAAAACTGTAACTTCCGGTTTATTGGTAGAGATTGAAATTATTTTTGACAATATTTCTAAGATGTCGACGTACCTGAAACGAAGAGCTTTTAATGCATTTTGTCGAGAGGACACTCCGAAAGGTGTTAACGAAAAGAGCTAGCTTGAATCTGTTTGCGCCGATGAATTCCCCGAGGAAAAAGAATACGAAAAAAAGGGGGGTCATTTTCCCCTATTCATAATGTTTTACATGGTTGCAGTACCATAACGTGGAATTCTGTCCAGTCATACACTTTAAGGTTTAGTATATTACCAGCACAATACATTATTAAATCCTAGTCGAGTGTTTTCGACTGTTTGAAAACTGACTACTTGGGCGAGGTTAATGCCTCTAGTTCATTTTTAAAGCATTAACAAGATGAGGTCTTTACTGTTTCATACTAACACCAACACCATTTTCAACGTCGGTTGACCAAATTTTCTCAAATAGTACAAATTTTCTCAAATGGAGTTTATATTCGCTCATAATAAATCATTTGAGTGTGTGTGTGTGTGTGTGTGTGTGTGTGTGTGTGTGTGTGTGTGTGTGTGTGTGTGTGTGTGTGTGTGTATGTGTATGTGTGTTTGTGTGTGTAAATATGTGTTACAATATTCTGTGTTGAATTTAAATCAACAGACAGAAGATTTCCCTAAATTGCAGATGATGCCACACGTAGACAGTAACTCATTTTCTTAGTTGCAAGCGCTCCTCCTTTATCACATTTTCAGTTTCTATATGTGCTGGTGTATCTGACATTTGTCGCTCACCAGTAACATGTCGATGTGTGCTTTAAATTTTATGGTTCAACAGTGTAATAGCTTAAACCAAATTCCTGAGTGAATTTCTTTTCACACAAAGAACGCTAAGCAAAAGCATCATAATCTCGATCCAGTGTTTTATACTTATGTAAAATCAGAGATGTATATTGGGCATCATAACTTTTGCGTTTTGTGAATAACAGTATTTTAAGAGAACACTGAAATACTCAGGAATTACGCCAACACCTTTCAAACTTTTTCTGATGGTTTCCATCGGAACATTGTTTCCTGTAGCATTTCTAAGTTGCCCATCGACCGACTTGTATACTACTTGAAGCAACGGTCTTTTGCTGCACGGTACACATTGCATAAATAAAATCGTATGTCTTGTTACAAGTAAGATAAGAAAAACTATTGCAAACATGTATTATATAAAATTTTACGTTCCTCTAATTGGCGATGAAAGAAACAGAATCGATACCATCATCTACTTATTTTATCAATTCTAATGTTTAATGTTCAAAACAAATTTTTTGGCCCATAAACTACACTGATATTTAGATTTCTATAAAAGTAAATGTCACAAAACATTTGGACAGGCTGTTAATTAATGATGTATCTCTCGCAAATAGATGACACAACCATAAAATGACTAACGGAATTTGTCATATTCAGTTGAGATGAAGGATGTCTAGCGAGACCGATACTGTAATCAAAATTCTTATTGAAAACTTCTTGCGGTTTTGCATTCGCTCAATTAATCTTTGACTATATTTTTGAAGCTTTAGACTCTTTAGACCTAGCAGTGTTCCTATAAAATCGAAGAAAGTGTTCAAATAATTCAAATTCGAATATTCGAGATCCTCTCAGAAAATCTGAGATGTTGCGAAACTGAAACCGATTAGTATTTATGCAAACGAATATAAATGAACAAGGTTCCTGTTTCTCCAATGCGAAGGGACACCAGAAACCAGTTAGTATTAGTTATCAGCAGTCGGCATACGCTTTCCTAATGTCTTTTGATCGAAATGATTTATGACCAGGCACGGATCTATTGAGACGGACCAATGAATCCTTCTTTTCATCCTATAAACTTGCGGACTATTTGCGTCATGATCTGATGGCGATTTGTAACTTGATTGATGCTGAAGTCTAGGAATTAGTGTAAACATTCCAGAAAGGCGCTGGTACATGCAGATTGATGTTTCTAAGAGTCAAAGGGAAATAATTATTAAAGATTTTTAGATTATTTAGATGAGAGCGATTGAATTTTTGCGATATTGTTTGATTTTGGAATTATGCTACTAAACATTATGAGAAAATATCTTGTATATTGCAACAATATTAAACTACAAATGCTATAAATTGAGTAATACAGATAATTTTTGTGTGTTCGTAAAATTTCTGTTTTCAATACCAGAATTCGAAAAAAGCTGCCTTGAAGGAATATCAGCAACTGTTTTGGAAGAGTGTGCTCCAAAATGGCATACAATCCTAATCTCTCTGCTCAAGTTCTCGTATAGGGAAGTAGTAAGTTTTCGGACAGTTTGATTTTCAAAAGAGCTATAAACGATAAACTGAAAGAAATATCTCGAGCATAGGGAAAAGAAAAATTTCTGTTAGAATGGTTTTTGTAGATAAAGAACAATTGGTGACTTTTTGGCTCTCTTTCCTTCCTGAATTTGGACATCTTGAACGTTGAATGAAGATCCGTAGCTGTTGTCATCGTCAAAACTCTTGACAATGTTTGGCAAGCGGCTCTGTTGAATGAACTAGCTGCATTTTCACGATAAATTTTGTGGATGGATAGGTAGTATTCTAGGGGGCCAATTATCTATGTATACATAGGCTTGCACTTGATAAGTTCTAGCGAATTGGAGTCTGGCTTGATCTTGTGAATGAGTGTGGGGTATGCAACAATGACGAGTTCAAACGAGACAGCAACTGCAATCTGTTGTTCCTAGTCATGACACGTGACTAGATTGTACCACTAATGTGTGGCCCTGGTTGACGATAATTATGAAGAGTGGAACGCAAAACCAGCTCTTACAGGGAGAGGAATTTAATATTCTACGAATGGTTGAATATAACTCCTTGAATTGTCTTTAATATGTTTGGTTTACTCTTTGTATTCATCGTTTCCCGGTGGCCCTGGTAGTCCTCTATGTCGATTCGTCAGTGGGTCTCAATTGTATATGTATACCTACATATACATCTACTTGATATGTTCCATTGAATTGATATGAGTAGGAAACGCTCTGGCATGAAGTTGTGGAAAGGTGAACATCACTGTCGAGGTCAAACGAGATCGAAACTGCAGAATTCTATGACTGCTATTCATAACATCAATCTGGATTAAGGGTCACTAAGAATCGTCCTAATCCCAAGCAATCCTTTAAACAAAAATGGGGTACAAGATGCCTCTGCACCTCATATTTGTGACTTGGGCAAAATATTTAAATTTTTCCATAAATAGCATTTTAGGAGAACTGACCGATGCCAGAAAGCAGTCACATTATACGGACCATTAAACATAAATACGGCATTTTGAGGCCCATTATTTTCTAACTCTGAATCACTATTTCCAGAGCTAGAGGAGAGGACGATCAAATTTTTGTGGTACACATTATATATAGAACAGTACTACTACTGAGAGTACTATACTTCTCTTGAATATCTACGTGACCTTCTGTTTCTCACTATAGCAAGCCAGTTTGTGTCTTTCTGTATTCTTTACTTTTCAGTGATCCAATCCCCTTCTTTCGTATTTCCTACTATCTTGTCCAACATTATCCATTCCATCGATCTTCGCGTGACCACAGGCTTGAGTAAGATCCTTGTACTTTGATAGCTTCATCTTTTCGAAGCAGTTTTTCAAATATTTTTTCAATTCAAGTGTGGAATATTTTGGGTATTTCGGTTCACCGTTTTGAACTTCTTCGTTAATTGGAATTTGTTTGTTTGTGTTCTCACCTTTTTACTCTCTTAGGATTAGGATCTTTATATTCTCAATGCCTATATATATATATATATATATATATATATATATATATATATATATATATATATATATATATATATATATGATGATGGTCATATGACGTGAGCCCATCTTGGTATTGTTCACTTCTGCTAAGAATGCTAGTTTTCGAAAAACTGAAATACCTTTTTATAGTTCACAAATATGAGGAGGAGAGGCAGTTTGTGGTCTATTATATTTTTTCCATAGGGGTTTTTGGGGTTTGGATGATACTGTCATAACCTTTCTAACCTAATCTATCGTTGATTATATTCTGTACAACAGTTTATGTAAGTTTTGCTAACTAATCTGGGTCTCTAAATATAGGAGTCATGTATATATTGATAAATGAATAAAAACGAAATACTGATTTTTGTAATAGCACCAGTTGAGAACGGCTAGAACAATTTGTCCATTTTGAGTGTTATATATATTCGTTATAATTTATACGAGGAGAAAATTTGGAAAACCTGATCAGAAAATTAGAAATTTCGGGCAAAATAAATAGGGAAATGAAGTATGCATTTTAGTTCAAACGTTGTGGCTGTAGTTTCTTTTTTGGGTGAAAATATTCAGATAAACATTCAGTCAAAACTTCTTCGAGCTAAAGCATTACAGAGATATTGAATACGTAGATTGTCTTCACATCATTGTATTCTTCGAATTCTATGAAACATCAACCTATCATTCAGAAACTTTGCCCGACAGTTTGGCCGATGAAGATAAAATCTGCTCTAACAGCAGAACCATGGTTTATTCAATACTCAGCCTTTCTTTCGACAGTCGACACGATGACTAAAGTTATTTAATTGATGTTCGAGTCCACTGTACTCCCCACGTTCTTCTTCTTATCATCCATTTCCTAACCGCAAAATGATTGGGAGGTGAAAGTTTTGGGAAAAATGACGAAGTCATCAATATTATAAACGAATATTTGGAACATATTGACAAACGAACTATGAGCACAGAAATGCATTAGATCATTCTTATGCAATTTGTATTACATAGTCTATATGGAGATTTTATCATAAATTGCTCTCTACTAACTCCAAGATGTTGAAGGTAGCAATTAAATACCTTTTTGAAGAGAACTAGCTTTTAGGCTGATTTAAAAAAATTAAGTAGAAATGTGAATTCGACAGCCGGACTGTCATTTAATGGAAACTTCCTCCAATTCAGTTTATCCGAACATTACAACTTGGCGTTTTCTAGAGTTAGAGACAAGTCGAATTTTCGTGGGATCCGCAATGTTATATCCCGCATTGATGATTCTACTCTTCTCTAGAAGAGCATTCGTCATAATGTAAATAATGAGCCCAAAAAACTGAAATTAATTATAGCAGTACCTAAGATTTGATGTAACCAATGAATGAAGAGATACTGCAGGTGTCCAAGTTGCCAAAGCTCTTTTGGATGATCAAATTATTAATCGAAATAATCACACAAACATTGCGACAGTTGTCAATTATAACACTATCTGCTATTCATGAATAAAGTGAATACGACTTCCCGCTAATTTCAAATTAAGTAATTGATTAAAAGTGAACCATTCAATATCTGCTACATAACTTTTTTTCATTGAAAATTGAAACGAACAGGGATTGATACTCAAACTCATCGGTTCGAAATTAATTTAACCAAAGCATCATCTAACGGTCTGTTTAGTTAACTAGCATTCTGTATTATCATAGTTTTCAATATATGAGATGTGCATTCATATTCGTCAGTAGAGCTCGATTAGTATTTTTACAAATTTGGTTAATTGTGTTTGCTTATCTGACATTTCGACATTGTTTGCACACTGACCGGCAACATAAATGATAATGGGGGTTCCATACATAGTATCACTATATATTTATACCGTTTCGATAGTCATGGGGGGGTTGTATGTATGGTTATCGCGGCGATTGCTTATTATAACCATCAACATGTGACGACGCCATTAGATAACAGCTTTTGTCTCCGGCACACAGCTCTTCATATTAACATCCATACATATGATCGATTTATCAGGGAACTATTGTTGATACATTATCCTCTCGGTCTATCGACATGTTCATTAAGTAAATAATAGAGTCTCTACTGAAAATTTGTTACTTTTATTGGCTTTGTTTGAAGGCATCCTATTAATTTACCCTTTCCAAGTTTCATTAAAATGTTATTGGAATTGTAGGAAATATTATTTTCAACAAATCTTCGATATATTATGCCTTTGGTGATATTCACCAAATTCAATTGAAAACTATCTCGTATAAAAAATTAAACAGTCAATGGAAACAGAAAAGAGAAGTGCAAACTTAAAACTATTAAATTGAGTTTTTAAATCGGCTAAAGAATTTTATAATCAACAATTGAGATTTCATGATGTTAATTATGATTTATCTGGATTTTATGTTTATCGGCATCACGAGAAACAGTTATATGGAAACAATTCAGTAGGACAGGCAATATTTTTTATGAAATTTCACAAGGCACGTAGATTTTTATTCTTGTTCAGTTATGTTTTGCATGTACTTTCGTTTCTCGGTTGTATTCTCCGAAGAACAGACATTCTACCTAAATCGATTTGTTCGTTAATTTGCGTATTTGGGCTTCTCTGCGTTCTCCTGGTTGACAGAAATCCCGCTGTACCCAGGCACCAGTTACCTGCTTCCGTTTCGCCAGTTCAGTTAGTAACTGCAAACATTCTCATATGAGCTTTAATCGGGTTTCCTTCCCAGCCTAATCTTTTGATGCCCCCTGACTGTCCTCTTCTTATAGCGTGTTTTGAGAAAACTAACAAACAGAGGTTATTATTGCATATAATTCTGCCTGAAAGATGGTTGCGTATTCCCCCAAGGGAATTGTCAGCTCCAGATCCAGTTTCCTCCTCCATTTTCAACCGGACCGTATACCAATTCATGTCTTTGCCCTAGCCAGAGCCAAGCCAATTAGTCCAGTCTTTTCCACGAACATCATCTCGTTTTCATTTATGAGAGTGTAAGATATGGAAATTCATAATTTCTTTCATTTCAAGTTTTTTATCTTTCATGATGCTGGATTTGAGATAATGCAGATTTCATTTTTGTTGATTATGAACCGATGAATAGGTTTCAACACGTCAGTTGATCACTTCTCATTGAGTAAATATCTTAATTTTGAGAAAGCCTTATTTATTAATAAAAGAACGTATCAAGATTTTGATATTCCCCGGTTGTGGTAATGAACTTGGTAACCTGGAAGAAGTCTACGTTTTGTTTGAAAACAAATACACGACTGAGCCCCAGATAAATCTGCCTACAGATAGTAAAATTGAAATCAATCTCTGTTAGAGATCGTTCCAAGTCTGGATGTCCCAAAGTTCCAGATAGTACCAAGTTGGACATTGTGAAAAATTATTGAACATTCATCCGCTTGCAGATTGATTTTGTTTGGTTTTAGCTTGGTTCTCTTGATATTTACATCGGTAAAGTTTATCGGAAAAAAAAATTTCTGAATGGATTTTTAAATCATTCCTCATAGATATTTCTTTATAAACATTTTGTATTTGATTAATTTATTTGTATTTTACAGATAAATTTATACAACAAAAGTCCACTTGGAGTAACAAATGTGACTTATTGTTTGAAATACTTCTTTTTCTTCAATCTTGGGATAATCAGTTAATTTTTTCAAAAATTAGTGTTTCAATCAATCGCTTTTCAATTTCATACTAATTATAATTGAATTTGCAAACAAAATGATCAATTCAGAAATTACCGATCAAATACAAAAACTGACGCTAATGTTATGATTTGACCATGATGTCAAATCTATGATGATAATAGCCAAAAAAACAATTAACTGCTATTTTATTTTGAAGAATAAAAATTAAATAAAATACGTTTTTGGTAACTTTGGATTAGAAAATAATCTGAAAATTCTTTTTCAAAGTTTTTCATCAGATTATTGATTATTTGCCTCTTTTCAACCTCAAAATGTACAAAACTTCATCCGCAGAAATAATTTGAATGACTGTTTTTCAGGTCCAACAGACTTTGTTTTCTGTTCAAGTCATTAAAGAAATTGTTTACATCTTTTCATTGATATTAGAGTGTTCAACTACACCAGGATACCAGGAATCATCATAGATCACGGCTATCCACTCACCTGTTTGTATCTATATTTTTGTTGAAATAGTTCTAGAGCTTTATTACTCTGTTCATCCTTAAATATGTCAGATTGAAAATTATTATCATAAGTAATTTCATTTAAAAAATGGGAATATTCACAATGACAAATGAGGTACTTGAATTTCAGGAATATGTATTTCTGAACCATACGATTTGTTGAATCTGTACTTTTTTTTACAGGTTTTAAATTGAGATAAAAACTTCTTTCAAAAAAATTTTTATTAGAAATAATTTTATCTTCGATTCCGGATTATAGTTCTTATGGCATTAAAAATTCTGAAGCGCAACGTTGATCCGTTTTTCCATAAGAAATAGAATAAGATTTTTTTTCAATTATCCTCCAACTCCATGGGCTGAATTCTTGCCATGGCCAGTTTCTGAAAAATTCCACGTAATTTTCTTCAATCCAAGTAATATCCAAAATAAACAATGAGAACAAAATATTTAATTTGTTTCTATATTGTGAAGTACTATCAGGCTATCACTAATGAAGTGAATAGTATCTAGTTGTGTTAATGAGGTCCTAGTTAGTTTGCAAATGAGAGCGAATTGCTTATGCACCGTGGAATAGATGGCCTGAAATTGAGGTAAATGATTGTTAATTGTTATCTTTCAAAAAATACATAAAACCAGTGTGTGTGGTGCAAAATATTAAGCTTGTGTATTAAAAATTTTGAAAGTGTCTCTTTCTTTTTCTTTATTATTTCTTGGACGGTACATAATTCTTTGGTTTAAGAAGTAATTTTAACTTGTTTTTCTTTTACATTCCTATCTGTTTTTTTTCTGAATTGTGCTTTTCCATTCATAGTAAAATATGATTTTTATAGTGTGATTATTCATTATCTTGACTTTCTTCTTCCGACATCATCTTCAATCTCCGTACATACAGTTTTTATTTCTGTAATTACAGACAAGTAACTTAACTACTGCAGAAGATAGTCGACTTTGAATTGCTTTCAGTTGATGCAATTTTTGTATTAAAAATTTAAATTTCCATGCTTAATTCAGAGGCATGTATCTCTATTGGTTACTCTTGCTTTAAGACTGAAAAATGATTAAAGTCTGAAAAATGTTACAAAAGAAATTTTCATTTTGGAATTGTTCATTAAATTTGTTATACAAAACTTTCATTGTTCTAGCGAGAAATCACTTCTTTTTTACAGTTTTTTCTTGAGATTGTATCTTTTCTTCTAGGTGGAAGAGTAGTATTCTCAGTGTCTACAAAAAACATTTGGACTTGCTTTCATAAGTCTGTTATTCGTTGGGTATGTACTCGTTTGTTTTCATTATTGATTAAAAGAGAATTTCAATATTCTTCTTTTGGTGCATCTCCTTTCATTGGAGGTTAGCGATAACCAAGGCATAAGATTCTCGATCTCTGCAGTTCTAATTAGTTTGTAGGTCTATCGCTGTTCATTCCCTAATATTCCTCATACATGATATCTGCCGTCTTCCATCTCCCCTTTTCCCCTGTATTTTACCTTTTATGAGTTGAGGTAACTTATATTTATGCTGTTTCTCGTTTTTTGATGCAGATGAGTAATTCGCGATCTCTATTCATTCTTCTCATAACTTCTTCGTTGGTGGTTCTAGAGAATTTCAACGCTTCTGTAAAATATGAGGGATAGGATAATTTTGTCCTGTTTTTATTCGAAGTACTACGATTCTTGGTGGCGCGTGATATCCAGAAAGCGAGTTATCTTAAAGTGTAAATTACCCAACTAGACTGTTGTTTTTTCTTCTATCTCCTACCGGCTAGTCGGTGTCTCTTATAAACTAATCGTCGTCGATCAGTTATCGACTATATTATAATTCGATAGTCAGTTTTCAAACTTAGTTCATGGACTCGCAATGAAAAATCTAATTTTGTTCACGAGTTCAGATAATTTTCTTAGTATATCAACACATAAAACACTACAATTTCTAATACACCAATATTTCGGTGGTGTCATTTTGAAATGGTTATTTTTTCAAAGAAGTGATCACTCTGTATAATACAACTAAGTAGTATTGTTCGAAATTTGTTCTGTATTGTAAATAATCAAGTTGTTAAATGAGTGCTAAAAGGCGGACAGCGTTGAGAGGACTGAGGGACGAGCAACAGTGAAAGTAAAGTAATGGAAGACACTAGGGGTGCAACACCCTTCCAGCGGTCCAAACCATTATCCCTTCTGAATAACGGAGAAACGTATGTATTGAGAAGGGTGTCAGGAATGGTCCATTTTAGGATTCACTAACCTACTGACCATGATATTGTTTTCGATCTATATATAAATATGAGGGATTCTTACGAATGTGCATAAAAGGAAGGACGGTTTGATGCTATAGGGGTGGTCAAAAATAAGAAATAAATATCATAATGCAACACTTTACGCAGTGCGCTCTGAAGGGATATTACGGGTACTTGGGATACTTGTAAAAGAAGAGTACATTGCAGTAACTCGATTAAAAATTTGAAAGCATCTTATATATCGGACGAGACTCTTCTATGTAAAAAGATAATAAGATGATTATATTATGAAATTTCACGTGATCTTTGCCCAATGAGGTGGGTGTCTATCCGTACCAAAAAGTATAGTATCTTCTGGAGATGGATAGATCCCTATAGAGGTGGTCGCCCCCTTTCCGAAAAATATTTGATGGATTGATACCTTTTTTTATTCGACATTCTCCTTTCAGAATATGCCTAGGAAATGCCTGAGAAAAACCGGTGTTCCAATAAGGGTAGTATGGACCGAACAACAAGAAAAACAAATTTGTGATGAGATTGAAAGTAATGTTATGGGCGTAAATGAAGCTGCACAGTCATATGAAATTTTATCACGGACACTAAGGCGACTTGTGGAAAAATGATTTTCAAAAAACATGAACTGGGCAAAAACCCCGGATTTGAAAACGAACATATTTTGGTTCAACATATACTGCAATTGGTCTTGCAAATGGGGAGATGGTCTTTTTTCAATCTTTAAAGAGCCATTTCACTAGAGAGCTTCTACATTGGATTTTAAATCACAAAGAAAGAAAGTTTAGGTACGTGCTACCAGGCAGGACAATTCATTGGGGCTGCTTGGCAACAAGTTGTGTCCATCTCAAACGGCTATGGAGCTTGTGGTTTGTATGCGTCAAATCAAAATGCTATACCAGTTTTTTTTTTTGATTTCGGATCGAGCGAATCTACCACTATCAAAAACGACGATAATTCTCCTCGTATCCATGTGATCATGTTTGTAATGGACCCAGAGCACCAACAAGCTCAACTTCTCATCAAACGCCGGTTAAACAAGAAGAAGAAGAAGTGGTTTTGCAGAAAGACAGATAAACAGTTTTATCCATCACCGAAAATCCATTGCCAAATTTGGACAATGCTCCATCATAATATTTAGAAGACATTTTCTGAACGCAGAAAGCAATTAGTTCCTAAACTGTCCATCAGAAATAGGAATAAAGAGGAAGAATTTTAGGGCTGCATCAAGAGAGGACAAAGAACACAAAGAAAATAGAAAAAAATCGAAACCAAATAAAAAGTATAAACAAAGAGTCGCAAGAAAAATTTTTCAGAACTACGACGATTTCGAAATTTTGAACTCAATTGATGAGAATAGCTAGACTGTACTGATTCCTACAAACTATTACAATAGGAGATTGGATTCAGTGCATTTCTTGAGATAATGATTTCATGAAGATTGTATCCATGTATGAAGAATTCTGCATGTATGGAAAAAACAGAAATATAATCTGTGAGAAATAAGATATAATTGAAAAAAAATTAAATTTTACTTTATAATTACGTTCTGTTTTTGAATATTCGGTTATTTT
Source organism: Cryptolaemus montrouzieri (assembly GCA_013387265.2). NCBI lineage: Eukaryota > Metazoa > Arthropoda > Insecta > Coleoptera > Coccinellidae > Cryptolaemus > Cryptolaemus montrouzieri. The sequence continues at coordinate 101,055,507 of JABFTP020000001.1, read as the reverse complement.
TCTCCAAAGGATAACTAGCCCACGCTTGTTAGCCACTTGAAAACTTTTTAATATTTTACATCACAAGTCAAAATGTGCAGCAAATTCATTCCTCAATTAATTTATATATCAGGAATGAAACTTGATTTGAGACGAATTGCAACAAAATATAAAAAACCATGACTGAATTACAGAGACATAAAATGTGAGGTATCCCTTCGTACTTTACTGTAATGAAAGTCATACCAGACAAAATTACATTACTTTTTTGAAATTTTGGTTGCAGAAACTTGATAGTTTTTCTCAAAAAATATGCATTCTTAGGTGGAAACACCATAGCTACATTTTATATCTTCATTTTGAGCAGTTATATTTCGAAGAGGAGCGCTCTAAGATGTTATTTTATAAATCTATCCATAAATAGTAATATAATTTTAAAATTACGAAACTAGCAAAACAAACGAACTTGTGATTGATATGAAACTATGCATATTATACTGGGTGATTCACTCTGTAGCTCGTACACTCTTGAAGATTTCATTTTTGTTCGAACGGTATTGTATTTAGAAAGTAAGAATCTACTTCAGCAATTTATTTTGAAGTAAACAGGGTGTTCCCATTTTCTATAAAGAAATCTTGGGAGGTTTTTTTTAGATTGGAAGACCACTTTTTTCTTGAAGATTCAAGAGCGTCCTAAACTCTGCTATAGTAATATGTTTTTTGGTGAGTAATTTCGTCACAATATTTTTTTCTCCGTAAAAATTCATGAAAATAGGCTCTCACATCATCGCATGCTCCTTCGGCCAGAGAGGATGAAACTTTTTTCCTTTCGTTTTCTTATTGCCTAAGTATAGCTTTATTGATGAATTGAAATAGATTATCCTCATTTTATAAAGGAGTGACTCAAAAAAATGATTGAATATTGTAATTTTAAAAATATCATATCTTGATTTTCTCAAATGGACATCCTGCATTTCATTATTCATGTCAACGCATAAAATATTTGGCCATATTTTTGCAGAAGTAACCTGATCCATTTTGAAATGAAAAAATTAAACCAAAATAATAAAATCAGAGGTTAGAAGAAGAGCGAAAGAAGAGCTTATTACTACATATCATTATGCTTGATCAGAGAATTGGAGATGTTTTAAGGTAGTCGTGTATGAAATACGTAATAGATCGGTTTTTGATAAGATTATTTTCAAGGTGTTGAACTATTTCCATAAGTATTCGAAATGTTCCGTTTCTTTGTAGACACAACTCAATCCTTCTGAAAAAAGATCGTTGAACTCTCGACGACATTTGGGGATTGTGTTGTAGAAGGAATCTGGTAAACGATGCCCTTAATGTAACACCACAAGAAAAAATATAGACTTGTAAGGTCCGGAGACCTAACTGGCCATCTAACAGGACCACCACGTCCTATCCAATTGTTTGGAAATACATGAGTCAAATGTAACATTGGTAGATGATTTTACAGAAAATCTAAATACGTTTCACCATTGAGGTGCCCGTCGAAAAATTGCGGTCCAATTAGATATCCATCTACTAGAGCGGCCCATACATTTAAGGATCAACGATGCTGGTGATCTATTTGTCTCATGAGGTGTGGATTTTCCGTGGCGTAATAATAAAAGTTGTGCCTGTTAAGAAGCCCATTCTTGTGGAAAGTTGCCTCGTCCGAGAAAAGAACTCTGCTAAACATATTTGGATTTTCCATTTTCCATCTTGCATCAAGATGCCTCTTTTCAGGAAACCTTTGTGCATAAACTCCACTTGCCAACAAAGAATTTCTATCACACTCACCCAGAATAAAAATAATATCAACCATTTCTTCTTTGGAGAACTTCATGGCAGTCAATTGAGAAAATTGGATTCAAACCTCACTTTAACAATGTTTAATAACGAAACACTGATAAGTTTACCATGTAAAATGCAGAATATGATATATCCGGACACCTCTGATAGAAGGCACAAATAAAAAAAATGTCAACACATACCTCGATTTACGTTTTAATCATCTTGATTTTATCATTCATTAAAAGAATTATCTTGTTTAGGTTTCATTTTTACTACTTGAATCATTACATAAAGAAAAAACTTCTGTGTGAATAATGATGCATGTTGATGAGTTTGATACGGTTTGTAGATTTTTCATCAAAAGTTCTATAAATAATCGAATATTTCGAAAATGATCGAAGATAAAGATGAGGTTACTACTGCAAAAATATAGCATAATATTTTATGCGTTGACATGAATAATAAAATACAGGGTGTTATATTATGATATTTTTAAAATGACAATATTCAATAATTTTTTTGAGTCACTCCTGTATAAAATGAGGATAATCTAATTCAGTTCGTCAATAAAGCTATCCTTGGACAATAAGAAAACGAAAGGAAAAAAGTATTCATCCTCTCTGGTCGAAGGAGCATCCGATGATGTGAGAGCCTATTTTTATGAATTTTTACGGAAAAAAAAATATTGTGACGAAACTACTCACCAAAAAAACTTATTACTTAAATACATTATAGCAAAGTTTAGGCCCCTCTTGAATCTTGAAAAAAAGTGGTCTTCCAATCTGAAAAAACCTCCCGAGATTTTTTATAGAAAATTGGGACACCTTGTTTACTGCAAAATAAATTGCTGAAGTAAATTCTTACTTTCTAAGTACAATACCGTTCGAAAAAAAATGAAATCTTCAAGAGTGTACGAGCTACAGAGCACCGCGCCACTTGTGAATCACCCAGTATATTGTGTGGGTGAAATAAGATTGATTCAAACGAATGTCTTCAGTAGAATATTGCAGTCAATCTATCAAGTGAATCATCATCACTATCGTTAATTAAATATCGAAACGATACAGTTGGTTAACTGAATTGTAAAAAATAACATGTGGGAAATTGCATAACTTCTGCTGAATATCTGATAATATGTGATATGTATTGATCTCACGAATCGCCTTGCTTTGATCAATACTTGATAATGTTCTTTAGTCGAAGGAAGTTATAGATCATGGGTTTATTTATTTAGACCAGTTGTAACGCTTGAAAAGTTACTTCGGATTCGCGCGTCTCCATTTCGTGCACGTTTGATCACTACGATCTAATAAACGCCAACCATTGCAACTGTCATTCACACGGATTGTAAATTTTTATTCTCTCGTTAAATTCATTGAAATATGGTTGTTCATGTTGTAAAAACAACTAAGTCATCATGGAAATGTCAACGATGGATTCTTATTGGTGAAATCATTTCAATGGATGAAAATAGGAGAAATAAAGAAAAATGTTGATAGAGAAAAATTAGTATTTTTTATCGAATCATGCGTGTAACGTTGTAATCATCAAGACTCAGCAGGCATATTTCCATTTTGTTGTCAAAATCTCTGATCACATTTCCGCTCAATCGCTCCTCAATCACACCGATTCAGTTAATCATCTCTTCCTTCAGTTGGGACTTATCTGTGATTTCGACCGTTGTAAAAAAATGATTTTGTACACCTCCTTTGATTTATACCGAAAAAATTCCTGCGGATTGTCAAAATTATTTTCAGATAAGCTCAAAAAATAATTGAGATATTGAGAAAGTTACGACGAAATCAGAAAAAATTAAGAATTTCTAAATAATTCTTTTGGAAAATGTGTTCTTCATAAAAAACAGCTCGTGGAAGGGAGAGCTCTTTTTTTCCGTACCATCATATTTCACCTGTCTTCCGTAGGTAAGTACCTACATAATCATAGAAGATTGTCCCAGCTATACTGGGTGAGCAAATTTTTGATATTTTTATACCGCAGCCAGGTGAAATATTAAATATTGAAAAAATACTTCCTGGTGCCATTCTCCGAAATAATCATATTGGCAACAAAATTTCGATTAACAACTTTTCGAAATTCTCAATTTTTCGATATTTCGTCGATTGTACATATCTCGGGTGTCATTGAAGTTATGTAAAAATATTTCGACATTGTAAAAGAAACTTTTTGAGCAGAATGCAGAGCGTGCTGAAATTTTTTTTTGTTCTACGGTTATCGAGATAAACTACAAACTTTTATTTCATAATAAGACAGACATTTATCTCATCAAAAATATATAACTTGTCTATCTAGTCTATATCATTGTATATACCGACTTTACTTTATGAGGGTGGTCTGAAAAGTTTCCGACCTAACAAAGATACAAGACATTTTTTTTTTTTTTCTTCTTCAATATAGTCTCCCTATAACTTTACACACTTTTCCCAGCTATCTTCTAATCTCTGCAACTCGTCCAAATTGTACTCGGCGATTTTCTCTGCAATATAGTGGTTCATGAAGGTGATTGCCTTTTCATTTGACTAAAATCTCTGTCCTCCGAGCACAATTTTCAGAGGAAGGAACAAGAACAAATAAAAATATATCTAGTAAGTAAGGCGGATGGTTAAGCAGTTCAAATCGTAAGTCGTGAATTTTCGCTATGGCAACCGCTGAGGTGTGACGCTGCGTTGTTTTGGCGAAACAGGATTTTCTTTTTCTGTAAATGTGGCCATTTTTAGCTTGTCAAGTAATGATGACTAGTATGCTCCTGTCATGAATCTTCCTTTTTGAAGATAATCTATTGAAAAGATAATCTATTGAAATGACTCCATGACTACCTCAAAAAACAATCGCCATCACAGTGCTTGTTTATATGAGGAAAAGTAAGTATTTTTGTTTATCCATTTATTATTATTATTATATCTAATGGTAGATAGTATAGGTTATCTAATAGAAACATTTACAGGATGAATGAACATATTTTTACATTGAAAGACTTTAATATTAATAAAAATAATTTGTGATATTCAACTGTGCCATTATGAGTATTAAAATGTTATTTGTTTATTAATAAAACATGTCCATTTATTGTGTGTTTCATTATTTGCATGTGTTTTAACTTACCCCAAGTACTGTTTCAACTAACTCTAGCATTGGGAGGGTTAAAACAAATTACATTTTATCAAAATTTTGATTTTACGTAGAAAATACAATATAGTGATCTCATATTTTATTGCTCATTACAGATGTATGGTTTTTTATCTGTTGGATTTTTGTCATATCTCACTCAGTTTCTGTTCATGTGTGTTCAATAATATCAGAAATGAAAAAAATGTTATTGCCTTAGTATCTAAGCTCATCAAATCATCACAATTCTGAATTATCAAATTTTGAGATAGGTCTTAATCTTTTATTCATTTTTCAATCGAATTTTTTTTCTTTACCTTTTAATTACGTAAGATATTAGAGTTATTTTTCCGCACTGTGTGGAAAAAATTGAGCTGTTCACAAAATTTTCTGTTTTGGTGTAGGTATAATACTGTTCCGAAATAAACTGTTTCCTCGAAATTAACTGTCAACTTGACAGTTAAGGATCTCGAAAATCAACCGTTACAACAAACAGTAATACCGAGACTGATATATAGTTAACATCATAGTAAATTTGAATTTATACGAAAAACTCATGTACAGGGCAATCACATAAGTTGAAATTCCCAAGTATGTAGTAGCGTTCCTTTATTTTATGACTAATTTCTCGCCTTTGTCTTTTGGATTTTGTTAAAAGATTCTGAGAAGTACTTTTATTTTCAATTTCATTAATATACTTATGAAGTATTTCTTCCATATTGCTGTTTTAAGCCCATATTTGTTGTCTAATTCGGTTAAGAAATTAGGTACAAATTAAAAATTTGAAACTATCGATCTGTATATATCAAACTTTCTGAAGTATACATATACCTATTCCTTATTTTTGAAACTAAAATTATTCGAGTTCTTCATGATTGAATTTCTATGCCTAAAGATGCGATTAAACAATTTTTCTTTGAATCAATGTTTGAATTTTTTCAATTTTACCTTATGCTAGCTCAATTGGAAAAGTTAGGATTTTCAAATTGAAAGTGTCTGTTTGAATTGGGATAGTAGTGAATAGTGTTGAAATTTGTATGGTTAATGAATCAGTATCCATAAAACAATACTCGAAGCCGCCTTACCATAAGGACGTGTGAGGCAATATATGAGAGAGTTCCATATAACAAGAATTATTAAGTATGGATATCAGAAATATAATAAGGTATAACAGAGTTATATATGAAAAGACGTTCAGTATATTTGGCATTTAGTAAATTAGGCGTATAACCTATAATATATTATGCGTTTAGTTTATCATGCATTTTAGTATATTATTAGACGTTTAAAGTATATTAGGTGTTTAGATATAAAAAGGCGATTTTAATGTGCTCAGTAGTATATATATAATATCATAAGACAGTGTACAAATTGTACTTAAAGCAAAATGATCTTCACAATAATGAACATTTTTCTATATTGCTAGTTTATTTATCTCAGCAAGTTTATTTTTTTTGTATTGGAACATATGTAACTTGTAATTGGGATTTAATAGCGTTTGTTCAAATAGAACCATGTTTTCGTATTGTAGATTTTACCTCCATCATGACAGAACTAAATGTTTTAGTAGGCAATTTTGATATGAAATTTATTGAATGATATTTCAATTCGAAATGTTATGTATTTTTCTCGATATAATGAATGAATAGTTATAAAAATAATAACAGTTCCACACCCCTATTGATGAATCACCGAATAAAAAATTATATGTGCTGGAACAAAAGTTCTCACAATGGAGTCTTATTTCATTAACCATCAAAAAATATTATGAAAATGCGTTGCTGGCACGAAGGTGTTAATGTAGGAATTTTGCTCGAATCGAATAAAAGTGTGTGGTTTTGACGTTATTGTGCTTATTATCTATTGAGAAAGGGTTGAGGCTCGAAGTCTGAGAGAAACCGCAAAAAATGACTTTAATTGGTACGATATTGCAGTTCGATTGTTATTCTGTAGCTTCAAAGTGTTTCCATCACTCGACGAGGTGGTAACTGATGCTGCGATATGAGAAAGCAGTGCGCAATAGCACATCGAAATTGAAAACAAAATTACATAGTTTCAATATTGAAACTGCCTACAAAATTGCGAAAGGCGTATATAAGTATATCACCTCTAAAACAGAGGGGTAGCGGTATGGAATATGGAAGGTCGGGCTGGCAGGAATTCGGAATTAAATCCCTTTTTTTTTCGTAAAAAAGTAGCCGGCAATCGCAGTAAGACAAAGAGGTCTGAGAGGTGTTTTTAAATGGAAATAAAAAGCAAGGCCCGCACACCTCGCGCGTATTGATTCCAGCGACAGCCCGGTGACATTCTTTATCAATACGTCACAGCTCATATTTCAAGTTCTCTTGCATCCGCCCTCAGAGTTACAAAGAAACTAACTTCTTTCGGTAGCGCGGGGTGGGAGAAAGCGTTGATTGTTTCGGAGGGGAACCAATAGTGAGGCGGGGCGCGACTGCGCCGGCCAATGGATGGAACTAAGGTTGCGACTTGGGAGAGACCGCCTTTCGGCACTTGCAGAAGTTTTTCCAAATGTTTTTATTTATTACATTTGTATCCGTCGAGTGTACCGGTCGGCTCTTCTAGAGTGTACCGCGTTGCGCGCTCATTGTATACTGCCCCGCCCGCGCCAGAGACAAACAAACAGTTCTTACTTCACTATTGCGACATATCTGGTTGTGTCTAGGTGATGGACTTTGGTGCCGAGTGAGTTCAGGTGATTCGCGTGTGATGCTAATGATGGACAACGTCGCTATGGACTCCGCCAGTGATCATAGTAGTCACGCGTCTTCGGCTTCGCCTGTTGTGGCTATTAAGCCTTCTCCGTCACCGCCACATAATAATAATAATTTGAATATGTCGAATAACCACAATCAGATGCACAGTCCCAGACAAGCAAGTCCTTTGGGACCTCCGATGACAATGGGACATAACCTAAGTCCTCCGCCAGTTTCTTCCGCGAGTCTAGCACGAGGTATGACGCTCAGTCAATTTCATCCACCGGGACTTGGTCTTTTGAATTCTTTGGGTGCCGTCTTGCACAATCCTTTAGATCTCATGGCAGCCCACCATGGACCTCCGCGGTCGTACAACAGCCCGCCGCCAATTTCAACGTCCGACCCGACAGCGAACGAGTGCAAATTAGTTGATTATAGGGGTCAGAAAGTGGCAGCGTTTATCATAGCCGGTGATACGATGCTATGTTTACCTCAAGCTTTCGAACTATTTCTTAAACATCTCGTCGGTGGACTTCATACAGTTTATACCAAACTGAAGCGTTTGGACATTGTACCTTTAGTTTGTAACGTTGAACAAGTAAGAATTCTCAGAGGTCTTGGTGCCATACAGCCAGGGGTCAACAGATGCAAACTATTATCATGTAAAGACTTCGATACGCTGTTTAGGGACTGCACCACAGCCAGGTACGTGTTTGAAAAATGTTTGTTTCTCTAGTCTTTATGAGCGTTTAGGAAAATTATCTTTTTCATTAAGTATACCCAAAGGGAATTGATACATGAAGTATGAAATACAGCCAATAAAGAATAGTTATTCGAGAATATTTGAAATAACAAGTAGACATTTTACCACAACATCACTATGTCATTTATTCATACCTTCATCGCCAATTTCTTGCATCTGAGATAAAAATCATGGTATTAAGTCTTCATTAAAACAACATGATCGTTTCAAGTCCATCTTTGTAGAAATGTAACAATTGCCCTCAACTAGAATCAATCATTAATCCTACTTTTTTCAAGTTTAATGCTGATGACTATGTCATCCATGTAAGATTTATTTGGACAATATCTTATTTCTGTTATGCTATTCACATTTTCATAAATTCTTCTTCAAGTCTGATGACTTTAACATCTATGCTAAAGAACCGTTGTGCCAATTGGTGATTCTTGTGTTAAATGTTATACTACTCATTTCGTTTTAATTCAAGTGTCTTCTGTTAGATCAGATGGTAGTTTTTTGAGTAGATATCAATTAGTTTCTTCTCAATTGATATCTTGTTCTTTTGCAATTATTCAATGTCATTCTCCAATGACTCCGCATGTGCAGAGTTCTTGAATATGGGTTTTCAGAAGACATCTGCTGATTTGTGTTCGGATATATTTTAATGACCCCATTCTATCTTTAAATCTGAGCATCCTTCTTCCGAAAGACAAAATCTCCAATGAAAATTACATCTCGCTAACCCTCTAATTTCACCCTTTAATACGAAGTTTAGATGTGTAGAATTCCCCGAGTAATACAGTAGGATTGTAATTGCGTTTTCCCTCAGCTCAGGCATCCAGAGCAGACAATTGCATATGATATATGCAGTCTATAAATACTAACTGGGGCATCAAACCCTCCAGTTTGGATCGAAATAATTATAAAGGCAATAAAACAAGGGGAAACGAATGGAAACGACCCCCTGTTGTACTTATCTTGGACTCTCCACGAGATACTGTTGATTCAATATTAACGTCTCATTTCGTCGGGCTCGTCTAAACTTGAAGGCGTTTTATGCAATAAGATGGAATATAACGAATCTATTCTGAAATGGAAGTGATTGTTTTTGTTACACGCTTGTATGAAATATTTTCTCAGTAATTAAAGATATATCTAAGGAGAAATTCTTAGATGCCAATTAAATGAAGATAGAAATGATTTTAAGAATATTTTCTTGCTATTTCGTACAGTTTGAGATATTTAATCTTTATACAAATCGTATATGTTTCATAGCTCTGTTGCTTTTTCTCCTTCAAACTCGTAGAGGGTTTTTAGACTGCGTACAGTTCAGACTATGCTTTATGGATAACTATGGAAGTCATGGTGTGTAAAATGTTTCAAAAGCTCTATGCGAACAGCTGCTTCAATAAAAGTAGAGCTACAACGTTAGGTAGACGATTATCTAAGAAGACACACGTCTGCTACCTATTTTGTGGATTAGTGTCACTGGAAATTACTTCTTTGGCTAGTCACTCATTTATATTTAGAATTTTTCTTCAGTTCATTTGTTTTGGAATCACTTGCCAAGAAAATCTTCAATGTCTTCTCACAAGTGAATAAATTTTCAACCCATTGCACATACAAGGTTACATAAGCAATATATAGAACTATTTCATATATTAATGAATAAGAAAATCATGCTAATTTTGTATTAACGAGAAATTATTGCTGAAGCTTTCATTTAATTTGTTTATTTTCCAAACAAAATTGGGAAGAATGAGATATATCTTTAGTATTTCTTCTATTTTGTCTTTGCTTTGAAATCGTTCATGAAGAAGTTGATTATTTTAATGATATTTCAAGATATTTGTATATTTTTGTGTATAAAAGGTTTACAAAAGCCCTAAACAGTAAAACATCTTAAGGAACCATAAAATTAAACCATCAATTCTCGGTCATCCATTTCGATTATTTTTACAAATTAATCTGTTTACTACTCAAGCTATTACATATGTGAAAAAATTTATAAATGCAGTAAGCAGTACAGAAATAAATGGAGAAAATCAACTTATTTTCCGCTTAGTGTCATCAAGAAATTATTGGTGAAACCTTCAGTTCAATAGCTAATCTTCCAAACGAATTCGGGGATAATAATATATACCTATCCCTGAGATTTTTCATTTATTTTTCGTTCCCAAATTATTCATCACGAAAATCAACAGTTGAATTTCAAAGTTATGGAATTTTTACTACCAACAAATGAATTAATACATCACTGCGGTTTAATGAACTTTTGTTCATTATCTGACAGTATGAAACCAAGTATGAAGTGCCGTGATATTCACAAACGGGGTCTTATTGAATTTGGATAATTTAGATGGAAGGTATTCAGTTCAGAAACTATTAGAATGAAGTAGATAAAAGATTTGGGGTTTACATAAATCAGTTTGATATTTCATTTTCATTAAAAGTGATCGAAAATTTCAACTGATTCTAAGTAATGAATTCTTCTAACATTATAGTTATAGTAGTTAGCCAATGTGGAATCGTGTTTATTTTTGATGAATGAAATTCGACATTTTTCATATTTAATTTTGGACAAGATAATTGAAAAACTTCTGATTTGTTTGAATTCTCGACAGGACTTTTTACTATTGTCCAAAATATGTTAAAGGAATAAATTTCTCGCAGTTTCTAGTATTTGTTAGCAAATAATTTTACATATTTTCTGTTTTGTGCTTCTTCTTCTGTTTTTCTATCTCCACAGTAAGAATAATATTTCGTCCTTGATAATGTTTTCGTAGATTAATATAAATAAATCCCAAATTGAGTGATTTTCATTGAAGAAACTGATACATTTGTTTTAACCAAAATATTTCCATTTTCATGGTCAATTTTAATAGAAGATAATTTTTCTGGTATCACAGTTACCGGAAAATGTTTGGATAAACTTTTTTCCGATGTTCTCAAGAGCGTTGGAGAAAATGAAATTTGTTTTTTGTTTTGAAATCAATCACCAATAATATTTTCATGGTCATTTCTTCGTTGAAATGATACTCTTAAGATCTCAAAACGAATTATAGTGTTTTTGGAATCTTCGAAATAACTTACCTAGCACCAATTTTCGCAAAATTTTCCAGTAGGTACTTTTTCATTTATCTGTATATTTTAGGATTCTTGCAGCTTTCCATTCCAATCACCTTCCTATTGTTAAATGAATCTTCGTTTTAGGTTGGGTAAACCTAAATGATGAAATAAATGAACGTCTCCATTTTCTCTAGTTGAGTCTTGCTTTCAAAGTTCACTTCAAATTAAACTGTATTTGTCCTTGAATGTTGAATATATTTCCCATTAATTTTAGAACCGAAAAAAAGCAAAAGATTGGAATACCGCAAAACTCTCCCAAGATTTTGATCAAATAGTAAACAGAGTTTTTTCTTTCTAAGTTGTAATTTAATCCATCTAAAATGATGTACAATTATTTTTTCTTCTGTTAAAACTTCCAAATTTGGTTCGAATTCAATTTAAAATAATTAATAATATTCCGACTGAGTACAATCTTATATAATAAAGATACACATCTCCCAGTCTAGTTTAAAAGAAATCTTTTTTTGTCATTTGTTTATATTATATTTAAAATTGATGGGCAATATGCCTAGTCGAACAAAGATTCGATCAATATTGATTGTTTGGGGTTTTCTATGTATGAAATAGTAGTGATATTCATAAGACGGATGTCGTTTTGCATATAGAGTTAAGATAACTATAAAATACATTTTCATATTTAAGGATCAATTTAGTATCTGAGAACACCATCAACTCTAGCATAGTATTTTGTTCTTTACTCAGCTCGGTCATTATTATTACTCAAATAAAATATATCTGATAAAGAGAATGTCGGGACATAAAATTTTGCTTCAGTTAACGTTGAAATCTGTAGTTTAAATCAGTGTGAATTCATGCAGATTTTGTTTGAGTAATTTAGAACGTAACCTAAATTTCTTCCTCTGGTGGTGAAAAGTATTCTCTGTTAGATATATACCTACCTTAAAAAAGCCATTAAAAAAGGTTCTGATCTAATACGGTAATAGCGACGATCGTTCATGATATTGCAGAACGTGAATCGAAGACCTCGAGATCGTTCTCCGACCATCATCTCATTCAGAGATAATTAGAAATATGGAAACATCAATCACTTTCGAACAAAAGAACTTGCAAGAATATGTCCCTCGATTGTTGTTTGATTTATTTCGACAAAACCATTTGTCCAACATTGTAAGTCGAGGAATATATAGTTCTATGGCTGTTTAAATCATCTTTAAATAAATACACTTGGCAGTTACGCCTCGCCATTAAACGATCGCCGTAGCATCTCTCGGCCAGTCCTACAACTTGTTTGAGAAAATCACCTTGTTATTTATTGTTCGGAGTCGATGCAGAGGTCGAAATTGACAGCACTGTTGACTTTTTATGTTTGTTTATCTCCATTCAGAGGTTGCAATTTGTCGGGTGTATGTTGAGTCCATAACTGTCACCACCAACAATGTATACTTTGAAGGAAGTTCGACTAGTTGAGAACATTGCGGAAAGAATTCGCGATGTGTGAAATATTTCATCTAGAAATACACACGATATCAAAAAAAAATTTGAAAAATGGTAATTTAACTTGCCCGACGTGTCGACTATTTAGCTGAGATGAGTGATGCGGCAACGTCGCATTTGTCGTAAGAAGACGATATAATGTTCTGAAGAAGCAATTTTCTATATTGATTTCGATATCTTTATATAATTGTATGTTTGAAAGATAGTGATTGGTTATATTATCTACTAAAAATTATCAATTTAATTCTCTACTGAAATAGAGCATTACTAAATTAGATATTTAATATATATTCTCCATTTTTCATAAAGCATGTCATACAGATTCATAATTTCTCATTTCATCATACACAACATAAAATGACTGCTTTGTAGAGTATGGTTCACAGATTGTTAAAAGTTCCTTTCCTTCAGATAAATATAATATAGAAACTAGTATAACTAAACAAATAGCTATTGATAATGGTACGATTCAGATTGTATTACTGAATTACTTGATAAAAACAATACACTATTAAAAATAGTAAAAATAAAATTGATAAATGATAATGTTTGAAATATACAGGTTGATTCTTTTAATTGTTCATTAGAATAACTTTATCTTGTCACAGAATTTCATGTGGTCAAATTTGTGCTAAAGAATTTGGAAAATATTTGCATATCATCAATCATCTAATATTTGTAACATCTTGAATTTTCTCTCGAAATTTTTCAGAATTTAAGTATTAGTAGTTTAAATACTTCAAATAAGTTACTTGAATTTGTTCGTGTTTTTTCATCCGAAATAAGGATTGTCAATTTGAAATTTCAAATCTCTTGAGTTGTTTACAAGACGGGGTGTTTGCAATCACCCACCAATTCGAGAACCTTTGAGGAACTTCGTTTTCTTGAATATAATAACACTATTTTTTCATATCGTTGGCATTCGACTCGAAAATAAAACCGAATTGTATCTGGTTTCTGTATGCCTAAAATTGCTTGTTTAGATGCTATAAATGTTTATATCGAAAATCTTTAGATTTACGAGAAATCTATCATTTATTTGTCTCGCATGTGACATAACATGTTATAACGAATAGATACAAGAAATATTTATTTTATCAATATTTGACAATTACAAAATAGAAAATTTAGATTTAGACGAAAATCATTAAAGAATATTCGAATTTCATCATTCATAAAATTGTGGAATAACCAAACAGGGTAGAAAATAGCAAATTATGCAAGACTCTCCATGTGCCGACCGTTTTGATTCAAACACTGTTCATTCTCTCTCAAACTGACGTAGTAGTCTTCCTTCGTATTTTATAGGAATCCAGAAAATTCTTTGATATATTGATTCTCTGAATCAAATCTTTCAGGTATCTGGATTCGGTCTCATATACTTTTACATTTTTTGAACTCATAAAAAGAAATCCAGAGGTGTCAAATCAAGGGATTGAGGTGGCCAAAGCCATGGTCCATTATTTTCCCATCCCATATTTCTTCGGACAGGCTCCTTAATATTGTAAATATTATGTATTTGACAATAATTCTTCTTTACTAACCAACTATGTTACGTATTTATGTCTCTTCTCGTTATGAATAATAATCGTATTTAATTTTTTCTTACTTAAAAAGCCATATCCATTGCAAGCGACGAAGAGTTGTCAGATGAAACAAACTTCTCGAAAAAGTTTGCGTGTGAAAACTTAAACCTTTTTCTAATAGTTCAGAAGACCAACTCGTGTAAGCTTATTTGTTTAGAAAAGAGATATCAAGGGAAATTATCATTAATTCAGAAATGAAGCTTCTGCAGGACCATGTTAACAGGAATTTTTTTTATAAAAAGTGAATTGTCATTTCCTATAGTTTCAAAAATCAATTATGAAACATTCTGGATGCATTATACTTATTTAAAAGGGACTGGACTGAGGATTAAATGATTACTGGTTTTCATTCTAAAGAAGTTTCCTAATTTTTCATTTACTTTTCACACCTTTCATCCAATTATTTTATTATTAGTAGACTTTGCAGAACCCAGCTGGTATCTGTGGTTTCGTCGAAATTTTTAGTTAGACTCATCAATTATTAGAGCGACAGCTGTTGAAAACAGATCATCAACATCAAAATTGAAAACAAATAAGCAGAATGAAAGCATCGGAATCATTTAACAATTTTTATTCGGTAGATTTCGCAAGAAATACTACCTATTGCAGCCGTCCTCATAGTGGAATTTCTGGCGGATTTCGGAAAATTGCCGTAGTTATGTACTGACCGCCACCAAATTCTACAGTGTCATTCAAGGTGCCAAAATTTTGACAAGAAGTGCTATTGAGCAAAATCGGCCTGAGGGAGTAGTAGAAGAAGTTGAAAAATTTCACCATATCTCTGGTAATAACCCTAGATAATCAGTAGTTTTCATATCATATTTAAGCATGTTATTATCAAAAACTTTTTTTTAATATTGGATCGGGAAGGAGGGGTTGAAAATATTCAGATTGCAGTATCTCCAGTAATAGCCAAGATACCCGTAAGTGGGTTTCATATTATCTTTGGGAATATTTTGATGGAAGACCTTTGTCTGAACAGTTTTCATTTCGTCTTTTCTACTCCAGAAAATCATGGAAAAGTAATGAATTCTCTTTAATACCAATCGAAGAATTCTTGACGTAACAAGCAAGACTACACACGACAGATGATGAAATAATACAAAGTAACACGATCGCAGTATGTGTTTCTCATACAATTATAACTTCCGTCCCATGGGTTCTTGCTAATTCAGAAATATATTGGCTTCACTGTTTTTCGAAAGACTTTCTATTTTCCATCTCAATAACATGAAATCATTTCTTTTCGACTAGGACGGTCATAATGACTACTGTCTTGTCTTGTCTTGCAGAAACACATAGACCCCGAAAGAAGGGTTACCATGACTCATAGTTAATTAACTAATATTAGACGAGAAATTCATGAAAAAATTCAGTAAATTCAATTGACGAGGTTTTTGCGTGATAGAAATCCATTTTAGAAATATATATTTATTTTACAAAATTCGAATAATTGTATTTACAATAAATGCTTATATTTATAATTTTGGTGTGTGTCAGAAAAACACAAGTGTGAGCTGAGAAAAATGTAACAGGGGAACCATACTATATTGTATATGATTGAATAAACGAGTGAAAAAACCTGAGGAAAAAAACTCGTTTCCCTGTCGCTATTGCACTAGCAATAGCTTGTCTGTTTATGCTGTGTTAGTGTCGTGTGTACATAAAGAGTACCAAAGATTTTTCTGCTCAGCAGCTTCAATTTTCATCTTGCACTCCATGATTTCCAGACGAAGACAAGGGTGAAAGGAAGGTGGTTTGGGACAGGAATCAGTAACAGTGGAAAAAGAAAACCAGCAGGAAAATATTTCAACAATCATACCTGACTCTTATATGTCTAAACACACTTGAAAATTTTATATAGCAAGCAAGGCCATAAAAAGGACTAAGGAGATTATCGAAAAGTACATAACCTGCGATATTTTTTTCTTTCGCGGAGATGTTCTTCCGTCGCAGTGTAAGTCTCCTGTAACATAATCACTTCCTTGTTCTTGCTTGCCAATTTGAAGTATAATCGCTAAATCCCTTCAATAAACTCAACAAAACAATTCCCTCTCTGTTTGACCGAGAGAGCCCCGATGGCTAGGTTCGGTCTTCTAAGTGTTGCCGATTATGATCTATAGATGTTCTAGAATCATTACGAACCCAATCATTTGGGTTGACATCTCCCATATATTATTTCTTCGTGGTTTTTGTTCAATTTAAAGAAAAATTTGCGAAAAAATTTTGGCAGTCGTTTTAAAAATATGACGTTAATTAACATAATTAATTATTATTTGTATTTTTACAAATACAAGTAAACGATGATTTCTACTAAAATATAGTAGTATTCATTTACTCTTGATAAAGATACTGTGTATCGAAACGCGTCCAGCATTCAATAATATATTTTAGTAGAAATCATGGTTTACTTAATTTGTGAAAAAATTCAGTATAGAGTTTCAACTTATGAAAAGACAAATATCTGTCGAAGAAGATCAAATTATATAACAATTAACCGAATGAAAATAAATTGAAGATTTCAGAAAGAAAGCTTTCAAAAATGCTGAAATCTAAAAGATACGAATGTTTTTATAGAATTTCTTCTCTCGAAATGTGATCAGAACTGTACCTATTTAACTTGTAACTAATGATATTTTTTTGGTGAGGTTGTTATTCAGTTTTTTTGCTTCGATTTAACTAAGGCTCAGTTGGTTCCAATCGCTGGAATAATACTCGTTATACGAATACAATAGTGTTAATATTTGTATTAGGGCCGATCGGTAGCCGCTGAATGCGAGAATAAAGAATACGCTCCGGGAATCTCGATCTCGATCTTGGAGATGTATCTGGTTTTATAATAACCCAAGCGTTAATAGGTTCTGTCAGTCCGCAGTTGGACTTATCATTCCTTTAACAATTCCAAGAGTAACCGACATAATTTATTGATATTTTGGCGCCATCCTGTCCCTTCTGGTGGACTATCTTCGGGATCGAAGGTTACACGAGGTGTGGATTTTTTAATTAATCCAATGATAGACTTTGCCTTGCATTGAGTTTATTTTAATTGTCAAAGTTGTACTTTGAAAGAAAAATGAAATAATGTCAGATTACACTGAGCAAGAGAGAAAGTAGAAATAGATGCAACAAGTGGTAATCGATATATACAGGTTGATTCGCAGAAGATGATTTTTATTCTAGACAAAGAGTTTTGAACTTTTTTCTCGTTTTTTTGTGAGTATCTCTTCTACTTTTCGAGTTATTTGACTCGAATTTGGAATGTGGTTGATTTTCAAGTATGAATTGGCATTCCAATGTGTTGTACAAATCTGAAGGATAAAGGTTTTTCTGGAGTCATTACCTCACATAATATTTCTGCAGTGCGTTTCTGTTTAGTAACTTTTTTGTCTCTCGCACAGTTTTGATAAAACATGTAGTTTTCGAGCACAAATGAAGTTTTCTAGACAGTCTACAACTTAACCACTCATATAAACAATAGTTTAAAAACTGAAAAATACGTTCTTATAGCAGATTAAACTAAAAGTGTCAAATAATTTCCAATAATTGAGAAGTTATCCAACAATGATAAAGAGTTAACTTACTGAATAAAATTAAATTTTACATGTTATCATACTTTTTGTGATTAACTCAATAGTTTGACCTGTGTATATGGTGTAATTCATTTGTATAACGCGTTAATAGAATATCTATTTATCTATCTATCTATCTATGTGGTGAATAATGATAAATATGAAATTCGACACATACAGTTCCACCAACACGAAAATAAAAGAATCGGTTAGCCCGCAAAGTTTAAATAAAGGATTCACCTTAGCACCATATAATCATGCAATCGAAGAGGGTCTACGAAAAAATATAAATCCTACAAGATAGTTAAAATGCTACATTCGGAATAAGCGTTTTCATGAGCATTGATTTTCATGTCGGTCTAAAACGAATGAATGAAACTGCGGAAAGGAATGCAAAGCAGACTGGCAAACAGTTGGCATCAGGAAATAGAAATGAAATCGTACGCACGCCGTCTGGCAGAGAGAGAGACAAGAATTCCATTCAGCAGAAAGTGAAACGGGGGTCCCGAGGGACCCTGCCAGACTGTTTGGCTGGAATTGACTACAACCTGTGGATTCCGGAGATAAATCTCCCGGTACAATGACTATTTCCTCGATTCGCATTTGTATGCCCCCGGTTTGCCGCCGCCAACTGTGGGAATTGTACCAGTTAAAGCCACTGCCGGTTAAATGCCTCTTTTCACGGCTATTGTTTCCTCTCTGACGCCTAGTTAATTCGAATTTTATCTCGAAAATGGTCTTGCCGAGTTTATCTGATTCGCAGCCAACTTTATATAATTGGTTTTAATACATAAAAACAACCAATTTTTGTCTCAAAGCTATTATAATAATTTGTAAATTTCATTGATAATTTTCATCAAGAAAGATAAGTATTATATTTTAGATTCTCATCTCATAGTAACTAATTCGAAAATACTTCGACTATTCACTAGCTGAACATAGACAATAAATTTCCTGCGTTTCAGTTTTTTATATTCGGTTATTCTCATCACAGAACGTAATCTTTTATATGATTCAACATAACAAGCAGAGACAACCTGAAAAAGAACCTTGTCTCGCAGTCATTGATACATCAGTAACACCTAGTCTGTGATTGGAATCAAAATGATTGGTAGTAAGGTGTCCAAGACTCAGGACTTGCAGTGTTGTTCTTAAACTCCCTCTACTCGTAATTTGGACTCTCTACAGAATTCCTCCATGACTTGTTTTCAAACGATTCACGAAGAGCAGATCCTTCTTTTGATTTCAAAACCAAGAATCTCTTGAGTAAGATCTTGTATAAGAAATTGAATTGTTTCGAAGATTTAAATTTCAAAACAGGTGAAGTTGGAGAATGCTTGGAGGAAATTTCGGAAGAGAGTAATAATTATTCCACTCTTTTGATGATGACTGCCTGCCGATGACATGAAACCAGGGAATTGGGACTGAGTTAATGATAATTTGATTGCCAAATTCACTTGGGAAGTGTTCAGTTGGACAGCTCTGAACCGAGGTCGCATTTGGAAGAATGTGAACATCGTCACGCCATGGTTACGAATATAAAGTGATGAAGAGATGGAGCAATATCCTTGATATAAATGAACTTATTAGACGAAGTAGTTAGAAATCATATAAGTTGAGCTATACTGGGGCAAGAATATATTTCTGTGGAAGACCATTATTGAGAGTACGAAAACAACTACTTTGATGAAAATTTATATCGAAATTTTTACTATTTAAGTACATTTTGTAGGTTAATAGTTGGTGGAAGCAAAGTTGCTCAATATGACCAATAGATTTCACTTAGCAGCGTTGATTTTATATCACAAAATAATGATTACCAGGAAGCCTTCCTATTTGCACCGAAACATCACTTTTAGATCTGATGTTCATAGTCTAAACACCAGAAGTAGAGGTCTCATTTCTAATCCTATGCACAGACTTGTCATTTTCGAAAGATCTTCCTCGTTCGGCATCTATAAACTCTATAATGAATTCATAGCTGAATACTACAGTTCCTCATCTGTTGCCTTGTTTAAGTCTCACGCTTGGACGATGTGTGTGCGCCTTAACTGATTGCAGTTAATCATTTTCTTTCTCTAATTTTTGTAGTTGGTTTCCCGAAAAGGGTTCGCTTAATAATAGGTAATATAAATACATCAGGGTTTGAGTGAAAGATCAGAGTGTGCCCATGGGAACTCTCTGAACTTCGCTCATGAAATGATTTGTAATTTATTTTCTTCCTTGTCCTCATGAATTGTTCAATAAAGTGAATTATTATTATTAAATAGCTTTTTGGTAAGAAACTTCTCTATTTTCTTGTGATGATTCAGGAAGCAAGTCAATGGGGATCAGAATTATGGTAGTAGTAGTACGTAGTCTACTTCAAGGAGTTGTTAATACGAAAGAAGTAGAGTTGAAAGTTCTCAATATTATAGTTTCATCCATTAGATGGCGCTAGCACAGAGATTTCTATCTCCTACCCGAATTGGACTTAACTCGATAGAAAGTTCCTGTATCGTTTAGTGTGTACGTCTAAGAGTCTAAAATAATTCATATCTCATCTGTGTACTCGCTCGCCGTGTTCAGCCAGTACACTGAAAAAATCCCTCTCGAATAAAACGTGTATGAATAAAAAATAAAGGAGCGCAATCTCCTCGTCTAACAGGTATGCAATTAATTTTAAAACATACGTACACCCCTTATGGTACGCTAATACCTAAGAAAAGCATAATAACTGGACATGTATGGCCGGTGAAAGAGTTAATCTCATCCCACAAAAGCCGAACCTCGTAAGTGCAACAAAAACCCATTTAAATTCTGACAAAAATATAACAAGTTGCGGGTAAGCTATGATTGCTCTCGCTGAAAATGAATAAAATATTCAAACCTATGAGATGCTGCGTGCTACAATCGGCCAAATGGGTATTAAGAATGAGATAAAGAGACGAGATAGTGGATAGTTTCCTTTGAACTATGTATTCTTCCAAGCGTATTGAAGTGCTTTACTCTTTGAGGGAAATCAATGTTATTAAGTATGTTTTTCATGAAAGGAGTATCAGGATGCAACTAAGACACTGATAATCTGAACAATAGTAGTCTCGCTAATCCCTTGGTGAAACATTTTTATCAAATAATTGACCAACTGAAGAATAAACACTAGACTCAAAATTTCAGAAAATATAATGAATAAAAATATGTTTGACATATGTTTCAGGTCTTATGCCATTTTCAAAAACTAAGAGGAAATTAAAATATTACAATGTCATTTATACCCCTGAGAAACAGATGAGATAAGTGGAGACAAACGGAGATTATGTTTGTGAGCCGATGAAAGTTCTACGGATTCTTATAGATATAATTCAGAACAGTTTCATGTAACACATAAAAATTCAGTGAACAAAACAGATTTTATTGTTTCAAAATAATTATTTATTCATCTTTGGTGGTGATTATCTTAGCAGTACTGGGTCGAAGCGAAAAATGTTTTAAGAACTTATGGTATTATATTGACGACTTCTATTATATTCCGGTAGATTGATATCTTTTTCTGGGACACGGTGTATATTAATAATAATAACTATATTACATTTGATTTATAATTGCACCTGAATTTGTCAATCTCAAAGAAAGACCTGAATTCTGGGATGATTCGTACTAACTACACAAATTTTGAGTATGTGTGGCCACCACAAGAACATTAAAATTTTGATTGCCGTGGTTTTACGTGACAAATTTGAAGAACTTCGACTGATATTAGTTCGTGAACTGATGGGTATAAGAGTATGTAATTTGGGAGTAGAGGTAGTTCTAGTATGGTTACTGAAGCTGTGCATTCTACTGTGCTTGACTTCAGTATATATCAAAGAACTGTATACTACTAAAATATCGTATTTTCTATTACTTTTTTGTTCCAATATGTTCAGGAATGATACTCTTTCAAATTATCACTTAATCTCATATTATTTCGAACAATACTATACTCTTTTAAGATGACGAAACGTATGGAAATAAGGAAAATAATTCGCATTCTGTTCTTCTACTCGAATGGCTTATAATTTTTCGATAAGCAACGACCTCAGAATGAGAAAAAAAGGAATGCGTTTCACGAATTTTTCTTCTTCCATCGAGCAATTTAATGCCCTCAGCGATGAGATAAAAAATTGTTCAGTGACCATTTAACCGTGGTGATTTTCATGAGAAATGATACTGGCGGTTATTATCTCAGGAAAATAAATACGTATGTTGCAGCATTTGCAACGAGATTAAAATAATAACCAGGGGTAGGCAGAGAAACAGATATTTATTCCAGGGGAGGGTGGTAGCCGAATCCGCATAGACAGTTATACAGTAGCTTCTCTTTGTATTCACTATCCGATTATATTGCATACCGAGCACAACAAAGCCTTTTCATAAGGTTCATAGGTCCGTAGAATATGATTTGGCTCATTGCACTCGAAAAATAACTGGGTTTTTTAAAAGCGCGCACAGTTTCACAAAATGAGGTCAGTATACGTGCTACCCGTGGTTTTTTACGTTTTGTTCGCCGCTCGAGCAAATCCGCCGAGGTAACATCTGCCTCTTCGGTTTTAGCCACACATTTAATATTATTTTAATGCGTTCCGTTTATGTTAATGAAAAGATGATGAACAGCTCGAGTTCCGAAGTTTCATCCCCTACAGAATGTCTTGAGTACTATTGCTAATTTGCTTTTAATAAGCTACGGAGTAAACGAATGTTTTGTTTGATGAAAACGGCCTCAAACCATGTCAGTGAAACCGTTACAGGACTTTATGTTAATCTATGGGACATTTAGGAGTTTGTTCATGGCTATTACGTAGAGATTGTATCTTTCGCCAGTAATTAGCCCTAATGATAACGATATCTTATTAATCACAAGTGTTGACATGTTTTGGATAGTTGCTATTCCACATATATGAGATCATTGTTTTATTTATCTATGAATAAAATTAATGAAGGAAGTTGCTATTTGAATATTAACATGGGATGTGTTCAACGACTGATTACCCAGAGGAAATGTCACCTAATGGCGTCTCAGCATTCTCAGACAAAAAACGAATAATCACGTTAATAATCGCAACTGAATTCACTTCAAGGATTATAGATGCTATAACATAAACACTTTGTTGCATTAGCATCTCATAAATATTATCAACTTTTCGATTGCAAAAATTTTAGTTGCAACTTGCTACCCAGTCTCTGAAATTATTCAAATCTTTTAACTTTAATCGAGCAGAATAATTCTGCACAGTATCGTGAAAATGAGCAATTTTCCACTGTTTTAAACGAAGAGTTCTTCTGCAATTATTATAACTTATACATTGGTATATTAGATATCAAATTAATTATTTCACTACATGATGTTTATGACATCAATTTTAGCATGATATTATTTAGTGCTCTTTCGAAAATTATTTGAACAATCTTTTTTTTTTACTTTCTGAATTTTTTTTCCTAGTTTTCTGTTCAACATAAACCTTCTCTTAGAATTTCGAAAGAGCATCTGCATACGAGGGATGTCTTTCGAGTTTTGCATATAGCGCTAAAATGAAACAATTGGGAGCTCTTGAAGCGCTTAGAACATACAGAGATTGGCGCTTATTTCCTGGCTGGTATGAATAAATTCAGGAACGGTTCATAGATTTCGGACACCAATTCACCCTTGCAACTTCGCAAACAGAGCTTTTACTTTTTCAATGTCTTATGTAACCTGGCTTGCAGCCTCAGTATTTATGAAATGAAATTATATAAGACAGAATGTTTCCTTTTCGTTTTTCGGATGTGCCCCATGGGGGTAGATTACTCCTTAATTTTGAAGGGCATTTTTTAAAATCTCATTGAATTTTCTGAGAACTGTGAATAATTAGTGAAAACATGGTTTTCAGTTAAATTTTCTGAAATTTTGATATGTTCTACTTTCAATTTCTCGATAGCAACGATGAATTTTTTTCAAGCTCGTATGACTAGTTTCTAAGATGGGGGGCCACCAAAGTTAGACATATTTTTCGAATTTGTATTTTTTTCAATCTTCTGTTTATATTTTTATTGATTAATGGGCTTGTTCTCATAAGTCTGGACTCATTTGCTTTAGTTTCTGCAATAGCGTTAAAACCAGATAGGAGTACACCAGTGCAATTAATTCATATATTCTCATCGAAAATTTCGAAATTATTTTAAAATAATAATTTCATTAATTTCGATATTCCTGGGAAACGCTGCATTTGATTGATTTCGAACAGAATAAAAAAGGCGAGCAGAGAGGTGGACAATTGTCATGTATTCCCGTTAAGAAATGCTATTTTTTCATGAACAATGAGAACAGTATATTTTTGTGATGGATCTGAATGTTTGAAGAGTCCTCCCTTCAACACGTTACACAAAAAAAGTATCATGTTGGAGAAAAGAAACACAAACGAGAAAAACGGACTCTAAGAGATTAGGGTACCCAGATCCAGAATATACACAGTGTTATGATTGAAGCTATATTGTGTATTGAATATTTCTCCATGACTTCGTCACGTGGCATGAAAGATCATCTTAGTGAGAAGCTGCCTGGCCGTAAACATCCATTTTATTAGTTCTACTTTCAATCTTTGTTCGAGTATCCTTCTTTTTTTAATAGTTCATATCTTCGATACGTATAAAATAAAATTTCGGTAGTCAACTATAATTTTTCTCAATTATAATCTATCTGAACATATCAAAAATATTAGAAGTAAAATAGAAAAAGGAAATAAATCTGGAGTATACAAACTTGTAGTAATATGCATATTGATTGATAGAACTTAAAGAAATTTCGATATTAGAATCAATGAGAATTATTGTAGTTTCATCAATAAAAGGATAATGAATTATTCAATTCAAGGAAATCATAATTTCAGTTGAAATTTTACGTTCATCTAATGAAAAACTTAATCTTAATTTTGGTAATCTCTTGAAATCTCTCCCAATGCATTATTAAATGAACAGGTAGATTTTGATAATAATTTGAATGATTCACTTTTAATCCAATTGTGTACATCAGGTATGAATTGTTGCATCGTAGTTCAGTATTTATTATAAATATATGTTAATGAGGGTAAATACAATTTTCTTCATCATTTAAATCTGATTCCTAATCCACAAATGTATGTCCTATCTATGTAAATTTTGTTGTACTAATATTTACCACACTCACGCTCACAAACACCAAATTCATCGGTTCTATTTTCAATTAATTTTTGATCAGACTGCTAGGAGCATTCTGATTGCGAAATGTTGTTCAAAAGGTGAATTACCACCCCTGCCGCTATTGCAATAATTCGAAAAGAAAAAATTGACAACTTGCTCCAGGTAGAATCATCTAAAATAAACCAATAAACCAATAGTTGCATCAACAGCAATTTGATATGCAGAAATTTAATTTTTTGGTGCTATGGTCATGAAATTAATTAAGGTAAAAGTGATAGATTAATTATATGTCTTCAATTCATGTTTCAGTTCAACATTTCGTTTCATGCAATTGAATTTTTATTGATTAAACGGTATTGTAGTATTTAAATTCTGAATACATACTCTTCAATATTTATTGGTAACTATATACTCTCTCTTTTAATCTTATTATATAGGAACTACTGTATGCAGAATGAAAGTGCTGGTACTCGAAATTATCATGATTAATCTTATTAGAAAACAACTAACTCAACTACCTACTTGGTATATATTACCAGTAGTTGTAATTCAGCGGCCAAATCCACTTGGACTAATTTGCTGTGTTGCCAATATGTGACTTGAGTCTGCTGAAAGAAAAAATATTTCAACAACCAAATATCCATGTTGTTTTGCTGTATTCTTATGCTTCTTTGAAATTGCTTCTTCTCATATTTCTATTTCAGTATTCATTTTTAATATTTCTTCAAACGTGGATCCAACTGGTGAAAGTTTTTTCAAGAATTAGAATGATTCATTATATTGGACCAACCATTTGAAATGAGCACTTGGATTGGCTTCAGATGATAAAATATATGAATGACGCAAGCCCACTTTAGAACAGAAACTGCTTTTCATACATTAAAATCTACAATAGAATGTGCAATATATAGCAAAATAGCGCACTGCAATTGATGCTGCTTTTTATTGATAATGGACTCTATTGAATCATGAAGTTATGCATTTTATTATAGTTACCATTAGCCAAAAGGATATAATATAATATATTAACAAAACTATTTTGTTCAGATTTTTTTTTAAATAAATCGTAATTCACTAGTTTATTTGCTGTTGGGCAAAAACTAATGTGAATTTTGTTATGCTAAATCCTTATTTATTCGTCCGAATCTATTTTCGATGCATGCCAAATAGTCATTTTCGGGGTTAGCCTTCGAAAGTTCGAGGAATAGCCAGAAGTCACACAGAGATAAATCATGTGAATATGGAAATTGTGGAACGATATGCATTGAGTTTTTGACCAAAAGGCTACGAAGAACGAGACGCATTATCGTGGTACAAAAACCAAAATGTGTCGAACCATAATTTTGGCCTCAATTTGCGAATAGCTTCGCGAAAACAGCCATAATGCTCAAATAATATTCCTCATTGACAGTTTGGCGGAAGAAATTCATAATGCACCACACCATGATAATTGTAGAAAACTGTCAACCTTGATTTTTGAACAGCTTTGGCCTAAAATTTTGTTTTGTCTCACTTTCGGCACGATAGTCAGAAAATTTTGCATATCAATAGATGTTGATAGTGGTCTGGAGCGTTCCAATTCATCAACACGTTTTATGCCTACCGGAATCTTTTTACTATTTATAAAAATTGTTTTGTATCATAGGAGCCATTTGCAACATAGTGAATATTTCCGCAGCCATAATTCATTTTCAAGAAGAAATGTTAATGGCACTTTTTCGCTCAACAAAATCAATGTTGAAATTGACATAAAATTTGGCAGATGTGTCAGTGTATCGGTTAGAAAGCAAAGTTTAAATTAAAAAGAACACTCACTATAGTATGAGTAAAAAATCATTTTTCCTAATATATTGAATGAAACTTTTTTCTATCAGATTCCTAGATGGTAAACAACACACCCGTGTTTCAAATAAAAAAAAATTGGAATGAATTTACGATCTCATCCTCTATACGCTGATCCAATAGTGGCACTAATTCTTTGACACCTCTTAGATACTCATATTTTCTCATAATTTTGTCTGACATTCGCCAAATGGTTCATCCATACAAAATTTTACCAAATATATTTCCCAAATCTCCGTAGAACGTGACAGTTTGGCAACAGGGGCCAGATGCGATTGTTAACTTATGCAAGTTGCGTGTAGTGCGTTTGCATGACTTGAACGAAGCTTAACAAGTCTAGTCCTTATGCAAATCATTCGTAAGGTCATTTTGAAGGCACACGCGATCCTCAATCAACCAAACTGAAACGTTTTATTTGATTGACACTGGCAAATGCGCTTTCGAAATGTTTTCGACTGTTTTTCGCAAAGCAGATGTATGCATAATTGTGTTTAATCAGCAAGCATTGAATGAATTAAAAGCACATTACAAAGTTTTTGAGCTACCTTTATGGCAGTTGATTATTTTCAAATCAGAATAATCACGTATGTATGCGGGCCTTAAGCTATGAAAACAAAAAATGCAGGAATATCAGGATGGATGATCCTTTTTGAAAGAAAATATTAATTTGTAAGAGATGTACGTTTCATCCGCAGATAGCGTCGCCAGGAAGTTCCTCATCAAGAGCAGGATACATTTATTAACAAATACTCAAGATATTAGAGAAAACATGAAGAAATTTCAAATTGATCTTTGAAATAAGGAAAAATAATGAATATATTCGTAGTTCCGCCTTGAGAACTTTCCCAAATTATTTCCAATAGATCCTAGATATGTCTAATAAGAATCATATTCTATGTCACTACGGCGTCAAAATAGCATCTGAATAATACTTGAACTTCTGGACATATAAACCATCTCGTCCTTAACCGGGATATACTTATGAATGGAAAATACTCCAACATCAAAATAAACAACTAGGTTTCTACAGTTCTATTTAGACTAATCTATATTTACAAATTAAGGAAAACATAGAGTCGACTTCCAATTAGAAAACGTCACCGATAATATTCAAATGCTCACTTCCTACAACAGAGAACAACCACGGAGAAATTTATAGTAGACCGCTATGGTATCATTGCGTGTCTTGATATCTTATTTCAAGCCATTACCAACTCGTTCTCTGCGTCTTGCCGATGAATTATTATATACATTTTCACTAATGAACTAACTTTTGATCAACACAAAGACGACTCGAACAAAACACCCATCCTTTTATGGACGGCTTTCACGATACTAATATTACAGAGAATTATTCTCTTTTCTTTCTCGACTGTCAAAGTCGTTGTACGCGCTAGAATCATTGTCGATAATAACTTACGTCATTCATTTCAACAGAACATTTCGAGAAATGTACAATCGATCATGAAGTTACTGGAATTACCACCGGGGGGCGCCCAAAGCCATCTTCATATGATTTTCTCAGTTACATTTATACATTTGTCAATATCAATTCGTCTAAGATTCAGTGTGACTTCTTGACATTTCTAGTTATATCTTTCTCTCGACTTGTTTTCGATTTTTGTGATTTTCGAACTGAAGTCGATATCAACGTCGTAGCACTAGAATGCCTTTCCATATTCAGGACTAAGTTATCCAGATAATTTTAGAGAGTTATGATTCAGCGCTGTTGAAATGCCTGGAATCACTCTCGTTGATGCTTCTCGCAGTATATCTGCTAACCTGCTGAATATGTTGTATTAGCTTCCCTGTATAGAAGTTTTTCAAATATGCTCTCAAGGCCGGATTAAGGCTTGATAAGGGCCTGATTTAGACTTGGTAAGGGTCGGATATAGACTTGATAACAGCCGGATTAAGTTTGATAAGGCCCTAAACTGTTAGAGTTATGTGGTTTCTGGTTCATATATTATAGTCTGTGCCAAATATGATTCTCCAAAACCTAGGGGTTGAACTGAAGTAACAATCAAAAAGAATATGGATCTTCAAGCTGCGAAGAAGATCTTTCTCCAAAGCAATTTGTACTTAGAAGAAATCTCAAAATTGCTTCTGCTGTTGATTGGAGCAACAGTACTTTGCCTTTTTTCACAACATATAATTGCCATGTGAGAAACATTCATTATTTGAATTCTGTGTTACGAGTATAAAAATTATTCTTTCAAAACCTTCTAGATAGTTTTATGGTTTACGTGTACACCTTGTGCTATTTTTCCGTACTCTCGTTCATCAATAATGATCAAAATTCGCTCCTCAAATTCTTCTGATTCTTACTGATCTTGGTCTTTCAATTATTTTATTGGCATCGAACTTGAAATTCCCGGTTACAAATAGTCTTGCATAAATTGTAACAACAGATTTTTATTTATTAAATTGTTGAGGAAGTCATTTTTCATCCACGCGTTTGGCTATTGTTGTGTTTTTCATCGTATAACGTAGGCCAGTCAGTTCAAGATATATTATGGATACTTACATCTTATAAGTTAAAGGACTTTAATTCATCTTCCAAAGAAAATAACTGGAGGTCTTCTCAGCGACTTGGTTGTAATTCTGATGTACATTTCATATAGTTGTTGGAATTTGCAAGACTTTCCCGAAGCATGAATCAAAAATGAATACAACACTCGCAGTTTTACGATCAGAATCGTCGTTGTCACTTTATACTTCTGTCTATATTATCGCCCAATGTATTTTCGGCGATATTTATTCGTTTCAGTGATCTCTCATACTCGAGCGCCCTCGATGCCTGTTTCGCAGTTCAAACAGTGAAGCGCTTTAGTCGGTTTTATCAATTAGGCAAATAGCAATGAAAGATGGGATTTGCGGTCATCCGTATGGCTAATGTCAAATAGCTCTGGTTTCGCGGTCATCCAAGCTGCCGGCTTATTACTGACCCTTCGGCCGTCCTTTCTCCGCTCTATTCCACATTGCCAAAAGGGCCATTCTGGTATATTCATAGCGTTTTGACCCAAACGCACAAGTGTATTTGCAGTAGTTGCGAACATGCTTTCTATGCCGCTTTAATGCAATTAATTGCATATGACTATGCTGCACGGTAAATAAAGGTTCGGTGTACAAATTGTATTGAAAGTACCGACCCCGTATTGTAGTGGTTGCTTTTCAATATCCGATCTACCTTTCATTATCGCCCTGTTTGAATAGCTATAATTAAATTTAAGTTGACTGTTAACCCAGCAGTTCGCTAAATATTCAAACTCGAGAGGGTTGTTCTCTGCAAATTAGTTTCGATTGTTGTGAACGCATGAGAGTTTAGAGAGTAATTTAAGAAATATATTGTCCTACTCAGTCTGATTTGAAAAACATGTAAAACGCTTCTTCTCTGAAAAATGGCTTCTATTTCTAAAGCTAAGACTACACGTTTGCTTTTATAAATTGAATTTATGCGTGAAAAACTCGAGATTCTCGAAATATGGTGCTTTATGGGGGTTTTCTAGCAGAACTATCTAAACACTCCATTGTTGAGAAGTCAGATGAATCAATAAAGTTCTTCACTGGATAAGATACGATTATATATTTTGTATTTGGATAAATACTGATAGACAATTGAATATATGAAAATTGAAAATATGTATGAAACACTTAATTTCTCAGATATTCAAATTATGATAACACAATCATCTTGAATTTGACATTTATCGAAATACAACGGTCACTGACATCACAGCTTATAGTTCCCTTCTGCATAAAATTCAAAATGTCTGGGTTTCATACAATTCGTACAAATCGTATCAGCTTACAAATATAATCTACCAATAACTAAGGACCATTTTGATTTCCGTTTATCTCCACTTCTCTCATCTATTTCTTAGGTATAAATGACATTGTAATATTTTATTTTCTTTTCAGTTTTGGGAATGAAACCTGGAACATATGTTAAAAGTATTCAATTTTGTGAAATTTAAGCTAGTGTTTTTCTATATTTGTTTAATTATTCAGTAGAAATGTTTCATCAAGTGATTAACTATTACAATTTGTAATTGCAGCAGGAACATACGTAATATTGTTTTTTCTTCAATTGTTCGGTCTTTTAATTTTTAAAATGGCAAGACGAGTCAGAAATTGAACAAATTTTTGAAGTTTCAATTAGCTACGACGGTTAGAGGTAGGTGAAAATCTAGGTCCTGGATTTGTTTACAAACAAGTTCATCCAGGAAAACAGAATCTTGTTAAAATAAGAAGGTTAATCATGTTTATCAGAAAGAAAATTATCTACAAAATATTTTGTTCGGTATATTCGGAAAATATAAATTAATGAACCAAAACTGCACAACAATTTTTTCAGTGAAATTATAATTTTAAATCATATTTGAATAAGAATTTGTCTATTTTTGTTTTCGTGAATTGTTTGTGGTGGTGTTTGTTGCTGAACGCAGACAATAGATCGATCGGTCCTTCAACTTCTCAGAAAGCATTGTGGCAAGAAAGTTGAATCGAATACGTTCGATTCCCCTCCGTTATAATCGAATATTTCGGAATTCCGATAAGTTATACTTCGGTATGGTAATGATATTGAGAACTTTGATATTCCGTTCGCCATTTTCCACACTCTGTTGAAAAATCCGGATCGTCCCTCACGATTGGCCGGTCTCGAGGTATAATTTCCACCAAGACGTGTAATTTACAGCATCGACTTGCCCAGGGCACTTTCTATACTGGTTTGTTTCGAATGGATTGCGATGCGAATATTGATTATTGATGCTACAAACTTACCAATGTTGCTTCGGGTTTGATTAAATTACGTCAATATTCGAGTATAATCGCGCCACGGTTGTCTTCGCTCGGAGTTTCTAGACGGCGTTGCCAATCTAATTGTTCCTAGATACAGAGCGGCTCTGGGAAACTTCTATTTGGTAATTTAATGAATGGATAACTCGAAGTATGTACTGCGGTACGTGTATGGATGTCGAACGTGAAAGGTATCTGAAGTTGTTATTAAATGATTACAATTATTTATCAACAACAGCCTCCGATGCAGCCCTAACATCAACATCCATTGATCTAGAATATCCAATCAAGAACCATTTTTAGACATCGGAAAATTGGGTATGTCGGTCCATCCTCGATCACAGTGATATTCTTAGTTGATCATAATCAACTAATAATTTATTGTGACATACTTCAGAAGAGGATATTCAGGATGAAATGAATTATAAATCCTTGAATACACTAGAAGAAGCATAATTCTGATTTAGTGTCAATGAATTCACTAGGCTGAAATACAAGAAGTTAGACCGCAGAATGACATCGTCTGAAGATTCCTGACATCGTGCATGAGCTAGATTAGGAACTCTAATTTCTACCTAGATGGAAAACCAACTGTTCGAGTTCCACACTTTGGGTGCTCTCACAGAACAAAAGCGATAGTAGTAGACATTCTAAAATCTGAAACAGAAATATGAGTTTCTGTAAATTCATAGTTCTTTGCACGAAGTGCAAGATTGCAGATTTTTAATAGTTTCAAATGAATACTTATGAACGAACGTTACTTTTTCAGTAGTAGTGTCAATATGGAAATTTTTGACAAAAGATAGCGTCCTATGGAAACTGTTTGTAATGGTGTGTTTTCGACTACCTTTCGACTTATATAAGTGGTCGGTACAGCCAAAAATTGGATCAACTTATTGTCAGGGTCTTTTTTTCGAAAAAAATCAGAAAATTCGATGCAATCGGACAATCAATCAACTTTCAATCAATTATAATGAAATTTTCGTTGGAGATAGTTTAAACTACTACTATTTATTTTTGCGGTAATTTCGAATTCGATTAATTTTGTTGAATTTTTTAAACTTCTATAAGTTTGGTTGAAATTATCATACAGAGAGAGTATTGCGAGAAAACAAAATTTATATCCTTTCGTATGATACAATACAATTTAACATAATTTTTCAAGTTCAACCTAGTTTTGGCTATTTATGGTACTTCTGCTTACTGACTAAACGTTCTAATATTGCTGTAGTCATTTGCTTCAAATATTATGCAAAAGAACATTACGGTCATTTATATCTGCTACACATCCAGTTACTTTTTAACAATTTCAAAATGAATCAAAAAACCAACGTAGAGCGCTAAATCTCTCGTGCCTAGTCTTCGATAACTTTAACACGTTGTTCGGGTTTTTTCAATAGATAGGTAATCGCAAATTCCACTCGACTAAAGGTACCATGAAAGCAAATGATGTTTACTCTTGAGAAGTATCTACTTCTTAAAATAATAGTATGAGAAAAAGTTGACTTCATCATCCGAAATAATATCTCCGCTTTACGATTTTTATCTTGAAGTTTTATTACCATTCATTTCATTATATGTGCTTAAGCTCCTATAAAGAATCACTAATTCATATATCAATTACAGGGAATGACTATAACGAGTAGTTCACTTAAATTCATAAAATCGAACACGTTTCATCAGAAAAATTAACATCAATTATTTTCAACGATTCTGGCCTACAATGATGATGAAATTATTGATTATAACTCGAGTTTTCTCTATAATTTTTGATTCTGAGCTATAACTCAAAAGAAATTGTTCTCAGTATAGATCATTTCGTGAAATGAAAATTGTCATGAAAAATCTAAAAAAGTATAACTTGCTTGCAATTTCCGACGGAATAAGTTAATTCAATCACTTCTTATAATTCTTATAATAAAAAAAAGTTATATTCAAAATGGTTATGATTCTAATGCAGCAGTTTGGGCAAAAAGTTTCTCAATCGAACGAAGATGACGAAAATTGATTCTACGCTGATCAGTGGCGTACAGCAAAAAAGTTTGAAGGGGCAAAAAGAGACATGGCCTCGGAAAAAAACACCTTGTGAGTTTCAGTTAATATCTAAGACGTGTAATGATGGAGGCTGTAAAAAATAGCTTGCATTTCAAATTCGGACTGAATATCAAACGCTGCAGAAAACATTTTTTTTTTTGGAAATTTCAATACCCTTCAGCTCTGTAACGAAGCTATTTCGGACCTATGTTTATATAAACTTTTTTCTTGAAATTGCACTTAGATTTACCCCCTCAAGTTGTGACTATTATGTAACACCCTGTAGATTGGAAACAAGAAAGAAAAGAAGTATCTTCAATATTATTTAGATATTATGAGAATATCCCATCAAAATAACGAGTTCCAAAGAAGATCTTCTGGCGGATTACATTTGTGTCAATGGAATTTCTTGAGAAGTTTTATTAATCTGTTGGATTTTGGAGCCACACAGTTAGCATTCTGGAAAAATCATCCTCATGCATCTTTGTGTATACTTCCTTGAAGAAAATCCTATAGCTGAGGAGTATTTCGAGACTACGTATCGGATCTGCAGTAGGTTCCGTTTAAATAAATTTGGATATCTCTCATTAGAGATTATTATTTAAATAAGGTACGATATCTCCATATTTTGGAGCTTATATAGGCGTACATCTGGTGGATTAGGTTTTGTTACTGGACCCAAAATATTACTTACTACGGTTGTAAGAAATCTAATGATAATTCTTTCAAATTATTAAATTCTATTTGGAGTAAAAGGTTAAAAAATTATCTAATTTTCGTATTCGGTAATTACGTCTCCGAATGAACGTATGTATTGACAATTTGACCATTTCAAATCATCACCAATTCTAAATCGCTCATACTACTAGTAAACTCTAGTTTATTATTTTGTGATCTTCTTTGGCACTTTTTCAACTTTTGATATAAACGCGTAATAGCTCCAGCTGCAGCTGACCCGCCATAAGGTATTTAAACTTATCCGGTGCAAGGCTATGGAACATTGGAATATATGTGACATTATCAGTTGCTTCTATAAAAAATCATTGACCGTATTTTTTTAACAAACCCCGTATATATCACTATGTAACGAACAATTTTAATAGTTCATTTTTCGAAGGGAAGTACTAATGTGAGAAATTGAAAAAAGTAAACGGACGTATGCAATTTCATGATTGAAAAAACAATTTCCCAAATGAATAAAAGAATGAAATATACCTCGCATGGCCATGCTTATTCATTATCATTGCTGAACGAATGGCTGATAGCATCTTTCGAATTTGAGAAGACATAAAATTCTCGAGTAGCGTAATATTTTTTAGATCTCTGTTCGTTTAAGTTTAAAGTAGGCCGCGAAGATTCGTTTCCGAAAACATTTATTGAATTATACCTCGACTTTTCACGGTCTTTAAATGCGGCAATAAAGAAGTGTTAATAATTGCAAAAACATAAACAGAATCGTTAAACGACGAGAACTTTGAACACGGTTTGTTAGGAGGGTTTAGATTGAAAACGAAGACGTGAATTAACTGGGTATGATATCTTTCAATGCTGGATGTAGGCGTTGGAAAGAATGGGGAACAACAGAATAGCAGACACTGTAATTTAGTTAATTTTCGTCATGTATTGTTGTTTCATTACAAAAATTCAATGAAATTGCTCGTAAAGTTAAATGAACTCTGCTGGGCAAATAACTACGTAGAAGGGCGAGTTTTCGCTATCTGTTGTGATTGTTTTTTTGCGTTTCTGGCGAGATATCACGTCAGCGACCTTTTTTTTAAATTACCACACTCCTATTTTTTTTATTCACAAGCTGAAGTGCTTATTTTTTATGAATAGGCAATTTTGAACATAAGAAATCAACCCCCAACCCTCCGCCAGCACCGCCATGTAAGAATCAAAATAAGGACTTTCGGTCGAGTAGCGAAAATAACTCCATTTTTATTCGTCATACAGAGTGATGTCCTCGAGTTTATATAGGATAAAATTCATTTAAGCAAAAGTAGGTACTTCTGACTCTACTTGTGCGCTCACCTACGGAGTCTTGATACGAATTACGCATTTGGATTTCAGATTTGGGAAGTTGACTTGGTACGTACATGCAAAAAATCTCGAAGGAGAATAAACTTAGGTCTGTACTGGACTCACAGAATATTCCGAATCTGTATTTTTATCCGTAATTCTGTATGGGTGCGCCCAGCCTAAGGTAAATTGCATTCACCTGAAATCCACAAATTTCTAGTACAATTTTTCGTTTTACATATGTTGGGTATGCAGTTTTCATGTTGGTTGATCTTTGTCTATCTTAGGTATGGCTTTCATGAGATTAGTTGACCGTTTGCCATTGTATGTATATGCGATATAGCGGAAATGTCGGTGCTGGAATCGAGAGCCAAGACAAAAACTTGCACTTTTTAGGTTATCAATACATCATCGTGAATAGATTTAGAAATGTTTTCAATATTACTCATATGTCTTGAATCGGAGAGCTGTATTTTTATATCAACGAGTATTTGTTTCTTCTTACTGAATTTATGAAAAAGTTTGTTGGCAGCACAATTAAGCACTCTATCACGATTTCAGTCTTGTGATTTCTCAAGGATAACCCAGGAGGAAACGTTTTGTCGAACGATTTATGTTTTGTGATAAAATGACCATAAATATTGAATTTCTTCAATGTAATATTTTAATGACATATCAAAAAATAGCTGCATTGTTCGGCACAACAAATATTCGGTTTTCCACTCATCTTGAAATAATCTATTTTCATTAGATAACTTTCTTTCATCCTCAGAAGACACTGCTGACATTGTTTTGGAATTGAAATAATTGTTTCACGTTAAACAAAATCAATTAATTGAAAATACCGAGCGAGATTAGTTTGGATTTTATTTATGTTGTGTCAAATTCAAAACAAGTTACGATCGGCAAAGAGAACGACACGCATTTACATAGAAGGGGGTTCCCCTCGGCTTGCGATCTCGCCCGGGAACGCTCAAGGGAACCACAGATACTACAATACTATGGATGGATTTTCTTACTCGGCGCGCGCACTATTTCTATGATGGGCGCGTAATTCAAAATGGTTTACAATATATTTGTAACAACTCTAGGCGGGCGATCCCCAAAGGTTGAGTATGACTGTTCTACACGAACTCAACGAAGATCTTTCAGATCGAAGGGATGATCTAGATTCAATAATGGATTTGTACAATGAGATTTAAGAGTTGCTTTTCAGAATTGTACATTCTAAAGAAGCAACAGCAAGCGTGAAAACTGTTGGGTTGAAGAAAATCTACATTGGATGCGTGAACATCATACTCAGCATCCACAAAAACCCGTTGTTTTCATAATAGAAAATGAAGTACTCGGACCTCATTTTCTCGAGAGGAAGTCAACGTGAGAGACGTATCTGGCGTTTTTGAGGGAATATCTTTTACACGCTCTAACTGCGTTATACCTCAATATCAGTGACTGACATCCCCGATGAAATGGTATCCTCAACTTTTTGTATAGGTCTTTGAAAATCATTGAATTGGTATAAGAAAACCTGTGGAATAGCCTGCTCGTTTTACCGTTTGGAATCCTTGCGATTACTTTTTATGGGAATACTTATAAGAGTAAAGTTCATAGAAATAGGCAAGAAATCCATATGATAACCCCTATTCCTTTCAGAAGTGATAGTTCCAAGTATTAATCAGATTTGAAAACATAATTCTGCATGTATTCTAAATTAATTTCATACTTAATCAACAATTTTCTTATGAATATAATTTCGAATTTAAGAAGATATTTTCATGATTAGAATCACATAAGCTCTCTTATAATATGCCAATCAAAACTCATGTCCCGTGCATATTTCTGATTGGGATACAGGCAGAGGGTTAAGGCTTCATTTCATATATTCAGAATTGACATCAGAGAGTATCATTTTCGAAACAATAGTATATCTGTCCGAGACTGAAGTGAAAATATTCCAAGAATTATCTATGCCAATTTATATCGATTGATACAGCCATCTCAGAGCCCTACTAGGGGGTTTCAAAACACACAGAAAATGAGTACTTCATCATGAAAATGGAGAAAATGAAGGTTGTGATTGAAGAAGGCAATGGCGTCATATATCGTCCGAAACGCGAAAAAAAAAATTTTCTCTTCATACCTAAATTCCGAGCTAAATATAAGAATGAATCTATCTGTCTGAAGCTTTTTTTACTGAATGAACACTTTCACGGTGTAAGTAATTATTTCCTCATGAAATTCTTGAAATGACCTTTTCTAAATAAGAAAACATATTCTTTCTGTCATATCGTATTTCCATAAAAACTCAGTGACCGAAGAGTCCATTCGAGCCTGATTCGACATAATGACATGCCTTTCTGTCTTATCAGTGACATCAATCGCTCAGTGGTCTCTTGAAGGTAGGAATAACCTCTGCATATTTCAACGTCTTAGCGTCTAAAGTCCTCTATCGCTGTCAGATCTCGCAGACTACTGGATTGAACTCGGCTTGATTGTAAAAGAACAAATGAACATATTCCTGCATCGCATTCACCGCAATCGTGATAGCGATGCATATTTTAATTTAAAACGGAAAGAGAGTTGCAATCTCCGACTTCTGTGAATGACGAGTGTTTGCCTTTAATTTTGTCTCTGCGAATAGAGAGATACATTTGCCAGATGTCTGGATTTCTAATGGGCTGCGAACGAAGATGAACATTCCGTATAATATCTCTGGTTTTCTGCTTCATGCTTTGTACGATTGGCAAAGCGGAGATTATGGAAGTAACAATTATACGAGTCATTATAACTGATTTGAAAAGTTGTTTCGAGTCTCTGCACAATATTCTTGATGAAGTTATTTATCATTCGAAAATCATTTCGCAATTGATTCTAAATGTCAAATAGAGAAACATTCACTTTGATTTAGAATTCAACCAGAATTATTAAGTTTCAACATGAAATGCAGAAATTATCGATGACTTGTCTAAACTACTTCATCAGGGCCAACAAGTGCAAAATTAACTAGATTTCGTTCGTTTCGTTAATGTTATATCGGGTATTCCATGCCATGAAAAACGTCTCAAAATATACAACTGTTAATTCATTTCAATGAATTGCATCTTGAATGATATTCTAACAGTGAAACAGTTTCACTGGTCTGTCACTTTCGGAACTATCGAAAGTTGACTTTTTGTCTCAACTGTTATTTAATCAAATATCCCATCTGGCGCATTTCATTTTTCTTTGTTAAAAAAAACATTGTCTATAAAAACAATCGATATAGTTATTTATAGGTGGTCCTGGACTAGTTAGGGTGTTTATAACATTTTATGCATATAATTTACACCCGGGGAAGCTTTCCTAGAAAATTGGGAGTACGTTAGAAACGCCAGAACTGGCGAAAATCCAATATGGCACAGAATTTACATGATCAGATCCGTAATGTTATTGCAGACCACGGAACAATTTCCCATAGAGTATAATCTAACTAATATCCCTACTTATAAAAAAGATCTCTAATTCAAACTTTGCACACGCTCAAATCTGTAATTACCGATGCAAAAACTGGGGTAAAATATGCCAGTCACATCACTAATGTATCATTTTCGTTTTTAAGACCAGCTGTTTTAACGCCGCACAATATCGACCTTATGCACGTGGGATCTACGGAGGTTAGACCATTAAAAAGCGTTTTCGTTTAATTCTAGGGTAGAGAAACGGTCTAAAAGATTGCTTTCGAAACTGGTTATTATTCGTTGTACAATTTTCAATCGTTTCGGAGGGAATGGTTTGTCATTGATTTCTTCATAATTCATCACATAAATCGAGCAGTTCGTGATGATTCGTCACGATCTTGAATATGATCTTAGTCTTGAATATTATTTGCTCACAAATTTTACTTTACTGACAGTATCGCTTTCGAAACTGCTAATTGAGTCTTGAATTCGTAAGTTGAATTGCTTACAGCATATTCTAACCGAATGGCTCAATT
Organism: Cryptolaemus montrouzieri; assembly: GCA_013387265.2. Classification (NCBI taxonomy): domain Eukaryota; kingdom Metazoa; phylum Arthropoda; class Insecta; order Coleoptera; family Coccinellidae; genus Cryptolaemus; species Cryptolaemus montrouzieri. The sequence continues at coordinate 101,015,572 of JABFTP020000001.1, read as the reverse complement.
TGGATTGTCTGGGATGACATACCATAAGATTATGCTCCAGAAATATAATTCTACAATGGAGACGATCATGAAAGTTAACTAAATTTGTGTATGAACATTGCTAACTGGACTGAAAATATGCACTGAAAAATGAGAAGGTAAGTCAAAGATACCACCGATTACGTGGATTTTAGGGCAAATTATAATCTGAAACAGGGTCATTTCTGTTGATCTAAACATGAAATTTGGCGAGAATGTACAGTTACAAGAGAAAACTGTGAATTTGTTATTAACAATTGATTATTATCGAATACTCAAGCTTGCAATCCCTTGGAGCAGTAATAAAATGGAACTTTCGAGTAACCGCAAATGCCAAATATGCTCATGTATGTAGCATTCAGCTACATAATTTGAAACTGGCAAGCTAATCGATACTTATTAAGTTTTTAAGTATCTTGAATTAATGTCTAATATTCCTAGTTGAATTGATAATTATTTTCATTTATTGTTGGAAAATTTTTGTTCAATTTCGTTATGAATTAAATAACTATTTACTTCTATTGGACGATGAATCATCATTGTGAATCATGTAATAAGAAACTGCCGGTTATCGCAAAAAAGATTGCAGAGATCTGCAGAAAACGGTCGTTCAATAAATTCATTGTACAATTCTTTTTCACCAAATTTTCCTTCCGTTTAAAACATGATTCACTGAAATTTTCTTTCTGAAGGAAATTTTTTTCTTTGAAGGAAACAATAGATGAGGACGTAAATTTAAATTGTCTCAAAACTATGAAACTCAAAGAATCTGCATATTAAGTATTTAGCACCATACTACAGATGTCAACCATAGGTTGTGATCTATTATCTCATCTGCCCAGGTACACTCCTCTTCAAATATTCTCTTGGGTAGTGTGTGTGGCGCATAGTAACTGATATATACTCCGGAAATATTTTGTGAGATTTCTTTTTGTTGGATTATATCACATATTGCCCAATTCAAATTCGCCCCATCATTTTATATTCTTTTCATTTATTTTGATGAAAAAATGACACAAAAATTTGTACTTTTTGATTAGGCAATTGTGATAATGATTTGGAATTCAAATTTTTCATATCTGTATCTTAAAATTTGAGTGAATTTTATAAAAGATTTCAGTCCCCATTTATTTCAAGAGTGGTTTTTCTAAAATGCAAATAGTCATCTCCTTTTATAAGTAATATCTAAAATACAAATTTTTATATATCCCACCCTTAAACAAAGAGAATCTCCATACAAACTCTACACTGCTATTTCGATCCCTTAAAGTTTTAAATGTCGCCATATTCAGCGTAATGAATAGACACACAGATATTTATATAATTATCTATTGATTAAAAAATAGGAAATGAAGAAATATCAATCTCCTATAAGGTGCAAATTAATTCGTAAAACTAATTATTTCCATATGGAATTAAGTATTTTTAAAAGGAAGAAGCCTCTATGACCACCGAATGACACAGCGTAATTAAAAAAGAAGACAAATGATCTCCAAACTGAATAATCGTCTTATTCTGCGTCGGTCATAAATAAAGAAGTATTAAAATCGTCGGTACAAGTCGGTTTTGTTTGGATGCGGGACAACAAGTTTCATTTTTAATTAATTAAAATCCGTAAAAACAAATGGGTTTGGTTGGGATTTTCTTCTCCAATTCGTATCTGGTTAAATTATAATTAATAGTATTCAGCCCTCTCGACGGACCGAGGTAGATTTTGTAGCAACCCTTCGTTCGGTTCTTCCTAGCCTTGCCGGAAAATTGCTATCTTGCTTCAGTGTTTGTTCTTTTGATGGGATGGGTTGGAAAAAATTTTAAGGGCATGATAGAAGGTAACGAATTTTTTGTTGATTATTGAAGTGCTATTCTTATCTAAATAAATTGCAATGACGAAGTCAGATATTCTTAAAATTTAAATTAAATTTATTATCAAGCAATGAATAAGGGAGAACCAATATGGTTTGTAGTGTTTTGTGTAGAAAGTTGTTTCGCCTTTTTCCAACACAGAATTTGACTATATATTTCCACAATAAACATTAGAATTCAGAGGGTGTCATTAAATATTTTCACATTTGAATACTTTGTATCGCCAATTTTAATCTTGAAGTTGGGTCTGTTTTAGAATGGCAGATGCTTGAATACCTTTGTTTATCGTTAATACTACATGTTTCTACTAACTTATCATTTTAGATGAGGATGCCAAAAATGAGTGTGTCTGCAAACTTTGAAATTATTGCTTCAAACAGTGGATAACGGCTCGATATATAATTATTAACGGAAAAACGAGTTATAAAGTCGTATAGAAAAAAAAATTGTTAACGAAGATAAGACATTTATTCCAGAGGATTTCTCATAACCTAAAAATTCACAGAATTGAAAAAGAACTCTTCCGGAAATAAATTAAAACTATAGCTCGAGGAAAACGTTGAATTATAAAGTTAAAAAGATCTATTGATTCTTTTTACATTTTATGTCGATTGGAGTATTACTTTTCGGGATATATCGGAATAACCGTCGAAAATCCAAAAATGTTTTGTTTTCGGTATTTTTTGAAGATAAACGTTTCGTATCTCGTAATTGTAACCGTAGGTAAACACGCCTTTTCTGAATCTACAAGAACTGAAAAATTTCTTGAGATATATCAAGCTTTCGAGAATTTTTTTGTTGAGAATTAGCTGTCGACAGATAGTCCTGAAGAAACCAATATCGACTAATATCGTTTTAGGAATTGTACCATCTCGGAAAATAGAATTGAGGCAATTTAATTTAGTTTTCCGGAGATGATTTTGAAATATTCACCTTTTGTTTGATCAGTTTTCTCGGAAATTTGTTCCCATTTTCTATTATTGATACTGGCTGTTACGAAAAGAGCTTGATTGCATTCTTAAACGAACTGTAACATAAATATTTCTTTGACATTTTGGACGTATAAAAAACCAAGCAAAGTTATTCATGGAAAACATGAGCGAAAGAAAATTGATTATCTCAAAGTTATTTTTATATTCATAAAATTAATAATTTAACATTTCAGATCAACTAAAATGTTATCTTTCTTAAAATATTTCTTCTACATGACCGAAATCTTTGTATTCTGTAATTTTCGGGGATCCTTTGTTTATTGATTTGGATTATACAGGATGTAACATAATAGTATTTCACAACTTGAGGGGGTGAATCTACGTGCGCTTTTAAGAAAAAAAATCAAAAAAGTTTGAACGAAGATGATGAAAATTGATTGTACGCTGATCAGTGGTGTACAGCAAAAAAGTTTGAAAGGGCAAAAGAAGGCATGGCTCCGGAAAAGAGAACACCTTGTAGATTTTAGTTGAAATTTAGGAGGTGCAGTTCAAATTTCGGCTGAATATCTCAAAAACTGCAGGAGTTTTGAAGAAAAAACCAATTTTTTCCGGAAATTTCAACATCCTGTAGCTCCGTAACGAAGCTTTTGCGGACTTATATGTTTATGAACTTCTTTTCTTAACATTGCACGTAGATTAACTCCCTCAAGTTGTGACATACTATTATGTAACACCCTGTATATGATCGTGAAATATACTACTGGCGATTGGAGATTATTAAATACAATTCTTTTCCAAATAAAGACGAACATTTTATGTTTCATCCAAACTTATCCTATAGTGATATTGTATTTCAAACTTATTCAAATATGTTTCCAGTCATTCAATATTGAATATTTAATTTCAAAAGAAAGACGTCAATACTTGTACGAAATATTACTGAATAGTTCAGCGTGCAGACCGTTAAATCCGCTACAGGCAACTACAACATAATACACTAGAAACTGAAACCTAAAATACGCTTATTCAATGTGCAAATGAGCATGTGTGCATTCAAAGCGTATGCATGAGTTTATTTATCTGTTCATTGAAACTCCAATTAGGCTTGTCTATTGGACTGTCCGTCCTTCCATTCGTTTTCTCGCATTTTGCTAAGCTTCATTTGTTGCGGGTTTACAGACGACGATTTTTTATACCTGATCGATCAAGAACAAACGCGCGTGGCGCACCGTTTCATACAAAGATAACCACATAATATTTCTAACTTGTTGGAGATGAGTTTTCACACTTTCTGCCTGACTAGAAAGGTTTCTACTGGGATTTGATGGTTTGAAAATTATTCGCAGTTCGTGTGAGGTTGTTAACGCAGCGGTTGAAGCGAACTGGAAACCAACAACTTCGTATGAAAAAATTGTGTCTGTAAGAATCAGATATAGATATCGATGAACCTGGAGTTTGGGGGATAATAAAGAGAATTGAAAACAGATCTGGTGGAAGTTCTTGCTTTGCTGGTATTATAGAAATGTTCTAACCTAACGCCTGATCTAGGTTCCATCATTCCTCCCTTTCTTACATATAACACTATCCCAATACCATTAGAAAGAAAATTACTATGAGTATGATAAATCCTCAATAATTGGTTTTATAAGACATGAGTGCGATCATTTCACAAATGATGCTTGTTGTTGAAACTAACAGGGGAAAAATATGCTATTTCTTCAATTTTTACAAATGTTGATTCTAACAGCAAGCGCCATTGCGAAATGTATTCATAATATTTCGGTTATTAGGAATGCAACCTTCCATGAAGTATGTTGGGATATTTCCATTATCTTCAAGTACAAGGTCTGTTTTGGTGTTTAATCTATTAGTAAAAACATTGTCTGGAAGTTTATTTTGAAGTTATGATTCTCAGTGAGCCTCCTTTTTCATTTTAATCAACATATATTTGGCCTCCATCCCTTCTAGCAAATTCAGCCATAATAATTCTTCCAAAGAATACGTTTATTGAAATGCGATGGAATGGAGGGATGAATCAAACACTTTCAGTTTGAAAAAAAAACTTTTTGGCTACTCTAAGAATGTAGTTTACAAATACCTGTCGTAGATCTTTGATCATCCTAACGATCATGACAGATCAACAGCGAGTCAGTTACCTTTTTAAAGTGAGAAAGACCAACATTTTTCTGTCGATGAGAAGAGTCAGTAATAAACATTACGTATGGGTGTTAAATCAATCATCCGCTTTCGTAGAGTATTTGTCAACACCTGCCTATGAAAAAGAAACGCCTCTGGTGATATCATTATCTACGAGTATGTTGATGTAATAGTGCGTTTTTTATAGAAAGTCGTAATGGGCTCAATTTGACTCCAGTTGTGAGCTTCAGTTCGTCTTCCTACAAATATAGATAGAAAAGATACAAAAGCAACAAGTTTGGTAGCCAAGAGTAAAATTTGTTTCGACCTAGTTGTTGAATCGCCAACTCCCTGTCGGTTAAACACTAGTGTCGAAAGCTTTACCTGGACCTAGATTTTGCAGATTTGCTCTGATGTAAATTAATAAGCAACGCACACTATCTTGAGAGGGACGCCTTCTAGTATATCTAGACACCTCCCAGCGAAGGTTCCATCTACTTAAACTCGTTAGAAAAGTACCTGCTCGGCTTCTTTTTCTGCAGATTGCTTGTCGCTAGATCTGGTGATAATTAGTGGATTTTCAAACAGCAATTTCTGCCTTCATTTGTCCAGTAATGATGTGTAACAGCCTCCTGTTTGAAGACTATGATTTTTTCATTCTATCGTTTTTATTGTATTTTTGTTTCGGACGTATGAAGGTTATGTTGATTCATCTATAGTAGATAATTGGCGTTAAAACTCTGATCTATTGCGCTTAAACTGCATCGATAGAGCGTTCGCAATTCGTGTTGGTGGGGCACCTAATTAGCGATCTGATTGATTAAGGCCATATTTAGATACAATATGTGATACTTTCTTTAAACACATTAATAGTTTTTGCTATCTGTGGCTAGATAATTTGGCCTAATCCAGCAGCATTTGGTGAACTTCAGAGATGTTAACAACAGAGCTTGGAGTTTCAGACGACCTCTGAACGTTCATCGTTCCTGTTATGGTCACGCTTAAATTTAGCATGACGTACAATGCGTGTGCACAGCCACAAACTAATTCTTGATTTGCGTAGGTTACGTCTGTTCGCTTCTCGATTTACATTCCATTTTCACTCAAATGATGAGCAAATCACAACGGCGTGTCAAAATGGCAGAAACTATCTGTCAAAAGTTGCGAAACTACATTCCTTAGTTTATATTGACAAATGTTGCCATGTTAAGATGAACTATATCTATCTTCATCTTACAAGAATTTTTAGGCTGCATTCATTTAACTTGTTGCCATATGCTAAATAGCAACAAATTTTCTCATCTTATGATAAGAAAAAATGTCATTATTAAACCATAAAAATATACATAAATGATATAATTTTCACTTCAGTTCTGAAGTTAATATCATTCCTAAATTTGTCATTAATTAATTCGGAATAATTCGTATGGATAATTTGGTAGTTCTGAAAAGGAACGTTTTTACAGCCCCAATCCTTATTTGGAATGTCAGAGAGAGACCTAATCAGTTTATTAAACATTTTTATTGAGTAACAAACCGGGGTCTTCAATTCGGCAAACTTTTTAATTTGATATACGAAACGGTCGAAGACGTATTAATTAAACTTCAAAAGTATGTAATAAAGTGAGGATATATTTAAGAAATTTATCGAAGAGGGGAATTTATTTAAAAATTCCCGAAATCAGACGAGCTACCGAGGAAGAATTAATTACGAAGGACGTAACGCTGCAAACAGTAAAAATGAAGTCGTAAGAGAGACGTCCCCTTTTTTCTTTTTAAATTAGCAGAAAAAGTAACATTTCTCTGTTCATTAACTCTCGGAAGGCTAATTTGGAGGGAATTTGCACCCCTAAGAAACATTCCGTTCTTCCTTTCACTGTATTAAGGATTGAGGTTTTCTTGTTTTTCTCTTCGTCTTTCAAAATTCATGGGGATAATATCGGTTTGAATATCTCAGTTTGAATGAGATTGATTGGGGTGAAAACTCCTTCGGAAAAAATTAGAAGCTTGATCAGACTTCCTAATGGTTTTTAGACTACTTTTCTGATTCAGTTATTTCTTTCTATTCGACAAATTTCTTGTTGCTCTCCTTTTCTTTGAAAACATTCATTCTCAATTTACTGTTTTTGATAGTTCTGGCGGTTGTACTTGATCGACTGTGAGCATATATGGTACCCATTTGGAATAGAGCTGTTTTATGGAAAAATGTTTATTTTTCTGATATCTTTAAGGCGTCAGTTTTTCGTCGCAAGTTCAATTAACGCCTGGCCAAAGCTATTTTGCGGTTGATATTGCTACTAAATTTTGAAACTTGAGTATGTGGCAATATTCGTATTTGTTTCGACCACGTTTAGAATCAGCAAATCAACGTTCTGTCAGTTGTCTTGATGGAGCAATACTTATACCATTCCTAACCTTGAACATAATTTTTTTCATTGAAAGGCCATGTGATAATATTGGAAATATACTAAAAATTGTGGTCACCCTATAAGGCAATAGCCTGAATTTTAAAACTGAATTATCTATAAATGTTGAAATTTTATAAAATTACTAAAAGAAATAAAAAAGTTTTCTAATTCTTATTGCAAACAGAAACGTTGTGTGATTGGTTGCAACTCTGATGATGCTATACGCTAGTGAACATTGCTTCCTCAAATTATATAGTTCGCGTATTATGTTTCTTGCGTTTATATCGAAATTTTCGTTCAACTTAATTATATTATAGATGAGAACTTGTATTCATTCGTACTCTAAATGATGATATTTATGAACAGAATGGTCTAAAAATAGTCTGACTGCGGAATACAAGGAATTAAACAAATTTTATATATACAGGGTGTTACATAATAGTATGTCACAACTTGAGAGGGTAAATCTACGTGCAGTTCTAAGAAAAAAGTTCCTATAACTATAGGTCCGCAAAACCTTGGTTACGGGGATACAGGGTGTGTTTTCGGGAAAAATTGGTATTTTCTTCAAAACTCCTGCAGTTTTTGAGATATTCAACCCAAATTTGGAATGCAAGCATTTTTTACAGCCTCCATCATTACACGTTCTAAATTTTAACTAGAATCTACAAGGTGTTTTCCTTTCCGGAGCCATGTCTTCTTTTGCCCTTTCAAACATTTTTGCACATTGATCAGCGTACAATTAATTTTCGTCATCTTCGTTCAATTTAGAAACTTTTTTGACATCTGTAGATTTTTCGTAACTCCGACCGTTCTCCCGTTCTGGGGCAGAAAATTATTAAACGATTATATGCATTCGCTGAATTGAAAACACTTCTAATGAAAAAAATAACTAGTAGGTTTTGATTTTTTTCATTTATTTATTTATTTTGTCAGTTGCTAAAGTTGAACCAGTGTCTAATCGAATTGTTTATGAAATTAACGATTAGTTTTAAGACAGTTATTGCTGTAAGAAAAAATGGCTAATTTTACTAACGCCGAATTGGCTGATATTCATTACATATACGGTCTGGCTGACGGAAATACAACAGAAGCTAGGCGATTATATCAGGTGCGCTTTCCAAATCGACACCAGACAAGCGAACATTTTCAAATATGCACAGAAGGTCGAGGGAAACTGGTACTTTTCTGCAAATAATCATTTAAAAGGTGCAACTCAAACTATGAGAACTCCAGATATTGGGGAAGCAGTTTTGAATTTTATAGATATAAATCCTCATGTGACTACAAGAAAAATTGAAAATTAGTTGAATATTTCACATGTTCTAGTTTGGAGGATTCTCCACTACTCTCCAAACTTTATTTCCTCAAGATTTTCCTTTAACACTGAATTCTGCCGATGGTTCTTAGATAAAATTAAACAAATTGCTCATTTCGATAGTGAAATAATGTTCACAGACAAAGCTAACTTTTCGAGAACTGCTATCACAAATTTTCACAATAATCATTATTGGGCTGAGAAAAACCCTATTTGATTGAAGAATCTTATCATCAAGAACAATTCTCACTAAATGTATGGGTTGGAATAATTGGAAATTATTTGATTGGGCCATTTTTTTTGCCTAACAGACTAAACAGTCCCGCTTATCGGCAGTTTCTGATGATGAGTTACCTTTATTGCTCGAGGTTCATGCATGACGGGGCACCAGCACATTTTAGTGGAGAAGCTAATGAATTCCTGAATAATATACTCAACAACCAATGGATAGGTCGTGTTGAACCAGAACCGTGGCGTCCTAGGTCCCCAGAATTAAATAGTTTAGACTTTTTCTTATGGGGATATCTCAAAAGTTCAATTTATACCACTGCAGTGAACACTGTAGGAGAATTGAGAAATCAAATAATAACCTCTTGTGGCACGATAAGAAATATCCCTGGAATATTTCAAAGAGTGCGTGATAATATGCGAAGAAGGACAGAGGCCTGTATTCTTGAAGGTGAAGGACACTTCCAGCAATTTATTTAGTTTTTAATTGTTCTTTTTTCAGTTTGATATCGAATAAGTATAGGTTGAGTCTCAGAAGACGAGCTATCAAAATAAAAGCAAATTTAGGGCATACTTATCGAGTTGTTCTATTTTTTTTATTCATCGAATAACATACAATTCAGATAATTCAAATTCAATAATTTTTCACTGGAAAACGGTTGGAGATACGAAAAAATTACAAGTGTCAATGAAGTTTCTAAATTGAACGAAGATGACGAAAATTGATTGTACGCTGATCAGGGGCGTACTGCAAAAATGTTCGAAAGTGCAAAAGGAGACATGGCCTCGGAGAAGAAACACCTTGTGAATTTCAGTTGAAATCTAGGACGTGTAATGATGGAGGTTATAAAAAATAGCTTGCATTCCAAATTTGGGCTGAGTATCTCAAAAACTGCAGGAGTTTTGAAGAAATAACCAATTTTTTCGGGAAATGTCAACACCCTGTAGCAACGTAACGAAGCTTTTGCGAACCTATGTTCAAATAACCTTTTTTTCTTGAAATTGCACGTAGATTTACCCCTCAAGTTGTAATATACTATTATGTAACACTCTGTATATATAGTAATAAGAAAGAATATATATATATATATATATATATATATATATATATATATATATATATATATATATATATATATATATATATATATATATATATATATATATATATATATATATATATATATATATATATATATATATATATATATATATATATATATATATATATATATTTATTCATTTTCATATTTAAAAATAGTTTGATAAAGGATTAACTGACTTCTGACTTCTGGTCTTTTCGTTTTTTGGAATTTGTTGGAACATTCTATTACATACATTTGAATCACTTCACCTGCTCTATATTATTTACAATAATCACTCCTATCTTATAAAGCGAAGTTAACCTAGCAGTTTCGAGTATCGCCAAACAAGATTGGTAACCATTTTCTACAATGAGAAGAATCTCAAGATTGGATTAGAACTTACAGAAACGAATTTAGTATTATGGAATCTTAACAATAGTTCGAGATAACAATATCTTTTTTTAATGCTTCACATAAGTGCTAAAGCGCAGCAACTATTAGATCAAAGAAGAAGATAAAACTAAAAGGTGTTTTCAATCGCACTTTTAAGTTCTGCGACCGGTGCCGATCATAGAGAATAACGTATCTCTTACACGCCTCTGTGGGATAATCCTCTGTCAAAAGGAATCGCTTGGCTGGGTAATGGAGTCTAATGTCGACACCATAGGTGGACGAGAAAGCAGCAGATTACACACTAACTGAAGTGCCCCCCATCGTCAGGCACTACGTTTGGACCTTGTTTATTATATCACCAGGTTCCCAAAATGCATTCATCTTTGGATAACTGGGGTTTGATAGTTTTATGTGTGGATGAGCTCTTTGTGATGAGGTCGCCCTTTGTTCGGGTTCGTTAAGGGATATGTTGTGAATGTTATGTATCTACTATTATTCAGAAATAGGAATCTACGAGGCAACATTTTATGCAAAAATATAGATGCGACTTGGTAAAGTGAAATATTGAGTGCAGTATGCAAGTTGCAAAGTTCATAAATGTTCAATAAACGAGAGAGACACAAATGATTGAGGAAGGTTTGCAAAAGTGTTTAATTAATTAATTATATTACAATTAATAATTAAATGCAATAGTACTAGTATTATAAATTTGAAAGACTGTATGGTCGGATGTTTATTATTTATTTACGCAAAAAAGGTTGATTTGGATGAAATTTGACACAAGGATGATTTTCGGTTAGTACTGTTTTAACCATAATAATTTCATAATTTTTAATCTATTAAGAAGTTGTTCAAGTTGTTATATTCATTTTAGATGTATGTGCTCGTATTGTGAACGCCGCTTGGAGCTCTGTATTCAACGTTTAATTGAGACTATGAGGAAGATAGAGTTCCGGCAGTAGAGACAAATTATATCAATACATTTTTGTTACAATAAAGAAAGAGCTTTCGCTGATTCTTTTAGGAGCAAAAATTAACTTAAAAACTGCAATGAATTATCAATGTCGAACTCGGAAAACCTGAAAAATTAATTGAAACGTCTTAGTGAACAATGTATTTTCACACAAAACTTAATTATAAAACTTGCCTTCAGAAATGGAGAGTAGAGAAGCGAAGTAAATAATAAAGTTACGATGATTTCAATTAAAAATAAACCCGGCTATCTTCCGTATGACATTCAAAGTACGTAAATTATATCTGGTTATACTTAATTCTATTCGAAATGAGTTGTTGCCGAGTGATTCGAAACAGAACCGTGAATAACAGCATATGAAAGGGAAATATTATAAATCTCGAATCATAATTCCTTACATCATTTATGAATAAAATGTTTTGATGGTTTACACTGCTACGGAAATAATAAATAGAGTTGGTTTATAAGTTTTGTGAGATTATTCAATTTAACGTAAACTACAACGAGTTTTTAGTCTTGGAATAGTGTCAGGAATTTTGTTATTTATCTGTTTCTGTGAACCAGATGGCCTTCTTGAAAGCCTAGAACTCAAATGTAGTGAATGTGAACCACTTGGCATTTTTGGGACTAGATGAGATAAGAAGAATTAAGTTTGCTGAAAGTTGGTCTTTATCACATAAGATGTCGATATTTCTAGCGGAAAAAGATGATATTTCTGCGTTTCTTTCAAATATATACACTGTGCGCGATAACTTATTAGGATTTATGTGTAAATAATCGCCTCAGTACAGTTCTTATTATTATAAGGTATTTGTTGCTCGCTTTTCAAAGAAAAGTACTTAATTAGGTTTGACATAATAATTTCTTTTTCATGAAAATCGTATCGAGTTAAGTACTTTTGCTGTGCTGGTACATCGAGGGTTCCATACAAGCTTGAAAACGGGTTGACTGTTGAAATCTAATTACGAAATTTGTTTCTGTGATTCTTTGCATATCTATGTGTTTTCATAATTTTATTCCGCAAAGTGTGAAATGATTATAATATATATCGTAATAACGATTTGAATCAGAATCGATATTTATGTAGTTTCATTTTTCGCCTTGACTTAACATTCTGAATTATACATTTTGCTAGGCGTTGTTCTAAACTTTTAAAGGTAAAAACTGGTAAAGATTTTAATAAGACCGCCTTGTAAGATTGAAGTAACTGATATAGGTGCTCACAATGCTCACGACAACCGTTTATTCCATTCTCAACGGATATAATTTTCATTCCGAATGGACAGATGGATAAAACAATAACCTTCCATATGTTATAATTCACATTTTACAATGTTGTTTACCCAGCTACTGTACTGTAGGTATATCTAAGAGCTTACTCATTGTTTAACAGGAATATACATAAGTTTATATTTACCTATTTATGGAACAAGCCGGGCCTGTGAATGTATATCAAACAATAATTATCTAGTTCAAGCATTAATATTATATATTTGAATTAAAGCATCCAAAAATAGTGGAACAATAGCTTGTTTCATGTGCGTTTCAAACATTTTCCGGCTGTAATCTCAAGGACGACTGTTTCAGGTGGAAGTTCTCACGGAAACACTGAAATCGTGTTATATATGGTATTTATATTACGTTGCCTTACGGCGGTATATCTCAAGTACTGAATGAATGAATTTCAAGTAGTTCCAGCGTTATTTAGTTGAATTACATCATCAACCCTACTGAATCTGCCTTTTATAACCCGTAAATAAGCTGTTTTCTATTATAACATTTTGACAGGAAACAACAGAAAAAATTTATCGGATCATAATGAGAAGAACATTGAAAATACGATTGTGGCCATTCTATCAAATGTGCATATTTATGAGAAATTACCAGTAAAAATAAATTTCTGAAATTTTATTTTTAACGGGAAACTAAAAATATGTATGATAGCTCAATTGAAGAAGAAGGAAAAAGGACTCATTATTTTTCCGATTTTTAAGAAACTATCAACACTTGAGAAATTAAATAAAAGATTCGTAAAGAGGAGGATATTTTTTCTGTATAAAATATCAATTTAAAACTGCACTAATGGTGTATTTTTAACACTTTAAAGAATTCATCCTTGTTAGAAATTTATTTTGAAGTGAATTTTACATCAGTTGGAAGATTGTTAAATATCAAAACTTTCACGAACGTTCGTCTTCATTGTAAACCAAAAAAATGTATAAATAATCGGCGTACACATTTTTGCGTGGTGGAGCCCTTCTTGTAAACAAAATCAGATCACGTCATAGAAGTTTGAAAGATATTGATATTTTATTCAAAATAATTTTTTTAATTAATTAAAAACAAAAATTTGAACAGCAAAGTTCATGAAAATTGAACTAATTAACAATCGTCGTACTAGCTGACAAATTCACTTAAATAAATTTCCTACTAGAGTGAATTTTTAAAGTGCTTAAAATAGACCATAATTTTTCAAATTTCAAATTAATGATTAATACCTCGAAAACATTATTTAGTGTGATGTACTTGCTTTTGACGCTCGCAGTTTTTACCTTGAAAGAATTAATGTAACATACTGTACATGACTTCCAGCGAATACTTATACACAATGTGCATGAGCAAGAATTATTCTAAAAAATTAGCTATCTACGAAAACTGTAACATTCTGTTCAACTTTTTATTGAAGAATTATGAAGACGATTCATTTTTCGTATTTCAGAAACACTTCGCGGCCGCAATCCACGACGTACCAACCTATTTTCAATTCAGAATTCAATACTTACCGGTTTTTATTCATCTCATGAGTACTTAAGCTACCCCTGAAGAATTAAACATGACCCGAACTACAGGGGAGTTTTTGGAAATATTTCAATTTATGTTATTGAAAAAAACGCCGGCTCCTTTTAGACAGCTATATTTTAGATATCAGTAGTTATTTATCTCCGCCCTTTCCATTAGTTTGGTTAAGTTTTATCTGATAATGGTTTCAAATTCATCTTATTATTAATCTTTCTGTGGCAAAAGAAGAGAAAATTCTCCGTGAACCTATGTATTAAACGCTACTACTTTTATTGAGTGCAAATGTATTGAAATGATATGAATTGTATTTCTTTTTCTGCTTGGATGATATAATGATATTAATACATTTCAAATAATTCGTTCTAGGCCATTATCTTGAGCATTTTATTGTTTCGAAGGGGAAATATAATTGGAAAGAAATTACATTCCTAAAATCCAGTGTGCCTCTTGAATTCTCATCGAAATGACAGTCATTTTCTACCAGTCTCCCCTCGGACCTAATCAATATCCCTGGATAGCTAAGTAAACCCGAATCTGATCCTAACAGATCGATCCATCCGGCGTGGTAAGCAATTTTAAATAAATTCACCCCCATCCTGGTTCGCATTTCAATCGCGCCAGTTTTTATGATAAAAGATCGAATGAGACAAGAACATGTTGAAACAATGGGAGTGCCGTGGATCTCTTGAGCTTCAAGTGCTGGGTCTCTGGTGTTTTACCCTTTATACAGGCGCCCTTATCTGGTCGAAGCCGTCTACTTTATCAATGCGATTGTCGAGCACTCGTGGTAATACTATGGTATTGTTTCCGTCGAGAGTATTGTACATGATATATTAGAATGTGATTACCTCTCTGGTCCTTTGTGTTTTTGTTTGAAATTTTCCTGTGTTCCACTTTGATTTTTCGTTGAATAGATATTGACACATATATCTGGAGATATCCGATCTCCTTGAGGTACTTTCGCAGAGCAGGAGTACGAGGGTTTGTCGTTCGATAATACTAATAAAAAACATGTAGAACTCATTTTTCGTTATCGATACATTTGATGCAGTGACGATTATACAGAGTTTGTTACATCAATTGAAAAACGCCTGAAGATCTTTGCAGTTATCTTCAACACTTCTCAATATCAATTATCAATATCAGTTAACTTATAAATGCATCACAAATTTTTTACATCATTTTGGCTCTTGAATCTGAGTTCTTATTAAAATATTACAAAAAGAAGGTAAAATGGTCGAACCTCTGTAATCGTGGTCTTCAAGAGAAGTTAGTGTACTTTACAAGTTTTACGGCCTTTGTAGTTTTGGTAGATTGATATACTTCTCTGAAACATCTCCAATGGAACTATCTGTAGAAGAAAGAAATATCAGGAACCAATTTTTCAAGAATGAGTATTTGGGGGCTATTTGTGACATAAGACGCACTTCTCCCCGTTGGACATTGGTCCAATAGATTTGATGATCATTGGAGATCACAAATGGGAACAATTAGTTCCTGAACTAAGTTCTCTCGTATCTCACAAAGAACTTATGTTAAAGTTTGCTTTCAAACTCGAAAAGAGCTATGCGGAAACTATAGAAATTATGAGAACAGCATTTGGGAACGATCGTATCGACAAATCGCAAATAAAAGAGTGGTATAAATGGTTCAAATATGGCTGCGTATCTGTTGATAGGGATCAAAACTCTGGGCAACTCTCGACCGCGAAAACAGAGGATTGCATTGAAGATGTGCGATCAGTTAAGACTTTTGGTTTATTAACACAAAATTGCTGACTGATGTGCAATAAAACTATCATTTTGAATTTGCTTAGAACAACTTCAAAATGGCCAATAATGATGGAAATTGACTTAAAAGGATTATAACTGGTGATGATTCCGACACCAAACATCAGTTATTGGAGTAAAAGTTTCCATTTGAGGCACGACAGAAAATAAACGTATTAAAGTTGCAGTAATGTCAAGTCAATGTTTACTTGCTTTCAATTATGATCTTTTGCTCCTTGTGCAGCAATATTTGGAAAGCAAAAGGTCCTATACAGCTCCATGAGTCTGTTAAGCTTCTGATATAATTCCACGGGACTTAAAATAGAAAGTGAAAATTATGTTCTCCATAGAGCAGATATAGGCAGTTGAATCTTCGTGGGTAAGTTGAGTTATGGCTTAGGTTATTTTTTGAGATAATTTGACATATTCTGTCATTTTGAACTGTCAAAAATTTTTCGGAAAACGTATTCTTCTTTACCCTCAAATTTTGTTGTAGAACCCACTAGCCAAAAATTGATACAATTTGATTCATTTTTATTTGGAAACATTTTTGTTTCATACCATTCATTCGTATTGGAAACTTTTTCGAGAGAAAATTACTAATTTTATTACTCAGAACAAGCGCAAAAGTAATCTGCATTTGTTATTCCAGTAGGTATATCAGGTGTTCAGTGAAAACGCCTCAAGCCATAGCTCCTACAATTATTGATATCGATTTCAATGAACGAGAATTGAATTGCATTATGAATGATATTTTAACGCTCTGAAATATTTTCATTACTCTGTCACTTAAGGAAATACCAAAAGTTGACTTCATTGAGTGCTTGATCATATGGACTCTATCGGGAATGATTTCCTGATCGTGATGAACCAAAACGCCGCAAGTTTCCCAGACTATCCAAAATACGGAATAACGTGAGTAATTTCAGCTAAAATAATGACCAAAATATTTTTATGGCAGAAAAATTTTAGCACTCAAACAGTCGGTCAGTCAACGAATTGCATTGATGTATTGAAAAATGTTAGTTTTTTCTGAAATTTTTCGATTATTTTTTTTCTCGAAAAATACAACGTTTTAAGTGAGATCTTTTTAGCAGACGGTACTCTAAACCGAATGAGTTATCTAAGAAACAGGAAAATACGAGGTTTTCATTTAGAAAATTCAAGTGAAGGTCGAATACTGGATTTTCCGAAATTCGACAGGCGAATGATAATGTGTAGGTGCTAGACCTTCGGGCATTTTTCACGGAACGCTATATATGTTTTCCTCTATTATGAACCATATTGAAATTCAATAGTTTTTTTTGAAAAATTTTAGATACGAAAAACATACAGTCGCATGGTTGATGGTGTGGTGCAGAAAAAATTGGACGCAATCTTGCAAACGAGGTTCAAGGCGGGAAGAGATTACTCCGTCGCCTCGGTGAATCGAAAAGTGGATCTTCCAAAAATATTTTTTCATGCAAACCTTGTCCTGACAATCACGAACACAAATAAAAAAAAAGAAATCAGTTGAATTGGTCTTGTCGTTTTCAAACGATGGTCTGTTTTACATTTGGCAATTGATTCTAAGTTATATTTTGATTTTTATTCAATCAATTGTCGTCGAATTTTGAAAAGATTTTCACTGAAGATGTACCATTTACCTACAAAAAGGATCTTTCTGGAAGAGTCCTATTAACTTCGGGTATATTGAACAAGCAGTATAGATTCTCAAAAAACTCCCATACTTTCCCAAGTGGTCGGTTTCCTAGTGGCGACAGGACCGCCTGTCGTAATTGGGGGGCATAATCAGTTTTATTTCCATTACTGATTTCAGAGCGAACGGAAGAGGCCATTCCATCGGAAATATTACAGTACAACTTCATTAGATGCCTTAAATTAATTATGACGTCTGATAGAGTTTCCCGCAATAGATGTAACTTGATGATTCCGCAAGCCATTCCTCATGCGTAGGGGAACAGAGACCCTCCTATCTGGGGCCTAATATTACAGAAGGATTTCCATTTAAGAAGCTCAATATTAATTATGTATCGCCCGGGTGATGTTTAAAGTTTATTAAATTCAATATGTTTCCATTTCTCTTCATACTGGCTTCGCACAGTTTCATGATGAAAATTCACCAACCGAGGAAATGATTCATGGGACTATGGAGTTTGGCGAGAACATTTTTCTTCTGGAATCGCCTAATAATGTTGGCTGTAGTGCTTTTCGTCAAAATTGAGGTTTTCCGATGAACGTCACATGCATGTCACTTACCGATTCAAAGCGACAAAATATGAAATTGCTCGCATACATTTCGACAATGACAATCAATAGTGATTCACCTGAAACTGACGGATATGGCTGCTATGGCAAAAAAAGCAAGACAAACATAAGACAAATAGAATGAAGTATTTTCAGCATGGTGGACAGAGTTCGTCGTTTTAGTACTACAGCTATGTAAAATACTGTGGGGGGAAAATGACCTCACCCCTTCCCATTATTCATTTTGCCTGATTCATCGCTGCAAACAGATTCAAGGAAGCATTTTTCATTTATTTAAAAATTTTCGAAATCAGTTAAGATTATTATTATCTTGATTGTTTTTGAAGTTCTGTAAAAATGATTGAACATAGTTACTAGACAAAATCAAGGTAAAAATTATACAATTTTCGGTTTTTCATGAAAACACATCGTGGATGAAAAAATTGAGTGCACATATGAAATAATTTTGAAAAGGACTTAAGAATCAAAGTTGCTTATGGTTTATATTCAGAACTCCTCCTACAATAAAAAGTGGAAAGATAGTTTTGATGTTAATTTTTCAGACAAAGTAAAGGTACTGAAGTCATCTGGTTAGAATATTCAATATTGAAACAATGTTATTGTTAAGAATATCGTTGACGTAGCCCAGTACAAGACATCTACCGCTTTATTAAAGCGTCTGGAAGTTGTTTATAAATCTAGAAAATTGAAAACTTGACTTGAAGACAATATACAAAAATTTTTGAATGAAGGCAGATGAAGAATATTGAATGAAGAAATTACTTCAAATTGTTGGCTAGATTATAATTCTTTCAAATATTAGTTATAGTTTCAGGCTTACAAAAATTAGGAAGTTGCAAATTTCAGGATAATGGGAGAATTTTTTCATATGATCCTTGTATGTTTTTAAGTTCAATTCGTTAAAGTCGAAGAAAAATTTTCAGGAAAAGAAAAATTTGTACCGAAAGAAAAATGCAAAAATAAAGACAAGTATTTTTATATAGATCCTAACTCATGATGTATCACAATTAAAAAAAAAGTCGAAGGTCTGGAAAAAATGTGGATATTTCCTTTAGATAGTGATGAAAATAGGGTTCTAATAATCGAAACATCATATCATCAAATATCATCCTACGAAGTACATTAATAAACGCTGAAAGTTTTGATGTCTTATGAGCCAACATTCTCCACCCTCGTGGAAAATTTCTGAATAATAAATAAAATTCAAAATGAACTCAAGAGATAACATCAGCGTGAAAACACTGCCGAGTCAAGTAATTCAACTTTTTAAACCTTAGAGCTGCAACCCCTTCTCGAGATGGAAGAAACAGGACAGGACTGATGAATATGTAATGCCATTAATTAAAGATGTACAGCGCCACCTGCGGCCAGCGCAGGTATTACCGGAGAAGGTAATTAAACAAATTGTATAATTTCTTTGGAGGGAAACTGCCACGCGAAATGTTCTGGCGTTCGTTGGTTCGCGCCTTCGAAGCGCACTAATTAAAAGTAGAAATGGGATTTTTGTTTGCTTGAATTGTATAATAAAAAATTCAGTTGCTGTGTATCGTGCCGCTGGAAAAGTTTTAATTTTATGGTCATGAAAAGTTTATTGGATTTATTGCATAAATAATTAAAGCTAGTATGCAGTTTTCTCGCTTTTCTTTTTGCTGAGAGAACATTAAAAGGGTTTATTACACGCCACTGGAATTTTCATAAAATTGCATGTCAAATTCATGCCACACCCTAATTCTCAAGAATCTTGATCACACGTTGTCTTCCTAAAATGATTTTTCATTTGAGTTTACGCTCGATGTTTTTTCTCATTAGTTTTGTTCATATTTATTCTTTTAACAAAGCGAAAAATTATTGTAAATATTAAAAGTATATAGGTATAGTAAATAGTTGCATTATCATAAAATGTGTGAACCATTTCGAAAATGGAGTAGGTCTTCTGAATTTTTATTATACAGGGTGTTTGCTAACTACAGTACGAAGCTACGAGGGCTGATTGCTTAGGTCCTAGTAAGAAAAAAGTTCCAATGAAAATGTGTCCGAAGCTACTGCAGTTCTGTGATATAGAGAGTTTTCGAAGAAGCAGTATTTTAGAAGGAATTTTTTGAAATTTGGTAGAGTTATTTTCAGTGATTTAGCCATATTATAGGAAAAAAGTGCGCAACTGTTATTAGCAAAAATCATTTTCTGTAAATATTTTCGCGAAACATTTGGATAGGATCTGTTGATGGCTACCTGATGAGCTCATTTATTTTAACAGCAAAATTATCAACTAAACCCTTGACAGACAGAAAATGTAAGAGTCAACATGTAGTTTGTGCACATCACCTACGCTAATCGCTTGATAAGACATGGAGGAATTGAAAATTAGCCAGCTCTCAGTCTTAATATCAATTTTCTATATTCCTATGAGGCCATCTGATAGCTCTTGTTTATAAAAGTCCTGCACTAGATATTAATGACTTCAGGAATCGAAATATTGACGATTGCAATGTCATAAGGAATACTCTAAACATTTTTGAACATGTTGGACATACAATAGGGAATCGATTGCATTCATGTATTTTATGGGAAGGTGGTCAGTGGTGTTACTAATTTCAACTTGTTTTCCAAGACGCCACTACATTGATTAAGTAGTTAAATGTAATTACCATTTCGAATTAAGGACTAGATGAATTTTCGATTTGAAAAAAAAATTTTTCCAAGTTCATGAAATCCAATGACCTAATTCCTATTTTGCTCTACAAGCGAAACTAGACAAATTGTATTTTTCCTTGTTCAAATTTTAAAAAAATACAAAAACTACTTTTTCTTCTATAATATTGGTAGTGGTGACTCCAGGAACATTACTAGAGGTTATAATTTCATTCTACGTAGTGCATTATCACTATGAATAAGTGTATCAAACTTTAAACAATTGGGCTCAACGATTTTCTAGATATTTTCCCAATATCCAGTTTTTCGAAAAATCGGTATTTCAAGAGCAAGTTTTTTTCTCAAAATAATCTGAGGAGTCAGCCTTCTGAGTTTCGTATCGTAGGAAACGACTTGTATAACAAATTGAATTTAAGATTCTCCCAAATTGAGTTAGCACATTGAAAATACTATAAAATGATTTCGGACTAGGTTAATAACCATAAAATTATTCTCCATTATATTTTGTCCATATTAATTTTAGCGAACACTTGACTAACTACAAAACTTCTTTGTATGCATACTTCAGTTATAACCATGAAAATAATTTAAATCTTTCTCACGATAGATTATTCATTAATTTTTTGTGCATTTCAGTATCGTAATTAAAATGTTCTACCTAATATGATTTGGCAGATTTTTGAGTTCAACAACCCATATAACCTGAATGGTATCATGTGGATAAATAAATAACATAAATATAAATATTGAAATCAAAAAACCAAATAATTTTTTCCTAGAATTCATGGCGAAATGAATTAATCACCGCAGAACAGCAATTCTGATGATTGAGTTTTGGCACTTGATATTAGCCTAGTTTTTAATGACGATTTTAAATACGCCATTAAAACTTCTGTATCAGCTCTAGTTTAGAAAATATGTAACACGACCCATTTTACAATAAAATACAATTTCTTTAAAATTTTGCTTGTTTTATTAAATTCCTAAATTGAAGAAAACTTCTTTTTGCAAGATTTTCTGTCAGATGTTTTAGTCAGTGAGTTTTTTTGAATGCTCCAATAATGGTCAGCCATCATGTTTGCATTTCAGTAGCCTTGATAGCGTTCCTCCATAGTCCGAAAGTTTGGTAGAATCACTCGCCCTGTTCTTCATTTATATCCCCAAGATGAGCCTAGGTGGATGTTATATCTGAGCATCTGAAAGTGATGTATTAGTTGTTCAACGTGTTGATAATAGTCAGAACATTTCTCATCTTCCCAAAAATTCTGAACGCCAAGCAAACTCATTCCATACATATTTCTCGATTTCTGTCATAGTTATTAAGTTATATAACTTGTGTCGTTTATTAATACACGAAAAGGAAACAAGTTTCATTTTCGTTAAAAGCTTTAACAAACTATTTCACGAGCCCTAATTTTAGTTGCAATGGAGGAAATATTATGCGATACCTTGATACTAAATCTAGATTTATCACGTTTTGTTGCCCTGGAATTCGCGCTTTCCGAGTAGGCCAATCCTTTTTAACCGTTGATATTTAACTCTACTATACCACAAGCAGAGAAAACAGGGTTGCTTTGTGTTACTTCTTTTTTGGCCTTAAAGAAAGTTGATCATTTTTAAATCAGCACACATGAGCCAGATATTTTTTATATACTTAATTTTCTTCGAAACCAAAACAATAGATCTATATTTTTCTCTTACATTTGAACAATGTGCAATCAGCAACGATCCTAATTCATTTCTGTTATGTAAGAGAACACATTTCAAACTCCGTTTTGACGAATCATTGAACAAACGCTAAACATCTTTATAGAATATAAAATCATCTTTTCATTGAAATATTTTAAGAAATTCCATTCTCTGGTGAGATAATAAGAAACTTTAGTTTCTCTTGTTACTAAGTTCCTTTCTTTTAGCCTTGAAATCAGGATTTCTGTAGCAGACTTTGATAGTTCCAGATCTCTGATCAGGTCGTTCAAATCATCTTGATTGAATAATTTCAGGTCACATTTACAGTCACTATCAGTTTTCGTCTTAATATCGATTAACTTCTGCTGTGAAACATTAGCTTGAGGTACAGGCGAAGTTCTAGGGCTTAGAGTTTGTCTATGTGCCGTTTGTAGGGAAGGATAATTCCATTTGATTTGGTTTTTCAGCAGTTATCATGGTGGTTTCAGATCATAGTAGCTTCGTGCCGGAAAGTGTTTCTTTTCTTATTTTTCCATATACATAGAAACTCAACGCATCTTGTACAAAAACTTTTGAAGATCGAGATGCCCAAAGAAATTTTTGTAAGCTTCACTTACGAACTCTGAACGGTATCCTTTAAATATATACTCTCCGCAAATAGAACAAAAATGATTGGAATGATTCATACAAAATCTTCTTGACGATGCCATATCAAATTATAGCAAGTTAAACCAATATTTTTTTAATTAACAGCAAATTATCACAGTTTTTTTAATAAAAGCTATAATCGTAAACAAGAACTCTAAGAAAACAAATGAGGGTTTATTGAGAATCAGCGACGTTAATTTAATAAACATCAAGTGACATAAGTCATTCATCATACGTAAAGTACAATTTTGTTGTCCAGAGTAATCGAATCAATGGTTTATGTGTTATATCTATCAAAAATTTGTTTTATCGTTCTCGTGGCGAAACGGGCGGTGCCAGGTTCTGAATTATACGAATAATGGCGTAGAAAGGCAAAAGTTATTATCTCCGAAACCGGCAAAGGTATATAATTGCCAAATAGAAATAATTCAAACCGAGAAACAATATTTCACACAAGTTATATTTCAGTCTGTTAATTTTTCATCCGGAATAAAACTTTTGTTTGTAATTTACACATTTTAATTGTTTCTCTTTTGTTTCCTGGAGAATTCATTTGTTTTCTTTGAGAGACAGGTTTAGGATGATTTGTGAGTAGCCTTTTAATAACCTCTCTCACAGTCGGTTAATAATTATCATATATACGTATATGTTGGAACGATCACCTTGATGGATTCCCCGTTTCTCAATTATGGTCGAGATGATGGAACAATACTTGTATATTTGAGAATAACTATTAGTGACGGGGATTTTTTCGTTATTGGTTTGGATGAAATTATTGATTTTTGACAATGTCCTAAAGCTGCTTTCATCAATGTTGTGTATCGTTTCGAAAAGGAAATATTTTAGAAACGTTAATGCAATAGAATTATCCAAATACAAGTAATCGTTAAAGGATATTTTCAGATATTTGAGAAAATTGTGTTGCAATAATTAATTCACTCATATAGGAGTTTATAAAAACTCAGGGATGTAAACCATTTACATGGAAGAGTAAATAGTTAACTCCGATTCGGAGATCTATTAGATTAGTGGTTATCACTAATTTTCATTATACCAAACAAATAATGGGATTCAGTTCAATTGTTAATATTTAATTCAGCTCCAAAAATTAGACCGACTTGCCTATCAGAATTAACCAATTAACCATTTTATCTACACACCACAGACAAGTTTCCGCTTGCGAGCTTAAGCCGTATGGTTCCCAATATGAATGGGTAGTGCAATGTAATGTTCGATTACCTATGAACAATATTCGAATTTCCGTATAATGTTAAATATCTCTCCTTGAAGGCGCTAGTCTCCGATCCACCCTTATAATCACCGTCAGCCGGGGCCACACAGAATCACAGCACGGTCAGATGTCATGAATAGGAGCAATGGACTCCAGTTTCGGTCTCATACAACCTCGTCAGCACTGCAAACCCATTCACAACATCAGGCTACGCTGCCAGCTACTCATCTCAATTTGTTGGAGTGCAAGTAAACATGTAAATGGTACTGCACCCTCCAACGAACTGAGATAGAGGCCACTTCACAATTGCCACCGGGAAACCGTGATAACAAAACGTAGATAAACAGGAAAACTTCAAGCAGTCACACTAGTTTGACAATTATTCCTGGAATAAAAATTCTTCAATGTGTCTACACATTGCAATAATCTCGCAAATAGTAATTTTTAGAAATTCTTCGATAACGGCCCCCTCCCTAATGATGAAGTCGTATGAAAAATGTTAGGAGTCACCTTCTATGGTTTTCTAATAGAAAATGGTAACCTTGCCATTACCTCTGATATTTTTGTCAACGGACCTGACATTCTTCAATTTATTATTAATAATCCATTCGCAATCTCCAGTATAAAAGGAACCTTCAAAAACTTAGAAGTTGATTCATTGAATTTTGTTTTTTAAAAGGAGTTTCTTTTCGAGAAAGCTCGAGCTCTGTTGCTAAACAAGAGTGTTATGGATTCATCAGTGACTCGTATCATCTTACAAGGTGCCATTCATATACTTACACAGGTATCAATAAATTTAATTCAGCATAATAATTATTCTTCTAGAAAAACAAACAAACAATATCAAACTGCGCTGATAAGCCTTTTATCGCACTATACATTAATTTACACTCGTTAGATATGAGAAATCCATTGTTCCAATTCATTTCATTCGCATTGAATTATATCTATCGTATATTAAAAGAAGAAACATCAACACAAATATTCATCAAAATAACACACTATTTACTTGGATTCAGTCCAATGAATTCATTAGTTCATAGTGTTTATATCATACAAGCAATAATAACAAATTCATGACAGCAATATATTATTATATCAATAAAATTGACAATTACCTGAAAGTTATCAGTTCTCTATTATTGAATGCTTTTTACAAAGTAAATATTAATGATGGAACACCTCTTTCCATATCAATATTCATATATCGAAGTAGGCCGAATTCATTAATTTCTGATAATTCTACAGTGGTTTGTTCATCATTGTTCGAACGGATAAATCTTTCTGTTCAACAAATGTCCCATTCAATTTATTTCATTTACATTTTCCCATTTCACTCTTGTGAACACTTTGTTTCCGGAAATATTCATCTAGGAATTACGTACTCTTTTACATGTGAAATAATTAAAGCGAGAATAATGAAATCTATTACCGAGATTTTATAGCTCCCTGTACATTCGTGGTTAAGTAGAATAATTGGCCTTTTTACCACGCATTATTAATACCTAGTGAATTAGCTGCAATAATTTATGCATAAAGGACTTCTGACTTCAATGCATAACAGTTTCATTATTTTATGATATTCACTAAGTTTTGTTAGACATTGACGTATCTTTGAAAAATTTCCAAGGAAGACTGATATTTTTCTCACTTTTTCTAACCTTTCCTTGATAATGATGCCCAGAATTACAAGTTTAAAGGTTTATACTTACAGAGTACTCTGATGTGACGTGGGAACACGCCATAATGCTTCTAATGTGATATTTCAACAGCGTTAGCCTTCGAAACACATAGCAGTAACAACGGATGATTTTGCGGTGGCTCCACCAGAACGAACCGCAACCAATGTTAACTTATGGGAGCGACCACACATCATTCGTTGCATTGAAATTAAAAGTCCATTAGAAATTAATAGTTTTGGCGTCACCGCAAAATCATCCGCTACCAACGCTATGTGTGGTCGCTGGTTTTGTGTATATTGGTTCACGCTTTAGCGCTTGTCGTGTTTTCCAGTTTCAAATATTGATTTTTCGAAATGGGAAATGAGTGCTTTCGGATACGAATTCTTCTCGCTCCAAATTAATAAAAGGTTAAATTTCCAAGTCATAACATATTCGAATCAATTGTATACGAGGGCTACTTTGTATATTTTGAGACACAAGAAATACGCGGGGCGTATGACGTAAATTGATTTATTTTTGTTCAAAATAATCCCAGCCTACATAAATGCACTTTTATTATCAAAACTTTCACAACTGAAGGACTTGGAGCATGTCATTTTCTTGAATAATCTACGAAAAGTGATGAATTTCAGTTAGAAGTTCGATTTTTTCAGTGCTTGCTGACGTGCGTATTTGATATTAATTTCAACTTGATACATTTAAGCATTTCTGAAGAAGGATTTCGGTAAACAGGCAGACAACGTACTCTGTAAGGGTGAGTTGTCCGTCTGTCAAGATTATGGAACTATTATTAATTTAGGTCTTTCGGATTCTATCCATCTTATCACTTTTCACATAAAGCTTTTCTTATACTAAATTATGGTCTAATATTGCTTTCCTGACGTTAGGGATGGCCGGCTCCAGTGAAATGTTGAAACTATGAAATGTTTGATCATAAGTTAAAAGATTTGGTGCAAGAGAAATTACATCACTATCGACAAAGCTGCTTTATAGCGTTTATTTCATTCCGAATAGTATTTTATCTTAGTGTTGGTCAAAAACAAGTCTAAGTTAGGAGTTAACCAGTCTCGCTCCAATGCTCCTGGTCTTGATTTTCGTATTGCGCCTCCAGTCTTGTCTTATATCAAGAAAGTGATTTCGATTTATTTCAATTTTAATAAAATTGGCTTCGATCAAATGTGTTGCATCAAATTATAACAATTTATTGGTACAATAGCTTTCAGTATTGTACCGACTATCTCTGTTGTAAAATGAAGGGAATCGTGGTTTTTATTTTAATATAGATACTTGGAAACCCCCAAGCTTCCGTTTGATTGACCAAGACCATGACCAATTTTGGGTAACACTATCTTCAGTTATTTCTTATTTTAAAAGGATAAAGAGCGAAGTCCTTGTGAAATTGGATGACCATTTCGTCTCAAAAATCATGCCTCTGCTCTAGGGATATTCCTTCAGAAAGATTGAATGAAATATTTGAACAATTTGATCAATTAGTTTAAAAGTACGACAATGAATGCTACTGCGCAGCGCAGGCTTCTAACGTTATATAAAACCGGAAATCCATTTCAACCTACAAAAGGTTGGATTAATATTACCTGTGAATGTATTTTATCATTTATACTATTCATTGTTCACGCGAGTGTAATTAGGAAGCGTTTCGTAATGCATACGACTATAAAATTATTCCTGTTTGAAAAGATACTATTAATTAGCATTGCGTTTCTACGTTTCCTCTTCCGATAAAAAAAAGCAGCGGGGATCTTTATGCAAATAGCCACTTCTGCTCAGGTCACAGAGCTCAGTTTTTATCATGCTAATTTCAAAGTTATTCGCAAAGATATTAAGTTGTTGAGTTTCAAATCATTAACTTTCAGGGCGGATGAACGTACGTACAAGAATTATGCAAATTTTTATCATTATCTCAGCACGTCACATATTCTTCCATTGAAGATGTATATTGAGCTTTGTTCCGATGCTATTATTTTAATGTTATTTAATTCATTAATAAAAATTACGGGAACTGTAATAATTAAATTAATACGTGCGTATAGTCAATTACGGAAAAATTGAATATAACTTGGGCCGCTGTCACGATATTGAATTATATTGTTTCAGTGGATTGCGTTCTCATCAGGTAAAGTGAATCGTTTCGGACGAAAATGTACGATGATTTTTCAAGATTTCTTGTACATGTTGGATGGACTTCGAGGTTTTAGTAATATGTGAAATACTCTGAATAGAAAAAAATCCAGTTATCTTTTTGCCTGAGGGTTTATCGCTGCAAACAGATTGAAGGTAGCATTTATCGTGCCAATATTACTATTGTATTGTGAAAATGACGACAGGCACTTTTTTACATAGAATTGAACTATGATGTGAACTATAGGCATCTTTGATTTTGTTGAATGGAGTTTTTCTTTTCTTTTCAAATAAGGAACTATGTATGATAATATGTTTTCATTCAGGAAGTGTTTTAATGAAAAACCGAAAAAGTTATAATTTGAATAATGTAATGATATAAACGCAATAAGAAGAAAAGCAAAGAACGAATTGAATAAAATAAGAATATGTTGATAAATGAAAAATTTTATTGATCTTAATTATTATTTTGATACAATTATTTGAAAAATAAAGTTTTTTATTTTGAATTTTTTTCGGTGCAAATTTGCCTTTTCCTGAATTCATTTCAAAGTCACTGACATCACAACATTTTCTTGTTCTGTTCATTGTGGAACAACTTCGATAGCTGCAAAAGCTTCGGAGTGCGAAAGTTTTCATAAGAATGTCTCCATTCCATTTTTTCAACATCTTGCATTTTGTGCTCAGGAGGTGCAAGAGCATGTAATAAGTTAAGACTGTCGTTAATCACGGTTTTCGGTACATTTTGTCTCCAAATTTTACGAAGCCTAGCTAAAGGTGAACCTTAATTAATTTTTCGTAAGATATCATGTCTACACTTCACTATCGTTGCCCTGTCCAGTTGTTGTCAAGCCGTATGTGAATGTAGAGAAGCATCTTTCAATGTTATTGTCTTAAGACCATCTACTAGTGTATTACCTTTGGATATAATAGAATTAAGCAAGCTTTTTCTGTGATAAAGTTCAGTGAATCTCAAAGTATAGGTTAGATCCATAGGTTGAATAAGAGGTGAACATTAGGTGGCATAAATTTGATAAAAATATTACCGTCAAGAGTAATATCTTCTAGAAAGAAAGCTTTGATAGGAAGATTTTCAATTTTCCCAACGTTTTAACTGTAAATATTTTTGTTCGCTAAATTATTCATACATTGTTAATGTTTTTGTAGACTAGAGGATTATTGAAATTTTTAAAACATGTAGGTGACTTTGCTTTTCCGATTATCAACGGTGTTAACTTGTGTTCACCTAATCAATTGACACATCCTAGGAAAGGTATTTGTTGCTTTGCTAATTTGAAACCAGGGACAGTCTTGTCAGGAAGCGAAAGATAGGTTTTATCAAGTGAAAGTTTCCAGTATAAACCAGTCTCATCTGAGTTGTATATTTGTTGATCAGTTGAATTGAGTGCAATTATGACAATCGACAGTTCTTTTATGAATGGAAGAACTAATGCAGGTTGCGAGGACAGTTTTTCACTTACGATTTTCGAAAATCGTATCCCATTTCGACTTTTGAAACGTAGCAGCCATCAATTGCTTGCATTGAATGTTTCATTTGGTGACATCAACGTCTCACGCTTTGCTTTTGAGCACTCCTCCTTTCTTTACGGAACCATTGTAGAGTTTGTTTTCTATCAAATGATATTCAGCTTCTCTCAAAGTATACTTCTTAATCTTTCGAAACTGTTCGTTGTTTGTTTATAATGGGGCGAGCCCGAACTTTTTTGATGAAGTAGTGTCATTGACACCCTTTCAGAGCTTTTCTATAATCGAAGATTTCTTATAAAGAGTTTTTTTGTTGTTTCAGACATTATTTCATCAGGAAATCAATTCCCAAACACATCTGTCTCTAACAAACACAAAATGAGTACATGCGCATTTAATAAAGTGATAGGCCTCTTTTCACCCTGTAATACTACAGGTCTAAACAAGTTAATTCCTGTTTACTCAGAGGTATTGAGCCGTTCACAGTTACGCAAGTTTACATAACTCGAGTCTACTGTATTGAATCTTTAAGATTGTTCTTTTTTGACAAGCTAGATTAATTGAAATCAAATGTCAGTATTGAAAATCAACCTAAATCTTCTATAAAGCTATATTCATTGTGATACATGTAGTAGATAGGTATTGTAACTAAAACTCAACAAGAATGTTTCACCGTGTTTATTTTTGATTTCGATACGAATATTGAGCATAATAAGTACACTATCTAAGTATGAGTTGAAGGACCAAAAGGTCGTTACCGCCTGAATTTCTGCTTTGTTCCACGTGACGCAAAATATTCGTTCAGTTTCACGACATTTGTCCAATTTGAAGGGCGATGTGCATATTTATTTAGCATACAAACAGCGTCGAGTCTACTCATCCTCAAATCCAATGTTCACAAGGCAATAAATCCCAACAATTATTTATTTCCGAGGCAATGCACTCGATTACCCAAATAATTCGAGTTCGAACTCCTCTTTGTGCAAATCCAGTATAATTAAAATTGGGTCTACGTTGCTTATTGAAGATGATCTCCCCCGGATCTCATCTTACGAACCCGACGACTCCGAGCCGTGCGCCTGCGAATGAAGCCGTTGAAGAGGAAACTCCGCAGGAAAATGAGAATCTGCAATTGTTCGGGTGTGAATTAACTGTGAATAATGTCAACAGCCGTCTTTTCGTTCGTAATTACACAAATGATCCGTGTCATTAAAATGAATTATCCGATTTTCTTCGTTTACGCTCGGGGGGTTCTCGTGTGATGTACGAAGACAATGACGAAACGTTGCATCGGATGTAGACAAGAATATAATTATTCTTGGAATTTGGTTTCTAGGCTGGATTCAAAATGTATCTCTAATTCTTTATTTAGTTCATATAGTTAATCCCATTAGGTATGAGAAGCACATCAATATCAGTATCTTGTTTCAATTATATAATTTTATGCTTTATTATAACTATTTTGAATAGTGTTTTAAAAGTCCCTTTTCAAAGATATACCACTCGACCCAATTTCTCTATAATCAATTTCGATTTAGATGCTGCTGAGAGTAGGACATTGATTTTACATGCTCTGAACCAACTCAGAAATTCGTCTCCCTCAAATCAAAATAGACTTGTCTCAGTTTTTTCTGCTACTCTTTTTTGACTTAGAGAGGGTGGCTTATGTTCGTTGGAGTGTAAACTTTCGTTGTGTGACTTTCTATGTAATATTAAATGTTCATCTTCCATGTAACAACTCGAGATTGGTCCCCATCCAATCAAAATATAAGAAACGACAATATGAAACTAGTTTCTTATAAAGTATATATAAAATATTAATACAAATTTGCGATTGAAAATTTTAATAAAATTTAATTATAAACTGTTATTATTGTAAATGAAATTATTGTAACTGAATATACGTACTTAGTCCTAAAAGCTAAAAATAACCCACATATATAGGGTATCACAAGTTGAGTGGTCTATTAGACGTTAATGGAGAACTAATAATGCTATTATTCGGAAATTTGGGTAGTTGATTCAGCTGGTTTGAAACTCTATTTCTACAATATTTTCACCACAATCGTTATACCAGAAGTGCATACCAACTTTGTTATTTAATAAAGTACACCCTGTATGTTGATGACTGGTTCGATAACACTTGTTATTCCAATCACAAAAACACCTAACATGATGTAGGGTCGAAACCGGTCGTGATTATTGAATAAATTGTAGAAAATAACAAAAGTGTCAAAGTGTCTCATTTCGTTTCACTTTATATATATATATATATATATATATATATATATATATATATATATATATATATTGTAGTTGAAAGATTCTTTGAAATCTTGGCAGTATGGATTGCCCACTTTTCTGCTCATGTCAAATATGAATTGAACTGTTTGATTCGATTTATTAATCATTCAGAAATATTTTCTGTTTGAGTAGAAGTTTCAATTTAATGAAATTATCTGATTGATAACAAGACACGTTCTCTTCTATTGATATCGAAAATATTGAAGAACGGAAAGTTTTCTAATTTTCATAGTGGATGAAATCCTGTTGACCTGATTTATGATATTTCCCTTAATATGTTTTTCCATTTTATCGTTTGGCAGTCGATCGATCGATCGGTGGAAATAATGGAAGATACTTCCAAAGAAAAACACAAAACATGAATACATATGTTTTCCTTTTGCGATAGGTGGAAAAGATTGATGTTTTCCTAAATTAAATTCATCGTTTTTGTTGATACTCGCGTTATAATATGTGCGCTTCATCGTTATTCCTGTGAATTTCCTTTCATTTCTCCACCTTCCGTGGCGGGAATGTAAACGTAAAAACAACGTACGCCGCGTGTCTAAGCTTTACCACGTGATACTATGAAAATATTGCCATAAAAATATTAGTCTTTCATTTTGCTTGAAACCTGTTTTATGTAAAATAACAATACGTAGGGAAGCAATTAATGCCCCTTAAAATGTTATTCCTTTGACATTAGCGTTTCTCGTTTTTTGTTTTCTATGGGTAGAGAGATTTCTTGAATGAATGGAGTAAAGACATTTTGTTACGTTATTATTCTTGTTTCAGTTTTCGCATTAAGGATCTTGCATTTCTTGATCAGCATGAATTTTTATTGATAAGTTGAAGGGATAGATAAGTGACAAAGAAGATGTTATAAGGGTCTACTGATTCTGCTTCTTTATATTATGGTGTCCCAATATAGAAGGAAAAAAATCAAAAGCAGACCTAGTCAATTATTTTATTATATTGTTTCATCAGCTATCCTCTCGTGTATTTATTCATTCAATATTTTACACATCTGAAACTACTGATGTTTTTAAAATTTTCATGAATAAATTTCTCAGAGAATTAAAAAGAATTATTATGTGAACTACTGCTTCATCAGTTGATCAAGAAACAAATCAAATAAATTTGAGAATTATCTTTATCAGTCCTACAGAAGTTTTTCTGTGTAATTGATATTTATTTTGAAGAATTTTCGGAGAGCTCACCGTGGAAGTTTCAAAGCGACGATTAGCTTCTTTATGCATACTTGTTTTTAATGCTTTCTGTGATATTCATATAGGGATTCACGACTTGACTTGACTTCAAATCCAGTAAAGCTCAAGTCAAGCTTCCTTTTCTCAAAAGCTTGAAAAATTCAAGCTTCTTGAATCGTAAAACTTGATATTTTGAATCATAACCCAAATGCAATGAAACATTGAATTTCCTTTTATATTCAATAAGCGCGAGAATGAAGCTTTAAATACACTGAATATTTGATCGGGAAATATTTGAATGAAATTCAGTTTAAGAATCTGAAAATAATTCATGCAGTTGTTGAAGGAAACACAAATACAGAATAAGAACTAGAGTGGAAGTGAAATGAATATTTTCAAATAAAACTTCTGTGAAAAAAAGAAATACCTACATTAAAACTCAAGTCAAAAAAATTCAGATAGTTGATAGTTCGCTGATTTTGAAACAAGAGTTGAAACACATCAACGTTCTAATTGATTTGAGACGTAGCGTTTTGTAAGTTCTTCTTGCGCTGCGAAACGAATTAACTAGATCGAACGTACTACGTTTTGAAATCCCAGTGTGTCGTAGCCAATTGAGGTTTAAGTATGAACTTTCAAGCAGCTTGAAAGAGCTCGATGTCAAGTCAAGCTTTTGGGTTGCAAAATCAAGTCAAGTCGAACTTTGATTTTTCAAAAGCTTGAATTTTAAGCAGTTCGAAAAATTTTCTAGCTGCTTGTCCTGATGAAACCTTATTTTCAAATCTCTTGAAAAAGTTGGTGGTGTAGTATATAGGATTCTTCAACATAACCTCTAGAAACCTTAAGGTGTAAAATGGGGTGAAGGTACTGACCACTTAACTGGATCAGTGTTTTCATTTGATTCCCAAATGAGTGGTATAGAAATCGATAAGAGCTTCGTTGTGTGCTACATTAAATTGTACCTCATCATATTCTAGTGTAACTCAGTTAGGATTTCATAGAAAAAAAATTATCTTCATCAAAGCACTTCGCATATTAGCGCCTAAAACTGTTTTAAATTATATCCTCGAATGCAATAATAATTTTTTGCAGATCAAAAATGACAGTTTTAACGATGCCGTTGTGAAATATGGATTCGTCAGTTCACAAAATATGTTGGCTCATATTAGACTTATCGTGGAGCATTATATTCATAAAAGCAGAGAATTCTAATTGTCGCTCGACGCCCGTTAGTCGTAATTCTTGGGAGCGGTAAATTTTGAAATTTATATATTTACTCACTTCTCTTGCCAATTTTTTCATCGAAACATGCAGGTGAGTGCCAAGATACGTCAGTATATTAATTTCATAACCTCACTTCTGATTGCAGCCGGATGATGAACAAGCACTTATTTTTTAAGGAAAACCCGTTGTCAGTTTGGCGTATACACGAAAGAAGTGAAAGAATCAGTCTTTTAGGAGAACCGATCTCGTCGTTGGTTATTCGCCTAAAATAGGCAACATTTCAACATTTTCGTTGAGATAATATTTTCCCTTTGGTTCTTATAATGAGTTTCAAAGTTAATGAAACTGAAAAACTATGAAATGAGTAAAGTTACACAGATGGGAGTATTTCGAATACTAAAACTACTCTTCATGAAAATATATTGAGTGTTCCTTTTGAAAAACTACAATATGAGGAATGTCTTTTGTGTTTTGCATGCTGGAAAATATATAAACATATAACATATAAACCCAAAATTTCAGTTCTATGCGTGCTGTGTTTTAGACACAACAAACTGTTTAGAAGGTTGCGCAATAATTTTCTACAGTTTTCAAAGATTATGTTGGCGTGTTGGTTTCTATTTTCGGCGTTCAAGGACCACATCAATTAACAGGTTCCCGTTGGTATAGAAGATTTCAATGCGATATGTTTGGCTTAGCGACGATCCAAAGGCACCTCCACCAGAAACAGTGGTCACTCAAGAAAATGTGTATGCTTGAGATTATCCAAGAAGATTGGCATGTAACATATCGAGAGATAGAGGCATCATTGCGGATTTCAAAGACCTTATTAGAAAAAAATTTGGCACGAAGAGTTGCGTGTGAAAAACTAGATTACAATCTCAAGTCGAAAAATTTTGGACCGTTACAACATTGTTAGTGGTGATGAACCTTGAATTTATTCATACGAGTTAGAAAAGAAGAACCAATCTTCTGTTTGGGTGTGCTAAGGAGAAGAGAAATCAAAAGACATCCGTGGCCGAATGGCCTCCAAAAACATGGTAGTTTCAGAAACAAGTCATATAGCAACAATTCCTTCACAATAATAAAGTACAGTTACTGCCAATTTGTACACAACCATTTCTTCAACGCAAGTCGTTAGTAAGCTTCGAGAAATCAACCCCGAACTGCGAATCATCCTTCACCAAGACAATGCAAGTTTGCACACAACCTGTAAAAAATTGAATATTCAATGTAAGAAAACATATTGTATTGCATACGGTCATGACCTAAGTCGAACGAATGCCGAAGTGTATTAATCTTTGCGGACAATAATATCCTTGAAAGCTCTCAATTTCATTTTAGCTTCATATGCAGCAAAACTTCAAAGACATCCCCCGTATTACAATTTATTCGGCCAAACAGATAATAAGAATTCAGCATGAATGATGGAGAATGATATATATATATATATATATATATATATATATATATATATATATATATATATATATATATATATATATATATATATATATATATATATATATATATATATTTCATAATTCCAATAGTTGTTTTGTATTAGAAAAATATGCAATGGATGCACTGCAGTATGTGAGATATGACTTCATTCTCCAACCCCTTTAAAGTAGTAATCAATGCAGTAGCGCAGCAGCAAGGAATGTACCCCTCCATAAATTCCAATTTAATCATGTTCACAAGAAATAACAGATGTATTTTGAACCAAAACCACCCTCGTGCTCGGTTAGTATTTGCCCTATAGGAAGCAAAAATAACCCTTCAGTTTTAAATTGAATAGTCGTGGCAGAATGTAATCCAATACAGTTATATATGTATTAAGTATAGCAAAAATCAAAATAGGATATATGTAATATAATACAATTCTATTGTTGAATTCGGCTTTCATGTAAGTATAACGACAAA
The DNA here is from genome assembly GCA_013387265.2 of Cryptolaemus montrouzieri. Taxonomy (NCBI): domain Eukaryota; kingdom Metazoa; phylum Arthropoda; class Insecta; order Coleoptera; family Coccinellidae; genus Cryptolaemus; species Cryptolaemus montrouzieri. The sequence continues at coordinate 100,979,218 of JABFTP020000001.1, read as the reverse complement.
TAAGGGGTGGAAATAGATATTACCTCACGTTGAATGGTATAGTCAATGGGATTTTTAGGATTATGAAAGGAAAGTGTCTGATATACATTCCAAAAAAATATTTGACAAATTGATAGGAAAGTATTTTGAAGTAAAATGGATTATCAACACTGTTAAGTTTCCTGAAACTGTGCTACAAGAGGTGATTTTCAAATGTTACTGCACTGAAATGATGAGAAAATCAGGCATTTCTCACCAACATCGCATGTTTTGCTTTTGTTGAGCTTTTGTGAAGACTGTATTTTTTATATCGTATAGCGTGCCATGATTTATTGAGAAATCAAATAATGTGCATTTTTTTTCTTCGGTTTACATTATTAGAATTGTGAAAACGGTATTACAACGAAAATAATTTAAACGGACGAAAAGTTGAAAACTATTCGTCATTGTCACACGAACGGTCATTGAAATAACGAGGCTGCTGTTTAGTGTTCTGCTCACAAGCAATGGTCCATAAAAAAAGCAACAACTTTTAATGCAATGATCTACCATGTCGGTATACGTCTTTTGGAGTATTCTAAACCGTGAAAAAATATAATATATTTCTTAATATTTTCATATGTTTATTACGATCAATAATAATATAAAAGCTGTTTAAACAATGTGTCAACTAGACTGTTGAAATACATTTAAGTGAAGCCATCAAATTCAGTTTGTGAAGTGTTTCTTCAAGGAAATACAGAAAAATAACTTCAGCTCATCAATAGTCTGATCCGTCTTCGTAGATTAAACGGATAAAATTTCGAGTCTAAGTACGGAGAGAATGTAATATCCGAAGAATATTTGCAATATTCAATAAAACGTATATTAAACTTAGGAAACTCGATATTTGAAAGCAGGCATTACCAAGATGTAACTCAATTTCTGGATCAGTTATTTCAAGGAAACTTTACTAAACATTTCCATCTTGAGAAAATTGAAAGGAATACTCTCAAAGATGTATTCGTTAATGGCTAGAACACGAGCAGGCGTAGTCACAAAGCGAATGGAATAAAATTTTCCACAAATTCAAATTGTGGTTAACGAGTTTTTCGAAATTTAAGAGAAGCTATCACGAAGCGGAACAAGAATAACAAGCTGGAATTGCCATCTGCACAAGTCGTCGCCTTCAAATGTACGACTTCAAAGGGAAAAGGCTTACTAATTTATTTCAATTAGGAAAATAGAGTTAGCTTTAAACATCTTGTGAGTCGCAGGTCGCTTTCTCCAATGTTTTCAATTGCGGAGGGTTCTGATTTCGTTTTCATTAAGCTCTGATCTTCGAGAACGTCTCCGAATTGCCACTTTTTCTGTTTTTGTCACTTGAAATCAAAGCTTCCGGGTAATTCAAGAACTACAGTTTTCGATTTCCTGGAGTGGAATGTCAAGGAATTTCGGCTACAAGTTTAAAGACGGAAATTTGGCTGAAGGAATTATTTAGTACCATCAAAAAGAGATAATTATATATTCAATTTAACAAACAGTATTCAAACTGAAAAATTTCTTTTGATGCTTATATTTGCAATTATATTTTCAATATTTTCAATCTTGATGCAAAACAATCAAACTGATTCAGAATTTATTTGTACAGCTCGCTAATTTCCAATTCATGAGTTCTCAATATGTATTTATATATATGATTGTTGTGAAGCCAAGTTGAGGTTTGTCTCCAGAAATTCATTCTCGAATATTTAACACTGTCGAAATTTAGCAAAGAAGTTCATTTAATTTGATTTCAAATTTTTTGTTTCCTAAACGTCAGAAATGTTGAGATAGTCAATTGGTGTTTATATCTTATCCCTTGTCAACCTTTTTAATTGAGTCAAAAGTGATTCAAGACAGAAAAACCACGTCTTCGTTGCCAAGAATCAATAAGTAAATGATAAATATATTTGATCGTTAGGCGTCATTTGATTAAACAAACATGTGTTGGTTTTTCATCGCAACAATGGGCTCTGTCGTATGCCTTTTATTATTTGCTACTTCAAAATCCACTCTTATCGTTTCGTAACGACTCCAATTGTCTTCTGGCTCTTTAAGAAACTCAAAACAAAATTTTAGTGGTTGTGACTTAGTCTTGTGAAGATAACAGTAACATAGAAGAAAAACGATGAGTAACAAAGCAATAAATTTCAGGAATGTTTCAACTTTATTCATCAGTCTTCGAAATCCACTGATTCCAAATTTGTCAAGTTTACAAAGCCCGGAAAATTGAATTAACGTTTTAAACATACCTCGTAGTTGAGGCGATTTTTCCTAGTTTTTTGATTACACAGGGAACAATCTAGCATTAGTCTCTCATTGAGAAAATAAATAATTTGTTACTATCAAAAGTCCGAGTAGTTTTTTAATAAATTAAATGTTGGAAAACTCCCTAAGTTACCAGATTTGAAAAAACTGAAGGACCTTTTATCGATGACATTTTTATATGAATTTGAATTCACAATTGAAGCAATGGAATTATTTTATTTTAGAAAGAGAAATTTTTAGGGAAAAAGGTACGAAAATCAGAAAAGATTTTAAAACTTACAATTTCGGTATGCACTCTCGATCGTAATAATAGGAACGATATATTTTTCATTTTGTTTGTAAAATTTAACTCAATTGGAAAGGAAGGATGAAGGACAAGAGAAAAGCCTGAAAATTTGTGGAAATTTAACAGAATAACGCCTATCTATTGTGAAATAAAATGAAACAAGAACAAAATTGAAGAAAGATTTTAGATTCTAAAAATTTATGGGATATTATTAACGAGTAGATAATGAAGAAGGGAGAATTTCTATAAGCTAGAAGGATTTTAAGGCAATATACCTAACAGATCAATCATGAACGAAAATGGCTAATGTACTTTGTATGCAAGCTTTGCTTTTCTATGAGCCGCTTAAGATCCGTAAGGGTGTTGAGAGTAACAATTAACTTGTTTAAACAACACAGAAGCATTAGCATCACAAGTGCGTAATCCGGCGATACGTTGGGCCGAAATCGCATCAATCCATCATGCAACTTGTCATTCCCACAAAGCTGGAACGTTTACACCTGGACGTTTTAATATCTGAAAAATCCCGCGGCGAAAAAACATTTATTTAAAACACATATTTCGAGCAGATGCTGCCGAAATTACGATCGGGGGCCTTTGGAACGAAATATTACGTTTAGATTAGGGAGAGAGATTGCCGAAAAACGAATTAAAACATTGCTTTCTCTGCACTTCCGACCAACTATGTAAATTAAAAGTTAACCTCTACATCTCTGTTGGATGATGCCAGCCAGCCCGCAATCCTATATTAAAATTTTCTGCTGCAGATTTTTCAATGCTGTTACAAATTGTTTTCGACGTCAAATCGGGATTTTATTAAACATAAATATTCCGTTAAGGCTAAAACGTTTTCATTATATTTCAATGAGCGGTATTTTTTCTGTGAGACTTTCACCTGCGTTTCCTGGAGGGCAAAGAGAACCTTATCTACGATGAAAATCTGAAAAATACGAGCGAACTTATGCAAAATGAGTTTACTCGAAGGAGTCGAATCAATGAGTTCGGCGAGTATTATGCATTCACAAAATTGATCGTATATTATTTGAAAGCTTCTCTTCACGATTTTTTAATGGCTTATCTTACCTCCAAGATGAAGGGGCTTTTAAAATTACACGAACACTCCTGGTATATGCATTTTGTGATTCATCGACGTAATAAGAACTCTATTCACCTTTTAAGTTTCTTCGGGGCGTCAAATTGTGTTCTTTTCACATAAGATGACACTTCCCTAGTCGCTGGTACTTTCAGAAAAATTTAAGCTAAATAAATTGCAAAATATTTATAAATAAAGCCGCTTAGTGATGGTTTTCTCTTCATCGATCGAAATAGGAGATATTTAGTAAACGTTGGATAAGCATAAATATCTCTAGCGAGTCCCAGGTATTAAGCAGATTAGGGCGAACGAAAGAAAAAGCTCGATTTAGACAGCTTGCGTTTCGTTCTTGTCGGTCATTTTTTGTTGTTGTTGTTCCGATTTGACGTGAAATATACACTGAAAAGGTTGAAAGGGAAATGTGTATAATTCCTAGTGATGAAAATATAGTTTGTGTGAAGCAATATCGCGAAAATTCGCTTTAGAATTAGATCGGCTCAAATTGAGCAATTTAGTCGACATTGTTCTCGGGGCCGAATAACGTTTGTTTTTCTCACATATTCCAACCTCCTTCCTTGCGAAATTGTTGTTTTAAGTATGGAAGCAATTCTCGGAGGCTGAAAGGAAGCCTTGGAATCCACAACCAATTCTGTATGGTGTGGAATATGTGTGGGAGGCATCATCGTTCCATCCTTTTTGAAATGACAGACTATAGCTGTGAATGATGTGCGTTATCGGTGAATGTTGACGAATTTTTTTTTCGCCACAACTCGACGTAAATATCTCATGTTTCTAGTGACACCATCGAAATATTAGTTCTTGTGGAATTATGTGAAATCCTTGGTTCATTGAATCGGGGGATTAAAATTGAATAATGTGATATTCAAAATATACTTTGTCGCACGTTGTGCAATAAAATATAAAACAAATTTGATATTCAAAATCATTCAAAGCAACTTTTCAATTCGCTTATTTCCTTTAGAAATGTGCCAGAGCCAGTGTTCTTATTTCATCTGAAAATCTGCTTGAGAATAGTTCATTCTAATTCTTCTGAAATTGCTGTCTTCGTTGACAAAATAATTGGACTTGTTCTGACTTGAATGAAGAAATTAATAAAACTCATTTAAATAATATAATCTAGCATACCAGGCGGAAAGTTTCACTTATTAAAACATTGCACTGCCTCGGTAAGCCCATGCCTCGGAAATTGCTACATATAAATTTACCTTGAGATGACGTTAATGAAATTTTCTTATTTCTGTATTTATTACGATGCTGCGTTTGTTAACTAAACCGTCTCATCCCTCTCAACCCCCCCGCATAGCAGCACCACTTGCTGCGGATTTCGACGTGTTCGTTGGTCTCTTTTTGTGCCAGTTATTTCATTATGAGGTGCAAAATATGTCGCGGCGAAACAATTGGGGTTGGGAATTTATCGTATATACGGCGGCACGGGGTTCATGAAAGGGTTACTCGAATGGGGTGAAAAGAGGAGAAGCTTAGACATATTTGTAAGCCATATGAATCTCTATAAATTTTGCAGGAGACGACATAAAATATTCAAATTAACAATTGCTTATATTCTTTATGAAATGAATTAACTATCTATAATCAAACGTGATACTGAATAATTTACATCTGTCTGATTTCGATTGATAGTGTTGAATCTTTTGATAAATTTCTACCATTCTGCAGAATATTCGAAAATAGAGCTGTAAATTAACTATTTCTGTTTTTCAACGATTGCAGCTGGAGATATGTGAGAATGGTTAGATACGCGAAAGATATCTGTAGCGAATATCGAGTAATTAGGGCGAACGAAAAGATATTCTCGGTTGTGACTGCTCGAGTTTCGTCCACGTCTGCTATGTCTTCTTGAGAATTGAGGTTAATTTTGAACAGACTCGGTTTTCTGGTGAAGGCGATATCAAACGCTGATTTCTTTCTGAAAAAATCGCTCTCTGGGGGAAATTTATATATTTCAGAACTGTAAAAATATTCAGAAATTATATAGTTTTTTAGAGCAAATTCGACTTTACAATAAACAAAAATTCAATGTTAAATACATGATTTCGATAGATGTTTTTTTTTCTTAAAAAACAATTTAACGAAAAAAAGGTAAAAAGGCTTCTTACATTCTGTATGAAGATGGACATTCCGCTCTTCCATTCCGTTACCGAATTTTTCATCAAATATTAACATACGTTTTATTTGATGCAATTCAAAATGAGGAACGGAACGATATCTAGTTTCAACAAAATGGTGCAACGTGTCATATAACTTTGAAACTATGGATCTTCAGATCTCTTGTTTCTTGAACGTGTTATTTCGAAAATTGGTGATTTCAAGAGAACTTTTTGTTGTATTTCAAGTATCTTTCTGACGACGAAATGATAACATTCTTCGAAAATCAGTGGTATATCTAGCCATTTTTTCCCAGAAAAATTAATATAATATATATATATATATATATATATATATATATATATATACGCAATTTCCATTTCCCCTGAAAAGGATATAGTTCTCCAAAAGGTAACATTTGAATAACTTCATAATGTATCTATTTTTTAATTCGTACTCTAGCTATGCGGCATATAGAAAAAATATGTGCTATTCGGAAATCAACTTAGAGAATTATCCGTGATGGATGAGTCTTGTCCGATGTGAGTTTTGTGGACTACCATCCTATACAATTTGTGTATACAAGATAGGATGAATTGACCAAAACCTCGCATTCGTGGAAAATGAACTTTCTCATAATACTGTGTCCTATAAGATCCGAAACAACTTTCCAAAATTTCAAATATGCATATAATTTTCTATTACACCGATATCACGGTGCTGTTTTGGCGTCTGACCTTAAAAAAATTTGTTCTAGGAAAAACTACATTGAATAGATTTTAACTAAATTAAGCGAAACCACTTTAGTATAAAACTGCCTCTATATTCGGAAGGTGTCTGCATTTGTAAGTACAACGTATTATTTCGACAAGCCACGGATGTTCTCTATCACCAGGGAAGATATTTTTCTTTCCTACTGAATCACCCTGTATAAGAGAAACTATACCATAGTTGGTTAGAAATTCGACAGTGTATTTCAAGAATCTGTTGGTGATCCTTCTTAACGAAGAGTGCCTATCATCATCAGCCAGATATGGAAACTCCTTAAAAATTCACCCCCTCGTAAAACATAAGCCCCACTTTAATCGTCGATTCACGTCTGTTTACTGTATTCGTCATATGCCACCCCAATAATGATAAGAAATTTTAAAACGTCATTCGAAATGGTTGGGAATAATGTGTTTGAACCACTAACACGTGTTTCGAGATATTATTTTACTACGCATTTCTTACCACCTCGTGAAACGAGCCCGATACCAATGCTGCGTGGTGAATTTATTTTTGAATCCGTATCTTGGGGATGCTTTTAAGTTTATCGTCGAGTGAATGACTACCGGAAATGTTCAATTTGTATATTATAATATATTCTGTTGAAGTGCTAAGCAATCGCTGCAAGTTTCTTTGACTATTGTTATGGGGTACAGTGAACTATTTCAACCTTGGTCTTTTGATTATCATATTTGTACATTACTTCAATTGTTCTTTATATATGATTCTAGAAAAATTATTAATATCTGAGGTTATCGAAAACATAAAAAATACTGAAAAAGGAACACTAATTCCTCACTTCCTTGTTAATTGCCTTAGTAGCTATTTCCAAAATCGCTTCTTTGCATCTATTAATAATGGGGAACGCAAAGATTGAAGCAGCCAGATTATGAAATTGCAGAGAGAATATTATGCCAGTATTGCAGAAATCATAAATACCAACTTCTTAGTTTACTGTTTCAAGGCTTTTATTCTGGGAACATAGAACGTCCAAAGAGTCGAGGTATATATAAAAAGGCCCAGAAGCTTTTGAGCGTGAGTAGCTACCAATGTTTTCATGTTCCAAGCAGAAACGGGATATATGCAAGAAAGATATCAAAGTCAATAGATTAGGAATATCTTTGACACCCACGCAGACTCGGAAATATTGCACTTCAACCCCAAACTGGCAACGTGATAGCATTATCTCCTAAAATTCCAACTAGAATGCTGGCTGTTCTGCTTGTTGTGATATCTAAGTCTTACAGGGAATAACAAGCAATATGGACGCCTCAGAATTTTAGGAGTATAAGAAAAGGCTAATAGGATGATAATATTGGATAAATGAGAATCGCATAGCCTACACTCTTCAAGAACCTTTCGTTTCACAGATGTGATTTGATTTGATGTGTGTTCACGCGATTCTTAAAGAGGCCCAAATTGTGACCAATCGGAAAGATGTTCGATGGAAGCGAGTCCATACTAGACTAGGCCTGTAGACAAAAGAATTTTGATAGAGAGGTATGTTGCTTTGCTAGTTGGACCATCCCCTGATGAGAGTTATCTGCAAGCCCAGTTTTTCTTTGGAATTTGATTCTTTCCGCGACCAAGCCCCTCAGTTCCTCAGAGCATTTACCATGGAAGTATTTGTAAAAAATAGAAATATCACCAACCTGAAGAGGTTGGAGATCATATCTCCAGGTGGTCGATGAAGTGCACTTCTCCCATCTGGGCACTATTCAATAGATGTAATGAATGTTTGGGTGCGGAGTCCCACGAGTCAGCTTTGAAATCGTGAAGCACTGCTTAGTCTTGAAAAGACAACTGAGTTTAGCAGAAGCAGATTTGGCAATGGCTGACACATAGTCATGCAGCAGGCTCCGCTGTTGACGGTGATGTTGAGTAGGTTCATGTTTCTTTCTGAAAAAATTTGATATCCTCTCATGATTAAAGAAGTTTCTGCAGTAGTGAATTTTCTGGAGAAAGTTGTTATTCGCGTTAAAACTCACCAAGTTCAACCGGCCATATTCGGATATCTTCTCAAAGCCTGAATTTAGTGACATGTTCTATTGGTATCTTTGCTGGTGTGTTTCCCCAACAGTTAGAGGATTCTGACTAGAAAATGAGGACATCAGAGCACAGTCGTCCGCGAACCCAAATATTCTGTTTTCGGTGGAGTGTAGCAGATCTTTAATCTGCAACAGAAAAAGAGTAGGTGAGAGTATGAAGTCCTGGGGTACTCCGGCATTAAACTGGAAAAACTCACTCGTTATACCATTAACCACCAGCTGAATCAATTTATTGTAGAGGAGGCTGCTAACTTCATTTAAACTACAATCTTAGGTGTGACTTTGATAAAACTTATGACAACAATAATTTGCAATTAGTTTTCCAGATTTTAAATAGGCACAAATTTTCTTAATTCCAATTGAAACTGGCCGAATATCGAAGCATTTCATCTTCTACTTCCCACCATGTAAGGTAATTCATCGGAAAATCTAAACAATAATATTCTCTCGGTAATAAAGATTTTGACAAATTTTTTTCATGACTCATATTTTAGAAGTGAGGACATTACAACCTCTGTTTCGCAATATTGGGGGTTGTTGTTGATATTTATTTTTTTGTACTCGCACCCTCAAAATAGGAATTTTGAACAAAGTACCCTTAGAATTCAAACTATTTATGAACCCATATTCATCCTAATCCGTTCAGCGGTTTAGTTGTGAATGAGTTTCATTCAAATTTAGTAAGGTTTCATTGACATTTTGAAAGAATGTAGAAATCTTTTCAACCATAATGAAGCTTAGTAAATGACATTATTATATATTTTAATCATCATTGCTTTTGAAATGCCTCTGAATTGTAAAATATAATAACTCTATATAGTATCACATTATTTATCGAACGAAGAAAAATTCACATGATTTGATTAGGTTATTGAGTCCCATACATCAATTTCTTATCTTATCTATCATGCAACTAACATAAGTGCAAAAAATTTCCCATGAATTCTGCACGTATTTAGCTATTCCCTGAAGAATCGAGCTATAAAATACATGTTAAATGGATCATGGAAACCACACAATGCGAAATTGATATCTCCAAAAGATGCCGCTTTCGAATCCACCCCAAATTGCGAAATTGAAAGGGTCACGTGTTAGGTTTTAGCTTCATTGTGTTTCATGACTTTGTATTTTTATCCCTTATTGATGAAGTTCTCGGTACCAGGCATTTTTGTAGATTTGATGTATTTGAAAGTGGGGAGGTTAGCAATCGAGCAGCGTTCGATTATGAAGTCCATGTCATTATTCAGTTTCCTAAATTCAGTGGATGTTAATAGTTGAATAAACATATTTTGAAGATCTCGAATGAAATACTCAAAGGTATCCATTTACTCATTCGTAAATTGGCAACAGATCCTCAAGGTTGCACAACAGTGAGAAGATTTTTATCTTCTAGTTTTGTCTTATGAAGAAATATGGCGAAAATTATCTTGTAGAAAGTTTTACGATTCCAGGATGGATTCGAGAAATTTTTTTTGCCTATCGGTTTGTGAGTTATTCAGTAAACTTGTGATTTTTCAAATTCGAAGTATTGGTGATTTTAATATCAAGTGGGAGAATTATTTTCTCCTTTCAAATAAATCACATGCTTCCTTAATTCTTTTTAACATCAGCCACTTTCATTGAAAAATGGGAAATCCATATCTATTCACTAGAAATATCGCAGATATTTCGATTTTGTGGTACAATTGGTTTCTCTATGTACGCCAAAGATCTCCTTCATTAATTTCTGTATTGAAAGCAATATAGTTTACCCCTTAGAACATAGATTTTCCGTCTTTTATGACTATTGATATTATATCAATAGCGTTGATTCTGTGAAAACATTCATTTATGTTTATATCGTTCTCTATCTGCTTCGAGAATTTCTACTTATGACTGAATAGTTATGGGTCTACAATTTCACATTTTGAAGTTGTTGGAGGAAGAATCTTATTTCAAAAGATTCTCTGTGAGGAGACAGCCGCATAAGTCTATTTTCGGGAGATTGAAGAACAATTTGATTGCTGGAGGTTCTCTCAAAGCACAACGGAGCAGAATATATGAAGTTGAAGATAGAGAAGATGCTATCGTCGATGTTTTAGGAGCAGTTGTAGCCCAACCAGAATTTTCAAAACTTCAAATAGCAATGGAAATTGGCTCTTCAAAGTCAAGGGCTCTCAGAATTTTCAAGGAGAGTAAATTCAGACCCTATAGAAAATGATAATTCCTCTAGCCTGGTGATAACCAATGACGACTTAATTTCAGTTACTGGAACCTTCAGAAAACAAAATCAGATCTGACTCATCTAGATTTTTTCCTCTGGGGGCATGTTGAGAATTTATTGTATGAAGAAAAGACGACACATAGTGCCGGTGGCATTATATCTCGAAACATATAATTACGTTATGCTTTACTAAGAAGAGAGTAAAGATAAGCACTCCCGGTAGCTGACCCCATAGCCGTCTTCCAGGAATCGACTATCTTCTCAGGTGTCTATGTTCAACACTTGTAGAACCATTTGAATTCATTATAAGATTAGATTTGATACTGTTCAGTCCTTTATCGTATTGTACGTTGTGACTTAAAATAAAATAGTTTTTAAAACAGTTTTCGAATCTTTTTGTTTATAACTGGCGCTGCGAACAGGATATCGCGACTGGACCCCGAAAATCGATTTCGAAGGTTCCATTAGTGAATACGGACTTTAAAATTCTTTCATCTACCGAAAAAAGACAAAGTGCCGTGTTCGGAGAACTCCAGGTGACTCTCAAGTCTTTGTGCGATATTCCAACCAACCACAGAGGATAACATCGAGGAACACTCACTTTAGGATGCAAATCTTGGTGCTGTAAGTCCTTTTCTGTTCCTCTCCTAATTTTAAGTAATTGCTTGTTTCATACCTATCAGAATTATTTTTCACTTATGTCCGATTCTGATCTTAAAGATTCAAACGAAATCGAATTAATTGCTGCAGACTTAGAAACTCTTAATCTAGGAACCACACAGGTTCGAACAAATAATTTCCCCGATTTAAGAATAAAATCACATCCCTTGAGGAAAGCTAGATTTTCGCTTATTAATTACGAACGTATACAGGAAGAGACTCTGCTAGAAATGAGTCTTAATCAAAGTCAGACAAACTCAACACCTATTCCTTCAGGAACTACATCAAACCTCGAACCACTTTCTAGAAATGATATTCAACTTCTTTTACAATCCATCCCTGAATATTTTCCTGGCGAGAACCTTTCAATTTTTGTAAATGAAGTCGATAACTTATGTAAGCACTTAGAGGGTAGGTTAAATGCAGATTTAGTTTATGTGGTAAATTTTCCATAAGATCTAAAATCAAAGGCGAAGCAAGAGACTCTTTCTTTCCAAACGCTACAAATTGGCCTTCGATAAGGCGTGTTCTTTTACAAAATACGGTGATCAGAGAAGTGAAGATCTTTTAGTTTCATCACTTACTCATTGTGTTCAAAAAGAAACGAAACATACATGCAATATTATAGTAGAATTCTCAAAAGTTACAGTGACTTAATACAATATCTTACGCTAAATATAGCAGATCCTGTATTTTTTGAATACAAAAAGCGAGATATGGAGAGATTGGCTCTTAAAACCTTTCAAATTGGTCTTTTAGAACCACATAGAAGCTTTTTGAGTAATTTCAATCTAAATTCTATCGAAGATTGTATAAATAAATGTCAGTTTTATGACAATAGAAAACAAGAGTGGGAGTTCAGTGAGTTTATTAGAAGAACTCAAGAACCAGATAGGAAACCTCAACAAAATTTTCTGTTATCCAGATCCATGATCAATACGAATCGCCAACCTCGAAATCAAAATTCTCTTTCATTTACAAATCAACAATCCCCTAGATTTGTACAACAATCACAAAATTCTTTTTCTTCCGCAAATCAACAACCTTCTAGCTTCGTACAACGATCACAGAAAATAAATCTAGAAAATTTCACTAATAAACCTTATTCTCACAATAACCAGGGTTTTCCAAATTCCATAAATAAGCCTCTTCCTTCATGGAAGGTACCACTTACTAACAAGAAAGTTTTTGGAACAAATCCAGGTTCCAGTTTTACAAAAACGAAATACCAACCAACCCCAATGTCGACATCAACCATAGTACGACAACAACATCCACATCAAAGAACTTTTGAATTTGAAGAACTCTATAATGTCCAAACTCAAAACGATGACTTCAATGAACACTTTGAAGAACTACTTGACGAAAATCTTTATGACGAAAACCTTTATGACAAAAACGACGAGACTGACGAAAATTTTCGGTCAATGGCCTCGAATCCCAACAGAAATAGATCTGAACTGTCTAAAAACTAAGTCAGAAACTACCATTCATTTACTTACCTCAGGTAGATCTCAAAATTTTAATTGATTCAGGTGCAACAAATTCGGTCATAAATCCAAAACCAGCTTTTGAAAAATTCTCAAAATTCATGTACAAAAACCATTCCACGTTTATAGTCTAGGAAATACAATTTATGCTGAAAATAACTTGAAAGTACCTTTTGCTTCATGAAATTGGTATTTTTGATGATATCCACTTTCACGTCGTCAAATGGCATAAAAACTTCGACGCTCTATTGGAACTCATGACCTACAAAAATTTTGTGCAAAATAGATTATCAAAGAAATATTTTAGAAATAAATAATTTAGAAATTCCATTCTTTCTACAATTCGCTGATTTCAAAATTGAACCCCAACGTGTAAGAATTAATTCAAGTATCAAGGTACCTGTTTCCATCGAACATGGAGAAATTATTTTTCCAGAAACAAAATTTCATGAAAATTTTACAGTCCCAGAATGTATCGTTAACGCTCGAAACGGCTATTGCATTCTTCCAGCTCACGAATCTGCTGATATCGAAGTCAATTTTCTGAAAGAATCCCTGTCACACCATTTACGAGTCCGAAATTTCAGAACCACACTTAGAAAACAACAGGAGTCTGAAAATTGCAGACCATATCAGAACTGCGCATATGAATTCCGAAGAAAGGCAGAAGATATTGAAATTATGTGGTAAATTCGAAATATTTTTATAATGAAAACTGCGACCTCTCATTCAGCAATACGGTAAAACATAAAATTCGTACTAAAGACGAAGAACCAGTCTTTGTGAAATCTTTTCGCCATCCAAAAACAATGCAGTTAGAAATTCAAAATCAAGTTCAAAAATTACTAGACGATAAAATCATAAGACCATCAATTTCACCTTACAGTGCACCGGTTTGGATCGTACCTAAAAAAGGCCGACGCATCTGGTAAGAAAAAATACCGTATGGTGATTGACTTTCGCCGCTTAAATGAGAAAACTATCGAAGATAAATATCCACTTCCTCGAATAGACGAGATTTTGGATAATCTAGGTAAAAGTCGTTACTTTTCGACAATTGACCTAGCCAGGGATTTCACCAGATTGAAATGGACGAGAATTCAATCGAAAAGACAGCATTCACTGTCAATAATGGGCATTACGAGTATTTACGTATGCCTTATGGTCTCAAAAATGGTCCTAGCACTTTTCAACGCGTGATGGACAATGTCCTGAAAGAATTTCTACATAAATTCTGTTTCGTCTACATGGACGACGTGGTCATATTTTCGAAAAGTTTACAGGAACACATCTGTCATCTTCAACTAATTTTTCAAAAACTTCAAAATTTCAATCTCAAAATTCAGCTTAACAAATCTGAATTCCTCAGTAAAAACATAGAATTTTTAGGTCACGTTATAACACCCGAAGGCATAGCTCCAAATCCGTCTAAAGTAAAAGCAATTCAAAATTACCCCATTCCAAAACCGTCAAAGAAATTAAATCATTTTAGGCCTAATAGGTTACTATCGAAGATTTATCCAGAATTTTGCAAAATAGTTTCCCCATGACAAAATGTTTAAAAAAGGCGCAAAATAAATTCTGACGACCCAGAGTATATTTCAAGTTTTCAACTTTGTAGAGAACTTTTGATGAATGCTCAATTTTAGCTTATGTAGACTACGAGAAAGACTTCAAAGTTACTACAGACGCATCAAACGTGGCAATTGGAGGCGTTCTTTCACAATCTGATCGACCCGTTGCCTACTATTCTCGAACCTTAAATTCAGCTGAACGCAATTACTCGACAATTGAAAAGAACTGTTAGCAGTACTTGACACAACGAAATTTTTCAGACCTTATATTTTGGAAGAAAATTTACTTTAGAGACAGACCACCAACCACTGGTATGGCTCTACAAATTAAAAGAACCAAATTCTAGGTTAATTCGTTGGAAATTGAAATTGGACGAATTTGACTACGATATTGTACACAAGAAAGGTAAGGAAAATATAGTAGCTGACGCTTTATCTCGTGTAGAAGTGAATAATACCGAAAACAATGACGCCACTGATACAGACGACAGCTCTATTCTACAAATATCGAAGAAATTCCAATCTTGACTGACGAAGACTTAGACAGAATTTTAGAATCACAAAATGACGATATTATCCAGAACCCTGAATATTCCGAAATTCTGAAAGAGCTAGAGAACTCTAAAGATCAAAACAACACTCACCAAGACGACCAAAATTCCTGCGATACACTTCATTCAACCCAAGAAGATAACGGTAAAGCTATCCCAATTAGTGAATCTTCAATTAATACTTTTCCCAATAGAATCATTTTAAATACTAGCGAACAATATAAGGTAAAGTACACTAAACCATTCAATAAAACACCTACATAGTATCCATAAGAAATAATTCAATAACAACCGACTTATCAAAAATGTTCAGAGAAATATTTCGACCGAACGAAACTTATGGTATTTTTTCATAGACCACAATCTACGCCAACCTTTCATTCAGTTTTGCAAAGCAAATTTCAACTATGCAGTAAAACTTATAATTTCTAATAATTTTTGCAAAGACGTAACACTAACAGAGAATCAAAAGACACGGTTAAAACTTACCATGACAAAACCCACAATGGTATTACAGAGACGTATAATTATCTGAAACAAAAATACTACTGGCCTAACATGAAAAACACCATAGCCGAAATTATTAATAGTTGCGAATTATGCCTCAGATCAAAATATGAGAGAAATCCGTACAAACCAAAATTTTCGGGACCAATTTTAAAAAGACCATTTGACGTCATCCACATTGACACATTTTCTTTTCAAAATTCCAAATTCTTAACAGTTATAGACCTTTTCTCGAGATATGCACAAGCATACCTTGTAAAAGACGGAACAAGTCTCACAATTTTGAATAAATTACGTCACTACTTCTCTCATCACAACCTACCAAAAAAGATTGTTTCAGATGCAGGGAAAGAATTCCAAATAAAAACACTCATAGAATTCTGTAAATTAAACAAAATCGACCTACACTTTACAACAGTTAATAATCCAAATTCAAACTCACCAATCGAACGTTTTCACTCTACAATTCTGGAGAAACTCAGGATTCTCAAACTCAAGAATCAGAATGAAATTCCGGCGAATCTAATGATATCCGCCACCCTTATTTATAACCAATCAATACACTCATCCACAGGATATTCCCCATTCCATTTACTTTACGGACCTTACGATAGACCAATAGATTTTGACTTAGACATGACTGTTTATGAACATTATAATGAGAAAAAAAACAAGAAATTTTACCGTTTTTCGATCAAGTTTATTCAAAAAATGAAGAAAAGCTAGGAAAATTTTAAATAAGCGTAACGAAAATCGTAACGATCCTCCCGATTTAGAACAAACAGAAGTGTTTGTTGAAAGAAATAGACCTCGAAAGGTTGATCCTTTTCGAAAAAATTTCAGTTGAATGTCAAAAAGACAGTAAAATTATAGGAAAACTGAAAAATCACGCACGACCACTGCAAACATCAAACATGTAAAGAGAGTAAGGAAGGGTATTTCTTGTTTACAGAATACTCGATATTACTGTCGCAGATCCAAATGAACCAGGGCCTTCATCGAGCCGATTAAAAATAATGGATACTTCGAAGAACCCTTAGGCGAAGTCAAGTTCTTCGACCATTATCACAATTTTCTTTCATTCATTAATACAACAAATTTGATGGCTAATTATAAAAATTTGCTCTACAATTCTCGGGTACTTCAGAGAAACAGCACCATCGACAAGTTCACTCATCGAATCTATCTCCAACTCGATCGGAATTTGCAAAAGATCGAACAATTGATCAGTAAAATAAGTTATAAAAGAATAAAACGAGGACTGATGAATTTCCTTGGGACAGGTGTAAAATTCATTACCGGTAACCTTGATGATGATGATCTTAAAACAATAAACGAAAATCTAGAGGCTCTCCACAAGAGCAAGAGTTCTGAAATAAATAAAATCCGACACATAGTGCCGGTGGCATCATATCTCGAAACATATGATAAATATTCAACATGAAAATATACCACAAGCTAGAATGAAAATACTAAACATCTAAAAATAGGGCCATTTTCAATAGATTTTTACTTAATTTAAAGTTAAGTTGTTCCTGCATATTTGCAACGATATATTTTGGCATTAGAGGTGCTCTGTCATATACATATTCTGATATCGTAAGACAAAATTCTCCTCTTTTTCTCGCGGTACTGAAATTGATATTTTCAGTTTTTGTAAACAAAAATATAGGAACCCTTTAAAAATTGTCATTCGTAGGTTCATATGGACCAGTCTGTATATTAATTTGTATAACCTTTATTCCTTGATTAAAATCTAAATTAATTATCTCAATTAAAAGTTGTTGAAAGCCGATTAATTTCACAGAACGTTTCGGCGGTAGTTTTAATTTTCTGTTCGACTGGAATTCTTAGCTACAAGATCCGCCGAATTCGAAAGGAAATAAATTGGAAATCTCCGAGTTAAATCTGGTGATTGAAATGCATTTACAAATTATTTAATTTTCCGCCTTGAAGAACATATTTGTTTCCTTAGGCATGCCAAGTCGACTGGAACTAATGCTGAAATAACAACTATAGAGGAATCTAATCTCTCCCTTTATGCTTTTGCTTTTCTTATTGACGAAACAGAATTCCGTTTTGTACCTTTCGTTTTGAAATGTTCACATTTCGTTTCACAAAAGCATTTATTTCGTTAAGACTTTTTGAGATTTGATTGGGCACTCAAGTATTTATGTAAAAACAATCAATTAAGTATTTTATCAGAGGGAGGGTAAAACGATTATTTAATATTTTCTCTAAATTTTACCGTTCATTGTCGATTACAGTGAATAAATTAGCTAACTATTTACTTGTAAATCACATTTGATTTATAAAAATTAATGATCCCAATTGTGAGTGGGAAAAAGAATGCACCCTGTATTTCATTCAATTTCAATCAATGTAGTCATTATCGATGAGAAAAAGATCGTTATTTCTTTTATTCATAATTGAACAAGATAACTCTTCAACTTGCGAACAATATTTTCACAATTATTTAACAATTGTAACAAATTACTTTATTGAGAGGAAAAGGATGATTCTTCCTAGTGGGCAGATTATTTTTGTTAGATCGAATATTTTTTTTAATGAAGTTTACTCAATCCAAGTATCAATTTATGGAATATAGAACAGTGAAAATATTGAAGTCTGGGAGTGATGCAATATAGAAGAACTGTTGTATCACTGCCAGTCCCAAGTAATTTTCATACTAGAAAATTTCATTGAATTCTCTTCCTCGTTCGAACGAGCCATTGTATGTAAAATTACTCAGGTTCAATTCCCAAATTGGTGTTTAAGTATTTGAGAAAAGACGAAAAGAAACTGGGCTTGATAAATCCGTACTAAGTGGTATAAAAGTCTCTATCTTCTTTCCTAATGTCTCCGAGGACCAATTGTAATTCTGAAACAAAAGGAGCGTTCATTCAAACGAAATAGCTTTTTTCTTTGTTAATCTGGGCTTATGAATCTTTTATAGGTCTTCCTCGGGGAATACCTGGATGATGTCTGTTGCCTATCGGGATATATTATTGCCTTTCGTGTTTTTAAAGTGCTCGTAAGCGTTTCAGGGAAATTACGGAATCTAATCAAATAAAAGCAGACCTGAATTGTTCATGTGTGCTGAGTGGAGGAGGGTAATATATGAAATTTGAATTACATCATTCCGTCTACTTATTGATTTTGAATAATGCACAAGAGATAGAAAAGAAATGCACTTCTTTCTCACTCGTGAATATGCGAAGTTTGACGTATTAAATTAGGGTGGTTATCATATACGAGGGTGGTATGAAAAGTTTTTCACCTGATTAAGGAAAAATATTTGTAGGATTTTTCATCTTATTCACTATTGAGATTACGCTAATGCATTTATGAAGACAAAGAAATTTTAATTTTCATTTGAAATTACGTTTGTTGCGAAGATGTTCGAAAAGTGTTTTGGCTGATGGAGAAATAATTCGATGAAAATTTGAGAATAACATTCTTCATCTAGACTAATACATTTTCCTGAGGATGTTCTAATATTGTGATGCTATGCTCATTATAGGATCTCGATCCTTGGTGGGTTCTCTGCCATGAAAACCAATCTGGCTGTGTTCACACTCTGATAGTGCCGATGAAATCTTTTTTGATATTTTCCTTATCTGTAATTTACAGGTTTAGAGTGTGAAATTTTTTAATGCCAGGGGTTGACACTGGAATCTCTTGCTGATTTCTTTCTCACTATCGGCGTAGTCAGCTTTCATGGTGTATTCCAATACCATATAGTAACGCAAATGATAGCACTTTATAAAAAATAAATAATTTTTCCCCTTATACTTTCATACTCAGAGAGAGTTTATCTGAAATATCATTGGTTACCAACCTTGGATTGAGTACCGTTTCGTGAGAAATGCCCTACAGTAGTTCTGGTCTTACCAGCGATGGGTCAGTGGCTCAGAACAGTTACCTTGAATTTAGCCATTGAAGGGCCTCTTCACAATCTTAAACTATTTGAGGAGCTATAAGTTTGACTTGACCTCGAGTAGCATTATAGATTTTTTTCGTCATGAGCACGAAGGAAAAATACACACACCTCAGCCTAATAGTTAATTGATACTTATCTGTAAATATAAACACCTTGCTTATATTCCGCAGATAGAAAAATTAAACCTGTTAATGCCATCTCTGGGTACGGTGGGAAGCTCTCAAACCATCTAAATCCACAGTATTCGTTCAGATGGTATTGATTCGATTTATTTTTTCCTTTAAATTATTTGTGTTAAATAGATATAGTTGAGCATGTAGAGTTCCATTAAAGGCGCAAAAAGAATATTTCATCACCATCGATTTCTCATAACTCAGGGGGAAGAACATTTCTGTTTACAATATATTAAAGGGGCTTCAACCCTCCAGAAACACTAGGCCACTAGGGTTTATCGATTCCTATAATTGCTCAGGTCTACTCGATGCTTCCCGACCCCGAAAGAAAGCATTTTTCGCCAGATGGGGGCCGCAAAAAAGCAACTACGTTGTCGGTTTATCACATTTGAAATAAGGATTTGAAAAATAAATATTCTTTTAGATGGAACTTTGAATGTGCTGAATTTCTGTTTTTTATCGAATGAAAAAATGTCTTGTAACATGAATAAAAATGTTAAGGACCAAACTATCAAAAAAGTAAAACATATGGCTTTTGATGTTCAAGAGTTGTTCACAATCAAAAGAGTAGTTAGTTGCTAGTAAATTCCGGTATTTCATCGAATCGAATAGCATTTAAAATTAATAGTATAAAGACAAATAGAAAACATGAATTTCAAAGCGTGGGAAGCCGCGGAATCCTCCCCAGCTTTACTAAGTATCAATAAAGCGTGAACGAAGTCAAAAATAACTATTAACATTAACCAACAGGCTGCTCGAGTTTCGAATACAGCATTTCAGAGTCGGCATAATTGTAATTCAACCGATCGGAATGGTGTAAATTATTAGCAAATTGATCTCGATCGTTGCGAAATAGTTCCCGTAGGCGAGTTATTAACTCGCACGGTGATTCGTAAAATTGATATTCTCTGATAATTATTAGCAATGCAATCCGTTGAGTTTTCCGTTGATTTATCAACAGATCGAATATGCGTTGGAAAACTGAATGGCTGTTGGACAGTTTGACAAGCTTAATTGAATTTCTTTATTAATCAACACAGTTTTAATATAACTATACGTTCAGCTAGGATTACTGTTACTGATTCGGAAATAGTTGAGGTTAGTTTAGCGTTTACACTCTGATCTTCAAGATATATTAATATATTCTTCTCCCTTGAAGCAAATGATTTTATTTTTGTTAGGGTTTCACTACTTCACTTGGAAATCAAACGGCTTGACTTAATTTGACTCGCCAAGCCAAGCTTTTTTTTCGTAAAAGCTCAAAAATTCATGCATGCTACCATGCAATGCACATATTTTCTATAAAACTTTACTACCATTTTGGAATAATATAGTACAAGCTCATCTTCAATTTCTTCAGTCGAATTGGTATTCTAAGTCATAACTCGAAATGTCCAAAACTACCCATCTCACTACTTTGCATAGCCAAACATTCATTTGCTCTGCATCCGAATATCTGCGTTTTCACCATCTGCCAAAGAATTAGAACTTCAGTTTGAGTATTCCTATTATGAAGATCCCGAAATTGGGTATATGGAATGCCCTAATTGATCGAGCAAGTTATGTATAAAATTCACAGAGAAAAACATACAAGTTTGTTATGTCTATGTTTTGAGGTTCAATGTACTTATTGAAATCACTTATTTTATAGTAGTTATTTATAATATTTGATGTCACCAATGAAACACTGTAACTGAACAAATCAATACCAAATACCAATAGACTGTACAGTCTTTGTGACAAATTCACCATCTTCCCGATTTAGGATACCATCTGACAAGTTTATTTATATGCAAATTTCATCAAAGAGGGTTCGACAATATTTTAAATACCGCTCCAACACATATATGTATAGATTGGAAATATAGAAAACAAACTTCTCAGTTTAGCAGGGATAAGCTACAAATGGAATAGTATCAATATAAGTATAATGAGGTAAAACTTGGTTCAAGTTTTCGATTCTTTCAGTTTTTACAAGGTAGTATCAAACTATAATGAGGTAAAACTTGAAGGTTCATACATTCATGTAAACTAGTTATGGCCGGGATGAATCCGTTTTACCTATATTTGCGATTGCCTCTTTTTGATTTTGAAAAGTCTGCATTATTTTATCGAAACTATTTAACAGCAATTAAATCGGCTATATCATAATGAAACTCAGATAAAGAAATGCAGTAGATAAAATTCGAGGTTACGTGTATCTTGGAGTTATAGTTGTCACCGATTACTAGATCATATAGGTATGGACCTCGCGTACTAACAAGCAAGCAAGGCACGCAGCACCAAAGACAGAGTAGACCTTGCATCGAGGCGCGTAGTCCAAGCACAGTCCACTATCGCAATGAATCACGCAGGCTGTGCCTGTGGGGCTGTATTGTTTATCAGCTGTCCGGTAGCCGGCGCTCCCCGGACGCCTCGCGGTTATTGGGGCCGTTTGTATCATTCTGACAACATAATAGAAAACCACACTGTGCTCAGATTAAGGCCGAGCACTCTTCTTCGCCCATTTACGTCACGATCGCTACTTTATTGGCAAGATCCGGAAAATTTCGCAAGGATAAGCTTATCGGCGAGAAAAAGGTCCAAGCCGTTGTTCCCATTACGTCTTTCCAGCACTCATGAGTGAAATGAAAATCATTTGTGCTATTAGCAGAGCTAGACGACTTCTAGGCTTATATGCTCTTTTTTGTATATTTTGTACTAGGCAACTGGACTAGTTAAATCTCGAAAAACTGCGCTAAAAAGAAAAAGAGACGATTCTTTTCAATTTCATATTTCGAACTATATCGTTAATATGAAGTATAGAATTACTATTTCAAATATGTATTTTTCATAGTTTTTGAGGCAGAAAGATTTTATTAAAATCATTAAAATTATCAAATAATAATAATTTATATCAACATGAAGCAATGTTAGAAAGAAATATTTCAATAGCGATTTCTTATGGACACCAACCAAGTTAAAATGTCTGCTAATGAATTGATAGAGCGATATCATGTAATGCCATCTGTAGTTGATTTGATTTGGAGTACATCAATGTTTATATTTATATAAAAGAGAAATTATTCGATTTTTTGTATTCCTAAGTGGTCCGGATAAGACACATGATTCAATAAACTCCTCATTTAATACTTGATTTTTATGTTACATTGTGTTTTTCAGAGAAGGCATCTGTATACATTATCTTGAGAAGTAGAACGTTATTTGAATATAAATTGTCATCCAATTTGTTGAAGCCGTTTCCGAATTATTAAATAAACAAATATTACAGTTTCATAATTTACACAATTTATTTATTGCAGAATGAATTATTCACCTAGATTTAGTGAATGAAATTATTCAGATACGAATAAATCTGATTTTGAGTTAATATAGGTTAGTGTGTGTAGAGCGTAATATAAAGAGAATATGTTTTCCACATTATTTTCCTACGGAAAGATAAGAGTGAATCGACATGTTTCTGCATAAAGATAAAGTGAGAAAGCGACTATACAATCGACATATTCAAAGTATCGCTCTCTTGTTATATAATCTCACAGGTGCATTGGCACGTTGGCTATTCGAAACTATTTGAATGTGAACTTCGTTTTTGTTAATCAATGCTTGATGAGACTATAGATTATTTTTGATAGAATCATGTTCATCTTCATGGATATTGAAAAAAAAGATTCATATAACCCAGAGTAATTCACAACTGGTTTATCTGGATCACACTGGCTTGTATACTTTCAATTCTATTGACCTACTTGATAATTAGCAATTTCAAAAGGTACTCAATCGATTGAAAATTATTCTTGGAGATATTCACTCTTATCTGCAGAAAGCATGATGCTGTTGTTTCCGAAAATTTTTGAAGAAAGGCTGCTTTGACCTATCAGCCCAATCATGTTCAATGCAGTTTACATCTTGAGAACTTGTTGGCCAGTGAATTCTTCGAATGCCGAGGAAATTCAACTCGCATGTGGGCATTGCCATCGACAAAAATGAAATTATCACTATTAAGAGACAATTAAAGGTTCAATGATTTCATCTCGATATCGCATAGCATTCATTGTTGAATTCTGTAGAATAACCAGGTCTATGTGCCACTCCGAACATAAATAAAGCCTATATCTAAGTCCGTCACTGGCTCCCGAAGTAGTTCTAAATAACGCTTTACTTGTCCATGAAAATACCGTCAAAACTTCTACTCTTCTGTAAAAACCCCATTTATTTATGTTCCATTTCCGATACGAAATTTTTGGGGTCGAAAAGGTTTTTGTTAATATTTTTAGCAACTGCAGACGAATTTTCCACCTACTGGGAGAAGAGTAGAGCTTTCCAAGCTTCATGTACCAAATTGACTGTGTGATACTCTCCGAGAAATTCACCTTAGTTATCAAACGAATCTCGCCTTATAAAAAATTAGTAAAAACCTCATTTTATACCTTGTATGAGTTTAGCATCGCCTTGTAATCGTTATATGAAATTATTTATCATTTTAGCCAATTATCGAACTTTAAGAGACCTGATTTTCACGGGTTATGTATTCTAATTAATTCTACAATAAATTAGGAAGATAGTCTGAAATAAAAAGCAGAAAACATCAACAAATACAAACATACCTCTAGCTTCCGTTAGAACTTAGGCGCCACCAAGAGACGAGTTATAAATCAATGTAGAAGACTCCCGTGTTTATACAATTCACTTGGTTAACTTCCTTGTTAACAACGTAACAACACTGTTGGCACGTAGAGATAAAGAATAAACTGTCTTTAACATCTGACTTCATTGGTCACAAAATATTACGCCTTGATTTTCTTTTACTGCCGGTTTTATTGCGTTTCTTCCCTTCGACGTACCTTGCGAAGCCAATAAATATAAACCAATTTTCTGAATGGAATCATTAGCAAACAAATGCGGAACTTAATTATCTAAGATTTATTGCAAAGTGAAGTTAATAGTGACATAAATGGCAATATCGCTCAGCTAATACTGGGTTTTGAGATAAGGCTTTTTTATTGTTTGTTTGAATTCGGAAACTGATTGTACACACGTAAAGTTTCAAAAACATGTTCTTCTATTCACCATCATCCATAAGACCTGAAATCTGATACTCTGATAGTTGTTCAAGGAATATATTTTCATGAATAACACTAGTATTTTAAATTGAAATCGTTCAATCAATTTCTTTTCGAAATTCCTACTGAAACGGCTTCGGTCATCGTGTTGCTATGATATTACGGCCCCTTAAAAAACATTGTAATCTTTATGCAAATTGAATGTTTTTTTTGAGCGTGATCAACTATTAATTGAATAAAATTAATTTCAAGTTGTCCAAATTTTGTTCAGTATCGAAATATAATAGTTGAACATTACAAAATCAATTGCGTATATACCAATACAAAAAAAATCGAAAATAATGCTGTCGATTTGCATAAAGAGATAAACCTACAATAAGGCAAAGTGTGTATTATTGTGAAGATCATTTTATGGCAGTACTATTTTGATACCATTCTATGATTGTTTTTTCAAACATATTGTGTTTTCAGATAATAAATTCGTATATTTATAGGTTATGGCCAACAAAGTACTTTGTTATTTCACTTGCTAAATAATATGGAAAACTTCACGTAATATGTAAAGCCACATATTGAGTTCTTTGTCTCAAGCATAGATGGAATCAGTATTTGAAGAAGAAAATCTTTAATTGGAGAATATATTAAAGATAAAGATCAAAATTACGGTGAAGAAAATAATGGAGAGCTTAATGAGCAATGGGGTACAAAAACAATACCAATTTTTGTATTTCACATCTTACATAATTGTTGTAAATTTTGATATTTGTGAGTCAAAATTACAAAGTAGTTTAATGCTGTACAAATGGAAATAATTTACTTGTCTGGATGTTTTTACATTGCGAAACTCCCAAATTGTTATCTTTCCTAATGAAGAATATAAAACGTACCTGAAAGAAAAGCAAATCAGTTTCAGTTTGCTTTGTATCGGCTAAGCCACTTATCTTGGAGTTGAGTCATGAAGTTATTGAAATAGTCCTTAAGCAGTTCTCAGGACACTTCAAGTCAGAATGAGCTATCGTCTGTTATTTGGTGTTGTAATCGTCACCTCTTCGATTTTCAGCAATGCTATACTGCGTTAGCTCTCTTTTAAAAACGGCATGATTAGTTGGGACGTTTCTTCAGTACCTTTTAGTGAAATTTGGTGCTGTTGCAGTTTTTGGAAGTCGTGAAAGTTCATCATCTGTCAAGCTGGTACGGCCACATTTAAATTCAGTTGATCAAAGTTTCAAAAACAAACATTTATCAACTCCTTGATACTAGTTTTTTCCATTTCCACAAAAAAATGATATTCTGGTGAATATCCTAGCAAAACTAGCGCATTCCCTAGCTTTCATTTGTGAGTGTTGACATCTTCCCCTTAGGTTGTATAGTTTTGGGTAAATATTTGTATTTCGATTCTTGAATTACAGTTAGTTTACATCCCTTTAGATTTTTTGTTTAACCTATATTTGTGTGATATTGTTATATTGAATTAATTAATTAGATAAATGGATGTAACTTAAATAATAACCGTAATATGGACACATGATTGTATTTCAGTAATCACTAATTTCTTATATTTTCATCAAAATAATAGCAGGCCGCGCACACAAATCTCTCTGTTCTTAATAAAAATGTCAGAGTGTTCAGGAGAAAGTGATGTTTGGCATATGTGATAACAGTATGAAATATTCATATTTTATGAAAAATATAAATATAATCGATAATCGATATGATTTTCGGCATATAAGTAATATAAAATGATTCGTTTAGTCCTCCTTACATTCATGAAAATATATCCCAAATGTCATGTAACAAATCGATAATAAAATAAAATTATTTGAATCATTCGCCCTTTCACGTATCATAGGACTTATCTCTAAATGAATTATTACAAAAGTAATAGGCTTTATACATCCAATAAAACACCAATACACCACATACGAGATAATTCCATCAAGAAGTGGTGGTGGTGGACTTCCACGCTTTCTCTGGTAATTGAGTTGCTAAAAGAAGAAAAAGTATGATAGTAAATAACCGGAAATGAAGCCAATAAATCAGAGAGGGGTTGATTTGTCGAGTGACCGCGCGATATCTGATATTTGCGACGGACGCCATCTAATGGATGAACACGTCAATAAACAGACAATCCCATTCTGTGAGTGATCGTCTTCGATATTCTCTATTTACATAGCAATATAATAACATCCTATTTATTTCATACTCGAATGAACGTATCAGAAAGTGAATGCTTGTATGGTTTATTTTGTGAAGTTATTCATAGTTTTCAAATGGGAAAATGTTTAGTATCATAAATTGATCTTGTTCCTTTGAATTTTTTCATTACTTTTTTCTCAGATGTCAGAGCTAACCTGACTGCAAAATTGTAACAACTAGTAATCTTAAAGCATTATTCAACAATAATATCGCGATAGCCTATCGTCTAGTTTTCGCGTTTGGTTTTCCTAGATTTTACCATATGAATGTTCCAAAAGACTCTCTGCCCAAAGATGCACCATTATTCTGATATTTCTAGAAAGTAATAAATTTATCATTTCTGGAATCAACTTACATTTTAATATCCATTGAAGAATCTTCAATAGAACACTTCGTATTAAGAACTATGTAAATAAATAATTTTCTTCATATTCCTCTATCAATACACTTAGTTGAAACGAGAAGATAAACATTTGAATATGAGATGAAAATATATTTTTGCTGCTGAAAAAATATAATCCCCTTTTACCAAAACTGGTGTTTCTCGTTTTATTGTTCGGTACAAGATATGGCAGACGAATATTGTACCCATTATTTTTCGATCACGAATCCTGAAATACGGGCTGAAATTTGCAGAACGTTTAACTTTTTTGCTGAAAAAATGTAATAACCACTCCTTATTTCGAATGCAAAACCGGCCTAGCTGTGAAACGGCGATTGGTGAATGAGCCGGTCAATCATCCATAACCCATAATTTGTGTCTGAAACGCTATGGCCCATTCGGCTTTGATTGCACCTTTATCATTTCGTTTAAGTTTCTATAATGCACACAGATTTTTGATACGTATTTTGCCGCTAGATCTGAATCGATTTCGAACTTTCCATCAAGAAGATGGTGGTGTTTTACTATTATAACAGATAATGAGTCATATATTCAATTTATACAAAAACTATGACAATTTTATCTTTTTCTTCTGAATCATGTCACAGATTCATTAATGCAGTGTATTCCAATGAAAATTTGTGAAACCACGTAAAATCTACCCTCTACCCAAAAAATTTTATTTTCATAAAATTAAATATTATACAAACAGTCCAAACACAACAAAAGTTCGATTTTCAACGAATATTTCACAATTTTAAAATCAAATTAAGTTCTCAAAATGACCTCATCCAACATCCATTCAATGATACAATTCTAGTTCTCTGCTATCATTCTCCAGTGAAACTTCCAAGTTTTCAATTCTCTAGGAAATGTGATGATTTCATATTCTTCGTTTATTTACGCAATACTAATCACAATTATCGTTTTTTGGACAAACGTTGAAAGTGATTTACCCAATTGATGAGCGAGCTGAAATTGTTTGAATTTATTATAGAAATAATAATTGTGCCAGAGAAACCTGCTGGATTTTCAATGTGAAACATCCAGAAAGATAGGCAGGACACCAGTATGTTATACATTTGTGGAATGAATAAAATATGAAAAATAAACATGAAGTTCACCATCGGCCTAAATGGAACGAAGGAACTGAAATGGCAGTTTTGGGCCACCTACAAATGGAAACACTACTTCCATCAGAAAATTATCACGTGGTGTATCAGCGTCAACAGTTTACAGGATCGTGAAACGTCATCAATTTCACCCTCATAATGTGAAACTAGTTCATGAAATAAACGGAGCTGTTGCCCTTCACACTTCGATGTTTGTGTGCGACAGTATTTGGATACAAATTTCCCATGTCAGTGGATTGGGAGGAGAGGAACAGTTAAAAGACCAGCCAGATAACCTGATTTGGGAACTTCAGAGAGTTTATGAAAACACAAGTGGAAAATTTGGAAGAGTTGCGGTAGCGAATCGTCACCGAATGCAAACTTTTGACACCAGAAATTCTTGAAAATGTTAGAAGAGAATTTGAGAATCGATTATATCATAGTTTAGGGGTAGAAAGTCATTTTGAGCCTCTCATTTCATTTGTGGCATTCTCAAATTTTCGTTGGAAAACAAACTTTCGTTGTGTTTGAACTGTCTATATGATATTAAATGTTCATAAAGATACTATTTTTGAGTAGACCATCAAAATACCTTTCCCAAGATATTTCACTCGATCCACGTTCCCTATAATAAATTTCGACTTAGGTGCTACTGAGGGTAGGGGGGTGATTTTTCATGTTCCGAAGCAACTCAGAAATCGGTACCCTCCTATCAAAAATTCACTTGTCTCAGCTCTCTCAGCCAATAGATAATATATGAGCCAAAGATGAGTGAAGGATATTTAAAACATAAAATAAATTATGTAAGTTATAAAAAATTGAAATATTAGAAATATATTTTTCTTTTTTTCAGCATTGTAAATGTCGCATCAAGGACTTTCACACCACATACTAATTCAGATTTCTTTTGTAAATTCCAATGATTAGTTCGATTCAATACGTGACATTTCATTTTCCACAAAAATACACCTTTTCTCGCTGAAACTATTGTTGAACAACAACTTAGCGTTAAAATGGCTCTTGGTTCGATACGGAATAACTGAACTAAGGAGAAGAAATTTTTTAGATAGAATGGAAAGACGATGTTGGTTGAAACTTAAAAGCGGGGCAAAGGATTGTTATAATTGATTCTTTTTGAGATATTTCTATTGAAAAATTAATTAATTAAGGTTTATTTTAAGAAATAAACAAATAAAAGAAAATACGAGACTCTTTCCGCATGTATCAAAAAAATTGAATTGAAAATTGTTTTCTCAGGGAGTAGGTGTTTTATCTCGACCTCATTAGCTTGCCTCCTCTTGCCCTGATACACGCCTGAATCTGGCTAGGCATGCTTTGGATTAGGTTTTCGAACTCCTCTGGGGTGTTATTCTGCTACCCTTCTCTGGCGGCTTGGATGAGCTGTTGTGGGGTTCTCGGATTATTCTCTTCTATTATTCTATTATTTCTTTTTGAGATTATCCCATGAATGTTCAATATGATTAAGGTCTGGAGAGCAAACTGGCCAATCCAAAATAGCGATTCTCTCTGTTTCAAGATAATGTCGCACGAGGTTGCTGGTATGCGGAGGAGCATTATCTTGCATAAAAGTGAAATTCTTACCGTGGGCACCTCGCCAGAATCTCACTATGAACTCCACCACTAGGTCCACGTAATTTCTAGCCGTTACAGTCGCAGGAAACGAAATCAAATCTGTTTTGCCTCCCAGCATAATGTCACCCCAAAACATCACACTGTCCCCTTGGTAATTCAGCATTTGTCTTGCTGCTCAGAGTCTAGCTTGTCTTCCACGACCCCTTAAAACCCGAATCCGGCGATCATTTGATCGAACACCAATTCTGGTCTCATCCGAAAAAATAACATTTCGCCAATTCTCAATAATTCAATTTTGGTGGTCGATACACCAATTAAGTCTGTTAATTTTTTGTTGTCTGGTTAGCTCTGGAATTCTTAAGGGCCTTCTGCTGTATAAACCTCTTAAACAAAGTCTTTGACGTATCGTTTCGACTGATAAACTGATGCCTGTTGCTTCCAGAAATTGCCTTTGGAGTATGGGATGCGACGCACTAAGATCTCTTCTTGTAATGTGGCACAAAAAGCGGTCTTGTTCTTCAGACGTGATCTTCCTACGATTTCTTCTAGGCCTATTTTGCAGAGATTGTAGCTCCACATATCGGGCGTAGGTTTTTGAAATCACCCCCTGTGATACCCCCATTGTGGCCACTATATCCCTCTGTGTCACCTCTTCTTCAACGAGAGCAATTATTCGACCCCTCTACATATCGGACAATCCAACGTAAGGCATTTTCAATTATGATTATAGGCTCTTTTTGAATTTTGCAATTCACAGTTTCAAATCTCAGTGACGACTGAGAACAATCTCCCGAACATGTGGTGATAATTCAACATTTCTTATCATACTATACAGTTTTTTCACAACAGAAAACTTCATTCTTCGCAAGTAGTCAAAGATCCATGGTTAAAAACAATCAATAATGTGAAATACCAAGTGATTCCATATAAATTTGGTTGTGTGTATGTCATAATGTGTAATTTCATTCCAAAATTTGAAGTAAATTTCTCAGTAATTGAAGAAGCTTTGAGAAGAAAATCTAAAAATATCGATATTTAAACACCTTGTAGATCTGTAACAAGCATTTGCGGACCTAAGATTATTAGAAACTTTAGTTATAAAATTAAACAAAAAATCGCCGTATTCCGTTAGTACCTGATATTTTGATGGACAGATTTTGTATTGCAATTATGTGAAATATTGTGAATAGAAGAAAATGGGTCCCCTTTCTTGTTTCCTTTTGTTAGTTTTTTGTTTATTTTTTGTATATTTGTATCGTTTTTCTGACAGGAATTCTCATAAAGATATATCCGATAAATTGATAGAAAATCTCATGAACCGTGGTACATTCAACGTCCCAAGAAAAGAAAATTTGAAGTAGTATGAGTAGTAGGAAGTGCCGATATATCGATTTCGAACTGGCAAATGGGAACAGGGGTATCTAAGAGTCGAGTGTTCAGTATATTTTGAAAAATTTGAAGAAAATCGGCAGTTTTTCTGAGAAATAAGTCGGAATAATGAAGTTCACATCAGTTTTGATAGATATCGTCAAAATGAACACTGGAGGTCGGATGTGTATCCACAACGCTATATTAATATTTATCGCCAAGGTCTATATATCCACTGTATGATATGCATTGAAAATAATCGCTTATTAGTGTATGTGATTTTTGACGAAAACCTTCGGGGTGAATTATACAACGAAAGTGTAAATCACAACATTATCGATGGATATTTTGATGAACTGGGGCTCATCTTCATCAAACTATGTCTGTAGTTGATTTAGGTGACCTAAATTTTAGCAATAATTGGATAGAAATTAGGGTCTGTAAGATAGTTTGCCCGTTCTGCGGATTTGTCGCCGCTGAATTTTTTCCTTTCTGGGGTTTATCAAAGATCTTTTATAAAAAAGAAACTAAACAATTTCAGGTTTTTCATTAAAACATATCCTGGTGAAAAAAATCGAGTGCAGATGTGATCAATTTTTGAAAAGGGAAAAACTATTCAACATAAGCAAAGTTGCCTATGGTTCATATTTACAAAAACGCAAGTTTGTATTAAAACTCAAAAACCGTAGGACGAAAGAAAATTTCGCCGTAGTTCGCTCTACGTGCCTGTAAAATTTCAAAACAAATTTCATATAATTTCAAAGCACTTGACTGATTTGGTGAATTTTCAGAATTTCCAAATAACTCGAGAACGAAGAAAGCTAGCTTGAAACTGTTTGCGGCAATGAGTTCCCCACGCAAAAGAAACACGGGAAAGGGGAGTCATTTTCCTCTATTCACAATATTTCACATAGCTGCAGTATTAAAATTGTCCACCCTGTACATACATACATAATATATAAATACAAAAATTACTATTAAACTTTTAAGTTAATAAATATCTATTGCTAATTTTCAGTTGGAAACGGCAAATAAATATCTCAACTTCCTGGTGTGGGTACTTGAAACGAAAATAATGTTACATTCCCGTCCCAAGTAATGTGGGAAAGTTCTGAGATATAATTATAATTGCTTGATTGACATTTAAAATTGCTTTTGATCAATCTAGTAATGGTTACAATGATTAGATCAATTAATAGATCAGAATTATATATATCTATTTAAGTCCTGAAAGGTAAATGTTTTGTGCCTAGGATGAAGTTTTGGTTGAATGCATGACTAAGCATAAGGTGAATTACTTTTCTGAGTGCTATTGCAACAAGATGAGGAAGTCAAAGTTAAATCACATGAAGTATTGAATTGTTTTAAACTTTATTTCTATGTATTGAAAACTACTGAAAAATAGAAAGGGGTTATTTTACTTTTGATGATCATAAAGATGTGATCGACATGAAAATATATCAACCTAACCTCAGTTAGGTCACATGTCCTTGAATGAAAAATAGAAATGAAGGTTAATGACTTATCAATTTAATTTAAATTGGATGTTATTCATACTGGTAGTATTGAAAATCTGTAGTATTATCAACAAAGACCAATCTCGTTTTAACAACGGTAATTCTCTACTATTTTGCAGTTCCAGGCCCGGAAGACCACCAAAGAGAGCTCCAGTTGGACTAAGTCTGGCAGCTTCACATCTACAGCACCACCAGCTCAAAAAACAACGCCTTGACAACGGGGATTATCCCTACGAAAACGGACATTTAAGTGGTAAGTTATCTTACGTCATCACTAACTGAAGATTTGTGATCAAGACGATGAATACAGTACAACTTCACTAGACTGGGCAGATATCGCTCCGGCGCATGCTCGGACTATCGAAATGCCCGCATTTTTTAAGTGACTTGAATTTGTTTCATTTTCAAAATAGAAACAATCCAAAATCTGTTAAGCCGAGTTTATTATAAAAATATCGAAAAGTTGAACATAAAATAGTTTCTATTATAAAACAGAATCAAATTATAGAATTTTCATTCATTATAATCTTTCTTCATGGAAAATATAGAATTTAAATATAAGCTAGTGTATATAAACAACATGCTATTCCTTATGACGTTCAAAATATTCATCGATTTTACTCAGAACCTTTCTCGATGCTGCCATCTGAACTGATTTTTCCTTGAGCCTTTTCAGGAACAATACGTCTTCTATGGGAAGATTATTCTGTTCGGCCCAACTGATAATCAGGGAGAACGCATTGACAGTATCTGCATGTTTCACTTTAACCTTTCCTTTACGTTTTCAATATTCCTTCCTAAAGCATCCTGTATAAGCTCTTCTTCAGTCAAATCGATAACAAACTTTTTGTCTCCCACAGCCCAGTTGGTAATGTTCTCAATGGTTAAGTCATTTTCTGGATCGATGACCCTTAATGATTCGGCAATATTTTTCAAATTATTTTCACTGATTGGACGAAGTTTCTTCTGAAGCTCTGTGAGTGAAATATTTTCATCGTCTGATTCTTCTACTTGTGTAGTGTTATGCCACAATGCTGTCCAACTTTTCTGATATTTTTGAATTAGTGGCTTTCCAAGATTGGGCAAGATTGTTCTCGGCATCTTTCAAATTATACTGCTTCAAAATGGAAATTATCCCTTCACCTTCATGCGAAATGATATATGATTAGGAAGGCATTTTCTATACTACATTATAATGATTTGAATGAAATTCTGATCTATATTTTGGAGAACGGCAGTACAATTGGGTGGCAAAAACATAACTCTGCAGTTTGGATCAGTATCAACCTATTCCTCATGTGGGTGCGATGGTGCATTGTCTACCAACAGCTTTAGAGGGCTTGTCGATCTTAGTTAAAAAATTCTTCACCTCGAGGATAAAAGATGTTTTAAACCATTCATTAAATAATGGTCTGGTCATCCACCCTTTAGTAGATGCTTTGTAGACAACTGGTAGTGAACTTTCGTTTTTGAATGCTCGTGAATTGGCCGCTTTTCCCAAGATTAGTAAAGGTAATTGTTGAGTTCCACCCGCGTTGCAGCACGAATGTTGAGTGATCTTTTGACGCTTTTCGACCTGGTGCTTATTTTTTCCCTAGATGAACCCAACTTGTGTCTGGTAAACATCTCCAAAAAATTGCCGATTCAGTAGCATTATACACCTGTTTTTTGCTTTATTCTAATTGTTCAACAACCAATAGAAATTTTTCTTTAAATGGAAAGTTTTTCACCACAAACCTTCAAGAAACGAATTCTAGTATAAGCTTGAATTCATCTAACCATCCCGAACTTGACAGAGAACCTTTCTTTCCTGTGGTTTGTTCATGAAACTGTTGGCTTTTGCTCTCAATACGTCTGAAGAAATTGGTACGTGTGCGTTACGTTGTTGAAGAAACCAGTAATAAAATGCGATTTCAACATCAGCATTGTCAGCTTCTCTAATTATTTTACTTTTTCCTACAAAAATACCTTGGATAGAATGAATTTGAGGAAAGTTTAAAATAATATTCCTACTAGGGATGCAACGAGGGCCCGGTTGGGCCAGCGGAGCTCTCGGCCGTGATACTCGGTATGCAGTGATTTTGTTTGACTGAGAGCTCGGTACTCGGCTTTTTGTGAAAACTCTTGCTCAGTGCATCCCTAATTTCTACCTGTTCCTTGAAACGATTGGGATATAAATCTCCTTATTTTGTCCTTGTTCTTTTTTATGTCAAACACTGTTGATTTTGGAATAGTGAGCTTTGCTGCTATTCGACGGGTACTCATTCCATCATCAATAAAATCTATCATTTTTGATTTATCTGCCAGTATGAGCGTTTTATGATTTCTCTTGGTTGGAGCCATTATGTACACCACCGGCGATATTACAATGAAAAATGCAACTGTAGCTGTAACGATACTCGCCACTGTTAGATAGTACAAGTACATACATACATGTACAGACAGGAAAATTATTATTGTTTGTAGATAGCCGGTGTCGACGATTGCCCGAACTAGTGAAGTTGTACTGTATGTCTTATAAATTATAAATTGTGTTTATACGAGAGATATCTTTTATGTTTTGCATTCTGGGACATAGAGGACACTATTAATCAACTGCCAGTACTAAAAATGAACCTCTATGATTTGTTTATATAAATCCAAAATTTTAGTTCCATGCGTACTGCATATGCACCAGTCAACATGTTCCCGTTGGTATGTAGATTCGAGGACAGGTGCACCAAGAACAGTGATCACTCACGAAAGTCTAAAAGCGTTTACAATATTGTCAGTGGTGATGGATAAGAGCCAAACTACTGTTTGGGTGATACATTGGGAAGAAAAACCGATAAAAGTCATCAGTGGCCGAAGTGTCTTCAAAAGATGGTCGCAACGTTTGTTTCAAAAGCAGGCCATGTATCAACAATTCCAATCACTGCCGATTGGTACAAAACCATTTGTTTACTGCAAGTACTTAGTAAGCTTTGAGAAATCAACACCGAACGGCGAATCATCCTTCACCAAAACAATACAGGTTCGCACACAAATCGGAAATCGATTGAATATTTAACGCAAAAAAACATCGAATTGTTATATCATCCTGCGTAAAGTCTGGATCTAAGTACTAACGATTTTTTTACTTTTCCCAAATTCAAGAATGGACTGCGTGGTCACTCGGTTTTAGTCTTCAGAAAAAGCTGTTCATGCCTTTCGAAAGGCCATTTTTGCTGCGACTGGAATAACTGCTTCTAAAATTGATTCCAACGAATGCAGAAATAAATTATTCTTCACGGAAAATACTTCGAAATACAATAGTCTTTAAAAGCTCTCAATTGTTCAATTCTAGCTCTATATGCAAAACTTAAAAGGCATCCCTCGTATTATGGGAATTCTTACATAAAGATTTTTTATTTGTATTATATTATTCAGCGTTCATCCAAATCACTTAAACTATTGAACTGCTCTTTTTTTATATCATAATGAAGATTTCAACTTCAATTCATAGAAATCGACACAAATATTCTGATCAGTCGTGTACGGTCATATAGCTCATAGATTGGCATTTAACATTTTATCAAAGTACCAAAGATGCGTCATCTGCTCGTAAAAGAGATAATTACCGGCAAATTAGCACCACCTTGAACAATTTGATATAGGTGGCCATAGGCGTAGACGAGAAACAAAAATTGTAGCGAGTAGAAAAAGTGAAAGATTATCATTGTATATATTCCGAAGTAGGATCAGTTTGAGATGTTTTCTGAATCAATTTCTCTAAAATAACAAAGAATGACATGAAGACGAGATAATTTTCGATGAAAATCAAAATTGACTCATTGCAAGAATTTTATTTTTCTTGAAAAATCTACATTATTCAAATCAAAATCCCTCAAATAGCTTTAAAAGTGAAAGAAGTTTTATTTACCATCTCTGTGAAATTAGCTCCGTATGTTTAAAAAGTATCCTTTGGATTTTTAAAAACGAAAATCAAGACCTTAAAGGTTCTATTTTTTTTTGAATTGATTTCCGTAACAAACGTTGTTAGCAGAAAATTGAAAATATGTGTCCGACAAAAATGGTTTTCAGAATGATTTTTGGGAACTTAGAAGGAACACAACCGTTACAATTCTTTTTCATAACGATGATATGAATCTAAGACCAAAATGAAAAATTATCTGTCGAGATTTTTGTTTCATTATCAACTCTTGGGAGGAGGAAATGCTTGTCATGCCACACATGCATCTTGAAGAGGGCCAAATTGTAAGTTATCGGAAAGATGTTCGATAGAATAGAGTTCCACAGCACACTAGCCTTATAAATAAAAGAATTTTCCTTGAAAGAGGTACGTGGCGTTACTAGTTGGACCGTCTGCTGATGAAGGATTTCTGTAAACCTGACTTCGATTTGGAACTGGATTATTTTCGGAAAGAGCCTTTCAGTTTTTCAGAGCATTGACCATGGAAATATGTTTAAAAAAGACAGAGATCTGCTTGTGGGAGATGAGACGTATTGTTCCTGAACATTTGGGTGTAGAGCTCCACACATGAGAACATTATTCCATAAGCTGCGATAGCTTGAAGTACTGCTTAAACCTGAAAAGAAAATAAAGTTTAGCAGAAGCAAATTTGGCAATGGTTGACACGTAGACATGCCAGCAAACTCCTGTGTTAACTGTTTCTCGAGAACGTCAAAATTGATTGACCTTAAAAAAATTTTTATTTCTAAGAAAGGTGCACTTTCGGCTACATTTATAACAAGTAGCTCATTATAATACATCAACTTTCAAGAAATTCGTTGAAAGCAAAAATAGACCATTTCCGAAGATTCTTTTGATATGATTCGAAAAGTATTTACGTGATCCATATTAAAAAAACGAATCTATGTATCTTTCCAATACCTGCAACATTATAATTGAACATCTCATTCTGCAAGCTTTTATTTTTTCATTCGGTAAACTCCAACTGTTATTACTTTGAATATATTCTGTTTTTATCGCGTCAGTGGAAGCAAAAACGTTTTTCTTCATATTGTTAGGATCAAAAAGAATTCGCAACATAACGCCAGAAAATTAACAAAAATTAAAGAATGGTTTTCCACAATTTTGGTTTATATTAAAAGTTATACAAAGAAAAATGAAAATATGGCTCACTCAGCAAAATTTGAAATTTCATTCACTCTTTGAACGAATTTTGTATGCTTTGGTAGCTAAGAACACTTCTGTATATCGAATGTCCATCATTTTACGTGGTGAAAGATTTCTTCGTTATTTCTAGAGATATAAGAAAGCTAAAGAAAACATTTCTAAGGATCCAAAGAGATCGTTCGATCATACTATTGTTTTGCCACAGGGTGTCTCCATAGCTGACCTATATTATAAAGATAATCAATTTTCATACCCACAATTTTCATCCAAATAAACTTTCAAGTTACAAACTTGTCCACTTGTATATACTTTTTTATAATGTTTGTTTCTTTTTGATAAAGTTGATTCCTTCCTTCTTGTTTTATATATTTTCGAAAGGAATTTAACTTGTTACTATCCCATCTATTTTATAAAATTTTCGCTTCTCAAAATATGATTGTCCATATTGAGATGATTATTGAACATTGTATTCATACAATAATGAATTCTAATCTCCGCTAATTCCGTCGTAGTTCCGGCATGATATTTGTTGGATTATTTTATGAACACACTTTCAATATTCTACGGAATAAGGAACGATTATCAATAATGATATTAATTTCCATATCATCGCTTCTAATTCGTGCCAAGTGATGAACGTGTTTTCTTCTTGAAGGGAACGGTTTATTTGCTAGATATCCTCATTCACTGTCGTTTTTACACGAATATCGTGCACTCTCTCAATGCGATAGAAATTCCTTTCTTTTTAAAAATGTGATTTTTGCCAAGAATTGAACTTTGAAGGGATAATATTCATGCGAATTTATTATTTTATGAAAACTGCATACTTAATACCGAACACCAATTGATGCGAGAGTAGAGAATGGAAAAATACTTTACGTGGAAGTATAAAACTAGGAGTACTATTTGAAAAAGGCATTTTTGTTTTTGTATATATCAAGATCCCCAATAACAGAACAATACAACGAAGAAGTAGACGCATTGGATCTTTACAATTTTTTTATTTAACGCTCTTCTTTCTTTAAATAACGAACAACTATCACATAATATCGGGGATACCCGATAGAACCTATGTGTATCTTTGTGACAGCATCCATAAGAACAACACTAATGAAAAACAAACACTATGAATAAACAGCTGGTAGACAATGGAAAAATTATAAGAAATCATCTAGAAAAATATTTGATATTATCCGTCTACGCCTATGCGAATATACTTTTCCCGACTTGTTCCACTAACATCATGTTATAAATTTAAAATAGCACCACTAAACACGATTTATACTGAAAATGTCGTGATTAAGCGCAATTAAATGTTACGGATATATATGCGATATTCGACCTGGCCAGAACGATGTGCCTTTAGCTTTTATTTCAAAAATACGGCGGATATTAAATTGCGTTTTTTCGATAACATCTGACAGGTCGAGTAGAACAGAGAGGGAAGACGCACGAAGTGTACTTAATGAGACAGTACTACAGAAGAAACCTCTCGAGAAGGGAGCATTTTATTCATACGTATTTACTAATAAGCAGTTCTTTTTCTAAGCTTTTCGATCTTTTCAGGTTCGTGTAAGATTGGATTTTAGTTGCATGCCGCCATTAAGATAACAATAAAGAATTACATTCGGTTTCAAGTAAATGCTCGAAGAATGAAACGACTGCATTCATTAACTATATGGTAGTAGTCCGACACGAAAAGAAATAAAAAGTATGCGGTTAACCACTGCATTCGAAAATGTAATTAAATAAAAACCGAAGTGAGTTTAAATTGCCGACTTTGAACCGTTTTTAAATGAATGAAGTATCTAAACTGAACCATATTTATACCGTTTATGTTTATAGTATTTGTTAATTTTTCTTTGATAACGTCAAGATAGGATATTTTAACCTTGATGTCTAATAATACGAAGGATGTCTTTTCCTTTTTGGGTATGGAGTAAGAATAAAACAGAACTTTTAAAAACTTTTGTGTTTTGAAATATTCATCACGTATTCATCTGTTCGTTTGTGTGAAAACAAAAGTAAGAATCTTCTATTTAAGATAACAAGGATAAAAACTTGGGGAAAGTACTGTCTGGCCCGTCACTGATACAACAGTAACAGCTAATATGTGTATGTTTGTGTATGTTATTTGAAGCTCGACAAACAACCGATTGTATAACAATCGAAAAAACCAGTTCTTTGATATTGTCCAAGACTTGTAGTTACTTGACTTGAATTATATTTGAAAAAAATTCTTGCCCAAAGATTAGAAAACTAGGGAGTGGTTGTTTGCTCACCTATCGGATTTTTTTGAAACTTATCACATATTTGAAGTTTTATTGACACTGCTTCATGATGGAACCTGTTGATTCTCTGCAGTGAACAACAGTGTTTTCTGCTAAATGTCGTTTTCTCATTCGAGCAGCAATTTTGTCCCATATTTTTTCAAGAAAATTGTTCTTTAGACATTATTTAACGAAGCAGGCTTAACAAGAGGGGAAGAAAGAGAAAATGCCGTGAGCATAAGGTTCAGGTGGCAGCAAAATGATCCTTGTTGGTTTGAGTTTCCGATATTTCGTGGAAAATGATTATCTGAAAGGATGCATTTTAATAGTCACTCCTGGCAGGGAAATACCTAGGTACGCCACTGTGACAATCAATAGTTCGCTAGATATTCATATGATAATTAACTGAACTAAATAAGAAGTGAATATTAAAAATTCATAGTTCTCGGTATGTTTTAGGTACAAAGGGTTGAAGAATGAATATTTTTGACAAAAAATGACGGCATCACGTAAAGTTGTAAGAAATTGATCGAATTACTAAGTAATATTTGGCAATACACGAAACGAAAGGAACGTTGTCGAGTTCTTTGAGGTCTAAAACATGCTGTGTGTGATAAATAGTTTGTTTGTTTGTTTTTCCTTTAACGTGCTCTATTCCTGCCTTTCGGCTAATGACACGCCGGGGAATTCTGTCACCTCACTAACCCGGGAATTTTACCCAACTCCTCTCGTATCGAGGGAAGGGATCTTTAATGTCCAACACATCTCTGTTAGACAGGACCGACAGCTTTACATGGACACTCAAGCGATTCTCAGAATTCGAAAAATCGCACCGACTTTGTGGGGATTGAACCCAGGTAACTCTGCACAGGAGACGAGCATCATATCCCATACGCCACCGAGTCGATTTACGTTTGACAAATATTAGCAAAGGAACATACTCGCGTAGCCGCCGCCTTTCACTTGGCTATCCAGTTGTATTTTCAATTTGCGTAAATAATTTGTTGGTTTCTTTGTTTGTTGCTTAATCAAAATTTATTATTTGCCTACTTGCATTGGTATAAAAGGTTAATTAGGCAGAAAATCAAAATGATTTCACATAAATCAACATTTGAAACACTATAACGAAATATGATAAATCTTGACGCGAAACGTTTTCAAAAAGAAAGAAATTTTTTCGTTAGATACATTAAACTCTGATTCCATTGAATCGTGCGTCGATTATGTTCCCCAGTACGAAGAACCCCCTCTCTATTAGCGAAACTTACACAACTGTAATGGGGAAGAACTCGTGTTATTCCAAAAGTAGAATAAACATCTCTGATGTAATTTTTTTACGAGGATTTGGGCTATTTCGAGGAGAGAGCAATTACACTGAATGTTTCGTGTGATATTGGGGGGTTGACCGATTAAAACGGGAATCATTGCTCTTCTTTTACGCTTCCACGTCTAGATCGAAGCAATAATCCCAACTTTTATTAGGTGTCATAAAGAATGACGAAATCTGAACTAACTTTTCATTAGTGTTCTAATGAAAGTTGTGTAGAACTGAGGTTCTTAGTTGCTCTTCAGTTAGATATGATACAGTGAAGAATTTGAAGTAAGCTTTCATTGAAGAACTTCCAACTTTCGAAATGTAATGAATTCAATTAACTATAGCTTGAATAACTAAGAGCAGGGTGAACTAAAGAGGAAAAGAATGATTTTAAGTAATAAGATTATGTGAACAGCGTTGAAACTTAACTTATTCAACAATATGAAATAATTTTCTTGAAATTCCTCAATTCGATAATTACTCGAGGCACTCTATATATCAAGAAAAGAGAATCTCTTCTTCATCAAGTAATTCCATAAATTGTGAGGTGTGTCCTGAACAGTAATCGAGAATAATATTTACAATCATCAGAATTGATGAATCGAAATTAGGGATTTTTACGATGTGTTACTATCACTTTATTGATTAAAAATTATAAATTTTCTCTTGAGTCGCAATGAGTTACCCTATGATCAGCGAAATTCAAATTCTATAAACACAGATCATTATATAGATGAAACACATTGGGTGTGGAAAATCTCGCTCGGCAATTTATGGTTGTAAGAGGAATAATGTTCGGTTATTGAGGCTAACTGGTCATTCGGCAATTAGTTAAGTATTTCGAAGTGTTTATAAATAACCTTACTTTAAGTTTTCTTCAATAAGAATATATATATATATATATATATATATATATATATATATATATATATATATATATATATATATCATGCTATCAAGTTATCTTGAATTTGTCATTTATCGAAAACCAACATTCAATGATACGTTAATCCATAGGGATAGTTTCCATGTGCATAAAATAAAATCAAGATGTCCATATGTATATAGATTGCGGTTTCTCTTTCAAGAGAAAACAAAAAAACGAAACAAAAAACAAAAAAAATATCACAGTATTAATTCTGTCCAACAAGTATGTTATAAATTATGCCATATATTATAACAGAATGAAATCAATACAATATATACGAATAAGAACTTTATGTTCATTTTTGATTAATAACAAAGGTCGACTTGATATTAGTGAAAAAAGCGGTGTATATAAATTATATTGTAATGATTACATTTGGGTAGATGAGCCTGAAAAATCAATGATTCACAATAAATTTAAAATTAATTTTTAGAATGAAAATAATTCCTTAGATTTCGTAAAACCCAAATCTTACACAAGTATCAAAAGCAGAATATTTGATTTATTAGAATTCTTAGAAATGTCACAAGCTCACAAACGTAATTTACCAATAATCTAACACTCTCATCTATTTGTTACGTACAAATGACAATGTAATATTTAAATTTCCTCTTAATTTTAGAAAACTGTATAATATAAAACCCGAAATATATGTCAAACATATTCTTATTCATTCTATTTTGTGAAGCCTAGTGGTTTTTCGTCAATTGTCTAATTATTTAATAGAAATATTTCAGCAAGTGATTATTGAGATTCAATATCAGTTTATTTTAATAATATATATTTCGAAGTTATAAACCAAAAGTAATAATTTGCAGTGCTTGAAACTATTGATTGAGGATTGAATTGCAGAATTTAAAGTTAATATTTCCATTTCTACGAAGTTTCCGACCCAATTCAATGAAGCATTTAAGCGGTCAACGAAAAAACCAACAGAATGCAGTGTTTATGCTGTTGGACAATCGTCCATTATCAGATATTCGAGGGGTTGCCATCAGCGTACCTTTTATCGCATGTAAACAACACAATGAATTATTTTCAAGCATCCAGGTATGTCGATTATTAATCCCTTTTGTTGCTCTCGTATTTCGTAATTAAGGTGTTGATATTGTGGAATTTGGATGAGCCGCGAATTTTTGGAATATATTAATATGCGGGACAATGGCCGATTTGCGGTATTCCGCGCGTTCCCTTTTATTGCCCGATTGAAATTGGGACCTACTTCATTCGGACAATGGTTGGCACGCTGGTACTCAAAAGGTATACTCGATTATTATTTGTTTTGGCCATTGTTCCGCTTAATTTGCCAAATTGTTTTCCTGCCACATATCGCGAATACCTTCCTATGAATATACACAGTCCCCTTTCTAATTCCAAATTGCCATACGATCAACCACGCCACTAAATTGACTCTACTGTATAAAAAAATAGAACAAATGATAATCTAAGACACCATAAAATGAAAACGGTTATAACTATTTTTTCAAAATACTTCAATATGGTTAACTTAAAAGAATCTAAAGGATAGTGTGAAGCGAAAAGGTTGGTATTGTCCTAGCAGGTAAGTTTCGACTCCGGAATACCAAAATTTTGACTGTGGTCTT
Source organism: Cryptolaemus montrouzieri (assembly GCA_013387265.2). Lineage (NCBI taxonomy): Eukaryota > Metazoa > Arthropoda > Insecta > Coleoptera > Coccinellidae > Cryptolaemus > Cryptolaemus montrouzieri. The sequence goes on along the minus strand of JABFTP020000001.1, from coordinate 100,935,066 downwards.
CATCTTTCATAGATTCTTCAACAAAAGATTTTTTCGTAGGTCGTACGTTTTCTGAAGGCTTGGCGGTGGATTATTGTTGATAAAAAATCTACTTCCATCCTGAATATGCTTTCACCCGCTTATTTTACGGCTTATATTCGCGAATTTAGTTCGAAAAAAATAATAACAAAAGGCGATTTGTGTATGTTGATGAAATATACGGTGCAAAACAATTCGCGTGCCGAGGAATCCGTACAAAAATTTCGAGAGTAATTACAGAGCAGTAAATCCATCGTATAACTGACTATGACATCAGTAAATTAAATTCGTCGAAAGCTTTTAGCAGTCACATCAACGACATCGTCAGCTCAGACTTGAATCATTCAATTTGGAATATTTCAAAGAGCATTATGTAGCCGGAACCCTTTCGCTTTGCTACAAACAAAAGGGAAGTGGTCAGTCCTTGCTGATTTATTGATTGCGTTGTAATATGTTTCTCGTGATTTTGTGTTTGAATTCTCACTTCAGAAACATCAGTATTAACCTCCGTACTTTGAATAAGTCTTGAACTCATGATTTTACTTTTAAAGGTTTATTTTCTACTCAATCGAATTATTTTTACATGAAGATTTCTTGGTATACATCGTACTGACAATCAAATTCTCGTTTTATTTACAGATTTAGTTTTTCATCGATGGAAAATCAATGAAAACTCAATTTTATATGTTTATTTCTGATAATAATTCGCTCATCAATTCCTTCTTGGAATTGGAAACATTTTCAAATGTAGAAACAATTATCTCATTATATTATTTGCCCCAATCTCTAAGAGAAACCATTTCGAAGTTAATATGTGAACAAAACTACAAAATTTGAATTGTATGAACGAAAAATTAGCATGTACTTCACATTTTGTTATAATTGTTGTCTGAATTTTTGTAATCTAACCTAACCTAACCCACTTATTGGGTAGGAGAACCAACATTTTCACAGAATATGCGAGGTACATAATAGTCCAACATCACATAAAATTATTTACATATCGAGTACCATAAATATAAATGATGAGAAATATCTGAAAAATAATTTTCAAAGTTAAGTGAAAAAATTGAATTCTGCAAACTAACATAGAGTATATAGTAACCCATTTTATCCCCATTTATGAATTTGCACAATTATTAGTATAATTATATTATTAAGTAATATTATGCAATTGGAAGACTAACTATTAAAGTGTACCTACATTTTTTATAGAATATCTTACTAAATTTTTTAACTAGTATTGTTATCAATACGAAGGGTATGTGGTTTCAGCATGATGGTGCAATACCAAATACGAAAAAACTGTGAGAAGACAATAAAATTGAGAAACGATTTTAGAGCTTGCAATATAACAGCGTCGCAACGTTCAGAGTGAAGAAATGGGCCATGTTTCCTAAGAAAAATATTATCCTTTAAATTCTGTTGATCGTTTGACATGTGCATTCATGTAACTCATATTATGTAACCTTATTCCTGAAGCGTTTGTGGACCTATGTTTATTGAATTCTAACCTAACCGAAAACCACCTCATTCCGTTAGTACATAAAGTTTAGGAACAACCGTTATAATAAATAAAAAAAAGTTATTATAAATTTTTCCTTGGGACAAACTATTCAGTTTCAAATAAACCATATAATAATTATTATAATCTGTAATTCAATTCATGAAATGTTCTTTCCGTTTCCGTTTTCAGTGTTTTTCATGAACTTGTCTCGAAATTTACATTTACATTTCCAGATATTCTTATTTATTCGTAATTCTTCGATTCTCTCCTAAGCTGGGCGATCTTCTCAAATCTATGACACCTGCCATCTTAGACTTAAGCCGATTTGATGTTACAGAATTAATGACTTTTGGATCTCGTTCAGTTGTACCTCGTCCAGGGTTGTCCGTTCGATTATCATTTATCTAAATACTTTTGCGTTTTTAGGGCTCTTCAAAGATTATTACCCGACGGACGTTTGTTTTAACGATGCATTTAATTATTATTGGAGCTGATTTTTACAGTCCCATTTTATAGCCGAGTATAGCGCATTATAGTCTCCTCTCTCTCCATCGCGATCGTTAATATCTCTTTTATTTATTGTATCGTAAATGATAATAAAATACGAGAATATTAGATTGGATATATGAAAACATTTTGTGCATATGAGTATCTTGTCTCTATCTCTCTCGATCTGTTATTAATTTTCTATTTGTTCGTATTATCGATTTTATGGTCTGGATAATTCTCGGTCTGATTGTTTTTCTGAGAAGTGGTTATTTCATTATTCGTTCGGAAGTATGATTTTTATGCAGGTTGTTTCGCAACGAATATATTTATGTTGGAAGCGAAACGTACGAAGGTACATGGTATGCCATACTCATTCGGCTGCTTCAAACAAATACTTTATTGTTCTCCATTCTTTTTATTCCCTTTTATCTTATTGATTACGTAGTATATTCAATTATGGATTTAGCAAATCATCTGCTTAAATGTACGGTTTTTGTACAGGTTGTTTCAAGAGGAATGGATTTCGAAAATGCATTATTTGACCCATATTTATATGCTCTTTTTCTCAGGAAACCACGTAAGGATTCACCTTCTTGATCCTGTATAGTTGTGCTCGAAAGTTTAAACATGTAATCAAAAACAATGACTGACAGCTTACTGGATTCGCAATGAACTAAAAAATGTATTAACAACATACCATTACACAGCAGCCCCCTGATGAAATACCAATAGTCCAAATGATAGGTCACGTATAATTCCTCAAAGTTTTGAACAGAATACACGAGATATATGGTCCTACAGAATTAATGGTAGATCTCTTATATTCTCATTATAAACTATGTGCCATAGTTTGCAGCTGGAAAAAAGATATATATTTTTTATTAATTTGTGAAACTTCCTACAACAATTGCTTTCCATAACAGTCTTTACCTACAAAATAAAATTGGAAGAAACATTCGAAGAAAATGCGATTCAAGAAAATTTGATTATTTCAGTAATTTTTCGATACTTTAAAAAACACAATTTTTTATGGTCATAGTTAATAAATATATATGGATATGTTTAACATTTTAATTCCTAAATAAAATTTTTTTCTGTGACAAATTTATATATCTCAAAAAATTTTCGAATTCTTCTAATTCGTTTATAATGAAAAATAAATAGACAAATTTTCTCAACACCTACAATCTTGCAATTCAACATTTTTACCAATTTTTGTTTCAGTTTTTCTTTTATTTGTGAAAAATCTTTTTTCAGTTTTACGATTTTCAAGTTGTGTAGGACAGATCCACTGGAATAAGACGCTAGCATTCTTAGAATTTCTTCTTCTTCATCTTTATTATAATTGTTCAATTAAAATTTAATCATTCCTACCTGATAGAAAATAAAATATCGAAACGTTGAATTCTAAAAACAAAGGCGTAAGTTGGAAGGAAGGTGGATTGGAATGAAATCCTCCTCTTCGAGCCTAAACAGTGCTGAATTATATCGATAGATCACATAAAAAGTTGCATATGTTATTATTAAAATAAGTTGGATACATATAACAAAATATAAACAAAATTATATTATAAAATCGCCTGAATGTTTGTTTTGTTAAATAATGAAAGATTATTTTTCTAATTTTAAAAATTCGAAATAAACAAGATAAACAAATATTTGATAATATTTGTATTAACGTAATTTAATATGTAATCTTGAATAACTCTAGGAAGAGAAAAAATTTAAAAGAATAATAATTTTTCTCGTTCAGGTTTTTCCTGATTAAGGATTTTTATTACCATTGAAAAAATAACAAGTATTTCTTGCTGATAGGAGAAATCATTTTTTATTTTCCATTGTATTTTGGCCATTTTCCGATATATTTTGGCGCCCTTCACCGACGTTTTCGTGAAAGAGAATGACATCTTCATTCTTGAAGAAAACGAGATATAAAGAAACATAGACATAGCTATTTCACCCCATTCACCTCTTTTAGTCTTATTTATTCTATAATGTATTCATTTATGGATTAAGAAGTTTCCAACTTTGATTATGCATTTCTGGAGTCGTAACATTCAATTCAGCATCATTCCATCAGTCTACATTATCTGGTTACGAAAAATATTGAAAGAGAGAAATGCCTAATGGTCACTCCGCTTCAGACTTGTAATAATTACGGGTTGTCATTGTCAGAAGAGTGGTGCTAGGTTTTTATTATTCGTATGTCGGACTGTCTGTCCATTTGTGCTCGGTCACTTAATACAGCTTATATAAGTTATGAGTGAGTTACTTCTGAGAAATCCAGCGTAAATAAAATTAACGCCCATTTTATTAATACTTCTCTGCGTTATTTAGCCGACAGATCCACAAGCGGAGCACTTAAGTTTGAATTTATCAGGTCTTCGCGGACGCTTTCGTGATAAACGTGGTTTTATTTCACGTTTGACATAAACAGAAACGAACTCGAGACCCTTATTAATTATTAAAAGGTTGAATGAATTCATCGGATTAGATAAGGTTATGATGATAGACGGAATTATTTGATAGAAATTTTGTTAGAATGCATTGAATCAGCAGGTGTGGTAGGTGTTAGAATTTTTGTAATTCTGGTTTCGATTAGGACTGAAGTAGTAATTTGGATTACATATTTTGTAATTTCCCTCTTTTTCCATTACAACACTCTGAGAAAGTTTCATATAGTTACCAGAGACCTGCTACCAGCTACTTATCGTATATATTTTTTACAAATTTTGGAGCGTCATCAAACGTCCGTCTTTGTGGCCTCCGAGGTCACCTGACCTAATGCCTATGAATTTTTATCTTTGGAGAACGCTGAAAGATGAATTTTATTCTGAACCTGTGACTTCAATATATGATTTGCATAACAGACTGCAAAATGCTTTCATTATAAAATTTTTTTATCATTAGAGATACACGCCTATTCAAGCTTTTATTTAAATTATCTAACCAAAACGCGTATTTTGAAGACTTCTGATAGTAATGCTTGGTTTCTTCACATTCAACGAACCCCATGGAATCATATCGTTGTAATTACTTTTGTATTGAATAAGATCTAGGCTTGTCAAAGTATTTGCATCCATGGGTATTGGTTGAAGACTTGTTAATGAATTTAGTTTTCTCAATAAAAGAATAATTTTTGTTCCATATCCAATACCTACAAGATCGATTGGGTCTTGGTATTGTTGAGACTCTTCGGACATCTACATTTGTAGCTTACTGTATTATTTTTTTTCTCAATGAGATCGAAGTTCCCATCTGACGAGGAAAGCGACAACACTTAAATAACACCCTTTATATATTCGTAAATTTTTGTTTTATTCTTCCAGTAAACTTCATCTATACTCAATTCGAAATATCTATTTTCTGTCCGCCCCATCGAAACTATTATCTGCCTCTTCCCGGAGGAGAAACCTTTCAGATCGAATCAGAGCCCCCCGCCGATTCGTTTTTTCGCGGAAGATTCATTTTCGTTCACGAAATTCAATATCGGCAGGAACTGAAGCATATTAATAAAATTTTGTACACAGTTTCTGGAGTATTATTTTTAATATTAATATTCGTTAACGGTTGAACGACCAGACTCTATTAGGGCTTCATATTGTCCGTATGGCGGCGTGGGGTAGATATAGGTTGCAGATCGGATGAGGGAACCTCAACACTGAGATCCGCACTTTGACGACGATGCGAAGTGGCACCTCAGCTGAAGTGATACAGTGGACCAGATTAGAAATTGCAAAACCCTTTCGGGTCGGTTATACGTCAGATATTCGAAGGGCTTAAAAAATACTCATTAATGAAAGTTTTTAATCTTTTTCAATTCCTCTCCTTCTCCAACTTGAATCACAATATAATATATAAAACTTTTTCCTGTGGTCTGTTACCACAATTGTTTTTCCTGAATTACGGGGGAAGGCCGATTGGTCATTTAAATCACTATGGCCAAATAGCTTCGTTTTTTTCTGCTGATAGTAGTTTCAGAAAATCTCTCATTCTTTCCTATATAAATAGAACCCCTTACCCAAAAATTCATAGCATAGCTAAAATCAAAATTTTGCCATGATTGAAGGATACAAATAATAGTAACTTCTACTCTGTCTGTCCGTTTGCCACAACTGTATTTTCTGTTTTCCATATCTGCACAAAAGTTGTTATGCTGAGCATTTTATCTTTCATCAAGTTTCTTCAATGCCAATTCAGATAACTGTAAATCTTTTGATAGTTGCTAATAAAGTCCAGAATTTAAAAGTTTTTGAGTTTGCAGATGAATCCATAACAAAGTTCAAAACAAGAGTATCTCTTGTTATGACTGAAATACTCAAGGAATTGTTTTTCCACATAATAATTCTTTCGTTTTGTTCGTCTCAATACGGTTCGATAACTACCAATGTCTCACAAGACGTGTATAGACAACTTTATGTCGCGCGAACGCGCGTTGTAGAACCATAAATTTTGTTTATTATTAGAAATCGAAACGAAAAATTCTATTCTTTGAGATAATAAAGATGAAGAATAAAATACAAAATTATAAATTTAATGTTGGTAATATCTATGAAGTTAGTTTATTGGTTGATTACTATTCCAATTGTACAGTGTGATGTACAGTTATGATTTTATCAACTTTTTCATTTTTAAAAATATGAGTAATTGAAAAATATTTGAATTAGAAGTATCAATTTTAGCATTTCGAACTCCAAAAGCAAAAAAGAACCCTTATAGGATCACTTCGTTGTCCGTCTGTCTGTCTAGCCTTTTATCTTCTTCACTCAGGAAAACGTGAAGGTATCTAGTTGAGGCCGGTGCCAATTACTCTTTGAAATCTCTTGGAGTTGTGAAAAAATCAAACATTTGATTCAACGAACTGGAGAATACGGCAGTGTGTGTCGCATTCTGCTGTATAGATTGATATTTTCAACGGAATTAAAAGCTAGAGGTTACTTCCTGCCGACTAAGAAACATGGGATTTAAAGAAAAACAATGTTCTTTAGCAGCGATACAAAAAAAATCGACAATTCTTAATTTGCGATGAAGAAATTGATTTTTTGCTATAATGAAATATGGAACCTTTTATGTGCGGCTCCTTGGCGAATTTTTTATTATTGTTTTTCAAAAGATGTGTAATCTCTTAGAATTATAACAGTAAGTTCTTTATTTGAGTATGTGGTGAATTTAGGGGTAAAACTGGTATGATTAAGGTATGGTTTTGGGAAAAATATTGTTATGTAATATTTACTAAAAGCAATATGGGTTTGAAAGACAACAAATTGGTAACTAAATTTTGTTCGTTCAATTCGCAAAATATGCTAAATGATTTGGATATTCATCTATCTCGCTTCACAAATGTACCTAACAATTCTTCTTCCTTTTTGGTTTTTATGTTTGTAATTTACTTGTGCTGCAAAACTATTGCCAGTGAAATGAAGGTTTAAAATTGCAACATACGTTAAATACAAAGATACCTACGAAATAAAAGAATTTTCATTTGGTCGTGTCGTGTGTTCTTTTTTTGAATACATATTGAAACATTCTTTCATGTTGAAACAATATTCAATTTATGTTATCATGCCTTAAATTGTGGATTAAATCTAATCTTACATTTTCGTTACAAGCACGAACATTAACTAACTGAATTGACTTCCCATTATGGAAGTTCCGTTTGAACGAATGGTTTATTATATCTCGAACAACGCCGACTATTCACTTGGACCATTCCGAGTCCATTGTGCAGTCGGATATGAAAAGCAAACAATGATACATACGGGCAAAGTATGATATCATATTTCGATTGAAGGGGATGCACGCAGGACGTACGGTCGTATGGGTGGTCAGACCGAGAAATGCGATCGGTACCTGCTAAAATCCGCCGTTTTATCCCAGACTACTTTCATTATCGTCATATTTTGCTCCACTGGGCAGGATAAACGACATTTCGATCTATTTTGAATACGGTTTATTAACTTCCTTTCCGATTTACATCCCAAAAGAGTTATCTGCCACATATATTTGGCGATAATCGATTAAATAATTAATATACGTAGTGATCGACTCAGATGTTGCCATAATACTTTCATTGAAGGCTCATATAATTTCTTGTTGAATTTTTTGCTATTCTATCAATGTTTTCTCTTCTTATTTGCCTACAATGCTTTCTCCGATCGCGTTTTAATTCAGATCAGTAGTTTTCCTTTCGTATAAATGAATAATACAAATAATAAAGAAATAAGGGTTGATTTAAAACGTCGCTATTTAAACACGATGATACTGATGATACAGAACGCTCTGGTTCAAGTTCAGCTATCCTAAGAGTAATATTGTTATTCCAAGCTACACGCAAATCACTTATTTTCAAACGATTCCTCGCCTTGATTTTAATTACCAAGAAAGCAGAAAATCCTTGCTCACATAAATAAGTTGTTGAGAAAACCATAAGATAGCACAAGGGATTTCTCCAAGTTTACAATAAAAAATTGCTTTTTTTACACCAGAACGACTCAAGTAAATTCGATTTAAAAGCATCCCTGCAATTTCTGTTATTTTGGAAATCAATAAGTTTGTAACGAAATTCAAATACTTGTAATTTACGTTTTCATTTCATTTTCTGTTCGAATCGTGTTTCCGGATAATCAAATTTCATCGGGATTGATTTCCATTTTTTTGTGGGTACTCTCGCTTGGTACGCGTAAAGTAACATTGGAAGCTGTCGCTGAAGTGGAATAACCAATCACAGCTCGTGATCTAATCGCAAAATTTGAGAAAAGGAACATTAGGTCCATGTGAGATTCATGAAATTGATTCAGTTTAGCTTATTCTCAGCATTCAGATGCTTTTCGAAAGTGATAATCACCTAAATAGATTTTTAGATTAGTGAATACACCGTTATAAATACATTATTATTTCCGTTGATTTTATTTATTGATGAAAATTATTCCGTGCCAGTTTTAGGTAGAAATTGTAGTGAAATTTGTGTCGCTATATTCCGAAAATATAACAGTCGCTTGTATTACGAAAAGTAACCGATTATTTAGTTGCGTTGTTTCCAGTTGTAATCATAGATTTTTTCATTCCGGTTGTGGTAGAAAATTGTTGTGAAACTGGTGCTCCTAGTTTCTGAAATTGAACATACGGGGGTATTCCGATAGTAATAGATTATCTAAAACGATTCAAATCGGTAGTATTTGTTTTAAAGTTTATTCTGACTATTTTAGTGTTTGCCAACAATCACTAGCGAGATTTACGTACCGATGATAGCTAGAGTGTTTAAAGCCAGTTGGAAACTCACATTCTTGGTTATCGCTAACGCCTCAGATAACAAGAACTCTTCTCCAACAACCGCTTATCAAGGCCAGAACTGGAAGGAAGCTATAACAGATCCCTTTTCAGGAGACAATTTTATTTATTTTAAATGTCTGAAAATTAGTTTGGAATAATAAATTTTCTCGTTGGTCTCATTTTCCTATAATATTTCCTCCAGTTTTCTTTCTCTTCAATTTTATGAAAATAGATTGCTGGTATTCTCATCCAAATTAAACACTGAAACATTGCTCCACGGCCATTGGAGCTAAAAAATAATATATATTTCTTCTTAATTCGTGTAAAATGTCTTGATTTCCGTTACAGTTATTATTGAGAAATTTAAATTGAAAGAAATACTCAAAGAAAACGTGATCGCAAAAATTGATTGAATCCGGGTCAGTGTCGGAGACTCTGAGATTGAATTGTATCAATTCGTTCTCAACGGGATAGTATGATATTCTGAGAGAAAAACAGTCCATATTTGTTTCCCCAGGACTATCTGTCGACATGTTACGATTGTTTTTAAAAAACCCTTCTTTCGAAAAATTTATATATCAAAACATTTTAGTCTTTCAATTCCAGAAAAATCTGGTTTTATGTTTTGCCCTTTTTATATATTTCGAAGAGAAACGCACTTATACCTTAAAGTGAAAATGAATCGATAGATCTTTTCAATAACTACAACCTTATAATTCAACTTTCTCCGCCAGCTATAGGTGATTAAGTATTTCAGTTATCCATTGAGAAAAAAAAACGCTACCTCCCTTTCTATACGAATCTATTTTTTGTTGTCTGTAAAGAATTTTGGGCTGATCTAACGTTTGTTGATTGGAATAGAGTAGACATTCACTATGAAAGAATGATTGAAAATTCAACTTCCAAACGTGTAAAAAGTGTTGCAATGACGTCGTCCAAAGTTTTGGGAAATCGAAAATTTGAAAAGAATTAGTGATTATTTAGTGGTGTCCCCAAGCGGTCGCAGAATAATTTTCTCTGACGTTTTCGAATAAATAAGTAATAAATAAAATACGTGAGACATCAGTGTGGGAAGAAGCTATAAACACGGCATCGAAACATCTAAAGATTTTCACGAATTGGCGTGCCCAAATGTTTAAAAAGGTCCCAAATTGTATGTAATCTTTCATTATTACATTTCTTGAAACCTGAAGGCGTCGAGCAATTTCAAAGCAATCCGAAGAATTTCGGTAATAACAATGGTGATAAATTATACCACTGGAAGATGTGATTGGAAATGAGAGGGCCTTAAACGATTAATTTATAAAGCAACAATTCCAGTCCAACCGAAATTAATAACAGCTGGAATTATGTAAAATTGCTATAATCAAATCTTTAAAGTTATCGAGATAACCACGCTTAAACGCAAAACAAATTGTAAATGGGAAGATATAAAATTATAGATCCAAGGAGTAGAAGGCCTGAGGCTACAGTCAGACATGGTGCATGTCATTGGGAACAATTTGTTACGACTGTTCCATTAGAAATTGGTCCGATAGGTATGTTTGCGGTGAGCTTGCGACCAGGCTAAGTGGCTTAACTATAGGTTACCACCTTTTTCGGTTGGTCTTTTATGAAATTAGACGGTCATTTATATTATTGTAGCAGAAAAGGTTATAGAGTCGTTTTTGTGTTTATTGTTTTATTATGTATATTTATCTTTGGAATTTTTTTCATTTTAATTTTCATCATTTCGATTCGAATATATTCTTTAGAGCTTAGCAGATTAAAATTCAATTTGCTACTATATTTTTCCAGTGGTAATTAACAGTTGCGAGTATAAACGATAATAAATATGTTTTCATTTTGTGATAGGTATTCATAGACATTGATTTTATTTTTTTGATTATTCTTGATGTTCATCTTGCCAATACAAATTTTCTCTTAGGACATTCAACATATCTTCAGTGGTCCCAACAGATTGCCAGATTTTCATAGAGGCTGCAAAAAACTCTTTATATTTGCATCCAATTTTCTACAATCATTTTGACAATCCCATTGTTGTGGAACTGTTCTTCACCTAATGCCTCTTTTAGTCGGTTAAACAAATGGAAATCAGATGGTTTTGAATCAAATGGGTAGGGTGATTTCCCAGCCTATTTTACTATGGCTTCACCGGTTTCTTCAGCAGTGCTTTGGTGAATAATTAAATTCCTACTCTGAGATCCAAAAAGTTTTTCTATGTATGATAGCTTCAAATTGTTCAAAACTATTTCTGAGTAGTACTGGCTGTCTAATCATCGACGTCGTTCTTCATGATAATTTAAAAATTTTTCTTATACCGTTTTACCTACTTGTGCACAGACTATTCAATTTTCATCATACACCTGAATCATTCAAGAATATATATTAGATGGTTGTTTTACCTTCAGTAAGTAAAAAATCGAATCCTAGAATGTCAATCAATGAATTTTCAAGGGAATCGAATCTAACTTCAACACTACAACCTGTAATCGGAGTGGTTTGAGAGGCTTCAGGAGGTTTTAAAGTATAGCAAATTGCATCGTCGTCTCGATGAAAACATGCTCAATGCAGTTTATATCTGAAGCACAGGCTGGCCATTATATTATTTTAATTGCCTCAAACTAACCGCTTATAATCTTCTTTTCACTGTTTGTCTTGGCACCTTTCACATCAATCTGGCAGTCGTGGAAACTGCGCTGGAAAATTGATTTTTGGGTGAATCATCGACTGAGACTTCTAGACGATAAATGTCATTGTCGTCAGGTTGATGTGAAATGAACCTTAAATATGATTGATACAGTTGCATTTTTAATGGTGAAATATGATTTATCCTTCCCGTTATCTTCAAGTACTGGTGTTCTGCGGGGGGTGGTACTTCATTGTCACTCTCCACCATATATGTTGATGCCACATTTGAAAAGTTGTATACATTTCAAGTTGTAATAAACTCTTCGGTGATCTGAAGAATAATTTGGTTTGCTCGAGTTTTGAATATCTTGAAGGAATAATAAGAACATTTTCTTTCAAATAAATTTTAGAAAAAGACAATTTGCAGTCGGCAACTTTCGAAATGTTCAAATTATTGTTAGACTTTCATAATTTTGATATGGTCGTAATTGAAGTGTGATCCTCAAAGATTGTATTTCGAAATGCAATGATTGGTAGTTGAGCATAAGTTATTCTATAGCGTTTGCGATGTGAATGAATACTTTCACAAGATCTTTTTTCAACAAAAAGCTTGTACGTTAACAACGTATATCAATATATCAGCCACATAGCAGAAACATTCCCTTGTCACCTCTTCGAAAGGATTAATCAAGATCAGATCCAACTTTTTCCAGGACGGGGAGGATCGCATCAGTCCTAAACTGACGAAATAATATTGAACATACTCCGGATGATTAATGTGCCCAAAACAATATTATCCACACACAACAAAGCGCATGTAAATGGTCATGATAATAAGAGAAAGCCATCTTGGCGATCGGTCTAGTGACATCGAATGATTGATGACGAATACGAGGCTAATCTTTCATGTGTATTTGTACGTATATGTGTTGGGTTGTGAGCTGTGTGGCCCATCAGCCATCCTCGAATAGAATTTACACCCAGCTAATTAAGAACTTATGCAGTTCAATGCACCTGTGTTGTTTTAAGCGGGTTCGCTCAAGAATAAGGCGTACAAGGGGTACGAATTAGGACAGTCGATATTAATTTTTGAAGCTTTTAGTGCAAAAAAATGATCTATGTTTTCGACCATTTATTGGAGAGTTTCTCCTCTTGTGTTTGGTTTTGAATTTAAAAGTGTATTGTATCCATATTATCACAGTCATTTTGGTAATAGTCACTACAGAATGAGACTGCAGTCTGTTAGTTATTCAAGTACTGGTAATCTGTAATAAGAAAATTACTGTGAACAATAAATCAAAAATTAATATTTATAAAACAGTAGTAATAAGAAAATCCAAATTTTCCTACTGAAAAAAAATTAATTGAAATTTCACTTTTATAAATATTTATTGAAATTATATTGTAAAAAATCCAATTGAATAAAATTAAAGTGATATTAATAAAAAATGTGATTCCCTCTTGAATTGCCTTGCACAAAATTGATTCATTCAGAAATTATTGGGAGTTAGTGTGTCAATTGAGGAGCATCAAACATGCTGATTTTGAAAATCATATTGACCTTATACTTGGATTCAGACTAGGGGAATTATGCATAAATAGAAAGTTACATATGCTACAATATGTTATGCGATAAAAAAAGATTTCACTCCAAACCGTCCCAGCACCTCCTCTGCAGCTGTATACTTCCTAGATTTCTCTAAGATTTTGATCATGACCACAGGTTGCCTTTCACTCCTAGAATTTGAGTGTACTTCAAACAGAGATACAGACGAAAATAACATTGGATCAGTCGGCATTACTTCATTCCGCATGATTTTGAACCCTTATAATCGTGATTTTTTTCTTGTTAACGGCTGCTGGAATGAAGATTGACTTCATGTAACCTATTGTCAACAGTTTCTCTTGAAATATTCGGGTTATACTTTTGAGTCAGCTGCATACGCAATTCATTGTTCGTTGTAGTAGAATTTCAGCGAACGGATTGTTCAAGAACGCATTTATGCAACTGTTACAACACGATGTTGTTCCTTTAGACTCCCTGTTTTTCTATACCGGTATACCTGTCCAAGAATCGCGAACTAATGCTTCGACTAGAATCCATCGTTTGAGCGGCTTTCGTCTATGTTGCCCACCGTCAAGTATCCCAATTTCTATCTTTATCTCATGTGTTTTTGAAACATCATGAAAATTCCACAAAAAAATTTATTACAATAAAAAACCGACGGCAAATGATGATTTTTCAGTTTTTTCGTAATTTTTATTTGAAGATTCATAATTAATGAAATAAACCACGATTATATGTGAGATAAGTCTAGAGAGAGAAAAATACACAACACTCAATTTCGATATTTCCAATTTCTTTTTTGGTAGGCACATTAGCACATATTTTGTTTCCAATATGTTCGGATATATACCAAGCTCATATCGTTACAAACTATCTTCAAGATCACGAAATCACTTCAAGGGAGTGGCCTGCACAAAGTCCAGATCTCAATCCCATCGAACATGTCTAGGTCAGTCTCAATATAAGATTAAGAAGCTTGCAAAACCAGTCATCTACCGTAAATGAGGTTTGGAACAGACTAATTGAAATTTGGTTATGGAACAGAATGCCATAAGGTCATTGATTTTGAGTATGAAGCGCAGAAACCATGCAGTAATTCTCGCCAGGGATGAAAATTATTATTAACAGGTTTTTGAGATTTTCGCTAGATTTAGATTTTCATTATTAGTTTTATTTCAATTTCTATGAGTACCATTTTCATTTTGATTATTCTTAAGCATTCCTTAATGCTTAATTATTTTTTCCAACGTCAATTTCTTGGCGCAGTGTATTTGGACCAAGTCTTTGAACATTCCCTGTGACCTTGATCGGAAAGAGAGTTTGGAAAATATTATTTGAACCTAACTCTTCGAAGTTATGGTTTTTTGATCGGAAATTTTGGCTTCTTAGTAAATCTTTTCTGATCATTTCTGACTGAATCAATAGCAGTTTATAATTTTTTTGCGTGAAACTGAATACCTCTCATTTCAATTCTAATTTGACAAAAACTTTCACAATGAGCCATCGTTCATATTTTAAACAATAAACACCAATTCGAACTAGATTAAAAAATATGTCGAATACAATATCATTTAAAACATATGTTTATTTACTAAGGACAAAGGAAACCATCAAGTGGGGACAAGAAAAAAAGAAAAATCCACTAGAGATCTAATAGGTATTGTAAGCATTGAAAAGATTAAGTAACGGAATGAATTTCACATCAATTGTTCATTTGTGCCTGTCACAAACTCTTTTTGAGTTTATTAGTTTTGCCATAAACTATCAAGTTGGCTACTAAAGCTATTGATAAATGAGAATGTGTGTTATGTTTGTCAAAACTGCACCTACTATTAGATAATGTCGTAAGCATATACATTTTATTACTACTGCCACAATCATGTAAACATCTGCTGCCTTTCTCAATTCAAGATTTATAGTATTTCATTTGTTTACTTGGTTGCCATTTTTATAAGCAATATTCAAATTTTTTGGGGAAATATTTCAATTCTTTATTATGTTCACCAGTAAAGAAAATATGTTGCCATGTTTATTTCAATTGAAATGTATAACAATTTTCAACGAAGTATGACTGAAAAAGTAATTTTTCAATCTTTGCAAACTATGTTAACAACATAAATAAGATGTTTCATGATAAGATGCCTAAATGTAGAAAGAGATTCCTTGAGTGATGTCACCCAAAAAAGGTTATACAAACATGGGTTGAGAAATGCTTCGACACAAGAGTTACTTTCAGATATATACACACACCTCTAAACAGTAGCTGTTTTCTGATGTCCGCAGAAGATTTAGAGAAAGGAGAATATCGAAAGGTGCAAGTTGAACAATAAGTACTCCTGAAGTAGAAAGAAGAGAGTTGAACATGTCATTTTCATATTAGAGTGGAAAATTCTTCACGGCTTTCTGCTTCACCCATAAGCAAGCCCTACTTCCTGGAGATTTCCTTTGAGAATGAAATTTGCCGGCGGTTTTTAGAGAAAATGAGAAATTTCCACATTAATCATCATTGGCCTGAAGACAACCCTCATTCAATTGAGAAAGTTCGCCACCGAGAACAATTTTCGATGATTGTCTGGGTTGGAAATATTGAAAATCATTCATTCGGACCATTTTTTCTGCCAGACAGGCAAAATGGTGCCATATACCGGCATACTTTAGAGGAAGAATTGCCTTTACTCCTCCAAGATCTACTACTACTAATTAGAAACGGAACGTGGATGACGTGCATGATGGAGCGCCAGCGCATTCTAGTAGGGAATTAAAAGAATACTCAAATCTTGCGTTAACTAAGCGCTGGATAGGTTATGGTAGAACAGACCTTCTAGGTCTCCAGATTTGAGTGTCTGGATTTTTTCATAAGCAGAAATACTCCAGGTGAATTTCAGAGGGTGCGATCTGAAATGCGGAGAATAGCAAAAGCATGTTTTCTCGCCGGTGGTAGCCATTTCTGCATTTTCTTCGGCAATTACGGTGGTCTAGACTTCTTATCCCTTGAAAGTTATTCAATAAACTGTTGTTGATTTCGTGACTAGTTTGGTGGTAATTGTTTGTTTTTCTCCATTTCTCGTTTTTCATGAAATGTTATCGTCTAGTTTCGATTAGAATAGTTTTTCGAAATATGTGTTGACTAACTTCAGTTGAAAAACTGACTGACTAATTGTTATCAGTTAATGTGGTAATAATTTTTGGAAATCAGATATGAGAAAGGAAGAAAATAGTTACATATATTCATTATCCTACTACTTGAGCATTTTCTAGTCACTCACGCGTTTTGAAATGCGAGAGATATTTCGACGACTTTCATCTCAAAAAAGGTGAAAGATAAGAAAAAAATGCAATGACAAACAAGTTTTTAGATTGCATAAGTAATCAGATTTGGTTCACAGAATACGTCAGTAGCGTAACAAAAAGAGTTTTAGGGGTAAAAAGGGGTATGACCTGGAAAAAATATCATACTTTCACATAATTTCGTCTTATCTGTTGCTGTAGATCTCCGTAGGTGGTCCGTTTATTGAATTTGAGTTCGAAATCTCTGTACACTGTTCACTATGTCCTTTAATAAAGGCATTTGCCCTTCAAACTGGAAAACTTCCAGAATCAAACCAATTCCTAAAAAGGGGGAAAAACCCATCCCTCCAACTATTGGCCAATATCCCTTTCACCTGTGATTTCCAAAGCGATGGAAAAAGCCATCAACTTCGAGCTTATCAAATATTTAGAATCTGTTGGTATCATTAATGATCGTCAATATAGGTTCAGGCACCAGAGGTCCAAAGGAGATCTACTTGCCTATGTCATGGACATGTGGAAAAGATCTATAGACAAATTTGGGGAGTCTTTGGCTGTGGTTCTGGATATTTCGAAAGCTTTCGACCGGGTTCGGCATAGGGGTCTGCTAGGCAAGCTATCCTTATATGGCTATTTATTTCAAGCTTTCTTTTAGATAGATCTCTCAGTGTGGTCTTGGATGGAGTTACATCTGACACACTTGCCATTAATGCTGGTGTGCCTCAGGGTTCGATTCTAGCACCCTGTTTCTACCTCATATAAACGACTTGCTTACTGTTACAGGTTGTAAGATCCACAGTTTTGCGGACTACAGTACACTCCACACATTCTTCTGGTCGAATAAACCTCTATCATACCAAGTTACAGACGAAATACGTCTGCAACATTGTGCTAAAATCAATAGTGACTTGAAGGCAATTCTCGATTAGGGATCTGCGAACCTGGTGTAGTTTAATGGTAGCAAAACCTAAGTTTGTTTGTTTTCTAGGAAGGTTAACAGTACTGTACCATATATAGTAATGAACAACGAGACTATCTCACTCACTTTTTCCATAATAATATTTGGGGTAACCATCGGAGACAGTTTCTCATGGCACGACCATGTTGTGAACACTGCTCAGTCAGCATCGCAAAAACTGGGTTTTCTGTATCGTGCCAGAAGATACTTCACTCCGACTCAACTCCTAACTCTATAAAACCCAATTCGTGCTGTTTTAGAGTATGGTTCCCACGTGTGGGATTCTGCCCCTAAATACATTTTGAAACTCCTGGATTCCATACAGAAAAGGGCGATTCGGTTGATCGGTGACTGTGCTCTTACAGATTCCATTCCTCCACTGGAATATCGCAGTAGAGTGGGGGGAGCTTTCTTTTTTTTGCAGGTATTTTCATGGAAGATGCTCTGAGGAGATTTCTACGCTTGTTCCTCCTCCCGTTTCTGTTTCAAGGCCAACTCGCCAAACTAATGCCAACCATCCTTACGTAGTTGAAATTAAGACACCTAGAACATCTTTATACTAGAAAGCCTTTTTCCACAGAACAGAGCAACTTTGAAACTCTCTTCCACGTCAAGTATTTCCCCATGACTACAATCTGCTAGCCTTCAAGCGAAATATTAACCGTCTCTCCTTTTCAGGTACTCGCGGTGTCGTCGAGACATAAAAGGATTCAGTTTCCTACGCCAGTATCTCTAATAGAAAAAAAATCGTAAGAATTATCTACAGAATATCTGAATTCTTTCGATTTGAAGAGAACCATCGAATCATTTTCAATAATTAATATCTGAAAAACATTGACAGATACTGAAAAAATGCAATATTTAAAAAGTTTGTAAAATAATCGATCTATTCGATTTCACTTTTCAAACACGTCATAAACTTTTGTGAGTTTGTTCTGTTTAAGATTTTCGGATGAAAATTTTAGAAACTGAAACATTTTTCGACGCCTCTTTATATGAGATTTTTTTCTTGACATCATTGAATGAATCACCTTCAAAAAGGCATCTTATCGAAATATTTTACTAAATGATCAAACCATTTGGGAAAAATCATTAGGTTCAAGTTTCACAAAATATAATTAATAAAAATAAGGCATCGGTCGACTAGAGCAAAACACATCATTTTTTCATTTTAAATTTAGTCGTTGAATCGCATTGTTCAGATAATTCAGATAAATTATCGTTTGATCAGTGACTAGATATGAATTCCATATGAAAAAAGTAAAACGTACATTTTATTCGCGAATTCAAAATCATTGCAATTTGCTGAAAATGCTTTTCCACCCCACCAAAATTCAATGAAGATCTAAATTCGCAACTACTAATAAAACAAGTGGACTGGTCGTTCGTTGCACCTGCAATCGACAAGTGGTGAACCGCGCCATGCAGTAAAATGGGCCCCCGTAGTGCCCGCAATCCGTTCGCCCTTGCCAGTATAAATCGAATGCGTAAATATGTATTTGCGAATGAAGATTTCTCATAAACTCTTCCAGAGCCACAATAATTCGCGATAATTACAGTTGGATAATTATTTTTGTTAATGAGGGTGGTATGGGAACGTTCATAGGTCGTAGGTCTCTTCAAGCCAGAGAGACCGCCGAGATACCTGCTGCGTTTCGAGACTCTTCTCCTGTGGCTGCGATTTCTACCTGAGATGGAATACGATTCATTTCACCTGTCAGCGAAATTTGTTGGGGAACGAGAAAACATTGATTTGCCTTCTGAAATAACACGAGAATGTGCCCTGATCGAAATCAAAAACGATTATTTTATGTTGCTGGATCTCTTATTCGAATTTTCAAATTAAACGATCGAAAACTGCGATATCGATTGAAAAGCATTTGGATAAACCTGAATAGAGTCTCGAATATTGTCACCCAAAATTATCGAATAAATTTGCCTTTAAAATTATTTCCCATAACTAAAATATATAGTTCCAATAATAAGAAATCATCTTTCAAGAAGGCTCTGATATTTCTTAGTTTTGGCTGAACATTTTTCCATGGAAATAATTGATTTCAAAAAATTTTGGTACTGTGAATTGTTAGCATTTTCCAATTTTTTTTCCAGATATGGCCAGGATGGAAAAGTCACCCCTCCTCGCCAATGGATACAACCATCCCCCTCACCTAGGTCACATGCAGTTCATGCAGATGCCGCATCCAGCGGCAGCACACTCTGCCCTTCTTTCTCCCGCTATGCCGCATAACCTGTCGCGGCATGACGGTTCCGTCATAAAGAATCAAGGAATGCCGTCCATGGAGGCAATAGCAAGGTGAGAACATTTTTTTTGAAAAACCATAAATAACATATACATAGAACATTTCAAAATATTTAGTTATTTGCTTTGATCCAAAGAAGAGTTATGTGTCTTTTTAAATTTATTTTTTGATTACCACTTCAACTGATTTTTTGCTCTCTCATCTATCAAATATGAACAAAGGTCCAATTTTGACGGGTGTCTTGGCTTGTCACTTTTTCCTTTTCGCCATTTGTGCTTTTTATGAAGCGATATTGAGCATCTACAATAATTGAGTTATTTTGTCTATTCGTTTTCGGTGAGGTTTGAAACTATTATAGATGTACTGCTGCATCTATTCGACCATATACTATTTCAATAGGATAAAAATGTGAAACGCCTCAGTCTATTAATTTGTTCGTTCAAATTCTGGTCTATTTCAATATGTATAATGGTGGTTTCACCATTAAATAGCGTGCATCCTAAATGAAAAAAATTGCCAGCGCATCTAAAATAACCATAACCAACAATTCTGCAACGGAATGATGTTTTTAATGCTTTGGGCCGGTAGTTGATTCGAGCTGCGTGGGCGAAACAATCCGATCAAAAAAAATAACAAAGTCTAATGCAGTTTTTATCGACAGCTGATGGATCTGGATTAGAATTTTCAAAATGACATAGGGTGTGTTGAGAAATTAGACTTCAGTATCACAGGCGGAACTGCCTGGAAATAGTATAGCTACAACAGAAATAATCATGAAATCGTACATATATTCTTTCAACCAGTTCAGTGGTGGCAAATCTTCTTCAGAAACGGAACCCACAACCTACCTCATCTCTGTCTGTAACTCACCACTTCGATATCAAACTCATACGCTTTGTTAATCAGCATCCAAGTTACAGTTCACAGATCACCATTCTCTGTAGATACCCTTTGCATCAATTCATAGAGGTTGGAATTGTATTTGCATGAGATCCGAGGGTCCCATCCCAAATGGCAGTTGCAGCTCCTTCATGGCAAAACGTCAGTAGATTACATCCCATCCGGTAATGCTTGTTAAGCATACGCCTCGAAACACCCGATCTTGTCTCTACTGCTTTCCTATATTGGCAAAAGGTGAAAGTAACACTTCGATTGAGCCTCGTTGGCCCAGTCCTGTATAGATCAAGGTTGTAACGGGTTTCACAAGTAGACTATGTGTTTGCGTCTGCTGCCTACATTCCAGAAAAACTCAAGATGTGACCAGCAAACCGGTTCCGCCTAAACCATAACTCTAGCCAAATACCAAACCTATTTTGAATGTGTCTTTCAAGCTCATAAAAGAATATCAGTTAACCCGGTGAACAACTCGTCAGGACATGGTCATGTTGACGGGAAATAAAGAGCTCAGAAGTATGCTAGATCGAACAATTTTTGAACCCAGTCCTTCACTTTTACTGTTAAATTCAGTAATGAGGGAATTACTTTCTAAATGTTTTAAACATAGGTCAAGGAAGAATCGATTGAAGCAAACTATTTCAGAGTTATAGAGAATTGTCTAGTTCAGCCCGAAGTAGAAACTAGGACCTTGTCAATGAGTAGAGCTTCGCAGGGATTCATTGTGTGTGCCAAACAGAAGCTGTGAACAAGTGAAGAAGAGAATTGGAAATAACCTGTTCAACGTTGTTATAATCTAGAGATCACACTTTCGGCGATTATTCTTCAGCATATTTCTATTTTTCAAGACGTCATATCTACATGAAGCATGTGGCCTGATAGCTACAGATGACATAGATCAAAACCACACAAAAAAACATTAGATTTTTTGTGCGGTTTGATTTTAAGCGCTGTAGCCTTTGTGTCCTCTTCAACGAGACAATTTTTGATCCCTGAATATACAATACACTTGCTCTACTTAGTTCCAGCATATAAAAATCTTCCGTCAGTATGATGATACTTAATTATTCATTGTCAAAGAATGGAAAAGGCCACAAATATAGATGCTTGAATGCTTGTTCGTGAAATTTAACTTCTAGCAAAACACAATTTCAATGAGGCGGTTCTATCCTCGTCGCCGAACGAATTTGATTCAAATAAATTACCATATCCCAAAATGATTCAAACTCCAGAACACTTAATATGCGAGGCATGACGCGGATTTGAATCGAGTTAGAGCAAAATCGAAAGTTAAGATACCGCCTTCGGAAACTTCACAAATCCGCGGTTTTCTTTGATATTCAAGTTTCTGGCAAGATAAATTGCCAGTCCACTACGTGAATGATGTATAACATGTTCAAGAAGTAATCCAGGCAGCAACCCTTGCCTCGTCGTGTCTCGCCCCGGCGTCTTGAGGATTTAAGTTCAAAGATCACGTCTAAAATCATATCCCGACTCGAAAGTAGTTCGTGTTTATGAAATATTTAATACGACAAACAATGGGATTAGATCTGTATGTTTAACAATATTTCATGCTGCGGAATTACGAATATACTGAAGATGTACCAAGTTTTATTAGAACTTCCGCGGGAGGTGTGGTTTTGTCTGGAAACACTGTGAAACGTTCCGAAATTGTTCATTAATCTCTCAGATCTTTGCGTTTGTGAAAAGATGATTGAGGGTTTCCCGGTGAAATAATATACAGTATATTATTTCTATTGAAATTTTTGAACACTCCTTCTCATTTGAATTGTGTAGTGCTTTTGCGGCAGCTAAAAATTACTAGACCACTACAATTTCCAAACTAGTTCAATGAGGCATCTAATTCGATTCCAATTAATCGTAATGCCCAGATTCGGCCCAGTACGACTCTACTTGGTTCCAAATTTCAAAACCTAGGTCGATGTCAATATATTCTCGTCAAACGAGAGCTCTAAGAATAGTTGAGTGTGGTGCTAAATATTTGATTCATACCTTAATAAATTTGCTCTCACGTTTGCAATTGAATACATTTCAAATTGATGTATTAAATAATAGATAAGTTATGTGAAAACTCGAAAATATGAAAAAATACATGCAAATTTATGTAATATAATTCGCATCCCTGTGGTGGAATTTCGGCAAAAAGTGGTCTATCTCCTGAAGTTTCAGGTATTTCCATACCAAATCTCATCAAAATCTTTTCAGTGACTTATCGGTGAAAGCTTTATGAATTGACGAACGTATTTTCTCAATACTACTTGCGATCCGTGTTGGATTTGCGCAGATGCAATGTAAGAACTACTAATATGATGGCAGTGCTGCCTCCTGGTATGGGCATACGGTCTGACGGTCGCTCTGCCTCCGCATTTTAATCTTTGATAGCTTCTACGATAGTCATTTTGATGATATGCTGTAAAAGGTAATACAATAATACTTTATTGTATGAATAGCTCCGCGAACAACCCATTGTTTTTTGATGTATGAAAGATGAAAATGCATAGTGTAGGGAGATAGAATATACCATAGCGGACTTTTTTTTGCACTTCATAAGATATACAATTCCATAGATCATGATTTTACTCAATTTCGTGAGGTTCAGCCAGTGTTTGTGATGTAAGTGCAGAAAATATGTTTTTTAGATCACATCAAAAATCGTTGGAATTCACGGCTTTTTTCTACTATAATATGCATGTATAATATGTATCAATCTTTCTCGTGAATCACTCCGTCATTCATGAACCGGATAACGTCTGTTGTGTAGTTTAACAGATGTTTCATTTTATGGATGGGTTAATAAAACACGCGGATCCTCTCGCATGGTGGTTGAGTATATGTGGCTCCTATATTGCATGCTGTTACGATAGAAGTACAATAACAGATCAACAGTTTTGGGAAACATCATAATACCTAACCTATATTAGGCTTCATTTCCTTTGAAATCAGAGCTACAATATGACTGCTGGCATATGCGTTGAATACGTTATTGAATCGTTGTCAAGCCTGACTAATACTGTTGTTTTCCTAGAAGGCGTTGATCATGAGCAGGACGTTGAAAAGCGGCAATTTCATATTAATGACGTAGAATATATACTGAATTGTTGTCATCGTAGATTCGCTTTCTTCTTCATAATTTTGAAAAAATGGAAAAGAGGGAATAAATGAAAAATTATTTGATTTTGTAGAAATGTTATGCAAGATTGCAGAAAAATTTCTCGTGAAGCACTATACTTATGACAAAGTGATGCTTTGGGAAGAAAAAAGAATGTGAGAAATATAGTGTGAGGGACAGGAAAACTAAGGGTGAGTATCTCAGAGTGCGCAATTTCCATGAACTCCTAACCTGGGAAGCCTGCAGTTTCTGTTGAATTGTTCAAATATTTAATTTTTTTTTGATTTTTCTATGATTCTTCATCATTCAAATACCTTTCCAAAAGTTTCGTGGATTTTTGAATGAATTCCATTTCAATTCGATCCGCTGTTTAGATTTTCGGAAATGTCTCATCAAATTTCTTCTTAGACCTTAACATTGAAATTTTCCTATAGATTTGACAAATTTTCAATGCTTTCTACTATATATCTTCTGTTCAGCAATGAACTTAAAACTAAGTTTGTGATATATATCCGAAAATAATAGCCCGTTTTTTTTAATGAAGTAGATAGTAGTACATCATTACTAATTTCAAAAGTAATAATCGAAATACGATTACAGATCAACCGTAATCTGCATCGTCAATGAGCTTCATGCTGAGGTCTCAGAATGCAGCAGAAGGCTTCTCGCAAGCATCATAAGATATTCTTTCATTCAAAATTTCCTGAATTTAGAAGGAAATATGAATGTTTTCAGTAAAAAATCCAAAAAAAATCAAAATAACTTTTGCGCGTCCATATCCGGCTTTATCTATCCTAATATACTACGCCGGTGATCGTAGTTAATCATATATTGAGAATAAAGGAATGCTTTTTATTACGAGATTATCTCAGGAGTATTAAGAGTGTTTGGTAAATCAAACCATTTCTATAACCACCTTTAAAAATGAATTAATAACTGTACGTAATTTCAACGTTTCCTGTGTTGTTATTTACATGTGATGCTGAAATACAGTACGGACATTCACGTTCATTCAAAGACTTCAGAGATTTAGTAAAGGCTACATTTGAAATGGACACAAAACAAACCATTTTAAGAATAAGTTCACTGCTCTTCTGGAATTTCATGTAATTTAATTCCAATAGGATATGAGATAATTGTTAAACATATTATAAGTATTCTTAAATATTTCCCGACAACACGTCAAGTATAAAAATCCTCACTATTTCTTACACTAACCGAATTATTGGTATTACGTGAAACATGATTTGGGGTTGTTTTTTAAGTCTTCACCAATCCAAAAAGATTTAACCTTCCAAATTAGACTATTTCCTTAAACGTAATATTGCCGAACGAAAAAAGGACCATTCAAGTGTAAGTTAGAGGCCAAAAGAAGTCAGTTAATCTGCTTAAGGCGGCAAGAAGACGTACGATAACGGAGTATCGCCCCCCCGGCACGCAGCTTAACCCCGCGAATTCCAGTTTTCCCTTCCGTATTTTTGTCTTATTTACCTCGCGACTCCTAACAAGATTTCTTTAAAGCTTAATAATGTATTGGGGTGAAATTTAGAATGCGAATAATATAAAAAGTGTATTCGTTCCGCTATGAACTTTTTCTGTCTTAACGTCAGGGGAGCTCGACCCTAGCGGTGTAGTTTGTCGAGTCAAGACGAGATTTTAAAGATGTTCCTGTTGGTATTGTGGATTGATCTCTTGCATAAGTTACTTCGTATCCAAGAAGTCGCAACACGATACTTGTTTTGTGATTTCTAGAACATTTTCGATGATTGAAAACATATTGATTCATTTCGAAAAAATGAGAATTTTGTTAAACAGAAAACATTCAAATTCAAGGAATTTCTATAAAATATAAATAAAGTGAAACATTTTCATCTGATAACCACAATGTTTATTTTTAATACACAAGACCGGTTTCGACATGTCATTTTCAAATGTAACAGTTGTGAGAAAAAAATATGCTAACTATACCTATTTTAAACGTTGAGTAGTTGGGAGTGATTCAATTCTAATTGACTATTGAGTGTGATGTATTTTGGGTTTTTACGAAGTTCATGAATTTCCAAGCTTTCCAACTTATTGTCATCTCTTTATTACATTTGTGGAGAATTCTTAAATTATCCAATATAATTATGTGATTTGTAGATTTGATATGTTCAAAAACTGCGGATTTGTTATTTGAAGAAAGATGTCCTTTGAATCTAAATTCATAATTTCGAGCTTCTTGACCTACGTGAGCTGTTGAACATTCATTGCATTCAATTCTGTATATTCCAATCTGTTCGAATTTATTAGTTTTTGGTTTGGTATTGAACAGAGATTTGCTTTTGTTGGGACCATTGGAAAAGAAGGTTGTTGAATCACATTTGGAAATATTTGCTGATGTTAGGTTAGGTTAGAGTTAATATGTTCAAAAACTGTGGATTTGTTGTCTGAGGAGTTATGTTCTCTGAATCTTGGGCTGATGTTATTAGGGAGTAAGTTGGATATGCGTATTTATTTTCTGTTTTTTCTCTAATGGAATATAGTAATTGAGAAATTTGTTTTTGTTCTTTGCGTTTAATGGAATTGTTTATGTGGAAAACTAGAATATTAATATGTGATGCCTTTTTTGATGATATTGACTTCTATATTGAAGTCAGTCATGTATAGGGGAATGGAAAAGGCTCTATGAATCATTGAATTATAAGCGGCTAATTTATGTGTAATGTGGTTAAAGGAATCCATTAGGATTGTAGAGTCTGTAAATGTTTCGTTTCCATATATGTTGTAGGAGAGATTATAAATGAGTTTAGTGATGGTTAGGCCAAGAAAATTTATTAAATTGTTGTGTTCAAATGCAGTAGTTAAAGTTATATTATTATGGATTTTATTTGAAAAAAAGAAAAATTGATATTCTTGTCTCTTTGAGCTTTGAAAATACCAAAAATATGTTTTTGTGCTAACTTATTTTTCATTACTATTTTTCAAGATTTTTTATAAATATATCTGCTATTAAGATGCTGAGTTGGGAATCCTGAGTTTTCTTTGAAAATTTTTTTGAAAAAGGATATAATTTTGTGACAAACAGGTTTCTTTTAGAAGATAATAACAAAGAGGATAGGATATCCATTCCCAGGAAGAGAGTAAACTCAATTCGATTTGATCAATTATTTGAGTTGAGCAAGCAGAATTCAGAATAAAAGTTCACACCAAATGATTCGAAGGTGGATCCAAAGGGTTCATGCATCACGCCGCAGACGTGTTAACATATCGCATAATTCCAGAGCGTAAAAGGAATCGAGATTCATCTACGCGATGACAAGAGAAGCAACAAGGACAAACAGTAATCGATATGATCAAGTGGAACCATAACGCCACAATCTAATAGAAACCCGAGAGCTCATAAAGCATACAATATAAATGACCCAGTAAATTAATATTTGTATTCAATTTATTCATGTGTCGAACATTGAGACAAATGCGAGGCGAACGAGCTAGACAGTCTACCTGGAGAATTAATCACGATGCTCCTTCTTGACGTGTACACGCATTCAATGGACTGGATTTGCATTTTAATTACAGCCAAGCATCGAAATGATAATGACGATTTGAACAACAGTGTAAACAAGTATATATGAAAACGGATCGTTCCTCCGAGCCTCGACGAATGGAAATAGATAAGGACATCATCCACTTTTCGTCTGTTGCCACACGTTTCCGCGCTTAGACATCAAGGAAATGGGGGGCCTAGATGCCTGTTTTTTTCTTGCATAGTTTCAGTCGCGTTTCGAACGGAAAATAGTGATATTTCCCATCAAAGTATCAATTACTACCACATAGGGTGATTTTCTGAAAATCCAAAAATAGCAAAGATGAAATGTTGAATCTTTAAGTTGAAGATGTTAAAAATGATCTATTGATTTATCTATTCTTTTTCTCGATTGTTGCATTACTTTTCGAAATATATTGGATAAAATGTCGAAAACCAAATTTTTCACCATATTACTTTGAAATTAACGTTTCTTAGCTCATAATTTGCTATGAATGTCTCACAGGGCAAATTAGAAGAGTTCGTTTTTCTGAAATTAAATGAATTTGATACTTGAATGAATCAATTTGAACAAAAAAAAGAGGATTTCGTAAATTCGCTGTTACATCTCAGAAGATGTCCATGGGGGAGAAATTTGGGGTCGTACTGTTTTTCGGTCACATTTTCCTAGAATGGTTTTTTTAATTTTTCTTAAAAATGGCATTTGCACATCAATTTGAAGAAAATATTTCTTCTTCTTCTGTGTTGAATACATCTCAAAGACAGTGGTGAAGAATATCGGTCCTGAAAAAATCCCAGACATTGAAATAGAAGAACTAAAAGTAGCACTTCAACAGATGAAAAACATCCAGTCGAGGATAGGATAAGTTGTGAAACGTTGAAAATGAGTGGCGAGGATTTATTGGATGCCGTGAAAATCCTCTTCAATAAATGTCTTTTGGATGGAAGAATTCCACAAATATGGCAAAATGCTGAAGTAATTCTACTTCACAAAAAAGGGGATAAGAACAACCTGGAGAACTTTCGGTCCATCGGCCTTCTTTCACACCTATACAAGCTGCTCACTAAAATTATCACAAATAGACTCATCCAACCTGTAAAGCAAGCCGGATTCCGAGCAGGTTACAGCACCGTTGATCATTCACAAGCAATTCATACTCTCATCGAGAAGTGTACCGAATACAATATTCCCATCTACTTGGCTTTTATAGACTTCCAGAAAGCTTTCGATCTTATAGAAATGAGACCTTTAGAAAATGCAAGAGTCGACTCTCGGTACTCGAATTCGCTGAAATACATTTATGATCAGGCTTGCATCACAATTCATTTGGATGAGAACAAGATAACAGATAAAATCCGCATAGAGAGGGGAGTACGTCAAGGCGACACTATTTCTCCAAAATTGTTTACGCTGACCCTAGAAGACATCTTCAAAGGTTTGGAATGGAACAACGAAGGAATCAACATCGATGGAGTACAATTAAACCATCTAAGTTTTGCAGACGATATAGTTCTTATTAGTACAAACACTGAATAATTTAAAACCCTGCTAGAAGAACTGCACCAAAAATGTGACCGAATACATAATCTAGCTAATAAAACTTGGGAAAGAAAATCAAACCTGTGACATTTCCAGGAGAGTGGATTTGGGCTGGACTGCATTTGGAAAACTGGGCTTTGTTTTGAAGTCCCGAAATATTCCTCTCAACCTAAAAAGAAAAGTCTTCGGTTCGTGTGTTCTTCCTGTTCTTACATATGGCCTTGAAACGTTATCTCTAAGTTTCACAACGAGCTACGGAGAGAACCATGATGGCAATTTCATTGAGAGATAGAGTGAGGAATGAGGAAATTAGAGTGATAAGAGGGATAGCACAATTGAAATGGAGATGGGTTGCCTACGTAGCCAGGCAAGACCCATCGAAATCCACGAGTGGATTAATACAGACTGAGGAGAGAGAGTGCGAGAAAGAGAGAGAGAATACTAACTAAGCTACAAAGATGATTACAAGATATATTTTTCTTGAATGTTGAGTAGGGGGGAGTTATTGATTTCAAGCTGGCTATTGAGAGTATTAAAATGTGGGGTTTTCTCGAGTTTATTTATTTTCAAACTTTCCAACTGATTCATTTTCCCCCCTCATTGCATTTGTGGAGGACTTTGAGATTGTATTGAACTGTTGTGTGGTTTATTAATTGATTGTGTTCAAATATTGAGGATTTCTTGTCGGAAGATATTTGTTCTTTAAAACTGCATTCAAAATTTCGACCTGTTTGACCTATATAAGCTGAAGAGCTTTCGTTACATTCGATTTTGTAACTACCAGATTGTTGGAGTTCATCTGTTTACTGTTTTGCATTGAAAAATAATTTGCTGAGATTTGGAACGCTTAAGAATGAGGTGGTTTTCCAAATTTTGAAAAATAATGTATTATTTTATGGGAAAGTGGGTCGACATTATTAAAACTTGCATATATTTTTTCGGGTTTCTCTTAAATGCTATGTAATGATTGTGATGTTCGATTTTGTTCACTGCATCTAATGAATTTATGATGAAAGAGGTATATTGTTGTTGGAGGGATAGTAAAAGTTCTGTGAACCATAGAATTGTAGGTGACAAGTTATGATTTGAATTATTGAATTGTTGTGTCTGTGAACAATTCTTTTTATAGATATTATGAGTTAGAATATTGTTTATGTTTGTTATAGTTAGATCGAGAAAATTCATGGGGTTATTAGTCTTAACTTCAACCATGAATTTTTTCGTGAGTTTCATTGAGGAAGTTCAAAAATACATTAAATTGTCTATTTGAGCCATGAAAACCCACCAAAATATGATCAACCTACTGGTACCAGAACATGATGATTTTTGACTAGGTCGCTGTGCAGTATTGATGTGTTTTCCAAGTTGTCCATGAAAATATTTGACAAAAGGAGGCTAAGCGGCGATCCCAGGAGAGGCTGATTTTTGTTCGAAAAATTTCCTCTGAAACTGGGAATTATTTTCATCTCTACATGTTTCCAATAGGTTACAAAATTCAAAGGAGATATGTTTACAACAATATTGCACATTGGAGGGACGTTAAGTTGCAAGAAATACGGCGAAATAAAAAGATAAATCGCTTCATCTACCTCAACTTTATGCCGTAACATTTTTCTTTACGAACTTCAGATTTTCTCTTATTTTGTGAAAAACTTTTTTTCCATTTACAATAGTTTCAAGTTCTAAAAGACATCAAAGATTCACCGAGAAAAATTTCTTCTCGATATTTTTCTATATATATATATATATATATATATATATATATATATATATATATATATATATATATATATATATATATATATATATATATATATATTCTGTTGTCTGTTGTTTTCTTGTGACAACAAGGAACAATAGTTATTTTGAAAATGTAAAATATATAGGATGGTCTGTTCATAATATCTGCCAATGACAGAAAAACATGTCCAACCATGCAGAAAATATCTGTGGAAATTCTTTGGAGAAGTTATCCTATCGATATTGAAAATGAGTCATATATAAAGGAGAAATATCAACGATATTTATGTTTTCTTTGTTGACCACACTGTAGGTAATTTAATCTTCAAAAGGCGATAAATCGTAATAGATGCATAGGAAATATTGAAAAATAATCTCAATCTACAACAAATTTCGACGTGCAACAATGGAAATAGTTTAACTGTGATCATGAGATGTCGGTGAGTAATCAATGTCACCATTGATATCTCTAAGAAATTTTGTCACAATAAACTGATTGTCTTTTTAAATAAATAAGAATTCATTCGAAAGAGAAAAATATCAATTCTGAATTATCGCCAAAAGGTTAATGATATTTATCTATTTCAGAGCTGGAGTATGGGAAAATTGTAGAGCAGCATACGAAGATATCGTCAAACATTTAGAAAGGTGAGTGAAAATTTGACTCTACCACGTCAGACAGCAGTTTTGTTCATGCTTTGTGTCGCATAATCATTTGATGACATTCGACTTAAATATTAATCGATGATATTTAAAAAATGAGGCAAATGACAATTTTTCACCATTTTAACGGATTTTATCATAGGTTACCAATTTTGCTAATAACAAGCTGAAAATACCACACTAACCATCAAGAACTATTTGGCGCTGATTTGTTGCGTATGCGATCAAAAATTTACATTATCCAAAACTGCTTTGACAACATACATTATTGAAAACTACTTCAACTACTCAACCACAAACAAAATTTCTATAGAAAACTATTTTATCAACGAATCACAAGTTAATTGAAAAACCTCATTTTTCTTAAACGAAACGAAGCGAAGGATCGTAAAATATACGGATTATCTGACGAGAGCCCGCACGGAAAATGAATCTATCAAATTACACAAAAACAAAAGCAATTCGTCCAATGACGGACCGTACGAACGTCAGACTAGAGTGGGTATTCGCCGCATCGATTCGCAAATAAATCTGTTAATTTGATTCATCGGTATATTGTCAATTAAACAGAGCGTCGAATTTTAAACGAACGAAAATTCGTCGGAATAAGTTATATCGGCATTTGTCAACTGTCAAACGATTAGTCGGCTTTACGGGGTCGCGGATCACTAGATCCCCGATTTAGCGCTTGACGTTTCAATGATTTGTGAGCGGTGGCGCTCTCGACGACCGCGTACAGAGCCATGTGCGGCATCCTGAATAATTGGAGCTTCTCTGGTCTGACGCTGGAGACAATTGGTACGATAGAGGGCTTTCCGGGACGTGCGTTTGCATTTTTAAGCTCAGGTCCACGACCTCGGGAAGGTATAAATCGTTTGAACTTGATTTCAGGCAGTTTGCGTCATATTATCCCTTTCGTTATGTCTATATGTAAGTTCATAAGATTCATTTTAATCAACACGGTTCGTATTATGGTCCGTATTACATGCTAGTCCATTCAATTCACTTTAACCATGTTGCGTATTTCTGTGCCGATCTTGGATAATACTCTTGATAACTACCTCCTTTTGGAACATCATTTGCATATTTATTGCTGTCAAGTTTGTATTAAGAAAATCAATTGGATCTAATGGATAATGAAGCTTGAACGATTGACAATAATTGTTTCAATTGTAGATCAACATTTTTGTGAGGTTATGTAATCTGTCACAATCAGAAATGTTTGAGAATTCCTTGTAATTAAACGCATTTGTCGACATTAATTATAAGGAATATTTAACAGCTGATATGTAAATGAACTAGATTTCATGCTATGACAGGCCATTTAATGTCAATCTTGTAGCCAGTCGACGTGAACGGTATAAACTTCTGTGATTATTTGTGTTGTTCCTATATTGTGACGTCAGACTTGCAAAATATATGGCTGCTTTCTTGAAAATGGTACCGGCGCCTGTTCCCATGCATCTTCTCATTGTTTCGTAAGTAGGCGATCGAAACTCCTCAGATTTCGCAAAATATTTTATCGTTAAGGCTACGATGTGTTTATAATTGCGAATCGATAAATAATCTTTACGTTAGTTAGTCCGGTTAGATTTTTCAAGACTTAATCAAGCCATCCACGCCCACCGATAAATAAGATCCCGTATTGTAAAAATAATTATTATAATTCTGTGTCAATTAGCGGATCTTTTATGGATTCGATTCGAATTGATAATGCCGTGTGCGTTGATATATGGGGTCGGTAAATCATGTGAGGCAAGATGTGGATTGTAATGTCAGTAAACATGTGTGCGAATGTATGAAATCGAATGGTAATAAGGCTTGTCTGATTGGATATAACTTGTACCTGAGGGGGATACCGTTTGCTCTCAGTAATCTACTGGTGGAAATTACTTACTTCTTGATCTGGACCTCAATTTGAAAGCATTAGGTATTGCATTGTATACCTATGGAGCCATTTTTATGAGTATTATTAATTTTAAAAATCACTGGTTCAAGATTATTTTTTGAAAAGAAGCTTATGTATGAACCAACAAGAAGATGACGAACGTGTGTACAAGTTTCAATTCTCTGCCTGGGGCTAAAGTGTTCTAGAACATTTTCTTAGTGGATCCGCGCCTCCTCGAAAGGTTTTCATACCGAAGTTCATGTCTATTTCTCCAATGAAACTCGAATTCGATTCTCCCCCAAACGCAGTATACGATCTCTTTTAGTCCTACCGTCTTGACGATCATGTAGTTTGCAGTAAGCGTTTCTCGTTATACATTCAAACCCTTACTGGTGGTATTTTTTCTATCTCTAATCGAGCAAATAATAAACTATATTCAGTGTTTGCAACTCATTTAACTGATGAATTTTATTACTTTCAATGCAACAAAGACGTGAACCTTATCAATAAATATTGGTTTCAACTCGACTCTCTTACTATTTTTTTGGATTTTTCGGTTAGATTTTCTTTCATATAAGACTTCTTTTTGACTGCTTATATGCTAAAGAGGGAAGGCACATACCCTGTTTCCTGAATCTATTAACAGCGACCATCTCCTCTAGATGAACTCAGATAGAACCACGCCGAGGTACCATTTTGGCCATAAGATCGTGGTGAAAAGACGCATCAAGTGGGAGAAAAGGGAGGATTCCTTGCTAGGTGGAGGTTACATTTGGTAACGGATAGCTCCAAGACCAAAGAAAAATCAGGTAGCGGAGTTCACTGCTGTAGAAATGGGAGGAGTATCTACTTTCCATTACATAAACATAAAATAGTTTTCCAGTCGGAGATCATGGCGATACTCCTCTGTGCTCAAGGCTGGTAGAAATAGGTACAACTAATGTGAAGATCACGATTTCGACAGTCGGGCTTTTCTGGGAGCCTTGGGCGCACATAGGATTACCTCTGAGGTGGTCCGGGGTACGTTCAGGCATTGAAACATCTAACGGTAACGGACCATATTCCTTTCCTCTGGGTTCCCGATCACACTCGATCAGAGGAAATGGAATTGCGGATAGGCTGGCCTGTCTAGAGGCTAAGCATACTCTATTCGCGGTTGGGATCTCAACCTTTGTTGGTAAGGCAAGGCTGGGACACTGGCTAGCGGAGCAACATGGGGCACCTGGTTGCACGTTCGTGGTTGTCATCAGTCCAAGACAACACTGGGTACATAACTGAGTAAAACCTTTACAAGGTTGGCACTTGAAGGCAGTTGAACTGATACAGCAGAGACAGTGACGTTGTGTAGCAAGTTCAGATATCATCTGAGCAATTGGTGTGAAATTGGGGTCGAAACAATAATTCATTTGATCACACATGCTTGGCATGGATTCGCTTTAGGCATAACCGACTAGGCACGCATCTGTTAGAGGCTTCTTCGTAAGGATCTAGCAGAGGATGTAGTTACAAGGAAAGGGAACACTAAGAGCCATTTACCCAGGTGTCGATATCCATGACAGACTCCTTGATTTAATCCCCATTATAAGATTTTCCAGGCAACAAAAGAAAATCAAATCGTTCGGGATTTGATAAATGATTTTTCATGAAATGAAAGCGAAGGCGAGTTGGTAATTACATTTTAAAAAAAAAAGAGAAATTTTGCTCTGAAATTCATTATATTGATAGGGTAAAACGAAGAACGAAATATGTAAACTGAGAGAAGATGGTAAAATGAATAAAAAAAAATCCTTTCACTGCACCACTACCTGGAAGTCCTTATATATTACGATGCCATAACGAAAAAAAGATGAACCTATAACTCGTCTTGGAATTCCACAAATTAAATTATCTATGAAATTTTAGGACATAAATACAGCAGTTCATATCTGGAGAACGTGTCCGCCATCGTATTCTTTGAATTCTGTGCGAATTTCTATTAACCACAAGAGCTGTGCGATGCAGCAGTGATTAGAATGAAATAGTCATCGACAATGACCATATCACGATAACGCGTAGCATTCATTGTTGTATTCTGCAGTACTGCTAAGTGTATTGGGAATCTAAATCTACTCCAGCCCAAACACTCTGGCTCATAAAATTGCTTCACATATCTCTTCTCACTTTGTGTTAACCTTATGAGCATCCAGCGGACAACTTGGTTCAGATTAACGTCGTCGAGAGAATTGGCTTTCTTGACAAGAATTTCGAAACGAAATATCCCATACTAGACAAAATTTGATCCGCTCAAATCTGAGTTAGCCTTTCATTGTTTCGTAAAGAAACATTATGCATTAATAACACCACTAAATGCTTTGAAATGGGTTTGTACTCGATGTTCTTGTCGTTGGACCTTACCAGGGCGTTCGATTGTGTCTCTCATTCTGCCCTTCTGCTGAAACTGGTACACTATGGCTTTGATGAGATTAGTAGAGAGCTGATTCATTCTTTTCTTACTGACCGAACACAGTGTATGTGGATGGCGTCTGGTCTGGTGCTGAGAAAGTTACGATAGGAGTGCCCCAGGGTTCCATATGGGCCCTTTACTCTTTCTAATATTTATGAATGGTTTCTTGACGATTCTATTTGCTGATGACTCTACTGTCTCGGTTGGGTGTGGTGACCCGGCGGAGGTGGCGGGGATGTTTGAGGAGATGGAGTCGTGTGCCTTGAGATGGTTCTCTAAAAAGGTTGCCTTCAGATTGAGACAAATAAAATTGCAAATGTTAAATTCTCTGGTGTTTATCTTGATTCTAGACTCACGTGTAGTGTACATGCTGACTATTTATCTAAAAAGCTCAGTAAAAACATCTTTGTGCTGAGAAATCTGGCTTCATTCGTATCCGATTGTGTCATGAAAAAAGCCTTTTATGAAATTGTAATGAATTTGAAAGAATATTTCGCCTTCAGCGACGGGCGATCCGAATAGTTGATGGTATCAAATATAGAGCTTGCTGTAAAAACTCTTTCAAAAGTTGAAAGTGCTCACTCTCCTAAGGCTATTTATTCTTGAGAGTCTGATTTATTCACATAAAATACAAAAATCTTTAAAAATAAATAGTGACTTTCATACCCACAATACAAGAAATAGAGATGATATTCATGTCCCCTATCTTAGATTGAGCAGATCACAGAATGGACCAATTTTTTGGCCTTTAAATTTTATAATAAGTTACCTCTGCATCTCAGGGGCCTTGCCCTTGATAAGTTGAGAGCCCAGATGAAATGCGTTTTGGTAGAAAAAGGTTATTTTAGCTATGTTGAGTTTTTAAATGACAACAACTTGCTTCTGTCCTAATTTATTTTTTATGTTATATTGAGTGTTATATATTTATATTTTTTGATGTTCATTTTATTTTTCTGATGCCTCAATTTAATCTTGGGTAAAACCATTGACGAGTGCATATACGTACATGTATCTGATCACAATAAAGATTCATTCATTCATTGAATATTTTGCAAGAACATCGAACATCTTTGAATGCTGTAAACATGTGCGTTTACTTTATAATTAAAATTTGAAATTTCATGATTATTGACGATTGTAGTTAGTTTAGTGAAAATTCAGCTTGAAAAATTATAAAAACAACTTGATGATTTCTAAGTAAGTGGCCTCTTCAAGTGCAGGTTAATTTCAGTTGCTCGCAGAACGATCTTCATAATGGAGCCTTCTAGAAAGGACAAAGCAACATCACTGCGTTATTGAAATTTTCGCAACTGTTACCCTTAATAATGAACAGTACATCCGTTAATCTTACAGTTATCAGTGATATTTATAAGGCAATATTAATATTCATAAACGCCAGCAATGGTGGAAGAAGTTTTGGCGCGACTGTGACAGGGCTAATTGCCAAAGTCCCTGTTGTGACGAGGATTAATTAATTTTCGGGCCTTAATTCAAATTTAAATCGGCCAGTGTTTTGTTTAATTCCGCTCTGTTAATTGTGTGGACAGCTTTGTGTCGGATGGATTTCGCCTTGCGGAGCACTGCGAAAATTTGCATTCGGTCATTTATAACTGTTTTCCCAGTTAATTCGGAAAATTTCATTTCGTTTACCTCTCCCCGTGCTCACACACCTTTGCCCATTTAGTTAAGATATTGCGGAATTGAAATTATCCTTCGAATTTTCGAAAATATCCTTGGGATATATTTTGGTTATTCTTGATGTTCTGCCGGTTTAAAACCTTCTAGTCCCAGAGTGAAGAAAACAATTTTCTTAATTTTACTCATAAGACTTTTATAGTGTGAGCTGTCAGTTTAGTCTGAATTTGCTTCATCGAATCCTTGAAGTTCGAGCCATTTTCCGAAATGAAGAAAAACACGATTTAGTTAGAAGCTAAATCTATTGAATGCTATGGATGAAAGAATTATATGAATTATTTTATCAATCTCACTGAATAAGCGGATGCATTGCAATAGGGGGAGAATATTCTCTTCTTCAGGTGAGGGTGGCGTTCTTCCAACGTTGTGGTATAATCTAGGGTTTCATTAAGTCAAGCAGCTTGAAAATTTTTCGAAAAGCTTGATTGGACTCGAAATTCAAGCTTTTGAAAAATCAAAGGTTTGACTTGCAAATAGCTTGTTACCGTATTCGTGCAAGTGCAATAGAAATGGGTACTATCTCTGGTCATACAGAATGTTTCCAAGACTTGGTACATTCGATCTAGTCAATTTGTTTCTCAGCGCAACAAGTAGATACAAAAATCTCCGCGAGGGGATTTGGTTAATTTAAAGGAAACAAGAAAGAAATCAACCAGCAGTCATTTCAGAAATGTAAAGAATTTCTTGTAGTGAACAACATACAATAAAATATTGATGTCTCCTATAACCTACAATAGATTTCTATATAATAAGGAAGAGATTCAAATGAAATGATTCTTTCAGAGGTTTGTCGCATCATTCGTTAGAAACTTATCAGTATGAGGCAAGTAACAGCTTGCAAACTCTTCGCAATCAACAAACATTAATAATAAAGTAAAACGAAATGAGAGAGTTTTGTCACTTTTCCACAATTTATTCAATAATCACGACCGGTTTCTAACCTAACCTAACCTACGGTCATTTTCAAGTGAATAACAATATAAAACATAGTAAAGTAGGCAAGTACAAGTATAGAATGAAATTTATCCTAAATATTGAGTAGTGGGGATCCATTATGCTCTAGTTGGCTGTTGAGGGTAATAAATTGTGGGTTTTTACATAGTTTGTTAATCTCCAAATTTTCCAACAAATTCATCTCTCTCCTTTTGTTACATTTATGAAGGGTTTTAAGATTGTTCAATAATATCGAGTGGTTAGTTGATTTTATGTGTTCTAATATTCGCGAATTTTTTTCTGAGGAAATATGTTCCTTGAAGCTAGATTCAAGGAACATATATCAATGAATAATTTATGGAAAAGTGACAAAAGTGTCTCATTTCGTTTCACTTTATCGAAAAATGAATTTCGATAAAATAAATAAATTATTAATACTATCAACAAGCATTAATAATGTTCCTTATGTAAAATCTTTTAAAAATTTTGCGGAGATTTGAAAAATTATCTCAGTGTATTAAAACCACAAATTGATCAAAATACTTTCTAATGAAATGGGATCGAAGAAAGATGTTAGAAATAATATGTTCAGAAGAAGTGACATGTAGAGCTAATTAGTAAGTTGATACCAAATGAATCAAATGATCTGAAATGAATGCGCCCTTTCATCTTTGTATGATGAAGACTTACACGACGACTTTCTGTCACTAATGATTAAATTCGAGAAAAACAAACCACCTGAAAATATATTTTTGAATGATATTGATGGTCTAATTGATTTTTAAAACTTATGCATCTCTAAATATCTGATGCCGAAGCACCTTGAACCCTCTTTAGTCACAACAAGTTGGATTCAGTGCATCAATAATGAGAAATATTCTTCTTACCTAAAAAAGAATGATCAATATGCAGAAATTAAAGAAATTGGTCAATTCCAAATGGACATACGAGTTTTCCTTCTAAATCATCTCATCTGATGGAGCATACTTTGATATTAATGATTTAACGCTTAAATGAAGGATTTGGCATAACATATTCAAAATATGAGACGTAATTCACTGTATTTTTTATTGCGTCAATTAGATTCATGATTTTCCTATAGGTCCAAGGGATAGTGAACCTAAATTTTTGATATCAATTTTAACATGATACATTGACGCGTTTATAGGAAAAAGGGTTGTGAAATACGTAAAGTAATGAAAAATTGAAGACGTCGATCATTACTATGCCAATAAATATTTTATCTCAATGATCTAACTTACTGAAAAAGATTACCATTTTGATGAAGGAGGAATAATTCGAAACTCGCAGTCAGAAATTGAACAGTTGGCGGAAGCAACAAGAGTCCAAAGCTTTCATTATTTAATTATACCAAGTCCCTGGCATTATACGGAAAGTCCCAAGAACAATAGTGGGAAACGGTTCTTTCGCTAATTACCCATAGCAGGTATATTTCGGGAAACGAGATTTCGATGTTTCCCCGAGGAGATTTTCGGAAACTTGACGACGTACCCCAATCTTCCTTGCGAAGGACCAACTTACGGATTAAAGTGGAGAATTTCCATAGGCAACAACTTGGATTCCGTTAACTGAATGTAGCATTTCGCCAGGATGCAATTATAATATTAGATTAGCGAACGAAGATACCATCTGAACTGCTCTCCCAGACTGCGTATGGCGCTGCTAAGTGAATTCTCCCGACTCTAAACTTGATCAAGATATAGACAGTAATATTGTTTAATGCAATGGCGGTGATGCCGCTACCTACATTACGATCTGGACTTTGATAATGTCGAAGTAACGTGTCGAATTACGGTTTAATGAGAACCCCAAGACGCAGGGTGAGGGAGGGGGACACCCGATCGGATGCTCTTTGTTTCCATCGATCCATTCAGGCAACGTTTTTGCA
The DNA here is from genome assembly GCA_013387265.2 of Cryptolaemus montrouzieri. Classification (NCBI taxonomy): domain Eukaryota; kingdom Metazoa; phylum Arthropoda; class Insecta; order Coleoptera; family Coccinellidae; genus Cryptolaemus; species Cryptolaemus montrouzieri. The sequence continues at coordinate 100,894,714 of JABFTP020000001.1, read as the reverse complement.
ATTAGCTATCATCTTATTCCTCCTGTAACTTCCAACGCATTCTTCCCTACTATAATTTCGCTTTTTAAATTTATTTGATCAATATCCCTGGAAAATTATGACGGAAAGCAATCATTTCACTTTTTATTGTTGGTTTATTTGTCCATATTCAGCAATACAATTTACATTACTGAATTCATACGCACTATAACAGAAAGATATATTACCAGGCAAAATGAATTGTACTATAGTAGAAAAATTCAATAACCTCAAAGGGGAGATTGGTATGGACACATTTTGACGTGCAGCTGTGTGAAATATTAGAAATAGAAGAAAATGAACCTTTCCTTGTTCCGTTTTGAAAATTTTCGGAATCAGTCAAGTCCCAATATCTCGGTTGTTTTTGAAGTTATGTAAAAGTTGTGACATTGTAGAGAAACTTTTTCACATAGAATCGAAATTTTTGTCCAAAGATTTTTGAGTTATAATTATAATGCATCATTGCATTATTTAAACATAAACGTGTTTTTAAGAAAAACTGAAAATTATAGTCTAATTTTATTGGGTAACTCCTATCACATTCACATTTACACAAAATGATTGAAATATCTTAAATATGTTCTGTGCTCTCAGTATGACAGCTCGAAGATTAATTCTTGCAATGACAATTCAGACAAATGTTCTTTAATCAAGTTAAAACTTTAGTATGAATATAGCGATGAAAATTCTGAAAAATTAAATATGATTGAATGTTATATTCAAAATAATTATGATGCGGATGCTCAAAAGCTGCTTATTTGGATCGTTTTCCTGAGGACCGACAACCTTATAATAGTATATTCGATAAATATAAGGAAAACCTTATGAACCATTATGATACATTTAATTTTCCAAGGAAAAAAGATTCTGAAGTAGTTGATGAAGAAAATGCAACAATTAATGTGATACGTAATTGCTAACTCCTCGGTTTCTCAAGAAGAATTGATCGCATTAAATAGAAATATACTTTTTGTAATCAGGAGACTTCCAGCGTCGTTTTGTTTTCTGTAACTGGTTTCTGCAGAAATCTGAAGAAAATGCGCAGTTTTTCCTAGAAATAATTTGGACTGATGAATTTTACATCAGTAGTGGATGGAATACAATTGTCAAAATAAAAATGGTCGAAGGTAGATATCCCACGTGAATATTTATATATTAATTAATAATTCACGGGAAGTACGCGTTAGGTTTTGGTTCAAAATATGTAGCAAAATGCAACAAAATTAATTGGCAGTATCTTCCGATTATTTAGACTTACAGCTCCTAGAGATTGCATCTTACTCGATGCTTGCATGAAAACAAAGATAAAAATGTATTTTTATGAATTGACAATTTATAAAAGTTTCTGGAAATTGGAAAAAAACTAATTTTCTGGGATATATCGGCAAACAGCCTTTTTCTGTCCCGTTCCCATTGAAAAAGAGATCGATAATGTCCAAATGTACCTCCCATTGCTTTCTAGCATTTATGGCTACTAAGGATATCAAGTTCAGACCACTCTGTACATTATGCTAAAGTACGAAATAATTTAAGTGTGTAATTTATTGTTGTTGTTTCAAGCAGAAATTGATTTACAATCTATAGCAACTATCTCTTGGCTCAATCACATACATCACTTAGCCAGTAATATCATTACTGCATACTAAACGAACAAGTTGGAATTTCTGCAAGGAAAACGACTTGTTTCACGCTTGCTACCAGAAAAATTCAGTTGCGCTCCTAGCTGGGCCGGATCAGACAAATCACCCCAATATAACGTGTCGATTTTAATTACCTGTAAATTATTATTACCAGTTAATGTATAGGGATATGTAAATCTGCCAATTAGTTAATTATTGTTATTGACGATTCGCGTGCACAGTTCTTTTTGCGGTACGGTACCGCTTCTTAAATATTTATACCGCAACGGGAACAACGGTGGCAAACTGCGGGTGTCTGTCTGGATTTGGCTTATTTCGTTCGCGTGTAGTCAACATAACAAATCAAGACCGGGCTGTTCTGTGAGAAAACATTCGCCGTGTTGTACGCGCTCGACCACATCAAGAGGAAAAGGGAATGCCTTATCTTATATGGGAGTTTAACATACCAACTGATACTAAATAGCCAAAAGGATTTCTCGAAAATCGTGTTACTCAGACATTTTTTTATATCAAAGTTTTAAAGAACATAAACTTCTGTTTCATCTAGTACTTATACCTGATAAGCCCTCAGAGCTGAATCCTATCGTAAAATAGTTTATTCATTCAGACAGGGAATGCCGACAAATGTATACTTCAGCTATTTTTTCTATTTCTTGATCTTCCAAGAAAGTTCTTTCGAAATTTCGATCAATAATGCCCCCTCTTGAGTAAGTGTGTTAACCCTAAAGAATTTGTAATTTACTAAAAACATTTCTCACAGACCGCTGATTTTCATGGAGTGATTCAACAATTTCAAAGAGAGGTATACTGTACGAAGCTACTTTGTAAAATGACACTTTTTAAATGTCGACAAGATCAGAACCTTATTGACTAGTACTTCTTCTGTAAAATAATTTTGACTAGCTCCATCTTGATAGTATCAAGTAACAGCAAAATGTACAAGTGAAAATATTCTCCATGTTGAAATATTTGCGTATATTGATTTTCATGGTGATCGGTTGAACAGTATGGAAGGTGGTGTGCTGAAGCTGCATCATCTTGAAACTAGTTAAAATAATAATATTTGCAAATAAATATTTGAATGAGAAAACACAATTAACAAATTTCGTCAGTGATCGAAGAAACAGTGTTGGAATTCTGTACTCCAATCAGAAGGTAACAGTCTCAGCAACGGCCCAATGTATAATTTCTTAATTCTTAACAGATTAAAGATAAAAAAGATAGTCGCAAAGAATGAGGAGTTCTGTGAAAGATAGCGGATTTTCCAGTGTCTTATGTCCTCCCCAAAAAAAAAAATTGTAAAAATTCAAAAATTAGGTTTTCGTACAGAAGAAAACGAATTAAAAGGAAAGTATAAAATTATAAACTTGTAGGTAGTGCAAAGATCTCAGTTTTCATATCAACTGAATTTCATCCTTGAGATAAATGGAGAAACTATCGAAAATCGCCCTTGTTCTATAAGTTTTTTTTGCAAATTTGACGTTTTGTAACTTACTATTCGCTAGACTCTTGACAAACCATTTTTCGAAATTGAAGGATAATAAAAATTTTCCCGATATATCGATTTTACCAGAGAAAGGCGTTTTACATTACAACAAATAGTTTTGAAATTTCATGTTCTGGAGATTGGTGAATCTATGAAGAAGAAAAAGTTCTCAGAATTTTTTATTTAGAACCAATATTATTTCTTATTTTCTGATACGATTTTCGCTGAGCTGTTACACGTTTTGATTAAACCATACGAGGGACACAATTTTTGAGGTTTTTTAGGTTGATTTGGAGCATTTGAAATCAAATATTCAGCATTCCCCAACTCAAAAATCATTATAGGGAAAAGGTCTCCAGTGGAACTCCCCCGAAAGCTTTTTTCAATTCTCTACTCGAATATTTCATTTCCTAAAAACTAAGTTGTGTTGTCTTTTTCAATTGGAAATAGATTCAAAAAGTATAAATCCACCACCCGGTAATTAATACCATTGCCAGGCAATGATTATAATCAAAACATATCCTGGAATCACTATATATTAGAATAACGTTAAATGTTATTAGTATATATAAATATACCAGAATATATACAAACTATAGCATCATCAAGCAATGACATCAATGTACCAACGACTAGTGTCAGAGGTATATATATATATCTAAACTATCTTTTGCATCATAAAAATTAATCGATGTAATAATGAAAATATATATTTTCTAAAATAGTACCACATTCTCCTTAATTTGTAAATCATTAATTGCATTCATTTCCCCCCTAAACCGGAGAATTACTGTGCTAACGGAAGCACTGGATGATGTAGCATTTTAAGATGTCGGCGACATTAAAAAGCAAGAAGTCATAAGCCGTGGATGACAAATGATCTCGGTAGCTATCGTGACGTCAAGGAAAAACGAAGTGTCGCGAAGCTTGGTGGGGTGGGGCGACAGGGAGACAGGCCGGGGGTTGATTTGAATAAAAAATAACATTCTGGGAAGTTAATAAAGGAAACGTGAATAGCAATTTGATTTCGAGATGCGAGAGGTTGAACGACGCAGAGCTTTTATTTTAAAGGTGTGTGATTAGTTTTTGACAACGAAGATTTTAAATTGGGTTTTAGTACTTTGGAATACATTTTCGGGAATGCAATTTGTCGCGAGGCGCGAATGGAATTCGCATTTATTTTGATGGCGATATCATTTCGTCTGACTGGATTCCCGTTTGAGGCATGATTGAGAAATAGAGAGAAGGATCATAAAATAAATAATCTTCATAAATGAAAATTGAATGCTGGATGATAACATTCTCCCGACAATTGGATAATTCCGAGGGCCGCTTTGTTTGTTTCATGTGTTTTGTATAAATTAAAGAATCTCTCCCACTTTCCAAACAGTAATATCAACATTTCCTTTTTTGTTCTGTGAAGTTTTAGGGAAAGACCACGATAGGGAGCTTCGATCAAGAACAAAGTTTCTTACAATATCCTTTCAATCCCAAATTTGAAACAAAATCTGTAGTTTTTTTCAGTGCAAATAGACATAAAAAAATTAATTATAAACTGAATGAACATTATAGACGTTATCTCGTCATTTTCATCTGTTCTTGAAAATCAAATTATTCACTAACTTCATCTGAAACGACTTTTCTTCTTCAGGCCGCGGCCGCCCATGTAGCCATATCGCCCTATTCCCAGTTGCCAGTCCCATTACTTCATTTATTTACCTCGTATATGTTGACAAAATTTGGTGAAATACAATTAAAATTTTCTTTTATTCGCAATAATATCACTGGGGGATGTGTGAATCGAAAACAATCCATGCTTTCCTTAGTAGGTAAGTTTTCAAAAACAATTGGTTTGATTGTTGCTCTGCCTCTAATGTCTGCATTCATCATCAGAATCAGGAAAGTTTGTTGACGTGTGGAAAATATATAATCCAATCACGTTCCCACAATGGCTATAATGGAAAATCACAACTTTGTGGCAGATTTATACGCTCGGCTTTTCTATTAAATGTAGGCGGCTGTAATAATACGTACATCGCCAAATTTTATTTTACGGACACTAGACACGCTATTTGTTCACACTACATTGTTGGTGCAACTTAATACTCTCAACATTGATCAAATGCTTATTATTAACATATATGACGGCAGTTGATCGTTCATCCACGAGTAAATTTGAATATTTTCGGAAAGGGGACGTTTGGAAATGATGGGTATTCCAATTTCAATTTTATTTTCAGTTATATTTTGCGAGAAAGGTATATTATACGCTGCATTTAGATTTTGAACAGATTTTTTGGTGTTAAATAATGAACCATGAAGCATACAAACCACATGAGAAAAAAGAAGCTTAGGGTGAAACTCATTCTATAATGGAGAATTATTTCATGAATAATTAATTGTTACTGAGTGACTGTAGAAGTGGAGACAACTGTTTACCCTTTAAAAATTAATCAAAACAGGGTTTTTTCTGCCAGTATTAATTTAATAGTAAGAACAGTCTATTTTAATGGTATATTGACTTTATTGTTTCAATCGAAGCTACGAAGATTTAATATTAGATGGCCATCTATAGCAAAGACAGGTGTGCACTGCTGGTGTATATCCTCTACCATAAACAGGGGATACCGCGTATTTGATCCTTGAATACGAGATGTCAGACACATTCAGGTCAATAGGTGGATTGAGGCTAGAAAACAAGGAACGATCAGTCTATTATATGTCACTTCAGTAGTACCATGAAAGTAGAAAAATGAAATGAAAACGTGCAAAGATTGCTAATGAATTAATTAAATAGAAATGAAACCATCTACTTCAAATGCTTCACAAAGGACAAAATCAGTAGTTCCATCGTTTTCCTAGCTACATCCGGTGGGTAAAAATAAACAAGCCAGTGTCGATGAAAAACGTCGATTCCTAATAACACGTTTCGCGATTTTTTTTTCTGAATTCTCAACCTACTCAGGAATCGAAGGTTTATCTTATGCGGTATTAATTAGAAAAGAAGGAATCTGTGTTTCATGTGCCAATATCGAAACACCAACTCGCTGTTTACACTCGAAGAATGCAATTTACTTCTAATGATTTATGGACAATCTTCTGTGTAATTATTTTCATCGACGAAGTTGCTGATAATTTAATATTTTTTTCGAAGACATAAATGATTCGGAGTTCGGTTTGCACCGTTAAATATTAGTGTACGGGGTGGCCAGAAGGTGAAACAAATCGAAAATCTATACGATACTATCTCAATCTGTCTTGGCGAAGAAAGAAAGCCTATGTAATATAATTTCAGCGTAGGTGTGGAAAATTTGAATTGAAGCAGAAATTGTTTTTGCAATCACTTAGTGATTATTTGCTATTTTCAAATATGAGAGGTTCAAGGTTATAATCAGGTATTGACTGCATAAAATGCAAATAGTGATAGGCGTGTTATACATTCGTATCTGTTTACAAAAGATAGAAATAAAGATATTTGGATAGTATGCAAGGCTAATGAATTTCTATTTTCTACACAGTCTCTTTGTAAGTCATCTCACTACTCTCAACGATTCTCTGATGTGTTTAAGTTGTCCAAATAGTACTGTGTCTTTCTTGGCTTATGTTAGGATGGCCTTCTTTGACTAATATCTAATATCTATCCTCTGAGCACAATTCTCATATATGGATATGGGATATGGGTATTGTCTTCAGCAAGTAATGTTGGTTAGTATGCTTGTGTAATAGTTTTCCCTCTTCAAAATCATCATGTCAAAAAACGTTATCACTTTCTCATCCGTAAAAATTTATTGCTTGTAAATGACACGAATAGAACTTTGGAGCATTTATTCGAACTACTTTTTTCTCCAACGTTAGGAAAAGAGCTTCCAACGCATTAACAGCTTTTTTAATGGTGAAACCTTGAAATCTTGATTTAAAATGTAACAAATATGTTCTTTTGGCATACTAATATATAGCCTTAGATGCTGAGAAGCGATTTGCGACACTGATGAGCTCATAATAAGGACGAAACTGCAGTCTGCCGCTTCTTTTCTCGGCAGCCTGCTTAGTTGCACTATTGTAGAGTTCGGGGCGGTCAGATTCGAGAACTAGCTCTTCTCAGGAAGGATCGTTCATTGATCTGATTTTTGCTGATTTTTGAATAATTCTTCTTGTGTCAAGTTTACACACACACACACACACACACATATATATATATATATATATATATATATATATATATATATATATATATATATATATATATATATATATATATATATATATATACATGAAAATTGAAAATCGCTTTGACTTGTGTCCAAGAAGTTTTTTGTTATAACCCTTAATTTCCGTATCGTGAGGGAGGAGTTGAAATTCTTCAAATCACCATGTATTCGGTAATAATCTGGATAGTATATACGATTGTGATTATCGAAGGTTTTTGTTCATAAAGTTTTTTGATTTGAACCTTATCTTACGAATCAGAATTGAGGGGGTTGTAAAATTGTAAAATCACTATATCTCTCTTAGGAATATTATTATAGACAACCTCTGTTTGAAGAGTTTTCTTTGATTCTTCTCTAGAAAACAAAAGTCAAATATAGAAAGAAAGAATTCTTAGAAATCCTTCAAATTGTCGATAATTGAAAATATAAAAGAGAAAACTCTTTTCTCGATACTGCAATTATATTATTTTGAAAATCTAATTCTAAATTCCCCACACCATGTTGCCAAGGAAACATCGACTCGTAGAACACTCTGCCGAGTCGATTTAGATAAATTGACGTTGAGTTCAAAATCCTCGTTTGAGGGGCCTATTAGTAACAAAGAGTCCACTATGATGGAAAGTTTCAAACATGTAATAGTTCATTTTCTCTTTCACGCCCTGGTTGCCTTTTTATTTGGTAGCACTTCTTGTTTTAATATTTTCAGTCTACACCTCACTTTTATATTAGTATTGGTTCACAAACTAACAAGTGATTACCTAAATTGTTATTTTGGACATAATATTGATGAAGCTTCTTTCTCACTTTATATATTTTCTCTCAAAACCTTTCTGAGAAATCCCTAAAATTAGTGGATTTTCTCTTTTGGGAATTGAGCAACCTTCAACGGATGCCACTATTCTTCTGCTTTCAGTTTCTGTTGTAGTGAAAATAACGAATTTTAATCAATTATACTCATTTTTTTTAGATGGTTATTACTATTTTAACATTTCTAAACTATGTAGTTATTCAAGTGTCGCACTTTTTATTGCCCATCAAAATGAAAATAGATCATGTAAAAATATTTCGGTAACACGCTGAGTTGAGCTTATCGCTGATGTCAAGGCAATCTCACAAAAAGTTCCCCTAAGCTGCCGGATCCACCCGAGCTGCAGAGAAAAACTAAGTTAATCATTTGTCACAAGGAAAGCGCGTTTCCTTTTGGTCTGGTCCCAGATGCACGAGCCGCGAGAAAAAGTGTTTTAATTCAGTTATTGAACATATTTTTCGGCCGCGAGGAGATATTTTAAAAATCATCAGTAAAAAGAGCAATGGGGTGAGCATAAATGCTCTTATATAATGGAAGAAGAAAAACGAAGGAAAACGTTGATTGGAAAATATGGGGGCAATTTTACTTTTCACTATAATAAAAGCAGTTAGAGGGAAAACCCGTATCGCCTAATTTTATGAGGAATTGTTTTTGTCCTTCAATGTTCAATCTTCTATGAATATAATGCTTCCATTAAACTAACTGTTTCCACATCATGAATATTGAAACTGAAAAATTTGAATACTTGTATAATTATTGTGAACATTTATATCATCAAAATTTCCTAAGCGAATTATTTTGGTGACCATACAGACTTGGGTATGTGGACGAATAATTCTCAAAATATCTACAGTGCAGGACTGATTTAATAAAATGATGAGTTTGACAAAATAGTAATTCTTGCCCGATATGATGCTTCTATGCTAACGGTATTCTTGGGGTAGTCTTTTGAGTTGGGGGAATAGAGAAAATACACGGAGCTGAATCAGGTGAATACGGTGGTTGTGGTAAGATTTGCGTTGAGTTTTTGCCGGAATGGTTCTGAGTATAGTGTGAGACGGCGTATTTTTGTGGTTCAAAAACCAGGAAGTGTCGTGCCATAACTATGGGCTTTTTTTGCGAATTGCTTTTCCTATGACGTATGATGCTCAAATAGGGAATTCATAATGTTCCACACGATATTAAACGAAAAGGACTATCAACGTCTCCTCGATTTTTGTGGGATTGTGGCAGATTTCATTGATGTTTCGCAATGGTTTTTACTTTTCACTGACCTTGTGAAGTTCCCACTATATCAGTAAGAGTCTGGTTCCCCCTGTATATCTGAGTGAATAATTCGTTCTTGGAGGAAATTTTGAAAGTCTACGACTTATGGAATATATATCTTAAATATCGTATTTTACAGAACTCCATATTTTGAACGCAAATTGATACCAAATCGATGTAATTTGGGGGACAAAAGGGATTCCAAAAATTAATGGAGTGTTCTGTAATGCTATTCCAGTTCGACGAAAAGATATACGGCTGGCTAATTTCATGATATTCCAATCATAGGTAACAAGAGAATATTGAGAGGCATGATTAGCCCAACTGGGAATTGGGGGTAGCGACCCCTCAATTGGAAGGAGTAAATAAATGACTCTGTTTTGAAATTGAATTTTCTGCTACGATATAATCATCGCAGAAAATTGTTGTTTAAAACTCGATTTTCGATTTATTAAGAGTTTCGATTAATTTAGATCTTGATAGAAAAGAAATACTTGTTTGTTGCTCTACAAATGGTTGTTTGACAGCCAGTTCTTATCTATATATCGATTTTAGTTTAGGAGTTAAGTTAAGTAGTTAAGTTGACTTAGGAAATGAAACTCTCATTGAAGGAGTAACAAGCAATTAAACAAATCATCTCCATGCAGGTTGTATCTTGAAGAAATTTTTCCTAGTTCAAATGTCTCTAAAACTTTCATGACGAACTGTTGAAAGAAACGAAGAACTGATATTTTCTTCAACAGAATGGATATTTCTTGAACACCAATGTATAGGAAAGAAAGTCTTTTTCTTTTTTGAGCTTCTTGCAGCATGAAGAATTAATATTTCGACCAAACCATCATTCTGTCAGATCGGTACTTTCGTGTCATTAAAATTTGATAATTATCAATAATGAAAGAGCCAATTTAGCGGAAATACCACATCCTGTTTACCCTCGGTCAATTCATTTCAGAATTATACAATATTTACTCTAAAACTGTAAATGAAAGGTTGCTCCGCTAGTGTTGGGTACACATAAGTGGGGTTATGTTTTCGAGAACATGCGGAAGGTATGAATTTGTTTGTTAACCGAAATTATTATTTACATAGACGTTACATGTCAGTTATTTGCAGTGCTGACCCACGTTCTGTGGTTCTACATTTATAATGTTGAGTAAACATCACGCCCAGACGCTTTCTGCGCTTTTTACCTTTCTCCATCCAGAAGGGCTAACGCTGTTTTAACTGTTTCGTTTGCTTGCTCGGATTTCATTGCTAATTCAATATTTCGACTATTTATCGGCGTGCGTGTCTCAAGTCGAATGCAACAATATACCTACAGTAAAATGGTAGTATACTAGTATTTCATTATCTCCCGATGATATTAACCTAGCTAGCCTAAGACGTGATGATATAGTTAGAAAAAATTTAATTTAACAAAATCAAAAGTTCGATTTAAATTCTCCTTTTCATTATTAATATTACTTTGATTATTGTTAGCCAAATGTATGACTTCATGACATATCCTGATAATTTGAAATTTTCTACGTTTTTAAATCGGATGTTTTTTCGGAAAACATGAAATTTACAGAAAAATTACACGGGGACTTCTTTAGGAAACCTCCCAATTCATCATTTTTGTAATGAACAAGTTTTTAATATCTCGAGATTTATCATCAAAAAAGTGATTTTCCTCCGGTTTTGGGTGAGTTGGGGAGGGTAGACGCCGCAACTTTAAAAAACAAATTTTTATGGTTTCATTGAGTTGGATAGGTAGATTCTTTAAAGGGTGCCAAAAAACATAATTTACTTATTTTTTGAACTTGATACTGTTAGTTATTACTCAACAATGTTAATGCAAATTTTAGCGCTATATGTGTAAATATATTGAGGATTTTCATTTAGGAACAATATTCAACCTTCCGTAGAATGTTAAGTATCCTTCCCTGTAGTAGCTGATTTTCCGATCCACCCTTCATAATTATCGACAACTGGGGCCACAAAGTAGTGGTACAGTCCAGTCCTATATGTTGTTCAGTATTGCACACCATTTCACAACACCATGCCAAACCACCATCTACTCATCTCAATCAGTTGGAGCGCTTCAAGACATTCAAGACATGGTTTGCCCCAACGAACTGACACAGGGCTACCTACCCGGGAAACCATGAAAACAAAGGGTAGATCAAACAGAAAACTTTAAGAAGCGACTAGTTCGAATATCTAACGCAACACTACACACTGTGTCGGTAAGAAGCGATCTGGCGAAAAAACTAACGCTATATATATATATATATATATATATATATATATATATATATATATATATATATATATATATATATATATATATATATATATATATATTTATACATGCCTTGTTGCGCTCTAACGGATTGAGATGAGATCAAATTTTCAATCGTAAAACTATCTCTTTCAGGGAAGGACATTTAACATTCTACGGTTAGGTTGAATATTTTTCCTTGAATAATACGAGTCGTGCAATTCAATTAACAAGTAGGATTTCAAATCATTTGATTTAATTTTATTTTAAATGAAATTCCATCAAGGAAAAGCCTTTTCAATCTGAACGATTCGATCGATTTGTGTTAATCAGTCACTAGCATTTTTAGAGGTCATTACTAGGACATGTGAATCAAAACCAGATTTGGAGAGCCTGAGAGCCTAGAAAATTCGCTCACAATATCGAATTTTCCCGAAAGTGTGAATTCTTGAAAGCATAATAATACAGAAACAGAATTATAGAAATATTTCAGTAAAAATTAGTAGAATTCATATGGAAAGCTATTGATGACAACTTTCAAGTCTCTTTTCAAGGATAGACGCCGAAAATACCCCTAAATTGGCTATAGCGGGATAAGATGATCAAAGTTGTCTAACAACGAATCGTTACAGCAGGTATCACATTCGATAGAGGATGTAAAAAGACGCCTACAAAAAAATTTCAGCCCTCTAGGAGCTCTACAGTCGATATTATAGGTTATGTTCTCTTTTTTCGTAATTATTTTTTCACGGGCACAGTTTCAATAAAAAAAATCTGGAAAAATTCATGGAGGTTTATATTTTGGTCATAAACAACCATGATTTTTTCCGATCAAATATACGCCCAAGAAAAATAATTGAAATTCTGAACTGTTTTTTAGATTGTTCGAAATTTTTGGCTAACTTTTAATTAGTGCTATTTTGTGTCTTTTTTCCGTTCTTTCGAATACCGCCACCAGAATGGTGCATCAAACTCGAAAAAAACGCAAAAACCAGTTTTTCCATTGTTTTTGATACTTATTTGGTACATAACCTCAAAATTAGATGAGTTAATAATTTTAAATTAACTCTTACACAATGAAGAAGGTAAGGTGCTACATCTCGGAATCCTCTATCTATTATGCTTGCATCATTTTCTGTAGCCAGAAAAGGGCCAGGTAAATCAACAACATATCCATCTGTAGTACAAATTGTGAAAGGTTTACATACTGGTTTCTTTTTTTGCCCTGAATAAGACTTTCGTTGGTACCAGTTATTCTTATTTTTCTGATGAGATGAATAAGTGCCATCAAAAACCAAAACAAGTTCATCTGCAAGGTTGAAAAGTTTTTTTTACATAAATGAACGTATGATTGACAATTAGATCATCTCGATCAAGACTATTGACACCAAAATAATTTTGTGATCTCTTTCGAACGAATTTATAACTGATTCGCTGAAGTCAGATATTTTTATTTCATTGTCAATTTCGAAAACTGATGCAATAAAACTATTTGACGCTCCAGTGCGTAATTTAAACAAGCAAACGACCAAAGCTTGCATGACATTTCTAGAATTTGATGATTTCATCGAAACTAGTAACTACTTCAAAACCTGTAACTGAGCACTTGTAAAACTGGTGAATGAAAATAATTGTCTATCACTGAGCTCGGACGTAGTTTTATCTAGGAATGTTAATTTTGATGAGTCTAATCATTTTGTTGAAAATATACATATTTCTTCAGCAGTTAAGACACTTGTATTACTGTATGCTTGTATCATCCTCAAAAAAGCGTTTTTTAATTAAATGTTCTGAGCAAATTGCATAAACTTCTTTTAATGGAAAAATTGGTTTTTGCGTTTTTTAGTATGACGCACCATGAAAATGTCCATTCTGGTGGCGGTATTCGAAAAACGGAAAAAAGACACAAAATATAACCTAACATAACCTAAAAAACAGTTGAAAATTTCAATTATTTTTCTGGGCGCATATTTGATCGGAAAAATTAGAACAAAATCATGGTTGTTTATGACCCCCAAATTTTTTTTATTGAAACTGCGCCCGTAAAAAAAAATTACGAAAAAAGAACATAATCTATAATATCGACTGTAAAGCCCCTAGAGGGCTGAAATTATTTTTGTAGGCATCTTTGTACATACTGTATCGAATGTGATACCTGATGTAACGATTGGCTCTTAGGCAATTTTGACCATCTTATCCCGCTATAGCCTCCGATATCAAGAAAAGGTTTTAATCGCTTCATTACATTTACAACTTTTACCATTTTTCAGAAGATTCCATAACTTTGATAATTGGACTTTTGAACAGGTCTTATCGATCGAGGTGAACCATATATAATAAGATATCTAAACTTGAAATTTCATGCCCTTTCCTGATTTGTGTTTCCAAGTGGATGCTCTTATTTGAAAATTAACTACTTTAAAATCCTTTTAATGAAAAGATTCTGGCTCAATTCCCAGTAATAATTCACTAATTTCACACTTGTTTGATGCAATCTGCGACATTTCTGGATAGTTTTTTTAATATAGTTTGAAATATTAATATTCCGGAAAAAACTCAGATATTGAAAGATATTTTTATAGAGATTCCAATTAAAGTTTCATTAAAAACTTGAATTGCATTCTACTATTCAATTAGAAATATAATAAACGTATTGAAAGTACCAAAAGAAATTTCGCGACATCTATGATGACAGGACAAGTCACAGTCTCATCAAACTGTCAGGGGACTGGCGGCGAATGCGTCACTTTATGATTAATGGCCTCATTTTAATAATATCCAACTCTAATACAGTAGTGTAGCCACCTCCTTGTCTCCGGAGGAACGTCCCTCGGTCCTGTTTGTCGAAAAACACACGTGGATCGGGAGTAATTTTCCCTATTAATTAACTGAAATTAATCAACACGTTATATTCTCCTGCCTTTTTAAAAAATTGCGTTTAAGAAAGACGAGATCTACGAAGTAAACATTCAACGCCTCTGGATCTTGTGACATATTAGAACATTAATCAGTGTCACTTTCGTTGCGATTGCTATGAACATCGTCATTTCTAAAATACTAATTATCTGCTTAGTTGTAGTCAGTATTTGATCGTTAAGTATGTTGTCACAAACTCAAATTAGGATAAACGAAGTAGTTATTAGGTATGAAGAAAGCGAAGAGTGACGTCTGAGATTATTTGAAGAAATAGTCGGAAGTATCACGTGTTCCAGAGATTTTGTTCGTTTGTTATTCCTTTAACGTGCCGAACGCCTCTCGTGTCTAGGGAAAAATATTTAATGTCCAACACACCTCTGTTAGACAGGACCGAGGGCTTTACATCTCCTCCGAAAGATGGATACTCAAGCGATTCCCAAAATCCGAAAAATCGCACCGATTTTTTGGGGATTGACCCCAGGTGACTCTGCGCAGAAGACGAGCATCATATCCCCTACGCCACCGAACCGGTTAGAGTTTGTTTCTGAGATAGAAGTCGCCTCCTTCTGGGAATTGTTGCTATTTTGAATCATCGCATAATTTCTTGAATTTTTAAACTATTATATTTTGGATATTTCAAAAGCTATTAGCAAATGAAATGGTAAAAAGTGATTTTTTTAAAATTTTTTCTTCTTCCTTCATGACTACATGGATTGTTGTTCTATATTATAGTCTGAGGCGATCTGAGTAAAAATTTCAACAAACAGGGTTTTTTTACAGTTGCGTCCTAGTCTGAATATTGAACAATATCAGATAGGACACTGTTAAAATATTTTAGTACTGGTCCTCTATCTAACTACTTGACTTTCATCTTTACGACTTAACGCCATCAGACCCTTATTACAATCTACCTTATCTGAAGCGCCATCGGTTTTCAAGCCGATCATTTTTGATATTGAAATTTTCTCAGGAGGTATAACATTTTTGAAATGAAAAACAATTCTTGCTCAGCAGTATGTCCTTCCACAAGTTTTTCTTTAATCGTAAAATCACTGAAAACCATCCTAATGTACACAGCTAATAAAATATAGTTTGAAAATTTCAATAATTATTTTCATTCAGTAAGTACAAGAATTAATATTTTACGTGATACTCAAAAGTGATAAACCCTGACTTTTAGGCAACTCAAAGAGTTCAGAAATATGTCACTTCATGCTAGAATATTTAATTGAACTTTGTTCTTGTTGTGTTGCTGTCGATTACCATGTTCTATCTTTTCGGAGAATTTCTTAAATGATCCTTCGGTATTTTCAGCTATAGCTGTAGGGCCCTCAAGTTTTTGCAGTTTTTTTATGCATTTTCAGGCATTCGAGTAATACTAATCTCAGATATAGAAACTTGCCGGAATTTTAATTAATAAATGATCCGAGTTACCTATAAATCAAATTTTTCCCCTTCCTTCGCCGTATGTCCATTCACAAGGACGTACGTACGTAGGAAGCTTTGGAAGACCCAACTGAAACGGGCATTGTTTGCCGGAAAGCTTAACAAAAGCGCGGCTTAAATTGCAGCTGAAACTTTGGGATTTTCGCCCCTATTCTCCGACGTTCTTCGGATCTTACGCACAATCTTAGAGAGGATTCGATTCACATATCTCCACGCAAATTAAATCTTAAATGAAATTTGAAACTATGCCTCCTCTCATCTCCTTTTTCTGCGCTATGATATACTGGGTTCCACCGCTGTTATATTAGAAGGATTTTCCAGTCGAACAGTGCGGGTTGAACATGGTTCACTTTCCAAATTTCGTCAGTGTTTTCCTGGGCGAATGTCGGAGGAATTTGGAATGGAATAAAGCTTCGCTTTGTTGAACTATATTCGTGATCTTGCAATGAATTTTACCGCAGAGTTCCTTCGAGAATTGCCTTCCCCCAGCATCAAAGAACCATGAAATTTGATTATGTATTGTAGTATCCTTGCAATGGGCACAGATACAGACAATAATACTGAAATAGCCGCTTTATGGGGACCAAGAAAGTTATTATATCCGAAAAATTGAAAAATTCATCAGAATGAAGACGGGGTTTCTTCATGTTAATATCAGAATTATTCTTACTTACACACGCAGCAAATTTTGCCGCGTGTGTGCGCACTGCTGTCGATGTGTTGGCTCCTCATGAAATATACAACTTAGATCATGGCTGTTATGTTAGTATGATTTTCGAGTGGAATTCTGTAGAGAGAAAGGGGAGGATGAGGAAAGTATCTTGGATAGTTCTATATCTCGATATCCAGAAGGTTGCCAGCATATACATATGGTATCAGATTCCTTTCTTGTTTAAATTGAAATTTTAAAACTCATGTACTAGTCATTCCCAATTCCTCAACTAATCGCAGATCTGGTTAGAATAAAGAACAATGAAACGCAACCACAATCACACTCTCGCAGGCAAGTTCGCATCAGTGATAGTCTAGATGTTTTACCCAGGTTTTTCTTCCTGTTCCCTTGGATCTTTGAAAGATTAAATAGGATTTACCCATTGCTCTCGTTGCCCTGAGCTTACACTTTAAAATGCGTGTTTTGAATACACACTATGAATGTTACCTTCCAACTTTTTGTAATTCTCTCTTTTCTATGAATAAATAAATGGCAATAACAGGTTGTGGTTGAATCTGTCATAATAAAAAACAAACAAGTACTGTGTTTTAAGGAATTTTACTTAATAATTGCGATTCGTAACGCGTTTCACTACACCGTAGCTTCTTCAGACGAATTCATTCGTCTGAAGAAGCTACGGTGTAGTGAATGAATTTTAGATAGATTTAAGAAAGTCTTTCGCCTTAGAAATATTGGTAGGTAGTTTTGTTTAATGCTACTTCTGTAATAACTCTATCTACTTTGGTAACCAGGCTTATGAAGTTTACTGATTGATTATAATTTACTATTGGTCTGATCTTGGTTGTGCCATAACAAATATAGAAAGTTCCATTTTCAGAAATATAGTCAGTCTTGTTCAATTCTACGACGAAATCACCTTTACCTGCTTTAGTGAAAGTTAACTCATCCTGAATTGATTGAGTTTTTATGGTTTTTATAAAATGATCTCGATTCAAGCTTTGGAACCTTTGAGTATATTTTTGAGTAATTTAATGAGCAATCTCATTAGCTACACAAAATTGCTCTGAATTTTAACCTGTTTGGAATGGTTGAACGTTATATTTGAAACATTCACTTAATAATTTCGTTTTTTCTTCTGAAAAATGGGTGCTTGTTGAATTTGTGAATCTATGGTTATAATAATTGAAGAAATATCCCCTAACTATACCGAAGATGTACCAACCATCATCAACAATATGAGATGATGAATAATGAAAAATTCTAAAATATATGAAAAATATTATAGATGCCTGTAAACTTGGATGGTTGCCTTCGATTTTCCTGGGATGTCATCATAAGATTTTACATATTCACCCAAAATTCTTATTTTTCCTCAAATATTCAAGAAAATTTTCGATTTGATTCTGAATAATTCCGAACTCTTCAGTATTGGTAAATGAACGAAATTTCATTTCGAAATTCATTTGGGGCTAAGAGATCAGTGAATGAACTTCGTTCCTAACTATCGAGAATTTCCCGACTGCACACGTTCTTTTGCTCTGTAACCATTCGAATCATTATGATATCGAAATTTCAACGTTACCGCATACGTTGACAAACCATAAGTTTTAACCTAGAAATTCGAAAATTTGCGAACTGAAACGCAGAAGAAATTGGTTTATAATTAGAAATATTCCCAATAATGAAGACGGCGGAATTAATTCAGAACTTCCCGATTGCCAGAAATTAAGAAACTCGAGTCGTACTTGCTGATTAAAATTTAATTACTTCTTCAGGCAATTAGTAGTCAATCAGTTCGAAAGACGCAGATCCGAGTTGGTTGTTATTAAATAATAATTAGTAACGACCTACTGCAGTTATTTCACCCCCGAGGCATCTCTGATTTAATCATAATATCGATATTCGACTGCTGCGTGCCACTGCTGAATATGAAATGAAAAAAGCAGAAAATTATGAATTAATACCACGTGACATGATTTATGTTTCATACAGAAATATCTCTTAGTTATTTTATTATTATTCCACTTAAAATAATCAAGAACAATCAACCAAGATGGATTCGATTATAAATTCACTATATTTCATGAATAATTTTTGAACTGAAATGAACTTCTGTAAGAATAAAAACAATTGAATTAAACTCCTGTGAAAAGAAAAGAAATAACTACATTGAATATCAGATAGTTGATAGTCCGCTGTTTTTGGACCAACATATTCTTTTTATATATTTATATATTGTTTATATATTTATATATTTTTTGTATGTTAATATTTTTTATATGTTTATTTTTTAATATACTTATATTTTTACATATATTCATGTTTTTCTATATATTTACATATATTCTCAAGGTTCTCAGGGACTCACTTATTCTCCGAAAGAGTTTTGCTAAATATTCCTAATTGTAGTAAACCATAATCGATAGATTATTATACTTACACTTGTGGCCGCTAGGTGACGAGTCTTGACAAATTTCTTTTCGTTTTCTATATATATTTACAAGTAATATTGAGTATCTAACGAACGATACGAAAAACCTCTGAAATAATCATCTCATTTGGGTCTATTCTATATTATAAATACGTAATTTGTATTCGACATCAATATTTTGTTAATAGTTGTTGATTACAGAAATTCTTTACATTTGTGAAATCACTGATGGTTGTTTTCTTCCCTTTTTCTTTCAATTAATCATATTTCTTTATTTTTAGCCTTTTGAAATCCCAGGGTGTCGCAGCCAATCAAACAGTTTTGTATTATTAGAGATACTACTTATTTTTATTCCATCTGTACGGGTACTGTAACAAGCAATTAGCAGGTGAAATTAGTGCTTCTTTAGTTTTTAAATAGACTTCAGTTGTGGCAGTACTTACCTCATTGGGACCAGTAGCTGCCTGGAGTCTACAAACAGGTTTGCAAACAGTCAATAGTCGATGGTACCCAGATTTGGAAAACGAGGGGGATAGACAATAAGATGAAAGTGCATGCAATTTGTGCAGTATTGCGATTGACGTGTGACTTGTGCGTTGTCTTGTGAAAAAGCACGTATATTAACAATTGTTTGCACAGAAAGCATCATATTATGTTTGATATTGATGCCTGTATCTTTTTCATGGTACATCATGGCATGTCCAGACTGAAAGGTCGAAAGCTCATCATCTATGATAAACGCATAAAATACCGGTGCCTTATTTTCTTACATTCATTTTTCACTTCAACTAATTTCCTTGTATAGTACGAAAATCAAAGTCGTATCCCTACGATGACAGTGCCAAATATCAACCAACACGTCAGATCAAAAAACAAATTGTTTTCTGAACGCTCCTCCCGATTATTTTATCTTGTAGAAACTATTTGCAACGGTTCGAATCCAAGTCGATTACACGGCGGGAGAACATTTATCAAAAAGGGGATCCGTCAACACATATAAGAAACTCGTACAGACACGTATATCTGCCCCAAAACAGGGGTTATATCCAGTCGGCTCCGCTTTATTCTACCAATCAATCACATTTTCTATGAAATTGAAAATTTCATACCTGATAGAGCTTTCTGGTTTGAATATTTTTCACGTTTTCTTTGTGGCCATCGTTTGTATCCTTATTTGACTAGAGGCGAATCCGATTTGTTGATGATGAAATGATGTCTCCGCGGGAGGAATATTAGATTCTAGAAATAATTTGGGCATTTGTTTGGAGACAGGGTTGTAGTAGAATTGATGAATGGAATGATGAGATAGGTTCGTACAATTATCGTACAGAGGAAGCAAAACGTAGTTCATCCCTCCCATTTTGCTTCAGGGGAATCGTTCAACTATTCTTCTAGCTGCAGTACCACTCAAATGAATAGACGTACACACTTTTGCAGGATTCTGGTCTCTTTAAAGAAGTATGAATATTATTTATTGCGAAACAATATTGAAACTTCAGTAGAGAAGCATCGAATAAGAGAATTGCAACAACAAAAATGACTGAGGAGCTGAAACGTCAATCATGAACAGTCAATTTTGATAGCACCCATTTTTTCAGCAAGGTAGCAATTACAGGATCATAACTATCCGAATAGAGATTTACAACCAGAAAAACACAAACACGGACAATAAATTATCAGGCAATAAAGAATACTTCAAGCGTTATTACTCTGTCAAATAATACAATGCGCATCATCTATTATAACAAAGTAACTTCGCGAGAAGGTCTCAAACTATAAGGAAGCATTCATATTCGCCAATATCGTCGAAGAAATTATTTACGACTTATTCTGTTTTTGTGTTCAACCACATTCGAGCATTTTCGATTTTTAAGCTTATTATTTATGTGGCCTATAAAAGAAATTGTATGTATGTTGATACATTATTTTAAATAAAAATCACTGGAATGAAGATTAGTGAAATGGATAGACTGGGAACAGCGTCATATAATGACTAAGATATTCAAAAATTCTTCAAGATCACAAAGTGGAACGTTTTTATCACTGCTAATTGCTAGCAACAACAACAACTTTGTCGTAATAGAGTATCGATCAGATAAAATGTGAAGAACTAAATGATAACTTTTTCAATATTAACATCCAAGATCCCGGGAATAAAAGTACTACTAATAATCACAACATTAAGTGGAAACTTCAATTATGTTATGAATAAACTCGTAAGTGCCGTATACCTTTATGTGACATTCATTTGTTTATATCAACTGGTTACGAGACTTTTCACATGAAAACATAGTTTAGTATCATAAAATCTGTGATCTTCCATGTGAATTTTAGCTTCGAATATTTTTCATTTAACACTTTTCGAATAGATGGCATTCTCAGGAATGAAACGCGGAATTGAATCGCGCAGGAAATCGGCATATGAAAAGGGGTTATTAAAATGAATGATCAAACGGGGGGAGAATTCATCAGAATGGATTTTTGCATTCATTAATACTCCCATCTTACGAATTTGATGTTAAGAAATTAATATTGCCGTATACACGGCGAATGTATCTTGAAAATTATATGAAACCCAATCTCCCCGTTCGAAACACGTCTGAAACAGAAATGAAAATAATTAAATAATAATGAAACAAGTACAGGAGAAAGAGGGGTGGATGATGATTATATCAAAGAAAAGGGTTAAACTACTGTTGAGTAACGGTAAGTCAGGCGTGTTCTTATGCTCAATCCGGCGTGAAATGTTTCGAAGAATCGTCCGTACGGCTATACCGAGCTCTCAGCAAATTTTGATTAGTCATAGAGAACAATTTAAATCAAGTAATAGAGATAGAAATCTAAATGTGAAACGGTAGCGAAGAGCCATGTTGCCGCTATCAAAATTTGATTGTAATAAATCGATACAATTTGGAATTCGTGACTAAGCGTTAAAGAAGGTAAGGCCTGGGTAATTTATTGAAAGGGATTTTTATCTGCACACAACGACTTGATGAAACGTCATTCTCAAAATATCTTTGATATATCTGCTCATTTAACAAAACTCACATATAGAGTGTGGAAATTCTGGACGATTAACGTCGATACTCAATTATATTTAGTCGCGATTGCTGGATATGTATTTTCAATTTCTTCGGACGCCACTCGTATACAAGATGTCCCATTTTCGATGTTTCAGTACGACCCTATGTGAAATACAGCAAATAGCGGAAAGTGACACCTTCCCTCATTTTCCGTTCCCTATTTTTCAAGGAGAATTAATTGGTTAATACAGATCGCAGCTATCTTCGTTTGTTTTTGAGTTATTCCAGATTTCTCGATTCTCCGCCAATATCTCGGTTGCTGTCAGAGTTTGAAAGCTGTTTCAACATTCTACGGGTACTATTCTGAAAAGAATTCAGGGAAATATTCAAAAATTGTTATCGAATTAAAATTCGATTATCGAATTAAACTTATGTATTTCGAAATGTAAACGCTAGATTTGGATGAATTAGAAATAGTACTTTCTTCCTTTCGAATATATATTACATGTCAGATGAATTTCCTCAAAAATGTGATTTTTTAGAAATGAAAATTCTGTGGTTTCATCTAGCATTCTGGTTCGAATTCACATAGAACATCCCAAATGTTTTCATTTCTATTCTCCCAACAATGAAATCCCTTCATAATAAGAATGAACGTGAGTTGTTTATTATTACTCATAAGTGAGGAAATATCAGAAATGATTAGTTAAATATCTTCCGCGATAAACTTCGCGAGGAGTCTATATATGTAAATTTGAGACAAGACGAATTATTAAAAACCCGTAGATCAATGAGTAATCCCTCTTGACAAGAGCTAGTTCCCAAATCTGCCCGCCATGCACGCAGCCCTAAGCGCCACAATAGTGCAATATATATATATATATATATATATATATATATATATATATATATATATATATATATATATATATATATATATATATATATATATATATATGTACATTGATATCATTGTCTGATGATGCTATAGTATGTATATATTCTGGTAGATTGATATATTCTCATAACATTTAACGTTATCCTAATATATAATTACTCCAGGATATGTTTTGATTATAATCATTGCCTGGCAATGGTATTAATTACCGGGTGGTGGATTTATATTTTTCATGAAATCAGTTTGATTGCATGAACAGATATATGGGCCACTCGTCGGGGTAAAACCCTATATATATATTTGGAAAGAGAAAAATACTCTTTCCATCTTATTCAAATTCTCTTATGGTTTATATTCAAGAAGTTTGTAGTTCAATTCGAAGAAAATTTAACAAAAAAAAAATTGATGAGGCCCTGCATTCTACTCTTAAAAGTATCCTGAGAGTGTCAAAATAGTTTTCATCTAACTCTGATAACAACCGAAATACCGGAAAACTGAGACATCAGAAAATCGACGACGGAGATGTGCGGGTCATTTTTCGCTATTTGCAGTATTTCACATAGCTGTCATACACGAAAATGGCATGTAATTTCGGTTCGATATAAATAATAATCAACATAGATTATGGTTGCAGATTGCAGGATAGTTTGCGTTACTAATAGGATCATAAAATTGTTGGATCTTTTATCTGTGAGGTCAATTTTCATCGAAAATCTCATTAGAAATAGCAAAATATATTACAAATTATGGTCATCCTATCAAATAAAGACGTAAAACACAAATTTCATTTTAATTTAATTAAAACCGCGTGTCAAATGAAATGAATAGTTTTAATTTCGTAAGAGAGCTTAGAAAATTTTGTGAATTATAAATTTTGCAAAATATTGTGATATTGCATGAAAAATTTAATATCAATATATTTATTCCTATTATTCTGATTAAACTTTATTTATTTATGTTTGTTCAAACCATTGCTTAGCTTTATTCTAAATTATTAAAATCGCAGGACAACTTCCAAACAATAAGAGAAAGTAGGACTTTCCTGATTTCATTAACATTGAAATAACTCGCTTCAGCCCCTTTTACAAGGGTACTTGAAACGTTGGATATTTACAAAGTACAAAACACACACGAACAGTTCGACATCTTAAATATTCGATTTGTAACTCATTCAAAGCAATCATACAACATTGAAGAAGATATCACGATAAAACAGTGTTTTAATCAAGTATGTCATACGAACAACTAATCATGTAAATAATTATAGATTTCAATGGAATTTTTCATGAAAGATTTTGTTTTGTGTTTAGTATTTAGTGAATCCTCAAATACTATGAATGTCTGCTGCTCCTCTTCGCATGCTTTTCATTAAATTCGTTATAAATTCCTGAGGAATATTGATCCACTCTTCCGAAACACTTCAGCTAAACTATCTGGCATATCTCTCATAAGTTTGTTTTTTTAAGCGGCTCCATATGTGCTCGATAAGTTTAAAGTGAGGGGTCCATTCTGTGAAGTTGGGGAATTGTAGAATTTCTGAGACAATGTTGGTTCAATGAGAACGTGCATTATAATGAAATTGTCGTAGTAGTTATAGGTTTTCCGTTCCGTGTTGAAATTTATAAGAATTGTTCTGAAGATAATGAGAGAAGAACATTCTCCATTAAAAATAATGCTTTTTCTGTAATTACACTACAAGCGTGCACTTTGTTAACTTCAGAAAACTAGAGGAGAAAAACCTTGTTTTATCCCGATCTTATTCATGACATAAAAATTTTCAGCGCCTTCGTTTAGGCCAATCAAATTTCTGACATATAGCACCTGTGCCCGAGTTTCGCAGCATCTCCTCTACGGTTGGGTCCAAATTATAGCAATATATTGTCTTTATATCCCTCGGGAGAGAGCTCAATTGCTCTATCCTAATGTTTGAAATGCTCCTCCAGCTTATATTTCGCATTACTTTTAAATATTCAACCTAAGTTAGGACGTCTCTAAAAGCATTTGGCCATTAAAAAATTAGAAGCTTGCTCACTATTATATTATTATTTTATGCGTACTTTACTGCGCGTTAAATGGAGAGGAAATCAGTTTTGTAATTCGGCTGGCTACCCCTGAATTTGAATTTTGTTTCTTCCTCGGTTTGGAATAGTTGTGTTTAAATCGTTGGCAGATTATGGGGTCAAGTATGGTAAACTGTTTGCTAGGCAGAAAATCGCGTCAATGATAGTTATTATATTTAGGCCAGTGCCAACTTCAGACGTCGATAATAATTGAATCGTTGAATACAAGATGGTTTTTAAAAGTCGATAAAAAGCTTAGGAATGATTATATACGTTTAAGAACTTATTCCTAGCTATTTGTGTAAATTTTCCAAGAGGAAACAGCATAGCTCTTAATGAAGTTATTTGCGCCTTTTCCAGACTTGATATATGACAAAGATTTTTACATTGCAATTAATCAAGTTTCTTTCAAACGCATTAGAATTGGAACGAAGATGAAGTGAAATATATTTTATACTTTTCACAATTTTATTTCACGAACACAACCGGTTTCGACCGTCAAGTCGTTTTCAAATGGTTAACTACAGGAAGCTAACTTAGTTATGTATCATCAATTTTAACTTCAATTTAAGGTCTGAATTTCAAAAAAAATATGAATTAAAATGAATGAAATCATCTGAAAATAAAAACATGCTCAACTCGAGGATAATAAGAATGAGCAGAAATACTATTGATTTATAGCAATAGTTCGTTAAGGATTAATTCGATCTATTTTCCCAAGATGGATATACTATATAGATTTATAATATGATATTTTTGTATTGATAAGAAACCGCGCATACTTCAAATCCAATTCAGTGCGACCTAAATTCGCGACAAAATGTTAAGAGACATTCAGTGTCACTGACAAATATGCGAAAATTAAGGCAGGGTTTCCAATTGATCTTGTTTTTCCAAGAATTTACCGGCACTGAAATTTGAACGACTTAAATCGTATGGACAGTTGAACATTTGTTCGTACGTAAAACATCAGAAGAAATTCTGTCTGTCTAACTGAATGGAAGAAAACGAGAATAATAATTAGCTGTAGTGGCATTCCATGAAACCATATTGATTTCCTAGAGCCTCAATCATATTTGATCGAATGATTGAATAAATCAAATGATAACGATATTTAAGTTGGATGTAGATACAATGAATAACATTAAGGAAATAAACATATTTTTCCCCTTTTTGATTAATCTTATTGTTATTTTTTCATGTTATTTATAACTATGATATGAAATTAAATTAGTTGATAGTAAATACATTTCTTTTGGACTTCTGAAAAATGGTTCAACATACATACAATGCGATATTTATTATTTCGCATGACTAGTGGTGGTTGGAGTTCTACAGGGATCTGTTTTCGAGTCACTCCGAGCTTCTGAGTACTTTTTCCCCTCGAGAGAAACTTATGTTTAATGATTATGCCCAAAAGCTATGGAACATCTCCTTTTACGAAATTCTTATTAACATTCATTATATTCTTTGGCATTTCATTATGTCCTTTCAAAGAATCATATCAATAACGACTGTCAATTACAATTATTTGCGATTATCATTCAATACGTTTTGGCGAAATGTGATATCTACTTCTTGATTATGTAAAAAATTGTTGTACCTTAGTTTAGTTTTCATTTTGTATTCTGAAACCAACTTCAAATTTATTCTCTTTCAGGTATTTCTATTCCAATAAATTTCAAACCAAAATTAAGACATATTTTACCTAATTTTTTCATTCTAATAATTCAATATCAAGAATTGATTATGATGATATGAAGTTATGGAAGAAATTCTTCCCCATCACTGACGAAATTAAAATTCCTTAAACTCGTATATTTGTGGTTGAATTCCAGCGAAAACAATTTTTCAAAACGTTGTCTATTCTTAATGGAAGCTACGTTTTTTCCATTTTTATTCTCCGGAATGGAAGGTAATTAATTCATCTGAGTTCAATGCGTGAGACATCGAAACCATTCATCACGAATAAAAGTTGCTATCCTCATCGTACATATCGAATTTTTGGGACGGTGATGATTCGGTTAAAAATTCCCCATGTAAGATGAACACATAGCGGATCGGGTTCCGGTTCGTTCGGGGATGGGTCCGACACTAACGACCTCTCACGCGTTTCATATCTAAAATATGATTTCTCTAATTACTGATCATTCAAAGTCAGTCCTTTATTCCCTTGCGAAGTACAGCATGACAAAATTAGATATTTCATCTCCGATAAGTGTTTGATATTGTTATACGGGGTGGCCATTACTGCGCTAACACAGCTTCTGAACAGCGGGCGCCAGCAGGGATTAGATGGAAAGGATGGAAAACTCGGTTTTCGGACATTTAGTCGCGATCAGCTTTTCACGGTTAGCAGCATCCATTCTGCGCAAAGGCTCATTATCATTATAAAATTGACGAGTCTCTGACGCTACCTGGTGGTACGTTCATGCCATTGACTGATAAAGTTATAGTTTGAGTATATTCTGATAAATCATATTTTCATAGCCATACATTCTATTTTGTATTGTATTATGTATAATTATTTCGGGATATATTGTAACTATGGCATTGCATGGTATCGTGTGATGAATTGAAAATTTTCAGATCATTGCTTTGACTATGTGGATGCTCAAAGTCGTCTAGGTAAAACCCTTTTGTGGCGTGAAAGTATGGAAACACCAGCGAATTCCTGGCGTGTTTATTGAACAATTAAAAATACAAAGATCATAAGATCATACGCTAGATAACAGCGGTGACCTTGAATCGCATTTTCAAGGGGGTAAACGTTATTTTTCAATAAGGTATGCCTTTTTTATGACGAAATCGGAAAGAGCAGGAAATTTCACATTCAGATATATTCATTGGTATTTCGCGAAACTATCCTTTTTATATTGAAACATAATTGAAGGGTAATTCGTTTCAAAAAATTCATCCCAGCGTGAAAATAAAGAGGAAAATCTCATAAGATTTCAAGGTAACATAGTCTAACGTTCAATTGATTTCTAGGGCTTAACTTAGGTATGCATTTGAACGTTGAATTCACTGTTCTGTTTAATTCAGACTTTAATGATAGCGGGCTTCATTCGAAAAATGAACAAAGTTGCACTTTAAATCAGTCTGGTATATTAATTTCCTTTATGATAATTTATCAATGTATTGAATAATGTATAAATAATAAATAAAAAATAGTATACAGAGTGTCCCAGAATAAGGTATCAATATTTGAACATCTGATCTCATCAAAATAATATATATATATATATATATATATATATATATATATATATATATATATATATATATATATATATATATATATATATATATATATATATATATATATATATATATATATGCTCTGAGAATTCTATGGGATGTTTAGACGCATTTAATTTTGATTTTGCTTTTCTGATTTTTGAATTCACTAAAATCTGTTAAATGCAACAAATTTTATAAAATGAATAAATTCTTCCCCTCTACATTGGGGATGAGTTTTTTGTAAAATTGTGAGATATATCAGATACTGGGTTATTGATACTCTATTCTTAGATGCCTTCTATCTGTAAATCAATCATTTAGTGCAATTTTGCTTTGATCCGACTTCTTTCTTGCTATTATATTCTGCGAATGCCTAGATAGAATCTCAAACGTATCAATTTTTTCTAAAATTGTTTCAATTGTTTTCATGCCAAACTAAAATAAGTGAAAAATATTTTTATTCATTTAGTTGAACATCTGCTGTCATAAAATTGATATACAGAAAAAAATTTAACATCTCTTAAAAAAATACGACCTGATCAATATGTTAGCTTTCATCCATTTTCCATCTATCATATAGCAACAACCCCACTACTGAAAAGCGAAAGCAACGCGATATCACACGCAGATCGGGGGACCAGATGGATGGAAATGTAAATTCGAAATTAGATTAGGTCTGTCAATGACGGACGGCCGCTCTCGAGAAAATTTACATGTTTCAACAAAAATCGTGCGCACTTGAGAGCAAACAAAAGGCGAGTCAGCACCTTCCTGAGTGGATATCGTTTACTTTAAAACTTGCCTGGCGCTGCTCACTGGTAACGTGAAAATGCCAGTTCTCCGTGCCCCTCGCAACCCCGTAGGAAAGCGGGCCGAGACAGTTTATTCAGCAGGGATAATCGATGGGACGCATATAAGTTCAATCAATCATGGGGGTTTTCTTTAAGTTTATCTATTCTACTACTTTCGAATTTTCGTTGACCTGATGAATTTTGTTGTGAAGTTTTATGGAAAATGTTTGAGTAGATATAACAGGAAAATTTCTTATATTAAGATAGGCATGGATTCAGCATTTCAGAGAGTGGTTTCACTATAACTCCAGTGAACTATCATTCAGAGCCGCCAGAAATAGTAAAGATCACCAAAACCTTTTTGGTTCATTATTATTATGTAATAATAATACTAATAAATAATAATAAACGAATTATTCAAAAATCCGTAGATCAATGAATAATCCCTCCTGACAAGAGCTAGTTTCCAAATCTGCCCGCCACGCACGCAGCCCCCAAGCGCCACAATAGTGCAACCAAGCAGGATGTCGAGAAACGAAGCGGCAGACTGCAGTTTCGCCCTTATTAGGAGCTCATCAGTGTCGCATATCGCTTCTCAGCATCCTACCAAGCTACATCGGGGTACCCTATCAATTCCAGAAAGGACGCACCTCGTACATACGTACGAGAGTCGCCCTCTATGGACCGACACGGCGAACCCGCTACCGGACTTCGAGAAAGATACGAACAGTAACAAACAGATGTGGAAACGTTAAAAATTCCAAACATTTGGGAGACATCTTTCGCATCTTTCACATCTTTCATATATATATATATATATATATATATATATATATATATATATATATATATATATATATATATATATATATATACAACGAGAGTTGTGAAAAATCTGCCAATCCTTCTATGTCATACTCATTAAACTACTTAGTTTCTTTCGTCTTTATGCGTTTGATAAAAACATAATATACTGACAACTTCGTCAGCAGCTGTATCACTGGTTGATTGTTTCTACTTAGCCCTTGATGGATAAATCAATGCTTACAGTCACAATTTTTCTGTTGTTTTCGACAATATACGATTTCGGACCCTTTACAGTTTGACATTCTTTACTATTGCTGAACCAGTCGTACTTGCTATATGTTAACATTTTCGAATAGGATTGTCTAACACTCAAATGCCAATTGTTTTCCTTATTTCATTCATTGTTTTTTTTCTTTTATAATTTCAGCCGCAACTTAATGACTTTTTTCTCAACTCATAAAGGTGGTATCTTTCGCCATTTTCAATTGTATTTCATTAAAAGAAAAAATTAGATTTGTTGTTTTGACCTACTAAATTTTTTTCTACCTATACGATTTGGATGTGAAGCCTATATCTACAAGGATATGAAAAACCAAAACCGATATTTCCTTATGATGCCCCGCAGAAAGCCTCCGACGATTGCCATTTCCCCACAGATAAGAAAAGTTACGCTCCTTCCCGATTATACGATTCGCCGAGAGAAAACCAACCATATTGGACAAAGAATTCCACAAAGCTTCCATATCCGGAGCGCATAACTCCGAACAGATATCAGTATTGTGTTCAGGATTGGGGGTTATAAGTGCCCTGGATCACAAGCTTTCCTTTCCGATTTCGGCCACTTGCTTGGAGCGATACGTCGCAAAAAGCACTCTGCATATATCTTGCCGCTGAAATATGAATAGGAAATGAAGTGGTTGCCGCCGAATCTTACACGATTGATTAGCTGCTCTCGTACGATGATCAGAGGTGGGATTATCAATTCCGCTTCCGGTGGCGTAACGGCTTTGCCTTTATTTGCATTCAATTTTTTCGAAGAATTATGTCGGATATTGAAAATAACGATTTTTACTCCCTGCAAACTTGATCAAATAAGATTCAGTTGAATGCCGGTTGTAGAGAAAAGTACTTGTTCATTGATATATATTTTCTCCAATATTAAAATTCTGTCATTCACAGTGTTAATATGACCAGTGTCATCGTTGAAACACTGTTTATGGCGCATGTTGATTTTAATTGGTAATACATTTGATCTTTTAGAAATATCACAGCATACTTATTATTTAATTCGATAAATAACGATTCAAAACGATTCTTCAAAATGAGGTGAAATATAGTCGAAAATATATTATATAGTTGAATTCAAGAAGAGACATTCTTTCTTATGACAGATGTGAATCTCTAGTTTTTTTTTCTTTGACAATTTCAAACCCCGTTCGTGATATCTCCATTTCTCCGCTATCTACAATTAGAGGTCACAAATTGTCTTATAATTCAACGCTATAATGGAGAAATCAAGTAATTAATGGTAAATTATAGCAATGATCCACGGTAAAATGTAATAAGTTCATTCATAGGCAGAGCAGTCAATTAGAATTTCTCACGTCTCGTGTGTCTTAACGATTGCACAAAAGGGACAAGCCATTTCGGAATGGGAAGAAGAGGGAGTTGTGAATTAGCTTAGAAATAGCGGCTAATTTAATGAAACACTATGGTAATTGGATCTGGAACAGTATTAGAAGGTGTTGTCTTGCCTATTTTGAATAGATTCCAATCTACTACATTGATTCATTAGAATGAATTCAATTATGTAGTTAATTATTAACTGCACTGTTTTGATTCGATCTTTGCATGTGAAGACGTCTGATAAAGTAAATACATCATTTTATTGCTATTATTTCTTCGGCCAAGTAGAAATTTGCTTTCCTAGTACCGTGAAATGATTTCAATATACGAAACCATATCAATTATTTAACAACTACTGTTATACCATCAATTAATTAAAATTATTACCTTAACGGAATTACTTGTCAACTTTAGCTTTCTGGCTCATGAGTTTCAACTGTAGAGTTCAGGTTCAGAAAACTTATCGAAAATAATCATAAAATTCTGCACAAAGCTTGGTGTGACATCAACAAAATATTCTTCCCGCTTTACTAATATTCGTGGAAGCGTATCCAGGTTCGAAATGGCCGCAATTACAAAAATCCATTTGTTTTAATTAGTGCATCGGCAATAAGAATGCGGAGGGTAAAAACGAAAAGGTTCTCTCCGTGTTAATGGAGATGCACAGCGGGGAGCGTCTTCATTAAAAACTTAGTCTCCCCTAGTTGTTACATGATCTCTGACGACGTTTTTCTGATTCGGATTTTCGAGAGAAATTTTTTGTCCGAAGACAAATTGTTCGTCGAATTTTTCCAAGGTACGAATTGCCTTAGGGTGCCATCATGGCATGCCGTTGCTATTACTATATCAAAGTACTATTTTGAAGTTTTTGCGTTGATATAATTGACGAAAATTCTAATCTAATACACTATTTAATAGGATTTAATAATTTACATCTGCTCATGCCATTCAATAGTGTTTGGACGAGATTTTCATACGTGCTAATGCTTTTCATTGCAACACTTGTACAAAAAATGTATCGATTTGACTACTCAAGTTGATATGATCAAAAGATATTTAATTCGAGACTGCTGATACCCACGTATGTGTCCGATTACTATAATGTTATATATTCGAATGCAGAATACGTCAATTTAAGTAAGTCAATTCAGAAAAAAATTATAATCTAGTATAGTAAGTTATCCCAATTGTAACATACCTTTGCTAATACAAATGACAATATTGGCAAATAATCGAATGATGAGTATGTTAACTCAAGTAGTTTTCTTTCTTTATTGAAAGAAGAAATAAGGTATATTATAAGGATTTAACATATTTAGCTAATACCACTACTAAAAGTCAATATCAAAGTTTTGAATCGACAATGAATGAATTTGAATATTTTATGACAACTTGATTTGAATGAAGATTCGTTGATACAATTCAGCCATATCATAACATACATTTGCAATGCCTTTCATAGCAATAGTATCTAATATCTGCATCAAGAATATGTTAATTTGACAACTTTTGCCAATGACTCTTCATAGCAGTACTATCAAATATTCGAATGAAAAATAAAATAAGCATATAGATTTGTTAATTAAAGAAGAATATTTAAATCTAGTTCTCAATGCTATTTTGACTTAATATCATTCTTTTGCTAATGTTCCCAAATTGCAATATTCCAACCGAAATGTTTCTGTTTGGCAACTAAAGAATATTTCAATGTGGTGCACTGTATTACCTGACACAAAAACATACTTTTGCCATTAAATTTCAAAAGATAAAGATATTTCAGTCAATAATATGCCGATATAAGTACTCAAGTTGATTGAATAAAAATATTTCAATCTAGTGCACTTAGTGTCTAAATTTAATAGCATACTTTTGCTAATGCTACTACATTACAATATTGACAAATATTCGAATCAAGAATATGCTAATTCTTCTTAATAATAAAAACAAGTACTGTGTTTTAAGGAATTTTACTTAATAATTGCGATTCGTAACGCGTTTCACTACACCGTAGCTTCTTCAGACGAATGATTATGCAGAAAAATGTAAATGAGAATATAACTATAAATGTTCTTGAGTAATTAAAAGCTTATTGGTCGCCTCCTCCTAAGTGGTTATTTATGACAGGTATATCCAATAAAATTAAGGAATAGATTGCTCCCCGAAAAGATTCAATAGAGGTGAAGGGCTTAAATCGACTTGTTCATTGATGAGTCTACCTGAGTGTTTGTATTTATTTATTTCTAAAGTTTCCCAAAGATCTACCTTCCAATATTTACTATCTGTATGCAAAATTTCAAACTGTGGGTCGAAAGAATGATTATTTTCTAAGAGATGATTCGCGTAATTTGAATCTGATTTTTTATTTGAAAAACTGCGTTTATGTTCCGATATTCTAATATTAAAATTTCTATGTGTTCTACCAATGTAGAAATTATCACAGTCATTGCAATTCAATCTATAAACACCTGATTTATTGTTTTTACCTGGTTTGGTTTTATTATTTTTTATATATTTGCCTGAATTATTATTAGTTTGGAAAGCTATGTTGAAATTATTGCTACTTAAGAATGATTTCAGTTTCTCACTTGTAATGCCAACGTAGGTTAAGGTGTTGAATTTTTGTTTCTGCATAATCATTCGTCTGAAGAAGCTACGGTGTAGTGAAACGCGTTAGTTAGTTAGTTAGTTTGGAAAGCTATGTTGAAATTATTGCTACTTAATTCTTCTTGATATAGTGCTCTATATCACTTGTCTAGATCTGATAACATTCTTTTACGAATACCATGTTGATTTATCAGATAGAATTTTGATATAGTGCATAGTTTTATCTATTTTCAACATACTTCTGATTTTTTTATTTATTTATTGTTAGAAAACACTACAGAACAGACCGAATTACCGGGGTTCACAAAAATGATAACAGAAAAATAAAACAGAAGTGAAACTTTCATACCAAATGAAAATTATAACTTTCATAAAAATTCAGGAGAGAAAAAAAGACTCACTAATGATTACAGAATCAAGCAAAATATCATGAAAACTAAAAACTACTACAATGAGGATGATTCAGATCTAATGAGATATGCAATAACTTTATTTTTGGAAGAAGAAAGAGGTTCACGAAGAATATCTATACTGGTAATATGCCAATTGTACAGACGCATAATTCGCAAGAAAACAGAATGAAAAAATAAACTAGTACCGGCTTTCGGAACATAGAAGAGTGCATTTCGACGACTATGATACACGGGAACATTGAGAGTGAGATGATTAACAAGCGGAAAACTAAAAGAATGATTTAAAATTCGATAAAGAAATACAGTGTCGAAAAGGACTCTCTTCTGCTCCAGGCTTAAAATTTTGTGATGACGCAAGCTTAATCGATAATCATGGTTAGGACTGTAAAATCTAAAGTTGAAACTCTTGACAAACTTTCTCTGAACTGATTCAATTCTGTCAATATACTTGTAATAGTGAGGGGACCAAATAGGTACAGTATATTCCAAATGACTCCTCACCAACGAGAAATATAGCAATTTTAAAGACCTTGGATCACTGAAACTTTTAGTAATTTTTAGAACCAAACCACAACATTTTGAAAGCCTTAGAAACTTTATGATCAATATGATACTCAAAGGACAACTTAGAATCCAAGAACCTTAATTTGGTTTACCCTCCCAATTACAAGCCCATCCACAGAGAAAAAGCATCTAAGACATTGACATTTTTTATAAACCTTATATGCTTACACTTATAAATATTTAATTGAAAATACCTGCTTTGACAAAAAGAGAAAAGTCTGTCAAGATCACTCTGAAACCGCAAAATATCATCATAGGACCGAATAGCACTGTACACTCTAAGATCGTCGGCATATAAATCATGTTTTGTGTAAAGAAAACATTCCGAAATATCATTAATGTAAATTGAAAATAAAAGGGGGCCCATATGTGACCCTTGAGGAACACCAGAGGTGACATGAATGAAACCAGAATGAATGGCATTGAGTGCAACATACTGCAGTCTATCCGACAGATATTATTCTATCAATTTCAGTGAGGACCCCACCACACCAAAGACCTCTAGAACCCACAACAAAGTTGCATGATGTACTTTATCAAAGGCCTTAGCCATGTCTGTGTAGACGGCATCAACTTGAATACCATCATCAAAACTACTACTTATGAAATGATAATGTTTATATGCCTTCAAATTTTATTAATATAAAATTTTGAATCGACAATGAATAAATTTAAGTGTTTTTTGATTAAACTAAGAATAATGTAATCTAGTGCACTATATTATCTAGATTTAGTACTTCTGTAAATACTATTGCATTGCAATCTAATCATATATTCAAATGAACTATTTCAATTCAAGTAGTTTTATTGACTGAAAAATATTTAATGTGAGTGTACTAGATTATTAACATACTCTGCTAATGACTCTTCATAGCAATACTGTCAAACATCTGAACGAAAATTAGTCATTTCATAATGCTTTGTTAATTGAAGAAGATTTAAATCTAGTGCACGATGCTACCTTCACTTGATAACATACGTTGGCTAGCGTCTCTGCATTCCATTGTGCCAACTTAAGTTTAGATGAATATCACCTGATACCAAAATGTTTGAGTCAATAATATGCCAATTCAGTATTCAAATTGATTGAATGAAAATATTTTAATCTAGTGCACTTAGTATCTAGATTCAATAGTTTACTTTTGCAAATGCTACTGCATTGCAATATTGTCAGATAATTGAATATAAAATCTACAATACTGAATTTTGACTGGTTAAAGAATCCTTTGAGCTCTCATACTATCTACATATCTAAATTTTATAACATATTTCAAAATCCAGTGTCTCATATAGGTTAAGTAAAATAATATTGCTGAAGGCGGAGACTCGAATCAAATAATCAGTTTCAATCAAGATGTAAACTACATAAGTTTTAATCTCACTGCCAAAATTTCACTGCATACCAGGCACCTCGCGTTTCAAACGCCGATACATCGCCCCGTTCCGATCGCCTTCCATAGAAAATTTCCATTTTGGCGAATAGCTTGCAAATATCAAATGGACATATCGCATGCGTGCTGACAGTATATCCGAATGTAATGCATTTATAATGAAGTCAAAATTACGGTATCGTTTGTGAAAATAATTGCTCAGGCCAGGTCTGGTTCATCGAATACAAATTGCGGAATTGCTGCTTAGGGTCTCCTCGATCGCTAATTTCAACTAATTTACATTCCGCTTTTTCTCGAATAAATGTATTCGAATAATTTTTGTTGTTCTTGCAGGTTAAGGGAAGAGAGGGGCGACCCCGACAGGCCATTGTGTATGGATCAGAAGCCCAGAGATCTCAGCCCTCGAAATGGTAAGTGAACTTTAAGCTTTATTGTTATGGACTCATCAGTGTTATATATTATGCCACCAGATCCAACGAAAATCTTTTTTTGCTTTTTTCAATGTTTATTATCGATATCTATCGAAGAAATGCTAATGTTTCTGTCAAAAACTTCGAAAGAGTTTCCAATTTATAGTATCCGTAAGTGATCGTCCATGATAGAGCACCCCTCGGGATTAAAAATTGCATTTCACTCCTCCAAATCCAGACAATTCGCCTGAATATTCGACCGAATTGTCGGCAATAAATTAAGAGGATTTCCTAGATTGATGCGAACATCGGACAGAGCCAACGTGGCGATTTATTTTGCGACTTAGTGGGTGCGAGAGGCCGCATCGCACTCCGATTCGATTTCTACATATGAGCGTTTAATTGTGACCCTCCTGTAATTTATTGCCAGCGGGATTGTTCCGTGTTACGTCCGAGCTTTCAAAAGCAACTTTTACAACCATTAATTAATTAGGTCCAGCTGTTGCGATCGTTGCAGTTTTCGTTCTGCCCGGACGCCCCCTAACTGACCGAATCAAGTGAGCATTGGATTCACTCCGTTTCCATTCAATTACGATTCTTCAGACCAAAGGAAGTGCGTATTTACATTGAAAACTCTGAGGTTGTCAATCAACTGATGCAGGAAAAATGGACATGAAACAGTAGAAATGTTCGTTGTTTCATAGATATAATGTTTAAAATTCCTTCAGTTTCTGTAAATTTACTAACACCGGTTTTGACGTATTTCAAAAAAGGATTCATCAATTTTATCGTTGCATACATTTAGCAAATGATAATCGAGATTCGTGTTATGGTTGACTTTTGACACATATTAAATTAGCGAGTTGCTATGCGATATGCGACGAAAGCGTAGAAAAAACGAATTCACGTCCACAATAAACGTCTACCGCAAAAAGACTACCCTGCCTTTCCATTAGTTTTCTAGAAAAAGAAATACTGTTTCGCCCAAATATTTTCAATTTTTATAGAGAGTGTATATTTCCTTCTTTGCAATTCAATCTTACTATCATATGTGCATTTATCTCAATAGCTTAGCAACTTTTTATACCGCCTGCAAAAAAGCCAATTTCGCACAATTTTTTTGAAGTTGCCGTTATTCTGGAACTATTTTGCTCATCATGCACTCTTCAGTGGCTTGAGCAAATGGAAATCAGATGCGGCTATGAAGGAGATGATGTAGTATCTCCTACCCACTTGCAAACATTTCAACGGTTCCTACAACTTTCTTTGAATAGTTTATTGTTTCTAGAGCATATATCATCTGGTTTTTTACCCTTAGTAAGTAACAATCTAATAACAGAAGGTCATTTAACCATTTTAGTTCTGTCAGGAATTTCCAAGTGGATTCGCCATTGTTTAACTTGATTTCAAGTTTATTAACAAAACTATGCTGACCCACCAGATAATCAGTGGTGTTAACTTAAAGACTCAAAAGAACCGTAATTGTCAATTTTTTTTCTTCAAATCAATTGGTCCCTTTATAGTAATATGAACATTAAATTATTCTGATAGGAAAAACACGCTCTCTTTGTATTTTGAAATCTGTTTTCTAATATTTGCTGATTAAAGAACCATATATGAATTACATCTTCAATTAGTTTTATTTCTGTTCTGCTATCTGTTTCAACTTTAGCCTTAACAATCTCCCATAGATTTCTGATTTTAAGAGTTTCCATGCCTTCGAACAGCACAACACTTTCTATAAATTGAAAAGAAAAGTAACCTCGACAGATCTTCAATAAGAGTTTAGCTATTTAATACATATAACCTCCTTAAGTTTTTTGTTTTCACTTCTTTAACAGAACCACATCACGAACCTTGTGATACTTTTCACCCCACACCAACAATCATCCCACTTCTTCATCTACTCTAAAGCCAAAAATATTATATTTAGATATTCGAGAGAACCAAGCTAATTGACTTCGACACTGCTCCGCCTTTGTCAAGGTTAAATTCATAAATTTAATAGAGACTTTTAGCACTAAATCTTTTCTGGCTAGTTCTATTACCGTCAGAATGAGCAATATTTTGAGTATTTATATTTGAACCAATTCCATCATTTTGAACCATCCATTATCTAGTGTTTTTGTTTCAGGCACTCCAACAGATCACAGTCCTGTTCTGAATCTATCGAAAAGTGGAGGTGGAAGTGCAGGGTCAATGGGGGATGGCGAACATTCTGGCAGTGAAGTAGATGGCGCTGATGTTCCCCCATCACCTAGATCACCTCGCTCGGCGGTTGAAGATGAAGAAGATGATAACATTTCGGACCCTGAGGATGAAGAGGAAAAAGATCAAGGTAAATACCATATACATATTGTTGGAATTTTTCAATGTCTGTGTTGTTATTTAGTGATATGTCGTCAAGTGGAGAGTAAACAAGCTTAGTCAAATATACATTGGTAAGGAGGTTTGGTGTTTAGTGAGCTATATGATCTCAACTACTTCTAACAACTTAAGGAGAAGAATTTCGGTTCGGATCCCACTATCTTGAATAGCACTTTTTTCATTTCTTAAGTTTGTGTTTTCGAACCTTTCGGAACTAAAACGGAACTGGGGATGGTATTTTCTGGAAATAGTTTTGCTTAGTCTTAAAATTTTTTTTTACAATATTATTTCTACTGGGATATAATGATATATGATACACTCCAGCACAGTACTGAAAAGTTCATATTTTTTCATTTTGAAACGAAGAGTTCGTGATCTGCAAAAGAGAATTCGAAACTAACTTGAAGTTCTCTTTTGCTTAAAAGTATATATAATTCATTAATGAATTATTGTTGGCTAATTGAATTAGAGTAGAATCAAAATTAGTGACTTGCTTTCTCTTGAATTATATAAATTCAAGTTAATGCAAATAATAGAGACTTTTCTTGTTGTACCTTTTGGCTATTTTGAAGCTTTCCGCTTATATCGCTCAAACGATTTCGTTTTTACTTTTACGGAATATGAAAATAGACAGTGTCTAGAAGATATCATCTACTTTTCTATGTCTAATAATTCTAAATTCATAACTGTTTCGACTAGGTGGATCATGGCATGAATATCGATTCATTTATGTCTCATTAGAGAGTATTCATGTAAGATTATCTTATATCCTAATATAGCTTTATGCATCCACTTAAAACGTATACCCGTACACGTACACGAAAAAAGTTTTCACACATCCCTTAAGCTATAAATTCGATGTTTATGAAGAAATCATTAGTTAAATCGTATTCAGTGATGCCATGATTATAATTCATCGTATATATGGATGCACTAAATATTATATCTTAAGTTCTTCGTCCGTTAATAAATGTTCTTTCCAGCGATAAATTTCTTCTTACGATTTGTTTATTGTAAAATAAGTCAATTATCCTTGTGGGAGTTCATATATATGAGGAGGCAATGGCGCAGTACGTTACAACCGTTGAAAATAAGTCATCAAGCGAGCCATGCCACTCCGTCATCTATCTGGTGAGGTTTGCGCTCTCGGAAAGGAACATTAACATTTCTGGTTTTATTTTTTCCGTAACCTAAACAAGTAAATTAGCTATACCTCTTAATGCTCTACAAGGGATATTGTGCACGCATGTGCGAGCGAGTTTTGATATGAGTTTCGCACGTTTTCGCGATTCGCATTTTGAATATGATTTTTTCAGCGATACTCTTAAGAAATGTGTTATTGCCTACATGCCTGTGGTTGCATGTTTAGTTAGTCATCCATAATAATGATTCCATGGCAATATATGCGAGTATTGAGAAAGAAGATGTTCACTTGATTCTCCGAATAATTTCATAATTTCAAAGAAATGATAATTCTTGTTGATTTAATATCCCGGTTCTTAAGATTCGAGGAGAATTCGTTTTTGAAGTTTCAAGTATTTATTTATCTGTATCTGTAATTGTAGAGGGTTCGCTGACCCGCACTGAGGTTAGGTTGCTCCCTCTTATGAAAAATGTTTCTATTCTAACTAGGTTATATGTTTTATATTTTCATGTTATGATCGAAGAGAAGAGGGAGTTTGTAAACAGAACAAGTAAGTTAAATCCAGTCCTCCATGCATTTTGGGGATTACGGGGATACCTTTTTGGTCTTTTACAGCACTTCGTTCAATAACTTCTGGAAATTCAGTCCTTCCACGAAGTTGAGCGAAAGAGAAAAAATCTCGCGGAGAGAGTAAGTTGCC
This sequence comes from Cryptolaemus montrouzieri, assembly GCA_013387265.2. Lineage (NCBI taxonomy): Eukaryota > Metazoa > Arthropoda > Insecta > Coleoptera > Coccinellidae > Cryptolaemus > Cryptolaemus montrouzieri. The sequence goes on along the minus strand of JABFTP020000001.1, from coordinate 100,853,518 downwards.
TGTTTAAAGGTATTTACCCTGGAGGGAGAAAAATTTTATACATCACTCTTTTTCCTAAATAGTTGACTCCCTAGTTTTTACTTCCATCAAATTAATCTGTATTGGTTAATTTAATCTATCACTAAATAGTTGACCCCCTAGTTTTTCTTCCATCAAATTCATCTGTATTGGTTAATTTAATCTATCACTCCTTGTTATCCTAGTGATGTACCTTATGTCAGTATTGGTTTTATACAGACTTTATAAAACAATCTAGGCACAGGGAAGATAAATTATAAGACCAAAAAATAGAAACTGTGAATACAAAGCCGGTTGTTATTATCAACATAATTATCCCTAAGACCCTAGGGAGTGTATCAACGATGCAGCAGGGAAAGCCTATTGTTCCTGGTTATTTCTTTCACATTTATGGTTTCGCTATCAGTTGGTTTTATGCTGGTATATTTACCTATTGATATCAATTCTTGGCTTCCAGACCATCGGTATATATGTAGATTGCATCTGTTTCCGATATTTTTGTTTGCACTTAACCAGTAGTCTGTAGCGTTCTTGAGAGTCTGAATAAGTTGAAGTCGTTTCGTCTACAAACGTTGGGTTGCGCTGTTAGACCTAGAATAACCTGCATTATCTTCTGTTTTGCGAATAGTTCTCGTGATGTTAATACTAGCTACATATTGTACTCGATGAAAAGTTACAATTGTAATTGTCTGATGGACTTTGGATATCTATACAGTGCTCCATAGATTAATGGTCTTGTAATAAGATTGTTTATGATTATGAGGCACATCTCCTAAATACATCCTACTCTGGCATTGTTCGAAAGATACATAGTTTTTCGACACAGTTAAATATTGATATTGAATTCCTTCTCGAAAGTATCTATTCAACCTCTCATATTGTTGTTTGTTTGTTGTGAGGACCTACAGTTTATAGTTGATTCCGAACCACTCTCTTAGACCGTGCAATGATAACTGCCACCACAAGGATTACATGTTATCTGATCTTCGAAAATTTATACCTCCTTTAGGCGACCCTTTCCATGTATCACTTTTTGTTTCAAGAACAACATCCATAATTTGAACCCAGATTCGAAGCGGGCACCTCGGCTAAGCATATTCCTACATACTTGCTCACTAACCTTGCAGCTACCGAGGCGGTTAACCTCTCATATCAAATTCAGTTTTGTTCTGAAGAATTTGGATCATTTAGACGTACAAGCTTCACTCTGTCTTTTTTTTTATTCATAGAAAACGAGTGATTTATGATGTTGGTAAAAAGAATTCCTGAAAAATTAAAATTTCCCGAAAAACTTCTAGAGCTTTCCTTGTCTTTTCTTTTTCTATTTCGGATATCTTTGAACACGTTTTGACTTGTGTTCGTGAATATTTTCCTCTGAACATAGGTCGTCCAGCGTCGTCGAAAATTGTTTCTGCGCAAAAGATAGTCCACGCTTCGTCGTTTTCCAAATTCACATTTCAAATCTGCTGTTAGTGCCTATTGGAATATTTTTGCTTTCACTTTTTTGTGTATGCTGTCTCGTCCACAGAAATCGGATACCACTCTGGAGAGTCCACATCGAAGTGAGTTAGAAATAGAGTTTTAGATTTCTACTAACTTGCTGGACATTCTATGATTCCCGTCGAATGTTTTTTTAAATCGCCCATTTTACTCATGTAGAATTTCAAGTTCTCGGTTCAGCTTTATTCAGCAAATATAAAGGGGTTGGCTTCATGCAATTACTCTCTATTCTACAAGCTTCATTCATGGTTGTGTCCACTCTCTTTGTGTATGCTGAATGATTCCACACAGAATTTGCACATTCTTTTATATTAAACTAAATGTCCCCGGCAGGCTCAAGGCTACATATCAAATGGCCTATTCGGTTTCAATCAAGTGCTTCAAGATTTGATTTCATGAATTACAAAATGTTACAAAATATTGTTGTCGTATCCCAACGTCAAATGTTCATTTTGAATTGGCAGGTTTTGTCTTCTCCAACTGAGCTAATCAAAGCTTACTGAATATATTGCCACGGAAATTTTATAGACTGAGAAATTCTTTTCGGTTTGCCTCCAAACGTTGTACACGATCTTCGTTAGTATCATTGATTCGACGATCTTGTAATTGGTTCGTGTTTCGCGAACCCCAACGCCCGTACGATATTTCGACGTATCACTGGTTCTTTTTGACAACTGAAAGTAACATTACGGCTCTAAGATAATACTTCATACAAAACATGTCACGACGTGTGGCAATAGATTTTCATTTTTATCGATAGGTAGATTATGAATTATTTTTGTTAGCATGAGAGCAGGTACGGCTATTGTATTGAGACGGCGTTTCACTTCCCAAGTTAGGTATTCTCTTTAAAAAATGGCAATTTTATTCAAGCGTTTACCTTTCTTCATCGCCAATTCTAGGAACCTGAGAATAACGCCCTGAAAAAAGCGTTTTTTCGTCGACTTCAAAACATGAAATACCGCAGACAGTCTAGCCTAGCGAATGCGACGTTTCAAACCGTAGACGGACAGTCAGACTATCAAGAACCGGTCTTCAGATTACTCGAATAAGGAATCAGATTACGCTGTCCATTTCATCGATAACACTTCGTCCCAAACATCGACTCGAATCAAGGCGGAAGAATCGATGATAAAATACGCCGACGTTTTCGAGAAAGGTCACAGCAATTCGTACACGAGAAATGTGGGTTCATACGTGGACTAAATTCCTCTGCATTGTGTTAAATGGATCATTAATTAGGGATTTTTGACATTAGTATATTGTATTACGTACCGGTTTTCATTTTCTTAATGTATTCTTAATGTTATCTAATTAAAATGTGCGCCGCGATAGAAGAGAAAGATAGATAGTTTTCGAGGAATGGAAGCCATTCATGATATGATAATGCAATGCAGAATGGATAGGTCATCAAGTCATTTTTCGGAATAGGCGAAATCCTAAACATTAATGCAAACCTAATTTCATAACAGTTTCATCTACTCTAATATAACAAAGCGGAAGGGCTTGCTTGTTTAAACTCGTTAATCTCAGGAGTTGAATTTTACCAAATATTCTATTATATAGCCATTCATCGAATAGTGCAGTTGATAAGATAATGTAAGTAAAAAATATGGAACTCCATTTTTATTTCTTAATCGAGTTGTGTTATAATCGCGAAAGGAAGCAAGGAATCCTATTATACTAATAATTAACTGTGCCATTTTCGGTTATATCAGAACTACGTAATCTGTTATTTTGAATAGAACACCCTGTATAATTTTACCAATGTGAATTCCTCGTTCAATGTTGTGTACATACAATATTGTAAACCTTCGAAGTCATATTTTATTCAAGATTCAAGATTGATTTTACATTAAGTAATTTTTATAATAACTATAAAATAATAATGATTCGTCAATTGTCAAATAAATTATCCTTATTTTTAGTTTTTACATATAACTCTTCAAAATCCATTTCCGATTTTCATCGGCGAGCACTTTCTTTATTTTTCAATGGTTATTCTTGGACAAATGTCATTAATATAGGTTAGATAATAAAGGGTTCTTCCTTGGTACACACCCAATATGGTATTCTGAATGAATGAATGATTTATTCAGTACGTAAGGCCAGACACAAGTGCATTCTCAGTATTTTGAAAGAACATGTGAATACGAACGATAGACAATATTGTAATTGGACCAGTCTCATTTCACTCGTTGCAACTGGAGACATATGCTATCCTTTATTCTGGAAATATGCGACAGTTTTTCTTGGTGGATGGATAAGGCCTAATAAATTAAATAGGCTATGGCATGTCATACTAGGAAATACACATAAAAAACTTACCAATCCTCGCAAAATTTTTCACGTGAATTCTGAATTATTCTGGTATGTTATCATTTTGCAAAAAGCTTCTGGCGTAAGAATCGTTTGCTGTGAAAATCAACTACTTTATCATTACGTTCATGGATGTTTCTCTTGGAAAGTGATTTCCAAAAAATCATGTTTCGCATCACGATAGCAGTACCAGAGTTTGTAGTATCTAGAATTTAACAAGAAAATATAATAGTAGATATATAGGGTGTCTTATTCAAAATGACAAAATAAAAGGGTTCGTTCGGTATATTAGGAAATGACTAAATAAATATAATAATTTTCTGTTATTCTTGGACCTTTCTACAAACGGATACTCAATTCGATTCAGAAATGTACAGTCCTACTAAAGTAGGAAAAATTGTCGCGAATATTGGGAATATGAGCAAATACAAACAGAGAAAGTATTCGGAGTAAGAGGGATAGAGAGGACGCATGGCCCGAAGATCGGAAAATATAATCTGTATTAAGATTTTCAGGTATAAATTCGGACGGATAACGATGGACACGAATGGAGATAGGGATTTTCAGAGCAGTTGAGATACCAGATAATTGTTGCTCAGAGTGTATTGCCCGATGTTCACTCCGCGAGAACTTTGATGAACTAACCAGTGAAAAGCGCTCTCCCCTGCGCAACCTATTATAAAGTTTATCTAATACGCTTGACGGCCTTTTCAAAAATTATCGGTTTTACTCTATATCAACAATGTGTAAGATGCTTCAATACAAAGCGGGCGGTTATAATTTGAACAGCATTCAAAATTTCGTCTTAAGTATATAGTATATAGTGAATTTTTGAATTACTACTTAACCGCAAATATACCTATTTTTTTTTTACTTTGTTACAGATCTCGAAGAAGGAGACGTACCACTGCCCCCAGTTCCAACCACAGAGTCTCATCATACCGCTCTGAATTACTCGTCCTTGGCGAGTGCAGTGGCTTCGGCAAATGGTCAGACGCCGGATTCCACAATTTCCTCGACTGAAACCCTTCTTAGAAATATTCAAGGTTTGCTCAAAGTCGCAGCAGATAACGCACGTCAGCAAGAAAGACAGATCAACTACGAAAAAGGTACAAATAGTAACATGGTATACCTTTTGTCACTCGCACAATATTATATGTATTTGGCGGCAACGCAAAACCGTTGAAAATCATTAATGATTGTATAGGCCAGTTAGTTGAGTTTGGTTGAGCTCAATTTAGAGGACAACGTGAAAATTTCTTGTAAATATAGTTTATTTTCCGAATGAAGCATGTATCGTCCATGAAGAGTGAAGCTGAAACATGTTAGTTGATTGAAAAAATTGCCCCAAAACTTGGATATTTCCAAGCTGACATTACTCAATATTCGTGAAATAGTCCTTGGGAAATGTAATGTTCACAAAATATTCTAAAATATAGCAAATTAATTTTCTTAAAAGGAACTTGAAAAGAATTGAAATAACAACGATAGTGCTAGTAAAGATTTCCTAATAAAGTTCAGAGAAATTTTCAACAGAAATAGAAGAGAAGTTCACACGTTCAAAATAGTGAGAAAATTTAGATATTCAAGAAGTAATTGGTACGATTTCACAATGAGATCTTCATTATATTTTTCCAAGTTTTTATATAACATGATAGATTTTTCACAGTTCAAAATTAATTTTCACTTATATCGAAATTTCATTAATTTCCTAGATTCTTTCCAGAAAATGAAATGAAATGATTTATTTAGTCGTAACACAATATAGTCTTGATAGTCAATATTACACAAAACGATAAGTAAAAGCGAAATATAAGTAAAATGGAACACTTTTTAATACACACGACCGGTTTCGATAGTTACGTCATTTTCAAATGTCTATAGGTAACAATTGCGAGTAAGAATTCAATTCCTGTTGTTTATTGAGAATGGTGATATTTCGTGAATAATATTCTCATGTGCAGTTAGTTACGTGTTATGTACTCATCAACGCTCTTGATGAGTCCATAACAGTTTGTTGTTCCAAACTGAGAAATACAATTAATAAAGACAAATCAGTTCACCACGTACATCCGTCAGCATTCTTCCATATTTAATAATTCATGAATTATTTAGTATTTTTCCCAGTTGAGTTTACATCTTGTACTTGTTGCAGTACAACTGCTAATTAACTTTTATTGTTTATCTTTGAAAATGACTATTCCAAAATGTTTCATTACAATGAAAATTAGAATATTTGAACTTTATATTTCCTACAGGTTGCCCATATGTTAAATATTCATTGCGTCTAATTTCTCAAGTTACATTTCCAAATTATCAAAATTGAACTAGACAATCGTTTCATCTAGAATGTGCAATTGGGAATAATTTTGTGTTCAGCTTCTTTGAATTTGACATTGATCCATCAACCAATATGATAAATATGTATAAAAAGACTTACGTTCGATAATGGAAAGCACATGGTGCGACATATCGATTCTTTAGGGAAGAATTTAATATAGTTGTATATATTATACTATCTGAATATTTAATTGTGTATGCTTAACAGCAGATATTTTTTAGCGGAATGTTTGTCATTAGTAGTTATAGTAAGAAAAATCGGCACTGTTCTGATCTCGATGTCAGGACTGGTCCAGTGACCAGTGATGGAATTTTTCATTCTGTCAGTTAGTTTCGTGCCATTTCTTCCAGTGTTAGAATAGGTGTTTATTTAAATGAACAAATAATTAATTTAACTTAAATCAAATATTTATATAACTGACTTATAAGTTGAATGTACATATTACAAGTATAGCAAAATTTTTCCGCACCAAAAACTGCAGCATTAATTCAATTCTGATATTTAGAATATAGGTTTAAATATGTGTGATGTACATGTTGATATTTCAAAATTGAAAATAAACCAAATTATACATATTTTTGCGTTTTATTTCAATTAGAAGATATTTTTGCTTTTTCAGTTCAATCAATCAATAATTGGCTTAGGTTTTGATATGGAAACCTTAAATAGGTAGGTGGCACTTTTTCTATATTTTTCTTTATAAAGAACAAAAACTAACAGATACTAAAATTCCAGCACTGGTCATTGCTGTGAAAGATATACGGTGTTCTATATTTAATCCATTCATAAGAAATTGGAGGTTTTAATTGCAGGATTTTCAACTTTAGCATTAACTTCGTGGATAAAATAATGTGACAGTGCAAGGTAGTACCAAACTGATGGGCGATATAGATAATCTGAGTCCATCAGAAAGATTCGAGTTTAGACTCAAAGTCCGAATTCTTCATGCAATCTAAAGATAGTAAACAGAAAGAAAAATGAAGTCAACCTTTAAGGGACAGCAGATTCAAATTAGACGAAGCTCTATTTTGCCTGTCCTATTTTTCTTTCTCAAGTCATCGTTTGTAATTTATTAAAAATAACCCATTCTAGTCGACCAAAAAAGAGTTTCAACTCTCTATTTCTTTGAATATGTGTACTCAGAATACGCTTGTATTATATGCCTTGCCAATCGGTGAGCTATATCTGGATTTGTGAGGTTAAGGTCAACCAGGTTAGATAGAACTTTTTTGAATACAAGCTCGGTAGGTTGTATTTGAGTATCTTCTATACAGTGTGTTTCATGAATTAATTTTAAGTAAAAATAAAAATTGATGAACGTTAAAGTGGCGCATACAGGGTGTTTTCCGAATTTTCTCGAAGTTTCAGTAGGCTGAATCTACCAAACAAACTATCGATCCAAATTCTTTAAAATTTGATGGGAAATATATACCTCAATTAAATTCTGTTTATTATGTTTTAAGAAGAATTGTGTTTTTCGGTCTTCATTCATAATTTCAGATGCAACTAAGAATCGATCTCGCCGTTGATCCTTGAAGTTTTTTTTATAGAAACTTAATATCAAAAGCCGCTTCCAAACTTGATTATTCAGAAAGGAAAATAATACGTTGACATTCTCGTTTACTTATGAAGATATTTGTCTAAACTTTGTGAGATATTATGATGATGAGAGTTAATCTCTCTTCCTCGTGTATATTTTTGCAAAATATTTGATGCAAATTAATTCAAGTTAGCATTTCTATTTTTCCTTTACATGAAAATGCAGTTTTCGGATTTCGTCGATACCCAACGTGAAGATAATTGCAGACAACTTTTTCTGAAAGAGAATTAAATTTGAATCTCGATATACATAGTAAAATTACGAATTCGTCAGAAAAATCTAAATTTTGCTGATAAAATCAAAACGGATTAGAAAATCAACTAATATTGTAAGAACTCGAAGTTGTAGAAATTCAAGTTGGATGTTGTAATTTAATATTACATATAATTCTTGTCTGATATCTGGTGCCATTTTAGTTGATTTCATTCAATTCAATATGTTGGATTCAAGCTCCCTTATCTTATAAGATGTTCCATATTCTAACCATGAACTGGCTGACATGCTTTTTGTGTATGGATTATCTGATGGAAACACAGCATTAACCAGATGCTTCTATGTAGAAAGATTTCCTCAACGAAATTCACCAAATAAAAGAACTTTTACATGCAAGACTATGTTCAACTGGAAGTTTCAAGTTCAATGCCAATATAATTGGATCACCACGTTCCGTAAGAATTGAAGAATTTGAGGAACAAGTATCTACACGTAAATCATAATATCGTCTGGAAGGTACCAGGAGCTGAAGCTGCGGAATTTTCTCCCCAGCGTCCCACTATGCCAATGGTTTCAGCTGGAAAATTTTCTTCAAAACAACTACAAAAGGCTGACATCACTTCGAGTTCTCAATAAATATTTGGACAAGAATATTCCATGATCTCTCCACAGGAACATCCGAATGTCATTACGGAAACCCATGGAAGCTTTTCAGAAGAGCCTTTATTGGAATTTTTATTCCGCAATGTGGGGTACATGGTTGACGGTGCACCCGCCTACTTCAGTCCGATGGCTCGTCAAAAATAATTGATTTTTGAACAGGGAGACTAGTCCCAGTAATGGTCAGGCAGATCAGTCTATCTTAACCCCTTTAATTTTCTTGTTTGGCACCATTTAAAGTCTATAGTTTATCGTACGCCAAAAAGTGACTTCAATAACGTTTGCGAAATAATAAGAATTAGTCCTATAATTTTTGAAAGCGTACGCCAATGTCTTAGAAGATGTGAAGCATGCATTGATGCTAAGAAGAGCAATTCCAATACTTAATATAATTTTATCATTTGTTAATATGAAACTGAATAAAATACAATTCTTTTATTCAGTTGACATTTTATCTCAATTTCTCGATATGTTGCCGATCTTCCTGATCGGACATTTTCTTGAGTTCCACTATTTTTGGTGCATCTGTCCTTGGATTATCGCTAAACTTAACCCATTTCGTTCAAATTATCCATACCAACGGTAAATTGTTGACCGGTGTTGTGCTTCCATGACGAAAACAAGAACCTACTCGCCGAGACATTCTTGTAGAGATAATAGTTTCTGAAAATTGTAGAAAATTACTGCGTGAAAATGCTCACGGTTTGCCAGTTTGTTGTGGGTGAAACAGTGGACTCTGGGCTGAAATTTCGGAGTTACATTAACAAATCATAGATGTTAATTTTAGTACTAACAGGTGATTAAAAGTGTCCTCTAAGCCACAGCATGCAAAACATAAAAGAATTGAAGATGAAAAAGAAGGCATTTACTTTTTTCCGATATATCGAAAACTATTTACATTCAAAAATTAGAAAAAAAATATTGTTCAAGAGGAGGGTATTTGCAATGAAGAACTCTCACTTGCCGGAATTCTATCACTGTTATCTATCATTTTAATTTAATGTTAAAAATGGGCTATCGGGTGTCAGTTACATGTTGTGCGTAGTGCGTCAGAAGCGAGTACGTCACATTGAATAATTTTTCAAGATATTGAATATTAATTTGAAAATTTGAGGAAATTATTATGTATTTTGGATACATCGAAGAATGTACTTCCATTAGAAATTCATCTTGAAAAGAACTTTCCAACAAGTTCGACGATTTTCAATTAGTATGATTTTCATGAACATCTAACAAAAAAACTGTTTCAGTAAATATTATAACCGAATAAACGTTAAATTTCTTCGCAGCGGGAGAACTGCTCGAGTACATAATTATTGAGATCACGTCATGAAAATTTGGAAAATATTGAGACAAATGAGATAAAAACACAAGGTTTAACTTAGATATGTTGACGACATCTTAGTATGTTTCATTGGAACTACTCGTCAATTAGACTTATTTGTTAATTTCATTAATTCCATCCATTTGAACATTAAATTCACGATAGAAATTGAACAGAACGATTCCATAAATTTTTGGACTTAAAATCACTAAACAAAATAATAATCATGTTTTTCGGTCTTTCGTAAACCAACACATACTGATACAATTATACATAACTACTCATTACATCCAATTCAACACAAAGTTGCAGCTTTAAACAGCATGGTACATCGGTTACTCAATTTACCTTTATCAGTAGAAGATTATAATAAAGAGTTAAACATCATCAAACAGATAGCCGTTAATAATTCATATAATCCGGATATGATAGATCTAATCATTCGTAAAAACTCTATCAAAAAGCAATAAATGAAGTATATCCTATTCATAAAGACTATAAAATATTCAACAGTTTAACATTCTGCGGTTCTGCAAGTACAAATATTAAATCCTTTCTCGTCAAACAAAATCTTAATATAGCTTTCAAAACTTCTAATAACTTAGGTAAACATATTAAAATAATAAATCTCGTGTTGAAAAATCAAGTAAATCAGGAATCTATAAACTCAATTGCGGTTCTTGTGATAAAATTTATATCGGTAGGACCTATAGGAGTTTTGGCATAAGAACATCTGAACATAAACGTAGCTTCGATAAAAATAAATCTGATTCAAATTATTCAAACCACCTAATAAAAGAAAACCATTCATTCAATAAAAACTTTGACATATTACATATAAAATCAAAAGTTCAAAATTAGATCTCCTAGAAGCATTAGAAATAAATAGATACAAACATTCGGACAAGCTTTTGAATGAACAGGTAGATTTGAATTACTCACCCCTACTTAACTTGTTTAATTAGTTTTTATTACCTTTCATACAAACTGTACAATGGCTCGGTGTGGATTTTCCTGTTATTCATCCAACTTGTTCTACGATTTGTTTATAATACCATACTCTTCATTCTGTTTTTCATTCTTGATAAAGCTGCTGTGTCAGCGAAACGTCGTCGAATTTTTTCAAATAAAGTGTAGATTAAAGTTAAACCTTGTGTTTTTATCTCATTTATATCATGGATCTACATCAAGTAACGGCCTCCACAATTCAAATATCGAGACCTTGTTTTAATTTTTTAACTTAACGAAATATAGAGTTTTCTTCAACTTATGGAAATAATCATAAACAAAGTAATAATATGTTTTTCATTTTTATGAGTTTTCTTTCCTAAATTTCCTTTTAGGAATCTTTTTTCCATATCTTAAATGTAAATAGAATTCTCTTTGCTGATATTCTGGTGAGCGGATTACTGGAGTGTTTCCTTCACAAAGCGATAAGTCCCGATTAAGTTTGTAATTGCTCGATATTTAGATTAGCGAGTATCAAAGTTGAGATAGAAGCTCCTAAACTCAACAAACTGATGCTATTGTATTCGTTTTCTAAATGACTGTTTTTAAAAATAATTTATGTTTGCAATTTTGCTCTAATCTCTTTTCCTTTATGTCAATTTATTTTACTTTACCACCAGAATTGCTTGTTCTAATAGTAAAGGTTGTAAGATTTTTGGGTAAAAACTTCGTGCAAGGCGAATGATAGGATAGGTGGAAAATATTTCCACCTGTGGAACTTATGGCACTATGGGCTCAAACGCCTACATTTTGTCCGAAATTAGTCTCGAAGAAGCGCAAAGAAGTTGGAAACTTGCTTAGCAAGTAAAGTAACATTGAATCAACAATGTTTTGCCCATAACATCCATCTGCGTAAAAATAAAAAATTTTTACTCTTTTTTTGGCATCGTACTTTAAAACATGAGATATGCAGTTAAGCAAGTTTAATAAAATATAGAACTTTCGTTGACAATGGGCGAATAAATTACCTACTATAGATCGAAAACTCTGTCGGAATGAAAAGATAAGTTTTCGTCTTCAAAATCTCGTTTATACCTTGAAACACTTGGGTTGTCTGTTTTTCCTTTCTGTTTTAATTCAACGTAAAGATTGCGTACATTTTTGTTAAAGATAGATTGGGGTGATGGTACATTCTCGATATGTTAGCACGGTAGAAATGAGATTATTCTTAACGAAATTTATGTATGTGTTCATCAATATTGCGTCTTATAAGTGCTTCATTTTCCTTGATATCACTGCTTCTTTGTGTGCCACGTCTTTTATCTTTTCGTAGAATACCAAATTTATTCATTTCGCACAACACAATACATAGTGTACAAGGTATTCAAAAATAGTGGTTTGCAAACAGTAAAATATTGATTCAATACTGTTAGATTATATTTGAAGCTCTGTTTTCTACGTAATTTCTTTTTTCCAGTAGTTTCTCGTTTGGTTTCTCTATTTTTAATATGTCGTAGCAAATATTCTCTTTGCCTTGTTAAATCTCCGAGTCCATAATAGTCATTATAAATATTAACTCGATCTAAATCGGTAATCTATATACACTGCTTTCCAGACTTTTTGCAATTTTCGGATATTCAACGTTGAAGGAATAAGTTCTTTTAGAAATGGAATAGTGTACACTTCACTCAAATCTCTCATTCTTTTCGTTCATTTATTTCAATTTTTCTGGTGAAATGTCACCTGGATATCTATCAGTACCAGTTGCAGGCAACTGGTTATCATCTGGATGTCTTTTCTAATTAGCTGGAGGTAGTTGTTCATCATCACTAATACTGTCTGAAAGGTCAGATTTTTTATCCTTTCTTTATGTTCAGAACAATTCGTTTAAGCCAGAAAATATTACCAGCATTGTAAAATTGACATGAGCTGAAAGTGAATTCACAAATTCCAAATACAGGAACTGCATCTGAATAGTACATCGGTGATTAGCTACGAAATGATGACTCGGAGGTACCACATCGATTCGAAGCAAATTATCACTAAATGTTTTATTAAAATATTTTTGAAATGAGTTACTCATAGGTCAAATAGATTTTGTTAACACTGCTCTATTTCATTTGGAGTGGTATCACTGATACTATGATCTTGAAAATTAATACTGTGATCCCATCACACACAGTCTGAGAAGCAATTACGCGTCCATAATGCCACTGTCTGTCGTAAAACATTTTTACACTTCTTCCCACAATAATTTTACTACCATCGCAAATTCGCAGTTCATTTGCCGATAGTACATTTTTTGTGTTATCTTTTCACTGCACAAGAACATCAATATTTAAAAAAATTTACTTACAAATTACTTTCTTATATAATCCTCAAACAATTATGATTAATAAACTTCGCGTCCTGTCTAATTGTATGGTTGGACACACTAATAAAGTGTTACATTTTGAAAGTGGGACGCCGGTCTATGTGCAAAAAAGCATGTCTATTCATGTTGACAGTAAATACACCGTAACGTCAGAGAAGGCTAGAACTATTTGTAGTTCTCACGAAAAGACGTAACGTATCTTAGGATTATTCGTGAGAATCTTTTTCTCTAGTATTATTTGTTTATCGGAAAACTATGCATATTTCAGTTCATCCCAAAATGATGTATCGCTGTAAATCAAATTTGAAAATTTTATTAGATACGTCACTTCGTGTGGATGATATAAACTGAATAACAATAAACAAAAAAAGTTAAATTTGGAAATTTCGGTAATTACCTTCAGAATACCCATTGTTTAAAACAACATTTTCCTTTTATGCACCAATTACTTCGCGTAGAAATAACGAGCAAACGAACAAATGTTAAAGAAATAATTCTAAATTTAAGTGAAGGCTTTTTTAAAATAACTATCACATTCAAGACGCAGTTTTAATCAGGTAAAGTGGCCGAGCATTTGGAGTCGAGTACCAATAATTTGCGTTAACACGGTCCGAGATCCTTTAGATGAGGCAGATAAAAGAAGATAATATCTTCGATAACAACTTGGCGACTTCTCTTCTGCGCCTTACTTAGGTTGCCGCCTGGCTAACCACACACGATATCTCCATTTTAAACTTCCAATTTAGTCTCGCATAGCAGAGAGCAAATTCAAGCCATTTTTGTCTGGATTTTTACATTATTCTTACAATGCTTGAACATTGTTTGCGATTCAAGGGTTTTCTTCTATTTTTATGTTGCACAAATATTGGATGGTTTGATCCAATAATTATGCATATTATACAGTTCAAAAAAATTTGTGAAGTAATTGTATTCTCTTCAAACATTTTCTCCCGGTATATGGATTGTACATTTAATTACTGAAGTTTATCTTTAAAGCACTTGTAATACCAGAATAGATATTTTTGTTCGAAAGATTATACAGGGTGCTTCTAAATCGTTTAGTGTTACTCAAGAGGTTGATATTGATGATTTGGAAAATTTTTACAAGGAAATTTTCTATTGTATTGCTTAGATAAGCATAAAAGTAGTAACCATATCAAGTTTTATCACTTCAGAAGTCTTACCACTTCAAAAACGTCTTTGAAAAAGTTAAGATAAGAAAGAAATTGAAAAAATGCTGCAAATGACGCTTACGAATACGGTTTATAAAACATCATTGTTTAACGTAGTTTTAATTCAGCGGTGAAGAAAAGTAACGTTGATACCAAGGGAACCACATACATCAACAAACTCAAATAATGGTTTATGCGGACTTCATTGTTATAATAACAAGAAATGCTTCGAATATAGTAATTTGCAAAATATGGTAGTGGGGAAGAAACAGGAGACAACAACACAAAGCTTGCATTCATAATTGATGACAAAGTTCAAAAATATGACTACTTAGGGGTAACAATAAATAGTAACAATACAGAAGAAGAAAAAACACAGGAAAGAATTTCAAAAGGAATCGAATAGATGGGTGAATTACATAGAATTTCAAGACCAAAGAATATATCTCGAGACAGTAAAAAGATCTTTGAGTCAATCATAAGACCAGTGGTACTGTATGATAGCGAGACATGGAAGCTGATTGAGCAAAGAAAAAGAACGCTTTAGAATAAGAAAAGACCTTTTCACACCGGACCCACTTTCTCTATGGGATTTCGACTACAATCAAAAATTGACTTATCTCAGCTTGTGAAAGATGTTTTATGATTGGTCCATTTTGGTGAAGATAGGGACATTACAATTACAGTAAACGAACATATGTTTTGAGGTAGTGTTTATATAGTTTGCACATTGCACATTCAGGGAAGTTGGGTACAATTTTTTACAAGTAAGTTTTGATAACGCCTTAGTGTCGGAGTAGACTGTTGAAAATCTCCATCCCCTAAACCATATTTTTAAGTTTGCAAACAAATAGAAATCACTAGGAGATAGGTCAGGAGAACATTGTTGACGATATAACGTGAGTACACCAGTTTGTATTTAATAAGCAATATAAACGGCATTTAGTAGTTCTTGAAATGCCTGCAACTCTTATATTTCTTAATCCCTTTTCAAATCTCTTGGTAAGTGACATCATAACCTAGCTTCTTGTAAAACTCTCTGTATGAAGACTCTGATTCACCCCCAATTCGTACCATTTTTCAACAAATCGATTGATCCTTGTCATTTTATTTCTGCACAAGCAATATTGAAAATATTACTACAATCCTGTTCAGCGTCTATGTTCAGATTAGCACCATACATGGAAATTATTCACTTATGACACTAAGATTTACGATTCCAACAACAATTATTCATCCCATTTCGAGCAATTATAAGAATTTTTAAACGAGCATTCGATAAGTATCTGAGACATATTTATGAAAATTTCCTCACTGTTAAGGCAGAGATGATTGCGACGGTGCACTTCGCAATGCCACTTATATTTCGCTTTTATGCACGTTTTCGGTCGATATGTATCAATTAAACGATTATGCTGTCATTACAAATCGAGCCTAATGATACAGGTGGCGTTCATAAGTCATTTGCCGCGCTATTCAACTTATTTAATAAAAGACCATGGTTTCCTGTTTATTTGATCAAGTTCTCGAAAGATCCAACTGATAATTTCTGTTCCAATTTTGTTTTTTGTCGATTCGACGCGCTCTTCATTTTTCACCAATTATATTTCGTTGAAAATTTCTTTTTTCGCTTATTTACACATTCCAGGAAATAAACACTTACCAATCATTGATAGTGATCATATGTTAATTCTGGGGGAGTATCATAAGTATTTACTATATTTTAAGGTACACACGTGCCTAAAATCTATAGATGTCAAATATTCTTTGTCCTTAATGATATATATCCTGCTCCAAAGTGTATTGGGTAGTGTTTCATAATCTTCGCATTATATATTTGTACAAACAAATAGAAATGACTCATCTTGAAATTGATGACATTGCCGATGGGTTTATTTTATGGAAATTCATTTTAATATAAATGAAATGAAACACTTTTATTTGATTTCCACAATTTTTGTTTTTGATACACACGACCGGTTTCGTAATTTTCAAGTTTGAAGAGCCAACAGTTACGGACAAGAATGTGCTGATTATACCAAAATTAAATGTTGCGTTAAATTTTATTAGTGAAGGTTATTTTATTATGTATTTTATTTAAACGATGTAAAAACTGCTCTTTTCATCTGTTTGAGCCTTGAATACCCACAGGAATGTCATCAACGTATCTGTGCCAAAAAAATAAGTTTTTTTGTTATTTAATATAGATATTTCAAGATTTATCATGAAATCTGAGTGAGTGGCTGAGTGAAAATTTCATAGGTTGTCTTGAGTTTTGTTTAAAAATTTTTAATTCAAATTGAAAATAATTTGGGACAAACAGGTCTCTGAAAACTTACAAAATTCATCTTTGATGTATGGTGAAAATTTTTCAAAGATTTTTTTTTATTAGAGGCGGACATGTTTGGGTACACATTCTTTATCAAAAAGGACAAATTTTAAATTAAGATTGTTAAGTAAAATTCCTAGACTAAAGTTCATAATAATCTCACCTACAACATATAGAGCGAAGAAACAGGCTCAACAATCTGAATGGATTCTTTTAATCACATCACAAATAAACTAGCCGCTTATAATTTCATGATTCATGTTTTTCCATTCCATAACAGACAAAAACAAATTTCTTACATTATAAAAAATCATCTATTCCGGGCCTGGGTGTTATGTCCCTTATCTGGCTATAAAAATTAATCTGTTGCAAAATTGTCGTATAGGACAAATCCATGGCCTATAAGGTCAAGGAAGGACGGGTGTGGAAAGTATACCCGCGTCCCCTCTACCTTTAAAAACAAAAAAAGTTTACATTGGTTCCTTCTCTAATAACATCAGCAATTATCTTTCCAAATTTAATTTAACAACCTTCTTTTCCAGATGTCCCAACATAAGCAAATTACTATTCTATGCCAAATAAAACTAATTATTTCAATTTCAGTAGAAATTTTGAATCTAGATTTAGAGAACATCTCTCCTCAGATAATAAATCTGCAGTTTTTGAACATACTACAAATCATATAATTTCATTAGATAATTAAAAATTCTTAACAAATGGAATAGAGGGTTGATAAAGAATCTGTTGAAAAGCTTAGAAATTATTGAACTTTGTAAATACTCAAAAATCACCACTCTCAATAGCCAACCTCACTAATTAACATTTAAAATAGGTAAAGTTGACACATTACTGCTTATATCTGTTAGCGGTAGACATTTAACAATGACGTTGAGATGTTATTCACTGAATGGATTATTATTTACAGAATGAATGTTATTTTACATTTCACGAAGCTCTTTCACATCTCAAAAACAAAACAGTCCAAGAAATATAGAATATGAATGATGAAAAAAATAAAGGAAAAATTAGTTAAAATGATAAGCTACTATAACCAATATTGAGAGTCTTATCTTACCCTTTTTTCCGTCACTCTGTTCTTTATAAAAATGAGGTCAGCTCTTCCACCAAGACGAGTGCCTATCCAAAACATCAGTAACTCGAGCATATTGGAGACAAGATCAAGATAAAAACTGAAACCTGATTCATCTTTGAAGAGAATTGTGGTCCCTTAATCTCAATTATGTGTTCTTAGCAACAAACTAAACGAACAATGCTATGCCGAGTAGCAGTCGAGGCACTGTCAAAGTACACTCCACTTCACGCAACCGATATTTTGGTCAGAAATTTGTACATCATGTACCGAGACAGCTATTGGTGATCCTGGAACAACCTGTTATGCGTTTTTCACGCTACCACAACAACCAAAACGCTTGTTCTATTCTCTTTTACTTTTGATACTTTCCGCTATAATCTCCTAGCCTGAGGCATATCAATGGCTTTCAACAAGTCACCTCTGCTCGAAAGTCGTCTTTCCAAAATCATTCAACGAAATCTAAATGCTTTTCTTGTGTTCACAACAAAAAAGAAGGCAACAAACTGAATTTGACAATAATTATGAATTATCGTCCCGCCTTCAAATTTGTTTCATAAAGAACTCCGGAATCTGATGGTGCATTTGGCATGACATGATGTATTTGTTCCGTTAACCATATTGATATCCATATTCACGGTCTAAAACAAGATATATGGTTATTAGTTACCTAGACATTGTTGAGGTGTTTATATCGAATGAAAATAAAACATATAATCAGCCATATAGCTTATGAAAGTGAACGAAACATAAGCAGAATTTTTGATTAGTTTTTGTTATGTTGAAACCCATCGAATGATTTTTTCAACCGTTTCCTCGCTGAAGAAGGAAGATGCCCATATCCAGATGGTAGTCGAGCAGTCGTCGATTCGAATCAGTGGCTTGTTTCACAAAAACAACATCGTATACAGTTAATTAAGTTGTAAACAAAATCCGTTCTATCAATTCGCAAGCTCGATAAACGCAGATAGCGCGTAACGTAAGTAGTTTTCTTTTTGCCTAAGGTATCTTCGAATGCGGCAGGATCTGTATCTACAAACACTAACCTCATTAGCGGGTGCTAGATTTGCATATAATGGACCCATGTATATGGACGCAAGGTCCACGTTCATTTGCGATGTACCGGTCTCTCAGACGTGCGTGCCATATTTGCGATTGTTAATTAAATTGTATAATGGATTTAATTTTGATACAAGCGATCTGTGAATGCTCACTGAAATATTATTGAAATGAAATAAAAAATTTTATAAAAATGAGAAAAATTATCACCAGTAATGTGCTCTACAGGCTCCTGGTATTTGGTAGCGGTACAGCTGCAGGTTGCAGTTATCAAATTTCATCGAATCAAATAATTCGCTTATCACTGCTGTTGATGGTTATCCAATGATGAAACTTTGATGCAAACAATAAGGAAATCAATTCACAATTAAAATATGCTGTTTTTCTTCTGAATAAAACTCATTCTTGCTTTCAAAACCAAAATACTATATGAACCATGTGCGCGAAGCGGCTATAAGAGACATTGCTCAATGATTCCACGATTCTTGGTATTTTTGATAGTGAGTTTGTGGTTGAGTCAGAAAAGCTCAGTTCAGAAACCACAATGTACCTTTTTATTGAATTTTGCTCTCTCGATTCTTATGAGTCAAACTTCCTTTGCTATTTTTTTTTTTTGAATTTGGGAGGCTTTTACTTGGTAAAATTCCATTATCAATAATAAAAACAAGTACTGTGTTTTAAGGAATTAAATAATATTAAGTAAAATTCCTTAAAACACAGTACTTGTTTTTCTTTGCTATTTTAAAGTCCTGAACAAATGCTATTGTGTGCCATGTTGGCTATTTGGAGTACCTAAAGATACCATGGGGGTGGTTACAATGATTGAAGATATCTCCAACAATCAATAAATAGACATGACCAAAGTTTACATGGATCCTGTGCTAATTTTGATCGTTGGAAAAAGAATAATAATATTGATTTGGAACTTGAAACTAAAATACATCAAAAACAACTATTTGGAGGTAAATTCTAGAACCTGTCATAGAAGTAAGCCTCACATTAGTTTCCTGTAATATGCCATTCGGGAGACATGATGAATCAGAAAATTCAAAGAACCCTGGAATCTGTAATCAGAATGCTCTGAAAATTCGTTCCAGTCTATACGAAAATAAGAAAAAATACTCTACTACATATCTGAGCCCAAGAATTCAAAATGAGGTGATCGAAATGTTGGGCGAATGTGTCAAACCAATTCTATTGAAAAAAAATCAAAAGTTCTCTACTTTTTCGGTCATTATCAATACCACTCAAGACATTGCTATAGTTGATCAACTATGTGTCCGTATATGATATGACCAATTATACTGAAAATAATCATTCAGCAATTATAATCAAAGGATCTTTTTGGTATTTGTTGCAGCGGAAAGTCGAATTGGTAAGGCTTCAAGCCTAACAACAATAGAAATCTTACCAGAAAATGAATTGCCTTCAAAAAAACTTCATGGTCAAGGTTATGATGGTGCTGCCAATATTAGTGGTGTCTATAACGGCATATATGTGCATTACCTAGCGATCGACACTTTTGCAAAGTATTACCGAAACTAAAACAACATTAAAAAAATTGGCACCTACCCGATGGTTCCTTAGACATGATGCATTAGAAGCTCAGAGTTTTAGGCACGCGCACATCTTGCAAATACTGTTATAAATAATTTTAACCTCTACTAATAAACCAGAAATTACTGAAGCAATATCTGTAAGAAATCATTTGCTTTTTAAACTGGAACATTTTGGTATCATAGGCGATCTTTTGTCTTGGATAAGGGCTTTCTTGACTGATAGGAGCTACTTCGTCCGAGTGGGATTTTTAAAATCTTCGACCAGATCTGTCACTGGTCGTGTGCCTCAGGGCTCGGTATTGGGGTCCCTTGTTGTTCCTGCTATACATTGGCGATCTTCCTTCTCTCTTGTCGTCATCATGTTCACAGTTTGTTGATGATACCAAAATATATAGCTGTCCTCTGAACAGCGACATTCACACATACGATTTTTGAATGGTGTTCTGATTGGCCCTTAATCTCAAAAAATGCTGTATCTTACATCTAGGCAAAAACAATCCTCGCTTGCAATACTTCTTGGATGCTGGAGTCATTGCTACCTGCCGTACGCACGTTGACCTGGGAATGACGATTTCTGATGATTTAACTTGGTCTAACCACATTGAGAGTATTGGAACTCGGGCTTCAAGAATTTCTTTCCTTCTTCTGAAATCTTTCCAGGGTTGCAATGCCAATACGTGTAATATCCTCTACATATTCTGCGTACGCCTCATTATGGAGTTCGCTGGTTCTGTCTGGTCCCCAATCCTTCGTAAGGATATGGAGTCGCTGGAAGCTATACAGAGAAGATTTACTAGGATTCCCTCCGGCCAATCTTCGTTCGAATCCAGACGTCTTAGAGGTGACCTTATAATAATTTATCGAGCACTCCATGGGTTATTCAATATCGATCTGTCTCCTTTATTCCCGCTGAGTTGTCACCGACCACTCCGTGGACATGGTTTCGAATTGTACATGGATAATTTCAAAACAATTCAGCGGCAACACTTCCTGCCCAATCGGATATTTTCGACTTGAAATGATCTCTCATGTGAGGTGGTTAATGCTTACTCTGTGAATATCTTCAAGAATAAATATGAGCAGCATGAGAGGTTACCTGCAGACGAGACACGTTCCTGATCGACTTGCAATGGCGCTTGATGGAATGAAGCTACTTCGCTGCTCGCTACAAGTTTTCGTTTGCTCATGGAAATTCAAATTTTCTCTTTTTTTTCTCATAATTTACAATTGATGTAAATGAACCCATTGTCCTCAATACTCAATAGAACATGATACGGATTTAGGATAAAAACAAACTATCATAAAATCTCTCACCAGCAAAATTTTTGAAAACCATTGCTACGCTATCCGAACTCTTACAGAAAAAAAGAGCAGCTTCTAAAATGTTTAGCTCAGCCAGTGAAACTGCAAACCATACGTGAGATTGTTTTGATTCAATCAAAAGCTATGGTTTGAGCAGATGAATGGGGTACAAGCACGCAATTCAGGACCAAACGGATATATTGACCGAAAATACATTTTGATGATATCCACAATCATCATCAAGTCCAAACACATGAAGATTGGTTCAGAACAAACGTGATCATCAAATATAATTTCAGTTAAACTGAAAAATCATAGTTTCGGCTTAAGCGAATTTCCGTTTCTAATATGGTATTTACGAATGGCTCAAGTTTTGCAGCATAAGTATCCTGAATATATTACGGACACAATCGCGTGAAGACTTCTAGGACGAGAATTTTCAAGGATGACCTACAACAATTAAACTCAGGTCTTGACGTTTAAATTTTTTTTTTCAGAATTATTTCTCGTCTTCCAGCTTCAGTGAAATTATAACAGCTTACAATATAAATTGAAGTTAATAAAAATTTACTTAAGAAACAGGATGAGTCAGAAAAAATCATCAGCTCTTGCAATTATGTCCATCGAAAATTAGGAATCTCGACAACAAGACATTGCTTGTAGATTATGTGTTGTTATTGGAAGGTAAGATAGCAAACTTTTCTCATTGAAGAAGAACTCAATCAAATAAATTTTATGCATTGATTCTAGTTAATAGTGTAGAATAAATGTTACTCCTCCCTACAATCAAATATAATTGTTGAGCGTTATTCATGTCCCCTCATATTCATATAAATACCCAGAAAATTATCATCCAGTTCATGGAATTTTTCCTTGAGGTGGGACAGCAATTTATTCTGAATATGTTGAACAACATAGGACGACTAACAACCGTGAAACGACAATTAAAATACCAATATCCGATCGATACCATTTACAATGGTAAAATAAGCCACCTGACGTTTCAAACCTGAAAGAAGAGTTATTATATTAAATTCGAGTATCCATTTTTTGATTGTTGCATGTATAAACGATCAGAGCAGGACCGGATTTCTAAATTATTCGTTTCGATATCCGAGAGGTTTATATTTGTGATGATAGTTTGTGACGTCATAATCGACCCAAGATTGTGATGAATTATCATTTTTGTTGACTGTTTCACTTAATATTGAAACAATAATATGTGTAACTAAGATAGTGTGGCTATAACTTTGGCATGAAATTTCGATATAATACAGGATCCGAAATATTTTATTGGCAACAATTTAAATAGAGATGGAAGATTGTGAAGAGTAAATGACATGCCAAAAAACGAAGACTTCGATATTAACTACAAAAAACAAGATGAACAATTTAATTGAATTAATTCACTCGGGCATTCGATTAGATTTGGACAAACCGATAAAATATTTTACGTTTTCATTCTCAACTGGGAAAACCTCCCAATTATATTATTGCATGCATGTTGCAAGAAAATTGATTTTTTAATATATTCATCGTCCTTCAGTCAAGATTTGCAAGGGAATGTTGGATGTTGAAGAAACTCAACGCAAAATATTCTCAGGATTTGTAGAATAATTAAACGTAGATTAAATTGTTTCAAGGCAATTTTGAATTTCTGAGGATTCATTAATTGAAATTAAAGAATGATAAAATGTTACACAAGATCCAAATTATCATCATGAAAAACTATGGAGAAAAACTTCTATAGCAGAATATAAGAGACTTTATAAATGTTTTTTCTGAATCTATTTTGACACTCTTCAATATTTTGCATCGCTTGCTTCTTTGATTTTGAACATGTAATGCTATCACAATTTCATCATTATCACTAGAGTTAAATATATCTCTCGAAGAAACCATTTTTGAGAAAAATTGGCATATTCATTCTTTGTAATCTCTTAAAAACGTGTTCAGACAATTCTCTGCAAACATAGCCAACAAATTATTGTGTCGGTTGATGAAAGGCCTGCGCAATTTATGTTATACGTATTCCAATACTTGACACAGACGATATAAAATGTAACTATATTTGGTTATATCATCATGTCGCATTTCGATATGAGTAAAATCATGATCAGAGAAAGTACAAAGCACATGTAGAATACGTAAACATTAAAACAGACAAGCTAAAAAATTAGATCAGTTTCGACGACGAGGCAGATTCTAAATTATTGAAATTCGCTCAGAGAAAGAGATCGTATTAAAATGCTGATAATGGTAGATTACAAAGGTCCTTTTTCTAAAGCCGTTTGTGAAGATTTGGGAAAAAACGAATGACCTAGTTGGACCGCCTGGTTAGCGGCACAGTTAGTGCACAAGCACGCAGGAATATGCTAAGCCAAGGTGCTCAGTTCGAATCCAAGTTCGAGTCTTGGATATTGTCCTTGAACAAAAAAGTGATTTTGACAAAGATATACATAGACACTGGATAGAATTGGAAGGTTGAGTCCATAACCACTGAAAGCTAGATAGCTTGTGATCCTATAAACTGTAGTTTCATAGAGAAAAACAAATCAAAACGAATGACTTGGTTATGCTGAAAATTTATCCCAAAGTGGAAGATCAAAGGTGGATGATAAAATATGGATAATGTGAGTAGGCCATTAGAAACCAGACAACTTATATAAGTCACTAGTCTGTTTAAAAAAATTTGTTCGAGGAGAAAATTACACGAAACCAGCCTAGTTCAAGAATTAAATTGAGTCTGCGAAATAATGCGAACAAATTGTGATAGAGATAATAATTTCGTCTCACATATTTCATTCTCCCGCTGGACTATGCAAGAAATGTGCGAGATTATCTAGATCTTTCCAGAGAAAGAAGTATTGGCTAAGGAGTTATGGATAGCCAGGTCATCTGATAGAATCTCTGTTGAATTTTTTTTTTATTATTTGTCATCAAAAGGGCAAACATCAGAATGTGAAAAAAGAAAAAACAAATCGACTTTTATAAGCGTTTCCATAAAACTTGAATACTTTCTAACTGTCAAGCTATATTCACACTTTTAACAAATCAAATAATACTGTTCGAGATTTTAATCGCAAAAAATAATAAGGAGAAGAAATGACGTCCTTTACAAACTACGTATTGTTACTACTAGTTTAATCATTTAACTTCTCAGCAATATTAATTCAGAACAAATACAATTTCAAATGATATCATGTTATATAATTTACTTTCGTACACTGAATTCGTCTAGGGAGAAATCTTTTCCCACCATTCGGTGGTGTCATTGATTATTTACATTTGAAATTGTATCTAGTTTGTATATTTCAGATTTTATTTTCTAAACTTACAAGTTAAGATAGTATAGAAAGCTTGAAACTTGTGTTGGAAATACACGTATTGCCATTATCCATAAAACACACGAGATGAAATTTATACCAGCGAAAAACGCCACTCCTGCGCTTTCACAGTAGACCAGAATAAGGTAAAACGTTAAGACTTATTGGAATCGTGAAGAACGTATTTCGATCACCCTCTGTTGATGGTCCCCGATATCAAAATGGTCATAATTGTTCCTTCAGGCTCGGATGAACGATAAAATCTTATTTTGTCTGTTTGTACGCATTTTACACAATGTAATGATGTCTGGGTCTATCTGCGCTGTATAATTTAATATTTACTCCGTGAAACCCAATAATGATATGGAATGGAATTCATCACCAATATTATATTATATTGATGGTTTTTTCTAACATGTGATGCTATGGAATCGTCCTGAACTTTTAGGCTGGAAATTGTGTGTTACATGATTCAGTATATGGTGAAAAGATTATTTGTTATATAAAAATTATTAACATTTACTTTTTTACTTTTGTTGCAATGATTTTATGACAAATTCAAGAAATGAAAAGATTAGTCAGTGTTTCTCTGTTTGCGATTTATGTTCATAAATATGTTATCAAAATATACCGCTTCTCAGGAGAACTCGTCCTTGATAACTGCAAAATATTTTGATCATCATCTTCTCGAAGTACTCCAGATGACGTTTTTCTAAATCGTATAACTAATTTATAATCTCTTGAAATTATCCTGCGATTTTCATAGTAAATTTCCTGAAACAGGTCGAATGTTGATTGGAATTGGCTACATTTTTAATTACACTTTTCGTTCTCCGTCTATCAACCCTCTAGACATGGGGAAAGGGGTCGTGCGATAACTTTTTGTTGATATGATTCCATTCTCTATACGACCACGTGATTATTGACTTTCTAAAATAATCTGTGACGAATCTAAATCGAGAATTGTTTGCAAAAATTCCAGTTTTTCATAGATCCGTTCGATCTTCGTTTGCGGAAAACATTCGATCAGAATCTATTTGGTTGGATCGGAAATATTTAAACGTTTGCATATCCTACCCCCTATATATATCAACTACCACCCCGAAAATATTTATTGTGAGAAAGGGTTGTGCGATACCTCATCAGAAAGGTTGTCTGATGTTCAGTTCGGTACAAGCATTCAGACGCTTTTTGAAAGTGATAATCACCTCAATAAATTTTGAGTTTAGTAAATTATCTTTCCTGAAATTTGGCGAGTCGTTTGATTAGCTGCCACCGTTTTACATGCATTGTTATTACCGTTGATTCTATTCATTGTTGCAAATTATTCCGTGCCATTTTTGGTAGAAATTATAGTAAACTTGTGTCGCTATATTCCGAAAATTTAATATACGCTTATATTCCGAAAAGTAACCGATTATTTAGTTCCGTTGTTTCCGCTTCTAATTATAAATTACTTCACTCCGGTTTTGGCCGAAAAACTGTAATGAAATTGGTGCCGCTATTTTCCGAAATTTAATATACGGGGGTAGTCCAAAATTTAAAAGACTATATAAAATGATTCAAATCGGTAGTATTTGTTTGTAAAGTATATTTTGGCTTATTTTAGTTTCTGCCAAATAAGCATTTTACTGTTTACATATGACCACGTTTGCTATTGATAATCCCTACAGAGTTTTATGTACTGACGATAACTATTTTATTTCGATTCATTTAACAGTTGTATTTTTGTTTCATATTGTTGCATTTGCTTAATTATTTCCAAGACTTCCGTTAATTCTGTGCTGTACTATTACCTAGGGGTACGAAGTACACGGATCTGGTTGTACCTACTGCGTCCTGTAGAGCTTTTCCCCCTACACACGTTGCAGTGGTTTTCGTAGGGTCTCTTTTAATTTTCCATTTCAAAGATAGAACCAGTTATGGCTGTCCTACTATGGGTTATGCTAGTTGAATAATTGAACCGATTGAAATAGCCAGTGATAGCAGCACGTAATTAGTTGAACTGTTATAGTTATATTTTATAAACCATATCATATTTCCGTATATACCGTATTATTTGTATCTTGACCGCCAGTTTCATGTCCCTAAATAGGAGTTTGCTACCCGTTCTCGCTACGTCTACCTCCTACTACTCTCACTTTGCTTGCTCACGCACTTGTACATAGTTCGAGTTTGACCTACACGCTCTAAAATACAGTGTGTTCCAACGAAAATTTGACCCCCCCTATAACTCCGAAATGAGTAACATTAGCGAAAAACACCAAGACACGTCGATTTTTGTTTCGAGGGGGAGCATTTTTCGAAATAATTCGAAACTTCTCAGATCAACCCCCTACCCCCAGCAACCCTAACTTTGAAATTCATCATAGGGAATAAGGGTCGAGTGGCACCTTACTGAAAAGGTCTGTCAATTCTCCACCTTGATTTGTCATTTTTAGAATTTTAAATTAACATACAGGGTGTCCCAACCAAGGGTGAAGTTGAATTCCTGGAAATCCCAAATACTAAATGAAATAGATTTATTTTGGCATAATGCAAGCGCAGGTTTATGCTCGGTCTAGAAAAACGACCTACACTTGTGAATTTGGAGTTGGTGCAATCAACCCCCTATTTCCAGCATCCCCAACTCAAAAATCATTCGATCGATAATAGGTCAAGTGGCACCTCGTTGGAAAGGTACTGCAATTTTCTCTTCGAATTTGGTATTTTCGAAATTCAGAATCATCATACAGGGTGTCCCGAAGCAGGAACATTGAAAATCCAAATAACTTTTTGAAACTGGTTCATTTCGGTATACGAGAACATGTTTGATCCGAGAATAGGACTTTCTTGTGTGGTTATAGAATTTTTGCAATCAACCCCTTCCATTCAGCATCCCCAACTTGAAAATCATACAAATAATTCAAGTGGCATATCTTCAGAAAGGTTTTTGAATTCCAGAATGATTAAAGCATTTCATTCAGTTCGGCTCTCCATACAGGATGTCGCTTTCGAAAAATTCAATATCGTCATTTGAAATTATCAACTAAAATTAATTCGAAACTGTTAAAAGTATTGGGGTACGATGTGTTGAGCATCAATTACGAAGAAATAAAGCTGATTTCTGCATTGAAAATGTTCACATTTTTTCATTTCCATCTGGCGTGCAGTCATCTGTTATTTCTCATTTTTGCAATGAAATATTATTATTATTCAGATCAGTTCCTCATTATTGTTGTTGTTCGTCAGTTGAAATTAATCTGAAAATGGTTTATTCCACTGAGGAAAGGGTCGAAATTGTATCGACGTATTTTCGAAATAACAGTTGTGCCAAAGAAACGGCAAGGATATTCGATAGGAACCATCCTGAAAGAGAAAGGAGTCAGTCACCAGTACGTTAAATATTTGGTTGACAAATTCCTAGCTACGAGTTCGGTGGCAAACAAAAACATGAAGTGGCATGTCCTGTCAGAAATGAGGCAACGGAAGTGGCAGTAGTGGGTCATCTACAAATGGAGAATACTACTTCGATCAGAAAACTATCTCGTCTGACTGGTGTATCAGCTACAACTGTCCATAGAATCGTGAAACATCACAAATTTCACCCTACAAGGTAAAATTAGTGCATGAAATAAACGAAGATGATCCAGATCGTCGTTTACAGTTTTGTGAAAATCTAAGTGAAAACCTAAACGCTAATCCAAATTTTCTGAATAACATCTGTTTTTCTGATGAAAGCACCTTTATGCTCAGTGGTGAAGTGAATAGACATAATTGTCGATATTGGGACACACAGAATCCTCATTGGTTTAGAGAGGCCCACACGCAAAGGCCTCAGAAGTTGAACGTTTGGGCAGGAATTTTTGGCAATCATCTAGTTGGGCCTTTCTTTATTGAGGGTAATCTGAATGGAAATGGCTACCTACAGTTGTTAGAGGAACACATACATCCTAGATTGACAGAAATTTTACAGAACGATCCAACTCTTTCTGAGGACGAAATGCGTTTTCAACAAGACGGTGCTCCTCCGCATTATGATGCTCGGGTGCGCCAATATTTAGACGAAAATTTCCCAGGAAGGTGGATTGGTAGAAGAGGACCTGTTGAGTGGCCAGCCAGGTCAACAGATTTAAATCCCTAGATTTTTTTGTGGGGCCATCTAAAATCTAAAGTTTATGCCACAAGACCAGAAAACCTGGAGGAGCTGCGGATGAGGATTATCACAGAATGCCGACTTTTGACTCCTGAAGTTTTCGCTAATGTGAGAAGAGAGTTCGAAAATCGTCTGTATAACTGTATGGAGGTAGGCGGAGGTCATTTTGAACAATTGTTGTAATAATCAAGTTAGTTTTTGTTTTCAATTGAATACAAGTTCAATAAATCTCGTTTTCCTGTTTAGATGAGCATCCAATCAGTTTCTCCATCATCCCTCATCCTGATCCTCACGCCAGAAAACCTCGATTGCCAAACTGAAACCAATGCCTCAGTGATTCAGAAAATAGAAAAATCTTTCTGGAACTTTGCCACTCAACCTGTAATCACTTGTATGATTTTTTGAGTTGGGGATGCTGAATGGAAGAGATTGATTGCAAAAATTCCATATTCACGCAAGAGAGTCTTATTCTCGAATCAAACATAAACATGTTCTCGTATTATACCGAAATGAACCAGTTTCAAAAAGTTATTTGGGTTTTCAGTGTTCCTGCTCCGGGACACCCTGTATGCTGATTCTGAATTTCGAAAATACCAAATTCGAAGAGAAAATTGAAATACCTTTCCAACGAGGTGCCACTTGACCTATTTTCGATCGAATGATTTTTGAGTTGGGGATGCTGGAAATAGGGGGTTGATTGCACCAACTCCAAATTCACAAGTGTAGGTCGTTTTTCTAGACCGAGCATAAACCTGCGCTTGCATTATGCCAAAATAAATCGATTTCATTTAGTATTTGGGATTTGCAGGAATTCAACTTTACCCTCGGTTGGGACACCCTGTATGTTAATTTAAAATTCTAAAATGACAAATCAGAATGGAGAATTGACAGACCTTTACAATAAGGTGCCACTCGACCCTTATTCCTATGATGAATTTCGAAATTAGGGTTGCTGGGGTAGGGGTTGATCTGACTAGTTTCGAATTATTTCGAAAATGCTCCCCTCGAAACAAAAATCGACGTGTCTTGGTGTTTTTCGCTAATGTTACTCATTTCGGAGTTATAGGGGGTCAAATTTTCGTTGGAACACACTGTATAGCTATGTGGCTTATACGCATGAATCTATATTATTATTGGAATTGACATAGACTGTGTACATATTGTATAAAGTATTATTGTCTTGGACATTGAATAAAGCCATAGATCAATCCCAATCTCGAACAGTTGAGTGCGAGAAAGATCTGTTCAAACCATAGCAAAACAGAAGTTTTCTTTCCAGCTACCAAGTGCTCAAAGCCCACTTGGAAACTGACATTCTTGGTTATCGCTTACGCCTTACATAACAAGAAACTCTTCTCCAACTGCAGCTTACTATGGCCAGATCTGGAGAAAAATGTGCAACAGATACCTTTCCCCGAGCAGACGACCTCGGCGAACAAAAATTGGCTTCCGAGCTATTTCAGACGGAAAAAATCCGTAACCAAACATATCATTGATTTTTCAGTCTTTTAATCGTCGTAAATTCCTATCATAAATGTTTGTAGTCTCAAAACTTCACAAGTCTCCAAGGACTGTAACCACTTATTTAGAATTTATTTCATCTATAATCTTTTTCAGTAATTCTTTCGCGAAAAACATTTTGCATTCAGCTTTTTCTTAAATTGATAACCAAAGAAATTAAGATGCACCAACTGTTTCATCAAATTCAGTGGCCTCAGACAATCGTCTACAGCAACAACAATGCCATATAATTAAGATGTTTGCTGGTAATTGACATTGAGAACATAGAAAAATAACAGACCTGTTCAGGATTTACATTTGATGACTTCTGATGTTGTTATTAATGTTGTTGCTTCACGAATCAATTAATTTCTAGTATCGACCTTGAATTTATTGATTATTTCATTTATTTGAAGATCTAATGGAAAAAATGGTATACAGTACTAATGAGTTTATAACCAAAATAAACTGATATCGTCTAAATTATCTAGAGAACCTGTTCCTTCTTGTTCGATTTCATCTTGATAAAATCAATGGAAGTACATATATCAACCTTCGAACATAAATTGTTTGAACAATTAATTTTTGTCGAGAGATGGCATCTTGTTTCAAAAATTCCCCATTTCATAATAATTGGCTAAACAGGCCCCGTAGCCAATAATTGAATAAGTTTTGCTCCCCAATTCGAACCATTTGGGAAAAGAATCCAATTAGAACAGAAGAGCAGATATCAATTACACGTAATGTCAGCATTAACTGAATTATTCACATTTAATTGGCCCTACTCATCAAAAAGTTGGCGACTTCTGTTACAAATTATAAAATATTCAAGAATTTCCTGCGGCTTGAGTTCTCATTTCTTTTTAGTGTTATAGCCTGCCGCATGTTGTATCTTTCCTTTTGCCAACCAATATCTTCCTAAGACTAAAGAATATAAAAAGGAAAGAAGTAAGGTGGGAAGTTTTGGTCCCAGATTAGCCATTGTTTCAGAACGGTTGGGGTGATAAGAGGCAGGGTGAATAAAAAAT
Source organism: Cryptolaemus montrouzieri (assembly GCA_013387265.2). Classification (NCBI taxonomy): domain Eukaryota; kingdom Metazoa; phylum Arthropoda; class Insecta; order Coleoptera; family Coccinellidae; genus Cryptolaemus; species Cryptolaemus montrouzieri. The sequence goes on along the minus strand of JABFTP020000001.1, from coordinate 100,821,721 downwards.
CAGCTTATTGCTATAATATTTGAAAGAGCAATTATTGTGAATTGCCACCACGACATCCTGAAGATTTTTCCTTCACCGGTGATGTTATTTCATTTTTATTGCTAATTGCTCCCCGGGCTTCTTTACTTCCTATTTTCAATTTTATTTCTTGGAATTAATTTTTCCGTCTTTCAGTTATTTAATAATTAAAAATTATAGTTTAGAATAGAATTTCTGAGCTGAATGAAGATACATAAATGAGATTGTATTGATGTTTATGATAACTTGGACAATTGGACGCAGAAAGTCTTGGTGGTTTAAAATCGTTAAGTCCTTTCAACCGTATCTCAATATGAGATGGGAATCTTGCCATTCGCAAAATAATTAATTCTCTATGGCAATATTAGTAAATCTATGAAAATACAGTTTTGTTAGGTTAGATTTCGTGATATCAGGAAAGAAAGTTCCGTAATATTAGAACGACAAAAATTATAATTTGATAAAATTTCTTATTCAATTGAAAGTGGAGGCAATGGTTGAATCTTTATTTCTAAGGAGATGTGTTCACAGATCTTGAGAGAATCGCGGAATAGAGAAAACCAGTTTCGAGAACATTCACTATTTATTTGAAAATCTTCCTTGAAATTTCGTTTTCAGAAATATTTCAGAATGTTGAAAACTGTGAAAACACAATTTCTATATAAATTCGTAATCAGTAAACTTACGAGATATAACAAAATTGTAGTCTTCTCATTCCAACTTTTAACCAATAGAAATCTCATCTTGTAAAAAATTCAGCTCTTCAGGAATATATGATTTTTCTGAGTTGAATTATTGAATAGAAAATAAAGATAGAAGAAGAAGCAATGATAGTTTCATAGAAAAAGACCGAATTGTCCTTCTTAATTCTCTATACATAATCTACATTTTCTTGTGACCAAGTTGACAGCATTCAGTTTTTGAATTCCATGAATTCAGCTATAGGCATCTTGGAATCTGGTTCTCGACAAAACCCCATTTGAAAAGGTTTAAAGGGCTGAGATCAGGGAATCTCGCTGGCTTTGAAACAGGAAAATACAGGAAAATACTTTTCAAACCTTTTGAAAATAAGTTTGTAAAGCTGATGTGATTCCGGGAACCGCTCTTGATTAAGATACACACTAGTATTTCTGCTTTTAATGTAATAAGAGATAATAATAATAATAATAATTTCTTCATTGGGTACACAATAAAAATTACAACAGATCATATTATACTTCTCGTCGTTTCTGTAGTCCATTTGGAAAAACCTTCCAGAATACCACAAACACTTTCTAACAATACAAAAATTCAAAAATGATTAATTAATTTGAAACTTTGTGCAGTACAAATTTTTTTGATGTTCACAGATTAAATCTACTGTTATTTTCATACAGAATTATTTTGCGAATGGCAAGATTCTCACCTTTAAACGAGAGTCGGTTGGAAATGATTTTCAATTTTTTCGAACAATACGACATAAGTATGTTATTATAATATTACGAGGGCGGTCTGAAATGTTTCCCACCACAAAGATACAAGAGTCTTTATCTGAATGTTTTCTTTTGTTCTTCAACATAGTCCCCTTGTACAGTACACACTTTTCCAAGCGATGTTTTAATCTCTGTAACCCGTCCAAATAGTAATCAACGTTTTTCTCTGCAGAGTAGTGGTTCACGAAGGTGAAGTTTGCCATGTGACGAAAATATCTGTTTTCCGAGCGGAAGTTTTAGATAAAGGAACAAAGAGAAGTCGCTTGTTAAATTGTTACAACCGCTGAGGTGTGAGACGGTGTCTTGTTTTTGGTATAACAGAATTTTTTTTTTCTATAAACGTGGCAGTTTTTCTGGTTGTAAAGATGCTTGTTAGTTTTTCTTTTTGAAGGTAATCTATTAAAATAACTCCATTATTATCCGAAGAAACATCATTTTCTGAGTCGAAAAATAGTTTTTTTTCTTTTCTTGGAAGCAGTTCTCCTTATAGTCCACTGTTTGAACTATATTTTTGTTTCTGACGTATAGTGGCGTGTCAAAGTTTGATCTACAGTATTCAATTTGCTCCAAAACCTGGATTTATTGCGCCCAAACTATTCATTCGAACATGTTTTTGGCACCTAACGTGAGGACAGCTTTCCAATTCGCAAATGTTGATATAATATGTGACAAACAAGTTCTTATCTCATGTTCATTTCTGCCCTTTGTTTGAAGTTTGGCGATAGTCGGTAGTTGCATATTTTGGACGTCTCGAACGTTCATCGTCTATTAAGCTCTCAAGGCCACGTTTAAATTCAGTTGCCCCGAATTTCACTATAGTAAATGATGGTGCAGAGTCCCCATAGACAGACTCTAACTCATCTCCAATTTGTATAGGCGTATTGCATTTCGAAAACAAATATTCAATGACAGCTCGCTACTCGATTTTGTCTATTTTCACAAAAACACACACATCAACTCATTTCATAACAACAAATCCCTTAAAGTCTAACCTATAGCTCGAAAACCAATGGGTAAAGAAATTTTACGAATTTTTGATTCAAAAAAGTTCCTGTAATGTTTCCCATAACTGCTTCATAAAACCATCGAATTTGGGAAACTCTGTACACCAGACGGATACAATTCCCATTCTGAAATTTATAATCGTTTCAATCATTTTCAAGAACTGGGGTACCATATATTTGATCAAAATACTTCAATCGGTTCAGGAAACAACTTCAAAAGGTTATCACAATTTATAAAAATCGTTTTTAAAATTATTTTATGTTTATTCGAATGAATGTCTAATTCATGATATCGAGTAATAAAATGTTTCTGTTGAAGTCCGACTTCTCTTTGTCCGAAATAAAATTTTATAGTTCTGCATTTCATTTATTCGACGTATTTAAAAACATATTAAGTTCGATGCATAATGGAGCATTTAAAAGTAGCAATAAATTAGTATTTTAAGTATTAATATCCAGAATTTATGGATGCGCCAATAATACCAGGTACTGTCATCGTATTTTTCAAAGGTGGAATGGCATTAAATGAGCAATGTTAATGCCGAATAAATGGTGGATACTGGCATAAAGAACTGCGCTTATAACAACATTGGTAGTAAACTTTTAATGACTGAACCAGGGCATAAGGGTGTAGGGACCAAGAGGGATGTACGAATAAAATTCTAAATTTTTCATTTTCTTATTGCTACTCATTTTAGGAATACAGGGTATCCCATTTTCCATGTTTCAATTCGGCAGCTATGTGAAATATTGCAAATAGAGAAAAGTTTAATATAATATAATATATGAAAAATATCAACTGGATAAGATAAAGAAGACAAAAAAACTGAATAATTTTAAATGAAATCTTTCACATCTAATTACTGATATTATTGATGGATTTATTTCATGGAAATTCATTTTAATATTATTGAAATGAACATGAACAAAAGAACAATAATTGTGGTCTATGGACCAAACGAAGACGAATCAGTTTGTAAGATAATCGAATTTTAGGAACAATTAACAAAAGCTACGGAAGAAGCTGGGGGCAGTATTTATATTGAAAGTGACTTCAACGGAAGAGTAGGACAGCGAAATAATTATAGTATTTATAGGACAGTTTTAGGCAAACATGGAGTACACATAAGAAATAGCAATGGGACAAAACTACTAGAATTTGCGGTAATGAATAACTTGATAATTAGTAACAGTTTCTTCGAACACAAGAATATACATAAATATACGAGACAAGTAGAAAGTATAAACGAGAAATCGATAATAGACTACATATTGGTAGAGAAAAGCAATCGAAAAAATAATAGACGTTAGAGTGAGAAGAGGAGCTGAAATAGGGAGTGACCATTTTTTACTAGAAGCTTGTATCAAAAAGAAACTGAAAGACGACGGTAAAGAGATATCAGTAAAAAAAAGATTGAATATGAATCGATAATGGCTTCCAAACTCGCCTATCCAGAATACGCCAAAATTTTCGAGCGAACCATATCAAGAAAACTAGAAAATAGACAATATGAGTATTTCAAGACAACAGAGAGCCTTAGACAGAGGGGCGGGCTTAGTCCCCTGTTGTTTATAATATTTATGGATGAAATAATAAAAAATTGCTCGACAGAAGTGAGGAAAATCCAGATTGTATATAGAAACTTACAGTAAGTAGAAGTACCTAAAGGGGCATACGCGGATGATACAATGATAATAGCCAGCAATGAAAAAGATCTTCAGAAAAACTTGAATATATGGAACAGAGAATAAGAAAAAAGTGGTGTGAAAATAAACAAAGAAAAAACTAAGATAATGGTGATTGGAACAGAAAAGGAAGACATAAATATACAGATAGAGGGACAAAATAGAACAAGTGGAAAAATATAAGTAAGGAAACAAACATCGTGGAAATCAGACATAAGTGTTTCATTTTATTTATATTATTTTTGGCGACTAGCTTATCATTGATGATTGGTCTATTCTATACGGACGAAAAATGTCTACGCTATAGTTCGCCCATATGTAAGAGATGTAATTCTTAAACTATTTTATTTGCGTATTCAAAGAACAAAAATTCTAAGAATGTGTCTGGAATTCGTCTAACCGATCAGTGTCAAAAACATCAGTTCATCAGTTTTTTTGATAGCTGATTGATTTGAGTTCTTTATCATATCAAAAAAATTTTTAATAAATTTCAGTTCTCAGTTTTAATCATCCATAAACCGGAAAAATAATGGTAGCCAATTATCGGACATCCTATATACACCCTGAAAGGATACCTTCGCATCATTCCTATTAATGTGACAATAATTCAATTTCAATTTTAATTAGAACGATCATATCAGATAACCACGAACCACATCTCCATCTCATTCGTCATCTAAAACCTATTTGATGAGCGAGCGGGAAGTTTGGGGGAGAAGGAGAGCCGTTAACCCTCTTAGCTGTAAATCAGATCAACTGCTAGAAGGATTGTATTTAGTATATTTGTATTTAGAGAGGGCTACATCGTTGCTCTACCAGAGCCATCCTAAGTAAGCGCCGTGGGCAACGCGCTAAGAGTAACAGCACCGAATGGGGCCGAGTTTGAGATTCCATAATCCAAACACCCCCGAGCGATGTGATTTCATGGCCACACTTCAAAACAGCGGACCAATCAAAGTATTCGTAACTAACTTCCATAACCGTATATAATTAAATTCTTACGAGTAACTCATTAACACCAAATTACAACATTTGAATCGAGAAGAAAGCAGGATAACTAATCTAATTAGTGATTAAGAATGCTAATTTCATGGAAATACTGCGTTTAGATCTCCGTAGATTTCATTGATTGAACAGGTCGACTGTAGAAAGTTATTATTGAACCCCCTTACATATTACAAGATTAATTTCTTTCCAGTCCAATAATTAAATTAATTCGAAACCGTATTGGGTTATGTTATGTTAACTGAACTTGTCGAAACTCCTGAGGTTTGAGCTTCTTGTTTTCGAGTAAACAATAACATGAGCTGAATCCTGAATTATCTCGCTTACTTGTAAATTTTCGAAGATGTTTTGACGCATATTCCACAGATAGTTTTTACTAATGATACGACTAAATATTCCCGAAAATATTTCATTTTAGAAGTTACTTTCATTATCTTACTGCAAACCATTCTAGTGTTGACAGCCACTGACGGACAATGAAGTAATTTTATGAGGATTACGTTTTTTCTGATGATGAACGGAATTCTGGAAGCCACTAAATTTTTTTGTTCCTGCAAAAACATGATAACGAATTAAAAACTTTAATTTATACATTTCTATTAATTCATTCGAATGAATGAAAAGGGAAAATTCAGTAGGTGATAGTACAAGTCATTTGCAACAAAAAATGTCCCGTAACATTTTTTCGAAAAGTTGATAGTTATCGAGTTATTCAACACTTCTTGATTTTACGAAATGTTTTACTTCTCTCTATAAAAACAAGAATATCTCTGTTACTCTTACAGCTACATCGAATCTAACCATACCATCGGAAATTGCATTGAATTTTCTATAAGATAGGTAAGTATTTATGGTAAAAAAATTTGTATAAGGTGTTGTAAAAGGCTAAATGAGAAAGTTGTGAAATGAACAAAATTAGGGGTAATTTCCTGTTAGCTGTACCACTGAAAACTGATCGATAAGTAGCTGTTTTTTTTTTCGTAAAAACTACTACATTTAACTGACTTTCAAATGGTGTATCAACTTTTGAGCTAACTATTTCTAAAGCGCAAATACGTTATATTACTTAATGAAACATGAACAGGAACTAAAAAAATTAATAAATCATATTTCCACGAAAGAGATTTAAAAACTATAACAGCTGTTCAAAATGTCTTCCTCTCTCTTGAATGCACTTAACACATCTTTTTCTTAAACTATCAACTACTCTTTGAAGTTCAATGTGTTTTTAACTCATTTCGTTGCATCAGATTCGAATCCTTTCAATTAATTCTTCTCGAGTAATAAAGGGAATTCTATAAACGTTAGTCTTTCATGAGCCCCACACACATAAAAATCAAGCATCAAAGGTCAAGGCTTCTAGGTGGCCCGAATGGACCTATCCATTTCTCTCCAAATCTCTCTGTCATCCAGTTCTGGATCATTCTAGGATTATGAGTTGGGCAGCCGTCCATTTGAAACCAAAGGTGATGCTGAGTAACTATAGGCATCTCGACAGAGAGTGTGACATAGTACCATGAGGATTTTCTGTATGCCATATATGCGAATTTCCCAAATTTATCATACCAACTTTAATGAAAGTTGCCTCTTCCGTCCATAGAATTTTATCTGATCCCAAATCCTGTAATTTATTCATGTACCACGTACAAACTTGCAACCTCACCTCACTATCCACTGGCAATAGGTCTTGAACCTTACTCAAATGGTAAGGATGTAAATTTTTTCTTGTGACCTCTATGAACCGTGGAATAATGAAGTCTCAATGTAGCACCAATTCTTCGAGTACTTGTTGTAGGGTCCTCGCGAACAGCCTGCAAAATTGCAGGTGCTTGTCTCCATTGCTGAACATTTCCATCACCTTCTCTAATTCTTAAACCATTGAATGAACCAGTTTCACCGAAACGCCTAAACACTTCAACAAATGTCTTTCTGCAAGGTTGGTGTCTGTTTGGAAAGGACAATGCATACTCCGTCCCGTTGCACGGGAATTTCGATTCACGAAGCCATAAACAAATAACATATCTCGATATTCAATATTTGAGAAACTAGGCATATTTTCTTTTTTTGAAAAGAAAATGGAACCGTAAAAGGGAAAAATTAAACTTCAATTCATTAATTCATTGAATGAATTCATTGTCGAATTCTAAATATTTTATTTGTTTCAAAATCAAGTAATACAAGCTTGCTGTGATTTATTCATTCACGATTCTTTTTCTTAATTTCTTCTTCTAATCCGAGAAATATTAATTATTCCTAGTTAAACATTCAATATCCAGATATGTTATGTGTTTATCGCTCACTATTATTGAAAAGTCATTTGTGGAATTGAGCTCCGGTGAATGTTGTTACTCTTACTCTTACCCATGATAATGCTGGTAAAAAATAGTAAGCTCAATAGTTGATATACCGTTTGAAAGCCAGATGAATGTAGTAGTTTTTTCCAAAAAAGATGGTTACTTATCGATCAGTTTTCAGTTGTACAGCTAACAAGAAAATATCACTAATTTTGTTTATTATACAATTTTTTCATTTAGCCTTTTACAACACCCGGTATACAAAATTTTTACCATAAGTACTTACTTATCTTATAGCAAATTCAATGCTCTTTCCGATAGTATGGTCAGATTTGATGTAGCTGTAAGAGTAACAGAGATATTATTGTTTTCATAGAGAGAAGCAACAAACTTCATAAAATGAAGAAGTGTTAAATAACTGGATAATTATCAACTTTTCGAAAAAATGTTATGAGACATTTTTGATGCAAATGACTTGTACTATCACCTACTGAAGTTTGGCACCTTTAAAAAAGGCGCTCCCAAAAATCACCTGTAACGATAAATGATCCTAGAGATACAAAGTTGGACTCATGAGTTTTTTTTGCTAAAGAGTTGTATAATCATCGTAAGATTGAAACGATTTTATTAAATTTAATTGCATTTTAAACCATCGGCAGGTTTCATTTTGAATTTCCGTCATTTCTGAACTGTCAACATGAAAATTAGGAGAATTTTAATCATCGAAATAGTGAAAATTCACTACAAAACTGAGGAAATTATCGTGAAAACAGTTCGAAAAGTTCGTACTGCTTTTGGTCATCACCAAGCACTTACTCGCTCATCTACAGTGAATTTAATCCACAAATTTGAACGTTCTGAACAAGTTAGTGATGGTCAGTATCGAACGCGTGTTCATCTTGCCAAGTCTGCTGAAAATATCGCCGCTGTAGCTGATAGTGTGGTTGAAAAGCAAAATTTGTCAATTTCAAGACGATCACAGGAACGGGGCATCTACCCAACCACTTTTCACCCTAATGAAAATCTCTATCTTGATCTGCACATCCATCCCTATAAAGTGCAGTTTACACAAGAATTGAAGCCAAATGACCACGAGCAACGCCGTATATTTGCTGACTGAGCGCTGGAAATGCATTGTCGAGATCCTGCTTTTTTGAACCGAATTATTCTGAGTGATGAGGCTCATTTTCAACTGTCTAGGTATGTCAATAAACAAGTGCCCCATTCGGGGCTACGAAAAATCAAAAAAAGTACCCAAACAACCTTTTCATCTAAAACGATTGACTGTTCAGTGCGGTTTTTAGTCGGGAGGTGTCATTCGGGCCATATAATTTTCGAAAATGAGGCTGGCGTAAACGTTGCAATGAATGAAAACCGAATTAGATGATCTTGGCTTGCAGAATGTTTATTTTCAACAAGATGGCGTTATGTGCCACACAGCTGGTGAAACAATAGATCTATTGCAACAACAATCTACTGAACGTACGGTGTCTTGAAATGGAAACGTGAATTGGTCCCCCAGATCATGCGATTTAACAAAATTAGACTTTTTTTGGGACTACGTCAAAGTTAAGGTCTGCGCCTCTCAAAGACATTATTCGAGCTGTTATATGTGAAATAGTACCGCAATTATGCTAAAATGAAATCAAAACTTCCTTCAAAGAATGACCATTCGTGAAAAGGCCCGAGGTGGACACTTGCCAGATATCGTGTTTCATTATCAGCATAAGAGTTTGTACTTTGTGTTAAAATAAAAATATCACCCATTTTCTCAAATAAATGGCGTTTTTTTAGGTCTTGAAAATGAAACCTGCCGATGTAAGACCCTTACAAACTGAAAAGCATAATTCGATTTTCTGACAGGTATGTAATAAATTCTACCAGAAGATGAGCAAATAAACGGCACCAATTAGAAAAGAATTGTTGATAGAACTTGAAAGGTTCTTTCTTCAATAGTTCATGTAAATTTTGGTTCTCAAAATAGAATTCAGACGACTTGAAACATAGCCCATCAGCATTGGCGGCAAGACGGATGACAGATTGTAAACGAGTAAATGAAATCATACAAAACATGCGAGAAGTTTTGGTTTAACAGGTTTCGATTCCTTCGACGACCCGATCCAGTTTCGAACAAAAAGATCGTCCAATTTAAACAGGTGTGTTACGGCCATAAACGTAAATAAATTTCGACTAATTCGAAACTAATTTCAAATACAATGCCCCAAAGAAATTCCCGATCGATTTTGGACGATTATTATTTTTGAACCAGCCAATCAATGGCACCGTGTTATTATAGCGTATTAAAGAGAACCATTAATGAAAATGGAGAAAAGAATCGGTTCGGGACATTGAATTAATTTTCAACAATAATAACATGCCTACCTTTCAGAAAAAAATGTGTTATGGCTTTTATTATACTCTCATACCAATCTGACTGATAGGTGAAACTTTTGGAAGCGTGGTACTCACTTAATCCTTTTTTGAATGAGGTATCGGTAGTAGTACCTGCTTCTATACTACTATATTGCTTCGGAATAACGTGTTTTCTGATACAATAATATAGAAATGAGAATTTTTCGATGAATCTCTTGACAATCCCAAATTTCAAATTTCTAATAGCAGCCTATAAATATTCTTATAATTTTGCATGTAGTTCCCCATATTATAAGTGAATTATTTCATTAAAATTACAATTAATGAATCAACATTATACAAGTTCAAACCCTTTCAGAAGGTTCATGGTACAAAATGTTTCCAACTTTTATCCCTTGAATCAGAAGTCATTACTCGAACATAAAAGTCTGTAGGTTTTGAGGAAGCAAATATCGAAACTATTTCAAATACTCATAAAAATCTAACTAGTAGGAAAGATAAATCCATCATCGAAAATGAAGAGTAGAAAATCACCAAAAATATTATTTCTCATGAAGGCAGATGATGCTTCTTGTTATGTCTATGATTTTCGTGAATGTTTGGCCTTTAGTACGTTAGAATTCAAGTCCCCAATAATAACCTGCTAACATTCCTGGACTCCACTACTCTCGATAGCACTTTTCTACTAAGGAAATGTCCTGATGAAATATCCTTTTTGTTCGTCACCCACAACAACTAAATTCCCGGGAAAGAAGCATATGCATTTCTAAAAACATCACATCCGAAACCTCACATAAAATTACGAGCTCATTGATTAAGTCTTTTTTCAATAATAAAAACAAGTAATGTGTTTTTAGGAATTTTACTTAATAATTGGGATTCGTAACGTGTTTTACTACACCGTAGCTTCTTCAGACGAATGAATGTACAGAAATTATGACAACTATATATAGATAAGAATAAGAATATAAATACAACTGTTCTTAAGTAATTAAAAGCTTATTGGGTTGCTTCTTCTTAAGTGGTTATTGATGACAGGTATTTCCAATAAAATTAAGGAATAGATTGCTCCCCGAAAAGATTCAATAGAGGTGAAGGGCTTAAATCGACTTGTTCATTGATGAGTGTTTGTGCTTGTTGATCTCTAAAGTTTCCCAAAGATCTACTTTCCAATATTTATTATCTGTATGCAAAATTTCAAAAAGTGGGTAGAAAGAGAGATTATTTTCTAGGAGATGATTCGCGAAATTTGAATCTGATTTTTTATTTGAAAAACTTTTAAGTTCCGATATTCTAATATTAAAATTTCTGTGTTTCAATCATTGCAATTCGATCTATGAGCACCAGATTTATTATTTTTATTTGATTATATATATATATATATATATATATATATATATATATATATATATATATATATATATATATATATATTCCGCTTTATGGTTTCCTAGAAACTTTTCGACAACATTTACGAAACGACTTTCTCCTAATCATTCAGCTTTCCATTGAAGTTTGTATCCTTCATTAGTTTCTGTACTTATGGACCAACAAATATTTCCTCCTCAATTTTTGCCTCGCTGAGTTTGGATAATTTCTCGTTCAGATATAAAAATCCTCTGCTTTAGGCACAGCTTTTACAAATGTTTCATAAGGATAACTTTAAATGCAACGATGGTAAAAGTATGTCATCAGGCTTCACTGAAGGATCATTTTTAAAATTCTTCTGCTCTGAAATAAGCGCTTCACGCTTGGGCCATACTTTCTTTGTGTAATAACCTTTTTCTGTTTCATTCGCAAAGGAAACAGCAATATTTCGTATAACCAAGTTGTAGCCCAAGCAACAGAGCAATGACTTTTAAATCTCAACAATTTTCCGAAACTCGTTCACTGTATTCAATTTTTTCAACAAGAAAGTTCAAGTTTTCATAAATCTCTTTCATATCAGAACCATGGGCAATCGGCACTGAAGGATATTTGTTACCAAGCCAGTTTTTGAGGAATGATTGGTTGAAATTAGGTCAGAAATGAATATATAGCTATCATAAGAAACTGGATATGAATAAATGAATAACTGAAAAAATAATGAATGAAAAGTATTGAACTTTACATTTTGATTTTAATTGTTTCCAAAAATATCGAATATGGAATTGTTCGACAACTGTACCGATTTGATTTCTTTCTTGTAACTAAATCACATTAAAAACTAGAAAATCAAATCTGAATAAATTCGTCTGAGTATCTCAGTAATAAAATGCATACATACGTCGACTTGACTTTTGAAAAATGATTCCAGAGATTGTTGAACTCGAATTAATCACCTTGAGCAAATATATACTTCTCGAAACTAATTCCCTTTATCTCTTAGTGACTTCATTAAAAGTAATTTCTTGACTACTATGGTCACTCAGCGGTTTAATAATCCTCATAAAATTTAGGTTTTCAAAGATGTTTATGCCGACATTAATGAAGAAACTACCTGTTTAATGTACATGAAACCCGATCATCTGTAGTAGTAAAATGACATTTACTTCGTAAATTTACCATTACTAATACACTACACTTAATGGAATACAATTTTGAATTGATGTTTTCCATTTTAATCGATAGAATTCGAAATGAAAGTAATTTCAATAACCGTTTCATCTGCAATGAGGAAACTCGACGATTTCGCGAGAAAATCAGAGAATTAGAAAATAAATGGTCAATTTTTTCCGATCTTATCATTGAATTGGAATATCGCTACAACTTTCTCTATTTTAAAGGAATGCTTTCTTCATCATATCGTTCTGGTATTTCTAAGAGGGATGTCTTTTCAATTTTCGGTTATAGAGACCGCCACTTATCAAATATCAAAACTGACAATTACGATTCATCTGTTGTTGACCTAAAATAAAAGTTTTAATTCAATAAGGAATGTGACCTAACCTAAAGCGAATAGTTGACAAGTTAGTTGAAAAATAGTATTAAATCGAGTAACGTTTTGCACAATAATTTTCGCAGATAACTTTCTCAATAAGATGGTCCAGTTAAGTAGATTCATGATGCTACTTCAAAAAGAATCTGGTATAGAGAACGGAGGTTTTTATTAGTGATGATCCAAGGGTAGGTAGATCCAGAACGTCAGTGATGACATATGCAAGGTCATCAAAGAATATTGCATTCGACATTTCTCACAATCAAACCTTTAATGCTTAGTTTCTCCTGATCTGTTCACCGCAAAATAGAAATATCAGTCTCAGATATACTTATACGAGCCATAAAATTAACGTCAGACGCTTTTTTGCTGTTCCATTCGAAGAAAAGTCGTCGAAATTCGGTTTCCAAAATGATGGTCGTGACATTAGTCTCAAAAACGGATCACACAGTCAAAATTCCTTTTCAAAATCAAAGAAATACGACTACCACTTGAAGGCTAAGAGGTGAACCCATTGGAAGACCTGAATTTTGTTTAAAGAATTTAAATTGAAATTGAAAGTAACTTTGAGATAGTCATATTTAAAGAATATTGCTAAATTCATTAGTGATATATGGCGGTGTGTTAGACTCGGATAAGATATCTGTAACAAGGGGAAGACACTCATTCGTTGGAATGTTCGGGAACATATTTTTGACATCGAAAGAGACTAACTTAATATCTTGGAAGATTGTGAGAATTGAAAGTTTATGTATAAGATCTATAGAATTGGAGATAGTGTATTGTGCTTGAAAATTCGAGAGGTTTAGAAATGTTTAATTTTTCCTTATGTAGTTTAATCAATCCGTACATTTTTGGAGCTTGAACATTCATTGGAATCAGTTTCCTCTTCTCCCATTCTGTGTGTGCTAGGTGTTCTGACAAACTTAGCTCTTCTTTGATTTCTTTTGTGTTAGGTTTGATCTTTTGGCATTTCGGTTATTTTCATTGTTTTCAGTACATTCTGCATCTTTTCTTCGTCTTTATTGAGGCATACTATACTATTGCCTTTGTCAGCTTTAGTCATTATGAGATCTTCGGCTTGGATTTTGCTTGATATGGACTTTATTATTTTCAACTGATTCTCATTGTTAGTTCTAATGTCAGATTTTCTGATAATTTCTGCGAGTTTGTGTTTATGGAGGCTTGGGTTGGTGATGATATCTTTATGTTTTTGGATGGCTCTGCTTGCACTCCAGTTATTTCCTTGTCTGTTTTGAATTTGTCGTTTTCCGAGGTGAATTTTGGTCCTTTGTTCAGCACATTCAGTTTGCTGAACAAATAACAACATCCCACAACATTTTCTAAATACAATCATTAAACGCAAAGAACAAAGTATTACCTCTCAATTACTACATAGCATCGTAGAAACCCCGGAAAAAGATACACTAGTCTCGAATACACCGTGGAACTGTCTAATAAAATCAGTAACTTCTTTTCTAAATTGAACATAACTATTTCATTCTCAAGCGGCCCAAACTTAAGCAGATTATTATTCAATGCCAAACAAAAGAACTATAAATTCAAGCAATCAGGAATTTATCAAATCAAATGCAATGAATGTCAGGTAGCCTATGGCGGACAAACAGGGAGAAGTTATGAAGCTAGATTCAAGGAACATATTTCCTCAGATAAAAATTCGCCAATATTTGAACACATAAAATCAACTAACCACTCGATATTATTGAACAATCTTAGAATCCTTCATAAATGTACCAAAGGGAGAGAGATGAATTTGTTGGAAAGTTTGGAGATTAACAAACTATGCAAAAACCCACAATTTATTACTGTCAACAGCCAACTAGAGCATAATGGATCCCCACTACTCAATATTTAGGATAAATTACATTCTGTACTTGTGCTTACCTACTCATGTATTATATTGTTATTCACTTGAAAATGACCGTAGGGTCGAAACCGGTCGTGATTATTGAATAAATTCTGGAAAAGTGACTAAACTGTCTCATTTCGTTTTACTTTAAAAATGAATTTCCACAAAATAAATAAATCATCAATACCATCAATTCAAACTTACCTGCATCTCAAAAACGACGAGAACCATGATGACCCTGAATATGTATTTTCACAAAAAAGTACCACAGTATTGTGAAAACCGCATTCCTCTATCTCTCGTATCAACGTAAATATAATTCAAACGTATCAAAAATGGGACACCTGTACTTGCAAATGTGATAAAGACAGCTTTACACCAACGCAATATGGTTCCTCTACCATCCCTATAACAATGAGATTTTAGGTTGTTCGTTAATCATTTTTAGAATATTTGGTGTGCTGAAAAAATATCTCATTTATATAGCCATCATTTCGAGTTCAATTTTCAGGGTTTATGCAAAAATTAAGAACGATTTGTACTTGTGAAATAAATTATGTCTATTTCAATCAATTCAAACAAACATTTTAATCTGATGTATTTTTTATTAGATAATTCAATGGACAACTTTCAATATCTTGTATAATTTCGTTTTGCTATATCGATAGGAAATTATTAAACAAATTGGTAAAAGTAATTACCTTGTAGGCGGACAATATAAACTGTTCTCAATGAACCATTGCTAGTGGCTACTGAAAGTTGTTGTTTGCTACCGAGAATCGCCATCGTTAACAAAAAATATGACAGGTCTGATTTTGCAAATAGCTTCAACGTCTTCATTATACTTTCCAGTATCAATTCTAATTAGAATATATTGTATAGGAGTATCTGCAATGAAAATCTATACGCTCTGTATGTATTATCGATTTTATCCGAATATCGTGGCAATTCATTTTATTTAACAATGTCACGACATTGTCATTGACACTTCGTACCAGGAGGTTGATTATATTCAGTTTGTTTCTTTTGAATTGTAGATCTTTCGAAGTATGGCTAACAAGATTTCCGGAGAACGATAATGTAGATTTTATCATGTAGAAGAGAATACTTCTGAATTATTTGTATTATATTTTCGTGATTATAACTTCGAACTATAGTTCTCAACACTTGATGAGTATCATACTTTAATTGTGAACGCTAAACGTGGAAATAATTGAATGTTTTATCAAGTTACCACATGATGCAATTGTACACTTGTCAAGACAATAGAAACCACTTTTATTTTGTCTTTTATCTCTTCTATACACTATATGGAGCTACATTATGGTCTCCTTGGTCTCAAGACCTCAACTGTCTAGACTTTGTTATTATATATCCCTATAAAAGATGTAAATGAACTGAAAATAGAATAAGAAACTCCTGTAATTTTTATGAAATTCTCAAGTATTTCTCTTTCTACATCTATTGCATTAATTATTACATTTCAGTTGATAAATTTCGCATTGAACGTTAAGTCATTTATAAAAAAATATTGATATATTTTATGCACTCAGTGATTTCAAATCAAAGATGTCCGATTTTCTTTTATTAATTTAATCAAGCTAATATCGATAATCTTCCTTGGTAATTGTAATAATAGATTCCAAGTTTATTGGTTGCAGATATGTAAGATTACGAAGGAAAAATGTTTTTAACTGGAATAACAAAACCAGAATATCTCAATTGAGATAGTCATTACTGCTTTGTGAAAACAGTTTGGGAGTAGAACACTCCCGAAAAAAAAACTGACTTGTGTGAGTAGGACTCGTGCTCCAAGGGTTGCGTAGAGGGTATATGAATATCTGATTCTGATCGAGTATGTTTACTTTCTTTTCTGAAAAATCAGTCCTCAAAAAATTTTTTCTTATATGCTGACATAGTGGATCTTACTGCCGGTAAAAAAAACTTCTATGGGAAGTACCGTATAGTTTTGTGTTGTCTTGAAATATGCGATAATATTGACTAAAAAGTTTGATTTTTTCAGGTGTCACGAATTGTAGACTTAATATTCGGTATCTATTTCAGGTTGATCCCTTCGCGTTCCTGAGAAAAGATGAATAAGTTCATTACTCCAAAGAAAAAAACTGTTTCGAATTTCAAGTTTATGGAATTTTTTCCTTTATCCGTGCTGTATTACATTGCTTGTTGATTGAATTTATGTTTCTATTTAAACGGGAAGAATTCATTACGGTTTGATCCAAATAGGAGTGTCAAAATATGCTATAAAATGCAACATTATCGGCCGTAATTCTCGGTTGCGTTCACCTAGAAGGATGATTTTTTACAGCTCAATGAGATTGTCGACTCGAATATTTGGTGTTAATTTCAACTCTTCCCTGCAACTGTTCCTGCTAAAAAAGTATTGGCAGACAGACATACAGACATTGAAGTGATCCTACAAGGCTTCCGTTCTTTCTTTTGTGATATAAAACCCTAAAGACTGAGAGCCTGCAGTTGTAGGAGAAAGGTAGAATACAAAATTGTGTAGGACTGCAGAAAATATTGAATTTCAATTGAGGATGCTAACGCATATTTTCACGAAAATTCCAATTCTTATTTTCAAAATTGAATCGTTTAAAAAGCTATGTTCATAAGAATTTTTTCTCCAAACTACTGGAACACCGCTTCAAATCTCAGTCAAGTATAAAAATGAGAAATCTACGAAACTCATTGTGTGGACGTGCGAATCATTATTATCTACAAAAGTTCCGTCGATTTGTGGTTGAAACCTTTAGGAAACTTCGTTAACTAAATTGCGATCTGGCGTATGTGAGATGTGTAAGTATAATCTCAAGTTCTCCCTCGGAAGTGCAATAACATAACTTTATTCTCCTGATGGCGGAGGGGAAACTGTCTCTGAAACATATAAAACGGCGTTACTTATTTTTCTTTACGGGTTGTTCCCAATAAGTTACCGAACCAATTTGCATACGTAACTAGGCCTTGGTTTTCCACTAGATTACAATGTATTCTTATCACATATTCACGCTGGAGAGAAATAGAACACAGGAGAAGAGATGTGTTGTTAATATTATAGTATATGAATGTTTAAGTAACATTGTTAACGCAGATAATACAGAGCGTCCCTATTTCATATGAAATCGATCTATATTTCATTTCAATATACATATATTCGTTCATGTGTGAGACTTGTTTGAAGATGAAAATCATTATTTTGGAAAGTTGGCAACTTTGAATACATGCCCTTCCTCGAAAATCTGAACCCTCGCTACGATCATTTTAGAATGTATGAAATTGATAAGAAAACAAACCTCTAATATATCGGATGTCCACGATTTTATGTGACCGCTGACAACTTCGTTAATTGAAGAGACAAAATGGCGACGCGTCAAGAATAATAATCAAATGAATCTGTTCTCTCATACTATTTTTGTGCTCTAGGAAAATAAATCATTGAGAAGAGGTGAAGTGAGCGTCGAAGATGATGCACGGCGCGGGTGACTGAATAAGTCTGTCATCGAAGAAAACTTCGAGAAAGTCTACAAAATAATTTTGAATGAACATAAAGTAAAGTTGATTGAGGTAATTAAGACTCTTATGTCATCAAAGGAACGTGTTATACATACATTTTTGGACATGAAAAAGCTGCGTGCAAAGAGGGTGCCGAGCGTGCTTATAATAGATCAAAAACAACGTTGTGATGATTCAGAGTAGTGTCAATTACAATGGCTGGAAGCAGGATTCACCACTACACCCAAAGTCCAATCTACTGTCAGCCAACCGGACTGGACGTCAAGAACCACAGCCAAAGCTTTGGAAATATGTAACAGTCGGCTGCTAAGATTATGGCTTTAGTATTCTCGGATGCGCATAGTATTATATTCATCGCTATCCTCAAAAGAGGCCAGACTATCAATAGTGAATCTTATTTAGTATTATTCGAGCGATTAAGAGATGAAATCATGATGAAAGGGCCTAATTTGAAAAAGAAAAAAATATTGTTACATCAAAACAATGCGCCGTGTCTCAAATCAATGAAAACGATGGCAAAGTTATATGAATTGGGCTTAGAATTGTTTCTTCATCCACCGACATTTCCAAATCTGGCCTCGACTTCCTGTCAGTAGATTTCTCGCTGGATCAAATTCAGCACGGATGAAGAGGTGATCGAAACTGAGGCCTTCAGTTAGATATAAATAAAAGTAGGAAAAATTTGATTTTTGCAGCGTTTCCATTAAAATTATTCCGCTTTTCACGCGAAGAGGGAGCATAATGAAGAAACCTAAAGAAAGTCAACCAGATATGGCGTTTCTATTCTCAGTTATCAATGAAAACTTTCATCCCTCTTCCAGGCAATATAGTAATAATTCATCGAGTTTTCCGTTTCAACGGACAGCTTTTCCAACTTTTCTTTGCATGAAAACCTAACCTAAAGTATCAGAAACAAACGAAATCTAGCTAAATCAATTCAACTGTTGTCGAATGGACTGTATTTCATTTTCATTCAAATAAACTTCCTTAAGTTTCGTCAAATTCATCTTAAGTTATCACTTTTTCCAATTTACCTCATATTTGAATGACATATGCGATTGCAGTTAACATAAATTGATTAAATTGATTCAACCAATAAGAATTACAATTCTAAAACAAAAACTTCAACTCTGTAAGTGTATGCAAGTAGCTTTCACACTTTGAAATCATTTTATATATCATCAAAATAACTTCCCAAGCATATTCATGTCTTCTATAAAGAGTTAAAACAATATATCCCTTCAATATCAGTACACGAAACTGATCTGACACCCTATCGACACATTTCCGATACCAGTAATGCAAATAAATGTTCCTCATATATGTACATTCGCATTAATTTTCACGAGATAAGCAAACAAACAATCAATTTAGAATAATAGGATGGAAACAAAAATTGCTGCACTGACCAGTGCTTGATTAAATGCATTGGTTTCAGCATATCAAAAACTTTATTGACAGTGGCGTAGAGTTATTCAATATACGAATAATAAATGGAATGAATTCTCTCTATTACACCCTGATTTTACATTGTATGAATAAAATCTGGAAAATGAGTGGTTAAACAATTTGATACGATTTTACTGAGTATTACAGAATACCAAAATTTTAGAAAATGTGTTGTTAGTTCAGAGTATAGGGTTCGTTTGATAAGTTCGTTGAATTTTCATGGAATGCCACTACAATCGAATCGTTAACGTCATTTCATTTTTGAACGCCAAATTGTATTTCTTTCTAGTTGTAGAGCAGTTGTTAGAGAAGCAAAAAACGACAAAATCAAAAGTCATGCAATGAAGTATTTTTTTTATCCTTTGACGTGCTCTATTTCTGCCTTTCGGCTAATGACGGAAAGGGGGAATTTTGTCACCTCACTTACCCGGGAATTCTGCCGAACCCCTCTTGTGTCGAGGGAAGGGATCTTTAATGTTCAACACGTCTCTGTTAGACAGGTCCGACAGGTTCACATCTCCACCGAAAGATGGACACGAATCCGAATATTCGCAACGACTTTGTGGGGATTGAACCCAGACAACTCTGCGCTGGGTACGAGCGTCATGTCCTCCACGCAACCAAGCCGGCAAGTCGGTATATTTGGGAGCAGGGGTTAAAACAAAATTTAAAAAATAAACACTCGAAATTGGGGCGCAAAAAAGTGTTTCATTAAGATACGAGTTAGTTCTAGAATTGATTCTTCAACTACTCTTTTCTCCTAATTCAGTCGATGTTTTGGCACGGTGAAGTACGAGTCTTTGTCTTTTGTTTTTTGACTTTTTTGAAAAGTTCTGAGAAAACAGGAGCCTTATATACGAAAAATACTTCAAATCAAGTTGGCGTTTAATTGAAATAAAAAAAAATCATTGTTATGGAGTATTCAGAATATTTTGTTTTTCAGTTGAGAGGTGAAGGTTTCTAGAAAGATAACATACAGAACCATACAGAGGAACTCAGATTGAAATAATGTTGGTTGAAAAAAAAATTAAGATGATTCCGGACTAGTTATTCTCTTAAAAAAAGTGTTTTAGTGCGCCAAGAAACTTGTGACTATTTTGATAGGTCCAAATCCATCAGAAAGATGGAAAACTGCACGAAACGTGACGAAAATGAACTAAAATGTTAACGTTAAACGTGCCCACCAAGTTTAATAATATGGAACAATTGACAGCTTTCAGAATAAATTGTAACAACTCATAACAATATAACACAATGTGTCGAGTCAAGTATTCGTAAGTAGCTAGATCTCTGATTGTTTTCCTTGGGTCGTCGTCAAAAAAACATCATACAATAGTATTGATATTTATTTTGTGGAATCCATTTCGAATCCTGGAAATAAAGAACGCTTTTAACAGTTTTTCGCGTTTAGTTGTTAATTACAAGACCGGTTTTGATCATTTGGAAAATTAATGGTACAAAGATGAATATTTGTTGAATTAATTATTACTATCATCTCATAAAAAATAAAATGAAAATTATGTTGAAATATCATAAGCATGTTGCGACACTGACCAAGCTCTCCTCTTATCTTATTCGTATGTTACGTTGCCTGCTACATCGATTTAATGTAAGCAAATACTTGTAATGGATAATATAGACTATCGAGTGAATTATTCACAGCATATCCTTTTATGTCGCTGGCATATAATTATTTTTTTAGACGCTATCAAAGAAGCCGCAGGATTCTAACACAATGGAGTTCCAGAATATTGAACTTAATAAATGTATTGTGAATTTGAATAAATTACACACGTGTTCGATATTCATCTGGATTTTTCGATATATATGTTCAAACCAATCCTTAACATTTCATAGGTGAAATAAATAACTATTTTCTTTCATTGAAAATCTGTATAAAGGAGAACTATTCAATTTTTTCTATTAAGAGCATGGCAGATTAGGGCTTCAGTAAAATGATATCGGTGAATGGAATCACAGTAATTTTATCTTTGTTAAGATAGTCGAAAGTCATCTCGTATTATTCAAATAAAATCTAACTAGTTGCGTCTTGTAAAGCCATATTATATTATATATTATATATATATATGATATATATATATATATATATATATATATATATATATATATATATATATATATATATATATATATATATATATATATATATATATATATATATATATATATATATATATATATATATAATTCAAACTAAGTCACTTAACTTATTCAGAAGATATTGAATTATATGCCGGAACTAGATCTCATTTGGAAAGTCTACTTTCAACTACTTTCTATTGAAAAGGGACAGATCTCCTCTGATTATATAATGATTTCCAATATCGTAATCGAGCCCAATGCATCAAGGAGATACATATAAATATTTTGGATTTGTTCAAGAGAAGACAATTAACCAAAGCAGCACTAAAGGAAACATTAGAGGTTTATATTACAACAGACTTAGAATTATCATCAAGAGTCATTTAACTAGTGTAAACCTTTTCAGAGCTATCAACTCCTCTGCAGTTCCTATTCTTACATCTTCTTTTGGAATTATTAAATGTTCTCAAACTGATCTAAATGAATTACAATATCAAACGAGGAAAATGCTTTGTAAATATCATAAGCACCACCCAAAATCAGCTATTCAAAGAGTTACACTATCTAGACATCTTGGAGGTCGTGGTTTAACTGATTTAAACAATCTTCATAGTAAACACATTTTTTATCTACGTTCCCAATTTCATGAAAAACAGAGAACGTCTACATTACATGATATTGTTGTTGCTTCAGATTATAATCTCACACCTCTGAACTTGACAATGCAAAAGGTAGATTTTGATATACTTGATAATAATTCTGAAAGAGAAAGTTCGATGCCCAAGGAATTACACGGAAAGCATCCTAAAGAATTGAAGAATGATTATATTGATGAAATCGCATCAAATAGATGGTTAGTATCTGGAGAATTGTTCGCTGAAACAGAAGGCTTGGCAATTGCGATCCAGGATCAGATTGTTTTCACGAGGAATTATAGAAAACACATCATCAAGCAAAATATAGATGATTCTTGCCGTAGATGTTTTTGTTCTTCAGAAATAGTTTTTCATATATTATCATCTTGCTCAGTCCTTGCATCAACAGATTATTTAGAAAGACATAATACCGTCGCTAATATTATTCATTTTAATCTAGGAATTAAACCTGACCTCATTCCCAAAAGAAAAAATGTTACAAATATGAACCTGAGATTATTTGTGAAAACGAGAAATATAAACTTTATTTTGATAAAACAATTCTATGCAACAGAGCTGTAAAACACAATAGGCCAGATATCATTCTTACTGATAAACAGAATCGAATAATATATATAATTGATATTGCTATATCCGACACACATAATATACAGAATAAATACAATGACAAAATTTCTAAATATATGAAGCTTGCCGACGAGATTAAAAAATGTGGAAAATGAAAAAATATTTATTCTACCAATAATTATTTCTACAACAGGTGTTACCTAAGAATCTTCACAAAAATATCGTGATTATAGGTCTAAAGAAAAATTTATTTGAACAGTTACAGAAGATAACAATCATCAAATCTTGTAATATTCTTCGTAGGTTTCTTTCCGAAAAAATAATGAGGTAGAGTCATAGGTTTCTCTTTAGTTCATACTGCTCAGAATCTCATTTCATATTTTATTTATTTGTATATATAAATTTATTTATAAATAGTTGACAATTTATCATATTTATATTCTATTCGATCGTTCATCACTTCATTGGATTAATGACTTATTTTTCTAGGATTGAATTTGTTTTCTTCTATTGAGAAAGTTCTATCTCTAGCTGATGCTTCCCTGTTTTTTCCTAATCCATCTTTTCCATTCACTGTAAGCATTCCCATGTCTCTTTTCATCTATCTCCAATTCTTTACAGGGCACTCTTTGGTAATGTCTCTTGACTCAGTGATGTGTCAAGCAAAAGTAACAAAATGGGTAAATTTTTTGGAAATAACGAAATTATGGGAACAATTATACTTTGTTCATATTATTTCGCATAGAAGTGTAACAAAGTTTCAGTATTTTATTACATTCGGCATGATTCCATAAATCATGGATTCTGATTGGGATAGATTATTCTTTTTTGAATAGGTTATCATCTAGTTACCTAACACTTGCCATGAGAGATTGTTGGTATAAATTAGTCGGCGTGAAGAAACCGATTGATAAGCAATGTTCGAATATTTTTTAAGGTTAGGTATTTCTGCGATCAATGCGACCTGCAACTGCGTAGACAACGATTTGCACTGAACGCTATCAGAACCATAAACTTTAAGTACCACGTAAACCTTTTACAGTGCCTTGTAGTCATGCTTTGACCACCACATCGCATACATGAATTACTAGAATGAAATCGAATCCCTTTTACGTATATGCCACGAGATAAAGATATTTGGTTCATTGTACGATTTGAGGAGGTTCTTTTTATTGACAATTCTTGAATTTCATAAGAACGGAAACATGAAATTGAAATGATAAAACAAAAAACACATTGCGTTTACTTTTTAAGATCTACACTCAGTTATTAATTCTTCCGTAATTAAATTATAGTTTTTACGTAAAAAGATACAAAATAAGATTTCAGTAGGAGAGAATATATGCAGGGTGTTCGCGCTAAAGGGCTATTAGTATTTGGAGAACGGGTTATCGATCAATTTCAAATTTTGGGATAAGAGTATAGGGATATTGATCTACAATTTGGAATTGCTTTCAAGGCGATACCTCCTTCGGTTATGCCGGAAATCGTCTATAACGTTGATGTTTTAAATGGGATGGTGGTTTTTTTTAATTTTTTTCATTAAAGGGCATCTTTTCTCAAGGGTTAAATGAGAATATTATGAATTCATTCATCATTGAACTTGCAGAACATTTGACGAAAAGTACCCAAATTCGAGATGAATTTGAAGAAAACGATTTAGAAAACTACATTAAAATTTTGTCACTCATGAAATACAGAAAATTGAAATGAAGTAAAATTTCAGAAAAGAAGATTAACAACGTGGTGAAAATGAAATCGAATTGAATGTTCAAATATTTCAACTTTATTTTCTGAATCTTTTTCAATCCGCTAGCGCACTTATTAATAGTACTTTTTGCACTTAATTGGGATCGATGCTATCAAAGGCACGTCTCACTTATAATTCGAGATCCTACCGCGAATTTTTCGTCGAGAAATGAAATTCGTTCTTTAGTTACCTCCATAGATAAAAATCTAAAGGGATAACATCCGAAGATCTTGTAGACCAATCCCCTGAATCCAGTCTTCTTACCCATCGTGAAAGAAGCAGCATAATTCTTCCGATACCTGAGATGTGCAAGGGGTCGGAGTACCACAAATTGGTAACTGTTGGTAAGACATGCATTTAAGGGCAGATTGTCCAGGAATCCCGAAACAATTATGGTTAAAATCTCTTAATATTTTACACCATTCAAATTTTCTTCATAAATTGAATATTGACATTGGTTTTTGAACAATTAAAATGAAAATGTTGAAGCTAAAACCATGTTGGAAATTTCTCTTCCGTGTTTGATGTCCCAGATAAGAATTATGCAAATTAAAGAAACCTTCTCTCAAAAATTGAGACTCATCAGTCCATATAATGTTTTGTAAGAAGCCTGCTTTCTTGAATTTGAATCATGAACATTTCCCCCCAGATATTTCGCTTCCTCCACAACCGGAATAAATACTCTACTGAAGATAACGGGAGATACGAATATCCTCATATTCCTAGTGAATAGCACCATAACAGTTTTCTGGGAGGTTATACGAAGGTTTTCTCACTCACGCCCTCGTTGATAGCTTAAATAGCCTCCTTCAGCCTGATGTGATCTCCATCAGCCTGAATGACTATATTGCCAGCGTACTCTTAAACATAAACATCCAGTGCGCCGATTATTGCAAGTATATGATCAAGCAGTAGAGACCACAGCAAAGAGGATAGTACTCCTCCCTGAGGGCAGCTCCTACCAGACTCAAAACTGAATTTAGCATGTATCTAATCAATTTCTCAATAACATTTTGTTCTTTTCTGGTTCTCGCAGCTCCAATAGTGCTGCAATATCCTCGTGGACCACATACCATCCATCCAACTAGATTATTGAGTGCTGGATCAGTCCATTTACCTTATAAAAAGCATTCTGACACGCACTCCATTTAACACCTTGTCCAAGATTTTCAGAAGGAAATACATGAGACTAATCGGTTAGAACAATTTAGGCTGTGATTTCGATTTACCCTCCTTAGGTGTGTATACAAACCTAACCTTCCGCCAGCTGGTCGGGTTTACATTCCAGGTCAGATTCGATTGATGGAAGGAGGATGTCCACTCCCTTGTTTAGCAATCAGGCATGATACTATCCTCCCTAGGAGTCTTAAATGACTTAAACGAGTGGATCGCCCACCTAATTGCTCCGGCATGATGATAGTTTTGGCGTTCTTTCAATAGCCCTTTTTTGCAAGTTCCATGTGTGCGACGTTGTTATCTGGTTATTTGACATCAAGTCGTCTCCAACATAAAATGGAAAACACATGTGTTGTTTCGCCAAATTATATTTTTGATAAAAAGGGTAATTTTCCAGATAAAATGATTCGATACCTTATGTATTTTTTCAGTGGAAACTTGTCTTTATTTAAACAAAAGCCATTTACATTTCGTATTCCAAAGAGTTTTTCTTATAATCCAAAACTGAACACATCCCTGCATGCAGAATGTAGGTGCTGAGATATCGTAATTGTGTGCTGAGTAATTGTTCTCTATCTGCAAATATATCTTATAGCTCTGGTAAGATATCGAATTTGGTCCACTCTCTAACTTGATATTATGTAATGAATAATAATTTGAAAAGCTTTAAAAAGATATTTTGATGTGTGTACTATTCAAATAACCTCGTACATTTGTTAGGATATTTGCGTGTGCGAATCGAACTGACAGCATCATAAATAGCGTCAATTTATAACGTCACAAATCTAACGGTTTAATCCCAGAGTAAACAGGCGACATATTCTACATTTGCCATCGAATACCATTAGTCAAATTGCGGGTTCGCGTTTATTTAATTCGATTAACTGAATAAACAGCATCGAATTGATAAATGATAATCTCTGTCAAGCCACGAAATGTATCATAATGGAGTTTGATTGAAAGTTCCATATGCCCATTTCCATAACCTGATACAAAATGAGAAATCCCGTGCCAAATGAAGCAACAAGTGTGAGCGATTCAATTCGAATGATTACGGAAATCTAGATGTGGGATTGGCAATTGTAAATGGATTTCCTTGCGGTCAATGGGCAGTTATATATTCAACGTGGACTATAATGTCTATATGCAATATTAATTATCTTTACAGTTGAGTTAATACCATCTCAACATGTAACTAGAATTTCTATCTAACTCCTAGTAAATAATATATATACTGTGTGTCCATTTAGTGCGTGTTCAATAGCTCTGAAACTGTGCAAAAAGGCGTGAGGGGAAGATAGACAGATATTATTATCGAATATACAGGGTGTTCCGTTCCATTTTCTACATGTAATACTCTACTTTTCGCATTATTTTCGTATTTCTCATGTTGAAATAGTGTGAGTTCCTAAGAATTTTTTATTTATATACCCAATTTCAATTATTCGAGATGTTGTAAGACTTTGACCTCTTCTTCAAACTCTTCATTTATTAGAAAATGTCCACCGAAGAACCAAAACTTTTTTAAAGATAGATAAACAACACAACAATTGTGTACATACTAGGATTTCCTCAAGTCAAGCAGCATGAAAATGTTTGAATTGACTAGAAATTGATACTTCTGGAAAATCAAAAGCTTAATTTGACATCAAGCTTTCTCAAGCTGCTTTAAAGCTTAATACTTTCAAGAGCATAAAGTTAAGTTAACCTCCTAATCGTTTGTTGCCATACTCGTTCAGGCACAATAGGAGTAGGTAATATCTATTGTCATACAGAATTTGTTAATTAGCTGTGACCCACTGGGATTTCAAAATTTAGTACGTTCGATATAGTCGATTTCCTTTCGCAGTGAAACAAGTAGATACGAAAAAGGAATTTGGTTTATTTGAAGTGAAATGGAAGAAATCGACATTCATTTCAGAAATGTAAAGAAATATCATTCATTAAGAAGTCAATTTTACTTGTAAAATTATATAGAAAACTGAAAGATATAGTGAAATGATATAATGAAATGAGTGAAGTGAGTTTAAACAATCCCGATAACGACAAAAATGAAATCAGATAATGACTAATGACAAATTTGAATTGACGGTCGCTGTTCTTTTTCGAATAGTAATTATTGTTACTTTTAAATTTTTCTATCATACCATGTACTGGGTTCATTTAAGGCATAAATATAATTTTTTCAGATTTTTAGGAGCGCACAGGCAAGATATTTTTAAATATTCAAGCCTCAGCTACCTTGATGTTTATTTGCTTTCTTGTTGGTGAATGTAAAATGTACCTACTCAATTGAATATTAATTTCTTATTTATCAAAGCAAATAAACTTATATTATTATTATATTTATTTATATTTAGCAGAACCCTTTCGGAGAATAAGTAATTCCTCGAGAATCGAGATTGAAGGATGATTCTCTGAGAACGGAGAGTCGAGAAGTCGAAGCTCTTCCCCGAAACTCGTAAATAAAAAGAAATGCTTTTCCCTGCTTACTCCATTTCTTGAGAATATTCTATCACTGTTTTACCATTATCATAATATCTGTACGGCAGGCAGCACTAAAAGGGAAAACGAGGATGATAGAATACACATTTAGTGTTGAAAATCTTCGGCTACTATAGAGAGGCAGTTCTCAAGAGCTATGTTAACTATTACGAAGACTTGAAACAGATCGCGTCACAAACCAGTTAGGTTAGGTTAGACGTTGATGTGTATCGACTCTTGGTTCAAGAACAGCGAACTATCAACTACCTGATGAAGTGAGGATATAGTTTCGCTTATTCTTATTCTTTATATCTTAAGTTTCAATGTAGGTATTTCTTTCATTTTCAGCGAAGTTTATTTCAGTTGTTTCATAGAAGAATCTGTGAAACATTTATCGCAAATAACCTGATGAGCATATTTCTGATCAATAAAGATTATCTCAACATGAGAACTTCCTTCCCAGAACTTCATACCATAATAGATCAAAGACTTCAAATTAGAGAAATAAATAATTTTAATATTGTAACGTTTCTTAGTTCTTGAAATCAAACACATCAACGTTACAAAAACTCTAACTAATTTATTTACACGTAAACTGAACAATTACAAGTAATTTATATAACACAATTGATACTGCTTAATTCATTTTCAACACTTAATCGCGCTCTCTATTCAAAACTGAATTTCCTGCGCTTGGCGCTCTCTTTTTATATACGAGCACGGAGGCTCGAGAATCTTCCGCTTTGTTCCAGATCTTCGTTCAAGAGCCTTCTCTGAACATTAACCTGGTTTCTCAGTATTTCGGCGCGCTGGTAGTTTTTAGATCTTTCTCGGATTCTTTCGAAAGTGCGTCATTCTGCCGGGCAGTGACAGGGTCGGCTTCAGGGACGATTGGACATCGTTTCAATATGTTTTTACTCACATGATGTTTGAGTGCATTTAATGTATATTTTACTGAATGCAACCTTTAGCTTATAGAATCAATATGATTGCACCATTTCATATTGCTATTAATAAGCATATCTAGAAATTCACAAGTTGGTTCCAATCGAGTGACAATATTCCCAATACATAATGTGTCGGGTTTTTGTATCTCAGATTGATCCCTCTGAAATTGGATGACTGGTTTCTGTCTTTGTTCAAAATTATTCTATTTTTGATACACCAGTCTTCGATACTGTATTGACTGTCTTCGATAACAAGATTGGCTTCATCAGCTGCAACCATGAAACTACTGTCATCAGCAAAAATTAGAGGTCTGCAGGTGTCTTGGACGTGTGCGTCCCGCAGGTCATTTATATAAATAATAATAACTGATAACCAAGGATATTTCTTTGTGGTTTACCCTAATGCAGCTCACGCTCCAGCGACATGAATTTTCTGGCTTTTATATTCATCACAAATTATCTATTTCTAAGATAATTAGCAATGAGATCTACATGTTTGCCTTTCGCAATAAAATATCGTGCTGTACACTATCAAAAGTCCTGGAGAAGTCAAAAATAGTCCAAGAGGAATATCTCCATATTTCAGGGCCTCCGTGATACTTTGTACTAATTCGAATATTGCAGTCTCAGTACCCTTTCGGCCAAAGAAACCGTGGTGTGACCCAGAGAGACTTTCGAACCGTTTGAAGAAGTCGAGAAACTAATATACTTATACTAATATACAAAAATGTTTGAGAAAACTGGCACCAAACTATTTAGGCGATCGTTTGCAGAATCGTCTTTCTTGTGTACTGATTTTATTCTTCTTGAGAAGGAAAAATACCCTTTATAAGAGATTCATTCATGATAAAAGTGAGTAGCTTACATATACCTAGTATCTATCGAAAGTTTAATGACTTTAATTGGGCTACTATCGTTACCATGTAAAAAATACCAATATTTTCATGAACATTACAGTATCATATACTTCCTTTTCAGAAATTTCGAACATGTAAAACGAGTCTTCAGAAAATTTTAATACAGCCTTCGACGTTGTTTTTGTCATTTTTTTACCATATTGAAAATATTTGTTTAGTTCCTCAACAGTTTTTATAGGATCTTCTGCAGGAAAGTTCAGTATTGATGTGACTGCCCGTTAGGTTATGGATGGTATTCCACTACTTTTGATTTAATACTAATACTTTTTTTTAGAAATGGCCATATCATAGTTTTTTCATATTCGTAAAGGGCTGTAAACTCGGGACAAATTTGTGAAAAATGCCTATTTCATCCAAGAGATCCTTCAATTCCTAACTTTAGAAGACTTTGAAAACAAATATTTATTACTGCGATTTGCGTCTTGAAATTTTAGAGGAAATTGTTTCAGAAAGAAAAACGAAATTTAAAGGTTTATCGAAGCAAATTCATACCACTGCTGAAAATAGCATCCCAACAGAGCACAGAAAGACAGTCAAAAAATGTTTTCAAACCTTTCTCATTAATAGTATGTCATCTAAAACATCGTGGTGATGATTTGAGAGATGAAGTGTCCAGATGTACTGAGAATATTTGGGCACAGTGGTTCTATCTATGCAAGATTTGGACGTAGATGTCACACGCATAGATTGATTGATAACAATATTCACATTAACACTTTACAATATTGAGACTAATTTTTGAATTTTGCTGCTATTGTGATAAAAAAATCATCATTGATATCACCGGATATTGAAAACGTTATAAGGATATAGTAGTTCCAAAATAGCTTGAAACCTTTCAAGAAATCAATGTTGGCTAGAGGATGCTCATCATATTGATACAATTGCAAATATGAAATTATTTAGATTACACTCACACGCACAGCATTCACTTTATATACACGAAGACAAAGGAGGTCTGTTTTTTTATACTTAACGTCTTGTCGGCAGTATACCATATAGCACTAGCTCCATGCTTCCTAGAACTTCGGCAAGAACTTGATACCTCTGAAATTATAAGCTGACAACTATGCTTTAGTTTTCCAATTCTTTGTGATGCTGATGAAAGTGGCTGAAAAGTTGAAATCTATAGCACTTCAATTGATGGAACATTCTGAATAGTGGATTCATCTGTCTCTCCGAACTTTTGTGGTGAAAACGAAATTTTTGTCTAAAATTTGGAGATATTCAAATCCCATCATTTTTCTTATTTAAAATGGAACAAGAATGGTTGAATCTGACTAACAATTTTAATACCTATCAAATTGCTCATGGGTTCCCCGTACCTATTTTCAACGAAATGTTCACGTGCTTTTTAAAAACAAGCCGATAAATAAAATATCTTCGAACTCCAGGTGTTATCGTAGTAACGTTGCAGAAATTTTCGTTTGATGTTACCGTTACTCACACTTTTCATTCGTGTTTTTTTTCATAGAAAAATACTGTGCATCTACCTACTTCGAATCTGAAAACCCATGATGCTTTAATGATGTCTATTAATCTTTAATAATTTCAAAAATTTCCTGACTGTTCAATAATCTATCGAAAAAATTGTGGCTCGTCTACTTTTTAAACACTTCCTCTTCAGAAATGGAGGGGCGATATTTTCAAAGACAAACTATGAACAGATGGTGGAGCAAATAACCCATAAACTGCATCTAACTCAGCGTTGTTTTCTTCCACTTACCCATTTTCCTAATAAGCAGAAGGTATTTATTTCAACCGATGACAAAAACCAACTATTTTTAAGGACTTCTTGAACCATCCCCATATTTGAAAGAGATTACTTCTATCGCAAAATAATTAACTGATTTTTCAAGGTAAATGAAAATTCTATATTGTCGTTGAAATTCAAACATGTTCACGTACCTTCGACATTTTTGGTGGTTTTGACATTTTGCTAGACTATCGGAAAACGCGATTTTTTTACTAATCAGAATCGAGTGGTGTTATATATAATGAAAGTAATATTGAAAAAGACATTGGTCTGATATCTACCTGAATTTGGGTTTCTTCCACTTTCCTTAAAAGTCGATGCCTTTTGAATTAAACACGTACGTGTGAAGCTCACGCAATTCGGTTATTAGATACTCATTAAATAAATGTTTTTCACGTTCATCAAAGCTCATCGAAACACAATATATGGCTTTAATTACCATTTAAAGATGTCAAAACTGTTATTTTTAATTTATACAGAGAAATACAGTCAAATAATCTCTGTACCCTTCGAGATATACCCCTACTTGCGTATCTTTAATAGAAAGAAATTGATTCATCGCTACCGCTACAAGAGCAATGGATTTCCACCACAAATTCACTAACTGCTTTCTTCTGCCACGTTTTCATCTGAATGCAATCCATTTATCATCTCATTTTGCGGTTGATAAAGATTTAGTTACGTTTTCTTCTTTTCATCTCGCTAATTCGAACGCAGGGAAATTTTACATTATCATTCTTTCATTATTTATATTCCTTTCATACAGTTTTCAGCACAAAAGTTGAGAAAATAATTATCCCTGGAAAATCTTTTTTGTTCGAATTGTACCCTCCCTGATTTTACATTTTTCGCTCTTGGCGGTGGATTTTCAGATAGTAAGAAGGGGCTTTTGTTTGAAGGGAGAAAGAAGTATGAAAGATATGATTTTCAGTAAAAATCTTGGGGAAGTTAATGGAAAAGAATGATCATTTTGGTGGATCTCGAAAATTTTTTATGAAACGTAGGTTGCCCATTAATGTCCAATAATTTTACTTACTAATTCTGGTTCAACTAACAACCTTTAAAACAAACCAGTATATTTGGACCACAGCGTAACTGGAATAGAACGGCTATGTGTATGTAAAAGTCGGCAACGAGACATTCACTCAGATCGGGGGAAAAATGTGAAAAAATAAATGAAATCACTCCTTTACTACTTCATTTGTCGAAATAAATAAATAATGAAAATATACTTGAAGAAGATGCTTACAGTCCGCAATCGAAACGAGTAAGATTTGAATGAAACAGTTATTATAAAAAAGCCGGAACGAATGATCTAGCTCTAAAATTGCGAAAGTTATAACGAAAAAAAAAATTGTCCGGTTTTCACCTGCGCACCCTATAGAATGTTTGAAAAATTGGGTGGACCTGACATGTATGAATACATCCAACTTTCATCACCACTGACTATATTGTAAACGCTTTAAGGCTTCTCAACGTTGAGACGGTCCACAGTTTTCTGACACCAAATCACCCTTGTAGCTTTATATTCTTCGGCAATATCCAATGGAAAAGTAACTCTTTTATACACAATTCTTCATGAAATTTGAATTTTTTCTGTTGAAGTCTTTGAAAACCTCAATTATGCCCCAATCACTCGGTTGGTATCATGCCGATCTTCCTGAATAATCTTCCACATAGCATCCATATTTTCTAGATGACCGATATTTTGGTGCTAGTGGATCGTCGCTAAGTCTAACCTTTCTGCGTTCAAATCCTCCATACCAACGGGAAACTGTTGATTGGTGTAATGCTCCTATGCCGAAAACAGAAACCAATTCGCCGAGACAATCCTGTTGAGATAATTGTCTTTGAAAATTGGAACTGCTCATGGTTTAATTCCATTTTTGAACAAACTTTACAACTTGACAATTTGTTATGGCTAAAACACAGCACGCATAGAACTGAAATATTCGATTTGTATTAACAAATCAAAGAGGTACTACTTGATACAAAACATGAAAGACATCCCTCGTATGTAAGCGAGTTACTCAAAAACATTAACTGCTACAGAAGAAGGGTGAAAAAGTAAACATTTCGGGATTATTTCTAAATTAAAGTAGAAAGAAGTCCATTATCGTATACGTTCTATTAAATTCTATAATAATTTTCAAATCATCGCATGAAATAGTTGAATTAATTGAAAAAATTTAAAGTAATCACACCCTAAAAATCTTACGCGATTATTCTAAACTTGCCGATGGATGTTATGCTTGATGGCTCAGAATACTTCCGTAGACGGGGAGTAGAGAAATAAGTATTCAAAGGGCGAAAATTCCAAATCGGTTTGTTTTAAGAGAACAGTCTCTCTTGAATACCGAGCCACTTTTCTGCCTCTGGCTGTAATTTTTTGATTAAATTTCGCAAACGTTAGGAATACAGCGGAAATAAGAAACGAATTCGACGATCTCAATATCACAAATACTAACAAATATTTGCCGAAATGATTATTCCATTAAAATGAAATTTACCCAGGTATAGAATAGGAGGGAACAGTTCGGTTTATATTCAAATGCGAAGCTGGGTGCTCTTCCCCTTCCCCATACTGCTCAATATTTCATGGAGCGTGAGTCTGAATCCATTTAAGAACTTGGTAAAGTCGATGAAAGAAAAATATTGTTCTCTAACTGCCGGAAAATCTCCTGTTTTCCATATGACTTTCCTTCGAACGGTTGCTCGAGCAAATATTTATCGTTTTGCAAGTTGAAAAGAGCAACTGGAGTTTCTTCTAAGAATCATCATAAGCCTTCATTCGAAAATGGTTATCTGATAAGTGAAAACGATAAATTAAAAAATATTTGATTTACACTTTATAACTTCATTTGTAACGCGTTTCGACGATACAGCGCCTTCATCAGACAGATACAAAATGAAAACTAAATTAAAGTATAACAAATTATATATTATCTACGTTGTTGAAATAAAAGTGAGTGAAAGCAATTCACAGATCTATTATCTGAATGACTCAGCCAGAAAAAAATTGAGTAATAGATAATTATTAGCAAAATCTGTTCATTCAATAAGATGTTAATGTATATTAATTTCAAGGAATTCCCGAAAATTAATAGCAAGATTTTTATTACATGAATGTAAGAATGAAGTTGAAATTATGAATTTCTTCAATCAAATGGATCGCCTAATCAGAATTTGTTACTTTATTGATGAAACTACGATAACGTTCATTGACTTTCAAAATTGATATAAACTTTTGGCCAAATAGTACTAAAGATCTTAAGAGTGCACATTGTACACATAACATATAGTTTTCAGTGCTTCAAATAGCGAAATAATTCCGAAACACATAAAACTGAAGACCATAATACCAGCTTATCTGCAAGAAAAGGTATTGGCCAAGGACTATTGAAATGGCTGAAAGAAGACTGTAAACACCAAAATCATGACAATTAAAATCCCCATCTTAAGGTATTTCACACAGGACTTTTAAATAGATTACACGGTATTGTGTTCGATATTTTAGATGCCAATACTAGAATTGAAATCAACTTTGTTATATATAAAAAATACCGTATACAAAGACGTAAATGAAATTCAGTTCTAAAAATTGAAACACTGATGAATCCCATAAAGAAAATTTCACAACATAAATTTTTCGATAGACTGACAAATTTGATAAGCAGTCATTCTTCACAGGGAAAACAAAATTATAAATATAAAGTAAAGGTGAAATTTTATTGTTTCATCACAATAACATAAAGTAATAAAATCCAATGATTTCAAATCTAATTTTCAAATTGTCCTCCATTTTCTTCCACATGGTAATATGATCCTGCCTCAAAATCGTCATTAACATGGTTTGGCATATTCGGAATTATTTTAGGACACTCATCTACACTTTGATGGCGTAGATCGTCCAAATTCTTAGACTGAGATAACAAAATTTCGGATTTAAGTTTATCTCACAAGAAAAAGTCTAGAAGTTTCTGGTCAAGAGATCGGCAGGATACTCCACAGGATCTCTGCTTCCAATCCAATGACGAGGATATTACAAATTGGGGTATTGGCAAGCACAATTCTAATGGACTCTCTTTTTTTATCTATTACCGAATCCGTCTTACTAAATTTTGATATCAATTCCATAACGTACTTGTGCGAAACATAATGTTTTTTATTTGTGAATAGTTCAAGGGAGCTTTTCTTATTAAATGAGAAGAAATTGAAATTCAAATAAAACAATAAAACCTTTTTAAGATTATTGTAGTTTGGAAAAAGGGTTTTTGAAATACATTAGAAGAAAACTTTCCTTATCGTCTTAAACCTTTCCAATATTCTTGAAAATAGCCAAAATATTCAAGGTGGCTCGTTTGTGATAAAACATTAGGTTTTACGAAGAAGATCCGTCAAAATTATTCTCCTCCTTCACCGTTATGAAGAGGCTTTGAAGAGATCTAAAATGAGGCATTGCTCCTTTGCCATATTCAATTTTGAGGAGTTGAAGTACTTCCTCTTAAGGGGTTGCTCATTAAAACTTCGGAAATTTTTCCAATTGCTACGTAAAAGAAATTTTCAGGGTGGCCGGTTTGAGATGGAACACCCTGTATATCGAAATAAGTGGATGCAATACCTTGAAAGTGGTTGCCCTTTTTCTAAGCATAAATTTTGTTGAATTGAAACAGTTTCGAACATAAATAAAAAAAAATTGAAAATTTCTTCTAAAAAATCTTCAAAATTGATAATACGCAGGTTTCAAGTTTGAAACTACACAAGGCAGAACAACCCATTAGACCAACATCATTAACGTCTATGTAGTAAAGCAACCAGATTTTATTTTCTCGAATTGTATAGCTGCCAAGTTCAGTCGATCACTTGAAAAACAGATATTCCCACGATTAATTGAATAGGAATTAAAGTATATCATATTAATACACAATTCAACAATAGCTACGAGTACCCATTAAAATATTCTTTGTCTTTTCAGCCGAACTCAAAATGGATCTGTTGCGAGAACGAGAAATCAAAGAAGGACTGGAAAGACAGCTTCACGACGAAAGAAAAAAGAAAGGTAAGTGATACTCGATTATTTCCCTTTGTTCGACCTTCTAATACACCAAGAACCGACCAGAGCACAACCATATTTTTATTGTTCATCGCCATTATTACCTCAACAGACAGTATTGTTTCAAAATAAAATGTTTCAATAACTCCGAGAGGTTGTGTATATAGGTGTACATATTGTGTGGGCCTCTTTTTTAAAAGGACACGGTATTGTTTCTTCAGTTTTTCAATAGACAATTTTTACTGACAGCTTAATTAAATGGTACTTTTGTAAGGCTATCGCCGAGACGGGATCTTTTGTAGATCTGAGATTTGTATTGCGTTGGAGCATCTCCTATGATATTCTATTCGCTGAGGATTGCTTTAGTCTTCAATAATGTTACGTATTAAAAGTTGAATTAGGTCAGTTTAACTTCATTTTGATAGAAAGCAATGCATACGAGGTAGGTTTCGTAAGTTTTCAGCCCGATAAAGGCTTTTTAAGTGATAGCGGTTCTATAAACGATGAGTGAAGAAAAACTTAAGAACCTTGTTCCATTACAGAGAAGAAGGTATAGCGTGCGGAGAATCAGGTAAATTTTGGGTTAATTTAGACATTCGAAGGAACGAAATTTCGCATTGAGTTCAAAGTTGATAGAATTGTTTGAAACACCATCATAAATGGAATTTAAAAGTCTTCATCGATCCGAAACCTGTATTTACTCGGGGTCAGAGGTCGCTAAAATGGGTTTTTCGCGATTTTCCATGAAATGGTAAGTTTTATCGTGAAATTATTTCAGACATTCAGTTAGTTGTCGATCAGATAATTATCTATAAAAAAATTATCAATACTTTGGATCGGGACTTGCCTCTTCCACAAATCAAAAACGTTTCTCCAAATATTTAAGGTCCGAACTAGTTAGCAGTGGTGTACTCCAAGATTCTATTTCAGGGCCCCTCTTGTTTCTTTTATACACATCAGATCTTCCCGGTCTCTCGATGCAGAATGTTCGCTAACGATACGAAAATCTACAACCATCCCCTTACTTGGATTTAGAACGACCAGGACAGTATTGTGAACTGGTTAAACGAATGAATCTTGCCGCTAAACTTCTCCAATATGCTTAAAGTCATTCCTTCAAGGCTATACGGGTCCGTGGCTCAATCTGAAAGCCCGCATTCTGACTTGAGTATCATCGTTGTTGACGATCTCTCTTGATCTGATCACGATCTACACGCTGCCAACAGAGCAGAGAAGTTTCTGTGCTTGTTGAACAGATACTTTTCTAAATGTGATCCGAGTACTTGTGGTACTCTCGACAAAACGTTTGTTCGTCCTATACTTGAGTTTGGCGGTCCCGTATGGAGTCCCTCACTTACACACTTCTCGAAAGTATACAACGCCGGGCGACCAGGATTTCATACGATATCATCCATCAACAATTCGTTGGAACAACCTTCATATGTAGAGGATCGAGAGAACTCTCAGGGTAACCCTCTTCATTCAAAGATAGTGGGGATACTTTTGTCCTCCGCTGATGACAATGACGTGTTTATCCTATTATTAAAGACGAGCGTACATTTGCATACACCCACAGCAGGTACGATTTTGTTTACACTCTTTACAGAGGGGTGTGTTACTTCTACTAATTACTCAAATGTGCTTCCTTAATATTTAATGACCAGTCAGAATGCCTGCGATCTGCCGTAGATTCTGTTTTGACTCTTCTAGATATTTCATTGCTGTTTAGTCACTTGGATACACCAGATGCCCTCCAACCAACCTACAGCTCCTGTTCCATCACTAAATCTTTCTAACTGTTTCAATGCAGTTTTTGAGCACCATTGCTCTAATTTGCGTAGATAGTAGCTCCGAGGGTTCCAGTATTCTACCTGGACGCCCATTTGACTAGCCTGTTTGCTACAATGTTACCTTTTCTACTCATCTTCATGCAACAAGTAGATATATTGTTCGTAGCTTTTGCTCCAGTCAGTGCATCATGGCATTCCCATGATATCCTGGACGAGATTTTATATCTTCGCTGAGATAGTTTCGATTGTCTACTTTTTGTGTAGATCGTAATAATTTTTCTCTTCTTCTTTTTCGAACTATTTTGGGCTTGTCAGGTATGTGAAAATAACACTGCGGTGTCTATTAATTGCCCATGGACGCTGTAGGTAGAGGCAATTCGAGTACACTGCTGATGTTTTCCTTACTTTTACCTTACATACAAGTGAAATGTAGGGTTAACTAAAAGCAATCTAGGATGGCACTTGGTCAGCTGCTGTTGACAGCAAAGATACCTCAGTACTCTGGTCCACTGAGGCTGCCTCGCTTCTCTCAACTCGAATCAAGTATTCCACCTATTTCGAAATTAGATCGAATAGCGGCTGACATAGCATAATCTGACCAAGCCTGATTTGAGGTGTGGCTGCCTTAAGCCAAAGCTGCTTTGTAAGTTATCATAGATTTTATGGTAGCAATGTGAGTCCACATTACAGTTTTGGTATTCATTCTCTAGATTTCATGCGTTCCAGTTGAGTTTGGTGTTTAGGAACACTTTCAGGTATTCAACCTGTATATGCGTAATGTATGATGCAAATATCGGATGTTGCGGGAAAAATGCCAAAAACTGTAGCTCTTACACGTTTTCATTGATTTCAATTTAACCAAAACGGAATTGGATCTTGAATGATATTCTAACAGCCTGATACATTGCCTTTGGTCTGCAATTTCCGACAATACGGAAAGTATTCCTTCACTTGGACCTTTTAAATGGTGACCAGTTCATTTCACGATTACTTATTCAATTGTGTAACTTTTGCGAGAAAAATATTTCTGAAAAAGCTGCGATTCAGATCTAAAAAGTGAGAATTATGGTTGAAATTATACGAACTTGCATTTTTCGTGAAATTCTACCGACGAAACAAATGGGTGAGATCATTTATACATAAATGCGAATAAATTCGTTTCGTTCCGTAATTTTTTTCCAATGCTATATGTAACCTTTCGAATGCTTACAGTAGGGCACGTAAATTCAATTTGCCAGTTACTACTGAAACTATTATGACTAAATTGAGCGTGGAGAGCGAAAGTCGAATGCAATTGTCTTGAGCAGTTTGGATGGCATTTGACAAAGGTCACTACTCAGATTCGAGGGACCGATTCTCGCTCTCTAACCCCTGCGTTTCTAGTTCTTCGTTAAGGGTGAGTAAGTTAAAAGATAAAGGTTTCTTTGTACGAGGGATAGTCTATCAGTTATGAAACATTTATCTTGCAGAATACAGTATTTATGTTTCAGAATGATGATAATAAAAATCGTATTATCTCTAATCCGTCATTTGATTATTCTTTATTTTTATCAATTAGAGATTCATAGTAGAGAAAAAAGTATTGATTCTCATTCATTTGCAAATTTTGATAGATCTAGCACAAAGAGAAACAAAAATCGCAACGTTACCTAGTATACTTTGTTAATATGAAAACTTACTTCACATTTTCTTCTTGGTGTGACGACCATACAACGTTGATTTGAGTCGATTTCTGAGATCCATTGGCATTCAGTATACAACCTATATAATTGAATTCTTAGTTCTTCGCCATTTATTTTAATGTTAGTCGTTCTCGATTTATTTGATACCACCATAATTTGGGTTTTTACATCCTCATTCCTCTTGCCATCAAAACCTCGTTTCAAGTATTCAGGTTATGTTGTAGTTTCTCCTCCGTACTTGCAAATATTGCTAAATCATCTGCGAACGCACACTCACTTTACTTAAGTCTATGTACCCTATAAGCAATTTTTGAGTTTCTGGTGTTACTTCCTGTATTATTTCGTCCATAACAATAAAGAACACATGAGGACTTATAACGCTACCTTGTCTCAATCCTTGTCTAGTTATAAACTCTTCTGTTTCCATGCCGTTTATTCTCACCACATTTCTACATCTTCTATACGTGCTTTCTTTTGAATTTTCTTATTTTCAGGATTTCCCAGGATATTTCTCGAATTATCCTATCAAAAGCCTTCTCAAGATCTATGAAAGTGATGAAAGTTTTCAAGTCCTGATCAAGAATTTTTTCTTTTATCTGTTCGATTGAAAGTATGTGAATCGAATGCTATGTCTCCTCCTAAATTCACTCTGAGAATCATTTAATTGATGCTCTATGACTTTTTTCAACTTTCCGTCAACGACTCTCTCATATGTTTTGTGTAGTGTTTCAAGTAGTAATTTTTACAATCCCTCTTCTCTCCTTTCTTGTGTATTGGTACTATTAGCCCTAATTCCCAGTCTCTTGGAATACTTTCTTCTACCCATACTTTGTGAAAAAACAAAGTCCCATCAGCTCCATCCCTTTAGTGCCCATGGCCTTCAACATTTCTGTATTTATACCGTCACATCCAGTAGCAGTTCCATTTTTCATTTTTCTGATAGCTTCAACTATTTCCTCATTAGTTATTTGTTCCCTCGCTACCTCTTTTCTACTCGTTATTTGTCAATCTTCATAACCTATGTTACCTAACCTAACCTTCTTCACCTTCTCTATTGTCCTCTTCTCCTCCTAAAAGTTCCATGAAGTACTCCTTCTATCTTCAATTATATGTTCTTCCTTGTCTAATAACACTCCTTCCTTATTCTTTACCTCAACTGAGGGTTGCTTTTTCTCTTGCCGTAGGTTTTAAGTATGCTATGAAAAGATTTTTGATTTCCACTACTTTTGTTCTCTATTTTTTCTCCGAAATCTATCCATTCTTTCTGTTGGAAAAAATAATGAATTATTCGAATGAAACACGCAATAACTACCATATTTATTTCAGAATACCGAGGTCTTTTGATGAAAGAACCGCAAAATGTATAAAAGTTAAAGGGTCTTACTTTGAACAGTTAAGGTGAGAAAAGTTTTTTCGTTACAATCTTCAAACAATTGAAATGAAGAAGATTCTCAAGGAAAGTTTTGTCCTTTCCAAGGAGATAGAAGCGCTTACTGGCACTTTGCTGATTTGAAAAAAATGCCCCAAGGAAATTGATTTGACTCGGACAAAGTTATTGCCGAAATTATCGATTATTCTGGGACCGAAGGTAAATCATCCTATGAGAAAAGCATATAAATTTCAGAGAAGCGTTGGAATTATTGTATCATTGTAGAGGGCCAGTATATAAATGAATGGATTCCAGTGTTGAGAAAAAAATTAGATTTTTATTGATTCGTCTCTGGCCCATATGTTAATTTTGGTTCTCGAATTCCGAAGATTAGATGCTAATGAGAAAAAACTGTGTGAAAATAGTAATATTTTTGAATCTTTAAGAAAACACTGTATCTTGGAAACGAAACATTGTTCAACCCATCTATATAAAATTTTCTCCTTGAAATTACGCAAGGATATTCCTATATTCCTCCATGATCAACAGCGCCTTCTCATGAAACTCCCTGAAGAATAAAGTGTTATAAGAAAATCTCTGTTCATTTCCGCCTAATAGTAAGTTCTTAGATGAGCATTTATAATAAGTATAATAAATCAATATGTTAGGCGGTCTTAATTTATAGACCATTATCCAATATCTGGCACAGTATAACTACTTTTCACAGTAAAAGGCTCTCTCACCACTTCTTATCTGATTTTATGTATAAAACACATACTTCACTACGGTTAAATCGTAAACCTGAGACAATTATCATCAGTATGTTCCGGATATCCGGATTCTTATCTTGCCATCGTATACGTACACATACATAACTCAACGTAAGCTAGTTTGAATATCAAGAATATTAAAAATTGCAAATAATTGTTTTCTTATCGCGTTCACTAGCACTGAGTGCATTTGATTAAATGCTACATAACTCAAAATGTTTTCTCCGAATAGTCAACCATAATAAGATGCTTTTGCATTGTATAATTGCTTTAAAATGCCTTGTGTATTCCGACTGTGGAGTAGGAAAAATTACTTCCTCATTTGCTGATTTCATGTTTCCAACCATGTAAATTTATTCGCGATCGTCCTGTCAAGATTATAATTTTTCTTTGAAGAGTAACAACGGCGATTCTACCGTGACAAATATAACGATTATTCTTCGAAAAAAATAAATATCTTACTAATGATATTAGCGGAACAATTTCACAGATGGGATACAATAAACAATTTTTCTCATTATTCGGTTCAGATCATAAAATCATAATTTCATTTCCATAAAGTAGAATAAATGTTTTTGATAAGATATACAATGAGTGGAAGTTTCGAGATATTTGCAGTTGATTGTGATTGATTTCACGCATCGCAATTCATAAATATAAATATGGTATGTTTAGGTGTACAATTCTGATAGCATTCACAGTTATGAGTAGAGATGAAGTGAAATAGTTTTTGCGACAATGTGCTACTTTTTGTTGGCTGTAAAAATACCACAAACAACATTGCTTCAGATGTCATGCCTTGGATTCTCCGGACTACAATATCTTTAGGCCAGCTTTCTAAATTATTCCAAAATAAATGCAAAAAAAAAAAACCTATTTCAGGTGTATATAATTGAGGTTGAGTTGAATATACAATCTCACACGTGAGTAAAATAAATTAAACACGCCGTATTTTCCGATGAATAATTGTGATATATTTCGGGATTTTACGAATAAGAGTGGAATAAGGTCGGCCTTTGACCGTATTCAAATCATGTTTGTCAAAATCTCATAATGAAATGGCCAATGAATTTTTAGTTAGACTAGGTATAAATTGGCATTTCATTCCTCCTAGATCCCCACATTTCGGAGGTCAAACACCATGTTTATTATTTATTATTATTACATTTTTATTATATATTATTCACTTATGAAGAGCTGCAAACTTATATGGTTGAAATTGAATCTATTCTTAATTCTCGTGCCTTGACTCCATTATCATCCGATCCTAATGATCTTCAAGCTCTTTCTCCTTCTCATTTTTTTATTGGGGAAACATTCACAAGCATCCCTGAACAAGACATCAGAGATGTACTTGTGAATCGACTTTCTTCTTGGCACATATACAGTATATGAAACAACACTTCTGGAATCGGTGGTATAAAGAGTACCTAAATACAATACAAGAATTAAATGGCATACAGGAAATTCAGATGATTTCGAGATCGGCACCATGGTCATTCTGAAGGAAAATGAAATGTCTCCTCATCAGTGGATTTCAGGTCGCAAACTGAAATATTTCCTGGAAGAGATAACCAAGTATTGTATTAGTGAAGACTAATTCGGGCATCTACAAGAGGAGTATAACGAAGCTAGCCCCTCTGCCAATGGACGAATAATTCGATCCAGTTTCAAGAAAATCATTATTTATTACGTATTATTATTGAAGCATATGTACAGGACTTTATTTAACTACCTACGTTAGTTCAAGGGGGTCGGAATGTTGAGATTTGCATTATATTTAAAACAGTTTACTAACTAGATAACGATATTAGTGTTTTAAATATAATGCAAATCTCAACATCAGGTTCAAATGAAAATATTTCTGAGAACGGAGTCCCCAAATTTGATATTCTTATTGATTATTAGT
Source organism: Cryptolaemus montrouzieri (assembly GCA_013387265.2). Taxonomy (NCBI): domain Eukaryota; kingdom Metazoa; phylum Arthropoda; class Insecta; order Coleoptera; family Coccinellidae; genus Cryptolaemus; species Cryptolaemus montrouzieri. Next base: position 100,777,173 of record JABFTP020000001.1, on the reverse strand, counting down.
CTTCGATGTGGGAAATTCCAAGCCAACAAAATATCAATGCATGTTGAATTATAAATCAGTTATTGAAAATAAGAGAATAAGAAAACTCCAGGTGTTGATGGTATTGATAACTTTCGATACTAGAAAAATCCTCTTCACTCACGAAAAATTGGCAGTATGTTTTACAGCTATAATCAAAAACATCTCAGCTATTAGTTTATTTTACACAAGGAATTACTTATTTGACACCGAAAAGTGAATATAGACCTGCTTGTAACTGAAACTAGGGCCACCCCTGTAACTTTTTGTCTATTGGAAATCTTTTGATGAAATTTGAGTATCGGATAGAAAACATTTTGAATTTCATAACATAATATGTTTGACATTTCATTTCCGGTTATGCCGGAAACGATATTAACTTTCAATTTTCAAATGAGACACCCTGTATTTTCTTGCTTATTTTAATTGTTCGTCTTATCATACGACCTTCTGACATATTTTTGAAAGAAAAACAAAACACAATCTTCTTTTTTGCAATTCTCATTTTTCGTTCTAGAACGCCATGAACTGTGACAATTGGCTTAGCTAAACATTTCCTATGACGAAAATACAAGATTGTATCTAAAAACTGAATTACTCATTTTTTATTGGGTGTCAAAGTTAATAACAAAAGAGCGAACAGCGAAAACGAAATAATTATACTTAATGTTCAAAAATACCACCATTTTCACGAACACACCATCGCACTGCAATAACCTGTTTCAAACGGTACTCCGATTCTTCTTGGGTTCTAACAGGTGTTTGGTAAACCTTACTCTTTAAATGGCCACACAGGAAAAAATCCAGTAAATTCAAATCTGGCGATCTAGCTGGCCATCTTATGGGACCATTTGTACTTATCCATTTTTTCGGGAAAATTTCGTTGAGATACCGCGACACCTTCCTTGTGTCGTGACGAGAAGGTGCACCATCTTGTTGAAAAAATATTTCTTTCACAACAGTTCATGGCAACTCGTTCAATTCATCTTGTATTTGGGACCTGAAAAATTCCAAATATCTTTCCCCTGTCAATGAACCTTCAAAGATTATAGGCCCTATTAAATATCTTCCTATCATCCCCATCAAAACATCGAACCCAAAACGTTCTTGGAAGTTTGCATCTTGATATCTGGGCTCATTTCTTTGCGACCAGTACGTGGTATTTTGAATATTGAACATTCTATTGTTCGTGAAACGTGATTCGTCACTGAATAAAATCTTTGTGGGCTATTGTGGATCACTCTCCATTTTCCTAAGGTACTCTTCACAGTACTGGAGTCGCCTAACACTATCGTTAACATACAGGTATTGGTGTAGTTGATATTTAAATGAGCGGTACTTTTGTTTTTTCAAAATTCTTCATGCGCTTTGGTGACTAATTTCAAGTTGTTCGGCAATTTCCCTTAATGATGTGGTTGCATTAATATCAACAAATGTCAATACGTCTTTTTCGATATCTTCGTCGATAACGAAATCCTCCTCTTCAGCAGGTTGCACCTCAAGAAATTTTCGTTCAACTTTACAGAAATAGGTTCTATTCGGATGAAGTCTTTCCGGATAGCGCCCCCTATATAATTATTCAGCTTGAACGCTATTTTGCCTGCACTCTCCATAAATAAGGAGCATATCGACTTTTTCACTTTGAATGTATTGATTCATACTCAAAACTGAATTCACTAATTCGCAATGTCGATAATTAACAACAATGGAATTTTGACATGATATTTTTGTAATTACAGGATAAAGTATGAACACAAATTCTACATCGCCAACGTAGTTATTGTTATTAGCGAATGCAAAAATTGCCTAGGTATTTTCCACTAGAACTCCGGAACCGCTAAGAATAGTGGCATGAGTGGTATAAAAAAAATACTGCTTCTGCAATACTGGGTGGTAATATGGTTTTCTCAGAAAGAATCCTACTTTTTGAAGAAATACTGAAATTTAAATTTTTGAAACTCCGTAAAGAATGAGCAATTAAATTTTTAGATACAATCTTGTATTTTCGTGATAGGAGAGATGTTGAGCTAAGCCAATTGTCAAAAAATTGTGTGGTAAGACAATTCATTTTCATTTCATTCCTTGAATTTGTAATGAGCATTTGGAGAACCAATCTTCATTCGGATATTCCTAATTTAATGTTAACATCCAACGTCATTCCAATCAGAAGTGGCATTTTCAAGGAGATTCTTTCAGTGCTCCTCTATTTTGTCTTTGCCGTAACACATTATCTTTTGAATTGAATACTATCAATTTAAGCTTTAAACTGAGTTAATTCATTCAATTTATTTGGACGATATTTAATTATATGGTCGAACTAGATCTCATTTCAAAAGTCTTCCTAAGATAATTTTGAATTTTTCCGAAGGTATTCATATGGAATTTGAAATCTACTTTAAATGGAAAATTTATGGAAAAAGGAAAGATCCCCTTCGATAATAGATTTCCAATATCGAAATTGGGCAAATATATCAAGAGGATGCATCTTGAAGGTCGTAGACTAACTCATTTAAAGAATCTTCATAGTAAGGAGTTTTTTTTCTGAATTGCATGATATTGCTGTTGCTTCATATAATAATTTTACACTTCTAAATTTGACAATGCAACAAGTTGATTTTGATATATTGGATAATAAATCTGAAAAAGTAAGTTGGATGCTGAAGGAATTACTCGGAAAGTCCTTACAGAACGAAAAAATGATTATATCGATGAAATCGCTCCTAACAGATGATTAGTATATGAAGAATTAATTGTTCGCTGAAACAGAAGGCATATCAATTGCGTTCCAAGAGCAGGTTGTTTACACGGTAAATTATAGGAGACACATCATTAACAACAATGCATTAAATACACTTTTGAGTCACATTTTGGGGCCGATTATTTATCAAAAATTCGAAAATATTTGAGTACTGGATTTAAATGAGAATATCTCGGAGTAGCAGTTTCAACTATTCCAGTATTCAGCAGAAGGATAAATACCAACTGGTTGCAGATGGCGAAGTTTGCAAATCACCCTGTAACACCAACACTATGACATCTAACTAAATGTTCTTGAGGCATCTTGAATTTGATCGAAAGGTAGACGTGTCGAGAAAGCTATATCATTCTTTTTTTCCAGTTATAGAAGAAACGTGCATAAGCTGAACCCATTTCGTAATTATCAGAATCTTTCACGTTGTTCAAATGGTTGGGAGAAGTTCTAAGTCTCGAAATCCATAACGTCTCTTCGAAACTTTCCTAGTTTTCCAACGAATCCGATATGATTTATAATCGAGGTTGTGCTTTCGACACATCGCCATCAATCTACGATTCAGATAGTCCTATCCTTGGAGCAGGCGTGACGAACAGACAACGCGAGTCGATGACACACGTTCTGACGGACGGCGGTGACTCCCTTACTCTCTATCGGCCTTTTCCAATCGATATTACTTGTTATGAGACTCATTTTTATGGGTTGCCACCTCAAGAAATTCTCAGATGGGTATAAGTACTTAGGCAAATATGCACTCGAAAATGTGGAGTTTATGCACATAAATATGCAGCATTTTCTCCAATAATATGCATGAAATATTGAAAATTTGTAAGAGGTAAAGAGAATATGCAAATAAATATGGAAAGTTTTTCCAATACTGTGCACAAAATTATAAAATATGTAGATTATGCTGCTGAAAAATCGTAATTACTTCAATTCTATATTTCTTCCTCAACTATTAGAAAACATATGTTTAGGTATTCTGTGTGAGTGTGAAGTATGGAATATAATGATAATTGCTTTCAATGCAGTTTTTGTGATTAATGCTCGGAAAGGTCAATTTTTATCTTTGGCATGAAAGTTTCGATCGAATAATATCAAATTTTTCAAAAGATGATCGACCATTTTTCAAATTAGAACCTCATTTTTTTCATTTTTATCGTAAAGTTTTGCAATGTGGTATAGTGTAGATCTGAGATAAATAATTCTTGAGATATAGAGTGTTTTATCGGAGGAAAACAATAGTTAATTGAAATTTTCAACGCTAGGTCACTTAAAACCTTTGTTTCCCTAAATTTTTTTCTGCTGCCTATTCCACTCATCCTCTGTGCCTCGTATCACAAAAAAATTTTTGTCGTTAAAATGATAAGAATGAAGATCTTACATGTGTGCATGATGCTTGTTTTCAGAGAACGCAGATTTCAGTACTGTTGATTTTGAACCAGTTATTGGTATTCAACAGATCAGTTGATCATTTTTTATTGTGATCCTCAATGTGAGAATGCCCCATTCAACCGAAAAACCAGATAGAAATTTCAGAATTATGTTTGGGCGAATATTTCCTTTCCCATTAAAACATTGCAATGACTATGATCATCACCAATTAAAATTTTGGATGGTTTCTTTCTGAGTACACATTCCTTTTCCTCTTTTTTCGACAAAGAAACATATAGAAGAATATACCGCATGTCATATCCTGAAAATCTCTTGAAAGTATTAAATTCTGTAAATATGCCTGGCTCCTCCGCCATTTTGTTCATTGTACTACCATTTGGTATTCATTTTCTAAAATTGCTTGACTCTCCACTCTTCAAGTTTAACAATCGAGAAATTCATAAATAATATTAAGAAATTCATAAAGAATATATAAAAGTGTTTAAACAACTTATAATATTCAAGAGGGCTGGCTATTGTGACAGTCGAAAAGTACAATTTTCCAGATTCTTTTTCTTCAAGATAATCAAGTAATTTAGAGATCGGGGTTTTTAGTTTTATGAGTTTATTTTGAATTCAATTCATATAATGAAAAATATTGAAAAAATTTCTGATGATTCTGATTGCATAGAAATTTATATATATAACTGAAGTTATCATAGCCATTTTTTCTATTGTGGTTATTGACAAATCGCGACCTATTAACTTTTTCAATTTACTTCTTGCATGCAAAAGAATTAAAATTCTCGAAATCAGCAGGCTATTTCAGGCGAATAAAAAAAAGTTGACAAACAGTTAATAATTGTTCTAGTTATCGATGGGACCAGTTTCAGAAAGAGAAACGCTTTCGAAGTTTTCAGTTTTCTTTTTGCTACCTTATATACTCCCCACAAAAATTATCGCATCATCCTACTTTTACGACCATACTATATAAACTTTTAGGTTGGTCATTCAAGAGTAACCTTCAGAAGTGTAAAATAAGAAGATATCATTCAAAAGAAATGAGTCTATGATGGAAAATATCAACAATTTTCGAGTTAATGAAAAATTAAAAAATTCTACCATCTTCAAACATTCGCGAAGATAGCAATCAACTAGCATGGAATGGTTACTAATCATTTTCAAGATCGAGTGTTTCCTCCCCGGGCCCTAATTACTGCCAGTAGACGTCTCGGAAGCCCCACAACCAAATTTTGGATGTACTCTTGATTAACTGAGTTCCAAATTTCAGCCACGTAACACTTCCTCTAGAAGTGTTACAATTCTTACCACTTCATGATCACTTAAATAGCGTCCAGGAGGTTCAGCAGCCATTACAATAAATTCAAAGATTCTAAAATGAATAAGAAACACACAAAACTTGCATCAATTTAGCGGGAAAAATGAAGAGAAATTGAATGAATAATGATAGTCAAATAAACTCATTCTTGTTTCAGACGTGTTTGAGATCATATGGAAACAAATGTTACTACACAGATAAGGTTTTTTCCCCTCATATGTCCAAAAACATATGTTGCCAAAGAAACTGCGATCGAGCTGCTTAATCGATGGTGGAATTCAGAATACCAGGTGATGCGACAATTTTGTGGTGTGTGTATATACTGCTTCTATAAATATATATACTTCATCAAACTAGAGTCTTGGGCAATATCAGGGTTCTTCCCCTATAACTCCTGTGCTGCCGTCCTGTTTTTTATGTAATTTCCTCTCTCAATGAAATTATTGTAGAATTTTCATAAATGAAATTTTACTTATTTTGAATTTCATACATTCACTTTTTTTTTTGAAGGCATAACCTTCAAACTGAAACGAAAACAAATCGAGATAATAATCAAGAAAAGTAATCGTATAGTCCTTCCGTATTGAAAGCTTGAAGATATTTTTCATGTTATTTCGGGAATTTGTGAAGACCTTGAGCTCGAATTTCAAAAATCAGAAAGGTCTTCTCTCCTTTATAAGGCACACTATGCTTAAATTTGACAACAACAGATGAATAACGCGAGTTCATAAATACAAATTTTATTAATTATTTGACAGTCTATTTCATATATCTATATATTTTTACTATTTGATTCTTGAAAATTCACATACAAACACAAAGAATTTCTGAAGAAAAGTTTTAACAATCTCTGAGAAGTGAAAAGTAAATCTCTTTGTTAAAGAGTCAAAATCTGTTCATTTATATTAATTTCAATTACGTGTTAGTCAAGGTCATGTGAAACTTCTGAAAGATAATCAAGGCTTGTGAGTACATAATTTTTAGATGTTGCTTCAGTATAATTTTCTATTTTCAAATTTCAAAGCATAATAATCAGCATTAATTTTCAAGAAGACTATAATTATGCAAGGAATATATCAGTGGTAAGTCATTGTTATTAAATTGTGCAAAGTTTGATCTATTTTGAGAATCAAAACCTATAATTGAAACATTTAATATAACACTTAACGAAAATCCTCAGAAAAATACATCAGAAATAAATCGAAGGTCATATATCACATTAAGAAAAGATTAGACCTAATTAGACGATGAAATCATATTTACTTGCATGTGGTGTTACCAGAGTTGTGAGCGAAAACAGGGCATGGCTTTCCTGTCAATTTAAATAATATGGTTTTTTTCTTTCCAGTGCAATATTAAGAATGTCTTCTTTTTATAGACTATTCAACGTTTTCAAAAATTGGCAGATTATGTGGTAACAGCAAAAGAGACATTTGAATAAATGTTCAGTAGACTCGCAATTGAATTTTTTCTCTTTCATTGAAAGGTTGCAGAAAGTCAGATAGGTCATGTTGTTATTGTTGATGATAATTTAATTGTATAAAGTGAAATAATTTTGGCCACAATTGGTATGATATATATTTTGTATGTGATAATGTTGGTTGACCAACTTGAGAAGTAGCTTCCATGAAAGATTATTTGATTATTTATGAATTATTGTTTGCATTAGTATATGATTCCAATAATGAAAATTCTATGTGTGCTATCTGAGAGGAAAACCATCGTTCATCATTACCATAATCGTTTCCTCCGAAGTCATCTGCAACAGACAACATAATAAATCCACTTTTGATTATCAATATTTCGCATCCCCCAAATGAAACAAAGCGTCTGGGCGAGGGGTAAAAAACACATTACAAACGCAGAAAGCACTGTCGAACATCAAATAATGCATTATTTCTGACGTGTCGAGTTGGAATTGACATCGCCGTGCCATTTCGAATGGAGTTAATGCTTTCTTGTTTGACGCCGATCGAATTTCCGTTGCGGCACGTGATTTCCGCCACCAATGTCTCCGAATCGGGTTACAAATTGACATTAGAATAATACACGGCTTTTTAATTTCGGAGACAACACCTGGAAAAAAACACGCCGGTCTTGACATAATTATTTCGTGATTGTATCGTTTCGTGTCATTTTGATATGGGGAAAATAGCGATTTGGATCATTTGATAGTTTAATGAATGAATCGAATCGTGAATTATGAAAACTATCACATCAATTATAATCGAGAGTAGGAAAGAGGAAGATGAAAGCTGGCATGATCTCTTGTCTATAATAGAATATTGGTTTATTCTTCAATTCCTAATAAATATAATGTACAGGCGATCTCAGAGTAAGGTAACAAAAACTGGAGATCCGATTGTTAGCTATTCTAGAACCGAACTCAAACCAGAGAATCTTAGAAAATGCTCTGCCCCTTTCCCTCCGAAGCAGCATCTCTCTTACTTCAAGACCTTTCTCTGCCTTGCTTACGAAAAATCTCCGTAAGCAGGTGAAGGATATGATTATCAGAGGTATGAAACCATTTTTTATAGTTGAAGATGAAGGTTTCGGGGAACAGGAATTAAATCCTTTCTAAAACCTACCTTCTAGAAAAGTTTTCTTAAGTGATAGTTTTTTCCATCAGAAATCTGATTATTGATAACAGCAGAATACGTTACACTATCAACGGCTACATAAACATCTGCAATTCGAGAAAATTATATGGTAATAACAATCCACTCAATGAAAAAAAAAACTGGCAAAAAACGCCATTACTTCTCGATTGTTTCAACTTTTCTTATATCTGAAAATCTGCGAAATGACTTGGTGAGAGTCTTGAAGGAGTATAATTTATCTGAAAAAGTTCATAATCCAGTAACTGATAATGCTTGAAATTTAACCGGAGTTATTAGACTTACTTGCCATGCATTGCATCTTAAATCTTATAGTCCAAGATCCACTAAAGTCAATCCAATCTTCTACATGAAAAAGTGAAGCGGTTTACCGAATATTACCGTCCTAGTACAGCGGAAACCGAAAAACTTTCTCTTCTTCGAGACCAACTTTCTGGGAAACTTTAAAATGAATTAATGATGTAGTTACACATTGGATTCAACATGTTTGAAATAATTTGTGAATTCAGATAACTTTTAAAGCTACAATTGGTGTGCCGTTGAAATATTACCTCCAGAAGGGCGGTTAACCCTCCGAGAATTTCGTTCTTTTGTAAATTTTTTTTGGTGGTCTTGAATAAAACTAAGTGCTTATAAGAGCGAAAGTGATACTACTGATATTAGGTTTTTGAATCTTCGGACATTAATGTTGAATCTAGTGAGAAATTGGGAGGTCAAGGAGAATACTAATACCCGATTTCCGAGTATTCAAGATAATTCAACTTATGGTATGTCAACATTACAAGATCCTCGTTTCAAAGAGAAAGGTTTTTATGACTAAACTGCCTACATACTGTTAGAAAACTCATGGCAGAACACACAGCTGTTATAGCAAAAACGAACGAACAGCATCCTTCAGTGTCGCCCTAACTAACAGACTCAGATGAACATAATGATCTAATATGTGAAAAATTTGATGGGAAAGATCAATAGTTACATGGCCAGCCAGGTCACCTGATTTTGAGTGCTTTAGATTTCTTCTTATGGGGTTATCTTGAATTGAAAGTTTTCCCTACTCAACCTAAAAACTTGAAATCACCAGAAGTTCTACAAAATGTTGTAAGAGAATTCGAGAATTCTTTGTATCATTGTATGGGGTAGGGGAAGGCATTTTGGACATTCAATTTGATTTTGACAGTATCAAATTTTTGTTAAAATACAAACTGTCGTTGTGTTTGAACTCACTGTTCATAAAAGTACTCTTTCTGAATATAGAAATGAAAGATATTTTCAAAGATATATCACTCGAGCTACTTTTCCTATAATATATTTTGACTCCGCGAACTTAATCAGAAACTGTTCCCCCTCTAATAAAAAATTGACATCTCTCAGCTTTTTCGTCAAAATCAGTCCATCTTTGCAAAGAGGGGAAGGCAAATTTTCGTTGGAATACAAACTTTATATAATTTCTATATATTTTACATTTTATTCATTCACATTTTTCACAATTTGATACTCAAAACGTACACAAAATACCTCAAAACTCTTTATCATTTTAATTCCATGTGAACAGTTTCGCTTTATTTTTCGAAGTTCTCATTATTCATTTTGACATTTTTGATTAATTTTTCGAATTTCTCATAGTTTTTCGTTGTTGCGCTTCTTTTTAATTGGTTTTTCTCTTTTAACAAACATTATGAATTATATCACTGAAGAACTAGTATGGTATATGCCACAAGAAATAGTCATAGGAATTGCAGTTAATTATTCGGGAAGAACACATCCTCAAGTGAAGTATTTCGTAATTTCAAAACGACGATTTGAGTGGACGGAAAGTGTCGCGTACAAGAAAACATCACGAACGTGAACAGTTTTGTCAGAAGCTAAGGAATTTCCGTCTATGAAAAAAATTTCGAATTCAAGTGTAAAAGAAATACACCGATTTAGATATAAAAGATCAATCGGTGTCAAATATGACAAAGAAAAATGAGAATCACGATTATGCAATAAATTGTCACTCGGTAATAGTTTGTCTCAGAAAAAATATCCATATTTCGGAAAGAATGCAAAGATGAAAAAGTTCTCTATTAAAAGGAGAACGGAGAAAACAATTTCATGGTGAAATTATTTTCCACCTGAAATAGGTCTGTATATTTAGGAAACTCCTTGTATAACCATTGTCATAATTCTTTTAGAACCATCACACTCAATGACAAACTTTGAGAAACAAATTTATTCAAAACAATATAATAATTTGGTAGATAATAGTTGAATCTAGGAAGAGGTCTTCTACATGTGATTTTGATCGTTTTCTCTGAATAATACAGATGTTATACATTAGCTAAAAAGGCACACTCAAATGTAGTGAAAATCTCAACGTCAATGATAATGAGATGTCCTATGTGAAACCTTGAAATAAGGTATTCTGTATAATATGAAAGCTTTGAGTGCCAGTCGCATGTTTCACATATCAGATGTGAGCCATTAGAGGAGGAAATACTTTTTGTTATCTCCTCTCTTTGAAGTATCAAAAACATTTGTGAATGCTTTACTTAGTGAAGCTGATTCCTCAGAATTTTCTGTCAATATTTCATCTTTTTCACTATAATCCAGCAATTATAAATTATCAAATAATTAGTAAGAAAATCTATTTATACGCTTAGCCCACATAAGTTTTTTCAACATTATTTTTTGTATTTCAATAATTCGTAGAATCTGAAAAAGCGATAAAGAATAAAATATCGAATAGACAGACATCACGCTTAGATTCCACATTGAAAACGGAAGATCAGATAGTCGACATAGCGAAGACAAGGGATTAGCTATAAATCCTTTGGACAATTGTGTGAAATAAGGGGAGCCGTCGCATAATACATTCGAATGTGTGGATCTTATCACAGAAAATATTTTAAAGTGTCACTCGGAGCCACGAACATCCATGAGATTCAGGCTTTAATATGAAAATATTAAAAATCCAAGTGAAATCCTTTTAAATGCCATATTAAGGCGAATTAACATGAAAATGGTTTGACAGCTGAATGCCTGCACGGCTTCTTCTGAAAGCAAACGCTTCAGGCGCTTCAGAATCGCCCTGAAATGCTGAATTTTCCATTCATATTCGTGGCTTGTATTTGCCAATTATTGGGCGGTATGTTTGTTTCGTCCAATTTGTATGCATGGAATAACTGATAATGGACGTTATATTTCATGCTAATTGACAGTTTTCGTCAAAAATACAGAACGAACTTTATCGATATCGGATTGGATAAAGTACATTCAATACCGATGTGAAAAGGCATGCGTTTATTTTCTCTACATTTCCGCCTTTGCTGTGGCTATTACATAAATGAAATGTTTCGTTTATTCCATTTAATTAAGAATAATTCACAATCTGCTAGCTGTAGAAAAAAATCATTGATGACAGTGAACATCATACCTTCATATAATTAATTTGCTATACGCTAGTTAAATTTTTTTGCGCGTTACCTTTGCGTTACCTCGTGTTCAATTTTTCAAAATCTGGTTAAAATAAAGTTAGTGTTTATACAAGTACTGTGAAGAGCATATTTTATTTTCAATAGAATAATAATATTCACTTATAACGAACAAAAACTTTTAACTACCTCTAAGTTACATTTGAATAATCTGTATTATTTTGGGTGCATATTTAACCACCTGCTGCCCTTAAAACTCGCCCAAAAATTCATCGGGAATCATTGAGATCAATCTCTTGTATTCGTGTACTTCTCGGAAGTCACTCATTGAGTTTTTCATGGAAAAGAATTCATTTTCATCATAATTCTTTCTCAATTAAACAGAAAATTTTTTCAGCGTTTAATTTCCTATATTATGAAAACATTTCCTTAGGATCCACCTTTTGCATTGCATACTTTTTGTTCATCATATGAAGTAGATCTACTTTCTTAGCAAATTGTTTTGCTATGTGAACTCGTTTGACTTATGCTTCCAAATCATTACCATTACTCAAAGATGATAAGCTGGACATAGACGTTTTCTGAATAACAAATTGTAATGTGAGCACAAAGTTCAACAAGTACTATAATACTTACCTCCCATATTTGAGAATATTCTACTTTCAAAATGTTCAATTAAATTGTTTGTGTTTGTAATTGATTAATCATTTGAATAAGTATGAAATGTTTATAATTTACAAAGGTATTTTATGCTGATATCAAAGTGTATTGACCAGTTAACTGATAAACAGTTGACATAACAAGAAGTTTACAATTCGTTAAGTTTTATGCAACCCAAATATTTGCTTTGACACATTACTAGTTAATTTGTTGCTAACTTCATGTTAAGTGTTATATGCCATCCAAATATGAAATTAGCATCGAGTAGTAAGACCTAATAATTTATCAAATCGTTTTATACAACCGGGTTTAAGATTTTCTGGGCTCAATGTTCGCTTAATTGTTTTCACCAGAGCTCTATTTTTATATACAAGGCTCCGCCCTGGTCACCCCTTTTAAATTTTTTCAGATCAAAACAGAGTAATAATAATAATGAAATTATTATAAAATTATTATATATATAATTATATATCCTTTGGCAATGATACAGTTTTATTACTGATAGCTCCAAGAAGTTAATGAGAAATTTAAGAGTCTTTTCAAATTTATTAGAATATTAAATATTTGTACGTATGAAGGAGTTATGGGGAGAATTGAACGCAGCTCCAGAATCATCTTCGATACGATTTTTGAATATCGCAGGTAAGAAACTGTTGCTACCAACTGAATTGATTTTTCCATTCATAAATGAACTGTCGATTATTATAACCGCACTCAATTTAACTGATCAACAAATATATAACGCAGATGAGAGTTTTATACAAGAAACTTCTACCTGACAAAACCTATCTTTCGACTTCTGAAGAGACTGCTCCTAGTTTGAAATAAGCAAAGCAACACACCATTGATAATTGGGAAATTAAAGTCACCTATACTCGATTTGGTAAAGCCGTATAGTAATAAATCTGTAGATGACAGAATGGTCATAGGTGCTATTAATGATATTCTTCTTACATATTATAATCCGAGGTACCTGGGTATAATATTGGCAATTCAGGTGGGCTTCATCTCTATTTTGCTCAAAAACTCATAAGCACTTAGTTGAATACCAATTTACTGATATGGAAACCATCTTCATCTTACACAACAACCTGTATATTAGATAATTATAGATGCATATTTGATGAGTAATTCCTATTATGAATGATTCACAAAACAGTTTAGATTACTCAGTGGTACACAAGTACCACCGCCTACCAGGCATTTTGACGAGCTTTATTGTGATTTTTATAATTTTAAAGCATAGAAAGAAATTGATTTTAGAACTAGAAGTTTTATAAAGTCATGAAATTTTTCATAAACATTGTTTAACAATCTGTAAGTTCATGTTGAAACTCATGTGGAAAATTTAGCTTAAGTCTACTATGATGTATGTATATTTCCATAATTTACTAAAATTATTGAGTTATCTGAAATATCATAAACATCATTTAATTAACATATAGAATTAAGCGTAAGTTGAGAATGCATGAATGAAATGATTATTTTGCTACACGTAATTATCTAGATATTAACATTAAGTTATTATCGTTTTCAAATAGATTGGTGTTCAATTGATTCAATTTTATTTTCGAAAAGAACTCTAAACACATTCGTCTACGTTACTGACATCAAATTTTAGACGTCTGAAGTAAACATTTTATATAAAACGAGGACAGCAATATTCGCAAGCAATAAAAGAGAAGAGAAGACCGTTATCAGGTAGTTGGGTTTTTCTTGGAGATTTGTACGAGGGTTTCTATCAAAGATCTGGCAATAAATTGGTGCTTGCTCCAGGACAGAATCATAGAAACTACATTTATTTCTGAGTTTGCCCACGTAGCACATTTCTAAGGGATTTGCATACTTAATGACATTTTATTACTCTATATTATACATAATTACCATAAATGTTCATTTTAATTATCCCCTCGTTTACAAAATCACTAAAAGGGCATGAATGACCAAAGAAATTTTCAAAAACTAGTTCTTCGAGCAGTTCCTTCCTGAGGTGAGTTTTTCACATATCTTTTCGACTTTGTAATTCACCGACAAAAATATTTAGAGGTTAAAACTTTCTCGAAAAATAAAATCTTTTTATGAAAGCCATCCTTCTTTTAGATAATGCCCCATCCCATCCATCAGCAGATGAGTTGACATCTGACGGTCATATTTCTGTCAGATTTACGTCACGTGATGTAACACTCCTTATTCAACATATGGATCAGAATGTGTTGAGACTTAATACAGAACAAGCTTGCTTAGCTCTATGATATTCATATCTAATAGACTAGCAGATGCCATTAAGACAAAAACATTGAAAATGATCCTCTGCATTTACATAATACTTCAGAACGACTGGAAAGGACAGCGATAGTGAATATTGGTATTATATTTTATCTTATTAACAATTGTTTTGACTTATTACATGTTCTTGCGTAGTATGTCTTTGTAGTGTACAATGTTGAAAAGGGAGTGAAGACATTCTAAATAATAAAACTGAGCTGGAAGCAGACGAGGAGAGTAATATTTCTGAAGATAGCGACTCTCATGATTTGATAAAATTACAAAAAAAAATTGATTATTTCGAAGCTATTGCACTTATCAAAATCGTTCCACAATGGACATGTCAGTGAAGTGATGATTTTATAATCAATTCAGGAAAGAGCAATCATCGCAAATTTGCACCAAGAAAATATCTCGATTTTTCAAATAACTTTGTCTATACGATGTCGAAATGTATGAATATATTTGAATGAACATTCCTGATAAGAAATGAACTACCCTGACTTTTCCGAGTTCACATTATTACGATTCTACTGTATGTTGTATATATTGATGGATGTGAAACAAAGTCCTTCGTTAGCATAAATGTTCGATGTTGTATATTCCAATCATTGTCGCCCCGCTTTCAAACTTGAGAGTTATGACATTGTTCAGTAAATTCGTTTAAACCTGCAGAGAGTGGTAGCTGTGGGGCTGAAGGGATGCAGCCGACATAAATTCGTTTCCAAGGTATAATAGTAAACGGAGGACAAATATGTCATCAACACATTCTCCGGGCACATATCATAGACATTCCATAACTGAAGGGAAGTTAGTAAGACGTTTGCGAGTGATGCGAGATAAACAGCATTCCCGAAGTTCCACACACGTCAAATTCATTCCCGAACGAACAACCCTTTCTGTTCCGAAGTTATAAGTTATAACTACTTCAGTATCCCACCGTGCGGTGAGGAAAAACGGGAGTTATCGAAGATGACGGTTGTGCCTGGAACTGGATCAAGTTGGAGAATTTGATAAATGCAAGGCCTACTAATAGAAATAAAATTAAACACGAAATCTTGAATGAAATGATATCGAATTTAGTCCGTTCCTTTTGACTCGTTTATATTGACCAATCGTTAATTATTGTTTTGCAATGCATTAAAATTCAGTGCCAAGTTATCCGTTATATAAAATATCTATGACAATTTTTTTTGATATAATGGTAATATATCGTTTATTGCATCCTATTTTCAAGAAATGTTTTTGATTTATAGTGATCGACTTGGTTTCTTTTGATTGATTCTACAATCACCTCCTCCTGCGACGTGTTGTTTTAAACTTCAGTCATGAAATGTCAGTTCCAAACTGTATCGTGCGTTTCAAAATAATGAAAACAGGAAAGAGTGATTCTAGTGAAAAATGCTGAAATTTCTCAATTTTGGTTCGAGGTAAAGCGTTTTTAAGGTTGATTCGGAACATGTAATATCCACCTCTGTCATCCCCCAATTATAGATTTATTATAGGAAAAGTGGGTCCAGTTACACTTCGTCTGAAAGTTCTTTAAGTTCCCTAGTTGTAGACTTAATTTCGAAATATTTTTCTCGATTGATTTAAATGAACTTGGTGGTAGACATTCTAATGATAGAAAAAAATTAAAGGAAATTGTAACGTTTTCCTGCTTCTTGAAACTTTTGTCTAATTGCAGAATTGAAAGATCCTTCTGAAGATTTGTCACTCGATCCACTTTCCCTATAATGGATGTATCGAGCACCAAAATTGGAATATTGAGAATTGGCGAAATGTTCTTTTTTCGGATGAGACTAGAATTGGTGTTCGATCACATGACCGCCGGATTCGGGTTTTAAAGGGTCGTGAAAGACAAGCTAGACTCCGAAGTGGCAGTGTAATGTTTTGGGGTCGCATTATGCTGGGAGGCAAGCCAGATTTGATTTCGTTTCCTGCGAGTATAACGGCTAGAAATTACTTGGACCTAGTGCTGGAGCCCATAGTGAGACATTGGCGGGGTGGCTATTTTTATGCTCCTCCGCATACCGGCAACCTCGCGCGACATTATCTTGAAACAGAGACTGGACTAGTCAGCTTGCTCTCCAGACCTAAATCCTATTGAACATTTATGGGATAATCTCAAAAGGAAAATTAGATCGGGCCAGGATAATCCAAGAACCCCACAACAGCTCATCCAAGCCGCCATAGACTGGCAGAATATCACCCCAGAGAAGGTCGAAAATCTAATCCAAAGAATGCCCAGATGGATTCAGTCCTGTATCAGGACAAGAGGAGGTAATACAAGCTACAATATTTTTAAAACATGTTGAAAGAGTCTCTTATTTGCTTTAATTTGTTTCTTTCTTAAAATAAACCTTAATTGATTTCTTTTTTCAATTGAAATATCTGAAAAAGGATCAATTCTAACAATCCTTCGAAATTTCCAGAATCCCTGAGGTAATATTCATAATATAGGGTGATTCCATAAAGATTTGGTTGTGTGTATATTATAATTTGAATTGGTTCCTTCAGTAACAGGAAAACCTCATGGATTGCATATTGAATTTATTTACGAGAATGCATACTGTCTACCATACTAGAATTATAACCATAATTGACCGTTATTTGTTTTATAGTATTGGGTTGTTTCAAGATTTTTTTTGTCAATTGTTTAGTGGTCAGTCTATGTATCATACTATTATAAGCGATGATATGCGTAAGAATTATGAATGATCATATCGATATGGAATAAAGAGTTGATAATATTCTCAGTTTTAATTTCCAAACTGAACTTTGTATCAGGTTGAATTAAATTCACGAAGGTACTGAAGAAATCTAATAGTGAATTTGTATCTTGAAAGCAGCAGATTATGTCATCCATATATCTAAACTACGATTCTTCTTTTTGATAGTGGATGAATATAAATTATTTTCTCATTATTATACATGAAAATTTCGGCTATTAAAGGACCAAGGTGATTATCCATCATCAATCCATTGTTGCTCATTTAAATTTCAGCATTGGAGTTAAAATGATTTTGTTCTGAACATACTTCTAAATGGTATATAAATTCTGATTGTACAATAGGATACACATTATTATTCTACAGAGCTTGGTTAATCAACTTCAATGGATCGTGAGGCTCCACCTCTAACCTCACTAAGAAAGAGATTGATTACATC
This sequence comes from Cryptolaemus montrouzieri, assembly GCA_013387265.2. NCBI lineage: Eukaryota > Metazoa > Arthropoda > Insecta > Coleoptera > Coccinellidae > Cryptolaemus > Cryptolaemus montrouzieri. The sequence continues at coordinate 100,759,563 of JABFTP020000001.1, read as the reverse complement.
TCAAGACATAAGTTTAGCCTTATATGGTAGTACAGTATCTTGAATTTTTTCTGTTATATCTGAAAAATTCTTAATTGCAAATTTCAGACTGAAATTATATGAATGTTCAATGATGTCTATAAGGTAACGTGAAATTTTGGCTGCTGGAACTGTTACGTATCAGACAACTGCTCCGTCCCTTATGAAGTTTCAAAAAAGTATAAAGTTTTGTTGACTCCAGATTATCAACTGAAAGTTTATATATTTAGTTGTTCGATATCACCGATCAACTACAATAGATTAATCAAACTCTAGAAAATAATAATCGGAATCAGATTATACTATCAATGCTTATGAATCTTTTGAAATATGCTCAGAGTAAAAATTAATGATGGGAAATCCTCTCCGTTCTTTATTATCAAAAATTTTGAAAGATAACATCAAGAAAATGATTCACAATCATATTTTGTAGAAACACTGTATTCATTGGTGAAGATAGGTGTGTGATATATACTGTTATTTTACAGGTACAAATAGACAATCTGCCTTTAGTAACTGAGAACTCTATCAACTTTTCAGATTCAACTATAAAAAGTTGTGTTAGATTTTTTGATCTGTGTATATAAGCCTTGAAATGAGTTATTTTCGAATAGTTATATATACAATTTTCTCTATCGTCTATCGATAAAGAGTTAAATGCAAGGCTAATAAAATTGACAAGGTAGAGCAACTAATATAATTCGAAGTGACTTCATGATACATGCAATGTACAAGCAAAAAAAGGAGATCTCATGTTGGTGAGCACTGCCATCATTTATGAAGAACTGTAATCGAATTAGTGGGTATAAAAACAAGCGCCTTCCGGGCATATCTTCATCAACTATAACTATGAAAAAATAATTAAGTTTCTTGCCATCGAGGATCGTAATAGTTGCATTTATTGCGAGAAATATTGAGCGAGATTTTACCCAACCCTACAACTGATATAAATATGTAAAATTTATTCAATTTCATGGTCTGAAGAATGATTTAGTTGATAGTTGAGCGAAATTCATTATAAATTTAGCACTGATGTTATGGAGTTATATGCAGATTTGGGTAATTATAGGGAAACGCCTTCCAGTTTTCAATTAAACTGAGGGAAGAAAACTTATGTCTTGTATTTTTTACGACTCTATTTGGACGTACTGATGATAATCAACACCGGATAGAGTTAGCTGGTGTTATTATCGAATGAATGATAAACTTGTATGAACATGTCACATTACTCTTGCAATTTGGCTCCTTCAGGGTGTTCCATTTTCATTATTTTTGTCGGAAATCTTAGTTGTTCATGAAGATAAAAAATCGAAAACGTTGGCTTCTTTTTCATGAAACTTTCGACTCTGTAATCCAGATTTGCTATATTACATTTTAGTAGTCCCTCGTATCTCGGTTATACATCAACTTATTGATGAGCTAAAAAATGTTCCTCAAATAATTTCTCACATAAAATTCAATGACGTAGTTAGATTTTTGATACGAGCTGTTATTATTCAGGTATGATAAAACTTAACGATGTGAAGATAGCGTTGCTATCTCGTTTTCCAACATTGGTGTTATTGAAATTTTCTACAATTCTGCAAGTAAAATGATGAAGAAAGCAATAATTTGATAAGGAAAATCATGCACAACACTTGGATTGGAAATTATCGTGGAAAAACTATGAACCTCATAACATATTCCTCGTGCGCAAAGTAATAAATCAAGAGAACTCGTAGATCATTTCTCAAACGGGTAACAAGGTAATTTTCTTCACTTTTATAAGTAGAATAATATACCAAGCAATATTTTGATAACTAAAATTATGCACATCACTTACAATGGCAACTATTGCGGAAAAACTATGAAATCCATATGTTTCTTGTAGTTGAAATAATATACTAAAATAATGGGTGAAGTTGAAATTTTCATCAATTTCTCAAGTCGAATGACATGAAAAATTCATAGTTCATTCCACAAATACATTAACAAAATTGACAAAAATGGATAGAACACTGTGAAATGCAGATATATTGAATAAAGTGTCCAACATGAATTGAGAAGAACTATGTACGACAAAGAGAAAGGCGTACGTGGACCATATGATGAAAATTATAACTAGTACGATAATGTAACTGATTCGTTGAGTGCACATCCATAAGGCCCCGACACGTTGAAATGTCCATTTTCAAGGTTAATTAAGCCCAATCCGAAAGTCCAATAACCAGGCGAAAGTGAAACGCTGGGATTTGTTTTACGGACCCGTCAAAGCACACGAATTAAATCACACCATCGCCATTTGCAAACGTATCGGCGTTTCAATTGTGGACCGAAAGGGTCTCCATCCTGCGGAGCTTTGATGTCGACCACTGCTTCTAATTTTATTCACTCTCCGGTCTAACTCATTTATACAACACAAATGACCAATGGTCTCACTAAATTACTTGTCAATTGCTTTCACAAAGCTTCGCGGAGTTTAATTTAAATGTTGGCACCCTTTCGCGCCCGCTTTCAAGGCAAAATACAAGCCGCCAGACGCAATGAAAAATTCTTCTCTTTCGCCCCTTTTCGATTTGAATACATTTGACTCGAAAATCAACTTTGAAGCTCTGTACGCCATATAGAGTGCTCGATCCAATCGCTGAAAGTCATTCCTGGAACTCATTCAACAACAAATCAATGGCTAATGGTTTGTAAAACAATACCTCCATGTTGAATTTTTATTCGAATTTAACTGCCCCATGTGACGTGGTATCAGAAGTTTAATGAATTTTCATTATTTTCTGCAAATATTTTAGATTTGTTCCTCATTCTGGTCATTTTCATCACGAGAAATGAGAGATCAGAATAAAAAAAAGTTCAGTAGAAAAAAAGAATACGTAAGGAGAGCGAGGATGGTGGACCAAATGTCAGTTTAGACGTCTATATTTCTTTCATTTCAATATATATTATTGTGAAAAATATTAAATTCGTTAGTTAAACTATTAGTCTTGACAAACAAATGATAAACATCTGAAATTGATAAATATATATATATATATATATATATATATATATATATATATATATATATATATATATATATATATATATATATATATATATATATATATATATAATTCTGTGCAACAGAGCTGTAAAACACAATAGACCAGATATCGTTCTTAATGATGAACAGTATCAAATAACATATATAATTGATATTGCTATACCCGACACATAATATACAAAATAAATACAATGAAAAATTTCTAAATATATGATGCTTGGCGACGAGATTAAAAAATGTGGAAAATGAAGAAAATATTTATTCTACCGATTATTATTTCTACAACAGGCGTTATTCCTAGAAATCTTCACAAAAGTATTGAGATTTTGGGTCTGAAGAAAAATTTGTTTGAACAGTTACAAAAGATAACAGTCATCAAATCTTGTAATATTCTTCGTAGGTTTCTTTCCGAAAATAATAATGAGGTAGAGTCATAGGTTTTCTCTTTAGTTTATACTGCTCAGAATCTCATTTCATATTTTATTTATTTGTTTATATAAATGTAATATAATTAACTGACAATTTTGTCATATTTATATTCAGAGCAGTATTCTATTCGATCGTTCACCACTTCACACAAAGGAAACTATTAATGAGTAACATTCAGTGTTACTTGACTAAGGTCCGTACACTGGATTTTTCCGGGGAGAAAGCCTCTGACACTACTCGTTGGTACATTGATATCATTGTCTGATGATGCTATAGTATGTATATATTCTGGTAGATTGATATATTCTCATAACATTTAACGTTATCCTAATATATAATTACTCCAGGATATTTTTGATTATAATCATTGCCTGGCAATGGTATTAATTACCGGGTGGTGGATTTATATTTTTCATGAAATCAGTTTGATTGCATGAACAGATATATGGGCAACTCGTCGGGGTAAAACCCCTATATATATATATATATATATATATATATATATATATATATATATATATATATATATATATATATATATATATACACGATCTGGCAGAACATGAAATATGAGTCAGCCTAAACCATGTACGAGTAGGTCGTCTTGACACTATGGGTAAGATGACTTAGAAAGTTATAGGTGAGGGTTATTCACTGGGGATAAATTTGGTCCCAAGTAAATAATAAACAAGGGATATACGGGGGTATACGAGGATATAAGGGGATATGCGATGATTAGGGATTAGTTAAGCTTTTGTTTTCAGAATTATTCAATTTAAATCGAGTCAAGTTTTTGTCACAGAAATTTGAAAATTGAAGCATCTTGAACCTCAATACTTGAAAGCTTGAATGAAAACAAAATTACAATAAAACTTGAACTTCCCTTATATTCAATAAAAGCGAAAATAAAGATTTGAATAATACAGAATATTTGGTTAGGAAATATTCAATTGAAATTCAATGTAAGAATCTAAGAAGAATTCATGAAATGGTTGAAGGAAATACAAATACAGTACAGAACGAAAGTGAATGTGATGATAAGTTTCAAATAAAATACAGGCATAGCATCGCAAAAACAACATAAATAAATTTTCTGAGAACTAACTGGAATACAATTAAAGAAATACCTACATTGAAACTTAAGTCAAACATAATAAAAATAAGCGAAACTACCTTTCCACCTCATGAGATATTTGATTGTTCGTTATTTTTGAACTCAGAGTTGAGACATCAACATCCTAACTGATTATTGACTCAATCTGACTCGAGTCTTGACTATAGTAAATGTAGCTTTTCAGAACTGTTTCTCTATAGGAGCCAAACTCGTAGGAGTGGCCAAGAAACCTTTTGCCATATTCGCCAAATTTGAAAATATTGTTTCGTGCCTTTCCCATCTTTCTGAAATGTTTTCCGAGCTTTGTGCTCGGGAGTCACTCAGATATTTGTCTATCTCATATCGCCACATATCATCATGCGGTGCGGGCATTAAAGACTTTCTGTATAGACCTAATAGGCCTGTCTCGCATAGATTCGACTCCAATTCACTGCATTCGACCTGCTTCGATGTAAACGTTTTTGGTGAGAGATGTCAGCTTGGGTTGGGATTTTTATAAATTTTAAGTTCAACCTGCAATTCCTCTCCCCAACTTGAATTTAGAAATGTTTCCACCTCAAGCGGAGCTTTTTGTATCTACTTGCTGCGAAACGAATTGACTAGACCGAACGTACTGCTTTTGGAAAAATTTTGAAACTGCTTCACTTAATGAAACCTTAGCGGTGTTATAACGAGAATATACGGAGATATGCGGAGCCTATATGGGGATATGCAGGGAAATACGGGAGATATATGAAGATATCATAACATAAGTACTAGAGTCGCCCTCTATGGACCAACACGGTAAACCCACTACGGGACTTCGAGAAAGATACGAACAATAACAAACACATGTGAGAACGTTAAAAATTATTATTTTGGAGATATCTTTCGCCGTTTCGTGAATTACATCAAAGGTAGAAAACGAGCGAAATAATCCCGCTGAAATAGTGCTCTGAGCCTCTGTTTCCGAGATAAAACCTCCCGTCGGTAAATATTTAATGAGACAAATATCTTCCGCGATAAACTAGCTTGATAGGATGCTGAGAAGCGATATGCGACACTGATGAGCTCCTAAAAAGGGTGAAACTGCAGTCTGCTGCTTCGTTTCTCGGCATCCTGCTTAGTTGCACTATTGTGGCTCTTGGGGGCTGCGTGCATGGCAGGCAGATATGGGAACTAGCTCTCGTCAGGAAGGATTATTCATTGATCTACGGATTTTTGAATAATTCTTCTTGTCTCAAGTTTACATGTAGACTCCTCGAGAAGTTTATCGCGGAAGATATTTCTCCCATCATATATATATATATATATATATATATATATATATATATATATATATATATATATATATATATATATATATATATATATATATATATATATATTTTGAATTATCAAATGTAATTATGTGATTTGTAGATTTAGCATTTTTAAAATTGCAGATTTGTTATCTGAGAAGAGAAGTTTGGGATTTAACAAACTTTGTAAAAATACAAAATTTATCATTTTCAATAGCCATCTAGAATTAAATGACTCCCCACTACTCAACATTCAAAATAAATGTAATGAGCGCATTTTTACTCACAAAAACAGGTGTTTCATTGTATGCATATTAAAGTATTAGTAGATTTAGCTATAACTTCAGTTTTCAACCTACTATTTCTGAGTAGAAGGTTGAAACTGTGTGAAAACTGATATTTCCATACAAAATTTCTCCCCGTTTCATCCTCTTAAAATATGAATATCTATAAAACCTTAAACGCCTCATTACAAAACTATGCTTAGTACCTGCAATTCGTGTTCATTTACAAAACACGAAGACCCATTTGCTCCCTTAATATCTTATAACTTAAACTTATTTTTCACATTTTAGCTTTTAAGATTTAGAAATATTGGCTTAATAAATATTGATGTCTGCTTCCAATAAATTGCAATGAGGAACCACAAAAGACCCACTTTGAAAACAAAAAAATTTTGGTACTTCAATAACAGAACAATTTAACACATTTCTGAGTGAGCCATTAATTCCTCCCCAAGCATAATTGTCGGTTATTTTTACCTTTATTATATTTTCAAGATATAAGATTGTAGTTCAGGTAATTGTTATGTATTTAATTAGAGACAAAATGGCTACAAAACACGCGATATGATATGCACAGGACGTCATGTAGAGATCGGTTGTAGAACCGTTCACGCAGTTCATTCATAAAACAGCTTTCAACACTTTTGCAAATAGTCAGACATGGTTTTTCTGATTTTATTTATGACTCATGCATAAACGTACATCCTCTCCAAGATTTTATCGGACGAGTCCTGCGATGAAATCGCTGTTTTCATGCCTGAACTGAGGTCGCTCTGATTTCAACTTGCAAGAGGAGGTCATGATAATAATCTTATTCTAATAAAATTGTAATTGCTTTGATATTGCAAGAAACTTTATTATATTCGTCTCGTAGTTTATTGTCTATCTATAAATTCTTTTTCGCCTGTTGGTATAATTAACCAAAATGAAAAATATGATTATAGGATAAATAAAATAAACCTGTTTAATGCAGATCATTCGTAGAAAAACACGAATTCGTTCCATTCTTTGAATTCCAAATAAGATCAATCTAACATCCACAACAGTTGCTTAATGAGTGAAATGGGTATCGATATTTTCTTCTACTCTCACATAGTTGTGCAATGTTAATTAGGCTTCACTTGTAAAGAAAAATCAAGTCACATTTTTCAAAGCACTAAAACATACACGAAAAACCTTGGCGACCTATAGGGATCGGAAAAGCTTCAACTGTGAGCTTCATGTTGACACATTTTCGACAGCCTTATGCAAACGAATACTTACGATTATGTTTATCTTGCTATTAGTAGCTGTGAGTTTGACCATTTCGATGTGTTCAATATGTTTTTGTCCTTTTGATATTTAATAATTTTCTACTGAGATGTTGAGAAATTACAAAAGAAAGTGAGAAATAGTAAATACAATATTCGTCGCTGAACAACGCACAGTTGTACTACATTGGTGAATGATGGGCCAATTACTACTTTTGTATAGTTTTGTCATGAGAAATTAATTTTTATCAGTTTAGCTTTAAAGATTCAGAAATAGATGTTATAGATAGGAGCGACTGATTTCATGGAATATTATGCATTGTTTTATCTAATAGTAAACCTTGTCACTTAAATAATTTATATAAAACTAACAATTCCGATGATTAAGGTCTCTCAAAGTTATCGTACCAGGAATGGAAGAATGAGTGTGATTTGTGGAACGGCGTCAGGAGTTTTCTTGCCACATATAGACGAAAAAATAGAAATTGGACTAGAAGGGAGAAAGCCTAATAGCTGTATATAATCACAGCGAATCCGGGAATCTGTGATATGCAACAGTTCCTCTTGCGGGCAACAATCTAGCGTCGACACTCATGACCAGTTCTTCCGGCATCAATAGAAAACATTTGAACATGTCTCATTCGACCCCAATTGTTTTGTCTCAAACGTCCCCTTCCCCGACTTTCATTTAAAATGTTTAATAATTGAAAATTCATTTGAAATAATTCATTCATGAAACTTGAAACATTAATAGTCATTATGTTAAAATCACTATACTTCTACTTGATGACCGTATGATAACATTCGTAGTTCTTAAATCAAATTTCAGTGGCACAATATTGTTTACCTTCAGAACCAAACTTTGAATATCATGTGCTATCACTGTCAAAAAACTTCGGCCGACGATTAATGCAACAGTGATGCGGGTCCCTCAGCACACCGCTTCGTCTTATCACACAGAGCGTGTGCGTAATACTATCGATGGAGCATTAGATCCCGCGACCCCACAGACACAGCTTTGCCAACCAAATTTTGATTTAGGTTTTCATTTTTTGATATTCTTCAAGCAAATTAATTTCATCAGTATTTGAGACAGTGAATCCATTAAGTGAAAGTTTTCTGCATTTTTTTGCTGTTCAACAATGATCCTTATTGATTATTATCTATGAACAGGTTACATTTTTTAGTTGAAAACACAATGTTTTGGTACTTCAACACACTATAACGTGTGTTCATTTCGGCACGTTTTCCAATTTATCGATATTTTGTGAGAATAGGACTTTTTCACATCCCGTGTCTTCGGAAATCGTTTTATAATCTCAAGCTTGATACTAAATTATTCTCATAAACCTTCATACGTTATAAAGTGACTTATTGTCTATGTAGTTATACACGGATGGATGATACATTTTGTAAGATTATTTTCTATATTTCAAATCGAACAGCCTATATTTAATAACTGCAAATGAAAGACAATTCCAATACTTCTATACCTATTTTCAATAGGTTCAGAGTCACATGATCTTATCAAATTTTGCACTTAAATTTTCAAACATGGTCTAACTGGAAACAATATCCGAGAAGAGAGTAAACTAAACACGAAAAGGGTAACTTCTCGAGTTATGAAGAATGTTTCGAAGTGCGTACCTTCTTCTCCAACGCAAATTTCATAATTTCTCCCCACAACTCTCGCAATAAAGACAGAGAAGTAATAGTGCTATTATAGATATAGATTGGATGAAATTATGTTGTGTATATCGCAGGATATCCTGCACATCTTTATTTCGCAAAGGTCGAATTGAATCCCGAAATATGAGAATATAGGATCAATTTACACGAGGATAGAAAAGGCATTGTAATTTTAAAATTTAAATTACGATTTTTCAATATGCCCATCCCCCAGCCATAAAATTCAAATCCGGTCGAATGTGCGGATTCCGAAAATGAAAAATTCAAGAGTATGCAGACCACCGGACTGTGAAACTTAGGTACTGCGAAAATTAAATCGCCGATGGAAAATTATATTTATATGAAAGACCTGTTTTTATATAGGATTCGGCGAGAATAAGATTATTCGCGGTCCATTGAAAAAAAATTGGCCGCCGGCGGTGGAGGGTCGAGGGCATTTTATTTTCATAATTGTGGCAGCTTGAGTGGAAAAGGAATTATTTCAGTTTACGGCTAGGGGTGCAGATGAAAAAGGGAAAAAATACCCGTCGGGCCAAACGGAACGTTATTTCTCTTGAATATGGACGCATGAATTCGGTTTGAATTTTTTTTTTTCAATTTTAAGATTGGTTTCCGTTTTCAACCGTTTTCGGAGCGGTCAAATCGGTTTACATATATTATATTATATATAAAGTAAAATCAATAAAAATGTAACTACAGGGTGGACCAAATTCGATGTTTCAGTACGGCAGCTATGTGAAATATCTTAGATAAAAAAATATAATTGATATTGCCATAATTTCGTAAGTTGTCATTGTTGAGATGTGATGTATACCTGGTTGCCAGCCAGACATGAATAAGGAGCGTTACTCTTTCAACAGACCGCTTTCTTGCAGACACGGTGTGTAGAGTTGTGGTGAATAGTCGAGCTGTATCACTGCTGTGTGGACCTGGTTGACGATGATCATGAAGGCTAGATCAGAAAACCAGCTCCTTCATGGAAGGAAATCCTAACATTCTACGAAAGGTTCAATATTATTCTTTGAAAAAAATTCTTCAATGTGTTCACATATTGAGAGTCCTTCCTTCATCGAAGTTGATCTCCATGGAGATACCTATTGGCAGTCGTTGACAAAATTAATAAATCCTAGGCTAACCAAAAATTTCGAAAATGATAAGTCTCTATCAGAGAATGAGATACGATTCCTACAAGGTGATTGTTTACTAAACTTGTACATCTCGTGAACTCCTACTAGGTTTATTAAGGAATCGTTGGTGTTTCTGTTTTGTTGACACCAATGGTATATTTCGTGAAAGACAAAACACTATAGGACTCGAAAAGATTATTGAACACTTTAACATATCTTAGTTTATTTAAATAATGCGAAATACTGGCTATACAAAAACTTGATAAACGGTTTTAAACAAAATACAGTAACTTCCCAAAGAGTGGAAAGATATTTTAGAATGCAAATAATTGGCCCTTACCCAAAAGTTGGGGATAGAGAAAACATCTCATTGGTCGGCAAGAATCGTTGAGAATTCTCTTGTTTTCAAAAGTTCTGGTTTTCCTCCGAAATTTTGACTATTCCAAGAAATTAACAATGAATACATTTTGAAGGGCTCTCTTCCCCATTTTATGCGATGTAACGTAATGACCCAGATAAATTCAAATGAGAAACCGAATTGTTTTGAATACAAAGTACACCCCATGTTGAGAGAGTCAGTTTACGATAGGCTGAGTAAACAATCATGAAGGATCTTATTCATCATTCAATATTCGGATTCATAAAAATTATTCAACAAATGGGTTAATAAATTAATAAATGGAGTTACCAGAATTGCAATGAATCAGGTGTGCGACCATTGAGATATTCGTGAGATGATGTACAGGGCTCTACTTAAATAATGAATAATTTTCAATACAATACAATTTCAATACTCTGTATTGAACAATGATACTACTGGACAGTCCGACGTTCGTGTGCTACTATATTTGGACGAAAATTTCCGAGGTCGGTGGATTGGCAGAAGAGGAACAGTTGAATGGCCAGCGAGGTCACATGATTTGAGCCTTTTGAATATCTTCTCAGGGGGTCATCTTGAATCGAGAATTTATGCTACACGACCTGAAAATTTGAAAGAGCTGCGGAGATTATTCGCCACCGAATGCAGTCATTTGACATCAGAAGTTTTTCAAAATGTTAGGAGAGAATTCAAGAATTGTTTGCATCATTGTATGGAGGTACGAAGAGTTCACTTTGAGCATTTAATTCGAATTTTGGCATCGTCAAATTTTCCTTGGAATATAAACTTTCGTTGTGTTTGGACTTTCTGTGTGATATCAGTCCATCTTGAGCTAGAGAAGGTGTTGGAACACATTGTCATATTGATGTGTGATAATGAATGTTCATAAAGATACTACTTTTGAATAAAGAATTAAAAGACGTTCCCGAAAATATATTACTTATCCACTTTACTTATAATGTCCTTTTGACTTAGATGCTGCTGAGGGTAGGGGGTTGATTTTAAATGCTCCGAAGAAACTTAGAATTTGGTATCCCTCCAATCGAAAATTTGGCTTTTTTCACCAAAATCAGTTAATTTTGAGAAAGAGGGGGGTGGCAAATTTCCGTTGAAACACAATGTATATGTTGACAAATATAAATCAGATTTTATTTTATTTATTATTTGAAATATATTTGCGTCAAGTGATGGCTATTTATGTTCAATTTATTTGCAATAAATAATATTTATCAGAACGTCAATATTGCTCAGTACGAGACTGCAAATAATATCCGTTGGATTGATTTGGCAACGCAGGAGGTGACACATTCACGTCACCGAATAATTACTTAACTTGGACCCCAAATAAGTTTCACAATTTGGAGCAATCACCTGCTTTAGTGGCCATAACACGGTTATTTACTACCGCACGAGGCTATTTTGTCTCTCCATTTAAGTCGTCAAATGTTCCTCGGGAAAGTTCTATGCAATTGTCAAAATTTAATTAAATCATTGGAGCCTGTGTTACAATTGGTTGCAAGAACCATAAATTCATCTTGGACGAAAGGGCTTAACTATAATCAACCAAGTTGTCGTAGATTGCTCATGGAATATATTTGTGAGAAAACTATTTCATAGTTTAAGGATATATCTGTGATGTGATGAAATTAATGAATATTATACTTTCTTCTGGGAACAAACCAGTATAATTGTAAAGCTATAAATTGGGGTGGAAAATTGGAATATTTTTCGAAATTCGATGAAAATTGTCTGAACGAAACGATTATCTTCGAAACCGTTGAAAATAGATATAGGGAACCTAGGTACCATTCGAACTTCAAAAATCGTTTTTGAACAACCTGTGTGATATGGATCAACAAAATGTGCATATGTTCAAGCAACAATAATTACTATTATATTACAAAAGTTGTTTCGAATTTCAAACGAACTCATCTTCTTTCAAAGTCAAACATGAAACAAACTATAGGGTGTCCCATTTGAAAATTCATAACATTTGTATATTACTTTGTTATAATACATCTTGTATAGTCTAAGATATTTCAAGTTCGTAGTCACTATAGCACTCCATATTACAATGCAAAAAATTTCAAAATCAACCGTAAAATATGCATAATCTTCCTCTGCGAATGTCGTGAGCCTGCCAGTATATATACGGTTACCAACAAATAATGAGGAAAGCTTTCTGTTCTAAACAAAATAGACATTCGAATGAGCAGGGGTGAGGAGTTTTTATGAATATCTAGTTAATAGGACAATATAATAGTTTCTTTTACTTTAATCTTTGTTTTTTGAAAAATGTGATTCGTCCATACTTGCCAGTACAGTTGAATATTCTCCTAGTTTTATTTGCCAAATTTTCACGATACTTTTCTTTTCGTACAAATATTATATTCTTTGTAACCGAATAAGCAGCAGACACATATACAAAATTGTTTCAATCGACTGTAGAAGAATGCAAAATGAAAACATACAGCTGAATATTTCTAAAGTCGACACTGGCTTTCACGAGGTAATACAACAAGTTCGGTCTGCAGCGAAGATTTTCTGTTCTAGATTTCATCTTTCGCTAGTTCAGAAAAGTTCAAGAACACGGTTTGATTGAATATTATAGAAACAGAATGTGAAATTGGATCATGGTTTTTACTCACTTGTATTCCAATGTTGTAGATCATGTATAGTTGGTTGTATCTTAGTTCAGTCTTCATTTTGTACCTGTCTGTTGCAGGCGGTGTGTTGTCCAAATGTTAATGAGGTGTAAATCAAATTTTATTTCATTTTTCATTTGAAATGAATTTGCATCAAGAAACGGTCACTAGTATTCATTTTTTAAAAAATCATTTCAGTCAGGCCACCTGTAATTTCTTAAAAAAATGTTATGTAGACAGCCTTGAATTATCCAAGCTGCTGCTATTTGACGAGTGAATATGACATGCGCAAGACGATATTACTTTCCTGCCCCCCTTAATAATAACTAACCGAGTAATTTTCAATAGATACAATACACCCCGTCAGCGAACTCGACGTAGTTAATTCATCGTACATACAATAACAAATAATGTTCAGCGTATTATTCTAGCAATGGAAATTTGCCAATTAACCGCGTTAAAATACATGTAGGTACGAATTTGAATTTTAAATAGCCTATTAATTAGTTTACATTGCATATGTATATGCGAGTGACGACATGGATTCCACAAATCCATTCATCGGCGAATTCCGTTCCCTCCATTGTTATTGTTGAAAATTGATTGGTTCCATAATTAAATCTTGTACCCATATATGCCTGAATAAATAGTAATTTTTAATTCCTACGTTTGCTACCTTTCACGAATGAATCCAAATATATCAAATATCATATTTGTGAATTAGAATGAATATATTTCAAAGGCCTTATTGTTTCGTTCCTCGTGCACGTTTAGTGTTTGTTAATGATGAAAATTATTTGTTTCATGAAATTCATTGTACTATTGTTCCCTCTGCTGGAGTTTGATGTCTCAACAAAAAATCTATATACATGGAGGCCAAATCAGAACAAGTAAAGCAAGAAAATTCTAGCCGATTTTACGCATCGTAACGAATTCATAAATACGAATATCAACAAGGAACACTTTTAACAATTTTTAAACCTACTTACTAACACGAATTATAGTCGAGGAAAAAGCACTTACAAATGCGCTGTCGATCGATTTCGATGAAGAAACTTGCTTTCTATTCGGAAAGACCTATTTGTGAACTTTTCTAATCACTTGCACTTCTCCGTGTACATCTCGATCAGCTATATGAAGAAAAATTCAAAGTTCGGTAAATAATGGCGCAATCGAGTCCAATTTCGTTACCTTAGGGTTTTCGGGACTGGTCAACCAGAATATAAGGTTGAAAATGACCTCCGCGCCACCTGGTGTCTAGGATGACTGGTATCTGGTCCATCCCCGAAGTTTTCGGCAAAATTTTTATAAAAATGATTAAAAATCGTCAATTCAGGGGTTTCAAGATTACTGAGCACGAATTTCACAAGAACAGGTGTCCTCGATGTGTCTGGCGCTTAAGGTGACTGGTATCTGCGTCATCTCCTGCAGTTTTTGCAAAACTTTCATAAAGATTATCACTTTCCTAATTCTGCAAGCTTATATAACTTCAATAACTAGAAAAATACTATACAATGTGAATAGAGCACGTGTGCGTTAATACGTACACATGCAAGTACAGGCCGTAAAACATATCTGTAGTTTCCCCTTCCCTGAGATGGAGTTTCTAATAGATTGCGCAGTGAAGAGCGCCTTTCAATGCTCAGTTCATCTAAGCTCTCGCGGAGTGAACATCGTGAAACACACTCTGTGCAACAATTATTTGGTATTAGGTATTCGAAAATGAAATTCAAAACGAAAGTGGCGATTAAGGTGTTGTCGGGCCAATCTAGGGAAGTGATAGCAAATGTGATACATTTCATGCCGAAACGAAAAATTGAAATCGATAAGAAACTTTATTCCATGATTTTTCCTCAACTCTAATTGAATACGACCCCATGATTTAATAAGATTCTACAACTCATTATTATTTTATCATTATTACATTCCCAATCGAAATTATTAGGGACCTTTGTCAATAACCAAAGATAAACGAAATTTAAACAGAAAGCGTTTCTTAATTCACTTTTTGTACGAAATTAATTCAGACCGTGATACTTTAAATTAAAATGGAATATTTACTCTACGTCTTTCTCTACCTGCTTTTCAAGTTCTTTCAATAATATCCACAAACCGAAACCGTCATCTACTCCATTTCAAAGTCCATTCTGATGAATTTCCACCCTTCTTAATTACAGTCCGGAAAATGAAAATGCGGTACAAGTTTGGTCCTAATTCCACTGTTGTAAGGGCTCCCTTTTTCTCTAATCCTCAATAGCAGTGCGGTCTTCTCTTTTCTTTTATACGTTTGTTCATACTTTCAGTTCATGATAATACCCACTTTATTAACATTTGTCAATATAGAATTAATGTAATCATTCCATGGAATTGCGTTCAATTTTCTAACAATGAATTTACTTTCATACAGTTTCTGCCGTTTTCACTCATAAGCAGATATTGATTAACTATCACGAAATATGATTATGACTTTATATAGAACATGGATAAAATGCGGCATGAACTATTGTCAGACTAATGTTTTGTAGATTCTTTTTAATTATTTGCTCTTCAAACGCCAATCTCGATATACTGATACTATAGTAAGACTTTGAAATGAAAAATCATTTCATCATATGAAATATACTTTTATCATAACATAACTTTAGTTCTGAAGGGATAGAATGGTTTCAAAGAAAAATTTATATATTCTTCCATACTGAAATATATAGATGAAGAAACTATCTCTGATGGAGCATTCAGTACATTATTCAGTATTTTTGTTTCTTCAGGTATTTCCAATTTTATTGCGTTTTTATTTATTAATTTACTGACCTGAAATAACTGGACAATTTTACAATTTTCTGTTCATCAAACATTTCATAAAGTTGTGTTAATTTAAAAATATTACTCTTCACGAAAGTGCAGAAATTTTATGTCGATAATCATAATCAAACAACTGAAGAAAAACAATAGGCTTAAGTTTTTTGAAATATGGATAAAAAGATGTTTAACAACGTTTTAAGTTTTATTCGGATTTTCATAATTTTTCTTCTCTTTGTTGATTCCTTTTCATTTCCTTGGTTGTTTCGTGTGGAGTAATTTCGTCTTGCATTGTACTAGAGATGCCTTTCCCTTTGCCCTCGGTTTCAGTTCTGTTATTTGGTTAACCTTGTTATTTTCGTGGCCTACCATATGATCAGTTGTCTTTGTTGTGGGGCGTGTGATGATTTCTTCCAATGTGTTAATTTCCATTTCTTTCCTGAGTTGATCATTGCTCATGTACCATGGGGCGTTTGTTGCTGTCCTGACGATCTTGTTGAGTACTGCTTGTTGTTTCCTCTTTTCGAATCGGTCCTCTAGATGCCAAATTTGTTCTGAAATTGTTATTCGTAGGATGATGATCGCTTTGATTATTCATATATTCATTATTTATATATTCATTTGTGTGTCCAATGTAACTCTGCTTCTTCCGTTGAGTAGGGAATGCAGTTGTCCGTGGATAGCTCTGGTTTCCTTGTGATTTCCTACATGTATCTCTCGTAGTTCAGTTAGTCATCCAGAATAACGTAGAAATATCTTGCTTTTTTTTTTTCTCTCTTTCGTGTCGTCTGCGAAGTGCGCAATCTTGGAGTACTACATATTCGGTATGTCTGCGATGTATATGTTAAATAGTAGTGATCCTAGTACTGATCCTTGGGGTACGCTGGCTCCTATCCTCTTCGCTGTTCCTGCATCCAGGTTATGAATCTCTTATTTTGTAGGTATCTAACCTAACCTAAGAGGAAATTGAAATACAATGTCACTTATGCTTGAGTAACCGATATGAGAAGTAAGGACGCATCATGCTGGTCTCTACTTATTGGCAGATTATGTTTATGAGCTGATGAATTTTTTACGAATTCAAATAAATCTAATCTGTTACTCTTATTACCTGAAAGAACATTTGGGTTTCGTGAAACCCATAAAACGATTTTTGCTTATGTGTTCTGACGAACCAGTTGTTCATTCATTACGAATTACAGATTTTTCATACCAAGGGTGGGGTAAATCAAGAATTATAATGATTTCTGTTGTTTCTTTTTACTACATATATCGTCGTACCCGTTATTTGACGCAAATGTTTTCAAAATTCTAATTTCTTTATTGAAGTTTTTTCATGAAGTAGAAATTTGTCATTTGCGAAGTGAATTCTTCTTAAGGCGCGGCAACATTTGGGGATATTTTCCAATTGATTCTGGGTGTATTTTGTAAACTTACGCCTTTCACGATGTTTACATCCCGCATTCAGTAATTCTCACATTGTTGTCTCATGAGAAGTACGAAATCTTCTGGATAATTTTCGTTATGATGTTCCTACTGTGTCTCTTATTTTTTATAAGAGCCTATTTCTACGGATTTCATTCAGAGCCTTCGGTCGATCAATTTTTGACAAATTCAAGCATATTATTTCTTGATCACATTCACTTATTACCCGATAAATAGTTGTCTCAGAAATATTCTGACCACGAAAAATTATGATTATTTCACGCTTAGGAATTCGCCCAACTAAATTGTAAATACTTCTTCGAAGTTCTAATTTGTAAGCCATTTAAGCGCACTTATTCAGACTTTTGACAGAAGGAATACTCAATATAAATCATAAATAACATCTGTAGATCACGGCAACTAGATCTTCCACGAATCGCGGGAACTATGCATGAAAAAACTTTTTTCCAAGACTTTCGTGACATACGTTATGCACGTTCTCTATGACAATGTTTTAACTACTATCGGGTGCATCTTCTCACTGATTTCGAACCATTGTTTTCTTTACTGTGACTCAATCTCAATATTTTCGTCGCATATTAACAGCACCTCATCAAAGTAATTTTTAAAAACTTTTCCTGCAAATTCTTATTGAAAATGTCTTATTTTCTATGCGCAATCAAAATAGATCATTACATTAATTTCAAATACGTTCCTGCATTACCCTAGATTTTGTCGATGAATTTAAGTATTCCGACCAACCTTAGCTAGCTGGGTAAATGATTAATGAGTTACAAACTTATCATCATATCAATTTAAATAAATTTCAACTCTATTCAATTTTTGTTATTAAATCCTTTCGTTGATGTTTTGAGTAATGATTAACGAGAAATTTATTCATATTATTGGTTGAAAACAAAATGCATCATAAGTATTTGAATAATAACTAAAAGTATTCAAGTAATTACTGAACCTGATTAAATAATTACTGAAGTAATTGAGATATCACTTTTAGAGTTTTAATTTCCATAAGATAGGTCCGTCTCTGTCTATTGATCTGTTGTTCAGGATGATAATGTGTAAACTACTTGAAATGAAACGTAAAAATTCAAAATTTTTGGTTGAGTATTCAATAAGCAATAAGGAAGTTTTTCATAGACCTCTGAAGCTAAATATGTCAATTTCCACATATTCTCCTAGATTTGATTCTTATGGGATTCATAGTTAGTAAGCTATCTATTCCAAAAACTGAAGGTTCAATAAAATATCAACAAATTATCGAAAGTTAAAACGAAATATACAAAATTGGTTGTTCGCAACGCAAGTGTCTTGTACTTATTGTTGTTCTACCTAATATATTTTCAAAAAGCTGATTAATATTATTCTTACTCTGTATTCTATTTTTATATCGTTATTGTCTTTGTCAGAAAAAGTCAGAAAAAATATATTTACCCACAAACGAAAATGAAATAGGAATTTATGTTGATATGTCTGATCTCATCGTTTATAATTTCACAATGGCCTTCTCTATTAATAAATGCTTCCGTATCATTTCTAGAGCAATATCTGGGGACGTAACAGTGCCCTTGCCTAGTCGCTCTGCCGTGGTATCCTTTTCTCGAAGCAATTCGCATCATTATCGAACCCTTTTCAACTTCGTTATGGATTAAACTAGAAGTCCGAATTTTCAGTAAAAAAGGTGACCAAAATTAGCCATATTTCCAAATTGCATAATATAGTACATTATAGTGTACGAGCTATCGCCAGTCAAAGTTATTTGATTTTGTCACTGACACACGGTAAAAGAAACATCTACAAAAAAGTGGTATTCTATCGGAAATATAAGTTAAAATATAAAAAAATGCCAAGCCTCGCAATGCAGTCCTGTCACCAAAAAATTCTTCAAGATGTCATACAAAACCAAGTGGATACATCGTGGAAGCACTTGTTCAACAAGTTTGTCATAAATTATTATCCAATCAGTTACCTCCCACCACCGTATGGAAATGACACAACATAATCTGGGTGAAAGTACACCATAATATATGTTCATTCTTAATCATTACTGAAATGGAAATTACATACTCTACTATAAGACCGATCTAAATATAAGATTTTTTTGAAAAAAGTGACAAACGTAACTAATATCTACGCTGCTTTTGCTGTACTTCGAAAGGTTATTTGTGATTTTTGTTTCAAATATTCAATGGTTATTATTTCGTTTTAGATATACAGGTATACTTAATAGTATGTCTCAATTGAGGGTTAAATCTACGTGCAATTTTAAGAAAAAAGTTCATATAAACATAGGTCAGCAAAAGCTTCGTTACGGAGCTTCAGGGTGTTGAAATTTCCGGAAAAAATTGTTTTTTTTCCTCAAAACTCTGCAGTTCCTGAGATATTCAGCAGAAATTTGGAATGCAAGCTATCTTTTACAGCCTTCATCAACACGTCCTAGATTTTAGGTGAAATGTGTCTACTTTTGCTCTTTCAAACTTTTCTGTGGAGTTAGCCACTGATCAGTGTACAATCAATTTTCGTCATCTTCGTTCAATTTAGAAACTTTTCTGACACTTATAATTTTTTCGTACCTCCAACCGTTTTCGAGTGAAAAATTATTGAATTTGAATTATTTAAATTGTATGTTATTCACTGAATAAAATAAATAATAGAAATACTCGATATGTATTATACTTATTCAATGTCAAACTAAAAAAAAGAACAATTAAAAACAAAATAAATTGTCGGAAGTGTCCTCCACCTGCAAGAATACAGGCCTCTGTTCTTCTTCGCATATCATCACGAACTCTTTGAAATATTCCTGGGGTATTTCTTATCGTGTCACAAGAGGTTATCATTGGATTTCTCAATTCTTCTACAGTGTTCACTGGAGTGGT
Organism: Cryptolaemus montrouzieri; assembly: GCA_013387265.2. Lineage (NCBI taxonomy): Eukaryota > Metazoa > Arthropoda > Insecta > Coleoptera > Coccinellidae > Cryptolaemus > Cryptolaemus montrouzieri. Next base: position 100,739,196 of record JABFTP020000001.1, on the reverse strand, counting down.
ATAAACTAAACTTTTGAGATATTTCTATAAGAAAAAGTCTAAACTATTTAAGTCTGGGGACCTAGGGGACCATGGTTCTGGCCCACCCCGACCTATACATCGATTGTTGAATATATTATTCAAGAATTCCCTAGTTTCTCCACTAAAATGTGCTGGTGGCCCGTCATGCATGAACCGCATTATGTTCCTCACCAAAAGTGGCACATCCTCGAGCAATAAAGATAACTTGTCCTCAAGAAATTGCCGATAAGCGGGACCGTTTAGTCTGTTAGGCAAAAAATGGCCCAATCAAATAATTTCAAATTATTCCAACTCAGACATTCAGAGATAATTGTTCTTGATGATGAGATTCTTCAATCAAATCGGGGTTTTCCTCAGGCCAATAATGATCATTATGGAAAATTTGGTATAGCAGTTGTCGAAAAGCATTTTCTCTAATTTTATCTAAGAACCATCGGCAGAAATTCAGTGTTGAAGGAAAATCTCGAGGAAGTAGAGTTTGGACGCGTTGAATATGAAACGGGTGAAATAAAAAGTAGTGGAGAATCCTCCAAACTAGAACATGTGAAATATTCAACTGATTCCCAATTTTCCTTGTACTCACATGAGGATTCAAATCAATACAATTCAAAACTGCTTCCTCAATATCTGGAGTTCTTATAGTTTGAGTTGCACCTTTTAAATGATTATTTGCAGTAAAAGTACCAGTTTCCCTCAACCTTTTGTGGATATTTGAGAATGTTTGCCTGTCTGGTGTTACTCGATTTAGAAAGCGCACTTGATATAATCGCCTAGCTTCTGTTGTGTTTCCGTCAACAAGACCGTACATGTAATGGATATTAGCCAATTCGGCGTTAGTAAAATTCGCCATTTTTTCTTACAGCTATTTCTTCAATGACTTAAAACTAATCGTTAATTTAATAGACAGTTTGAGCAGACACTGGTTCAGCTTTAGCAACTGTCGAAATAAATAAATGAATGAAAATAATCAAATCCTACTAGTCATTTTTTTAATTTGAAGTGTGACATACTATTATGTAACATACTATTATGTGACATACTATTATGTAACACCCTTTATACTCTCACCTATCGTCCTATTATATTAACCTTACTGGAGTAAAAATTATGTATCACAGCAACAATATAAAAAAAAAAATGAGATCCTATCAATGACATAAAATGTGAACAATACCAAATCTCCCAACGCTGTCCTTTCACCGCAAAAACTTTTGAGATGTCATAGGAAACCAAGTCGGTTATTTCAATTAGTATCTATGAAAGAAATTTTGGTATAGAATGTTGTCTTCTTTGTTATTAACAAAATTCAAAGTGTCCTTATCAAAAGCAGATATCTTTATTTCTGTAATAAATGTAATGTCTTTGGTGAATTCTTAGAATATTGTAGGTAATGCAAGTGTTCTTCGAAAGCTGGTCATATCCGTCCCTTCTGGGAATGGATTTATTGCCAGTGACGCTTGCCTTGTCTCATTTTCTACCTAAGCAAGTTTTGGGAGTTGTAATTCAGTCTTCTACCAACCATGTTACAGACCATTACACCATTGAACACATTTTTGTATATAATCATTTCAAACATAAACAAGTCTTAGAGATTATTAGAATAAACAGTTTCAAAACATCAATTGTCTAATAATTTCTTGGCCCTTCGAGAATCATTTTTTTCAAATTCATCAAACATTCAAAACACACCAGTCTTTGTGATCGCAGTATGGCATACTTCAATATTTGAAAAAAACTGTTCAGCCTTATTTCAATGGAAATTCTAATCATGTGTGATTGCCAAATCATTATAGTTGTTATAGATATAGACATGTCTAATTTTGATAAAGGTACTGAAAATATTAGATTACAATTTATGACAAAGTTGTTGAGCATATACAATTCAAACTAACCGACTTGGCTCTATATCAGATCTCATAACTTTGTTAGGTAAACAGAGAAGAGAGTATTCCGAGACTTGGCATATCTTTACATTTAATATTTTTGATGATATTTGTATTTGTGTGTCTATGAGGTGCTTCAAATCTTTTATTTTTCCTGGTATATAATTAAAACTCACGAAAAGGTGTCTAGAAGAATCACTTTAGGAGACCTGGTTTATATTCAATGACTTCCTGTCGACCATTCAATTTTCTTGGAAATTTGATTTCGAACTATTCCCTTGCTTTTTTTCGTATTAGTTTGTGTTTTGGCTTCGTATTATTGAAATCAAATTTCTATAATAGGCATATCGAGATTATTTTGTCTAAGGATAGTGTCATTACAACTAGTTAAAATACAAACCGAAATACAAATCACAAATGTTTCACTCGTGAAATAGTTCTATCATTGTTTCTTAATATGCCGGCTATTACATCATATTTTTGAGGTAATTGACTGTGAATATCTTGAATCCAATGTGGATTTTCTTCAGACCAATATCAGTAAGTCTGTCCCTTTACTAGACTATTGAGATGAAAGTTGTCTTAATCGAAAATTGAAATATTTGGGATGAAGTCACAATTTTGTTATATGAGTCAAGAGAATTGCAATCTTTTTTAGGCAAATATACAATGATATTGTCATATTTTCCTTATGAACAACACGTGTATCGCCATCACATGATTCTGATTATTGTGTCTAGTATTAATTCTTGAAAATGAAACCATATTCAAGATAGGAAGAGAAATTTCTTTACTAGGATCAAATTCAGGTAAATTTCACAATTGAACCGTCGTTATGTAGATGATAAGATGAAAAGTCCATATATTGTATCTTCTATTTAAAATCCTCTCACGTCTATTGATAAATTTATATAAAAAACACACCACTACTAAAGAAACATATTTCCGAAGCATACGTTTGTGACAAATTTGAAGATAATATACGACATACCCTCGTACGAAAAAAGCTCCCCTAAGATAAAACTCGTAAATTCGATTTGAATGACCACAAAACCGATGCCTGTTGACAGCGGCGAAGAAAAATATGCGAAAGAGGTCTCCTTTGCCCGAGCACCGATTTCATATTCGCATAAATAAAATGCGAATGCGTGGGTGTTGTTAGGGGTGGTGAAATTTCGAGAGAAATGTTATTCAGTTTCAAATTCTGTAGAATCTATTTTTCCTGAAAAACATGCTGAGAAAAAGATCATTTGGTAAAAAGAAATAAATGGGAAATTAATGCTTATTAGCTGAAAGGTGTTGTTTTCGTCGTGTTTATAAAATCAAAATCCTGTTTACTGTGTATTTCAACGCAATATCCTTTCTCTAACTCTCAATAGAGTGATTCTAATGAATAACGCTAAGATTTTGATTTGAGAGAGTACTGTTCGTAAGATAGGTTAGGAGCTTGTGAAATGAACATAATCTCATCATTTCCTGAACTTGAAATAGATCATAGGAAAAGACTTTTGATTCTTTACTCAAATATATGACATAATTATGTCAATTGAATGTCGAATATTTCATCTTGATGTAACAAATTTTAATTTTATACTAGTTAAGCCCAGAGAAAAATGAGCAATGAGACTCTAATTCAATAATTGTCACTGAAATCTTAGAAGAACACAGAAGGAAGTTCAGCTCAGATATTTAATTACATATATTATGGTACACAATGTCACAAACGCTTCTTTATATCTTATATATAGTCAATGAGACTTATCTTGGTGAAATAGTTTCGAAACGTTCTTGTTCTTACCACTGCATATGGGGAAAAACCTCTATTTCAGCTTCGGATGTGGATTTCTGGAATCCAGATAGAAGTTTTATCATCTCAACCTCTGAGCTTCACCTACGAGTCTCTACTTAGGAATCTCTGTCTACGAGTCTCCGCCTAGGAATCTCCACTTAGGACCTATATTTTTGATATAGGTCACTACACAGTATCCAAGATAAAGATTTATAGAAAATTTTGATATAATTTAATTATTTCAACTACAATATAAGAGGATTTTCAAGTTCAACTAATTAGCTTGAAGGTCTATGGCAGAAAAGAAAGCCAAAATGAAGAATCAGAATCTGAAGAATGCTCGTAGCACATGCACATATCATCTGATAGCCGAATTAAGCGGATCAGACTGTTAACCAGTGGCGTGACATAGATAGAGAGTTGACTGGAATCAGGTGTTTTAATGCAAACTGTTGTGACTTGATTTTAGCACATTACAACACGTTTTTCATGAATTTTCGGTTTAATATTTGTTAATTCAATTTGGATGATAAGACTCCTCATTTTGGGAACTATAGTATTTCTGCTTCTGCAGTTAAACATATTAACCGTCACCTGGAGGATCGAACATGGTCATTTTGACCTTTCTGATTGATGTCAGACATCAAGAAGTAAACGAAGCTTTTTACAACCTAACTAAAATGAATTCAATGTTAACTTGTTGCTAAAGTTAACTCGATGTCAAGGGACTGAGGGCTTAACATCGCTTTATACAACTGGGTCTTTCATTTCAAGGTATTAAATAATAAGTATAATAATCGAAAGCTATGCCACATATTAAAAATTGAAACAATCATGCAAGCACGTCTAAAATGAGATGAATTGGGCTTATCTAATAATTCTGTTTCTACTCAGCTAACCTCCAAAACATTACCATTTTGAAGAAAGGGAAACCCTTCAAATATAATTATACAAAGAAAATTCAAGGAATGGGACTGAATATAGAAAATTCAATGATTGTCTGAATTCATACATTCATAACAAAAGACCCAGCATTCGAAAGAGAGTCTCGAGAGTAATAAAGAAATAATTTGCCTCCTTTATATCCTTCTATAGTATGATGAATATGCTTTAATACTAGCCATTTTCTCTCGGGTAGAGTCGATGTACTATATGTAAATCAAATCTAAAGCCAGTTTCTTTAAGGACGGCATAGAGCTATTCACGATTTTTATTGTGTCTCGTAACAATGAACATTGAATAAGGAGCTTTGTCACAATGAAAAAGTTCCACAAATCTCCCGTGAGTTTGAAAGTAAAAATGATTTTTCTCGATTTTCTTACTGATCTTTCTGATTAAGATAGAGATTACAAGATTTATCCGTTTTTTTTATTCGATCAAGTTCTGAGTGGAAAAATTAATACAAAATTAATTTCGAATTGTTGGTCTAAATTCAATACACAAATGACGATGTTTTTGTACGACAGAAGGTGATAAAACGAAAAATTGAATCTTCTTTCTTGCGCCTTTTGCGCAATGTGATTTTCCCAGTTATTATTTTCGTCGTTACTCAACACCTTTTGAAAGCACTTTTCCAAATAAAATGCAAAGAAGTGCAAGTAATTATTTTGTCCAAGCGTTTCCGAGTTATAATTTAGACTTGTGGCTTTTTCGAAAGATGAATGAATTCCAGATGCATTTCATAATGTTACTCCGGAGAGTCTTAATATTCAATTCCCAATGGAAATGGGCATCCGAGAAGAAGATAGACAACATTTTTCATAACCTCCTTCTCGGAAATTAATTGTTAGACCATGTCTGAGAATTTTAGAGCAAAATTTGATAAGATGAGTAAATTGGTGGATGAAATTGTCTTTCATTTGCAATCATTGAATACAAGGTGTTATATTTAAAATAAGAATAATAATATGAAGGTTTGAAGCCAAACAAAATTATTAGACTTCCATAACCAATTATTGTATATAACTATATCAACAATTGCATATTGTTCATAAATATTTAGGACCATTAAAACAATTCAGTATTTAAACCAGCTCAATCGCAGTTTCTTTGTCAACATATGGTTTTTGGACACATGAGGGGGCAAAAATCTTATCTATGTAGTAACATTTGTTTCCTTATGATCACAAACACGTCTGAAACAACAATGAGTTTATTTGATTATCACTATTCATTCAATTTCTCTGCAGTTATAACGCTAAATTCATGCAAGTTTTCTGTGTTTCTTCTTGATTTTCGAATCTTTGAATTTGTTGTAATGGCTACTGAACGTCCTGGACGCTATTTGAGTGATCATGAAGTGGTAAGAATTGTAACACTTCTAGAGGAGTGGCGAAACCAACGTTACGTGGCTGACTTGTTAAATGTTAACCAAAGCACTATTTAAAGAGCAAGCACCAGTTGATGATCGTTGGCTTCGTTTAACTGCACTAAGAGTTCTGCACCATACGGCTAGAATACCACAAAATGAACTTGCACTTTCCATAAATGTGCATATTTCATTGCAAACTGTTAGGAACAGGCCCAGAGAAGACGATATCAGACCAAGGGTGGCTTCTACCGGCCCACGTCTCACCAGAGAGCATCGAGTTGCAAGACTTCAGTTTGCGAGGGAACATGCAAATTGGGGTATTCCAGAATGGTCGAATGTTCTCTTTTCCGACGAGTCCTGGTTCTGTCTAGTATCAAATGATAGACGCATGCCTGTATACAGACGACCTGGGGAACGCGATCAGCAATGCAATATCCGGCAAACCGAAAACTTTGGAGGGGGTTCAATAATGGTGTGGGAGGCATTTCTTTCCATGGTCGAACTTAGCTAGTCCTAGTGAATAATGGAAGAATGGCAGCGGCCAGATGCCTCGCAGACATACTTAAACCTCATGTTATACCCTTTGTCCCATTGATTGGCGAAAACTTCATTTATATGCAAGATAATGTTCGGTCTCATGCAGCTAGAGTAGTTACAAAATTCCTGCAAAATGCCGAAATTGATATTTTAAAATGGTCAGCCAGAAGTCCCGACTTGAATCCCATAGAACATGTTTGGGACAACATGAGGTGGCAAATTCAGCAACGTAGGAGGCCTTGTAGAACACTCCAACAACTAGAAAATCTGCTTCCTGAAATTTGGAACTCAGTGACTCAAGAGTACATCCAAAATTTGTTTGAGGGGCTTCCGAGACGTATACTAACAGTAATTAGGTCCCGGGGAGGAAACTCTCGATTTTGAAAATGATAAGTAACCATTCGATGATTGATCGGTCTCTTCGCGAATGTTTGAAGATGGTTGAATTTTTTAATTTTTCATTAACTAGAAAATAAACTTATCTCTTTTGAATGATATTTTCTTACTTTACACTTCTGAAAGTTACCAAGCGACTCTTGAATGACCAACCTAAAAGCTTATATAGTATTGTCGTAAAAGTAGTGTGATGCGACAATTTTTGAGGGGAGTGTATATATAGTATTATTAATTCGATCGCGAATGGCTTATTTTTTTCTATCAGACGGCTGATTTCAATGCAACGGAGGATGCGTGTTTACACCTAAATGTTTTCATCTCTTGTAATTCGTTTACCTTTAGTGCTCCATTTGCGCCACCGGACAAACGTGCGTTAGCTGTGCAATATATGGTCGAGGCCTGTGTTTTATGGAAACGTTTATATTCTCAGTGTGATTGTGCTACCTTGTGGTTCCTAAGTAATTTTATCTATTATAGGAATAAAGTTGCGGTTTTGCTTCGGTCGATTTGAATGTTAATTCGCTACTAAATTGATAACAAAGCTGTTGAATAGGTGTTTGTGAAGACACTAATTGAAATTACTGATTTCCTTTTATATGATCTCACAACTGTTTTCACATTTTATTCTTTGAAGGAATTATATTTTGCCGCCACTATTGTAGGTCTTGTCGATGATGAAGATCATACGCTGACCCCAATACAAGGTTGATGACTACATAGTTTCCCTTAATAAAATTTGTATCAATATCTTGCAGTTCGCTTGTGAAAGTATTTTCGAATTTTGGCTGTGAACTGCACATTTATACTGTTACCGAAGGGAGGTGAATTACCCTTTCAGAAGCCAACTTTTCTTGCAGTACATAAGTGCATATGTGAATATCCGTAAAACGAGCGCTGCATGATGTAGGGGGTTCGAAATGCCCTGACATAAACATTCAATCAGGCGACAGAATCTATAATACCTATAAATACGGTATCAATAAGTGAGTCTCGCGGGGATTTTAGGGGAAATCCAGTGTTTTTATCGCCAAATGTACCGAAAAAAGTTATTCGACGGCTTACGATGATCTGTATCTGGAAAAGTGAATTCAGTATGTTTTTTTGTGGGGCTGACTGGAAGAAGACTGGCTGAGTCATTTTATGATGTAACGATTATTGACACCCGAAAATGTCGAGCGTGGAAAACTTCGATAACTGAACTCTGTGAATGTTTATATCACCAAACTGGAGATAACTATTGTTTGATATATGTATTGTTAGGGAATATTAGATTTTCCTCGTTATGATGAAGAAACATATATATGATCACTGTTATTTAACAGATTTTCCATGGGAAATTACGCATCCTTGAATTTGAGTGTTTAGAATTGTATTATCTAACTTCCTGTTATTTCTTTCCAATGCGTCGAAATTTTGTTTTCACTTGATTTCGCATAAAGTCTGTCGAGTTTTATTTTTAATCTATTATGTTGTTTAGGATTTGGTTTTTCAGGGTAATAATATCCACCTTGGTTTCAAACGCTATGATGTGTCAAGTTACACCATGTTGGAATGGTTGGCTTCTTGGCAATGAACTATTCATTTTTTACCTTATATATAAACCTCTTTATTTAATAATTTCAATGAAGATTTTATTATTATTACTATTTATATTTTCCTCTTTATCACTTAGTTATCTAAGGCTTGATTTTTCGCAAGAGCTGAGCAACGTCGAGTGCACTTCGTGCACGTAGGGTGTTGATTCTTCTTTCGTATGACAGGCATTACAGGTAACAGTACTTTCCGTACGATATGCACCGTACATAGGACCACCGCCTTTTGTATTTGCAGGGGATTATGGTTCCCAGGAACTTCCTTCATAATGTCAGTGGTAACATTAGAGATGAATTTCATGGCTCCCAATCATTCTGGTCTTCAGGTTCTTAGGATCTCAACTTGAAGATCTTCATATTCCAGCATTTTTCTGCTTCCTCCTCAGTGATATTGTGATCAGAAGGAAAAGCCACGTCTATAATAAGGCAATGTTTCTCCTTCAAATCTTCAATAATAAGGTCTGAATTATTGGCATTTATTTTTCCATCTATATGCACCTGTATGTCCCATATGATTGTGACATCTTCCGTATCTATTACAGGGTCCATGGTGTACTGCTACCATTTTTAAGTTTTACATATTTTATATGTTACAGATATTTCCGTGGAGCTGCCTGTCAATTATGTTGTGTCGCGCGAGATATGCAAGTTCTGCTGAAATAGAACAGCCCGCAACAATATAATGGATGATTTAATTCACTGAAAGACTGACAGACTCTACAATTCATGTTGTATCAGTTCTTATAATTTTAGTTTCCTCATATATTATTGCAAAGGCTTGATCTCGACAGGTTATTATCAATGCTTCCGTCTCGGTCTTCAGGTTTGCATACGTGAGCCCATGGGTTATTCTGGTTGATGGTTTCTTTGACAGCCTCATTTACTATTCCTCTATGAAGTGGCTTTTCTTCCTTTATCTATAGTTCTGTTTTGTGTTTCATTTCTTCTGCTTTCTTTGTTTCAGGTATGTAGGTTCCTTTTCTTCTTTGCTTTCATCAAGTTCCTCTTCCTCCATACTGTCATATTCTTCGAAAGCATCCTGTTGTTATCTATATACCATTCCCAAGTATTTGTCTTGTCTGTTCCAGCAGCAAATACTTGCTGATTCCTTTCTTGGTGATACAGTAAGCATCTTCAATACTAATCATTCCTCTACCCTCTGCCTCCTTCTTTCCTGCCCTCCAATTTACTTGAGACGATTACGTTTGCGATGAAACGGTACCAAATTATTGACCAATTAAACTTGAATCATATGCAAATGAAATATGCATAGGAGTTGCTTGACAATGATTCAGATTAGTGAGATTATTCATTACATATTGTTTTAGTGATTAAAACAACATAGACTTGAAATGGATAATTTTATCCGATGAATTTACCTCAATATCAAATAGTGAGATCCATCGTTAAAATTGTCAGTAACAGTGTGAGGAAAACCCCTCACTGGATTGTGGAAATTCATACCAATATACAGAGGAAGTTACCTCTCAGGGGGTCATAATTGGTTACAATTTCCAAAAATTCTTCGGTAACAATCTCTCTGGATAAAGTTTCTTTTCTTTCAAATAGTTCACTTTCATCTTTAGCTATTTTGTTATATATAAATTGAATTGAACACTTTTGTCTGATTTTAATTTTGTTTATTTTTGATACGCACGTCTACAAGTCGATAAATTGAGTGTAAACTAACCTAACCTGATTCTATTGAGGTTCTTATTTACGTAAAACAGAAGTATTAAAATTTATGAGAAATGGTTGGTTTTATCTTCGATTATGGCACACAAGAAATTTAAAACCTAAACTTACCTCTTCATGGCCCGAGCAGAAAGAAATCACAGACAAAATATAACTAACTAAAAAAAAATTACGTATCTTGTTAGATTTTATAGGAGAAACCGCCTTACTTTTTACATAATTCATTTCATTAGAAGTTCGCACTTGGTTCGTATATATAAAAATTGATGGTAGTATGTAAAGCTGCTCTAAGCCGATCATCGCTAAAATGAGCTCATCTATTCATTGAGAAAATTTTCTCTCAATTTATTCTACTTATATTAGAAAATATCACTTTCGTTAACTCAATATTATCTGTATCACCAATCCCACGAAAAGTACCTGCTCTTTTACCAAATATACCAATGGCAAGCAACAAATATCGTCTGACCATAATACAAGAATTCAGTGTCACAGGATAAAAAGAAATTGTTCTAATTTTTTTTACTGCTTTAGGCAGATCAGAAAATAATTTTTCGAAAGAGCCCATTAGTCTAAAATAAATAGCGGCCAATAATGGTTATAATTATAGTATGATTGAGAGTATGCTTTTTCGTGAACAATTTTAATATTAATTCCATGAGGTTTTTCCTATTGTTGAATCAAAAATATAATATATTTACTTATATCGGTAAACCTAGTTTGAATTTAAAGTCATTCTCCTCATATTATAAGTAGAACATAGCTTTCTGAACTCTAAATACAGATATAGTAGAAAATATGAATTTGAAATTAGTAAAGTAAACAAATATGGTGTTTATAAACTCTCCTGTGGAAGTTGTGATAAACTTTACATACATACGCAGTTTTGACATAGAAAAATCTGATTTTCATTATGCAAATCATCTACTAGGAGAAAACCACACTTTTAATAATAATTTCGATATTTTACACAAGGAAAATAATAGGTTGAAACTGAAAATACGGAAAGTATCGGAAGTTATTTTATATGAACAATTTATCTGAAGAAACCACAGCGTGGTGAAACAAGTCATAAGTTGTCAATGTAGTGAAAATTTGAACATCATTGATTTATTTAATTAAAAAAAGGAGGAGTGATATTCTTCAACGATCTCCTTTTGTTTTGGCTTCATGAAGTTTAGAGATTTCAATGCTATTTTCTCTCTATAACTTTAACACATATTTCACAACCAATAATGACATCCAGATAGTTCATTTGGTGAAATATTTTGTTAGATAATGTTGTTTATAAATAATTCCCCCAAAAAAAGATGAAGATTGGCCACTGGGACTCTAAATTCGGATTTCAATGGCAAAGCAACTAGATCAGCAGTAATATTTAATGAAATCCGGAGTGCTGAGAGCAGGTGTAATTCCTAGTTGAAATGGAGAACGATGTAACCCATTATAGTTATAATGACGCCACGAAATATCTATAAACTAATAAATAGAACGTGGGGTGTTAGACCTGAGTAGCCCATATGGTAACATTGTAATTACCACAAAAGCCATAATCTATTTCGAACACGTAATATGGCAGCGTTAAGACTTCTTTGCCGGGGAGCCATTTATGCCTTGCGTATCTGCATAAACTATCTTCCATATCCTTCTAGCAGCTGTTATGTCCGACAAACAATCCCCCGCATAAGAATACGCCACAGTGGCGGCGATTCTACATAAGAAACGCAATATCCTTCTGAAAGTAGTAATCAGATTTTAATATTTTATTGGTGCCTTATTTGTGAGTCTATATTATTCATTTATAATCAGAATAATTATATTAACTACTTGAAATGTTAGAACTGAAATTTTGGATTCATATTAACAAATCATAAAGATTCATTTTTAGTACTGATAGTTAATAAATAGTATTCTCTCTGCCTCAACAAGCAAAACATAAAAGACATCCCACCAAAAACATTCTGTAAAAAACTAGACATGTCTCGATGGAGCTGATTGTTCATCTCTAAAAAGTAATGCAATCTAGACAAAGTCTTGCCAAGTCTAGGGTTCCTTGCTGCGATTTCCTTATTAATATAGTTAATGTTGTGTGACTTGGCTTTTAAACATTTTTTATACGTTGGTGGGTAGGTACAAGTCAATTTTGTTCACACGCAATGTTATATCTGTTGTAACTACCTATGTTTGTTCAGCGAGATAATAGCCTATACTGCTATTGGTAATTAGACGTAATGTCTTATTTTAGGCTGTTGTTGATTGTGCATTACATGCACTCAGCATTGATAACGCTGACTTCTGCTCTTTCCTTTTGCAGCGTCAAATCGGCAACCGATCTAACATAAAATAGACGTGCAGACAGACTTTTACTTCTTTTATTATTACAAATCTTTCTTTTCTTGTTTTCGATTTCCGATTCTTGTATATTATCAACAGTTTTTTGTATCGCCTATTCGTTATTTCTTTTTGTAAACTTGTAAGTATAAGTATGAAAACCAGTATAGTCTTATCTAGAATTTTCCTTTATTTTCAGTTATATGCGTATTGAAAGCAGAAGGGGAGGCATTCGCCCAGAAGTGACTGTGGGACGCTATAAGCTAGATTAAATTAGAAGACGTATCATACTACACTGGATTTTTGCAATGACAGTCGATTTTTTTCAGCTGGAGTAGCTGAGGGTTCTTCATCAGGTACTTCAGACCTTCGATTTTTGACATCAAATAAAGCGGCCTACCTAGTTGAATATTTTTGTAAAGGCGGTATGTCGATCTCTAATAGTTTGGTTGGGCTCTTGTGTTTTTTAATTAGGGTCACCAGGTACTCCAGATCTTCGATCATCCTAGTTTTTATAGTTGTCCCTTCATTATGCCATTAAACCCTAACTCTGTGCCAAATTTCAGCTCTCTGAGTTGAAGGGAAGTACTAGTTCTATTCTGATGATCATGAGTGAGTCAGTGAGTTTCATAAATGCGAAGTTTTGCTTTCGCTTAACTTCGCAACTAAATGACCTACAGACTTGAAATTTTGGATTTTAAGTATGTGATTATAGTTCACTGGATGACAGAAATGTCTCCTTTCTGGTCTTATCCAGAGTTTCTTAAAATGAAAATGAGGCGAAATGGTTCAAGTAAAGAATGGTACGGCAGTGCTTCGCGCTCAACTTGACGTGGGCACTAACGTACCTCCTAATCTCTCGTAATATTTCACTAAATAAATAAGTAGGACTGTATAGCATAACTGTATAGGGACTTTCATTAAAGAATTCAGGTGGTTTTTTGTAGAGAAAATTTTCTATTTCGAAAACATTCCTTTTCACTGAAGATGAAGATTTTTATTCAGTATAAAAAACGTCAAGCATAAAAGAGCGATTATTTCATATTTCATTATTCATTATAAAATATATTTCGGTACTGTTATTTTATAAAGCCCATGTTTGTACTTCAACTTCATGTATCCGATTCACTGACTATCGGAATTGCTTTCAGAATTTCAAGAAGAGTAAATAAAATGGAAAATAGAATGGGAATAACGATTTTGTCTACCAGCGCTATGAGAGATCTTCCTTTCTTTTATAAAACCAACCCAAAGCTTGGATGGCTGCAACATTGTTTTACGAGTAGGACGACAAAATTTTCATGTCTAAAGGAAAAGAACACTCAAAGTGATTTCGATTGTCTATAATGCTCATATCATAAAAGAAGTTTTTATTAATCGCAAATGTCTCGAGCTTCTTGGCTAATCTAAGAATATAAATTTGAAAGATTTTGCCTACATAGCGGCAGCAGCTTGGAGTTTGCTTAAAGCTATCATATCAGGACGTGCCTGAACCAATATTAAAGACACAATTTAATTGAATCAGAGAAGCAGTGCAAACTGAGAAGTTTAAGAAGAGGAAAGGAAAGAAAAAATAAGAATAACGTGGCGCTTGAGGAGTTCAGAAGAATTCTTCTGATCTAGGTGAGTGGATGGTGTGCCATTTATCAGACCCTAGATTTTCAAATGATGATAAACTTGAAAGTGTGACGGAAGGAAACGTCGAGGAAGAACCTTAACGCCGAAATCAGAGCAGACACGAGAACATCAGCTAGTAAAGCATTTTTCGGTCTTGAAACTGTGTTGAAGTGGATGGAGTAAATCCAAGTTCACACAGCTCACGTCGACCGAGATGTTCAACAAATAATGACTTTCATGTACAATATAGTGCCTTCATACTCCACTAATGTACGCATAACTTATAAAAATGTTACCTTTTCATTCAAATAGTAGAAAGTTCCTTTTCTTCAAGGATAGTATTTTTTTCCTTTTCTAGCATACATTCATTTAAATAGACCCATTTTTGAAAAAGTTATGTGAATGAGGTCCAGTTCTAATTGATTCGGTTAATTTGAATCCTATATTTAATGCTGTTTATAATTTACAATATAGACTGAACTGTCTTCCTATTTGAGTATGTGAAACCAGCGTACAGATCAAGATAACTTCTATTATTCTTTTTCGACAATCATTAATTATCGATTATGATAGTATCGTTTGACAAGTTGACTGCCATTTGAGGTATCCTGCATACAGTCCATTATGTCCTTCTCCAATAGATGAGCAAATTATCGGTCGCGGAAGGACTGCGATAGATGTGATCATTCCTATGATTCACCATTAATGGACAAGCATTTGTATATGTGAGCATGTGAGTTTGTAAGCCAATTGCTTATCAAATTTTCCACCCACATTACACAGTCATACATTATCTATGGTCTAATGACCATAAGAAATAGTTTTTACTGGACACCCCATGTCTTTCATTCTACAGACCTTCTCAAAATGTTTCCACTGTTTTTATCTAAGATTATCTCTAAATATTTTGTTTCGCTCCACATCTCGATGGTTTCCCCTCGGTTAGTTGCTGACTACAATGCATCCACTTTTCTTTTCTGGTGGGAGGTACTTTAAACACATTTAGAAGCTTTTTTTGAAATACCTTCCAGCTATAGTGGATTAACACATCTCGTAGGGTGTCTCCACTGAAGTAACTTTCCAAGATGCCTTCATCTTCCGTAAATAGCAGCATTCCTCTGTTAAGCCAGTAATACTTTTAATACGTTTAACTGATCAAAATATTCAAATAGCCAATTCTGATTATTTTAAATTCGTCCATAAATTTCGACTTTCAGGAGTAATCAAGAGTAAGAACCCTGCATTCAATTCAGTCTTAACGCCACTGTTACTCAATGGCTCCATATATACTCACACATACAAACTATCTAATCGTCCCTTTTGTCTTCTGAAACGACCATTACAACCCTTTCTCGGGCCGTTTTAATAGACCTTTGACCCTCACGAAATCACTCCAATGTTTCTTATAAGGCGAATTTTAATATATCAGATTAAACTGACATAAATTTCGCAGTTTATGTAGTAAATGACAGTATTCAATATATTTCTGAATTGGATATAAGAGCTTCACTACGTCTGCTCTTTCAAGGTTCTACATTTCAAAAGAAAAAATAGGAATCTTTTATAGAATGATAGGCGAAAATTGGGAAACGTAGAAAAGCCGAAATAAAATTTTAAAAAACTGTTCAATGGTATTGTCGAGCAACTGTTGATTACTATCAATCGATTATGTGAATAGTGGTGCCGCTTTTTAACGTTTCTTTCACATCATTTCTTCACACAGTCAATGTTTCATCATCATCCACCGCTAAATGTCGGGAATCATAAAACAGCACAGCTTACATAGGAAAGTATCACATTAAGGGTTGATCTATAATCGCATTTCGGTCCTAATTGTTGAAATTTGTAATTATGTAGTCTATGTATCAAGTTCTATTTATCATTACATTTCTCAATGAAATCCTTCACTGTCCAAAATGCTTAAACACTTTATCTCAGCGGTTTTGCCAATCATTTCTCTCGTTTCACCAAATATTCCGAATTATCTGATCCATTGATTTCTTCTAAATCTTTACCATAATGCCAAACGTTCAGATTCACGGTGAGTTAAGTAGGGTAATGAAAATTCATAGTCAGATTTCCGGCGTAAAAGAGTTTAAGGTAAATGTTAATTAAAACCAAAGCGGCTGCGGAGAGTATAAGCAGCTGCATTATTCAAAAAATAGAAAAAAAGGCGAAAATCGTTACGCCCTTTAGTATCATGACTGGAATGTAGGAAAGGGGTGAAATTAGACGATCGAATGAATGGGAAGTTAATTTCGTGGTATGCATAGCAATTAGAAGCAATAGTCATGTTAGCAACGGTAATGTAGTTCTCAACGATTTTTGTTAGCCCCATGGAAACTCGATATTTATTCTGACGTTGATGAAATTTCAACTATATAAAAAACTCAAGAATATATATAGTTCTAAGACGAAAGCATTTTCCAAGTCTAAGTTTAAATACCTGTTCTCACTTGATTATTAGGTCCATAATAACAAACCTAGAAAAAACAATGAAAAAAGCAGAACTGTAGTTTATGGTTGTTGGGGCAAAAAATATTTCTGGACACAAAATGTAATCAGCTTGAAGTAGTTTTATATAAGAGTGTAAATTTTCAGCAAAGGCTGAAAAGCTCTTATCTAAAACTGATGAACAACGTAAACAATATAAACTCGTTAAAAACTAATGGTCCAGACATGGAATTTGACAGACATTCACATAGGTAGGTTGTGCCAATATATTACTATAATTAAAAATTATTGATATGGATCAACCCAGGTGTTATCAATTATATGCACTTTTTATCCAGGTTTTAGTTCAATCGAATGCAAGAATTGCAACGTCGATAAACAGTTTGGCATGCATTTTGAATTTGAATATTGGTCACTTAAGCTGAATAATTTCGAAAATTCTTTTCAACTCCTCTATATCACTATGGGTTTGCCTATATAAATAATCCTTTACTTAACCTCAGAAAAAATCTAACGGAGTTAAGTCTGGGGAACGTGGAGATCATGTCATTGGTCTTCTCGTTTCAAATGATCACTGAAGGACTGGTACTAAAGTTCTGAGTTATTTCCTATCTGCTGTAGCGGCGTGCCATCCTGTTGAAAATATATTAATCATTTTTGTGCCAAATTCAAAAAACCTTCGACTATTTTATCCTCCATTGTGTCGTAATAAAGTTCTTTACGAAGATTTTCTTCCCCAAAATACGGTAGTTCATCAACGCGCATCAAATATTAAAACCGAATCTCCCTTGGTCTTGAACATTCACTTCTCAATGATGATTGACATCGGAACAATAATGTTCATTATTGCGATTGAATTATCTGCCTCTGATCCCCCACTTAATCAGTCCATATGGTATATTGGTAGAATTCGGAATTTTCTTTTGACTTTTCCTGATACCTTCGGCAAAATTCGTTCATAATCCCCGGGCTTTAGAAAGTGAAATTTATTCAACTTATAAAGTTGAAACTTTTTTTTTGAATACTGGAAATCATAAATTTTGGTATTGCACTGTTTGATTCAAATTGCTCACATGCAATTGGGGGATTCGCAGTAGCAGTTCCCGAAACTTCCATTATAACTCCTTCATTATCTTGTTAGTTGGTACTTTTTTCTCCGAATGCTTTCTAAAAACCAGTGTCTATGAGATTATATTTCACTTTTTAGCATATACACTAAAAAGGTTGACTCCAGTTTGGAAAATGAACAGAAACTGCATCAAAACCATACCAATTCTGAACGTAGGAATCCAAAAGGTTTTTGAATTTTCACAATTTATGAACACTTTTCATTTAAACAATTTTCAGCTGGATCGTTGTGAATCAACAAGCTGAATTGAATATAGAATTAATTGTGTCATTTATTCTTGTGAGCATGGAATTGGCAAACATTTATTTTTGTGTAAAGTTGCACTAGCATACTAGAAGAAATGCTAGGATGTTTGAAGAATTCCAATTAGTGGAAAAATTCACATTTTTGAGGATGTATAGACGTGCTAAAAATACCCTTCTTATTTCAAACAAATTCACCTCACATTTAAAAAACCAATCAGTCAAAACAAAAGAACAAAAGAAGATAGCTGCTATATATTTTTACTAATCAATTTTTTCTGAAAATTGAGGACGGTGAGTCATTTTCTCTATTTGCAATATTTCACATAGCTGCGTACAAAAAAATCAAAAATAGTACACTGTACTGTCATTCACATTTACCCACTGTGTGATTCAAAGAAAATTGGACACCTCTCCTCCGCTTTTCAACTGTAGAAAGTGTGATTCTAGCGAGAAACGGCGATGCAGTTCAGTTTTTGACTCGAGGAGAGCCATTTTGGAGGTTAACTCGGCGCATATGAAATCACCTTCAGCATCCCTAATTCAAAATTGATTATAGGGCAAATCTTCTAATCAATTTATTTGGCTGAACTGTTTTTCCCGATTTTAAAATTCTGAACAGAAAAAACTTTGTCATAAAAGTAGAATATAATATTAAAATTTTTTGGGTTTTCCTTTGTCTTTTCCTTTGTCAAAAATGACAGAAAGATTGCTAAAGTTTGTCTTCACACTTGCCGAAGAGAGAGGGAGTTTCTATAATTTTTGAATTAATGTATTCCCCAGCTACGAAATTCTTGGAAATGAAACTCGATAATTTATGTTCAATAATCATAATACAATGTGTCGAACAAGTATACTGGAAAGTTTTCAAAGCATGTAAAATCTATAAATATAACCGGACAGAGGAAACGAACATAGCCTGAATCAGATAGTTCACGGCATCCATAATGCAGTATCATCGAAGTGTGCCCATGGAAATCTCGTGAGTTAATTCAAATTATTAGGATTCTGAGACCTTTTCAGTGTAATAATACGATACGATTTTAAAAATAATGTAATGAGATTAATTGTATCTATTACGGCTGAATTATATCCCAGATGTAGCCTATCTCGGCCCTAATAACATACAATTTATATTGAACATTTATTACTCGAGAGATTTCCTTTTATTATATTGACAGTTATTATATTCTATCATACTTAGACATATCTAGGAAATGATTGAAACAATCTTCTTTAATCTACATGATTTTTCTATAAAGAATATTCAATTTGAAAGGAAATTGTGATGAGAATACGCGTTTTATCTCGATTTTTGATGCGTTTGAACGTAGTGTATCTTATGAAATTGAATTTATAATTTTTTTGTTTGGTACTATCAGGAGTAGGCAGAGCCGGTTGGAGTATTTGGGGAAAGGTTGACGGAGTTCGTTGATTCTCTTTTCGAAGAGAGCCATGCTGTTAGCTGATAAAAAAATATTCTAAGGAATTGGGTTTCACAGATTGATTAAATATTAATACTGAGTGGGCGATTGTTACCTTTCCACGGGCTTTTTGCGAATTATTATGGCTCTCCATGACGCCAAGAATAAAAGAGTCCAATAATTGAAAACCTATTCAAGAAAAAGCCTCCAGTTTGTTTCTTTCTGCCGAAATCTTGTAAAAAGTTTCGAACTTGATTTTATTCAAGCTCTAAGGCGATGTGCTTTTACCGTCTTACTTTCTTGCAGCCAGACCAATTTTATGCATTTGAGCCTTCATTCTTCAGTGACCGGTGAGGAGATCGACATGAGTTCTCAGTTTTACTTTTCTCTATTCTAAGTAAGAGAAACGCCTCTGATGAACGTTTTCCAATGCTTCATGATTCAGCCAGAATATATTAAGCTTAATATTTATTCTGTTCATTATTGTATAGTCTGTTCACGTTAAGTTTAAAGTGTCGTCATCATTCAGTTCTCTCGGATGTTGCCAATGTTTCCCAAAATTCCTATTCAGTGCGATTGTAAAGTATGGAATAAAATTCATAATTTCTTTATTTTTGATTTTCGTGCAAAACACTGGGACAGGTCGATTTTCATATTCAACTCGAAATTATTTGAAAGAAAAAAAAATTTTTCTTTCGTAATTCGCAAGATATGCCGTCATTGACAATTTTTTTCAAATCACAACCCTATTTTTCCATCATTATTCTACAGAGACTATTTTTCAGAGTGTTTTGATACCCATAGTGTCTGAGAGGCGTATTTTCTGAAATGCAGGCTGTTTCATTCAAGAGGTAGTGGTATGAATTTTTCTCAGAATAAATTCGATTGTCACTTCGACTTTTTTCTTGAGAAAACTTTGTCTGACGTCAATTTGAGGCATATGAAATTAATTCGCGATCTTGCTTTCCCGAAAATGAAATTTTTCAATAATCATTCATATCAATATCACTTGAATGGAGCATCTTCTATATCGAAAACTACGCATCTCAGACCCCTAGTGTGGGGTATCAAAACATTCAGAGAAATAATCTCTGTACCTTTCCAATAACGTAAGAAAAAAAAAATCGACCTGATGATCAAGATGGATCCTCAGAATACTAATACTTACCTGTAAATGCAACACATGAGGCATAATGTGTTCACCTTTCTCTAATATAAAAACAGGAAAAATAAGAAACTGAATTGATTGAATTGACTAAAAGTCAATTTGGATTTCGTAATACATTTTCATGTGTTGATAGTCTTACTGTGTTGAAATTAGATATCGAAAATTCACTTGTAGGCGGTGATGACGTATTAGCTGCTTTTGTTGATGTCACATGAGCTTTTGATGATGTTAATAACGAATTCCTTTTGAGAATACTCGCTGATATGGGCTTTTCCAAAATGTTGGATACTATATTACATACATATTGTATGTAAGTC
Organism: Cryptolaemus montrouzieri; assembly: GCA_013387265.2. NCBI lineage: Eukaryota > Metazoa > Arthropoda > Insecta > Coleoptera > Coccinellidae > Cryptolaemus > Cryptolaemus montrouzieri. The sequence goes on along the minus strand of JABFTP020000001.1, from coordinate 100,718,290 downwards.
GAATCACTCAACACATACCAATCAGAGTGAAGGATTTACAGTTTGCTGATGATATAATTTTATATATTTCAACAAATGACCCTCAGGAAGAAATTCTAATTCTGCAGGAAGCTATTGAAAACATCAAGAATGAATTAATGTTTTTAGGTTTGGAATTTGCTTCAAATAAAACGAATTTTGTTCATTTCGATACGCGTAAAATATGACCAGGAAATCTAAGTCTCCGAATAGGAAATTATACCTTTTTTTAAATGCTCGGCAAAGTTTTTGGGTGTTACTTTTGACTATGACATGTCATTTAATACACATATTAAAAACACGCTAGTGAAATGAATATTGTTAAATTTCTTTCAGGTATTACTTGGGGTGCGGACCCCCTCCCGTTATTAACATTCTACAAAAGTTTCGTCAGGTCCATCATAGATTACGGCTGTTTCATTTACTATCCGATAAATAAAAATGGGTAACAAAAACTCGAGAGACAAAAATATTAGACTCTTCATAGGATATAGAAATTCTACTCCTAACTGTGTATTACTTGCTGCATCGAAGCTTCTCAGTATAATATAAACGCTCGCATAAAACTTTTGAGTAAAAATTATTTGATGAAAACTGTTAGTACTCTACACTAGATACTCTGGCACAAAAAAACAGTAAAGAATTCTTCCTCTATAATAATCAGAAAACATGTGAGAAGAGAAAATATTCTTCACTCTTGTATATCTACACAGATGGTAGTAAAGTTAAAAATTCCAGATGGAGGAGTAGAAGTCTTCCTTCGTATACCACAATTTTCACCGCAGAATGTATCGCTATTCTAGATGCTTGTGAAATTGCTACACAGAATAAATCAAAGAGCTTCTACGTTTTCACTGATTCCCTAAGTGTGTTGGAAAGTCTGCAAAATTTTCGATTCAATTCTAATGTTAATCGCTACATTTTGAAAATTAAAGAAAATCTCTTTGAGCATTCTTAAAACAATGTTTTCAAAACAATAATAGAGTTCGTATGGATTCAATCACACAGGGGAATAAGTAAAAACGAGAAAGTGGATCAACTTGCAAAAAAAAGCTACTGAACTACCCAGCAACGACATACAATACCTCATTCCCTATCAAGATCTGAGAAAAAGTTTTAGGCATACTGCATATGTAGAAACATCCAATTCAATAATTAAATCGAGAACGGGGAATGAAGGAAAATTTTATTTCAAAAATTTTTTTAAAATTGAAAAAAATCCATGTTTTTTTAGGAAGAACCTAGAAAGGAGTTTAATTGTCGTGATAAACCGATGCCGTTCGGGATACTTTAATTTGAATAAATCTTTATTTTCGAAAAATGTCATAGACAGTCCCAGTGTAATTGTGGACACGAGTTTCAAACTTTGAATCATAAAGTGTTCCAATGTTCACTTCACGATAATGAAAGGAACAATGTTATCAAAAAATTGGGCTGTTTTTACCTTTGGACATCAAGTGTTTATTGTTTGAACCTAATATGGTAGGTATGAGAATTGTCTTTAATTTCTTAGATAAGTGTAATAACCACTTGTGAATACATGTATTTTTAAAATTGTCACTCTTACCATATGTAATTTATTGCTGTACTTTTTAAAGTTAAGCTTAATAACCCTTGAAGGGTTCTATAGCTCTAATAAAAAACCATTTTAGATTAAAAACTGAAAATTATATACAATGCCTTAAAATAGCAAACAATATCTCAAAACATACCAAAAAAAATGCCTTTTTATTCTAAAAGTTACTTAAATTTATCTGAGGACTTTGGTATATTATTTAAAAATTTACGTTACACCATGTTTCGTTGAAATCGGTTCGATTGTGTTGCAAAATTTTCGAATTGGTGCTCATAAAATGGTAAGTTTATAATCATTTCGAAATTTCAACACAAAAAAGTGCCACTCAATTCTTCAAATGCTTTTTAAAAAATTAAAATCGGTCGATTATAACGGCAACAACAATTTATGTGCGTTTTTGCTTTGTTATAAACTAATACAATTTCGCCCAACAATTACATTCACTTCAATCTTTATAATTGATAGATTTGAAGTACTCGAAGAGATGCTTCTTCAAAAGAACTTGAAATTTGTCAATTAGTTATTGACATACAAGCGTTCAGTGTCGAACGGCGTTTATCCATTTTCTCTAATCAATTAGTGGTTTTTTTATCCAATGGCTTCGTTATTCAGTTATCTTGGATGAGAGAAAAAATTTTATATCGAAACGATATCGTCGGCAATTTAAGAAAAATTCGAAAAAATCATCATTAAAATAGAGGTGTACGCAGACGATCAAAAATTGAATTCAGAGATTCAAAAGACATACGCAAGAAAAAATAGCATTATCTCTGCTTCTAATAATTCAACCTTCATTTTTTCAATTCGATAGCTCGTGGAATAATGAGTTCAATTATCACATTGCCAATTTCAAAATGTTGATACATTTTTGTTAAAAACAAATCAATTTGTTTATGTCCCTAATAAGCCTCATTTTATGTTAATGGATAATTTTATGTCGGGAAATTCTTTCTTCTGCCATGCATTAAAATATACTAAATATAGATTAGTATTAGTAGGCTTGAATAGTTTAAACAATCATTCTTTAAACAAATTAAAAACTGTTTATAAATAAAGGGTAATTATGGTTAAACTTTGAGTGCTACATCTCTAATTTACAAACTTCAATTGTTTTTTGATGAAACTAATATCCGAGTACAAATCTCTAAATTATATAAGTACATTGAAAGTATTTGTAATTGCAACCCACATTGCTTCAAATTGTTGTTGTGTAAGTCCTAATGGATCGATTTTAATTTTTCAAAAAGCATTTGAAATTTTGAGTAGCCTTCTATTTACGATTAAATTTTCAGATGATTGAAAACCTTTTTGTGTGCAACAGTTTTAAAATTACCAATTTTTTGTTGAATTTTTATTGCAATATTCTCGTTCGAAAATTTTCTCACAGATTTTGTAATCTCTATTATCGTTTTATTATACCATAGTTTTTTAACAAAGATATCAAAGTCCTCAGATCACTGTAAATAATCTTAAAATGTAGATAAAAATTTAATAACATAATTTTTTTTAATTTATAAATTGCTCCTGTAAAATTCTCACTTCAAAAGCTAAGAGCAAATGAAGTAGCAGAAAGAGTGATTTTTCTCAAATTTCTTCACCCCCTTAGTCATAGCTTACCTACTCATTACTCCATATACCATGATTATTGTTCTATAGGGTATTCTGTAGCGATCTGAGTGAAAATCTCATTGCCACATAACGGAGTTTTATTACAGTTGCGCCCTAGTCGACTAAGCGTTACAAATTTTGTCTCCAACGAAAATTATTTTCCAATAAAAAAAACATGAAACCTGGTAAATTACGTATCTGTTCAAAATATACGCTTTATGCCCCCATTTAAGCAATCATCCAAGAACATTATAAAAGTCATAATTTAATTTTACGATTGTAATGGGATTTCTACTGATCGCAATTTCCATATCTCAAACGTTTTCCTTATGTAGTTTCCAGCCCTCCCCCGACAGATAAATTAGAATTAGGCAAGGCGTATCAAGGTAATATTGTAAATCTTGCTCTAATTCGAACGCCAAGCTGAACTAAGACGTGGAATCAGCATAAATTTAATAATTGCTCAGCTTATTTCATGGAGGACTATAACTTCGAATTCTCCTCTCCGGAATTCGAAACAAGTTGCCTTTGTTCACACGTAAAGCCTGACTCTTAAATATTCAATTTCAACCTGCGATAAAATAAATTCATAAACTGAAATATTGAACATCCTCGGAGGAAAACTGATGCATGTGTGTGGCAAAAGAGGAAAATCATCATTTCTCAAAATGAGCACAAGTTTGCTTGTTTGTTTGAATATGTCAAGGCAAGTTCATCAGCACTTGAAATGCTAATTTGTTCATATCTATTGTTTTGTTTTATGCGCCGAATATAAGTGACTCAACTTGCGGCTTTTCTTAGTTCAGGCGTAAATTTTGAGGCGTGTGACGAGTCATCATCATCATCATCTTACGATGTTACAACCTTGGAGGTGGCCTTGGCCACCTCCACTATGCCTCACCATTCAGCCATGCCCTCGATCTGCTACCCCAACCTCTCACGCTCATAATTTGCAGATGTTTAGTAACGCAGTCAAGCCATCGCGAACGTGGTCTTCCTTTCCTTCTTGTAGCGTAGATTGTGGCGTTAAGAACCTTTAGGATATTTATGTTCGTTCATACCTACATGGCTAAACCATTGAATTCTCTGAGCCCTCATGAAACGCACGATGTCTTCTCGATTCAGGATGTTGTCAATCTCAAAGCTTTATGTTTGCAAAATTGGTTCGTTTTTACATGAACTCTTTATTCGATGGTTCGAGTAGTTCTTCCTTCATTTTCAATCGTATTACCAAGGTATTTGAACTGAGTAACTTATTCAAATTTATTTCGGCCAATGCTAAGGTTTCTGAGCACCCTTCCGTGCTCAGATTTTGATAAGATCATATATTTAGTTTTTGTCTACTTCGACTTTCATTCCCATATGTCGAGCTCTTCTTTCTATATGTTGGTAAACTTCAGTAATTCAGTTTTGATCTTGCCAGGACGGTATGCTTATAATTCACTCTATTTATTGTTCCCCGTCTAGGTCTTGTAAGACAAAATGGAGAACCAATATGACCGGAGTTGTTGAAAACCCGTCTCCCTGTTCAACACTATTGTTGAATTCGAATGGCCTTCTTGTGCTGTTAACTAATTTTACGTGCGCTTTTGTTTTGTTCAGTCATCAACACCACCCTACTCAATTTCTCGGGGATGTTGAAGACGCATTTCAGTTTGGCTTCCTCTAACCTATCGACCGCTTGCTTAAATTCGATGAAATGTAGATATAAGTTAGCATGCGTGTGGTGACGCCATTTGTCGAGCAAGACGTACATGCCTCACGGGTACCATATAGTAAATTTTGTATTTTATCAATAGATTTGTGGTTGAAGTATTATTGGCAACCAACGAAGAAAACTTCCACTTCCAAACTTGGTTCTATCTCAGAATCTGATAAAGGTTATAAAGATGAACTCTTTATTTATATTCCGTAGAAAATTTAACCTGCCGGAAAATCATTTTTAGAAAGAGCTGAATATTATAAAACAAATAGTGCTTAATAATGGTTATAAATCTAATATCATTGACAGTATCGTGAACAATTTGATATGTAATCCATAAGGTTTTTTCTAGTGTTAAAAAGACGAATCAAGAATATAATATATTGACTTATATTCTTAAACCCAGTCTAAATTTAAAGTAATTTTTCACCTCATAATTTGAAATGAAGTTTTAAGAACGAATTTCATTATATTTTAGATATATCAAAACTGTAAATCTAAAATTCATAAAGCAAACGAATCAGGTGTTATTAAATTCTCTTGTGAAAGTTGCGATACAATTTATATCGGTAGAACATTTAAACATTTCAATATAAATTTAGTAGAGCAGAAACGCAATTTAGACAAAGATCAGATTCTCTCTATGCAAGTCATCTACTAGAAGAAGACCACACTTCTAATTATAATGAAAATAATAAATTGAGACTGAACCTATGGGAAGCATTGAAAATCGAAAAACGGAAGAATTCCGCAATTTATTTAATAGACAATTAGACTTATATTCGTCATCAATACTTAATCTTTTCTGTTTCTAAAATAAGCAATATGATATATAAAGCACATCATGCTTTCAAATGTTACTACTCCTTGAAGAAGTCTCAGTGTGGTGCAACGCGTTATAACATTGTCAATATAGCTCAAAGTTGAACATTGTTGTTTCATTCAATTAATAAAGAATATTTCATGATTTTATCTAACTAGTAATTCTTTATACTGTTTGTCAAGAAAGAAAAACTTATCCGAAAACGCAAAACTGAACAACTCAATATGAACAATTAATTTTAAAGAACGAAAAATCAAAACATTCTCTAAATGAACGATAATTATCTGAAAATTAGAAAATTGTCGAGATATACAATCAAAATATGATCACGATTAATTTCAGATTGATAATATTCTAAATGAATAAAATCTAAATCATTTCTTCTGTATCTGTTAAAATATATATAGAAAACCAAATTTTCAATAAGTAAGGGATTTGTCTTTCCTTTGTAGTCACTAAACACAGTATTGCTCATTTTAAGTATCACAAGAAATATGATGCAAAGAATTCGAAATGCATTCCATATCAATACAGACACTGAACTCAAAACCTTTTTTATAGTATAATTCGCCGTTTTCTCAAATTTTGTTCCTAGTTAAACCATGTTTAAGAATTGTAGTGCAAAATTTGATAAGATTATGTGAAAACATATTTGACATAGGTATAAGAACGCCTAATATATTTCAGTAGGTATTGGAATAGTCTACTGCTACTGCTCATTGAGTATGCAAATCCTTAAGAAATGTGGTACGAGAGTAAATTTAAAGATAAGTATAGTTTCTATGATTTTGTCTTGGAACTGGCAGCGATTTATTCCCAGATCTTTGATAGAAACGGTTCAGTTAAGACTTATACTGATCTGATCATTATTTCGGATTAATTCGTTCAAAAATTATGAGAAACATAGAAAGATCGATTTGAACAAACATACCTCTGAAAGAATTTCTGAAACGAAATACCTTGTAATTTTGAAAATAATTATAGAACAGGGAGCAGATGAGCATCTAACTTTTTCTATATAATTTTCCAATATATTCAACAGAAACAAAGTTATGAACCGATTCCGCACTGAATGGACACCACTTATAACTACAAAAAACTCAACAGATAATATTCTTAAGGGCTTAATTCATTTCAAATAATCTTTTCAAGTTTGGAATTGGACCTATGCGGCCTTATTCAACCGAATATTTGCAATGGAAATCTTGTCACGTGTCCGCTCATAAAGCTGAAATTACACCCGTAAAATTAGAATGTAAACAAACGAGGCAATATCTGCTTGCAAGTAGTCGACTCAAAGTTATCTTGGAGGAAATTCCTACGAAGAGCATTAATTAAAGTCATTGCGAAGTCCAGGAGTTGGCTAGAGTGTCAAAGGGATCTCTTTGTCAGGGGATACTGACCGCCCGTCGGACTTCAAGCTTTGATGTCCACTATCTTAGTGTCGTACATGACTATTTGAAGGTGTTGTGGTATTTAGCAATGTATGAAAGCTTTGTTTGTCTTGCAGTAAAGCCACCGCGACTTCTCGACTTCGAGCTTTGTAGACGCCGGTATCAAAGGTAGAATGATATGTTTTTAATACGTGAAAAGCGTTGAAAATGTGGCTTTGGAAAATTGTTTTCAGCACTTTCTTTTTTCTTTGTGAATGTGGCGGTGTCTTGATTAGAGATGCATTGAGGTGCTTGCCGATTCTGTGCGGAAAACTTGCAAAAGCCACTAATTACAAATGTCGCAGGGAGAAAACTGGTTTTGAAGTTTCAGCTTGGAAAAATTTGTTAGATGTTGACCGCTCTCCAAACAAATATTCTCATAATAATAGCGCGCTTAAAGTGTGTTTGTAGGAGTCCTCAACTTGTAATATGTACAGCTCTTCTTGCATTAGGGGGAAAGTTTTATACTTCTATCCTGTAACGTTTCCTCTAAAAATTCATCACGATTTTCATATAAGTTTAAGTTTTCAGAAACGGCATTAGCAAAGGGTAACACTTTGAAACCTTGTGTTTATCTAGATAAACTTTCCTTACCAATGAAATATATTTTTACTAATTTTCAAGAGCGAAAAACATATTTGCTATAACTCGAAATTAGATGAAAAGTTATTCTGAAATTAAACAAAAGCTGGAATAGTTTGTGATAACACAGTTCAATGAAACAATTATTTCACATTAATAAACAGATTTATCTGTTAAGATAATCACGAATACAATATGTTACATTTTGACAAAACTAATGCTGAGAAAAAACATATATTTTTCTTTAAATAGGTAAGTAATCTCACCACTAGCTATTATATCATATAAATTGTCAATTTAATAAACTGATGAGGTTGATTAAATTGAAAGGTTTTTCCATCTTTCTAGATCATTCAAATACAAGCTTATTTTTCGAAATATTATAGAAGTCCAAATTATAATTATCTGAATTTTTCAGGATCCAAAGTTAATTCTAATTCATAAAATTGAGAAAAATGGTTTTTTGGTAATAAACTACCTAACGCTTTCAGAGGAAATGTTGTTCATCAAAAAGGTCTATCGAATTTTCCATTCGATTTTTCCAACTGGTTTCTGCAGAAATCTGAGGCAAAATCGAAGTTTGCCCAAGAAGAAATAATTGGGCCTGATGAAGTGTACGTCAATAGTGATGGAATATGCAATCGTCAAAATGAACATTGCTGGTCCGATATAAACCCATATCACCAGATTAATATTTAAGGCCGATATGGTTTCAATATATGGTGTGCATTGAAAGATAATTGCTAAAAAAATTCGTTTTCTCGATAGATCTATTCTCAACATGATGGAACTCCTCATTAAACTATGGCCGTTGCTAATTTACTTGAAATTCTGGCAATAATTGTATTGGAACTACGGGCCATTAAGATGAACGGCCTGTTCCCCGGATTTGTCGCCGCTGGACTTCTCTCTTCTCTCTTTGGGGATATTTCAAGAATCTGCTATATAGAAGAACTAGTCGAAATATTGAAGAGTTGAATCAAAATTGTTATGCTTCGTTTAACGATATTTGAATTTCCAATGCTTGTAGTATCATCTGGCATTAAAAATAATGCATATAGAGTAATGACAATTCATTCAATTCCTACATTGATTATTTTCATTTTATTTTAATTGGAGTTTCCTATGGTTCATATTTAAAACAACGCAAGTTTTCATTATCACTCAAAAACGACAAAAAAATTACGCAAGTAGTTCGACTCTACGTGAAAAAGTGTTGAATTCAATTTCACATAACATCAAAAGCAACTGGGGTATTGGCATTGATTCCGAAAATTTTCCAAATAACTTGAACTTGAATTTTGGTATGAAAGCTGATCAGGAACGGTGCTATAATTTGGCCTCCTGGCGCAATTTCTGTGGCCTAGAGCTTTTGAAATCATTTGCTTGATTTACTATTAATAGACGAATAGAAAGTGATTACCCATGAAATTGAATTGATTAGTTTCTTAGAGAAATTGTAATGGATTATTCCAATATCAGTTCAATTATTTCGTGGACCATTTCAGCATAGCGAATCAATCATCGTATTCTCAGTATTTTCCAGTATGTAACTTGAATAGCTCTTCCTTCAACGACCCATTCCATTGAGCCGAAAACTCGCATTTATAAGCTCACATAAAAACAATATTGCATAAGGATTGTGAAAAGAACATACAATATTATGATATATCGTAAAAAACCGGGGATGCTTGATATTAGGGTGGATTTCTGGACAAATCTGGGGTGTATAAATAGTTTTTTCCTTTTTTCTCTCAGAGGGTGATTTCTAGAGATTATATTATCTCTGACAGTTCGCGCTGTCATATTTCAATTCGTGGAATTCTCCCCTAGCCTTATCTCACCGGAATTATATGAAGCAGGAATACTCGGGAATAAATCATGATAAAAAATCAAATTTTTATCATTGTTGTTTAGTTTCAATAAATTAACGAAACAAAAAATTGAATGTTCATACTTCGGTTATTATAAAAATTTTAAATTTAAATAAAGGAGATCTTTCGCTCAGCTTTCCAACATTGAGAAGTTTGAATTAATTTATTGGCTTAGTTTAGTTCATAAGTTGAAATCCTACAAATATTGATAGTTATATCGCATTGGATTCATTGTACTGATGTTCTGCAAAATGAACGTTCAACTTCTGTAAATAATTCCAATACTGTGATGGGAGGGTAGATGGTTGATCTGACAGGCTCAAAGTTAGCATAAACAATTGCCTCCCTCAAAAAAAATCGAACTGTTTCAGCGCTTTCTGCTGACACTACCTTCTTCTGAGTTGAAGGAGGACAAATTTTGTTTGAACAGCCTGTATATGTGATATAACTGATTAGATAATAGTTTACAATAAAGTTTTTGATTAGGCGCTTTTCTAGATAACTAAGAAAAGAAATCTCACAGATTTCTACGATAGATACTAGATATTTAAACAACGAAGGCAAATTCTTTACGATTGTTTTGGAAAATTGAAAATAAATTATGTTTCAATCAAAAAACTAGTGATATTCATTCTGTCTTGAAAAGTATTAGGAGTGATCAACTCTCAATGATTTTCACGTTTCCTCATTAACATTAACAATGGCCATAGGCCATAGTGATGTTATCATGAGTTTTCTTTTAACAAACATACCATACTTCAAGATTTACCTACAATCATTCCATACCTTTAGAGCAGTGTAGAGATTATTCTCGTACAATATACATTTCTTTTGTCGAAAATCGAATGATTGAACATAATTTTTACAAGTCGTAAATATTTGTTATGTTTTATGGCTTATACTATTGGTATTTCCGTCTTGTCCGTTCAAAGGAAATACGAAATATCATCGATATGTTCCGAACGTCTCTAAATACTGATTGGATGTGTGCCATCAAACATTTTATTTTCCCGACATCTATCGGGCCAGATAGATCGTGGCATATTGCTGAAGGGGTGCCGTCGATTTCAATGGGGTAACTTTACTCGATATTTCGCAGGTCTGGACTCGTCTGCTTGGCATATCCATTTCGTGAAGGGTATTCCATTAGGATGGATCGATATTATCAGTACAACTATAAGTGGTATTTAGAAAATTGTAAATTTTTTCTTGAATTATGTTATACGATTCATTATGATTATGTGTGGACGAGGCTGCTCACATCCTCATCGTCTTGTCTGCTGAAGTTTCAGCATTGCTACTCTATTTCACCGATATACCTAATTATGCTTCCCTCAGATGTGAAATTGCCTTTGGCTGGTTGACGTTGATTCTCATCTTGGGATAAAAAGTCAAGAAGAAGTTTTATGGAGGCAAAACACAATTAATTGACTGTTCTAACGGCTGTGTAATATTTCGCGCCATCCTGATGAAAGTACATATCGTCAACACCCACAACGTTTGATTCAGTCCACAAAATATTGGTTCAATTGACGAGGCTTTTACATGATAAAAATCGACTGTCAAATACAAGTAAACGATGATTTCTACTAAAATATATTAATGAATGCTCGACGCGTTTCGAAACACAGTACCTTTTGTCAAGAGCGAACTAATACTACAATTTTATCTTACCAACATATATTTTTATATACTACAGAGACAACCCACTCAGAGCTATCTGTATTTGAACTAGTATTTAGAAAATAAGTTTTATAAGGGTGAGTTATTTATGTCAGACATAACAATTTTGAAACAGTATGTGGCGTCACAATTTCAGCGAAGAAGTAGACGGAAATATTAATTGATATCTGCGTTTTATTATCATCTCAAGCACATTTAATAGTGAATATACCGGGTATCCCAAAATGAGTGGCATCATTTTGAAATTTTGGTAGTGGATTCAACTGGTCCGAAACTTTAATTCTAAAATATTTTCACCTCAATTTCGGTTATACCGAAAGTTCATAACAACTTTGTTATTTAATATAGAATACCCTGTATATTGATGGCTGGTTCGATAACACTTGTCATTCCAATTACAAAAAACCTAACACATAAGCCTCGCTAGTTTCGTTCATGAAATATCCTAGTTTGACTTGAAAATTATCGATTGTAACCCATATTTTTTGTAATTCAATAAATTCTCCGTAAAAAACTAAATGAAGTTCCCCATACATACCTTGTACCTGAGATTTCAAGTTTTCAAGTTATTTCGGAAAAACTAATTTTACGTACCTACCTAAAGTTGGCAAAGGCGGCTTAGATTCCTGTACATGCATAGACAGTTCCCAGAGCATTAACAAATAACTGTCCTTTTGTCATTGATAATTGGCGCTCCATCGAGTCAGTACCTCGTAATATAAGGATTTTGGTGTGAGTTATTCCGGTTAAAAACCCTTCATTAGAAAATTTGGCCTCATCCATCCAGACAATCCTTTTGAGAAAATCGGGATACTCTTGTGTTCTGAGAAGAAGGATCTCACACTGTTCTATTCAAAGCTGTTGATCGCTAGCTTGTAGAATTTGGACCAATGAAAATTTATAAGCGAGCTGTTTATGTTTTATAGAATTCTGTGAATACTACCATGAGGTAAATTTAGATCATGCTCTTCTATTACCAATGATGCACATGGGTTAACATCCAAATAAGCTAAAACGGTAATTTCATTGTCTTCATTGTTGACTACAGGCGATGGAAATGATCTCTTATTCTGGACCATACCAGTCGAAAATGAACATGAAAAATATTTCCTGAATTTTTTAGCTGGCATAGACGGCATATTTGGATATAATTCGTTAAATCTCCTACAAGTCCTACTCTCATTTCATCTCTCATCTTCATGAATGAAAAATTAAGTACTTGCTTATTTGTGTAGCTGGCCATTCTGTTCGAATTAATTCGACTGACAGTTAGAACAATAATAATTTGTTGTCAATGCTCAGGAGCCTCTCTTTGCTCTGGGATATGTCTATGCACGTGCAGAAAGCTAAACCTCCTTCGCCAACTCCAAGTAGGTATGTAAAATTCGTTTTTTCACAAAAAAAACTTGAAATCTCAAGTACATGGTATGTAAGGGGAACTTCATTCAGTTTTTTATTGAGAATCTAATGAATTGAAAAAAAATATGGGTTACAATTCGAAAAACGTAGATTTCGATGTATTTTTCGAAATTGAGGCGGAAAAAAAGAGTACTTTGTATATCGACTGAGATTCAGTCGGATATGAGTTATGTCCCGCATGGTTTCTTGTTTGCAAAATAACTTTCATTATTTTGGTAGCTCTCTTCTTCTTCTTCTTGTGGTGACTATCCGGTCCGGATGTTGGGGACCATTCTGGCGATTATAATCTTGTTTGAAAAATCCTGTTATTGATACTGAAAACCATGTCCTGAGGTTCTTGAGCCAGGAGAGCTTTCGTCTGCCAGGCCCGCGTTTACCTGGGATCTTCCCTTGTAAGATCCTTTGTAGCAGCCCATATCTTTCTTCATTATCGTGGTTATCAATTCAGGATCTTTCTCCATTCTTTGGCAGACTTCTTCGTTCTATCCACGGAATTCTTAGAATCCTACGATAAAGCCACATTTCAAAGGCTGCAAATTGTTTTGGTAGTTGCCTCCGTTAGGGTCCATGATTCCACGCCGTAAAGCAAGACACAGAAAGCGTAGCACTTGAGAAGTCGTATTTTTGTGGTTAAAGTTAGTGATCGGCTCTTAAGTACTGAGCTCATTTTAAAGAACACTACTCTTGCCTTCTCTATCCTGCAACGGATCTCCTGCGAATGATCCCATTGGTCATTAAGTACAGTGCCCAGGTATGTGTATTTTGTCACTCTCTCGATTTGTCGTTGGTTGAGTTTTAAATGTTAGTGTGGGATCTGATTTTTGTTGATCACCATGTATTTTGTCTTGTTGACATTAATATCTAGACCGTACTCTATGCTGATTTCTACCACTCGTGTCATCAGTTGTTGTAATCCACTCACACTATCTGCCATAATTACTGTATCGTCAGCGTACCGGATGTTGTTCAGTATTTTACCGTTGACTTTTATTCCGGCGTTCACGTCCTCAAGAGCTTTCCTGAAAATGTGTTCCGAGTACACATTGAATAATAATGGGAAAGCACGCATCCTTGTCTTCAGCCTCGAAAATACTTATCGCCGTTGACTGTTCTTCGTCTATGGTTATATACGCTGACTGTTCCCAATATAGTTGTGATATTATGGCCAGATCGATACCTATTTTACCCAAAATTTCGATTAATTTGTGATGTTGTACTCGGTCAAAAGCATTACTATAGTAGCACCTGAATACTAAATAGGGCTTCTATGGTGCCTACTGCATCCCGAAATCCAAACTGAGTCTCCGATATGTATTCTTCACAAATCCTGTATATTCTTTTGTGCATAATTTTTAGCAAAAGCTTCAACAGATGGCTCATAAGAGAAAAAGTTCTATAGTTCTTAGGTATTTCTTCAGTTTCGTGGATGTGGTTGAACAGGCTTGTGATTTGTGCGATTACAGAGTCGTCTAAAAGTTTGAGGAACTCATATCTAATGTTATCTGGCCCAGGAGCCCTCCCTTCTTTTATTTGTCTTACTGCTGCTTTTACTTCTTCGTTGGTGATGGAGGGCCCTGAACTATCCAATATCTGTGACTGCTGTGGTTTTACGTCCTGGAGTAGTCTTGTGATATATGACTATATACCCTCGATTGTCCAACAACAATATGTAAACTACATATTGTTTAGGGCCTATACATGCCAGCCGTTTGTTTAACTTTTTATGGATGTTAAAACTGTCGTATTTCACCTGCAGAGCATCTATTTCTTGACAATCTTCTTGGAGTTTTCTTTCTTTGACTTCTCTTATCTTCCTTCGTATTTGTCTATGTATTATGAAGAATTGCGGTGTATCTTCCGCAAGTCTTCTTTGTTCCATCATTTGAAGGATTTCGTCTGTCATCCACATTTTTCTTTTGATGTTTTGATCTGGTTTTAAATACTTGTCGCTTGCACTATTAATTATGCTGATTAGCCTTTCTAGTTCGGAACACACCTTTTGACTGCTATTTTCTTTTTGCATTTGTTAAGCTAAGTAGTTTCTTACTTCTGTTTTCGTGCTCGGATGTCATACTTGTTTTTCCTTTGTCTTTTCTTCACAGTTTTTACTTTTAGTTAATTTTCAAAGAAAACTAGGATATTTTATGAACGAAACAAGCTAGAATTGTGTTAGGTGTTTTAGTAATTGGAATAACAAATATTATCGAACCAGTCATCTATATATAGGGTGTTCTATTTCAAAAAACAAAGTTAGTATGCACTTTCAGTATAACTGAAAGTGAAAATATCTTAGAAATACCAACTGAATCAACTACCAAAATTTCAAGAGCTATAGCATTATTAGTTCTCTATAAACGTCTAATAGACCACTCAATTTGGGATACCCTGTATAGCTCATGTTAAGTCTACAAACCTTGCTATCAATGTGCATGTTAATCCCAATACTAAGGGTAACATAAAGAACGGTAAAACATGAACAAACAATTCCAGATGGAGCATACTCCAAGTGAATTGAAGTGGCTTTCCAAGCCACCCCTGGATGGCAATATAAAAACTATCAGTCACACAGCGCGAGTAACGGCGCAAAGGAGAAACACGTATCTTTGGCTTTTCGGCCAATAAAACTTGATTCGGAGATTCGTGCCAAATCGCCCTATTTACGACGCTTCTGACGACTTTCGATAACAATTCTATTTCTGTTTGCTCGCAGATACAGGTATATAAAATGTTATGTATTTCCTTCAGTTCCTGGGGTTCTATTCTGTACAGGAAATGTATAAAATCTGGAA
Organism: Cryptolaemus montrouzieri; assembly: GCA_013387265.2. Taxonomy (NCBI): domain Eukaryota; kingdom Metazoa; phylum Arthropoda; class Insecta; order Coleoptera; family Coccinellidae; genus Cryptolaemus; species Cryptolaemus montrouzieri. Next base: position 100,702,783 of record JABFTP020000001.1, on the reverse strand, counting down.
TTCTATACAATTAGAGAATGGTACATTGGATAGACTATTTAGGAAACACATAAAACATTCTTTCAAGAATTAATATTGTATACATTTCTCAGGAAATATATAATTTCCAAAAGCTCTATAGAACTTCTGAATAGTATTTGAGAATGTATTGATTGTTAAAAAATATCAATTTCATAAAATATTTGAATAATTAATTTATTGCTGCGAATATAGTTCTTTCCCATATTCGCAGGAAATTAACTCTTAAGTCATCTTGGGATCACTCATTTCCAGAAGTTTTTCCGATAATACACGATCTGCAGAATCCACCTAACCTGAGACTGAATTCTAGAAAACCTATTTGGTGAATTGACTTTTTCGGACACGGGTGAAGGCTGTTGATCTTTAGAAAACTGAATGGCAGGAAGTTCATTTTTTCAATAAAGTTCTCATAGAGGATCCTTCGAAAACGGTTGCATGTTTCGATATAAGTAGGAAAAATTGGTGTACATTAAATCGTCCCAGGACAGGACATGATCGTAGTAATAGTATGTTGTTCAAATTGACATTTAGTCCTCGATTGTCCTATTTACCATTTTACGGGTGGTTTTCAAGAAATTCATTCCAATTCATATAATTTCATTAACTGGGTAGAGAACTTCAAATCTATTTAGGAGATAGTTTTGAATCTTGAGATTATTATGAGCTCCACCCCCGAATGGTGTATGAGATGTTCCCTGTTGAAAAACAGCGGATCATTAGTTAAGTTCTTAGGTAAGATAAGGGTTACATCCCCGTAGGGCTTCATTCCCAAAAGGTGTATGAAATGTTCCCTGTTGAAAAACAGAGTTAGTTAAGTTTCTTAGTTTTGTGCAACCCTGCTTAGGGGATTGATGTAAAATAAAATCATCATGTTAAAAGATGTCACGACAAAAATTGACCTATTTCTGCTGTTTGTCCAGAAACGAATAGTTTAGCAGTTATTGAGTCTTTTTCGTTTCAGTTGCCCCAAACAGTTTACTATTACACAGTTCAAAATAACTAAGTGTTATGATGATTTATAATACTCTCCACGCTATTCCAAGGAATTGAATATAATTTCTGCCATATACATGCATTCCTTTACTAGCAATTTCTAAAAAATCTTTTGTATTGGTCAATACACAATTAATAATTAATTAGTGATAATCTAACAATGCGTTTCTCATTTCATTTGATTTCGTTTTAATATGGATTATACCGATCTCATCTATGTAATATCGACGATTCCTAGGATATATGTGAAATGGATTTAGTAGTTTGTTATCATTTCAGGAATTATACTCAACTTCTACGAATTATAAAGCATGTTCCAATGAAAATTTTCTACTACTCTATATCAAGAAAAATGGATTGTAACCAAAAAAAGCTAAGACACGTTAATTTTTTATTGGAGGGTCCCAATTTCTAAAGTGGTTCGGAGCATTTAAAATCAACCCCCCACCCTCAGCAGTACCTAAGTCAAAATTCATTATAGGAATGTGGGTCGAGTGACGTATTTATGGAAAGGTCCTTTAATTCTCTATTCTAAAAACTCCTCCTATATCTATACAATGATATAAACGATTCTTGAATTCTCTTATAACATCCCAACATCGACAATTATACCTTTCACTTCGCCATTGAGATAAAAGAGATTCCTCATCTGAAAAGAGAGGTATTATACACAATAAGTGGATTATTGTTAATATTTTCGCTAAATTTTCTCAAAATTGCAAGCGGCGATTAGGATCATCTTCGTTTATTTCATGAACTAGTTTCACTTTATGAGGGTGAAATTGGTGATATTTCACGATCCTGTACACTGTTGAAGCTAATAAAGCAGACACGTGATGACTTGCTGATGGAATTAGTGTTTTCCATTTGTGGGTGACCCAAAACTACCACTTCCGTTGCTTCGTTCCGTATAGGCCGATGTTGAACTTCATGTATTTCTTTGAAGATTGAGGTTTCATTGGAATCAGTTTTCTTTTTTCCCACTCTGTATGCGCTGGGTAATCTGTTCCAGTCCTTGTTTTATTTCTGTTATGAAGGATTTGGTCGGATCCTTAGATATTTCCATTATGTTCAGTGTTTCTAACACACACACCACAAAAATTGTCTCATCATCTGGTATTCTGAATTCCACAATCGATTAAGCAACTCGATCGCAGTTTCTTTGTCAATATATGTTTTTGGATATATGAGGGGAAAAAAATCTTATCTATGTAGTATTATTTGTTTCCATATGATCTCAAACACGTCTGAAACAAGAATAAGTTTATTTGACTATCAGTACTCATTCAATTTCTGTTCAGTTTTCACGCTAAATTAATGCAAGATGTTTCTTGTTGATTTTCGAATCGTTGAATTTATTGTAATGGCTGCTGATTGTCTTGGACGCTATTTCAGTGATCATGAAGTGGTGAGAATCGTAACACTTCTAGAGGAGGGGCGAAGCCAACGTTACATGGCTAACTTGTTGAATGTTAACCAAAGCACTATTTCAAGAGCAATTAATCGATACCACGAAACAAGGAAATCTGGAAGAAGGTCCGAACAGGGAAGAAATCGGATAACAACACCAGTTGATGATCGTTGGCTTCGTTAAACTGCACTAAGAGTTCTGCACAATACGGCTAGAATACTACAAAATGAACTTGCACTTTCCAGAATAGTGCATATTTCATTGCAAACTGTTAGGAACATGCTCAGAGAAGACGATATCAGGCCAAGGGTGGCTTCTACCGGCCCGCGTTTCACCAGAGAGCATTGGGTTGTAAGACTTCAGTTTGCGAGGGAACATGCAAGTTGGGGTATTCCAGAATGGTCGAATGTTCTCTTTTCCGACGAGTCCAGATTCTGTCTAGTATCAAATGATAGACGCATGCCTGTATACAGAAGACCTGGGGAACGGTATCAGCAATGCAATATCCGGCAAACCGAAAACTTCGGAGGGGGCTCAGTAATGGTGTGGGAGGCATTTCTTTCCATGGTCGAACTGAGTTAATGCTAGTGAATAATGGAAGAATGACAGCGGCCAGATATATCGCAGATATCCTTGAACCGCATGTTGTACCCTTTGGCTCATTGATTGGCGAAAACTTCATTTATATGCATGATAATGCTCGGCCTCATGCAGCTTAAGTAGTTACAGAATTTCTGCAAAATGCCGGAATTGATATTTTAAGATGGCAAGCCAGAAGTCCCGACTTGAATCCCATAGAACATGTTTGGGACAACATGGGGTGGCAACTCCAACAACTAGAAAATCTGTATCCTGAAATTTGGAACTCATTGACTCGAAAGTACATCCAAAATTTGTTTGAGGGACTTCCGAGACGTATACTGGCAGTAATTAGGGCCCAGGGAGGAAACACTCGATTTTGAAAATGATTAGTAACCATTCGATGCTAGTTGATTGGTCTCTTCGCGAATGTTTGAAGATGGTAGATTTTTTTAATTTTTCATTAACTCGAAAATTGTTGATACTTTCCATCATAAACTCATCTATTTTGAATGATATCTTCTTATTTTACACTTCTGAAAGTTACCAAGCTACTCTTGAATGACCAACCTAAAAGTTAATATAGTATTGCCGTAGAAGTAGGGTGATGCGACAATTTTTGTGGGGAGTGTATATCTCGCATTTTTTCTTTATATTAACAGTCGAAACCGGTAGTGTTTGTGAAAATAAAATTGTCAAAAGTATGAAACATCTTTTACTTCATATTCGTTGAAAATGAATTTCTATAAAATAAATAAAGCATCAATATTACTCAATCCAATTAATAGAAAATATTGAATTCATCAATTTCTCTGTTTCATTATCATTGTTAAGAAAATCACCATTAGAGCGTTAATAGAATAACATTATATTCATCCAAATAAATCTCACGTCGATATACGCTTCTTGATTTCACTTCGCAATGTTTTCTCTTCATAGTTAATAAATTATTTTAATTGATATTGATGATTAATTTTACGATACAGAAAAGTCGAAACAACTTCTTCATAATCAAATAGCATAAATTGTGAAGATGCTGCTATGTCTTCAGTGAAAGAAATAAAACAATGAATCATTATTATGATAAACACAATAAAACCGAGAAGGTGTCTAGATGATAGTTAAATTTTCACATTCACATAAACTTTTTATTGAAATCACTATAAAGTTTCTGTCTTTAATGTGGAGACCACCCAGTTTTGCTAGCAGAGATCTGGATATTATTATAGTTCTCATTCTCTATTTCCTGTGCTACAGTATGTATGTAACTATAAATTGGAATTCAGAGTCATCTAATTCCTTCTCTTTCTTAAAACAGAAATAACTCATCATATCAGAGCATGAAACGGCGGACAATAATTTCGTCTTCGTTGTGGACTTTTGTGTGCAGTATTTTTCTTAAGATCTATAATACATCTCCTTAGGTAGCTTCATGAATTTAAAAACGGTCAAGGCCCTACAGAAATGTACCCAGCTACGTACAAATTAATCTACAGGATGTTCCATCTCAAAGGAACCACCTTGTATATTTCTTATCTCGTAATGATGGGAAAAATTTACCTGATCACATCGAATTCCTATATGGGAAACATCTTCTGTCGTATATTTGTGTGTTTAAGAGGGGACGCTCCAACCCCTCACAATTGAATAGAACAAAGGGGTCGAGTGATATCTCATTCGAATGTTCTTCGAAACATCTTCACTGTGATTACCAAGAACAAAGCAGGTCGACCTTCCAGTGAAACTGAAGAAATTTTACAGAAAAGTTTTGAAAAGCTATTGAGAGAAATGCAAGATCAACTTTTTCAATGTTTATTTGAATTCACTCACTTGGCAACACGATTTGCAGAACTTACGGGAATTGAAGATGCTGTAATTGAAAATCGAGTTAATTAATCATTTTCATTGATAAATACGGAGAAGAAGTATTATTTTCTTATCCAAAAGATTGGTCGAAATCTTCCATGATATTCATGAGCAACATACCATTGGCTGAAGTGGTTGAACGTGTTCCTCAACTTGAATCATCAAATGTTGCAGTCGCTTATGCAAAACAATTATTAAATACTGTGCTGATACGAAATGGTTACTTTTGCGATTAAGTTTTAATTGAAAAAATATTTAACTAAACAGAATTTCCGCCTGTTTGGAATACTTTTATGCAAGCACTATTTAGTGCAAAGAACCAGAAAATAACAGAAAATATTCGTCGAAGAGCATTTTCAGTATTTTCTGATATTTTATTCAGTATAACCGAGTAACAAACACCTAAACATACAGGGATATCTGTTAAGTAATTCTCTAAATAATAAATAATTCTCGAGAAAAATCATTTCTTATCTCAAACGGGCATGCGTGTATTACTTAGTATATGAAGTCACATCGAGGTTTTAGACAATAAGGAAGATAGATTTTATTGTAATGTCTTCTTAAACCCTTTCTACAAAGTACAACCATCCTAAAAAGTTGTAGTATCGTTTGTAATAATTGTTGAATTATTAATAGCTTATTAAAATTCACAAGAAACTGAATAGTTTTTCAATTGATCTTAGTTCATTAATTACTTTTGAAATAAATTTTACCAATGAGCTATCGCCCATATTTTTGTAAGATTCATCAATAATAAGCTCCGAATCGTACTTGTGAACTACACTAAAGATGATTTGAGGCAGACAAATATTTTCTGGTCAAAAACTTAAAGAATATTATAATCAGAAACATTATATATTGTGATAACCGAAATATATTCAGAGTTAATATTTTCTTTCTGTTTCACTAAACGTGAACTAACTAAGATGAATCCTATGAATAAATATACTTGTCTCATTGAAAAATGAAAGACTGAGTCATTCAAGTACAATGAATTCCGGAACGTAAAGTCGTGTATTATTTCAGAAAAGTAGAACCAGTTAAAAGCTGCTCAATTCAAATACACCTAATTATATGTTTAGTTTCCCAAATTAGATGCTAAATAAAGTCTCATCACCATTTTTATTTCCACATAATTTAAATACGACTATTATACAGGTCCTTATCAGACGAATAATCAGCGCAGGAGGGCCAACATACGAAACCAAATGAATCTAATTGGTAGATGGGTAATTATCTATCCTCCCGAAACGAATTTCTCCCAAGGTTATGGACTTCCGTTCGTATTGTTTCGGCAATTTAGATAATTTCGGGGATAAATATTTACACCGTTTAATTTTCCGTGGCCATTGTTTTAGGATATTTGATACTATATAATTTTATTGACAAATATTTAAAGAACGACTTTACGGTTGAATAAAATAATAAATGATTTGACTGAAATTTATTGCTTGATTTATTTATCTGACCTAGTTTTTGTTTACTCACATACAAAATATCCAAACTTCGTTCAGTACAAGATTATGGTTATGTATTGAGCTATGTAGAGTTGATATTATTTTACTTGTAGTATCTTTGTGGAAGCGGATTCTTCAAGAATTATGCGATAAATGAAGAAATTTTATACAGAAAAATAATTTGTTGATTTTATAATAATTTCTTATAAATCTTAAATATCATATGTAGTCTATAGTCTATTAAGTAAAGACGTAAAGTAATAAATGCTCATTAAATATGCAAATCCCTTAGAAATGTGGTACGAGGGCAAATTCGAAGATAAATGTAGCTTTTATGATTTTGTCTTGGAACAGGCACGATTTTATTGCCGGGTCTTTGATAGAAACGCTCGTACAAATCTCCAGGAAGAATCCAACTAACCGACTACGATCTTCTCTGTCGTTTTTGTCACTTGCGAATATTGCTGTCCTCGTTTAAATAAAATGTTTACTTTAGACGTCAAAATTTGTAGTCAGTAACGTAGACGAATATGTGTCTCACGGTTTTTTTCGAAAATCATTGTATAATTGAATCAATTGAACACTAATGTATTTGAAAACGATAATAATTCAATGTGAATATCTAGATAGTTACGTTTACCAAAAATAATTATTTCATGAACTTCATATATACTCAACTTACGCTTAATTCTTCCCGTTATATAATTATAATAATCAAATAATGTTTATGATATTTCAGATAACTCAATAAATTTTGTCAATTATGGAAATGAACATTTATTTTATATTTTAGAAGACTTAATCTGAACTTTCCACATGAGTTTTAACATCACTTAACAGAATGTTAAACAATATTTATTTATAAATGATTTCATATCTTTATGAAACATCTTCTTCTAAATTCAAAATTCAAAGTTTCAAAGTTCTCGGTTTTGCCATCTCGTCAATCTTATATTTTTCGTACGAGGTTTCATGTGAATTTACAATTGGGAATATTTCTTTTTTACCATATTTTCTTCAAAAAAAATATTTTTATCAGTTAGCCATCTGATTATGTCTGCTTTAGGCCATTAAGAATTTACGCTGATTCAATATGTCGCGAGTGTTATCTTTCGTTATCCAATACTATAACATATCCTAGTAGAATCGAATCCAACAACTGTTCAAAATATTCTTCGAAAACATCCGCATTCATGTCCTCATGATGGTCCCTAGTACTTTTACTTTGAAATGATGATAACCCTCCCATCCACAAAACGTCGTCCATTTCCTGACGGAGCCTGAAATCCTGTAGACAATCCTTAAAAGATGGCTTGTCGCTAATATTTTGTTTCTATTATTCCAAGTTTTTATCACCACGAATAACCATTTGGGGCCTTCCTGGAGAAGTTTTTGGATGTTTCATTGTGAATCCATTTTCAGATTTTTTTCCTTGAGGCGCTTGTCCAATTCCCATCATCGCAGAACACATTTTAACATTTTCATCGATTGAAAGTAAATGGCCTTGCTGCCTTAAAGCTTCGTATACATTCAATATAATTTACTTTTCGTTCTGGGAAAGTGGTATATTTTTAGCACGTTTAAAGTGGTAAAATTAGGTTATACAACAAAACATTTTTAACGACTAACTGATGCATACAAATGATAAAACTACTTTGAGAACTTTTCTCAATATATATCTATGTAATAATTACATTTCTTGGGGTTAGATTCGGAGAATATACCCAAAACACACTTTAACCATTATCCGAGTGGCACGCCTATGACCATCTTGTCACCTAAAGATTTATTTCTCTACGGATTTACCAAATCGACTAGTTCGTAATTTCAAATATTAGAATTAATTGATCAAGCTTCCGGAAACATTAGTGATAGTTTTTTATTATTGAGATAACGCTTACAAAATTGCTTTGACATATTTCACCGACACAAAAACTCGCAGAAGTTATCAATAAATTAAGCTGAAAAGAGGGCATTCAATTTTTGTAGATTATTCAGAAACGATTAATAATTATAAAGTATCAAAAATATTCTCAACGACGAAGTTTCCAAAGATAAAAGAACCTAACCCTAAAACTCCTTCATTTTTATTTATGATTCAAATTATATATGCTTCTGTTGGAAAAAATCCTGTTAATGAATTTTTCAATACTTAATTGTTAATGAATGAAATGAAACGGTTTCCTATTTTCCAATGGAGACCACAAAAGAGGTTAAATAATTGGTTTAAAACTTTTTCACTTTCTTGAAAAGAGAGAATTTACAAAAATTTATATCTATAATTTTGGTGTGTGTCAGAAAAGTGTAGGCTCAAGAAATGTAACAGGGAACCATACTATCTTATATATGATTCAATAAACAAGTGGAAAAACCTGAGGAAAAACTCGTGTTCCTGTCGCTATTGCACTAGCAATGGCTTGTCTGTTTATGTTGTGTCAGTGTCGTGTTTACATAAAGAGTACCAAAGATTTTTCTGCTTAGCCGCTTAATTCTCTCTTGCATTCCATGATTTCCACACGAAGACAAGGGTGAAAGGAAGGGTTTGGGACAGTAATCTGTAACAATGGGAAAAGAAAACCAGCAGAAAAATATTTCAACAATCATACCTCTTATATGTCTAAACAAATCTAAGAAAAGATTTTACATAGCAAGCAAGGTCATTGAAAGGACTAAGGAGATAATCGGAAAGTACATAACCTGCGATATTTCCTCTTTCGCGGAGATGTCTTCCGTCGCAATGTGAGTCTCCTGAAACATAATCACTTCCTTGTTCTTGCTTGCCAGTTTTGAAATATAATCGCAATATCCCTTCAATATTCAAACTCAACAAAACAATTTACTCTCTGTTTGACCGAGAGAGCCCCGATGGCTAGGTTCGGTCTTCTAAGTGATACCGATTATGATCTATAAATGTTCTAGAATCATTATGAACCCAATAATTTGGGTTGACATCTCCCATATATTACTTCTTCGTGGTTCTTGTTTAATTTAAAGAACAATTTGCGAAAAAATTTTGACAGTCGTTTCAAAAATATGACAAATACACTAATTATATAACTAACCAATATATGCGATAAGGGTGGTTTAAATTTGAATTTATCTAAAATTGATAGAGAAAAGTTGAAAAATCGAGCAATGAATTAGTCGATATGTATCATGTCGATTTAGAACAAACATAACAAAATTACTGTATATATCAACTCAAAGATCAGGATATACTGGTGATGTCTGTACGTAGTATATGAAATATTTGGTTTCACGGAATCATAGTCATTAGTTTATGCGTTTTTGAGCATCCCAGCAGCAAAGGGTTGATTTGTCGCTACTCTGGAAAACAATATTTGCAGGTATCGATCAAGATGGACTTAATACATTTACATTATCTACTGAAGTTTAGTAAGTACATGAAATTGATTATGATGATATAATCAACTTTTCGCACAAAACAAAGCTAGGAAGAAGAAATTGAGGTGATATGAAAATTTTTATTTATATACTTCGGAAATACTATATTTGAAGTATTCAATTTTATGCAGTTATATACGAAAAATTATATATGAACATAAGTTACCATTGATAATTAAATTGATACAACTAAATACATATACAATGTGTTACGAAGATGGTTTAGTATCTGAGAAATTCCCTAATACATCAGGAGTGCCTCAGGGGTTTCACTTGGGACCTCTGTATTTTATACAATATATAAATAATATAGAGGCATGCTTTCGCTAGAGTATCTTTCTGCTATACGCCGACGATTTAAAACTCTTTAAAAAAATTAAGAATTCATGATTACCTTAGGATTCAGAAAGACTTACAGAGATTGCATGGAGAATTGTCTTTTTCAGATTATGAAAAATGTTTTAGAGGTATTTTTACTTTCTTCTTTATAGATTTGATTTTATAATCGAAAATCACCGATAAGTTAAGTGTCTATTTGACTGCATTTTGACCGCCATATTGAGTTAACCATTAATTATGCCAACAGAATGATGGGATTTATATCAAGAAATAGTCAATATTTCGGACGGAATAAAACACAATTTTGTAATACAATCATGATTATACGCTGGCTCGTAAAATTTTTGGTTTGAGTATTCTCGAAACTGAAAGAAAATGTTGCCTATCTGCCGGATGTTGAGCACTTACAATACTATTTATCCGGACCTTGATCCATTTCATGTTTCCTTATGGTATGTAAAGCATCATCTAAGGTCAAAGATTTCGTTGTAGTTCGATTCAACTCTTTTTTGTAAGTTTGATAAAATGAAAAGAATTAGTTAGCATTATTTCTTCGTATATATTGAATGTTTTTTGTTGATTAATATTAGGTTAATATTGTTATCTTATTGAATACTATAGTTGTGTTGTAGTACCTATTTGTATTCAGCTTAAAATAAGATAATGAAATTAATATTTGAAAATTAGATCTTCAGTTTTAGGAATCAATTCTCCAAAAAGTGAAAAGAGAGGAATTTCAAACGAGGCCCAATATAGTGTCGAACCTGAATCCGCCACTGTATCTAGACAATAAATAGACGAGTTGTCCATGCAAAATATTCCTAGAACTGCTTCTTCCATTTCATAAGATTTAACAGAGACACCAACCCTTAAATGACACATTAATTCGAAATTTCTGATAATTAGTAGAATTAGAAAATATTTAGTATCCTGAATGTAAAAAGCTCACTCGGTATATTTGCTAGATCCATCATATATTATTTCAACGTGGAAATAACGAAAAAAAAAGAAACAAGAAAGTGCAGCAAATCCGAGCAGACAATTATATCGATCACAATTGAAAAGACTTCCATCTTGAGTATGTAATAACTGAAGCGAGAAAACCATAGCTCAGGTCATGCATCTGATAAAGCCAACATTAAGTGCACATTATGCACTGTAACCTGGTATTACCTTGCCAACGCTATTGGCTGCTACGACAATTATTGTACTGCATTCAAACCACTCCCACTTCTCATTTTTACAGTTGACCAAGTCGAAAAGCAGGTGCACCATACGACTCGACTGACACAACTAAATCGACTTACTGTGACTAAAGGTACATATGTAAATTTTTGAAATGACTACACCAAAGGCAATTATATTTAATTTTCTGATTATTTACACCCAGCAGTTTTTACTGTCTTCGTATAGTATGGTCGGCACTTTGAATACTTCAACTTTGCATGAATTATCAATTTTTTTTTATAATGTCAAAATTGTTTCGCATAAATGTTGATTCTAAAAGTTTATTTTCTCATTATTTATTGAATCCAAAATGGAACTTTCAATCAAAATTTAGTTCGAAAATCATTGGCGATTTTATGCATCACTACAATGCAATTCATGAATAAAAACTTCATCATACAGATTCACAAAGCAATGCTTAAATTGTCGATAAATCAGACATAGATATTTCATACTTTGGAAATTGTAACAATTTGTATTCATGAACACATTGTAATGTAGGAATAAAATTTTCAATTATTTATTCACTATTACATTAAGAAAAAACTGTTTATCATTTTCCAGCTATCGGCTAATTTCATGTATTTAAAACTTTTTCCATTATTATATTTTGTATAATGCATCGGATATTGTTATGAGAAAATTCGATAATAAAGAGATAGATTGAAGATAAATGTTCCGTAAAATGCAGAAAACGTAGATTAGTATTTTTATCTTTACATTTTTTGACAAAAACATTTTGTAAAGGGGTTGGTTGCATGTAAAGATGGTCATTCTTAGAATTTCTATATTCTGCAGAAAGTTGTAGTCATATTTTATAAACAGTCTCAAATTTTCAACTGTGTAGCAATATTGGAAAGTTTCAGGGTCGTCTTAGATTTATTTGGAACAATAATTTTAATGAAATCAAACTATTTGATTACACAAATACGCTTCAACACATTAAAACTAATAAATAGTAATATATATTAATAATAGAAAAATAATTAAAACTATTGCAGTATATCCTTTTCACTGAAATATATGGAATGAAAAAAATCCCGTTTCCTTATTCTTGTTCTAACCACCTGGATTTAGAAAATTGTTGTGTCACCGCAAGACAGTAGTAGTCAAGAAAATTTTATAACCGTTTGTTAACTGCAAAATCAGAAAAGTGTGTCATTTAAGAGAAATGCACAAGATTATGGAGATAACAACCGGACACAAATGGAAGTTACTTGTTTATTCTAAGAACAATCCGTAAATTGATCGGCAATATTCCAAGACACAATTAGTAGAATAGAAAAGCTGTTTTGCGACATATGAAGCAGAGAAAAAAACAGTTATCAATGTAATAAATAAGGATACGAAATTGAAAAGATCGGTTAATGTTTAGACAGAAATTGCTGGAGATCAAATCAAAGATTTCTTGTTGTAAGCGAGGGTCGATGCAATAGCTGATTTGACGGAATATGGATTATAAAAATATATCTAAAAATGTCATTGACTTAGGTAGGTAACTCAAGAATATGAATTCCTGATGTTGAGTTAGGTTAAAAATAATTTCAGTCGAGATTAGAATGTTCGTTCTCGTTCTATATGTTTACGTTACTACGAATCAAACTGCGAGGCATTAGAAATGCTATTTCAATAGAGAAGTATACATTTATTGCTATCAAATAATATCCATTAGTGTTCGAATGTTGAAACTTATTTCCACAATGCAATCATTTCATTCGTCAATCGGTGAACGTTTCAATAATTATGAAAAGACTAAATATTTTCGAAAAAATTTAAAATAGATATTGAATATTTGGAATGAAATATTCTGTTGAGATCCTGAAGTTGAATAATATACAAGGTGCTGTCCATTGAAAATAAGGAAATTGATATTTTCATTGTTACGAAGAGTTGTTGTTGAAAAAAATGCTCAAATAAAAGAAACAATCGACGTATTTTAGAGTTTCTTTTCAAATACGCCTCCAATTCTTCATGAGCACAACAGAATTTCATGATAAACTGAAAAACTGCATATAAGATCTCAATATGAAATATCATTACTCTATTGAAATGCTTAATTTGGTTTTATTTCGTTCTTCATAGTCCTCAGAAAGAAAATATTCGAGAAAATTATTAAAGAAATATAGACAGTCTCGAAAACCATAATTCTTGTATTTCCTTTATTATAATAAGATTAATTCACACTTTTTCTTTTACTTCTATGTCAGGAGAAAAACGTTTTCAGGAAAGAAAATGGAGTAAATACAAATCAGAGTCGGAAAATTTAGACATTTTGTTTTCGTTTGTTATTATCCGCAAAAACTCGAGATAACTACAAAAATAATTATAAGAATCCTTATGTTTGTTTACAGCCTCGTTCATAATGGGTTATAAAAATGGGACGTTTTATTCTGGTTTTATTTCGTACACTAAGGTCACTAAGACAAGGTTTTCTGAAATGGGGCGATTTTAACGGGGGCAGAAGCATAAATCACTTTAGAAATAATGCGAAAATTTTATTCGTCAATTGGTGATTCTTTTAATAAACAAAAAATAAACATTGAATGTTTCCGAAAAAATTGAAGATAGGTAGACAAAGGATATTTCGAAACAATTTTCTGGGAATCCTTAAACTGAATAATATACAGGGCGCTGCTTTAAAGTTGATATTTTCATTGTTACATGATACATCTATGAACAAAAGGTTTTTGTTGAATAAAAAGCTCAAATATAAAAAAAACACGCCCCCATTTCTTTATGATCACAACAAAATTTAGGATATATTCAAGAAATTGCATATGAGATTTCAATATAGACTCTAAATCATTACTCACTATGGAAATGCTTAGTTTGATTTCATTTTGTTTTTCATAGTCTAAGAAATCTCGAGAATTATTAACAAAATATGGACACAACAATGAATTTTGTATCTCTCTTTATTATAACTAACGATAGAAATAATCATAATAAGATTGATTTTTCCTATTTTTGTTTATTTGTATGTCTGGACGAAAAGTTGTTAGAACAGAAAATGAAGAGAAAACGAAAAGGAGTCGGAAAATTCCACCTGCCTTGGGATATTTTATTGATTATTTTCTTTTTCTTTTGGAGAAAATCGTTAGAACCGAAAAATTGGTGGCAGTTTTCTTGAAATGTCTAAAAATTCGAACGAATTTCAAAAATAATAATTTTTAATATAATTTCGATCATACGAAAATATCAAATGGACAATTTTGGTGGTTGATTCTCTTTTTGTTTTCTCTGGAATAGTAGTAAACATACAATTTGGATAGAAGCAATGTTTAAAGGTACAGATATAGGAAAAATCAGAAAACTGTTAATTTAGTCATATTTGAAAATTCTTCTCAGACACACTATGGAATTTAAAAATGAAATTGTTATCGACCACTCCTCAATCTGTTAGAGCTTTGAAAAAATCAACTATTTAGTTATCTCTACAGGAAAATTCAGCCGTTTATGTCTTAACTTCCACACCTGAAAGGGAAATCAAGGTATCGAAACAAAGTTAATACTAAAAACACCGATCCAGGATCCTTTGTAGCTATGGAAAAAATCAAACTACTCTGTCAACCCAACCTCGCTTCGGAATACTGCAGTTTATGTGCAATAACTGCGAATTTTCCTCTTCAAGTAGTCAGAAAAATATGTCATTATATAATTTGAATGCAAAGACGTTACGAATCATCTCATGTGTTTCATTAATGTACGTTGCGACACTTATTATAATGCCAACAGAAGCTGAAAATTAAAACTACATAGTAATGTAATAAAATTCTTGCATGTCCCTAGATATTAACCATGTTTTTATACAAGAGTTACTTCTTCATGAGTTTTCATTCAAAATTTCTGAAAAAAAGTTCATCGTGTAAAATCTTGACATGAATACGAGTAATTATTATTTTTTTTTGATTTAAATGAATAAATTTTGCTGGCACAATATAAGTGATCTATATTGTTCTAGATGGAAAAGATACTATTGACGATTCAACCACCATTCATTGGAAAGATAAAGGTCATATAGTCTTCAGTGGTTTGTAATAAGGATCTGGCACCCCATTGAGTCGGGACATCGTTCCCCAGCAGGGGGTCGCGACCTCGCTTCGGTCCTATTAGTGCAACTAATTATAACACTCATTACTGAAGTTTATTAATCAATGTTCAATAACAATCGTAGCCATTGGGCGCGCAGTGTTTTGATGTTCTACTCTAAGAGCCTCCTTCACTCGATATGTGGCGGACCACTTTCGTTCCACGTCAATTCTTGAGAGGTTGCCCCATCATTCCAACGATGTATTTGGTGGGAAATAATGGATGATTCTCTTAGGCATCACATGTCTGGAACGTTTGACTAGAACCTCTGTTATGAGAGAAATGAGGAGAAAGAACTCGAATGAAAGATGTTTCAACTGTCTTTCTCTAAACGCGATTGTCAACGTTGCATCTTGTATTCAATCGTTGTATGTAATAAAATTTACTGAGCAATTTTTGTTTCTATATACAGGGTGGAAATTAAGTATGGACTCCTAGGGTAGGGCGAGCCCCAAATTGCGATTAGAAGCGTATTATTTTGAAAGTTTCATACTTTTTCTCATGCAGATTCACTGTAAAAGTTTTACATGCTTTAGCTTATCAGAAGAATAATCAGAATTGTGATTTCTCATATAGTTGCTGAAAATTGGAGCAACAAATTCAAAAATAATTTCAGGACTTTTTGTTCCGGACACGGGGTAAGAGATCCCAGGCTTGGGGTAAAAAGTCCATTCATGCTATTATCGTCTTAAAGGGTATTCACTGATTATTGGAACCAATAATTATTCAAATATTGAAATATTGCTCTTCTGAAAATATTGTTCAGGTGAATGATTGATTTAGATTGAAATTTGGAGCACAGCGTTCATGAAGATTGAGCATTGAATCCACTGCTCTCCTCACTTGATGAGAAAATGGTTCTGTTGATGTACCTGGTTGCGGAGAGTTTGGAATAGATTGCTGTGTAATTATATTCGAAGGCAACATATCCGATTCGTCTGTAGATGGAGCTATGTTTTCAAAAATGTTGGAAGGGTTTAGACGATCTATCACACTACTTGGATATATATATATATATATATATATATATATATATATATATATATATATATATATATATATATATATATATATATATATATATATATATATATATATATATATATATCATAATCTGCATCTAAAATATTTGACGTTTGAGTGGAACAATGCCAGATGCCTTCATTATATTGACAGGTGAAAGGGCCAATGGCAAAGCCGTTCGGACTAGAGATGGAATGTTGTAGATTGTCAAAGTGTTTCCCTATTGTTTCTCATCCATGAGTCATGAACACCAGATAAATAGGTCCTGAACGGACCAAGTACATAAATATCAAGGGGCTGCAACTTGTGAGAGCAGTGTGGAAGGAACAATAACATGACTATTCCGTTTTCTTTGCCTAAATCGAGTGTTCTGACACATAAATGTGAAGAATGGTTATCCAACAGAAGGAGAACTGGACTTTCTTTTGAAGATCTGACTTTGTGTACAAAATGTTCAATAAATCAATAAAATTCTTTGTCGGTTATCCATCAACTTTTGCTTTGCCAATGCAGTCTGGAGGACCATGAAGAATGAAGTGGTTGTGATAATTTTTTCTCGGGAAAATAAACATTGGTGGAATGTGAGAACCTATAGCTGAGACTGCTACTACAAGGGTGACTTTAGTTCCTCTTTCACTGAAAGTAACGGATCCAATATTACGCTTTCCTTTCGCTTCCACACTAATCCTTAATATGCGTTGGATAAAAGGAACAATACCAGTTTGATAAATGGAGCGCATTTGGTACCTCATATACGTTAATTTAATATAATTAATTAATCAATAATATTAATGTCATATGGAAAAAAATTGGTTGTTCCGAGCTCCGATAAAACCTAGATATAATAACATTATATACAAGCCAAAGGATGTGAAATGTATAGAGGACTGAAAGTTATGACTACTGCTTCAGTTCAGTCCATAGCCGCATTAACCTTCTCGATGTCCTATCACTTTTTCGAAGCTGCACATATTGAAACTGTTTTTTTTTAGAAAGAAAATGAAATTGAGCATACATCTGGTTTAGAAGTTGTGATTTCGACTTGTATCTTCACTTTCTAGAAAAAAATTTGAATTTTTTACTTTAAAATTCAAATTAGATTAAATTATTTATACTCAGCCTAATAAAATATTTTGTTTTCAGAACTTCTAGTCAGGCGTTTCCGGAAGGAACGTAGGAGCAGAAGGCATTTAGACGATCGATTAGAGATTGAGCGGAAAAGAAGAACACAATTGGAAGATGCTTTGAAAAACGCCGGGGCTTCGGAAGAATTGAGGAGGATAAACGGTAAGACATAAAGTATATGTGTACTGCAGATATTGAAGAAATTTGACCAAATGTGTCTTCTCGAAACATTTTTACACGTACTTTATTCTTAGAATTGAGTTGCGAAAAAAAGTTCATGAAACGATCCAATACGAAAAATTATTTATGTTGTTTTCGGATATTTTCAGTTTTTGGGAAACTTTTTTTTCAAAATTTACTCAGACTTTACATATAGAAAACTAGTCAAATAACTTGAATCGTTCTCAAGTGATGGATAAAGCTCGAATAGGGTGATTTTGTTCGTTATTTTGTCATCTTCTCATGAAATTTATTAGCTCTTTCCTTTTGATGCGTTTGTATGAATATGACATAGACATTCTTCTCAATGGTAATATGACGTGCGATACATTATGGAAATTTCTTGTTTTATTCGAAACTGTTTATCCGTCTCATGGCATTTCTTAAATTATGAACTTCACCTTAATATTATTTCAATTATCAATAGAAATCATGTTTTTAGAATAGAGCAGATAAATAATATGATTTCATTATAGTGAATGATTCTTCTTGAATATTTGGTATCATTTTTTTGGAATCTTTTGTATATCTGATCTAATGCGTTACTATGAATCTTTTTGAAACATGCAGAAAATTTTTTGATGTTAAGTAAAATATTTTCAACTTAGTAGCTTGGGGCTCTTCTTGTTGAAACCTAATTTCTGAACTAAGCATATCGAGATTATTTTATTCAGGCTTAGGAATCACTAAAGCTGTCAAAATTTCAAATAGCAAATAATTCAAATATATAATAATAATAATAATATATATATATATATATATATATATATATATATATATATATATATATATATATATATATATATATATATAGAGTGTTACAGCCTGAGGAGATAAATCTACGTGTACTTCTGAGAAAAAGTTCATATAAACATAGGTCCGCAAAACTTTGTTACAGAGCTACAGGATGTTGAAATTTCCGGGAAAAATTGGTTGTTTCTTCAGAACTACTGCAGTTTTTGAGATATTCAGCCCAAATTTTGAATGCAAGCTATTTATTACAGCCTCCATCATTACACGTCCTAAATTTTAACTAGAATCTTCAAGCTGTTTTCTTTTCCGGAGCCATGTCTTCTTTTGCCCTTTCAAACTTTTTTGCTGTGCGCCACTGATCAGCGTACAATCAATTTTCATCATCTTCGTTCAATTTAGAAGCTTTTTTAACATTTTTTAACACTAATTTTTTCGTATCTCCAATCGTTCTCGAGCAAAAAATTCTTAAACGATTGTATGCATTCGCTGAATTGAAACCACTTCTAATTAACAAAATGACCAGTAAGTGCTTTGATTTTTTTCATTTTTGTTTGTTTTGACAGTTGCTAAAGTTGAACCAGTGTCTGCTCGAATTGTTTATTAAATTAACGATTAGTTTAGAGACTTTTGAAATTATTGCTGTAAGAAAAAATTGCTACTTTTACTAACGCCGAATTGGCTGATATCTATTACATGTAGGGTCTGGCTGACGAAAACACAACCGAAGCCAGAAGATTATATCAGGTGCGCTTTCCAACTCGAGTAACACCAGACAGGCGAACATTTTCAAATATCCACAGAAGGTTGAGGGAAACTGGTACTTTTACTGCTAATAATGATTTAAAAGGTGCAACTCAAACTATAGGAACTCCAGATATTGAGGAACCAGTTTTGAATTGTATTGGTTTGAATCCTTATGTGAGTACAAGAAAAATTGGAAAGCGGTTGAATGTTTCACATGTTCCTGTTTGGAAGACTCTCCACGACTTTTTATTGTACCCGTTTCATATTCAACGCGTCCAAACTCTACTTCCTCGAGATTTTCCTTCAAAACTGAATTTCTGCCGATGGTTCTTAGATAGAATTAGAGAAAATGCTCATTTTGATAGCGAAATAATGTTCACAGACGAAGCTAACTATTCGAGAACGACTATCACAAATTTTCCCAATACTCATTATTGGGCTGAGGAAAACCCCCATTCGATTGAAGAATCTCATCATCAAGATCAATTCTCACTGAAGGTCTGAGTCGAAATAATCGAAAATTATTTGATTGGGCCTCAAATGTTAGTTTATACCACTCCAGTGAACACTGTAGAAGAATTGAGAAATCGAATAATAACCTCTTGTGACACGATAAGAAATACCCCAGGAATATTTCAAAGAGTGCGTGATGATATGCGAAGAAGGACAGAGGCCTGTATTCTTGCAGGAGGAGGTCACTTCCAGCAATTTATTTAGTTTCTAATTGTTCTTTTTTTTAGTTTGATATTGAATATGTATAAGCTGAGTCTCAGAAGACCATCTATCGAAATAAAATCAAATTTTGGGCATTTCTGTTTTTATATATTTAGCGAATAACATACAATTCAAATATTCAAATTCAATAATTGTTCACTCGAAAACGGTTGAAGAAACGAAAAAATTACTTGTTTCAAAAAAAGTTTCTAAATTGACCGAAGATGACGAAAATTGATTGTACGCTGATCAGTAGCGTACTGCAAAAAAGTTTGAGAGGACAAAAGGAGACATGGCCTCGGAAGAGAATACACCTTGTGAATTTCGGTTAAAATCTAGGACGTGTAATGATGGAGGCTTGCATTTCAAATTTGGGCTGAAACTGCAGCAGTTTTGAAGATAAAAACAAATTTTTCCGGAAATTTCAACAGCCTGTAGCTCCGCAAAAAGTTTATATTACATTTTTTTCTGGTATTGCACGTAGATTTGTTTACCCCTCAAGTTGTGACATACTATTATGTAACACCCTGTATATATATATATATATATATATATATATATATATATTTGAACTAAAAGCAATGCTCATACTTTGCCTATATTTGTATATTTCTGTAAGTATATATTTTTGATCAGAAATTTTGGTATGAAATTGCAATGTTTTATCAGTAAGTCAAAGAAATTCAAACTAGGAGCTATTTTGGTTACATATTTAACACTGACATTCTGTGTAGAAGACGTGCAGAAAACTCAATTTCATCCAGAAGGTCAATTTTTAACTTTTTTATAGACAAAAACGGTTCATCACGATCATTTTGAAATACAAAATAGCCAAATCGGTCAAGCCGTAAGCGTTTTATATTTATTTAAATAGATGATGAACTGAAGTAACCGACAAACTGATGCTACTTCCAACATTTTACTTTCTTGTATCAATTATTACAAAAGTTGTATTGAAACAACATTCAGTTATTGATTTATTGTTTTGGATACAAATCTAGGAACAAGTTAAATCACAACTGGCGATATCATGCTTCCCAATCGCTTTCATTAAATATATTCCGTAAACCGCGTACTTCTTGTAATCTTAGGGAAGTTAATCTTAACTTGGACCCCTGGAGCCTAATTTGGGGGTGGCAAACCCACTTCTACTTTGACATGCAGACTTCAACAACAGGCTGATCATTTGCACGATTGAAAGACTCTGCAGGAAATGATCTTCGATACACGACGAATCTAAAGGATGGGGCGATACTCCGAAGGATTACTTGATTTGTTACTGACAGTGAAACAGATTATTTCAATATCGAACTGTTTTGATTTCATCTTCATATTGAGAAATATAGATTGAATTTTTTCATTATATTTATATCTCTTTTTGATAGTTCAGAAAGGAATGTTATAGAATCCACTTCAAAAGACAAGTTAAAAGATAATGTTGATATGAGGACCACTGCGTAAAATTTGTAATTAAGAGTGATGAGTTTGATGAATCAATTTTACAATCTAATCAAACTTATTATGCGCATATCGCCATGTTTACATTATTATCTTAGAAAATAGGTTTTCTGACAAGGAAGCCCATAACTAACAGAAATGAAATATAAGGATTTTTGTATAATTGTCGCTGTTTAAGCTTGCATTTGAGAGATTGTCATCTTTTTAAACTTATCCATTATTTTTCAGAGAACTACAGCTACGTCGACAACAAATCAAATGTCCAAAAAACTTCATCACCTTCATCTTCCTCACAAAATCAAAGATCCACACCAAATCCACCAGAAAGAACACAAACTCCCCAGGAGCGTCCTGAAAGAATGAAGCAGGAACCCATGAACACTCCACCACTTTCATACCCTCAACCAATGAGGGACCCCCCACCTCCTCCACACCAGATGGATACCAAACCGTGGTGCTATTCTGGAATTGATCTCATGAATAATGGTGCAGCATTTTGGCAAAGTTATTCAGGTGAGTTGATCTCTTCCCATTTAATAAAAATAAACTAATGTCGGCAATCGAGCGCTTTTTCATGATAAACGATAAGATTGTTGTGAAATCTTTACTTGTCCTTCCTCGAAATTCGTTTCAGATCTACTCGCCAAACTTAATAGTGCTCAATTCCTGTACTTGAGATTGGATCATCTCCCACGAACGAACAAATCTCTAATTCTTCTCAACTACTTAAAAATTGCACAACCGATTTATGTACTCTAATCGCAGTTTAGATTAACAATATTAGGAGAACGTTTGCTGAATTAAGTCAGAGTTTCCGTGTTTTGTACATAGATAAATGAATGTCGCGTGGTCGCGCGTCGGAAAGGTATCACCTGTGTTTACTTACGATCCGGATAACAAAGAAGTGATGAACACCCAGAAAGTTCCGCATTAAACGTTCATCTTTCATGTAAATAAAAGACATTGCATTCAATTGCGTATCGAGGGCGCTGCTACACAGATTGTTTTAACTCGTATCGTAAAGAATATTTTTATGAAGATTTCATTTTTTCGCCAATGGTACCGTATGAAATGCTAAATAATGACCCCGAAAACTTTCCCCGTTATATGAATTACCTTTAACTAAAATATTCGTAAAATCAAAAAAATCATATAATGATTACTGAGAAGTATTTCTTTATTTTCAATCGCACCGACGTCTCATAGAAAACGGAATATCACCTTCTGAAAAGTCCGCCGGTCGACTGCTTCATTATCGAATTTAATTAGAAATTAAACGCTTGTTAATCGCAAAGAAATGCAATATTCAGTAGCTGAGATGGAATCAAAGATGGCTTATGGACCATAGACGCGGCACAACAGATTCAATTTATTTATCGCTCTTCAACAATCGAAATAGTTTCACAGAAAATTAATCACGGATTCGTCAAGGTTCGATTGACACGTACATAATTGCTCTCGGGGAAATCTACAGAATCAGAATCTGTCGGCATGTTTGAGTGAAAGATGTGATTTGTTCAAAACGAAGTATTAATTGAAAGTGTATAACCGATATACCTATGGAATATAAATTTCACTTGAACGTATTACAAAGGGAATTCCATGAAAATTTCTTAGAACTTTTCTGACTTATTATTATTGAATTATGTTATTAAATCCAGTTATATTATTAATAATAAAAACAAGTAATGTGTTTTAGGAATTTTACTTAATAATTGTGATTCGTAACGCGTTTCACTACATCGTAGCTTCTTCAGACGAATGAATGTACAGAAATTATGACAACTATATATAGATAAGAATAAGAATATAAAGACAAATGTTCTTAAGTAATTAAAAGCTTATTGGGTTCCTCATTTTTAATGGCTTATTGATGATAGGTATATCCAATAAAATTAAGGAATAAATTGCTCCCTGAAGAGATTCAATAGAGATGAAGGGCTTGAATCGACTTGTTCATTGATAAGTCTACCTGAGTGTTTGTGTTTGTTGATTTCTAAAGTTTCCCAAAGATCTACCTTCCAATATTTATTATCTGTTAGCAAAATTTCAAACTGTGGGTCAAAAGAGTGACTATTTTCTAGAAGATGATTCGTGTAATTTGAATCTGATTTTTTATTTGCATAACTGCGTTTATGTTCCTATATTCTAATTTTAAAATTTCTGTGTACCAATGTAGAAATTATTACAGTCATTGCAATTCAATCGATAAACCTGATTTATTATTTTTATCTCATTTGATTTTATTATTTTTATATATTTGCCTAAGCTATTATTAGTTTGAAAAGCTATGTTGAAATTATTGCTACTCAAGTATGATTTTAGTTTCTCACTTGTAACGAGGTTAAGGTGTTGAATTTTTTCAACTTATCGGCAGGGTAAACTTCATTCAATGCGATTTTACTATATTTTTTATACAAAACATTATTTATTATTTTGGGATTGTAACCATTATTGTTAGGTATTTTTTGATTAAATTTAATTCTTTTTGAAATTTTCTCATGATGACGTGATGTTAATCAGTCTATGAAGTTTTGCAAACAGATAATAAATATTGGAATGTAGATCTTTGGGAAACTTTAGAAATCAACATACACAAACACTCAGGTAGACTCATCAATGAACAAGTCGATTTAAGCCCTTCACCTCTATTGAATTTCTTCAGGGAGCAAACTATTCCTTAATTTTATTTGATATACTTATCATCAATAACGACTTAAAAATGAGCAACCCAATAAGCTTATAATTACTTAAGAACATTTGTATTTATATTCTCATTCTTATCTATATATAGTTGTCATAATTTCTGTATATTCATTCGTCTGAAGAAGCTACGCTGTAGTGAAACGCGTTACGAATCACAATTATTAAGTAAAATTCCTAAAAACACATTACTTGGTTTTTAAAAAGCCTCCCAAATTCTCAAATGACTATCAGCATTTTGAATCCTGTAATGAAGACGCGATAACGGAGTAAAATTAATAATAACACAAGAGCTGATTTCGAATCTGCAGTTGGTTTTTTGCATCAGATAATTTTCGAGGTAATTTGAAGGTCAAATTCAGAAAAAGACTCAAAAAAAATTATGCATTCATTTTTAGAATGCTGAATACGAATTCACTGTCGGTTGACGTTTATCGGCTCAAGGTCAAAGTCATTTAAAGGTCAAATCAATAAAAAACATCAAGAAATTTGCGAAAATTTATATATAGGTTTTGAGGGTAGCTCAATTCTAATCTAAGTTTGGCTTGAAAATATCTGGTTATCTGAGGGACATTTCGATGTAAAAAAGGCTCAAAGATATCTGAGTATATCATACTTGATTCAATTAATAAATTTTCTATACAAATAACATCAATCTTTCCTGGCGGCCCTTTTACTAACCTTAAATCAGCGTATCAATATTATGAAAATTTTTGAAATTGTATCTACTAATATCGTTATTATAGAATTAACAATTATTTTCATAATATGGCTCATTCCATTTTGTAGATTTAATGAAGAATAATTTAGAACCATCTTTCTTTCACTCAGAGAAAGCATTTTGCGGCAATTATTGCAAATACTATTAGGAGCCTATCCTGATGAAACTACATCGGAAACATTATTTGCATATATTCCGAAAATTTTCGTTGAACAATCGCTGATTGCTTTTTTCGGAATAAATGGTCCACAAACGAAGAAAACTGCGTTAGCATCTTTCGAGTATATGTTTTTGGAGGATGAGGTGGAAGGTACATATAAATTATCTATATTTTTATATATAAGCTAGCTCGATAGGAATCGAGTTCGATTAAGGAGGGTCTTTCGTCCTAGAGGTTATTACCGTTATACTTCTCCAGGGCTAAGTATAAGGGCTTTTCTTTTATGACGGAGACAACGTCAACTTGCTGAACACGGTCAACTTGCTGAACACGCTTACGACTTCATCATTACATCCATCGGTACCACGACGAGCGTATAAGCAAATCATTCTACACATCCACTTAAATAAGCAACTATCACCGTCACAAGACTTGTCCAGGCAACAGTTGTGAAAAAAATGGATTACATACATACATCAAATCATCCACACATGCACACACCTGAACATCCGCAAATACATCCTGACATTTCTAGGGAATGTATCTTTTTCCATATTAAGAAAAAGAATGAACACCCACTTCTTTTTTCAAGTTATACTTTTCTTGTGGCTACAAAGCTTTCTCTTTCAAGAAAGCAATAGCAGATAATACTGATAAAGATCAGTTTTAATATTACTTCTTTTTACATGGATAAAAGACTAAACATAACTCTAAATTAATATTCGATGAAACCCTAGAGGCGAGTGAGATATCTAACAAAGATGACTGTTATTTCTGTTTTACCAATGTAACAAAAATTTTCATAATCTTGATATGCTCATTCAAGATTATAAAAAAACTGTCGAAAATGACTGATGAGGTTGATGTTGTTAGTATAGAAAACTATTGAATCCATTGAATTTTGGCAGATATTTTGAGCATCTCCTTAATTTGAGCTTTAAATGACCTAAAGTAACCTATTTATAAATTTTCGCAATTTTATGCTTGTTCTTTGTTTCGATGCACATCCGCAAACACATCCTGACATTTCTAGCGAATGTCTTTTTTCTCATATCGAGTTAGAAAAGAAGACCCATCTCTTTCTCAAGGTACACTTTTCTTATGACTAAAAAGCATCCTCTTTCCAGAAAGCAATAGCAGCTAATATTGATAAAGATCAATTTGAATATGTCTATTTTTATATGGATAAAAACTAAAGATAATTCTACATTAATATTTGATGAAACTTAAGAGGTGAGAGAGACATTTAACAAAATAGACTTATTTCTGTAATACTAATGTAAGAAAAACTTTCATAATCTTGATATGCTCATTTAAGATTAGTGAAAAAGCCGCCGAAAAGAATGTTGAGGTTGATGTTGTTAGTATAGAAAATTTATCAATTAAATCAAATGAAATGTTTCATATTTTTTTTGATATTTTGAATTCGACCTTCAAATGACCTTGAAAACCATTAAATACAAGAAATCGACTGTAAATTCGAAATCAGCGACCCAAAAGACTGTATAACCTCATAGGTCGCCTTCGTGGACTTTGACTTTGTGTGTCTGTGTTATTAAAAGTTTTGAATTATGTGCCATGTTTTCATCTCAACTTGATAATAACTTTTAACAATTTTTCATATTCTGGTGAAATAGCCCAATGAAATTTTCCAGGCGTAGTTCCGAATCTAATAGCCTATCATATTCTTTAAAGCTCAAGAATTAACACAGATTTTAACTCGCCAATTTGACGACCAAGTATATTGCAGTAGCCTATAAAAGTGAACAAATGTGGAAGATACAAGACATAGTTATTTAGCCTATTATTATTTCTAAAACAGGTGTGTTTCCCAGAGACCTTCATAAAAAATCATAATGTTGGCAGTTAATAAAAGTTTATATAAGCTTCTGCAGAATATAGCAATCATATACTAAATTATTCTCTGAAACTCCTTCGTGAGAAAAACGTCTAATATCAAAACATTATAATTATAAAAGTGCATTCAGGAACTTCTACTTTAAAATTTGATTAGAAAATTTAGTTATTACGCGTCCTTCCATTTCTTCAGATATTCTCAACCGAGATGGCACAAATCGAAGTCTTAGAACCCTCATAAAATTACCCGTATTGACCATCAACTATCACTATCTCCATGAACAGCGATTCATTGGAAAATCTCGCCCATCGTGTATTTTGGAGGAATGCTATTCCATTCTCGACCCAGACGAATTTCTAAGGATTTGTATGTATGTTTAGGTCGATGTCGTAACCTTATTGAAGCCAGTTATCTCATCTTAAATATTACAAACGCCTTATGTGCAGTCTATGAATTCTAAGCGAACAGCTCGAAATCCTGGTGTTTGCCTGGCTGATATTGCTGAGAAATGTGCCTGGGACACTCGAGATGTCGTTTCCGGAAACTTAGTGTGCCGCAGTATAATTTCCCCTGAGTTTTCCTGT
The DNA here is from genome assembly GCA_013387265.2 of Cryptolaemus montrouzieri. NCBI lineage: Eukaryota > Metazoa > Arthropoda > Insecta > Coleoptera > Coccinellidae > Cryptolaemus > Cryptolaemus montrouzieri. Next base: position 100,675,331 of record JABFTP020000001.1, on the reverse strand, counting down.
GTACATAATATGTTTATGGTGTATCGCCTGTTCATTCGCTTCCTTGACGATGAATTTAATAAGCTTGGGCTCTCTGTTTGCAACGTATGTGTACATTGAAATACGAACTGCCCGAGTGCCAAACACTGTAAGTTGATGCTGGAAATTACTAATGAAGTCTTGAAATGTTCTAGTCCCTAAAGATTTGGATTATTGCTTCACATATTCCTATGTTCTGAACCTTTTTTTGCGTAAATATTGTTAGTGTTTTCCACCTTTCAAATTAAAAACCATTGTTTATTGGAAATGATTCGGAATATGACCCCGCAACTATTTGCTTTTTATGGTGATGTGCTAACTACAGGCCTTCAACTATAGATTTCTATTTCCATAACTTCGAGAGTTTTGAGTATATCTATGAACTGGCTTTGATAGGCCTGCAAGGTAATGGCAGCTTGCTGGACCTTGTCTATCTCTTTGCAAATAATTCGTCAAAAATACCAACTTTGGCTTTTTATTTTAGACAATATATGATGGCATAGTTAGGATGCTTTATATATTATATTATTATATTATTATTATTATTTTATTATTATATATTATTTATATGTATATCAATTTGAACCTCTCACTATACTTCCATTTAGTTGAATACCGTTTGATGTACTTAAAAGTTTTATTATATTTCACCGTTCTGCATTTGAAACTTATCCTAGCATCTATTGAATTTATTCCTGAAACACCCAGGAAATAAAAATACTAATGTAAAGTCATACAACGCTTGCGTATTTCCATCGGTGTAATGACAGGAAATGAAAATATCTCTAAATTGTTTTGAAATAATAAAACAAAACACGGTTGAAACGAGGATAAAAACAAGTAACATCATCAATGAGTTCTGATGGAAAACGAATTTGTTAGAATAGACGTTCTAAATCTCCCCTTGTTCGTTTTGCTTCAGGCATATTCGATTTAAATTCAGATATTATTGTCACTGTGTGTGAAATCAAAGATGAAATGCTATGACTACAAAGTGGAGTCGGTAGAGTCGCTTGTGATAAGCGAATAAATGGAAAATGGTTATTAAATCGCTTCACCCCTCTTTATATTCGAAGACGGTTGTCAAAATAGGCACGTTAAATCTTAAATTTGTCTCAAGCGAAGTGTACTGTTCATAATGGTCGTGCTTTTAGTTTGTGAATTGTCGAGCTCCTAAATGAAACTGATTAGAGTTATTGCTAGGAAAAATGTTCTACCAGGGTCTTATAATAATAATAATAATATTATAATATATTATTATTAATTATTTTTTGTAGTTATTTGTAGTGATCACTTGGTCTTGAATGGCCATAAGGAATCCTTCTGTTTCCGCGAATAATTCTCCTTTCATCAACCATTTGTTGGAGGCTTCTTTGTCGATGTGAAGTTGATTAATCTCATGGTGATGTCGTTCATGCAATTCCTTTCTTGACCATTGCTCTTGTTTTTCAGTATCTGATAGGAACGGTAGATTCAGCAGGTCATCTCTGGTAGCAAGATTTAGAGGTGTATATCCCTTATCAGCCAAGGATACCACTGGGGGTCAGAAGTGAGAGCTTTTACAAAGAAGAATTCTCTGAGATTTTTTATCTGTTCGGTGTGTAAATTGACAATATCTATTAATGTTGATTGTTGTACTTTGTCAGCATCATTCGCGTCTGCCTTTGAATATCATCCAGTTCTGTCTTAGTCCATCTGATTATTCCAAATGAGTAAAGCAACACTGGAATGGCGTAGGTGTTAATTGCCTTGACTAGATTCCCCGAGTTCAACATTGATTTCAGCACAGTCTTCAGACGCTGAATGTATTCTGAACGAATCTTCTCCTTTGATTGTTTATGGTCTAGCAATCTGGCTTGTTGATATCCTAGATATTCGTATGTTTCGCTATCCCTCATGCACTGTATAATATATAATAATAATAATAATATCTTTATCGAGATATATACTCATTTACAATAGCATGCCACGAAATGAAAATTCTTAATGAACTAGAAACAAAATTAATAAGCAATTATTTCAACATCCAATAAAGATTCAATGTTCAAATACTCACAAAGATCAAAGATCTGTGGGAACATCTTTAAAAAATATATTATTCTAATAAACTGTGGAAAAAAATTTTTTCATTTTTTCTCTCTGATTTTACTTACAAAACACAAAACGAAATACGATCAAAAGGAGACCTAAAGGTACGAATGATTTTTTTATATCTATTAATCATTGATATATCCTCTACCTGAACTGTAAAGCCAACTCTTCAATTTTTGTCTGAACTTTTTCTCGTAAGTCAAGATTTTCATTTCAATAGGGAGCTGGTTAAAGATTTTGGGTCCTAAATAATGATGACTCCTTTGACAAGTTGCTTTTTTCACACTAGGGAGATCAAGTGAATAGTGACTGTATCTTGTACTCTTGTCGTGTTTGATGAGTGTAAAAATGTGTAAATTTTTTTTTGAATTATTAGTATAGAGGAACAAAATAACTGTCTCACGTTCAAAATTTCAGAGAGTTTATATAATGAATCTGATGAGAATGTGATGTTTTTTTTGTGAATGACACGTAGGATCCATTTCTGTTGTATTACAACTTTATTCAACACGTTATTATATGCCCCACCCCACGCAATTATTGCGTATCGCAACTGAGATTCCACTAGAGCATGATGAATTATTTTCATGTGATTTTTATCTATATATTCGTGAGATATCTGATCCTCGACAACAACCCTCTGAACTTCAAAATCAACTTGTTCACATGAGCATCCCAACTCATATGTGTATCTAATATTACATCAAGATATTTACATTCATAAGTGCATGGTATTTCAAATGGCAAAAGGAATATATTTAGTCTTATAGACATGAAGACGAATGTACACGAATAGTATCACCTCAAACTGTTTTCGAATATTTTCTACTTCCGGATTGAGATTTTTCTGAGTACATTGACTTCAATGATTCCTCAATTAAAAATGTTGTTCTTAACACCCTCCCTAACTGTTCAAAGTACAGACTTGATTATGGTTTTTCCTCTTTCTTCGCAAAAAAAGCATCAGCTTGAAATTTTGCAGAAATTCTACATCTAAGTATTCTCGGGTTTCACAAAGTTTGTTAATTCCCAAACTTTCCAACAGATTCATTGTTATTCTTTATTCGAATTTGTAGAGGATTTTCAAATTGTCAAATGTAATTACGTGATGTCTTTGAGAAAAAATTATAGGGACCATTTTCATAGATAATTCTGAGATCTACAACTTTGTTCTGAGAATTTTTCAGAAAACTTACTTTTTTCCAAAAAGAATTCAAAACATCGTTTATTTTAACCTTTGACCCACGAGTTACTTTTTAGAAGACATAGTCTCTTCTGACACTTTTTTTTTATGGAAAACCCAAGGTAACCATGGTAAATGGAACTGAAATTAGTGCTGAATTAACGAGGTTAAAATGGACTAACATTTAACATAGAGAAAACGCAAAACTTATCACAAAAGCTAAGTGTAATGGACCTATGCTTAGCATGCTTGGAATTGAGTTAGACAGCTCTATCAGTTGGTCTCAACATATAGAAACATGTCCAGAAGATTGAGTAGCGCAATTTATTGGATACGAAGAATAAGGCAAACAGTTGATGAAAACGCAGCAATACTCACCTATCATGCTCATTTCCATAGTTTGGTCTCCTATGGCATCCTTCTGTGGGGAGCAGCGGAAGAGGCATCCAAAATATTCCTCAAACAGAAGAAAGCTGTCAGAGCTATTGCATGTATCTCAAAAATCTGCAGAGAATATTTTGAAAAATATGGAATACTGACCGTTCCTGCTCAGTATATTCTCAAATGTCTATGCCACATTCACGAGAAGAAAACAGCAATACTTAAACATTCCAACCATCATTCCTACGAAACAAAATCTCGGGAAAAGTATGTTTTGCCTCATCATAGGATTAAAAAATCACAGAATAGTTTCAACTTCTTAGGAATCAAAATGTATAATGTGTTACCAGAGTATCTCAAGCTATTACCTGTAGAGAAATTCAAAAATGAAAACGAAAAAATACTTACCTTTTTATCCTGTCGAAGAGTTTCTGAATTCAGAATATTCGTGAAATGTATCGTCTGTAAATAAATCGTACGATGCCTTGCTGTCCGGTTGGTGATTATGTTATAATATGTAAAAAAATTAACTTTTAAAAATTTGTCAATGTGCATATCAATTTTGGATATTTTATATTCATTTACCTACTTTTATCATGACAATTACTTGTAAATATTGAAGGATTTTAATAAATAATAAAAAAATAAAAAATAAAAAATAATAAGGTCGAATTTCTGTTATTTCAATTATCTAGATTTACCGGATTATTTACTCCTCTCGTGTTTCTTCCATCTTATCAATGATAAATCTAAGACCGAGTTGTTCGGAACGAATAATCTGAATATTTTGAAATAACAGATTCGAGTAGAAAAACGAAAGATTTTTCAAACGAAATACCTTTCGACCCACTTCTTCTATGAATAATTTTGTTCCGAATCAATCTTAAAAACGGCTCTAATAGGGTCAAAAATTGAATTGATACAGTCAGAGCCCCGCTTTCCAAATAGGAGGAAGGTTTCCTTGGAATATGCAGTATATTAAACTTGCTGTCTTACATATCACCAAGTATTTGTTCTTTTGTTGTTTTAGTAGAGTTGAATTTTGTCACAATGGCGTTGGATGTTCCCCAATGCTGTAATGTTTGGTTGTATAATGCCATCACTTCTGAGAACCTCATCAATGATAATTTTGCTCAACTGACTTAAGAACTATTTCATAGTTGTTAATAAATGGTAGTTATCAGGTAATTTTGGCCAACAAAATCCAAATTCGATAACAACATTGACAAGAGTAAATGATTTAATTGTGTGAAAAAGATATAGTTCGAAGCTGAATATTGAAAGTTCAATTTCAGTAAAAATTCTCAAGTTTTGAAATAAATCCTTTGTTGATTCAATGCGCCATTCTTAATTTCAAACTGGGACTGAATAATATTATTGTATTATCCATAATTCTATTTCGCATTTATTTATAGAACGAATCGTTTCTTTATGTCAGGCATTAAGAGTACATTTCCAAGATGAAATCCCAACATTCCGTCTTTTCTTCGGAAAATGCAGAACTGCTAAAGGCAAACCCCCGAGGTCTTGAATCCGCCCCCGCGCTCGGTCAATTCCGATGCTCGGGCAAGCAGACGATTATATCAGAAACCAATCAATTCTAATAAAGCCGAAGGTGTACATAGTTCTCTTGCCGGATAACTTCGGCATCCATTAGAGAGCTTCCGGCTGGCTCCTGCGTCTTACCTCACTTCCGGAACTTGGTCTCGGGAGCCGGGAATAATTCAGAGCCAACTTGCCACTTTAAGCCGTAATGAATAGGTAATTAGTTAATACTGTGCCCGGCTTCCTGTTGTCCACGGATCTATTGGGACCGGACTCGTCTGTATCGTTCCTGTTTCCGTGTCGATGTTGGCTAACTATACAACTTCCATGGTAACTCCTCGCAATACCGTCTTGGGACCCATTACAGCATTGTCTTGTTATTGTTCAACCAAGGAGGGATTTCAATTAAATTAACCATGTAATCAGTATAGATTATTTTGGATCTTGTCCGAAGCTAGTCCTCCTCTTGTTATAGAAGTTGGTAGAACTATTCATTCTACCCCTTTAAATACAGAGTGACTAGGGGTCCTGGCAAATGAGAAAATGTTGAAAGTAACAAGATGAAGATAGTAGAAATTAAGGAATTACGGAATCTCTCAAAAGTCGAAAAAATCTTGAAATAGTTAGCTCAACTATCCGTTCCAAATTCGTATAAATAATTTAAATTTTGCCGATTTCCATTCATCCATTAATTCTTTCATTTTTAGTTATCATGATTGTTTATAATAAATTCATATAAATGGGGTAGGTCAAATGAGTCGGAAAATCTCAATTCTGATGAAAATTCCTATTCAATTGATGACGAAATGTCTCTAATAAAAGTTTTTGTAGTATTTTCATTCCAACCTGTGTACTATATAATATAAAAAATTCTTGTAGTATATTTGTTCTAGCCTGTATACTGGGTAACAAAATAAAAGAAGAATGAATCTGCCATCCACAATTCTTCAATATTCCAGCTTCGAGACTATATTCTGATTAACCCATTCTGAGATAGGGGAATATACCACCTAAATTTTCGCCATCACCACTTATAAATCGACACACGATCAGTGAAACTCGTAAAATTAAAAATCTTATACCCATCAAGTCGGAAGAAATTAAGGAATTGTTTCTTATCAATTTATTTCTCGGAGGATTCTTTTATCGGATTAATCTTGAAATGAATATCCAAAAACCTCTTTAAGCAAAGCCAACAGGCAAAGGGATATTTCGTTTTCCTGTCTATGAAATCAGATTATCACAACTATATAGACTTCATAAATTACACTGCTTCAAGAAATAAACGTTTCAATATTTGAAATTTCTATTTCTAATTTATAATAAATGTTTCAACATTGATATTGACTTCTCGTTCTTTCTTTTGAGCCTTCATTCATACAATGTTGGATATATTGGCCTCTTAATTTTTTCCATGCATTTCTGTCTCTAGCAGTTCTTATCCATTGCTTTCCTGCTATGACTTTCAAATCGTCTAGTCACTTTTTTGGGGACTTCTACACCTCTCTTCGTTGTTCTTGGTCTCCAGAATATTGTTTTATTTGTCCATTTATCTGCACTCTGTCTAGCGACATGTCCAACCCACTGCCACATAAGGTTCGCCCCCGTTCCATGATATCTGTTATTTTGGTTCTGTTTCTTATTTCATAGTTTTGCACTTTATCCCGTAATGATATCCCTAGCATGGCTCTCTCCATAGCTCTGTGCGTGTCTCTAAGTTGGTCCGCCACTTTTCTCGTGATGGACATGGTTTTCCAGTCCATACATAGCCACAGGTATTATGCAGCTATCATACTTTTCTTTTAAGAGAAATTGGTATATTTCGGTTCTTCAAAATGACATTGAATTTTCCAAAAGCATCCTATGCTAGGTGGATTCGGCGTTTTATTTCGGCAGTTTGATTTTCCTTATCCATTTTTATTGTTTAGCTTAAATAGTTATAATGGTACACTGTTTCCAAGATGATGTCATCGATAAAGATTCTGATGTTGCTATTACTCATAATTTTCTTTTTGTTCAAATTCATTTTTGAGTCTTGTTCTTTTGGAATGATTGTTAAGCACGGTCAGCATTGATTTCAATTATTCTTCGCTGTAGCTAATCATAATAATGTCATCAGCGAATCTCAAGTGGCTCAGGTACACTCCGTCGATTCAGCCCCTTTTTCTCCCAATTCAACTCTTTCAAGATATTTTCCAGTGCTAGTGTGAAGAGAGCGGAGAAGGGAGAAATGGTATCGCCCTGCCGAACACCTTTTTCTAGAGGTATTTTATCTGTTCTTACAACATCGTCTATCTTAACATGAAAAGTGGCATTTCTATAGATGTTTTTGATCAATATAGAGTATCACAAATTGATTCTTGCATCTTCCAAAGCACTGAGAAATGCCCATGTTTCAATACTATCAAATGCTTTGTGATAGTTCTTTCTATTACTGTTCTAACAGTTTGAAGGTGATCTATGGGCCCGTAGCCCTTTCTGAACTCCGCCTGTTCAACTGGTTGATATGAGTCCATCTTCTTGGTTAATCTATTAGTTACAACCTTCGTCAAGAGCTTATAAATATGGGAAAGCAGACTTATGGGTCGAAAGTTTTCAATATTCGTGTTATCGCCTTTTTTATACAACAGAATTACCTCAGCTTTTTTTCATGATTCTGGTATTTTTCCCTCAACTAGGCATTTATTCAGAAGTAATTTTAAGACGGGCTTTTCGTCCTATTTGTAACATTTCAGATGTTATACGATCCTCTCCTGGAGACTTTCGTTGTTTCATCTATTTGAGTGCATGTCTGATCTCTGAAGAAGTTATTTCAGGCAAGTCTTCAGATCCTACGTTCAAAATGTTCTTGTGTATGCTATCAGGACATGGCATGGTCGAAGTATAAAGTTCTCTATAGAACTTGTGTATTTCTTTTGCAATTCCTTCTTTATCTGATATGAAAATTTCCATTTTGGTACTTGCTTTTTGAAATTTTTTGTTTGCTTTGGCTCAACCTGGATGTCAGTACTTTCATATTTTTATTGTTTTCGATGGTTTCTAATATTTGTTTTACTTTAAGCTGTCTCAGGTCTGCTCGTACTTCCTTGTTCACCATTTTGTTTATGTTGTTGTATTATGCAGCTTCTCTTGGTGTATTTCGTCTTTTCTTTATCAATTCGATTGATTTTAATTTGGTTTCCTTGTGATTATTCTATTTGCTACATATATATTTTGTCACTGTTTGTACATCATCAGTTATCTTTTTCGCAAGATCATCAATAGATTTTTATTCCATTTACATAAAGTGAGCCAATTTAATTTCAAGTTTTCTCTGATATTCTTCCTTGTTCAAGAGTAATACACCTGCGGTTGGGTATTTGGGTTGCGCTATTAGCTTTTTTCTTATATGTTTTGTGTTTATTGCTATGTTCGTTCGAACCAATCTGCGATCACTCCCTGTGTTGAACTTATTTATCACTGATACATCCTTACATATCTTTCAGTCGCTGCACATTAGTTTCATTTTTCGTTCGTCCATCTGGACTGCACCAAGTCCATTTTCTTTGAGGCTTCTTTTTGAAGAAGCTGTTCATGCAGAAAAGCTTTTCCCTATTGAGGTAATTTTCCAGCATATCTCCTCTATCATTTCTGACTTCTAGACCAAATTGGTCTATGTATTCAGTGTCGTATGGCTGCTTGCTCCTAAAGTCCGTTAAAGTCTCCTGTGACAATTGTGTAGCAGCACTTTTCTGAGTTCCGGGCTTGAAAGATATCTTCTTGCAGTTAATCTATTTCCTCATTTTCTGAAGAGACTGTTAGGGCATAACAATGTATTAATTGAATGTTGTATCTCTTTAATTACAACATATATCACTCTGTTCTACACTGCATGGTACTTGGTAACTAGGTGTTCTATGCGTTTGTGAATGATGAAAGCAACACCATTTTTATAATTGGTTTCTGATTTATTCTGATACAAGGTGTGTCCAGATTTTAAAGTAGTCTTGTTTCACATAATCCTATAATATCCCATTTGATGTTATTGAGCTCTTGTTCTAATTCTTTCAAGTGGTCTGATGTGCTCCTTGTGCGAATATTATAAGTAGTGACTCTTAAACTATGGGTTTGTTGAGCTAATTTGGTCGATTTTCTGCCTCACCCAGAATCCACCAGGCAGCCTAAGGTTAGATTAGGAGGGTGGGATTCCGACTTCCTGTTACTAAGTTATATTTGATCATCATACGGTAATTTTGGTTTACTATGTGAAGAATATGTTCTGAACACATGTTTCTTTTCGAATATGTCCGGACATATGTCAAGAAAATTCTGTTTTCGATTGCGCATATGTCATGAAAAATAAATTGAGATTCTGCAAGAGACCACCATATATATATATATATATATATATATATATATATATATATATATATATATATATATATATATATATATATTGATGACAGCAGTTGTTGATAAATTTTGGCGAGTAACGTTAGTTCTCCTTGAAAATTTTAATTTTCGATTATGATGCAACATGAATTACGAAATTTGATCCCAACAGAATGTGCTGAAGTAGTGCTGTTAGATGACCTAGGCTGAACTTATACATGAGTAGACCAATGTTTTGAGCTGTCACATTCAACTGTTTCCATAATGATCAGCAGGTACATGGAATAAAGCGCAAATTAGCACTGAAATAATACGGCAACATCTAAAGGAATTCAGTTTGAGGCTTCCTGTCGCAGCTTGAGACCCAGCTCTAACCACAGCACATCGAAGAGCCCGATTTTGACAATGTCAAGAAATACATGTTTCAATAAAAATTTGACCTCCCCGTTCAACTCAGAAGAAGGTAGCGTCAGCGAAAACGCTGAAATAGGTCGATTTGTTTTTCGTTTCTTGTTACTCTTTTCTGCTTCTTTTGATTTTGTAGCGCTAGGACATTGCTAGGTTGTAAATTGCAAATTGCTCGATGATTTTTGGATTCATTCACTACTACTTCGTAAAGATTATCACAAAAATAGGTGGAAAATATTTAGTTACTAAACGTGATTGCTATTTCGATAATTCTATCATCTGTTTTTTTGTGAGTTAAAACTAAGAAAAATTGGTACAATTTCTCTTAAATATAAAAAACCGGTATGAATTATAAAGAGAGAAATACAACAAGTTTCTACTATTGGAATATAGATAGGTATTCAAAGGTATATTCATAATTACTTGAAAATCCCAAATATTAGGGAATAACATACCTAGATCTGTGTTGTCGTTAAGAAGGGTAGGATTGTTTCTATTGTGTTTAGCTTTGAAAATTTCCAGTGATTTTAGGTAATTCAGTTCATTGCTTTTCATCGTGTCCCGAAAAGCAATAAACTCAACAACCTAGAATATTTTTTTTCGTAATACAACCATAACTTTACTGTTCTCCTATTTCTTCCATGTCCCTGAATACGGGCCCCGATAGTACTCAGTGGATCAATTATGTTGGATGTTAAGTAGTGGATTGGCATACTTCAGTTTCTCCCTTATTAGGATTCGCCTGTGTCGCATACCATTCTCGACAAATTTCAGCCTAGCCCTATATCTGAAGTTAGTCGCAAACATATCTGAACAGTGATTGAGAACGGAAAACCACAAGAGAATAGTTCCACCAACTATATAATGTTACGTTCTCATATAGGTTCGCTGCGTTTCTCGTTCTGTTCCATTTTTATTTGTTTTGTACGTATAATATTTCCTTTCTATGTTTCTTTTCACCACCTTTAAAATTGGGGTGGTAAATCCGACATAGGCTCCGCAAATAGTTCGAAATGAAGATTACAACCACTCAACACTCGCAGATCAAGGAAGTTAATTTAGTTCTGCGGCAATGCCATTATCCCGGACAGAGATATTCCGGCCTGCGGCCATTTAGCACGATGTTATCTTTACTGTTGCAATTTCTCGCCTCGTTGTTCGTCCTCCGAGCTGTTGTCACTGCTCTGGGATATCTCGCCTGATTTCTAACAGGGATGTATTGGATTTAAATGGTATTCTAGCTTTCTTTTTCAATCGAACTCCAATAAAAGAAAAAATTTACAATAACGGAATGAAACGAATTTACTAATTACAATAGCTGAGTTAAATCAGTATTTCGACTATATTTTCCACGGAATTTGCGAATTCAGAGGATCAAATCTTCATTGTTTCTGAGATGACAAGGCACACATCTATCATACGAAGGAAAGAGAAAAGGGTGGAGAGTCATATGATCATTCGATACCACTCATTCCACTATACAATCAAATACTAATAATATCCCAATTAATTCACTAATAAAAAACAAGTAATGTGTTTTTAGGAATTTTACTTAACAATTGTGCTTTGTAACGCGTTTCACTAAACCGTAGCTACTTCAGACGTATGAATGTACAGAAAATAAGAATGAGAATATAAATACAAATTTTCTTAAGTAATTAAAATCTTATTGGGTTGCTCCTTCTTAAGTGATTATTAATGACAGGTATATCCAATAAAATTAAGGAATAGATTGCTCCCTGAAGATATTCAATAGAGGTGAAGGGCTTAAATCGACTGGTTCATTGATGAGTATACCTGAGTGTTTGTGTTTGCTGATTTCTAAAGTTTCCCAAAGATCTACCTTCCAATATTTATTATATGCAATATTTCAAACTGTGGGTTGAAAGAGTGACTATTTTCTAGGAGATGATTCGCGTAATTTGAATCTGATTTTTTATTTGGAAAACTGCGTTTATGTTTCGACATTCTAATATTAAAATTTCTATGTGTCCTTCCAATGTGAAAATTATCACAGTCATTGCAATTCAATCTATAAACACCTGATTTATTGTTTTTATCTGATTTGGTTTTATTATTCTTTATGTATTTGCCTGAACTATTATTAGTTCGGAAAGCTATAATGAAATTATTGCTACTCAAGAATGATTTCAGTTTCTCACTTGTAATGCCAACGTAGGTTAAAGTGTTGAATTTGTGTTTCAATTTATCGGCAGTGTAAACTTCATTCAATGCGATTCTACTTTGTTTTTTATTTAAAATATTATTTATTAGTTTGGGATTTTAACCATTATTTTTGGCAATTTCTTCAATCGACTTTAATTGTTTGTTGAAATTCTCTGGCGATAACGGGATGTTAATCAATCTATGAATGCATTCAACAGTTGCGTATCTACGTATGTTTTCCGCGTAGTTGAGCGTTCTTTTCAAAAAAATTTGACCTATCATCTGAATGTCGATTTCATTTTTTTCTAAGAACATTGTTAGTTCTTGATGACAAAGTTTACATTCTTGAATGCAAGTTATAGTCCTCTCTTTATAGTTTTTTATTTCTATTGACGACTTTACTTGGTCCTTTTTCTGAATGAGCAATCATCCATTATACTTCTAATCTATACCAATTTGTCTTATTGTTATTTTGATCTTCAACTTTATGATGGCCCCGCTTGATAGACATATGTTCTCTTGAATTCGAGTCTATTGTAATGAATTGATTGAAATATCCCATTCGCGGCTAATAATTCGAAAGAAAATTTGCAGGTGAAATATTTTAACGGAAAACTTACGGAACACACTGATCCATTTTTTATTTTTACTACATTTATTCACATATATAATAATACTCAAATACTTACTCGACTCCGGCCTTCGGACATCGAAGGGCTGCAACGGCTACGTTAAATACTTCTCTGGCTCAAAACTTACGAATGCCGAAATATAAACTTAATCCTTTAGATACACTCTAGTCTTTAATTAAGAAGTTTTCAAAGTAAGTCACCGGAAAAGGGGATTGTCTTTGTTAAACTGTTTAGATTCCATTCTACGATGGTTATTAAAACATTTGTTCGTTCGCTATGCTTCGGGTGAGAGTAAATCTTTCTGTAGTTGTTTCCATCTCGAATTTCTACATTCTACGCCTATAAGCATATAAATTCCATAGACTCGGTTGCGAATTTTCGAACGAAATTAGAAAGTTCGGATGGAGTTCGTGAAAGTTTCAAATTTATGCCACTACCAATTAATGAAGGAATCGAATTTTGCATTTATTTAGAGGTTTTTTCAATATTCTTACATTTAATATAAATGATTAATTGATACACTGGCAAAGTTTTACAAAAATATTAAAATGTGACATATATTTATCATCAGCCCATTATCAAGATAAATTTAATACTGAAATACAAAATGAGTGGTTGTTTTTAAATATAATGGCATTTACAACAAGAGATAGGCCGAAGTCTATCATTGGCTGGTTTTTCCAACGAGCGGACTTGAAGATATACCGGGTGACACAGGATCATGGTACACCCCTCTTATTTCTATGTTTCTGCAGGTAGTTTATTGAAATTTTGTGATTCGATCAAACTTAAGACAGGCCGCCTTTTGACTTTTAAAACAATTTTTTTCCACTTCCAGTGTCGCCGGCAATGACCTTCAATGCAGATTTTTAAATGGAACACCCTGTATATTTCTGCATAGTTGGAATGATAATAATTTTCCAAATTCAACCATACCTCGCAATTGATATTTTGGGCGTCAAAATTATTTTTGGTTCGGTTTTTATTTTTCAATCTAGGGTGCCATGAATATTGCCAATTTACCATAATTGATCAAAGCAACACTTAAAAAAAGCAACTGACGTCAAAATTTCAGATTTGCTCTGTCCAGGCCAGATTAATATTCTCCAAAATCATTTTTCGATTAAAACTCCATTTATTTCAAATGGCACCATATTAGTACCGAGGTACCATTAGAAGCTTGATACTATGGGTGAACAATTTTTTTTTCTCTCTCAAATCAATTCCTGAGAGAGCCCTGAAGTTGGAAAAATAATTTTCAGCTCTCTGTTTGAAACGCATTTTCCGTCCGATGTACTAAACCCACTAACGAACATGACGAATAACGCAAGTTATATACATACTAATGTCATAAAATTTTCAATACCCATCCATGAAGTACCAATTGTCGGCAGGTACAGGATTACAACAGATGGCTCTAGTAGTTCTGTTTCTTAAAACACGGTTACTTTCGTAATGGAGGGTGTGCGTTGTGATACTTCAGTCTTCTCTTGTTTGAGAAATTGACGGATTAGCTGTGACATCCACTATTACATAAAGAGTGATTTTTTTCCTTCATCCTCAACATCGCGTCCTTATATGCCTGAATAACTCAAAATATTTATCACATCATTTCAATATCAACCGAAATAATAACCGACGGCGAAAACTGAAATGATTCTAAGCCAATAAGTTTGCTTCGGAGAGAGAGCACTGAGAAGATGGGGTCGATCAACCAAAATATTTCAACCTTGTACCTATGTACGAAATACTTTGCATTGAGACATAAGCAACTCCTTATTTGGAACCAACAATTTCCATTTATTGGTTCTTATAGTTATACAAAATGGTGAATGCGCCAGGAAGAAATCGAGCATTTTTGTTTTACAATGCTAAATTAGTTTTCTTTTTCAGATTCTCTTGCGCAAGAGCTTGAAATTGAAAGGAAAAACAGGCAACAACACATGGAACGGGAGGACAAATCACCTCTTCAAGACCGTTCAGCATACTACAAGAATTCGGTGTTATTCACCAGCAGTGCAACGTAAATAAGACAAGGTGTGAGTATTGAGTATTAAATTATGTGTTGAGTGAGATATAAGTGAACTGAGCAAGTACGAGATGCAAGAAAAGAAGTCCCCAACAGGAAGTTCGAACTTGAATTCTATTAAATTAATTGAAGAGCACGTGATGTAACATCGAAAATATTTAATAAGTGATTGCCATTTACAACTTGATAACTTCATAACAAAAATACAAATTGAGAAATTAGGATAACTTTTCAAAACATATCAGTTGAAATATTGATTTCAGATCTTTTAATCCTTGCAATCAATTATAAATACAAGTGAATTTTAACTCATATTCATATTTTTTCATTTCAACCAAATGTAATCTGTTTAATCATCAAATTATAATCAAAGAAACTCATCGTTCTGAATACGTGAATGAAAAAGAATAGTCAAACAGATTTATATACTAAATTTAGAATATTCTCAAATATATTCCATAATGTATATAATGTAAAAACTTTTATAAATAATTATTCAATCCATATTGCGATTTGCTATCAAGTTTTAAGTGAAACGTGAAAAATCACAGATTTTGTAAAATACAAATATAGATATAATCTTTGCTAGATCAATTAACTGATAATAATAAATATCGAAATAAAATTATGTTAAGGTCATTAAGATGGATATCAGTGGCATGATTGTTTCTATTTAGTAGTTCTCTACTATTTCAGAAACTAACCATTAATATACTCAATTTGTTTCATGTTAGGAACACAAGCTCTGATTATAATCTGAACCACTTATTTTCCTTATTGGTTATAGAAAAGTAGGAATGTACTATACTGAATGTGTTATTGAAGTTGAAATTTTGACGGACTTGATCAGTCCATGAAAAAGTTATTGGCACGTGTACGAACAATATACTTTCTATTAATTAATTTAATAATCACATTTTCATTACATTCTAATTCGAATTAAAACAAAGACACATATATGCTGAAGATCAATTCCAATGAAAAGTGAAGAAAATCTTGAAAATATTAAGGTTCTTCAAATACATTTATCTCAAGCGAAATTAATCGAAGAATAGTGACACTTTAGTCTGATTTCCACAATGTTTATTTTTGATATACACGACCAGTTTCGACAGTTACGTCATTTTGAAAAGTCTAGAGCTAACAGATGTGAGAAAGAATATGCTAACTATACATATTTTAAATGTTGAGTAATTCGGAGTGATTCAATTCGAATTGAGTATTGAGAGCGGTGAATATTGGGTTTTTACACAGTTTGTTAGTTTCCAAACTTTCCAACAGATTCATTGTCATCACTTTTTTTGCATTTGTAGAGAATTTATAATTATCTAATGTAATTATGTATTTTGTAGATTCAATATGTTCACAAACTGTTTTTGAACATATTAAATCTTCAAACCACTTAATCACATTAGACAATTTAAAACGTCTTCACAAATACAATAAATCTTCAATAAAGTTTGAAAATCAAAAAACTTTTTAAAACCCCAAAATTCACCACTCTCAATAGTCCACAAGATTTGAATCATTCCTCACTATTCAACATTGAAATAGGTATCGTTAGCGCATTTTTTCTCTCAATTGTTAGGTCTAGAAAAGGAAGTAACTGTCGAAACTTGTGGAGATCAGACATAAGTATATCGTTTTATTCATATTAAATTGAATTTCCATAAAATAAATCCATCAACAATATCATTTACTATATTTTCCTGCTTTATCTCTAAAAATTAACTTGATTTCAAATAATTGAGATCAACATAATCAGTTCTTAGTTATTATACATAATTGAAATTGAGAGTATTCGAATATCTGTACAAATTAAATCAACTTGAACAATTATACAATAAATAAAGTTTATGTTGCGCTCAATATGCAATAATTTTTTTAACACATTTCAATAATGCTATCTTGAGGGACAATTGTTTCGAGATATTTGCGTTGCCAGTACAGCTGGTGTAGTTTTGGCATAACAGTTAATATAGAAAATCCCTGAGATTTGATTATCTCTAGTATTTCGTGAGTGTTACAAAGAAGTGTGTGATGATCTATGATGGGAGTTTCTTAATGCGTCTAGCTTAATACTATATGAATCAAATGGGAAGACGGATGGGTTAGACTAGCTGTAACGATAGCAACCGTTTCGGAGGCTTTTTGTCCGTATAAAAATCGTATTTTCTTCAAAGAACCTCAAATTAAAATTGAAACTGAAATTAGAAGTCATCATTAAAAACAGATTCAATACGGTAAAAATCAACATTGCCTACAACTATCTCGACTAAGACAAGCTATTTGGCAGAAAAGCAAAACTATCGGCCGTCAACGTTAACAAGCCGCAAGCCATCGCAACAAATGTGATTCATAGTGGTGGGTATCACTGTCCTTGCTCGTTGTTCTCAGTATTTGGCAGTAACTGTCAGGCAATTGGCTCAAAGTGTCCACTTCAGTAACCAATAATTTTATGCCTGTAAGTTATCTTCCGATAATCGCCCCTTTACGTCGTGGAAACAATTCTTTACCACGAAAAAATTCAAGACAACTTATTGCATTGTAGTGTGTTCAGAAATGTCAACTGTATCAAGAAAATGTATTCAATGATTCATAAATGAACATAATATAAAATTTCACCGACAAGGCTCTGAGAAAATTTGATTAGAAGCCACGGCATAGAATAATATTCCACAGTTTTGTTCCTTTTACGGACACATCAATGTAGCATACTACACGATGAGAAAATGAAAAATGCGAGTAACTATGTATTTCAGAGATTATTCATTTGGTTATACTCAAATTCCTTCAGAAAACTGAAATAGTCCTACAGTAAATTAACAATTCGAATTTTGTTTGAAAAATGTCATTATTTCATCATCAATCAATCGATTACATATGAACCAATATTGCCAGTACCAATTCAAAAAGTGATGAAACAGCAACAATAATAATATATTCCAAGCGCATGCATATAATTTAGTCGGTACAAAAATAGTATATTTCATAAGTACAAATTCATGTTTATTTTTGATGAAGCTCCTAAAAATATGAACATTATCTCGAATTTAGAAATTATCAAAAAGATCTTCAAGAAGAACAAAATTTCAAAATAAATTCTGTTTATAATCTCAATTCAATGTGAAATATAGAGTGTATAGCCTCCTGACTGAGTACTTGACCTGAAAACAGTATTCAAAAGTATAACTATATTAGCAATTTAAAAACTATGGCGTCATTTGAACACTTGAAAGATTCATTGTTAATTAAGTTTTCAAAAATTAAGGTCCGTAATGTTTCCGGATCGCCTATTACATTGAAAGCTACCAAGATATTGGATTGATTGGTTTTCTAAATTTTTCTTAAAATATAGTATGGAGTTAATAAGATTACCCTATAAAAGTATTCGAACGTTATTTATATTTTTAATTGTGATGATAAGAGTTTAACAGAAATTATGACGTAATTTTTGTTTTAATTCAGGTATATTTGGAAAGGGCCAAGAAAATAAAATAGTTTGTATCAATTATTTGAATATTTATTTTTGGTCTTTGATGTAAACGGCGAATGTAAACACTCTTCTTCTTGTCTCTAAATCAATCAAAAAATTTTTGTGTTGTACTCACTTTAAACATTTCACCTTATATTTCACAATAAATTAATATTAAATGAGAGCTATAAAATTTTGAAAGCTAGGATCTTCAATCAGAAATTTTGTCTTCTTTACAATTCTTTTCTGATATTTTCTAAATTATTGATAGCTCCCCATTTACTACCAAAAACAGAAAATCATTTTTATTCATCTTGTTGTGTTAGTAACTTCTGCATTTTTATATGTACTGGTAACATATTTCAATACATTTTTCTAGACTTCATTCCTAACCTAATTCAATGAACTATCTCTCTTAATTTTCCGTAATTTTCCTTCCGATTTGTACTTGTGAACTAACAGAGTTTGCCTTGCGTGCGCTTTTTGCTTAACTATTGTTGTGTGAGTATCAACTTACTATATACCTGGAGACCATATAGAAATTTTTCATATGTCTGTATGGAAAGTAATTTTTTTTCAGTTTTCTAAACCTTACATTTTTTCAGAGAATTTTATTCGGATATACTATGTAAATATTATAAAGATCATAATAAATACCCGATTGTTCTCTAATACAAGTATAGTGTAGCATATTTGTTGTAGCAGTTCATAAATGTAGGCATAAAGAATCAGGTAATAGGATTATCGAGGGCGCTTAAGAAACTCAAACATAGGCACTAATTCAAGTGTTTTCCGACCGTAGGCGATCCGCAAATACACCTATAATTACACTTTGAAGCTAATATACTAGAGAATTGTTATATAGTTATGATTTCATGTCACAGAAAGTCCTAACTATGACGAATTTTTTTTCATTGAAATTAACGTGTTTGGACTGCCAAAGTTATCGATATAGTTACAATAATATATTTACATTTCGTAACATCAAATTAAGTAAACAAAATTGATCAATATAATAAGTGGGGATTATTTAGATGAGGTAAAAGAGATCATTATTTTGCTAAATGACATTGTTGATTCGACTGGGTTGGTTCAAGATCTCCTGCAGATTTGGTGTTATCTCATTTATCCTGCGTTGCTGAGATAGGCAGGGCATTCTAGATAGATTTATTGGGTGACACATAGATGAAACTGCCGTAATCTAACATAGAGTGAATAAGAGTTTTGTATATTTACAGAAGTATACTTTCGTCTGAGCCCCATGTTTGATTGGATTGAATTTTCAAGGTATTCAACCGTTTAGTGCAATTTGTTTTCAGGTCTGTTTTCTATCCAGTTCAGGTTGCTATCGAATATGAAACCAAGTATTTTATGTTTTTGTACTACATCGAGTAGGATGTCGCTAAGCACTATTCGACGGGGAGTTGATTCGAGTAGTCCAGAAAACTTCAATATTTTGGATTTCTGAGCAGAGAAATTGAGACCATTAGCATCAGTCCACTGATAAAGTTAGTACACTGCAGACTGAAAGAGTTTGGATGTAGTTGATCTGTTTTTTTTCCATAGCAGAAGATGATCAAGTCATCCTCGATAGAAGGACGAATAGCAGAGCATATATTATTCAGAGCAAGAATTAATAGTGTAGGACTCATCACGGAGCCTTGTGGGACGTCGTTCTCATGGACGTACGATCTGTCGGCAGTACTGCGACTAGGCCTGAATCCTGACTGGGCTCTCCTATGATATTATGTTTTTTGAGAAACCATAGTAACCTTCTGTTTATGAGTTTTTCATCAGTTTGCACATTGCACATATGAGTGAAATTGGTAAGAGTTTTATCTTCATTCGCTATAGGAAGAATGATTGATTTCCGCCAGAGCTGGAGGAAGGTCCTCTGGTCCAAATTTTGCTGAAGAATGGTTTTTTGCCTTAATTTGAGAGATGGAATTCTTTTAGGTCCGGCAACTGAATCGTTGCAATTTGAGCATATTGAAGTTCTCGTTGTGTAAATTGGGCATTTAATGATTTTAGTTCTTCTTCATGGAATTCCAGTATATGCAGGAGTTGGGGAGGAGTAATGGGGTTGCAGGTATTATTGTTTTCGAATTTTTCGTACAAGGTTGATGCTAGAATTTTTGTTATTTCCTGACTATCCTTGATAAAATTCCCTTGGTGTTATAAAGCTCGAATTCTCATCATAGGTTTGCTTCCTTTTATTTCTCTGATCTTAGACCACAGTTGGCAAGGAGGACAGTCGGAAGTCATTGTGGAGACATAGTTGTACCATGAGTTGTTTTTTCACTGCTTTATTATATGTCTAGCTTTTGGACTGACCTTTTTGAAAATGCTGTCAGTCTCCATTACTTACTATCACATCCAACTAGATAGTTCCACAACTATTGCGGTGTCAATCTGCGTTGACATATCCAAAAGGTAATACTCATGGATGATAAACTGTTGATACACGAGTTTTTGCTTTAGAAGAAACTTAATCTATCTCGAACAAAATTTCTTTCAAATGCAGTTAAAAACTCGAAGAAATATTTTCAAGATCAACTAAGCTTTTCATTGAAATTATCATTTCAACCCTATTTGAGAGTGATTCAGTTGAAAAATCAAAATTTTTATTAACTTACCCTATAACGTATACGCCCACTGACAATCAGTATCTGTCAACATATGGAGATGAACTCAAGAAAATTTTCTACTTTTAAGTAGCAATGTAATTCATATAAGGTATTATAACTATTACTATGATTTTTTCGGCTTGTTTTAGTTCAAGTTTTAGTCATTCATGTTAGAACGTATTAAAATGCATTGTATGAATGTATTTATTGTAAATATTTATGTATGTGTGTGCCTTGTAGCTGAGTAAAAACTACAAAGCCGATTTTGCGTTTTATTTCACTCTACATGAAAAATAAGAAATGAAGTTCATGGATAAAAGTTATCTGTCAAGATGTGGCATCGAAAATGGTGAGTATATAACATATTTCAAGTTTAATTTTATTGTTACTATTTATAGTTTATATGATCAAGTAGTCTGAAGTTTTCTTTATTTACAGGGTGTTTTTCATTCGCATATCTAATTTTTTCTCCAGAACTTCTTTGCAGTATGCCTTTAACAGTTCTTATATGATGATTTGATTTGATGATGATTTGGCTCCTCGTTCTTTGAATCAGTTAGTTTTTGAATGAGAAATATATTAAAAATTGAACAGCTAAATATATGATTCTAGTCACTCAGGCGGTTGTATTTTCTTGTGACCAATTTATACGTTGTACAGGGTATCGCATTCTCGATGTTTAGTACAGCACCTTTGTGACAGACAGCAAATAGAGTTGCAAATTGATGAAAGAAGGTCAAAGCTTCGTTTCGAACTATTCCGCATTTCTGGATTTTTCGGGATTTCAGTATACGCAAACATCGCAGTTGCCATCTATGTTAAGTGAATACTATTTTGACATTTTTATGTTTTTAAAATGTAGACTATAGGTGAATTAGAGTAGAATGGGAAGAATATTGCATTTCTCTATTCAAATATTCATAACATGCCTGACAAATTTCCTGAAAATGCGAATTTTTCAAAAAATAAGAATTCTTTGAACCTTAGAATGGTTTCATCTAGTATGCTGGTGCAAATTCATACAAACGTTTCCAAATAAATTCAATTCATTTAACAACGAGGAGAAAAAATGTTTGGCAACGAACAATAGCTCTATTGAGAATACCCTATAAATCCATTTTTTTTGTTATTGCATTTTTTTCAGATTACATGAAGCTTATACCTCTTCTTCTTCGTCAAATTTTGATGAGAAAATCACAAAGTTGAAAACTTTCTATTTTTGTTCATTCAAATTAAAAAATCGGGTTCGTTATTCCAAGTGATTTCAAAGTTCAAATTCAATGATTTTCAAAGCTTTATTTCTCGTATATCTTGATTATCGGGATGAAGCATTTTTTTTAAGAATTTGTTCCTGATCTGGCAACAGAGTTGATATCACAACTTGTTGGAGAATTACATGTATGTACATCTTCATTAAAAAATTGCAATTTAAGTTTGTTTTTCGAAATATAAGTAAAATTCGATTCTTTCAGTCCAGATTCCTCTATGATTCAGTTCTGTGTTTTTTGTCACAAGAAGAAGCATTAGAGCCCACAACAAGAATAATTTCTATTCAGCATTGTAGAAGGTAGATTTAGTCGAAATTCATGAAGCAGCCTATATCTCGAAATGAGGTACTTCAGGGTTCAATCGTTTCGAAATTACCTTAATATCCTACATCTATGGTGAACTTAAGTATATTCCCTCACCAATTACCCTGTATGTTGTTCTACTACAACATGATTCAATATAAGGTGGATCTCATATTATATATGGATGACAATCGAGGGAACTCCTCAATAATTAATTTGCAGCAGCTTCCACGTATTTCTTGCCAAGTATGATTTTTTTATTTCAGATGCATTTTTGCTAGGTTTACGGATATCGGCAGAAAGTTTTTATTTATATTCATATTATATAGACGAACTGAAAATTTATGATAACCTTGATCATTATATGCTGAAATCCGGATTCTCGAGAGAAGAATTCGAAAAAGGCGGAGTCTGTATATATGCCAGAAAAGACCTACACATTCAACCAATAGAAACAAGCTCAATTGAAAAATATTTCGAGATATGTGCTGCAAAAATGAACCAAGACAATTCTGACGAAACAATTTATATCATAAGCGTATATAGATCAGCAAATGGCGATGTTCAGTTGTTTCTTGATGGTCTTTACGAATGTATGAATAAATTCTACACACTTAGCAGAAATGTCTTTGAACCCACAATATTTGATTCGAATGGCGCAGCCTTATGTATTGAAAATATCTTTTCGAACATGGAAATTTATGTTTATTTGTTAATCAAACCTATCTTTCAGATCATACGTTTCAAATTGCCTCTTTTCGATATAACACTGTATCCAATGATACCAATAATATAGGAAGAACTTTTTCTGAAAGAAATAGTGGAAAATTTGAAGGTTTCTTAAAACGAGTTGTGGAACTCGCTATATATCAACAATTTCAATTTCAATGAGATCCTATCGGGCCACTACAATGAGGCATTTCCTAAAGGCATACTAGAAAGTCAAAATCAAACCAAAAAATGGTTTTCTGCCCGACTGTGAAATCTCCACAATCAACTTTGTGAAATGTCTTAGATGGAAAAGTCAATGCGCAGACCAGTTTACACAAAAAGGTTCAAACGAAAATATAAAATAGAAGTTGAAGCTGCTTTCACGGGTCGAAATGATTCGATAGTCCATTCGGCTAACAACGTGAACAAGGAGTGTTGGAAAATCATCAATGAGAATAGAGGGAAAAAAAGATCAGAAGATATTCAATTATTAGATGAAAAACAATTGCCGACAAGTGATCCTAAAGACGTTGCCGATCTGTTCAACCATTATTTCGCATATTTGGCACTCTCCCAGTATATGAAGCCAGAGAGCTACAAAATTTCACTAAATGTGGAGAATAGCGTTTTTCTTTTGCCAGTAATGCCTAGAGAGGTGGAGGAAATAATTCAAAAGAGGACCAGGAAACCAAAACCCGGTTCGGATGGGATTGACGGAAGAATCTTGAAAAGAGTGAAGGAAAAAATAAGTGATGTTTTGGCTGACCTTATCAATGAATCATACGAAATGGGCATATACCCGGAAAAACTCAAGGAATTGGGATCTATTATGATCTATAAGGGCAAAGGGCCCAAGGACGACGTAGCCAATTACAGAATAATCTCAATCCAGAACCAGCTCGCCAAGGTATTCGAAACTACTTATAGTAATGGGTTTTGCAGTTTTTTGGAACAAAATAATATACTGAGGGACTACCAGAATGGTTTCAGGAGAAACAAAAGTACAGAGATGGCTCTAACTGATGCGATTGACTTCGTTTATGCAGCAGTCAATGACAAGTATCACTGTTCTGCACTTTTAACGACTTAAGTAGAGCTTTTGATGTCATTGCTCATCTGCTCCTTTTCAAAAAGGTCGCGCTTCCTCGTGGGCCGAATCCTATCTGCAACGACGAAAGCAAACTATCATCTCACGTGACTGCAAATCAGTAGAACTTGATATCACAGCCGGCGTTCCCCAAGGGTCTGTGTTGGGGCGTATACGATTAAGTACTTGCGTCTGATGCAAAGCTGATACTTTATGCCGATGATATTAAAATTAATCTTGGACGATACTGAATCTGACATAGTTTACTTTGCCAATGAAGCTTCGCGGGAGTTCAGTGATTGGTGTCATCGGTTTGTGCCGAAGAATATCTCGTGTGACCATTCCATTCTGGTTAAAGTGCACGGTAGATCTATCGAAAAAGTGAATAAAATTAAATTTTTACGTATAGGCGTCAACAAAAAGCTCACTTGGGACTTTATGTGTGAAAAACTCAGCTCAATATGCTATTTGATGAGAGCTCTGCGTGATTCGGTATCTCCAGAGGTTATGCGTCTTATGTATTTCGGCCTGGTACAGTCGGCTCTGTTATACGGTATCATACTCTGGGGGTCAACAAATTGTACAGGGGCAGTATTTTCCAGTCAAAAGTAAATCGTTAGAACCATGACTAAGTCAGATCATTGCAGACCTGAATTCCAAGATCTGAAAATACTCCCCCTTCCATACTTGCATATTTTTCACCTTTTGTGCTATGTGCACCGAAATCGTAATCAATTCATGAAACATAATGAGGTAAACCAGTACAGAACGAGAAACAATCAACGGTTTCAAAGATTGAGCGTCTCACAAAATTCTCCAAATTATGAGGAAATCAAATGTTACAATAAAATTGCCAATTCTCTTGATGTGAATATAAATTTCAATATGTTTAAACGTCGTGTTGAAGAATTCCTTTTCAGGCAATGTTTTCACAGCCTGGAAGAGTTTCCATGTGATACCCATAAATGGTCTACCATTTTGATAGTCGCCATATTAAATTTACTACAAGATCACTTAGTTGACCATGCATTGTTATCCAAGCTGAACCGAGATGTAAAACTTCAGGCCAGTTGGTTGAGAATAACTGTTTCCGTTAAGATATTTGACGGATACTCACAAGATAAATTAAATAAAAGCTTGTAAAAAATATTTTGAGAATAACAAAGAAATTTTAAGTTTGTCTACTTAGAGAATATCATCGCTTCTGAAGAATTGATTCGGAGTTGGGTCGAAATGTTCAGTCAGCAAAGATGCACCATCCACTAAATACTTGTAATAATTGATGCACATCCAATGAGGAAATGTTAGTACTTACTAAGTGAAATCATTCAAATGAGTAAATATCGTACCTTAACCCCGCTGTCAGAAATTTTCACGAAAATTAAGAGTTTCTCTATTGTCTAGAACAAAGATGTTATTTCCACTTTGAAACCACGAGAATTCACCCTTTGTATCTGCACCGACCTGAAATTTTAATGACTTCGAGCGGCCATTATAGGCAAACGAAAGTTTGGGTATTTTCGATATTTTCACCCCTTTTCGCGCAGTGTTAATGAGTTTTATATCTTAGAGGAGATTCTTATTACATTTTAATTGAGATGATGTGTACAGGTCGTATTGACGCACACAATAGCAGCTTCGGCCCTTTGTGTCGAAAGTTTTAATAGATACTTCTTTTAGCATTCATTATCAGTCAGGACCAGCCACGTTAATCAACCGAATTTGGATATTATGTTTTCCCGTTTGAAAAGTTTATGTGAAAATGAATAAATAAGGCAGGGGATTTTAATTATTTTCCAGCGCCGTTTTCTTCGTTTCATCAAAGTTCATGGGAATGGAAACCCTATCTACAAAGTCTACTCTCACTTAACTTCACTTTATGAAAGATGAAGAGGAAATACAATATTTATTGTTATTCCTCAGATCTCGATATGAGTCTTTCAGGCAGCATTATTCAATCAATTTTTCTCACTGAAGACTCAAACATTTCTTATTCAATATTTCGTTCAATCACCACCTTCTCGATCAAGGAAGAAATATTTTTGATGCATTTTGATACATTGATCGAAAAATCTAACAGGTATTATAGCCACTTTATTCGTGTTTCAATTATCACACGATCAATGTTTGCAGCTTGTAAGTCAGCTTATGCTTGATAAGTCTATTAACAGGAGCCATCTAGACAATAATTACTCAAGAACATTTATATTTATATTCTCATTTATATTTTCTGTACATTCATTCGTCTGAATGAATCTACGGTGTAGTGAAACGCGTTACGAATCGCAATTATTAAGTAAAATTCCTTAAAACACAGTACTTGTTTTTTATTATTGATAATAGAATTTTACCAAGTAAATGCCTCCCAAATTCAAATGCTAAATACATTTCACTATTGGAAAAAGTGCGGCCCAATTAGATATCCATCTACTATAGCGGCCCATACATTCAAGGACCAACGATGCTGGCGATCTATTTGTCTCATGAGGTGTGGATTTTCCATGGAGTAATAATGAAAATTGTGCCTGTTAACAAGCCCATTCTCGTGGAAAGTTGCCTCGTCCGAAAAAAGACTTCTGCTAAACATATTCGGATTTTCCGCTACTTTGTCACTTGCCCTATTACAAAAATTGATTCGATTTTCATAGTCTTGATTGTTCAGTTCCTAGTGCAGCTGTACATGATATGCATGAAATTTATTCACTTCAAGATTCTCTGGACTGAAGTTTGACTTATATCTGCTAACTGAGAAATCTCTCTTAGGCGTTTATATGGGTCCTCTGTCACTGTCAACAAAACTGATAACTGGTTGTCTTCAGCTGTAGCAGTTTTTGGTTTTTCATGTTTTTTGTAAGCGATATTACCCGTTTCGATAAATCTAATTAAAAGTTTTTCAAAGCATCTTGCATCAGAATGCCTCTTATCAGTAAACCTTGATGCATAAATTCTACTTGCCAACAAAGAATTTCTATCACACACCCAGAATAAAAATCATATCAACCATTTCTTCTTTGGAGAACTTCATGGCAGTCAATTGAGAAAATTGTGTTCAAACTCCACTTTAACAATGTTAAATAACGAAACACTGATAAGTTCACCGTGTGAAATGCAGAATATGATATATCCAGACACCTGACAGAAGGGACAAATAAAAAAAAAAGTCAAACATACCTCGATTTACATTTTTATAATCTTGATTTTTTCATTCGTTAAAAGAATTATCTTGTTCAGGTTTCAGTTTTTACTAGTTTTTACTACTTGAATCATTACAAAAAAAAACTTCTGTGCGAATAATGATGCATGTTGATGAGTTTGATACAGTTTGTAGAATTTTGATCAAAAATTTTTACAAATAATCGAATATTTCGAAAATGATCGAAGATAAAGTTAAGGTTAGTTCTGCAGAAATATAGCACAATATTTTATGCGTTGACATGAATAATAAAATACAGGGTGTTCCTTTGAAAAATCAAGATATGGAATTTTAAAATTACAATATGCAATAATTTCTTTGAGTCACTCTTGTATAAAATGAAGATAATCTATTTCAATTAATCAATAAAGCAATAAGGGGGGCAATAAGAAAACGAAAGGAAAAAAGTATTCATCCTTTCTGGCCGAAGGTGCATGCAATGATGTGAGAGACTATTTTCAAGAATTTTTACGGAATAAAAATATTGTGACCAAACTACTCACCAAAAAAACTCATTACTTAAATACATTATAGCAGAGTTTAGGACGCTCTTGAATCTTCAACAAACTCTTCCAATCTGAAAAAAACACCCAAGATTTTTTTATAGAAAACTGAAACACCCTGTTTATCTCAAAACAAATTGCTGAAGTAGATTCTTACTTTTCAAATACAATACTGTTCGAACAAAAATGAAATCTTCAACAGTGTACAAGCTACAGAGCACCGCGCCACTGGTGAATCACCCAGTGTAGAAGAATTATTTTCACAGTAATTGACTAGCACTAAAGCATACTTGAGAACGATTCAAATGAAACTGGTACTTATGATAATTAATACAAAATCAATAATGAAAAATGTATGACTGGGAAAAAATAATTACCCAAACACCCGTTAATACCGAATATTTCCATCCCTAATTACTGAATGTCATCTACGATTCATTCTTAAAATCAATAACCTTATAATTTGTTTGTTTGTTTTTTCTGTGGACCTACAGTTTATAGTGGACTCCGAACCACTCACCTAGACCGTGCAATGATAACTGCCACCTCTCAGGATTACAAGTTATCTGGCCTTCAGAGGTTATGGACCAACAACTATGGTTATGTGTCCAATCTCTGTGTATGTCTTCGTCAAATTCACTTTTTTGTTCAAGGACAACATCCATGAATTGAACCCGGATTCGAACCAGGCACCTCGGCTAAGCATATTCCTACATACTTGCTCACTAACCGTTGAGCTACCGAGGCGGTCGAATCTTATAATTTGATGATCAATTTCGTTCAAAATTTCGATCAGTTTGTTCCGAATTTCATTCACGGTAGCTGGATAATTTAGCTGGCTTTTTAATCTTCTATTGAGAATATCCCAGCCACGTTCGATAGGATTAAGGTGCAGGCTACTCCATTGGAGTGATTTCATGATCTTTAAGGTTCCTAAAGCTGCATTTGAAAGTGCCTAACAGTGGCAAACCGTTGTCTCAACGAGGAAATTCTAAGATAATGGTTATGAATTACAGTTGTTACTAGAGCTCGTCCTTGCCTTAATCTCCGTATAAGACTACCAGTCTCCCTGTACCTGCGGATCATTGTGGAAACAGTTGAATGGGATACCCCAATCTTTTGGTCTATTCATGTATTAGTCCAACCAGGGTCATCTAATTCCATTGCTTCAGCAAATTCTTCCGGGATCTAATTCCGTGATTTGCATTGAAGTAGAGAAGAAGAACACACGTTACTCGCATAATGATCGACAACAGTTGTTTTCAATATGTAGAGGTTTCTCGCAAAACCTCGATTTATTTCCATTTCATTTCACATTAGAGGAATATGTGTGCCAAAAAAACAAATTTTAATGACATGAATCCGGTTGTATCCGAAAAGTATCATGTCTCAATAATAAGTTGCCTGCCAAAAGAAAATTTGAAATATTGAAACTGTGCGTCAATTACTTGGCGTAGTGTGTATGCTTTGAATTAACAAAATAAAGAAGTTCACACATGTCATTACCGGAAGGCAATTTATAAGTGGGTATACCGTTGAATCTGGAAATTCTGAATGAACGTAGGCGGAATTCGATGTCAAGATATTAAAGAGATTTTCAATGGAATAGCCTTCGTTGTGCGACACCACAAGACCAATAATACCAGGCGACAATCCGTGTCTCTCGTCTCGTCAACTACATCAAAGCGACATCAGCTTGCGCTAGATTGCTCTCAATAATTACTATGCGGAATTATTAGCATATTAATTAAAGAAAATGTAATTAAAATTGAGTTGTGTCGAATAGAAATGTGATTATCATAACTGAGCCGGGACCAAGTTCGGCAATATCTGTCCAGTAGCTATTGGGAAAACGATCAAAAGTCAAACACAAATTGCCGCCAAAACATCTTTTGACGCTCCTCATTTAAATATACAAATTTAGCGGTTGTTTTTATCAATTCCGCATTCGTTTGCATCTTAATGGGAAAGTCGCACAGATTTTCCCATTTCTGTTCTGCGAATACAAATAAATAATTCATTGGATTTTAAAATTTAAGGGGGATACTGTGGCAGTTCTGATAATTCTGATGACTTTATTGAATACCAATTATGAATTCAAAAAGTCGTTTTTTATCGTAAATAAAAGGAAAGAGTTTTTGTGAACAACTCTCGACCCTGAAACAAATGTTTTTCTTCATTTATTTAACATCTGCGTCTTGGTCGCATTTAGTTCAAATTATTGAAAGCCATTACGGAAATTGACATCTTTCAGATGACTATACATATTCTCCCACCGAAATCTGTGATATGTAGAAATTCCTCCACGTTTTGGTAGATATTTAAACAACGTTCAAATCAAACCAGCGATGCGATGCAAGAGAATACACAGCGTAAAACTATTCATCGATATTTTAATGTAAAAGAACAGATAAATTTTACACAATGCTTTTTCCTGAAAAAAATACGAGTAGTTCAACTGAACACTTTTACTGATCTAACGATTAGTTCGTCGTATATAATTGTCTACTCAAAACAGGAAAACAATTTATATGAATTTCGAGGCAGTTTTTTTTCTTTCTTCTAAGGTTCATTAGCTGATGACAAAATATTGGATATTGTCTCATAACTGAAAAAACTTATTGAGTAAGTGAAAAACTGTACAGTGCTATTACTTCTTTCAAAACATTTCTCAGCCTTTTCTACAGTTATATTTCACTTTTATTACATTTAACAACAAACTACTTCATAGCAACCTGAATAATTGGTTTACTGATAAATGTCTCAACCTTCTAAGGTAGTTGAAGCCTGGATTTCCACAATTTATAATAAAACTTTTTCTAGCGTTGTTCAAACAATTTACATTGACAAATCATATGGCTATCTGGATATCACCGCAATTACACAGCCCACAAAAATTGTCGCATCAGCCTACTTTTACGACAATACAAAACAAAATATTTTTAGGTTGGTAATTCAAGAGTCGCTCGGTAACTTTCAGAAGTGTAAAATAAGAAGATATCATTCAAAAGAGATGCGTTTATGATGGAAAATATCAACAATTTTCGAGTTAATGAAAAATTAAAAAAATCTACCATCTTCAAACAATCGCGAAGAGACCAATCAACTAGCATCAAATGGTTACTAATCATTTTCAAAATCGAGTGTTTCCTCCCCGGGCCCCAATTACTGCCAGTATACGTCTCGGAAGCCCCTCAAACAAATTTTGGATGTACTCTTGAGTCACTGAGTTCCAAATTTCAGGAAGCAGATTTTCTAGTTGTTGGAGTGCTCTACAAGGCATCCTACGTTGCTGAATTTGCCACCCCATGTTGTCTCAAACATGTTCTATCGGATTCAAGTCGGGACTTCTGGCTGGCCATCTTAAAATATCAATTTCGGCATTTTGTAGAAATTTTGTAACTACTCTAGCTGCATGAGGCCGAGCATTATCATGCATATAAATGAAATTTTCGCCAATCAAAGGGCCAAAGGGTATAACATGGGGTTCAAGGATGTCTGCGACGTATCTGGCCGCTGTCATTCTTCCATTATTCACTAGGACTAACTCAGTTCGACCATGGAAAGAAATGCCTCCCCACACCATTACTGAGCCCCTCCAAAATTTTCGGTTTGCCGCATATTGCATTGCTGATACCGTTCCACAGGTCGTCTGTATACAGGCATGCGTCTATCATTTGATACTAGACAGAACCTGGACTCTTGGGAAAAGAGAACATTGGACCATTCTGGAATACCCAAATTTGCATGTTCCCTTGCATACTGAAGGCTTACAACTCGATGCTCTCTGGTGAGACGCGGCCCGGTAGAAGCCACCTTTGATATTGTCTTCTCTGAGCCTGTTCCTAACAGTGCAATGAAATATGCACATTTCTGGAAAGTGCAAGTTCATTTTGTAGAATTCTAGCAGTACACTGCGGAACTCTTAGTGCAGTTAAACGAAGCCAACGATCATCAACTGGTGTTGTTATCCGATTTCTTCCCTGTCCGGCCCTTCTTCCATATTCCCCTGTTTCGTGGTACCGATTAATTGCTCTTGAAATAGTGCTTTAGTTAACATTCAACAACGGTGGCTTCGCCCCTCCTCTAGAAGTGTTACAATTCTTACCACTTGATGATTACTCAAATAGCGTCCAACACGTTCAGCAGCCATTACAATAAATTCAAAGATTCGAAAATCAACAAGAAACACAGAAAACTTGCATTAATTCAGCGTGAAAACTGAAGAGAAATTGAATGTATACTGATAGTCAAATAAACTCATTCTGGTTTCAGACGTGTTTGAGATCATATGGAAACAAATGTTACTACATAGATAAAAATTTTTTCCCTCATATGCCCAAAAACAAATGTTGACAGAGAAACTGCGATCGAGCTGCTTAATCGATTGTGGAATTCAGAATACCAGGTGATACGACCATTTTTGTGTTGTGTGTATTTAAAAGTTCATATACTCCACCAAAATTTTGAAACCAATGCCTATGCACATACTAAATTCAATATTCTTCAGACTAGCCGTATAAAAGGGAAACATACTTAATGTCGTTTTATAGGGACAACAAGTTTGACCTTGAGATATAAAAAATTTGTTTAAATATAACTATAGTTCAAAGTGAAATATTTTGGAAATTTTTAAATCCAAATACTCATCATTCTCAAAAATTACTACTTGCGACATTATCGTTATATGTGTAGAAACATTGAAGAATTTTTATTCAAAGAACAACATTCAACCTTCCTTAGAATGTTAAATATCCTTTCTTTAAGGAGCTGGTTTTCCGATCTACTCTTCATAATCACCGTTAACCAGGCCCACACAGAAGTCGGATGTCATAAATAGAAGCAATAGACCTGTACAAACCTGAACTTCAATGAGATTATATACTATGTCCTTTGTACGTAGTTATAGAATAGTAGTTATAATTACAAATTAAGTAGTGGAGAGGTATTAATGTCTAGCTGGATATTAAGGGTGATTTCATTTGGGTTTTCACAAAGTTTGTCAATTTCCAAACATTCCAACAGTTTCATGCTCATTCCTTTGTCACAATTATGAAGAATTTTGATATTATCTAATGTTATTGAATGTTTTGTGGTTTTTATATGTTCACATATTGGAGAATTATCGTCAGAATATAAATGTTCTTTAAATCTGGTTTCGAAATTCCTACCTATCTGCCTAACATAAGATACCGAACACTCATTGCAAACAATTTTGTAAATTCCTGATTTTTGAATCTGTCTGTTTTTGTTTAGCATTGATAAATAATTCTTTCAAGTTCAGACCACTTGAGAAACAGGTGGTTATTTTGAATTAGGCAAAATAGTTGCTCAATTCATTGAGAGAGGGCCATCGTAGTTGAAACTAGCGTATTTTTTCAAGAAAGTATTTTTAAGAAATATAATAGTTATTTGATTTTTTTTACGTTCGATAATTTCGTCCATAAAACCAGAAGAATTTTGTTGTTTAAGGCAATTTTTCTGATAGAATTTTTTCATTTTTGATTCTTCGGTGACAGTGGAATGGAAAAAGCCCTATAAATCATTGAATTATAAACTGCTAATTATTGATTTGAATGATTGAATGATTCCATGGAAATAGTTGAGTTTGTGGAGGTTTATTTTCTGTAGATGTTATAAATGAAATTATATGTAGATTTTGTTATTGTCAGGTCTAAAAATTTATTGAATTATTAATCTCTATTATTGCTGTTGACTTAATATTGTAAACATTAAGTTTACAGTTAAAGCAAAACGAAATGAGACA
The DNA here is from genome assembly GCA_013387265.2 of Cryptolaemus montrouzieri. Taxonomy (NCBI): domain Eukaryota; kingdom Metazoa; phylum Arthropoda; class Insecta; order Coleoptera; family Coccinellidae; genus Cryptolaemus; species Cryptolaemus montrouzieri. Next base: position 100,641,573 of record JABFTP020000001.1, on the reverse strand, counting down.
CTTTTGTCACTTTTCCACAATTTATTCAATAATCACAACCGGTTTCGACCCTACGATCATATGAAGTGAATAACAATATAATACATGAGTAGGCAAGTACAAGTACAGAATAAAATTTATCCTAAAAATTGAGTAGTGAGAATCCATTATGCTCTAGTTGGCTGTTGAATGTAATAAATTGTGGGTTTTTACATATTTTGATAATCTCCAAACTCTCCAACAATTTCATCTCTCTCCCTTTGTTACATTTGTGAAGGATTTTAAGATTGTTCAATGATACCGAGTGGTTAGTTGATTTTATGTGTTCAAATATTGGCGAATTTTTATCTGAGGAAATATGTTCCTTGAATGGAGCTTCAAAACTTCTCCGTGTTTGTCCGATATAGGCTACCTGACATTCATTGTATTTGATTTGATAAATTCCTGATTGCTTGAATTTATCGTTCTCTTGTTTGGCATTGAATAATAATATACTTAAGTTGGGGCCGCTTGAGAATGAAGTAGCTATGTTCAATTTGGAAAAGTATTTACTGATTTTGTTAGAGAGTTTGCCGGTGTATCTGAGACTGGTTTATCTTTTTTTCCGGGGTTTCTACGATGCTATATAGTAATTGAGAGGTAATACGTTGTTCTTTGCGTTTAATGATTGTATGCATTTAGAAAATGTTGTGGTATGTTGTTATTTGAGGCAATTTTTCTAATGAAATTAAATTCAGTTTGAAAATTTTCTGTCGAAAGGGGAAGGCTTAAATGACTGAATGAGTGCATTGGAATCGATGCGTCTATGAATGTTTCCTTACTGTAAATTTTATAAGTGAATTGGTTATTTGAATTTGAAACGGTTAAGTCGAGGAAATTAATTGAGTTATTATTTTCTAGTTCAGAAGTGAAGCTGATGCGACAATGTATTTTATTCAGGAAATTTAAAAACTGCAGTTTGTCTGTTTGAACCACGAAAACCAACTAAAATGTCATCTACATATGTGTACCAGAAAGTAATGTGTTTTTTAGCGAAATCTGTGTTTAATATAGAGTTTTTCTCTAAATTATTCATGAAAATGTCAGCTAGTTGAGGGCTTAGAGGTGAACCCATTGGAAGACCTGAATTTTGTTCGAAGAATTTAGATTGAAATTGAAAGTAACTTTGAGATAGGTATATTTGAAGAAGATTGCTAAATTCATTAGTAATATATGGCGGTGTGTTAGACTCGGATAAAATATCTGTTACAAGGGGAAGACACTCATTCGTTGGAATATTCGGGTACATATTTTTTACATCTGAAGAGACTAACTTAATATCTTGAAAGATTGTGAGATTTGAAAGTTTATGTATGAGATCTACAGAATTAGAGGTAGTGTATTGTGCTTGAAAATTCGAGAGCTCTAGAAATTTTTTATTTAAGAATTTCGCTAGTTTACTTGATGGTGTGTTTATATTTATATGATACTACAGGTCTTGCAGATTTTTCTCCCTTATGTAGTTTAATCAATCCGTACATTTTTGGAGCTTAAACATTCATTGGAATCAGTTTCCTTTTCTTCCATTCTGTGTGTGCTAGATGTTCTGACAAACTTAGCTCTTCTTTTATTTCTTTTGTGAACAGTTTGGTTGGACCTTTTGGTATTTCGGTGAAATCCATTGTTTTCAGTACATCCTGCATCTTTAGTCATTATGAGATCTTCGGCTTGGATTTTGCTTGATATGGACTTTATTATTTTCAACTAATTTTGATTGTTAGTTTTTATGTCAGATTTTCTGATAATTTCTGTGAGTTTGTGTTTATGGAGGCTTGGGTTGGTGATGATATCTTTATGTTTTTGGATGGCCAGCTCTGCTTGCAGTCCGGTTATTTCCTTGTCTGTTTTGAATTTTCCGTTTTCTGGGGTGAATTTTGGTCCTTTGTTCAGCAGATTCGTTTAAACTTGGTTCGATAGATTTATGAATCTAGGATAAAAAGTGATATCTAATCGTTCGATAACATCTGTTTAGATCATAGATCATTATATTGTTATTCACTTGAAAATGACTGTAAGGTCGAAACCGGTCGTGATTATTGAATAAATTGTGGAAAAGTAACAAAAGTGTCTCATTTCGTTTTACTTTAAAATTAATTTTCGTAAAATAAATAAATCATCAATACTATCAAGTTTACAGTTATTATTCAGTTCTAAAAAAACAGTTTAGAAAATCAGGAGTTTACAAAATTGTTTGCAATGAATTACGGCAACTTATTTATGTTGGGCAGATTGAGAAATTTCGAAACCAGAATTAAAGAACACTTATTCTCTGATATCCTCTGATAACAATTCTCCAATATGTGAACATATTAAATCCACAAAACATTCAGTAACATTAGATAATACTAAAATTCTTCATAATTGTGACAAAGGAAAGAAAATGAATCTGTTGGAATGGTTGGAAATCAATAAAATTTGTAAAACCCAAGTGAAATCACCTTTAATAGCCAGCTAGACATAATTACCTCTCCACTACTCAATTGTAATTAAGCTTGTAATATAATTTAATTGAGGAGGTCGTTACTTGATTTAAATCGATATACATATTTTCAATGAAATATAATATTTAGATTTTCACAATATTATGTAGTGAATATAGTTCTAAATACTGTTTTATTTCATTGAAAAAACTTGTAATATAAGTAAGCTCTTTTTCTGCAGTTGACCACATGCAAATGACTTGACGATCGAAACCTACTATGCGTCATAATTTCTCTTTAATAATTGGAAATGACGTCCATTATAATTCTTTAAAGATTATATTCTATCACAGAGCTCACATTAGAATTCATTTGAATCTTCTACTACATTTTTAGTCTTTTTTTACTCAAAATTCGAAATAATGAGTTAGTCGAACTGAAAAAATGACCGAAACATTTGCTAGGACAGAAAAATGTTATGACAAACTCAATCAGTCGCCCGTTCTACGAATTATATTGATGAATTGGAAGTGTGAGTTTTTCGAAAATTTTGAATAATTTCTTTCTCACGTAAAATACCGTATCTTAAATGAAATTTTTAGCATTAACTAAGAGTTGTTGAAAAAAACGAAATTTGGGGTTGCCTTCTAAAGGGTTCAAGTGAAGGTGAAATCAGACGTTTTTCATGGAACACCCGATTTAGCCAATCGGAACTTATCGCCAAATGATTAACGAATATTCGAATAAATTAGAAAAACGAGAATCACTAAGACTGTTCTGAAATTTTAAATATTGTTGCAATTTTCATTGCCTTTATGTTCCCTTTTAATGATCCTGATATGTAATTATTCTCGAGCAAGGCTTGATAAATCAATTGCTTCTAATGTACACAGGATGAGCTAAACGTGATATTTATACGAAATAACTCAATTACTCTGACATATTGAATAGTTTTCAAGTAAGTCTCTCGTGTGAAATTACGAACTCATTAAAACCATTATTAGTTCTAATGAAACATTTATTATTTATAAAGTTTATCTACCAATCACCTACATAGTTAATTGAATAAAATCATTAAAACTCACACACCGTTCTTATTAAGTCAAATTTCCGTAAATTTTTCTAAATAATTGGACAAAAATGCATTACGTTGGAAAAGGATGAAATTGTTCATTAAATTTACTTTTCACATTCTTTTATCTCAGCGAATCAATCTAAAATAGGTGTGAAAGAAGGGAGCGAAACGAGTATGTTTCAAAGTATCCGACTTCCGTCAAAATTAATCGATAATGAACCAATTAGGTGCGTGTATTTTAATTAAGAATGGCTGTAGTTATTTTGTACTTAGCAAAATTTTTTCACAGTCAAAGTGAGAGATCGTTCCATAAATAAATTTATAGATTTTGAGGGTTGATCTTTTATTTTAGGAAAAAATTTGATTATGGTGTGTTCTGTGAAAATCACCCCAACTATAGCACCTAAAATTGTTGATCAATTTCAATGAGACAAAAACGAAATAGCAACTTGAATGATATTCTAACGGTCTGAAATATTTTCATTGCTCTGTCAGTTCAGAAAATACTGGAGGTTTACCTTCACTTGGTTTTTTTAAAAACTAATCCTTATTTTCAATTTTTTTCGATTACTTATTTACTTTTGGTACCTTCTGTACTGTAGAATGGGCGACTGTTAAAATTTGTGGAGAAATTTTTCCATCTTCGAAGGTGTTTTAGTCATTATTTCTGTTCGGATAACTAACGTTATTTCGTATTTTGGGTAAAACAATTTTAAAACGTACCAACAGATTGTAAGATATCTGTGGCGAAATTCCATTTAAAATCATAGAACAATTTTCATAAAACTATGATGGATGTCATTGGCAATTAGTAACAAGAAATTATGACAGATAAGATACCTACTCGCTAATTCATATTATTGTTTCGTTTTGAGTCTTTTCCACAGAGAAATGATGAGTATGAAGACCAAAATCAAGTGAATATAGACTTGATGCAAGTTTATTTTCAATGTTACAAAAATAATGCTCGAACATTTCGACTCTATCGGGAACGATCGTGATGACTAAGGGAACATAACGGCAATGAATACTGCAATAAATGATTAAAATTTCAGATCAGTCTTAGTGATACTCATTTTCCAATTCATTCTAATATTCGTTAGCTATTTGGTGAAAAGAAGAAATTGATCTTCACTTGGACTTTTTCAATGCCAACCCCATATTTTCATTTTTTCTAATTACTTTTTCAATTTTGAATACCTTTTGCTGAAAATGTTTCACCTAAAACCCTGTATTTTTCTAGAAGAAAGAAATTATCGAAACATTTAGGAAGAAAACTCACATTTCCAATTCAACGATGTAATTCGTAGAATAGGCGAAATTTTGAGTTTGTAATAAAAGTTTCTTGTTCTAGAAAGTCTTTTGGTTATTAATTCAATTTATATTAACTCACATTATTCCGTACTTTGAGTGAAAAACGGCCTAAATATAGAATATAGAATTTTAATGGATGTCATTTACAATTATTAACGAGGTTGGTTCATCCAGCTATGACCAAGAACAATTCTACAAATTACTCATTAATTATATGAAGACTGAATATCTTCCATTCAACTTTTTTGAAAATGGTAAGTTAGTGAAAATATTTTCAAATATTTGAATCCTAGGGCAAATTTACCTGGTACCAGATGACTTCTCTAGTAACAAACACATTCCAAAAACAACAAAATATGTTGCGAGTGTTCTTAGAGAATGTAACACAGAATTTTCTTTCACAAATGATGGCATTCTATAGATAGTAAATGGAAGCTTATTTTATCTAAAATTTTGTTCCATCTCATAGTTAACATACCGGTAGCTCAATAACTGAATTATTCCTCCAAGTTTTGCTATCTAGAAATATAGAAAATTCAGTACAAAGAATAAAAAACGAATAACAATTTTATTTTCATCATTAGATTCAAACGCTCAGTTCCTGAAATTGATCCCAAAATAACCACGTTGTGCACACATTCCTAACTCAGAAGCATGGGATTTTATCAAAATACTTAATTCTGACATGAACAATATTATTGAAAATAATTCATCTGACATGGATGAAGGTGTGGAAGAGTTTATCATGAATTAGCCAGCTAGGAAAATTTATGTTTCAGCCACAATATCCAAAAATTCTGAAAATCTACGTAACGATTTGAAAAAAATTTACAATAGTGTCCGTTTGAAAATGACGATGCCAAAACTTGAATTTTGTTCTCACACCGAATATATGTGTCCCATTTTTCGAATCAAAAACAGCAAACTATCAACTATCTAATAAAGTGGGAATGTAGTTCAGCTTATTCCTATTCTTCTTGACTGAACTTTCAATGTGAGTATTTCTTTTAGTTTCACAGAAGTTACATTCAGTTGTTTTCATTTTCACTGAAGTTTATTTCAGTTGTTTTATATAAAATCTAGTTAGGTTGTTTTTCTGATTTATGGCTGTGTTTTATTTGAAAACATACATTTCACATTCACTCTTTTTCATATTTTTTAATGGTGTTTCCTTCAATAAATTTATGAATGAATTCTTTTCAAATTCTTACGTTCAATTTCCTTCAAATATTTCCTGATGAAATATTCAGTATTATGTGAACCTTTATTCTCGTCGAGAAGCAGATGGGTACCTAATCTGCAATTGACATTCATTGTTATTCTATGAAGATTGCTCTGTGGTTTTCAAAGGTACTTCACTTCACGAGAATGCTCTGTTGCGTTTTGAGTTTTTTTAGACATAATACTAAATAATGTCAGTTATCCGAAATGAAATAATAACCAAAATACTTTTTAGATTAGAATTTTATGAAAACTCAAACAGTCACCAATTTTACGAATTCCATCGATGAGTACTGTTCACCAATTTGTTGATAATTTCATTTTTCTCGAAAAATACAGCGTTCTTATCGATAATTTCTTCACAAGAGGTACTCAAAATAGATTAAGTATTTGAAAAAAAAATTAAACTATGAGGTTATTCTTTAAAAAGTCCAAGTTCCGGTATTTCCGGAAGTGACAGACTAATGAAAATGTTTCATACTCTTGGAACATCATTCAAGATTCAATTCGGTTTCTGTTTCATTGAAATAGATCAACAACTGTAGAAGCTTAGCTTTAGGCTTTTACTCCATCCTTTTTCTGTAATAGGTCAATGACTTTCTCAGTTGAAATAATCCAATTTTATTTTTATTTTTGGTATATATATATATATATATATATATATATATATATATTGTTTTGAAAAGAGAGAATTTACAAAAATTCGAATAATTGTATTTACCATAAATACTTATATCTATAATTTTGGTGTGTGTCACAAACAACACGAGTGTGAGCTCAGGAACAACTATAACAGGGGAATTATACTATCTTGCATATGATTCAATAAACCAGTGAAAAAACCTGAGGAAAAAACTCGTTTCCCTGTCGCTTTTGCACTAGCAATAGCTTGTCTGTTTATGTTGTGTTGTGTCGTGTGTACATAAAGAGTACTAAAGATTTTTCTGCTTATCCGCTTCATTCTCTCTTGCACTCCATGATTTTCAGACGAAGACAAGGGTGACAAGGGTGAAAGGAAGGGGTTTTGAGACAGGAATCTGTAACAATGGAAAAAGAAAACCAGCAGAAAAAATTTTCAACAATCATACCTCTTATAGGTCTTAACAAATCTAAGAAAAAATTTAACATAGCAAGCAAGGCCATAAAAAGGACTAAGGAGATAATCAAAACATAACCTGCGATATTTCTTCTTTCGCGGAGATGTTCTTCCGTCGCACTGTGAGTCTCCTGAAACATAATCACTTCCTTGTTCTTGCTTGCAAATTTTGAAGTATAATCGCAAAAACCCTTCAATATTCCAACTCAACAGAACAATTCCCTCTCTGATTGACCGAGAGAGTTTCTTCAAAGTGATGCCGATTATGATCTATAGATGTTCTAGAATCATTATGGACCCAAGAATTTGGGTTGACATTGCCCATATATTATCTCTTCGTGGTTCTTGTTAGCTCTTCTTCTGAGGCCCAAAGTATATCTGCTTCATCAGTTAATCATAATAACCATCTTCTGGAAGATCGGACCTGGTTATTAGACCTTCCTGATCGGAAAGAGAGAATATTGCGTTGTGTATGATAATTGAAGATATTTCAGAGTAAAAAGTTATTGTGTTTTAAAATTGGCAAGATCTTATGAGGCCTTAGTAATGAATTTACAATAACCTTAGCTGCGACCAAGGGTCATCAGCGTGAAAAGAAAACTACATCTTATGTAGGATTATTCTATTGTCTTACTACCAATTGAAGACCTAGTTAGAATGAAGAATGAAGCATGGACACAATAATTCTGATTTTATTTTTCTATACTCTTTCACCGAATGTTGTTGCCTCTGTTGAATTGTTGTTGTTGAATTACATAAAGGAATACCTATGGTTCTCCCGTTCATACTCATTTCCTGAAGTGTTCTTATGAAAAGTAGAAATGAGATTCAAACATCCACAAATTTGTAAATAAAGTTATGAACCTTCATATACAATAGTCTGTGGTCTTTTAATTTTGACGAGGTCCGGAAAAATCTTTCCTTTCGCATCATCATCTTTCTTTTGCCTTTTTTCTACTTTTTTCTTTTTATTGTAAAATTTTCAGTAGTTTCACTTTTGCCTTCTTATGGTGTTGGGTCGCCAGCCTCTTCCATATACAATTCAATGATGTTAACTATATATCAGTCTAGGTACAAATGTTTCTTGTAACTGTTATTTCCTAGATCCTTTACAAGCATCACTAAAATCTTCACACAATTTTCATTTGATGCTTTACTTTTTCTCTACTTCTAGTCTCTGTTTCTTGTATTTCATATAATTTTTGTGAGTTTTGTCTGAAGTATTTCATTTATAGAACTTTTTTCTTTGCTATTTCATCCTTAATTTCCTTATTCCAACAAAAGGTTTCAATTTCTAGAACTATGTCTCACTTATGTTCCACACATCTCTGCCACTGTGCTCAATACTGTTCCTTTGAATTTCAGTCATATACCTTCCACTTCTTTGTCTTCTCATTCTTTACCTATCTCTCCATATTCATATGTTCATATTCTACTATTCTGAGTACTAGGAAAAATGTCTAGACTGAGTATATAAAAATCTGTGTAAACATGCGCTCATAATTGAATTTTCCTTTCTTCAATGTTTTATTAAGGTAGTTTTGTGAAACTTTATAATATACTCTAAGAAGAAAATGCAAGGCATGTTTTATGCCTTTCATAAATCTTAGATTGAAAGTTATGGTTGTACAAAATAAAATTTTGTATGCAACTTTTTGAGATTTGAGTATCGTGATTTCCACTATCAGACACCTATAAAATAGAAACTTTCATCTTCAATACAATTGGGAATACATTCTATTCATTCAACAGCCTTGATAAAATTTCTTGAGAAGCAGTAACGATGTGTTATGAATAGAAGGAACACTAATTACTTTTTGTGCAATTCTGAGTATTCAAAAGTCAACCAACGTCGGATGTCTATGAAAATAATAGTTCCAAAACTAAATTTTGATGGTGAGATTCGTAGGTAAATTTCAAGTCCTCTACTCTGTCTCTCTCCATCGGAAATTTATATATGTAAATTTCCTGTTATTATTCAATAGTTTCTTCGCTTAGTTTTAGGTTGTACTATTAAATGGTCTTACGTAATAGTTTTCGTCTACAAACAGTATTGTTAATATCAGCTGTGTTATTTGTGTTACGAAATATCGTCTTCAAGAGTTATTGCGATTAGAAAATTCTAGAATATTCATAGAACACTCTGTATATCGAAAACGAATAGCGTTACTTTGTATTCAAGAACTCCCTAAGTATACTCTAACTACAGTACGATCACTCGTGAATCACGCTGTGTTATAAGTTTTTTTTGTTGAAGTTGTAATGAAATTTATATTGGTAGAACTTTTAGAAATTTCATGATTAAGTTATCAAAGCATTAAGGTAGTTTTGAGCAACGAAAATCAGATACTCACTATGGAAAAAACCTCATCAATAATTTTGATATTTTACATGAAGAAAATAATTGAACCTGGGAAGCATTGGAAATTAATCAACACAAAAAATCCAGAAACTTACTCAATAATCAATTAGACCTAAGGTCGTGACCGTAGGTAAATCTTTTCAGTTTTTGAACGAACCCTGTTAGAATTTTTCTCTTATTGAACTTGCTTTGACCAAGGAAATATATAACCTGCCTTTCGATTGTGTTACTTAATAGATGAAGGCATAGTGTGTTAAAACGCGACATAAATTTGTGAATGTAGTAGGAATTTGAACAGCATTATTTTATTCAATTAAAAATATTATATTGAATGTTGACATTTTTTATTCGGAAAAATTCATTGGTCTATTATATTATCTGCATAGATCATGGAAAAGTTGACACTTGAGTCAGCTCTCACTTCTTGGTGATACTTCAGAATCTAATTTTCTTAATCAAATAAGTGATGCACATGTTCGTATTAAAAAAATTTATGAATCAACATAAAAGTCATTGAAAAAATATATAAGGAAATACTACGTAAACTTGCATGAAGAACATTGATGCCAGCTGAACTTATTTCCTATGCATCGTTCAAGACAGATGAAAGCCGCAAAAGGCTCGTGGGGACTAATACGAGCATTTCCGTTCGGAAAAATCATGAATATGTTTCATTTTTATTGGCCATTTATATCTAAAGCGTACCATGATGAAGTAGCAGCGACCCAAAGGGGCAAAGGCAGTTATATTCTAGGGTTGCGTGATAGAAATATATTGTGGGGTGGGTTTCGCCCTCTCGTGGATGCTGTTGTAAATATTTGCATTTTAATAGTTTCACTTGGTGGTTCTGAGGCTTTTCACTTCGCTTTGTTTATTTGATAAAGTGCACGGCACGGAAATATTATGATGTGATTACCGCAGGCACTCTCTCATTTGCATCTTGACAAGAATATAAATTGCCCAATTGGAATTCATTCAAATGATTTTTAAATGGTTAAACGGGAAATGGGGTGAAATACAATTGCATTTAGAGGGCTTTTAGACGATTTTAAATATGCTCAAAGTTCTGCCGTGCTGAGTTACCAGACTGAACTGTATTTAATAATATGAAGTTAACATTCATAAATTATGATCGATTCTAGCCATATCAGAATTCACAATAATCAAGTCAAGAAAATCAGAAAAACATATTAACTATGTTCAGACGTGGTTGTATATTCAATATAGATGTTAAATGTTGACTTTCACAAGACTCTCATTGCAAGGTAATTTGGTTTAAATCGAGGATCTAACCATGTTGAAATAACGGCCGAGTTTCAAATTTCGATCGCTCGACAACTTAAAAATACTACAGAAAGCAGAGTTTCGATTGAATTCATCAGAAAAATTGAAATTTGTTGAAAAAGTTTCACGGCGTAGGAATCCGTTGGCAAAATAGAAATTTCGAAATATAACGCATTTCTTGAATTGAATCATATTTACAGTCTCGCAAAGCAGATTTTCACCGCTGAAAGTTATTAAATCTCATGTAGAATGAAATCAATAATTTTAGTTAGTATCCATCGATGCATCTATTCAGTAACTTTGTCCTTAATTGTTATTTGTATTAGAGTGAATTCGTCTTTTGTGAACGATGTCCATCATATACCAACTGACCAAATAAAGTCCACCAACTCTTGTATTTTCCAAACTGATGAACAAACCATCCCCAATATCCATCGACTGACTGTTTATGTTGTGATTGGTATTGAAAAATTCAGAATTTCGTTGGAAATACCGACAATAACTCACAATTACAAATTAAAATTTCAATTCTCGTAACGTTTCGACTTTTAGAGAAACTTAAGGTCTAGTCTATTGTCCTCGATTGAAATAAAATGGTCAGCATCACCATACAGGACAATTATTGGTTCAATAACTGTATCACGGTATTGTTGCATACTGTAGAACAACGAAATATGTAAGCCGAGATAAGCCTCGAATACACTAAGAGCCTTCAACAAAGCCAGTCACTGGCTCTTGGAATTAATCCACAAATCACTACACTCGTTCTTTCGGAATCTTCACACAAAATTTTGACTCATCTATAAAAACGCAAGATTCTCATTCAGTTATGCTTCAGTTCCGATGTTCTTCGGTCAGCTATCGTTAAACCACACTGTCGATGCCTTTTTTTGACTATAGGATTAGATATGAAGTACCAATTTTTAGGAGGTCTAATACTTCTTCGTGGCCAGTCGCCGTCAATATATGTTGATGGTGCATTTGTTAGATCATACTGCAGTCTTTACTCATCATAGTCTGGGGACAATTCACAGCAATAGAACATCAGGGTGTTCACCCTTCAAAAAATTTGATATAGTTCCCAAAACAAAATAACGCCATCTCGACAAATATCGAACAGCTTAAATCAGACTTAGGCCCAGTTAAATGAAGCTACTTGACAAATTATCTATCCTATGTTGAGCTCATATTTGGGATACATAAAATACTCAACAAGAAGGAAACAATAAATCAACAATATGTCAAACCAATGTTCACTCAGTATTTGGGTTGCATAAAACAAATTGTTAACTTTTTGTTGAGCTCATGTCAACCGTTTGTCGACTAATTAGTAAAACCTTTGATCAATTCTTGTTGAATACATATTTAAATACATAATAGTATTTTCAAAGCTACTCATTACATTTTATTCATATTTATTCACTTTTGTTTGGTTTCCACGTTTATTTGTTACTACATAAATACCTTACCGCCGCCTTATCATATCTGGTTTAGGGATAGGCTTAAGCATTTAAGGTGTAATTTCATGCCAAACTTCTATAGAAATTTCAAGATATGAAAAACTTTTCGAACAGGAGGAATATAAGTTAGCTCAAGAAATGGTACTGAAGTAGACAAAAATGTTTGAAAGGCTGACTTTGTCGTCAAATGCTTATCACATCAACATTACTTTTAAAAAGTTAGCAGAATCACCAAAGTCACTTTGAAAATGCCGAAATTTGGGACTGAAACGACATCTGCTGCCAATTTTGCAAGCAGGTATCTTTCTTTTTATTAAAAAAATCAAGAGTTGAAGTAGATAAATTACATTACAGCAACATATTTTCTTGTTCCTTTTTCAAATTTGCATAAAGCATGCACAGATAATTGAAAGTCCTAGAACTATCTCTCAAGATTTGTTTTATCAATCATTGGACAAGATGTACCTTCGCATTAAATAATATTCTTGTATCTAATGGTAATTGGAGGAATACACATAGATAATCACTAACAATTGAGCGAAAAGAAAAACAGTGGAAGAGGAATCATAAAAAACTAACCAACGTCCCAATAAGAAGTGGCAAGTTTCTACAATATCAAAAAAATGAGCAGTAATGAATACGATAACCGATGAAAACAATTACTGGTGCATAATATTCTCTCTCAGAGTGAAATTTGCGGACCTTCCGACACAACTTATTCTCGTCTGAATTTAAAACATATTTTCAGGACAGAAAACAACAAACAACTTTACTATCCCTACTGTCCCTAATTTCTAATTTCTGTTGAATTTAGAATTTGAGGTTTTGAAACGACATATGAATGACAGTAACTTTCTATAACGAAATATCAGTACCAACCTGAAGTTGGTGAACGAAAAGTCATTGAAGTTCTATGCCAACTCCTCGATAAATTCATGTCAGTTAACAAGAAGTGAACACAACTTTATACAACTCAAGGGTGCTCTCTAGCTCTTACACTCTTGAAGATTTTATTTTTGTTCCAACGGTATTGTATTTAGAAAGTAAAAATCTATTTCTGCAATTTATTTTGAAGTAAACAGGGTGTCCCAATTTTCTATAAAAAAATCTTGCGAGGATCTTTCAGATCGGAAGAACACTTTTTTATTGAAGATTCAAGAGCGCCCTAAACTTTGCTATAATGTCTTCAAGTAATAAGTTTTTTTGGATAGTAGTTTGGTCATAATATTTATTTTTCCGTAAAAATTCCTGAAAATAGACTCTCACATCATCGCATGCTTCTTCGGCCAGAGAGGATGAATATTTTTCCTTTCGTTTTCTTATTGCCCAAGGATAGCTTCATTGATCAATTGAAATAGATTATCTTCATTTTATACAACAGTGACTGAATTATTGAATAACTTTAAAAATATCATATCTTGATTTTTCAAATGGAACATCCTGTATCTTATTATTCATGTCAACGCATAAAATATTGTGCAATATTTTTGCAGGAGTAACCTCATCTTTATCTTCGACCATTTTCTAAATAAAAAGAAATAAACTTATATCTGTTAACTGAGAAATCTCTCTTCGGCTTTTGTATGGGTCCTCTGTCACTGTCAACAAAACTGAAAACTGGTTGTCTTCAGCTCCAGCAGTTTTTGGTTTTTCATGTATTTTGTAAGCGATATTACCCGTTTCGATAAATCTAATTAGAAGTTTCTCAAAGCATCTTGCATCAGGATGCCTCTTATCAGGAAACCTTTGTGCATAAACTCTACTTGCCAACAAAGAATTTCTATCACACTCACCCAGAATAAAAATTATACCAACCATTTCTTCTTTGGATAACTTCATGGCAGTCAATTGAGAAAATTGGATTCAACACTGAAGTTCAGTATGTAAAATGCAGAATATGATATGCCCGGTTTGACATATTTTACTATTTGAATCATTATAAAAAAAAAAAAACTTCTGTGTGAATAACGATGCATGTTGATAAGTTTGATACGGTTTGTAGAATTTTTAAAAGAATAAAAAATTTCAGATCGAAGATAAAGATAAAGTTACTGCTGCAAAAATATAGCACAATAATTTATGCGTTGACATGAATAATAAAATACAGGCTGTTCCATTTGAAAAAATCAAGATATGATATTCTTAAAATTACAATATTCAATAATTTTTTGAGTCACTCCAGGATTAAATGAGTATAATCTATTTCAATTCATCAATAAAGTTATCCTTTGGCAATAAGAAAACGAAAGGAGAATAGTATTCATCCTCTCTGGCCGAAGGAGCATGCGATGATGTGAGAGCCTATTTTGTGACGAAACTACTCACCAAAAAAACTTATTACTTAAAGACATTATAGCAGAACTAAGGCTGCTCCTGAATCTTGAACAAAAAAGTGGACTTCCAATCTGAAAAACCACCCAAGATTTTTTTATAGAAAATTGGGACACCCTGTTTACTGCAACATACCGTTCGAACAAAAATGAAATCTTCAAGAGTATACGAGCTACAGAGCACCGCGCCACTGGTGAATCACCCAGTATATTATATAATATAATGTACATTAGAGAGACTGGATACATAACCGACAGATTAAGTCCATAACCTCCGCAGGCCAGATAACTTGTAATCCTCATTTTCATTATTTGTTTTTGTTGAAAAAAATAATGAAAAAGATAAAATCAGAAATAAACAACATGTGCTCGCTTTTAATTGTTTTACGATTTCCATGAATAAAAGTACTATATATCCATTATTATGGAATATAAGATAAGAATACAACAGTATTTAGTTGTTCATCCATCCTTCTTCGTCATATTGATTCAAAATATCAGAAATATTTGAATGATTTGATATAAATTCAGAGAAACAAATAACGTACATATTTCCTTCATTTCGGATTATACAAAGGACAAAACGAATCCATACCAAACGAAAATACTCTGTCATGTAAGGGAATAATATTTTCTGGGTATATTGGAATGCTTCCTTCGTCCTATGTATCAAACGATAGTCACATATCTTGAACAATGTTATTATTGCTCAATAAAAGTTCCTCTAGATCTAATGATATGTGGCAATATGATGTTACAGATTTTTCGATGTACTGAAATGCATGAGATCAAAAGATTTCGTACATATGAACAGTTTTTCTATTGAATATCAGGGGTGGATCCGGGGACCAACATTTTGGTGGGTAGTAGCGACCGTAAGATATAGGTCTTAGTAGAAAAAAAAAGGTATGTTTCCCTACACACAAAGCACTTTCATTGAATAAACTCATGATTGTGAATCCTAGTTTTTGCATTTTGCTCGATAATTTGTTCACATCAGTGAAACATTGAGATTATTGATTAGCATTTCTCTACCCATAATTGACCTGATACATTATCTTAATGTTGTCAGGGCAGGGATGGATTCTGGCTTGTCTGTCGAGGATGAACTAAATCAATATTTTGTTGACAGTATCGAAGATATTGCTGGCACAACAGCTGTTCCGAGGGATTTTCATGAAAAGGATTTTGTTGAAACTAAGTGTGGCCTATCTACTTTCAGAAAGATATCCCTTAATGGACTCCATAGCATTGTTAAGGGGTTAAGAAATTCTAAATCAGGGGAAGACGTCATTGATGCATTTCTGGTAAAGAGTTTGTTTGAGGTGGTTGGATACTCCCTGCTTGATATTGTTAATACTTCACTTGAAACTGGTACTTTGCCTTCTGACTGGAAGTGCAGTACTGTTGTCCCCATTCCAAAGGTGTCTAATCTAACGGTACCTGATGATTTGAGGCCAATTAATTTGCTTCCCATAGTCGACAAAATTGTTGAAATTGTGGTTCGTGAGCAGATTAGTAATTTTCTTGAAGAAAATGGGTTGATATACGTCAATCAGTCTGGATTTAGAGGTGGCCACTCATGTGAGTCAGCGTGCCAACTGGTGTTCAGTCAATGGAAAAAGATATCGATAGCGGAAAAATCATTATTAGTGTTTTTGTGGACATTAAAAGAGCTTTTGAAACAATTGACAGTGTATTGCTCATTAGAAAGTGTGAAAAATCGGTATTAGAGGAATTGTGTTGAAATGGTTAGCATGTTTTTGGAGGGTAGGTGTCAGAGGACTCTGATTGATGGTAATTTCTCTCAGCAGAGGGAGGTAAAATATGGAGTTGCCCAGGGCAGTGTACTCGGTCCTCTTCTCTTTATTATTTACATGAACGATTTAAATAGGTACTTGGAACACTCTTTTGTGAATTTGTTCGCTGATGACACATTGATATCGGTCTCTGGGGATGACTTCGGGGAAGTGGTTGGTGTTATTAATGCGGAACTGGAAATCATGAATAACTGGATGATGTTCAATAAACTGAAACTGAATAGTAACAAAACTAAATGTATGGTACTTGGTTCTAAAGCTAATTGTAGTAAGTTTAAGAGTGAAGTTTATGTATTGAAAATTCGCGACATGGCTCTCAATTTTGTATCTGAAATTAAATATCTGGGAGTGACTATTGATCCCCAATTGAATCTGTCTCAACATGTGTCTGTCTTATGCAAAAAATTGGGAAAAAATCGGTTATTTTTATAGAGTGTGTAATAAACTTTCACTCTGGAGCAGAAGAATTGTATATAATTGTATGATATATCCTAGTTTCAATTATTGTGCTTCTCTTTTGAGTGTTTGTGATAAGAAAGATATTCAACAGTTACAGTTCCTTCAGAATAAGTGTATGAGATTTTTGTTAACTTGTAATAGGCGCACCTCTATAAATTTTATGCTTAAAGAACTGAATTTCCTGAGCGTTCGGCAGCTTGTGACTCAATCTTGTCTGGTTCTTATTTACAAAACAGTAAACAAAAAAACACCTTTGTATTTGCAAAAGTTTCTAAAACGAAGATTAGAGTCAGTGTGTTACGGGTTGCGCGGCGCTCAGGATTTTCAAATTGAGAGATTGCCTCAACTGCCATGGAAAGGTCACTTTTATTGAGGGTCTGAAAGCTTATAATACGTTGCCACTTTTTGTTAAGTCATCTAGCACTGTAAGGATCTTCAAAGTTAGATTGAAGAAAATGTTTTTTGTTCTTAGAATTATCTTTTCGAAATCTTTGCTGATTTTTTCATGTAATGTATGTGATTAAGTAGCAGATTGCTAAATAAATAGATATTATTATTATTAAGAAACGAGTCAAAGGTAAGATAATAAAAATTAGGAAAAGTGTGAATTATTAGGTTTGCATAGGTGTTGCAATTAAAAACTCACTTCCATTGAAAGTCTTTCAAATAACTCATCTTGGGCGGCCACAGCTATAGGATGAAAGGCTTTGCCTCCTTTCAGCAGTTAAAATTAAAAAATAACTCGAATAGTTTAGGTTCGCCAAATGAAGAATATCATTCTCTCACCAATTTGACGTATGATAAGTCAGAAAATGTGGACAGATTTACTGAAGGAGAAATCAACCAAGTGCAAGTAGGTCTGTACATCGAGAATTCCGTATAGGTTAGATTAGGTTTTCTTTCTTCCGTGATAAAATTACAAATTTTCAATTTCGTGTTATTTACCTGTATCTGTGCTAAAACATTGCTCCTCGGTTAATTTTATGTTTTAGGTCAAAGGAAAGTACTCGATTGATTCAAATCAAAATTTTCTATAAAAATTCATTCGAATTGATAAATAACATAAAAACGTTAACCTACCACCTAACGCAAAACTTATTTCGTTTGATGTTGAGAATTTATACCCAAGTGTTCCTCCAGGTGATGTCAAAACATTAATCGAAAACATGTTGAATTCGAATCATGTTAACCACATAATCAAATCAGAAATATTGAATCTGTTGGACGTTTGCATTGAACAAATTATTTTTCTTTCAACAACATCTATTACAGTAGTGAAAATGGTTTGATCATGGAAATCCTTTGAGTCCACTTTTAGCAGAGATTTTATGAATAATATTGAACAGAAAATTCATACACATCCACTCATTTCCAAATTTCTTTATTGGTATAGATATGTTGACGACATCTTAGTATGTTTCATTGGAACTACTCGTCAATTAGACTTATTTGTTAATTTCATTAATTCCATCCATTTGAACATTAAATTCACGATAGAAATTGAACAGAACGATTCCATAAATTTTTGGACTTAAAATCACTAAACAAAATAATAATCATGTTTTTCGGTCTTTCGTAAACCAACACATACTGATACAATTATACATAACTACTCATTACATCCCATTCAACACAAAGTTGCAGCTTTAAATAGCATGGTACATCGGTTACTCAATTTACCTTTATCAGTAGAAGATTATAATAAAGAGTTAAACATCATCAAATAGATAGCCATTAATAATTCATATAATCCGGATATGATAGATCTAATCATTCGTAAAAACTCTATCAAAAAGCAATAAATGAAGTATATCCTATTCATAACGACTATAAAATATTCAACAGTTTAACATTCTGCGGTTCCGCAAGTACAAATAATAAATCCTTTCTCGTCAAACAAAATCTTAATATAGCTTTCAAAACTTCTAATAACTTAAGTAAACATATTAAAATAATAAATCTCGTGTTGAAAAATCAAGTAAATCAGGAATCTATAAACTCAATTGTGGTTCTTGTGATAAAATTTATATCAGTAGGACCTATAGGAGTTTTGGCATAAGAACATCTGAACATAAACGTAGCTTCGATAAAAATAAATCTGATTCAAATTATTCAAACCACCTAATAAAAGAAAACCATTCATTCAATAAAAACTTTGACATATTACATATAACATGTACATGTTCAATTAGTTTTATTACCTTTCATACTAACTGTACAATGGCTCGGTGTGGATTTTCCTGTTATTCATCCAACTTGTTCTACGAATTGTTTATAATACCATACTCTTCATTCTATTTTTCATTCTTGATAAAGCTGCTGTGTCAGCGAAACGTCGTCGAATTTTTTCAAATAAAGTGTAGATCAAAGTTAAACCTTGTGTTTTTATCTCATTTGTACTCGATTGGTATCAATTCTCTGGTGAGTGTCGAAATACCTACAACAAATTTATATGGAATCACTCGATATTTTGAATATTACCTCAGGATTTTTGAAATTTCAAAGGCTTGTTAGAATTGATCCTTTTTGAGAAATTTCAATTAAAAAAAGAATTAAATTAAAGTTCCTCTTAAGAAAGAAACAAATAAACGAAAATGAGGGACTCTTTCCGCATGTATTAAAAAATTGAAAATTGTTTTCTCGCGGATTAGGTGTTTTTTCTCGACCTCAGTAGCTCCTCTTGCCCTGATACAAGCCTGAATCCGTCTAGGCATGTTTTGGATTAGGTTTTCGACCTCCTCTAGGGTGATATTCTGCTACTCTTCTGTGGCGGCTTGGATAAGCTGTTGTGGGGTTCTTTTATTATCCTGGCGCGATCTAATTTTAGCTTTTGAGATTGTTCCATAAATGTTCAATAGGATTTAGGCATGAAACCAGTCTCAAATAGCGATTCCCTCTGTTTCAAGATAATGTCGCGAGAAGTTGCTGGTATGCGGAGGAGCATTATCTTCCATAAACGAGAAGAAAAATTAGGTGAATATCACTTGAATGTAACACAAAGTTTAACAGTTCGACAATTTTATAAATACCGTCTTTCACAGAAGTATGTATGGCCGCTACACAGGGACGAGTTCGTCCTATAGGGCGTCAGAGGCTAAAAACTGCAATGGCGATGAGGTAAGTAAAACAAGGTAACTTCAACGACTTTGTGAGTGATCTGCAGATAGCTCGCATGAACCAAATTATAGAATATGAAGATTTTTCTGATGAAATCTCCCAGATTTCTCTCCACAAATGAATTTTTGGATTTTTCCTAACCAAAAAAACCCTGTAAGAGTACAGTACTAATCAACAAAACTATTCTAAAACTTATATTGAGTAGAATCGATTTGAAGTTTCAAAATATGAGATTGAATCAAAAGGAATCTAATTTATGATAGATATCATTAACAAAAATAGGACGTCATCATGAGAGACGCAAGAAACGAAATGGAGATAATTAAAATTACTCTTACCTTAACTTTTTAAGGGTTATTTACTCTATCATAATTTCCCTTTGATGGTCAAAAGGAAATATACACTTTAAATTCAACAAATGGAAAGTAAACAAAAGTTTCAACGAATTTCTCGAGTCAAATTTCTTCAAAAACTCTGTATTTCAAAGATGTACTCAATACAGCATACAGAATAAGAAAGCAAATCGTTATCAATACCTTGCCTACAGTTTGTGTCCTCTTATCATTTCAGAAACCGGGAAGAAGTGGACTACCTTGAAACATTTCAGCGAGCGTATACATAAGAAATATAAGAGCAGAATTATCGTATTACAGGAAAATCAACGCAAGAATTCTGCAACTGCATCGTTTTGATTTATGTATTGTCTTATCTTGAAGCTAATAAATATAGCCGAATCATATTAAATTCACTTATATAGAAAAATGGGACCGTTATACTGCTCGGAGACTAGCTTTCCTTCCATTACCACTTAAGATCTTAATCAGGAGATCATTTTATCGAACACCTATTCTGATCTGACCCGAAAAAAGAACATTTCGCCAATTCTCAATATTCCAATTTTGGTGCACGATACTGTCTGTTAATTTTTTGTTGTCTGCTTAGCTCTGTATAAACCCCTTGAACGAAGTCTTTGACGTATCGTTTCGACTGATACACTGATGCCTGTTGCTTCCAGAAGTCACCTTTGCAATATGGGGTGCGAAGCACTAGGGTCTCCTCTTGCAATTTGACACAAAAAGCGATCTTGTTCTTCAGACGTGATCTACCTTCTAGGCCTATTTTGCAGAGATTATAGCTGCACGTATCGGGCTTAGGTTTTTGAAATCACCCCCTGTGTTACGCTCATTGTGGCCGCTATATCACACTGTGTCACCCCTTCATCAACGAGAGCAATTATTCGACCCATCTACAAATCAGACAATCCACTGTAAGGTATTTTCAATCAAGATTATAGGCTCTTTTAAATGTTGAAAGTCACAGTTCAAATCTCAGTGACGACTGAGTACAATATCCCGAACATGTGATGATAATTCAACATTTCTTATCATTCTATCCGAATTTTCTTACAACAGAAAGCTTCATTCTTCACAAGTAGTCAAAGATACATGGTTAAAAGCAATCAACAATGTGGAATACCGAGTGATTCCATATAAATTTGGTTGTGTGTATGCTGCTGAATACGATATGAAAAGTTTGATTTTATCAGAGATCCGAAAGATGGATCAGAGCATTTGGTATCAATCGGAAATCTTCATGCGAGTCATCATCGTAAAACAATTTTTTTCTTATGATGTAAGTACAGTTTTTAAATTTTATTTAAGAACTCATGTGACGATATAGAACATTCGAAAATAAATAGTTGATTAAGTACAATTGTTTCCAAGTTATGCGTTTATCAATTAACAGCAGACAGATTCCGTATACTTCGTTACCAACCCTTGTACAATAAAAGGCTTGTAAATGATATTCATCGCTCAATTTGAACGCTGAATATCCTTGTCTAGAAATCGAATTGATGGAATCAGTAAAATTCATTCTAATATCGACTCAAAAGGTGCGGAACTGATAGTGTATTACAATCCCTTTGAAATTTAAATAAAATAAACATTTTTCTTGAGAGGAGGCAAACGTTAAGCTTCCGAATCTTGTTACCCCGCCGCAGAGCGCAAGCGAAGACGATATCGGAATAAATCGGTTGCCAATAGCGTCACACATTTGAATAGCAATTTGGCATGGGGAGTAAAATTCTAATCAGTTTTTATGACGGCATTTTTGTAATAACGTGCTGTCTGTATGCTCTCTCGGTGCCTGTTCCATAACTAAATGGCCTAAAGCTATTGACTTTCTTTCTCATTTAACATCGACTATCGGATGCTGAATTAAAAATATTGCCGTTACGCTTTATTATTGCTCGAACGTTGTTCAGCTATCGGGAAGCCAAAAGGCATTTGGAAACTTAGTTTTGGGAGTGCTATAATTTCCTAGAACATACTTTATACATCCAGGATTTGTTTCCATCGTTCAAATTTGTAAGTTCTGCAAAAATTACCTTATCATATTGAAAAGACGTTATAACCGAAGTCGTTATAAAAGAAATCGACTAAATTATGAAAATTGTCCTTCAATTTTTTTTGACATGATGCTCTGCTGCAGAGTAATCACCAATTAAATATGACTAATGAAGCGCAAATGAACCATATATATTTCAAACGAAAGCGGTTTCAGAAAAACTTCAATTCTTGAATTCTGATTATTACAAAATTCATTGGGACAGACTGAATTGAAGACAGGGATCATATTCCTGAATCTATCTGCAGTAGATGATCCAGTGTCGAAAGATGATTTAACAAAATAAATGTTTAAGATTGTTCACGGCGGTTGTTCTGATCGAGAATGTTGCCTGGCAGAAGGATGAACCGATTATTGAAGAAGCAAAATGCCTTCAATTATTCAGATCAAATCTTGAGTCTAACAACGCTCACTGAGTCGAAATTGAAAGCAGTTGCATTCTTGGATCTTGGGGAGCATGATTCAACGTGGAAAGATGGTCAGTAGTGAAATTATTAAGCTGATCGAGAGTATGCTATCTGACAGAAGAGTTAGTGTTTTCATTGGAGATCAAAGTTTTCACACTTTCAATAATAATATTTCACAGCATTCTTTTCTTTCACCAAAATTGTTCAATCAATATATGATTGAAATTCCTCCAACTTAATATAGTTTATTTATGCCTACAATATCTTTACCTCACGGTAGCTTCGAGGCCATATAACAAAATTTAACAACGGTTTGAATATTCTGAACAAGTTCTTCAGTTCTTTTTGAAATGAGTTATGTTGGTGTCATTTGAAAAATTTACAAATGGATAGACAATTGATGATATTATTCAATGATTTTCAATTTAATCAAGGTTTGTATTGATAATATCTTGAGGTCACAGTGGACTCTTCATTGACTTTCAAATCTCACATCAATAAAATAAGCCAAGAGTTGAAAACAATATACAAGAATTATATCTGGCTCGACTTGGGGTGCCGATTATTAGAATCTTTGAATTGCTGCTTTTGTTTAGGTCATTTCTATAGCTGAGTACTGTTGTTCTATCTGGTTGAATAGTAATAAGAAACAAGTAATGTGTTTCAGGAATTTCACTTAATAATTGTCATTCGTAACGCGTTTCACTACACCTTA
This sequence comes from Cryptolaemus montrouzieri, assembly GCA_013387265.2. Lineage (NCBI taxonomy): Eukaryota > Metazoa > Arthropoda > Insecta > Coleoptera > Coccinellidae > Cryptolaemus > Cryptolaemus montrouzieri. Next base: position 100,618,066 of record JABFTP020000001.1, on the reverse strand, counting down.
GCTTCTTCTTTACTTCACCAAGTAAAAGCCTCCCAAATTCAAATGGTTGAGTAGTGCTCATATGAATACAATCGATTGCTGTTTGAATTCATTTGCATTTTTTCAAACAAGACTCAGAACTCCCCATGGGATGCCCACTCAGTCCCTTATTAGCAGATATTTTCATGAATATTCATGGAAAATTTCTAATCAATAATCAGTACAGATACATTAATGATATTCTGTGTTTTCAAGGCTCAAACAGACAAATATATCAATTTTTATATTTTTTTAATAAATTGCCGAATAAAATAACCTTCGCTGATGAAATTCAAACACCAATTCTATAAATTTCGTTGACATAACCATCACTAAACACCATAATATTCTCAGCTACAACATATACAGGGTATTATATGATAGTATGCCACAACTTGAGGGTGTAAATCTACGTGCAATTTTAAGAAAAAAAAGTGTATATAAACATAGGTCCGCAAAAGATTCGTTACAGAGCTACAGGGTGTTGAAATTTTTTTCTTCAAAACTCCTGCAGTTTTTGAGATACTCTGTCCAAATTTGGAATGCAAGCTATTTTTACAGCCTCCATCATTACACGTCCTAGATTTTAACTGAAATTCACAATTAATTGGAAACTAAATAAATTGCTGGAAGTGTCCCCCACCTGCAAGAATACAGGCCTCTGTCCTCGAAATATTCCTCGGGTATTTCTCATCGTCTCACAAGAGGTTATTATTCGATTTCTCAATTCTTCTACAGTGTTCACTGGAATGGTATAAACTAAACTTTTGAGATATCCCCAAGAGAAAAAGTCTAAACTATTTGAGTCTGGCGACCTAGGAGGCCATGGTTCTGGCCCACCCCGACCGATCCATCGGTTGTTGAATGTATTACTCAAGAATTCCCTAGCTTCTCCACTAAAATGTGCTAGTGCCCTGTCATGCATGAACCACATTATGTTTCTCACCAAAAGTGGCACATCCTCGAGCAATAAAGGTAACTCCTCCTCAAGAAATTGCCGATAAGCGGGGCCGTTTAGTCTGTTAGGCAAAAAAAATGACCCAATCAAATAATTTCCAATTATTTCGACCCAGACATTTAGTGAGAATTGTTCTTGATGATGAGATTCTTCAATCAAATGGGGGTTTTCCTCAGCTCAATAATGATTATTGTGAAAATTTATGATAGCAGTTCTCGAAAAGTTAGCTTCGTCTGTGAACATTATTTCACTATCAAAATGAGCATTTTCTCTAATTTTATCTAAGAACCATCGGCAGAAATTCAGTTTTGAAGAAAAATCTCGAGGTAGTAGAGTTTGGACTAGAACATGTGAAATATTCAACTGATTTTCAATTTTTCTTGTACTCACATGAGGATTCAAATCAATAAAATTCAAAACTGTTCCCTCATAGCTTGAATTGCACCTTTTAAATGATTATTTAAGTAAAAGTACTAGTTTCCCTCAACCTTCTGTGGATATTTGAAATTGTTCGCCTGTCTGGTATTACTCGATTTGGAAAGCGCCCCTGATATAATCACTGGTTCAACTTTAGCAACTGTCGAAATAAACAAATAAATGAAAAAATCAAAGCCTACTAGTCATTTTTTTGATTAGAAGTGCTTTCAATTCAGCGAATGCATACAATCGTTTAATAATTTTTCCCTCGAGAACGATAGGAGATACGAAAAAATTACATGTGTCAAAAAAGTTCCTACTTGGAACGAATATGATGAAAATTGATTGTACGCTGATCAGTGGCGTACAGCAAAAAAGTTTGAAAGAGCCAAAGAAGACATGGCTCCGGAAAAGAAAACAGCTTGACTGCAGGAGTTTTGAAGAAACAACCAATTTATCCCGGAAATTTCAACAACCTGTAGCTCCGTAACAAAGCTTTTGCGGACCTATGTTTATATGATTTTTTTTCTTGAAATTGCACGTAGATTTACCCCCTAAATTATGACATACTATTATGTAAAACCATGTATAGAAAAAAATATTTACAGACTCAATATTTCGAATGGATTTTCCTAACATTACCCAAAATTCACCACTCTCAATAGTCAATTAGAATTGAATCACTCTCAACTAGTCAACGTTTAAAATAGGTATAGTTAGCACATTTTTTCTCGTAACTGTTAGCTCTAAATACTTGAAAATCACGTAACATTCGAAACCGGTTGTGTATCAAAAATGAACATTGTGGAAATCAGAAAAAAGTAAATCATTTTATTAATATTAAGAATTTCAAACTGTAGGTATCCGAAAATCTTCTGTTTAGTATAAAAAGAAAAATCGTATTTTACGAATATCCTGTGGAGGAATAATTAAATGAAAGTACCGGATATATTCCGTTTTACAAAAGCAGCAGGACAATTGCGTGGTAGTTCAATTCAGAAATCAGAATACTCCGAACCAAGGAACCAAAGAAAACAACAAAAAATGCCCATCTCGAGCACAATTTCGTGCAGCAAATACGTCCGGGAAGGTACTTAAAATGCTAATTCGGAAATAAGGTAACATAATATTGCCTATACTATTTCATTCGTCTCTTTAATGCTATATTTATCGATTTAGAGATTAAAACTAAATTGGGTTTGAATAAATTTAAGCGATTAAGTCCGAGGTACCGCAGAGCGCAGCAGAGAATGGCAGGCAAAGATTTCAGAATTCCATCAATCTTATAATTAATTCCATTCGTTTAATTCTTTTCAAGATGACGTTAATTCAAAACCATAATGGATTCCACTGATGATTTATTCTTTGCGAGAGAAATGAATTTTTGAATGAATGGGCTTTCTTCATTTTTATCGAAAAGGAATCGATAAAAGTTCCCCACGCTTTTTCTCTCTTTCTCAGAATGAGTTCTTTCATATTTTCAAGTTGAAAAGATGGATTGAAACGAAAAGCTTGAAATTTTATTCTGGGAAATTTTGTATTTAATATTTCAGCTCAATAAGTCTGTGAATTTGAAATATTTCCCAGATTTTATGCAGGGTGTTTCCAAATATCATGTATCAACGGAATGGATGTCGAGTGTCGAGACCTCCAGATGGGTGAAAAGAACCCGCGTCATTCATATAGTATTTCTGGCCAAAACATCAGCTTTACCAAAGTCCATCTGGGAGTACTCGTTTCCGATGACCTAACTTGGACTGAACATATAAATCAATCGTCCTCCAAAGCGAAGAATGATCTATATGATTCGAAGGTCGTTCTCTGGCTGCGATTTCGCTACTTGCAGTACTTTGTAGAAAACTTACATTCGCCCTATAATAGAGTTCGCTGGACCTGTTTGGAGTCCGACTCTTATCCGTGATGTCCAGTGATTGAAGATTGTTCAGCGACGCGCAACTAGGATGCCTTATGGTGTTAGACGGCCAAATTATATGGATAGACTTCGCCTGCTAAATCTACCCTCGTTTTCTGATCCACGTCTCTATGGGGATCTCATAATCACTTATCGTGCTCTACGTAACCTGTTCGGTGTGAAACTCGACGACTTATTCATTTTAAATACTGATGAACGTCTACGCTGCCACCATCTGAAGTAGCGCAAAGAAAACTACAAAGTTTTATGTCGGCAGAGTTTCCTGAGCAACAGGATATTTGGAACTTGGACCGCCTTGCCCGCGGAGGTTCGGAAACAGTGAATTCTTTCAAGAATGTTCTGGCCTTTTGGCTAGAATTTAAACAATAATACTAATTTATATTCGCTTTATTTCTTCTATCTATTCTGAACCCTAGTCTTGCACGATGTGTTCTCACTGCTTAGCTTTTTTTATTTTTTTCCAAATATCTATGTCAATTTTTTATGCTTCAGTTTATAGGTATCTGAACTCTCACCATGTATTAATTATATTAATAATAGATAAAAAGAATTTCATCTTATATATCCGATGTGATGACTTTAACTGAACGTACAGTGCATACTTCGACTTTAAACCTGATTGGACATGTTTAATATAAATCACTTTGATATTTCTAGATATTCGTAGCAATTGCTAAGAATACCCTACAATCGTGAAGAACGTAAATAAAGATTGGCTGAAATTTGATCTAAGGGAACACTTCAGGAATTACGTAACCATTCAAATATTGTGCTATTTCAAAGAAATTTCACTAATGTCCCTCGTATATAATAGATATGAAAGTATTGAAATTTTTCATTTGGTACTGTTGCGTTTTTGTTTATTTAATCTAGAAAAACTTCAGTCTATCTGTAACACCCCTGTCATGTTTCTCCTTAGTTGAAAACTTTTTCTTATGTGACCAAACCCAAAGCTTCATTTGAAAAATTGCAAAACAGCTTTGGTCAGTATTATAGCAATACATCTAGTACCCAATCTTTCAAAGTCTGTCAGCTGTCTGAAGTGCTTATCTTTATTGTTTCTTTATTGTCTGCAATTCAGTTATCGATACGGCGGTCTATTTCGTGAAGGGATCCTGAGGGACTTACTGGAGATGGATGGATTTTTTATAAACGTACAATTTCCCAATTTCTCTCAGTTTCTTCTGCCGAGTGCCGAGATAAAAATTCAACAACTTCGCTTTCAGGAGGTTATGTTAGATGAGATTCAGTTCGGAGTGATGCATTAGATACTGCAAAAACGAAAGTTTCAGTCACTCAGCAATAAGCTTCAGGAAGCCTAATGGTGAATATTACTCTATTAAAAGTTATGATAAAGATTTAGCTATACGTAGAACTAACAAAAGTGAGCGAAATATTGGAACTGTTAGAAAGTTATTTGGATTTATATACTCATATTCAAATACAGATCAATTTTACTGTGCAAATGAGTATCATTCTACCAATTCTGAACATCAAAAATATTATTCTTTGAATTATTCATTCATTTACTCAAAGGAAAGAAGGAGAATCACATCTACAAATATGGAAGAAAAAAAAGCATATTATTTATCACATTTTGTTATGAGCCAAAACCACGATTCGGGAAAGCACAATATGTAGAATGGACAATCATTCCAAATACGCTTCTCACGATTGCCGTTAAAATGTACCATAGGTAAATATTCATATGACTCAAGAGAACAGGGAGATGGTGCATTTACGGTGATGGGATGCCGAAATCTGAAAAATAAAATAGAAGCAACAGAAGAGATCGTGTCAATTATACTAAATGGATTTTAATGTTTCAACCAAATCAAGAAAAAGCCCAGAATCGCAAAAATACGATTTGCATAAACTCATTCTTGTTCAAATATCTATAATTTTATGTTATTCTTTCGAACTTTATTAACTTCTATCAACTCGTTTTTTGCAAGTACTTTCTCAGAATTTTTACATTTTGTATTGTGTTACCTCCCAATTACTATATAGCATCGTAGAATCCCCAGAAAAAAGATACACTAGTCTCAGATACAACGGCGAACTCTCTAACAAAATCAGTAACTACTTTTCTAAATTGAACATAACTACTTAATTCTCAAGCAGCCCCAACTTAAGCAGATTATTATTCTATGCCAAACAAGAGAACGATAAATTCAAGCAATCAGGAATTTATCAAATCAAATACACTGAATGTTAGGTAGCCTATGTCGGACAAACAGGGAGAAGTTTTGAAGCTATTCAAGGAACATATTTCCTCAGATAAAAATTCGCCAATATTTGAACACATAAAATCAACTAACCACTCGATATCATTGAACAATCTTAAAATCCTTCATAAATGTAACAAAGGGAGAGAGATGAATTTGTTGGAAAGTTTGGAGATTAACAAACTATGTAAAAACCCACAATTTACCCTCAATAGCCAACTAGAGCATAATGGATCCCCACTACTCAATATTTAGGATAAATTTCATTCTGTACTTGGACTTACCTACTCATCTGTTATATTGTTATTCACTTGAAAAAGGGTCGAAACCGGTCGTGATTATTGAATAAATTGTGGAAAAGTGTCTCATTTCGTTTCACTTTGACATTGAACTTATTCTGAATGCTGTTCTTTTGTGCAAACTAATACGCAATTTTCCGAAACATTTTCCTCATTGGACCGTAGAATCATTGATCCTCCTGCTCAACAGTAAAATACTTCTTGAAACATATTCTTTCTTCAATCGCGCTCTTAATGAAAATTCATCTATCATTCATCATCATATTCAAAATCTCGATACTTCGTATAGAGCTTCCACCATCCCTTCTTCTTGGTTTCCTATTAGTTTTCCTTTTATATTCTCTGAAAACATAAAGTAGTGTATAAGCTCGCATTCGTCATCCTGTCTTTGGTGTAAAAATCCGCGCGTACTTGTGTCCCAAGGAACTCCTCTAACTCTCTAAAATTCTAAATTTTGGAGGTAACTCTTTATAGCACTAAAGGAAGGTCGTGCATTTGCAAATGAAAATAAAAAATTACTTCGAGTCTAATGGGGCTAGTATGAACAGAATCACATGACATCAACAAGTGATCTCGAAACTAACCTCATAGCTACCGTATCAAACAGGATCACATAAGCCGTCCTCTGTAATCTAACTGACAGATGGTTTGGTGAATGGCGTCAGTAGCTGTCGGCGGTTTTTGTTACGAGTCTGCACGTGAGGTTAAAACGTACTTTCATTCCACTTTTGGTTGAAAACTCTTTTCTTGGCTCTGCCGAAAAGGGATTCTATTAGGTATGAAACCCTAAAATATGACATTCACGGGCAAAATTGATCTTCATCTCCATTCTCCCAAAAACCCTTGCTCATATGATAAATTTCATTTCAATAAATCCCAAGAACATTCTTCATGGTATCCACTTTTCAACCGTAAATTATAAGGCAACAAAAATTAAAGAATTGATAATCACATAAATAGCAAATGACTTATATCATCTAGAGATAGTTGCCAAGTTATATTGGAATATCCTGAATAGTTTCACAACTATGGCAAAAGAAGTTTTGTCAGAAATATATGAAACGCCTAAAACAAAATTTTGATTGAAACAGGGCGCATATTACAATCCTAAATAGCTGTTCTTAACTCAACTGTGCAAACCTTATTTTTAGTTTTCGTGTCTAGTTCTCACTACATCATCCTACCTTCATTGAATCCCATACGTTTTGATAGCAGTATATTCAAGAATGATGAATATGTTGATGTTTTTTCAGTTCATATAACAATATGAGGAAATAGTTAATTACTCGCATTTGAAAAATCTAAAATTCATGAACTGATTACAGAAATTAAGTGCTGTAAGTTTACATATGAGCTTGTTGAATTGTTGCAAAATATTATTTCCTTAAGTACAAACTGTTAGAAATATGACTAATTGCTTCATTGTTAAACTCAATTTCTGTTGCATTCATCATGAAATTTTTCATATTCCTTATAAATTTACATATAAGTTAGTCTTGAAAAGTATAAAATCGCAGTTATAGAACATTAACTCTAGAATTTCACTATTGTGTATTATAAAACCTACCATCTTTTATGGTAATCGACCTGTCGTTCAGAACACCACAATGAGTTCATACACTGACTAATTTTTTATATGTAAGTGTGAATGTCAGTATTCCAGCATGTCAATTTTGCTTTATTCACCAACGTAAAACAGTATTTACTCTTGATAAAACTCTGTTAATCGAAAATTCGTTAAGTAAACAAATCAAATGTTTATCGTTAGAAGTTTTAAAAATTTCAATAATAAAATATCGGAGCATAAACGCAGTTTTGAGAAACAGAAATCAGATTTTCACTATGACAATCATCTACTAGAAGAAAATCATACTTTGATAGTAATTTCGGTATTTCACATAATGAAATCAATAGGTGGAAACTGAACTGGAAGGCATTGGAAATCAATAAACAGAAGCATTCCGGAAATTCACTTAAAAGTCAATTAATTCTGAATTTGTAACCATTATTTAATATTTTCAGTTTCTATGAGAAACATCCCTGTTTGTATTTCCCCCCTATTTAGTTAAGCACCCGTTTTTATTATCAATGTAATAAACAGGGTAATTCAGGAATGAAGGCAAAGATTTTTATGGTAGAAGACACCCATTGGTGTAAGTAATGCGTTAGGGAATGGGAAAATTTAGTTTTTCATTAAATATTGAATTGAACATCCTGTACATAGTTTTTCGGAAATTTTTCATTCTTGCTCAAACCACAACAAAAATATCCATCTATCAACAGTATTTGCACAACTGCCGCACTCGATTGAAGAAAGTTATGGCGATTCTCTCGTATCTTGTCCCCGTTACGGCTCTGTCCGTAGAAGATTAAATGTCAAAAACCGGCTATTCTAAAAGTTTTGATATTATTCGAATGAGAGAAGTATGAACGGGGGTTTTGACTTATATTTGGAAGATAAATAACTATAAAAAACCGAGAACACCAACAGAAAAGAAATGGAGACAAGTAGAACTAATAGAAGAAATCGAGAAGTAAAAACGAATTGCAACAAATATTCAAAAATACCTCCTCCTTTTTCATTTCTTATCCCTTCACAGGTCTAGTTGATTCTATGAATCAATTATGCCCTATCCAAAATTTCTTCATTATAAATTAATGACTTTAAATTTCCCCATAAAATATAGTCTAGACACTGCAGATCCGGTGATCTCGCAGAACAGTTATGAGGGCCACCTCTTCAAAACCATTGTAAGGGATAAATGGTGTTAAGATGATCAATAACGTTCCTTGCACGGTGGGTTGGAGCTCCGTCATGACGGAAGTAAGCTGGCTTCATGTTGATGTTTGCATTCGCAATAATATTTGGCAGTTCACCTACAAGAAAATTACGGTAAGCGTCACCATTCAAGCGTGTTGGTAAAATCAATGGTCCGAATAACTGGTTATTGTAGATACCACACCACACATTATCTTCTTGCGTGTTCCGCCTTCGTGTTACCCTTGGATTATCTCTCGACCACACATGAGAGGTCCGGACATTACATATTCCCTCCCTAGTGAATTGAGCTTTATCTGTTACTAAAATTCTGTAGATGCTAGGACCATGGCATAGTATCCATCTATTGAAAGTCAGCCTGGCGTCTTCGTCTCCTTCCTCTAAAGTTTGAACTGCTTGAGGAAGATATGAATGGAAACGACGTTTTCTTAATACTTTTCAAACTTGGCAATGATTAACACCAATTATCAAGGCTATTCGACGAACACTAACTGTTTGGTTCTGTTCTACCCTACCACTTACATCATTTTCTTTTCCATTTTCCAAAGTGATCCTTTCTCTTGTGGAATTCGAAGGAGATTCACAGGTGAGGTACAGTAAGTAAAACCATAAATTAATAACATATCAACCTACTAGGCATATTTGAGGAAATGATAAGACTCAAGAGATCAAATGGCACAATAACGGAGAACATAGAACAAATACTCAAGACTGTAGAAGAATTCTATAAAGATCTCTACACCTCGAAAAAGACCAGTGACCTGACTCAATAAGAAAAAGATATTAGAGTACTCAATGTCGGTTCTGAAGATATCCCGCCAATAACTAGAGTTGAAATCGAACAAGCGATCAGTCAGTCTAAAAACAACAAAGGACCAGATGACATAATAAGTGAAATGTTAAAGCACGGTGGCGAAAAGCTTTTTGATAATCTGGAGACACTTTTCAACAAATGCCTGGAGGAAGAAGACATACAAACCGACTGGACAAATGCGCTAATTACTCTATACCACAAGAAGGGAGACACAGAGCAACTAGCAAATTATAGGCACATTAGTTTATTGTCTCAAACATACAAAACATTCTCCAAAATCATAGTGAACCGTCTAACACCAAAATGAGAGTTTTATCATCCAATAGAACAGGCCGGCTTCAGAAAGAATTTTAGCACCAACGAGCATTTACAAACTGTGAGAAGTCTCATAGAGAAATGTACTGAATATAATATGCCTCTCTGGATGGCTTTTCTTAATTAAAGAAACCATTAGATACAATTGAATTATGGGCAACAGAACAAGCTCTGAAAAACTCAAGAGTTGGCCACCGATACACAGCCTTATCAAAAGAATCTACGAGCGAGCCACCCTACAAGTACAACTTCATGATGTTACCAATAAAGTGAACATAGAGAGAGGGGTGAAGCAGGGTGATACTCTGCCACCTAAACTTTTCATTCTTTTCAATTTAAACATCAATGGAGAAAAACTAACACACCTAATGTACGCAGATGACGTTGTTCTGATTGGTCGGACCAAGGAAGAACTGAGTACACTTATAGATGGTATTCGTAGAACAACAGAAAGGGTGGGTTTGGAAATCAACTGTGAGAAAACTAAATATATGTCAAACCAAGAAGAACCTGAGCAACATCTTATAATAAATAATCTAGGCCAAAAATTACTATTGGAAAAGCAAATGACTTGGGCAGCTTACTCGAAAATAAAAGATGTGATTCAGATGCATATTTCACTACGTCTGAAAGCTGATCTCTACAACCAGTGCCTCTTACCTGTAACAACATACGGCGCAGAAACGTGGGTCTTCACAAAAGCCACCCTCGACAAACTGAGAGTAAACCAACGGGCGATAAAGAGAAAGATCTTAGGAATCACATTGATTGATCGTAAAATGAACAATTGGATAAGAGAGATGACTGGTGTAGAGGACGTGGTGAGGAGATCTGCCAACTCGAAATGGAAATTGACTTGACATGTAGCTAGACACCCGGAAAACTGGAGTGGAAAAATAATGAGATGGAGGCCGTGGGTTCAGAAAAGACGAAGAGGACGGCCTCAAATGAGATGGAGTGATGACCTCAAACGAACTGCAGGTCTAAACTGGTACCAGGTAACAGAGAGTAGGGAATTGTGGAGGAGTAAAACTAAGGCCTATATCCAGAGGGTAGAAAACGGCTGACAGACAGACAGACAGCATATGTGAAAACGGGCGTCTTCACGAGATTAAATTTCAACTAATTTCATCCAATTTTTTATATCACAGAGCAATTTAATGGCATATGGAATAACAACAACAATCATAGAAACGAATAATGGCTGTCATCATTCATTGATTCATAGAATAGATGAGACCGATAAACATTGATTTTTTATCAACCCGATATCATACGTAAGCAGTGAGACAATTGAGGTTGAGGACTGGAAAATGTTTGGAATGAGGGGGTGGTATTCTTGAACATTTATTGTATTTCGTTTTTCCTCTTGATTTTTTCTATTAGTTTTACTTTTCTCGATTTCATTTCTGTTGATATTCTCGGTTTTTCTTCGAAATAGAATTTAAAACACTCATAAATACTCGTTTAATACGAATAATATGGAATCTTCAAGAAAATATTCCAGAATAACCGGTTTTTTGATAAACGACATTCTTCCAAGAAGAAAAGTACTCGAATCTAAGCTAATTTCATCGAATTCCAGTAACTTCCAATCGATACCAGATCCTGATATTCACTCGGTTTCATCACTATTCAAAACATATTCATCTCAATAAAAGCGTTCGACTCACTCGACTGATTTTTTCACGAATTCCAACCGAATCGGATATTTCAGTGTACAACCAAAAGAGTCGAGTCATTTGAATCGATTTGAATCGATAATAAAGCATACCGAATTAAATTTACCCAATTCATCGAATCAATCTATTCGGCCATTCTGAGTGCAGAATAGACCACACAGCGACTGTGAGAGGAAGGACAATACCCCAAGTTTTTTATGAAAAATGATAGATCCAGAAGCGCGACAGTTGTTGACAATAGTTTCGACGTTGCTCGTCACTTCTGTGTTTTCGATTCCGCTTTTCCGCTGCCCCTAGCCTGCCGCAATATGATTAATTGGTTTTTTATTGAGAAATATGTGTGCTAAAACATGGAACTGATATTAGAAGTGTCACTGAAAGAGAATTTAATTGGAAAAAGTTATTGATGCTTCAGCTCCCATTAGATGAAGTATGGATTGTGTAGTATAAATTCTTTTTATAATACCAATATCCCCATTAACACAATGCAAGTATTTTACAATTCATGAAAATGATATATTACTGAACTTAATAATTATTCTTTAATTGATAATTTGCGAAAACGCTTTATAGCTGGAAATTGCTTCTTCAGTAAATTCAAGTACATTATTCATTTATTCACAATAAAGCGATAGGTTCTTAATAATAACGTAATATAAAATGAATATGATACAAATATATTTCTGAGTGTCTCCAACGAAATAATAATGAATTTCTTGACATTATACGATACAAGATACAAGAGACAGCAAAGAAATGAAAGAGTTGTGCAAACATTCAAGCCAAAAGCCGCTCAAGATATTTTTAGATTTTCCGTCAAATTGCAGAAAGATGTGATCCACGTTATTACCGAACCCCTAAGTCTGATTATCAACATGTGCTTTTCGGGGGAATATTTCCTAAGTTGAAAGTCGCAGAAGTAACACCCGGGTTTGAGAAGGACCATGTAGATGATGCAAGAAATTACAGAACTATCTCGGTCCTACAGGTTCTTTGGAAGGTATTGGAGGCCCTACTCAAAACAAGAATATTAAATTGGCTAGACTGGCATGAAATAACATCGTCAGCTCAGCACGGTTTCAGGCCGAAGCGAAGTACCATCTCGGCAAGATGGGGTCATCGAAACAAAATTGAAGTTATTTGAAGAAGATTGCAAAGTTTACATATATTGCCTAGACATGAGTCAAGCTTTCGACTTGGTGTGTTATCTCATTCTATTGGGAGAATTGAAATACCTCGAAATTCGAGGACTAGCATGTAAAATCTTGAAATCATATCTAATGGACTGTACATAGTGCGTGGAATAGAAGAATTAGAGATCAACTGAAGTGAAGGTAGAAATAGGAGTACCCCAAGGCTTCATTCTGGGATCCTTATTATTTAGCATTTACATTAATGATCTGTCCCAAAACATCAAACATCAAGAAGCCGCCATATACGCAGATGACACTTTTATCAGATCGACAGAACAACAAAATCATAAATAATAATAATAAATAACCCAGTCATTGGAACTCACCACAAAGAACACTGCTGAAGCAATAAAATTGTTGTCGAATCTTTGCGCTAGTCTCAACATATAGATCGCACTTGCAAAAGGTTTTCAACGGCTATATACGCTATTTATCGTGTAACTCATTCTATTTTGAAAAAATCAGTAGCGTCCTAGTTTTTTCTTTGAGAATAACCGGCGTTGTGCCCATACGAGCGCCACTGGTGGGTCTTAAATGTTGTTTTGTATTGAACATTATGCGTCTTTGGAAGTTTTTGAGGCCTCTAAAATTTTACCTCAATATCTCCAGCGGTTTACGAAAAACTCAAATTTAACTGCATCATTCGATTGACACCCTGTGAATGGGAAGGAAGTATTTTTCATCAAAAACAAACAAACAACATTAGCCCTTTTCCAATACTACATAACCACTGGCCATAAGAAGACAAATCGCCAATATCAGAAACACTCAGTTACCTACAGACAATCAACGAACGCTAAAAAATGCCAAATGAGATTTTGGCGAAACGTCTGCGAACTACATCAAATGGAAAACATTTCAACGAACGAAATATATATATATATTCTACTAACTGAATTAAATAAAAATCAATATTTTCCACTTTTCACAGTTTTATTATTTCAAAACACCGTTTCAGTTTCGAACGTCAGGCCATTTTCAAGTGACTAATTTATAGATTTGAATAGGAAAGAGGTTCTGATATCTGACTGGCTATAAAGAGTGCTTTTATTTGACCTTTGAATTTGGGAGGCTTTTACTTGGTAAAATTCCATTATCAATAATAAAAACAAGTACTGTCTTTTAAGAATTTTACTTAATAATTGCGATTCGTAACGCGTTTCACTACACCGTAGCTTCTTCAGACGAATTTTTGTCTGAAGAAGCTACGGTGTAGTGAAACGCGTTACGAATCGCAATTATTAAGTAAAATTCTTAAAACACAGTACTTGTTTTTATTATTGCTTTTATTTGGATTTTCGAATATTCCAACGGATTAATTTTCATTTATGAAAAATATTCAGATTGTCTAAGGTTATTTCAATTTGTTTCTGTTCAGTGTTATTCCATCTTCTTTTTTTGAAGTAACGTATCTGAGTAGAGAATCGGAAGGATTTAATTTGAGGAAGGGGTCCTTAATCCAGGTTCACATTTACGTTGGAACACAGTATATTGAGTGTGCACAATCCCGAAATGATGAAGTGTGTTTCGAACAAAATCATTATGTTCATATGTTCCACGGCTTTTTTCCTTCCAAGATTCAATATGTTGATGAGAGAGATTTCAGCAAACTCAGCTCGTGTATCAATGGCTAATACACTATAACATCCCAAGATGCCTATCTCATTGACAGGCAGACGACTGATGCAAATCCTTACGACTGTCTTCATGAAGCTGTCTGCAATCATTTTATAGGATCCTGGCCTGTATTTAGAACATTATAAAGTAATTTGGTGATTGAACACAAACACGATTCGAAGGAAGGCCTTCCTAATAACAAACCTCCCTTTACGACTTACGACTGGTTGCATTCTGAATACATTATTATTCAGACGATCAGTGATAGAAGTTTTCCATACCGATTTGGGCTTAGCGTGTGTCAGATTTGCATGCAAATTTCTTTCAAAGTATATATTAGAGATTTAGCATACGCGAACTCGAAGAGGTGGGGTGACTATGGGGGTGGGACATTTTATTTATTCGTGTCACTAACTTCGAGATTTCCTTCGCTGATTCCTTCCAGAAATATTTAGATGAGAACTTATTTCTCGACTGTGGTATGTTTACTTTTACCGCAAATTTATCAGAAATTTTTCTGACAAAATATATTAGAACTTTTTCATGGTTTATTTACTTGAATAATTATTGCGAAGACTAAGGAATCCATTTTGATAAACTAACTCAGATAATAATTATTATACTTGAGTCTGATCCATCCTTGACAAAATTTCAGAGTCAAATCTTCAATTATCTCAGCAGCTATGAAAACACCTTGATTTGATTTGGTCAATCACAAAAAAAATACCAGAAGGATATTAAATAGTTGAGGAACTATTGACTGAATGAAATAAAATAAATTTTCTGCTTTCTTTCACAGCTTCATTCTTTCAAAACATCTTTTCGCTTTCAAGTGAGTTATCGACAGATTTGAAATAATGAAAACAAAGAGTAGATCAAACAGAAAAAAGCCATACAAGTTTCACTATTTACCGCAACGCTATACATTGTATCTGCAAAATGAGATCTGTCGAAAAACTAACGCTCCTTGTACTTGTCTGGCTGTTAACTAGCTGTACATCATTTCTCAACAATGGTAACATTCGGAATTTATAACTATATGTCTAAACTTATATCCAGCGAAAAATATTCAACGTTCTGTAGAAGGTAAATATCCCCCCTGGAGGAGGGATTTAGAACGTCAAGCTTGTTATAAATCTATAATGTTTTCATGTTGGTGAAACATGGCTTAGGTAGTTCTGATGTTAATATCAGGAGACTAAAATGACACATGATTCCATTCACATAACATTCCATACTTATAGCTAACGACATCTGTTGCGGAAACAGGTAAGGAATTATCGAAACACCTGAATTATTCATCATTTGAAAATCAGAAAAGACTATAAAATATTCAACAGTTTAACATTCTGCGGTTCTGCAAGTACAAATATTAAATCCTTTCTCGTCAAACAAAATCTTAATATAGCTTTCAAAACTTCTAATAACTTAGGTAAACATATTAAAAATAATAAATCTCGTGTTGAAAAATCAAGTAAATCAGGAATCTATAAACTCAATTGCGGTTCTTGTGATAAAATTTATATCGGTAGGACCTATAGGAGTTTTGGCATAAGAACATCTGAACATAAACGTAGCTTCGATAAAAATAAATCTGATTCAAATTATTCAAACCACCTAATAAAAGAAAACCATTCATTCAATAAAAACTTTGACATATTACATATAAAATCAAAAAGTTCAAAATTAGATCTCCTAGAAGCATTAGAAATAAATAGATACAAACATTCGGACAAGCTTTTGAATGAACAGGTAGATTTGAATTACTCACCCTACTTAACTTGTTCAATTAGTTTTATTACCTTTCATACTAACTGTACAATGGCTCGGTGTGGATTTTCCTGTTATTCATCCAACTTGTTCTACGATTTGTTTATAATACCATACTCTTCATTCTATTTTTCATTCTTGATAAAGCTGCTGTGTCAGCGAAACGTCGTCGAATTTTTTCAAATAAAGTGTAGATCAAAGTTAAACCTTGTGTTTTTATCTCAGAAAAATTATAATTAAATAGTAAATCTCTATCATAGATTTTTCAATTGAATCTCTGAAATAGTGAGTTGTTCTATTCCACATTTTAGAAGTATATCATATGAAACACCGAAACGAAAATTAACCTAACCAGAAGTCATTCTTTAAGCATTAACATTATACAGATTCAAATCACTGCTTCCATTAAGAAGGACCGTGGACTGATTCGAATAACCAAAGTGGGATAGGGGTGCGTATTCCCTGTTTTCAATAGTTATTGCGAAACGATGACTGGCAAATTTTGGAATTTTTTACCCAGTATAAAGTACTGTAATTCGATCATATAATTATTCTGTCTGAATAAAAAACTCTTCTGTCGTACACAATGAAAATTGAGAGTCATGCTTTTAACTACTGTTACCCCATTTCAATGCGATTTCGAGAAGAATAAGACTGCCTGGGGTGTTATTGTTACCGATATCAATGTTCTACCATTTCGCATCCTTTCTTGAGGACCATTCGTCTTTCTCATCTGAACTTTGATTGATTGATGAAACACTGTTTATGGAAGATGAAACCAGCAGAGAATATATATTATGGAGAAATTAGAGTAATAATTAGCAATGATTTATATGAATAAAATGAAATTATGTTCGTCTTGAAAATAGAACATTTAATTAGGGCTGAACCCATATAACTTCTCCTATAGTTCTTTCAGTAATTTTTGCATGAGTAATCAAAAATAACGACCCAATGTAAAGTTCTCCTAAAATTTAAAAAAAATTAAAATATGAGCCTGTAGAAAGAAAATATTTCTTCAACAGTATATAATAATGAGGTTCATATATATATATATATATATATATATATATATATATATATATATATATATATATATATATATATATATATATATATATATATATATATGAATGTATAGCATAGGGTGGGTCAAAAAAAGCGAAAATTTTTTTTACTTGGTTCCTACACTCCTCTAAGGAAGTCTCACCAAGTATGAGCTCTTAAATGTAACGGGAATCTCCATCTTACAGTTTCCTATTTTTTTTATTATCACATAGAAAATGTATATCTCGCTTCCAACTACTTGAAAAAATTAATCGTTTCATAGATTTCGTAGAAAATTGAATGTTCTACAAAAACCTCACAATTTTTCGTAAACCTAACCGTTTACAAGATATTAACGATTGAAGTTTGATTATTTGAAGGTAACTTTTTCTTTGTTTATGAATTTGATAACTCAATAAAAAAACCATTATAAATCATGAAACTCACACTTTTGTGAGAAATTTGCTTCTCTACAAAATGGTATTTTATAATTTTTCGATTAAGTTGAGCGTTTACGAGATATTCATCGTCAAACATCAATGCCTATAAAGTTTTCCAATTTTTGATCAATAATTCGAAAAATTTTAATTCAATTTATGTTTTGGAGAAATTTACACTAATTCGAGTTTCTTTTATAAAAGGATTTTTATTCATCATAAATTAACTTTCAATGAATAAATAAATCCGTTTTATGGGTATATCTTTACAAAAATTTCGGAACGTAAATTACCAAAATTGAAAGAGGTTATGAGTGTGTTTTCTATCAATTTGAAGTTTTAAAGTATTCAATCAAACAAAGTGCGAAAATTCAGTTGACCAAGTTATTGAACTGTGAAGAAAAAATAGATGCCAACTAGTTGAGTAAATAAAAAGTTTTCGATAGAAAAGTATATCATTTGTTATTTTTTCTTCCAGATCAATGTTGTCCTATTAAATTGAAAATAAAAATGGTATTTATTCTAATTGAAATTAATCAATAACTATATGTTGAAAAAAATGCATAAATATTTTGTTTTACTGCAACACAACATACTCATAACTGAAAAAAAATTGAGAATAGTTCATAACATTTTTTGTCCCTAAAACTCAAATTTGTGTATATTTCCCCAAAACTCATAGATGCAATTAAAATTTTTCGAATTATTGATCAAAAACTGGAAAAATTGATAGGCATTGATTGACGATGAATATTTCGTAAACGCTTAACTTGATCGAAAAATTATTGAAGACCATTTTTGTAGAGCAGTAAATTTCCTACAAAACTATTATTTTTATGATTTATAATGATTTGTTTTTCATTGAGTTATAATTCAAATAATCAAACTTCAACCGTATAAATATTTTAAACGGTTAGGTTTACGAAAAAGAGACCTTTTCGTAGAACATTCAATTTCATACAAAATCTCTGAAACGATATATTTTTCAGGTATTTGAAAGCGAGATATCAATTTTTCTGTGATAATAAGGAAAAATAGAAAACTGTACGGCGGAGGACCTTTTCCTTACAATTAAAAGCTCATACTTGCAGAGATTTCCTTAGAGGTGTCTAGGAACCCAATTACCTATCAAAAGAAAAATATTCGTTTTTTTTGACTCACCCTAGTCTGTTTTGGCAAGCTTGCGACTGGTATTCTGGCATAAATATTCAGCATTAACCATTGTGCTTATAATCATCCATAGTTTGCAGAGGGATGGAGTCCATAACTTCAGAAAATGTGATAGCTTTCCTCTTAAAAAATAATATCAATCCAAAATAATAACATGGTTTCATACGGAGTGGCTTACTACTAATTAACTTTGGTGCATGAATACGAGGACACCTGCACTAGATAAGGAAAGGCCGGTGGACGTTATGTATTTAAATTTTGCCAAGGCCTTTGATCGTGTACCGAAGAGAAGACTCCTCCATAAGTTAGAACACATCGGCATTCGTGGTGGGTTGCTTGAAAGGATCCACTCGTTCCTGACAGATCGTTTCTTTTATGACAGAGTTACTTCATCTCTGTCTGATCGAAAGCCAGTGTCGAGCGGTATGCCACAGGGCTCTGTCTTGACCAATTTTATTCATTGCTTATATTAGAAAATTGGGGGTGTCATAGGGTATAAAACTGCTTCTTACACAAATTTAAAAAAATATTCTGTTATCCATCAAGCCAATAGTAGGGTGGGCAGGACATTTTCAAGGGTGATCTTTGCAAACAAAAAACAAAAGATTATATAAGACATACGTTCGTCCGATACTTGAATATTATAGCACACTGTCGTCACCTGATCTTGTGCGCGATAAGAACATTCTCGAAAATGTGCAACGACATGCTGGTCGATTGCCATTTGGACGCACACGATCGAGCTATTCTGGGAGACCTAATACAACTAAACTACTTTCTTTCGAACTACGCCAATTCCGTGGAGATTTAATTGTGATGTTTAGAGTGTTGGGGAAAATTTCGGGTGCTTAAAAGACATGCTCCTTGTTGATGGTGATCATCGGTTTCATTACCATCACTTAAAATTGAAGAAGTGGTTGGTGCTGTTTTGATTGTTGTCTTCAAGAAGGGACTAGACAGACATGTTTCAATTTCGATGTGGACCTTCCATATTTTTTTTATTTCCGCTGAAGCTTCCTTCACTCGTAACTCTTGTAACTTATCTCGTTGTCAATAACTCAAATTTCCTGGAATTATTCTCTACACTTAATCTTCGTTTTAATTCAATATTATCCATTCATTTTATAAAAAAGGCCTATAGGGTAACCCTAGCTCTTATCAATATGGCAATAATAACAACAACCTTCCTCCTTAATACTCAGTTTGCCTTTTAAATTTTGCGTCTGACAAAAAAACAAGTAACTTAGGGAAAAAAATTGCTTAATTGTTTGTATTCTCCATGAAAATCGATACACTTTTGCATGTGCTTAAACCAAACCGGGTTGAACTGCCTCTTCTTCCGTCGAAAATCGTTGCCCACGCAGTTTTTCCTTGATGCGCGCAAACAAAAAGAAGTCGTTAGATGCAGAATCGGGACTATAAGGTGGATGGCCCATTGAGATCTGAATTTAGATTTACGTTTATTGACGTTCATGCATAGGAATCTTCACACCAGTCAAAAAAATGAAAATAAACAGCTCTCTGAAATTACAGTATGAAACTAATTAATTTCAAGAGACAGTTACACGGAACAGACTCAATAGGAACATGATGACCATTTCTACAATTAATTTTAAAATTCAATCACAGAATGGTAATAAGGCAACCAAGAAATTGAAATTTAACAACTTTGAATCACTGCAATAAATTTTAGAGAAAAAGAACAAAAAAAACATTTGCTTACACAACTATAACAATCAGTTGGCAAGATTCGAGAACACATTTTCCATATAAGCACCAACCGAATTGTTGGTTTCGACCTTAAAAGTTCATCCACTTAAACCAACATAAGGTGAAAATACTCTACAAGCCGCCGTATAAACAATTCGACAACCCGTTACGGAAAATATGGAATGAAATTCTGCAAGCTAACCACGCGAGGAATTCGGAGCAGCGACATCAATCTATAACGTCATGCAATAATCAGTATATAAGTAAACTTAAATTGTACAATAAACGATCACAAAATATCTATATTTCATTCAAGTCGTCACTCTGCCCTCTCTCATCGCAGATTAAGATTTTCTACAATTTTATCCATCTTAGTCTCCTACCGTAGACTAAGATAATTCACAACTACTCTACATTTGAATATTAGGAAACAAACCCAGTATTTATACGAAAAGAAACACTTAGTTATTAGATATTTTTTCAAAATAGGTTTGAATGATTTAAAAGGAAGCCCTCTCACCTCTTAGGGAAGCTTATTAAAAAGGAGGACCCCAGTAACTCAATCCATTCCTCGTTCTACTGAGGCGATGGAAAGAAACGTGAAAGTTATGACTTAATCTAGTATTAAATGAGTGTAAACCGCTTCTCAGTTCATAACTTTCCTTATTAGTCTTAACATACAATAAACACCCAAATATATACAATGACGGAACAGTGAGTACCCTTAATCTTCTGAAAGAACCCTGCAGTCGTCATGATAACCTAAACGAGCAACCACTGTAATACTTCTCGTCTGGAGCTCGAAAACCAGCTGGAGCGAAGCTCCATTTTAACATTTTAACATTTTAATGCACCAAACGATACGAGTCTTCTTTCGAGAAATTGTTGAATTGTGTGGGACGTACAAATCATTTTGACAGCCAAATGTTCATGCAATATTGACTGTACGCTGGTAAAACTATTGTTTAGGGTTGTCCAAATCACTGCATGATGGTTTGTGTCAAAACAACTAATTTTGGACGACCTTCGCGAAATTGTTAATGAGTGAAGCACGGCCTTGATAAAATTCGTCGTACCATCGTTTCACAGTGGCCAACACAGAACAGACCCTAATAAGAAATAACAACTCAGTACCCCGGCATAGGAAACAATATGGCCAACTCTGCATAGAAACTAGCGCTACGCGTGCCATTATGGAAAACTAAACCGAATGGCGCCTTATTTGAATTCTAGATTTCCACGATCGAATTGAACTTGACTGAAATGGGGTATTTGAACTAGTCTAATCGATGCAGATTATTTCTGCCTCAATTGAGAAAATAGTTAGTATTTTTTCACAATAACATTTCATTTCAAAATAAAAGATCTCTTAAACCATATATACAGAAAATGTAGCAAAACATTACCAAGAAAAATAAATTCTCAACACATTAGAATCGAAAATATAAATCACATAACACAGAAAAAGGAACATCCTAACATTAAAAATAAAAAGGAATTCTGGAATATAGTTGTCAGCCACTTATATTGGTTCTTCAATGCAACCATTGGTCCTTCTTGGGAGTAAACTGCCTTTACTGTCATCTTCATGACAGTTACTCTATACTGCTTCTGAAAATAGAAAAAGCAGTACAAACTGTCTCAAAAAGTTTTTATTTGAATGAATTTGAGATCACCCAAAACTGATGAACATGGTAAAAATAGGCAATTTCATTACTAATCTTGGAAATCTTGGAATAATAACAATGTATATATCACAAAATAAATATGAATTATAGATAATAAACGGAATGTAGGATGTAAAGGACCAAAAAATTATTTGGTCACAGATCAATTTCTTTCCCCATGAGTGTAAAAGGTGCATGGAGGAAAATTAATAATATCACAGACTAGAAAATATGTTTGTAAATTATAAAAGGGTGTAGAAGCCCAGGCAAAACGTGTGTAGTCCACCGCACATAGTAGAGTGTAGATAAACTTAAACAATAAACTATAAACGAAATATCAAAGATTGATGCCCTACTAATTTCTGAATCTTTTGGATTTGTTTTCAGTCCCAGAATCCACAGTTTCCTACGTTTTATCGTTAATGAATTCAAAAATCAAGATCAAGATATTTGAGTTTTCATCTTTATGCCAAACTTTGATATCTTGCGACTGGGGTAACCACGTCATTAGGGAACTAGTCTTGCCACCTAGGGCAGTCACCTTGCGAACGATATCCAGCCAATCAAGTAACCTGTAAGCTGTAAGATACAGGAATACCAGAAAACTGATGTAAAACACCAAATCCAATCATCGTGGGAATTAATCTCATTCCTAAAATGCTAAGTATTTCTCTTTATGATCAAATTCTTCTCTTCTATCTTCGTTAATTGTTGACTGAGCTCTATCCTTGAGTTTTGATTTGTTGAAAAGCTCAGATTGTTTCGAATTGAAAATTTGTGATTTATAGTTTGAATTCATCTCGTCTGGGACTCCTTTTATTGTAATTGGTTAAACTTTTTAGTTAAGTTTTTTGTATTAATTACCTTATAGTTATTAATTTATTAATCAGTTACTGTGATTTCGATATTTATCTTGTAATAAATTTAGTTGAATGAAGTGATGAGTATTATTCCTAAGGCTATATCTAGGACGTAGGTTCTCGACGAAGATTTCACACACTGAGATAAAGGGACTCTGATCAAGCTAGGCATAGGTAATTAATAGGTAGTGTCAATTGTAATTTTCTTTCAACTAGCCTTGCTATAATTTAATATCATTCAAATTCATTATTTAAATGTCTTAGTTCCAGTAGAATTGAAATATTTCCCCAATTTTAGATATTCTAGAAACTAAACCATTACAGTTCTGAATCATCAGAATGAGTGAGTATGTTCTGTAAAGCTAGTCTGCAAAAAAGACAAATCATTCAAATTCTCACAATCATCTCTTTTACAATGTCCATTAATTATGAGCGATGTTAAGCCATTTATGACAGAAATTTTTAAGGCAGCAATAAATTGGTGGCAAGTAGGGTTTGTGTTCCCTACACCATGCTCTCTAATAATAAAAAATGGATTTTCTAAAGGATCCTGGTGGAAGACCGCAATGAAAAATACTTGAACCCTTCGTATCTCGAAGAAAGGTCTACTTTTCTTTTCTCGCCTTTCACAAGGGTCCTCTTCTATGATATAGTCCTTTCCAGCAGAACTCCAAAGGGGTGAACCTCAAAATTAATAAGAAAACCGATAAGAATTGGATATAATACAATTTAGGTACCGTAGAATCATTTAAAGCTCAACCTGCACAAAGTATTATCTAAAACTCCTCAAATTCAATTTACTTACCACTTTTCTTTTTGTGAAATACTGGAATAAAGTAAGATCATTCACATATGTATAAGATTTTTCGCATTTGTAAACTTTTTAAAGGAAATATCATTCTAGCTCTTAGATCTGATTTCCTTATTATAATGTGTAATGGTTTAATTAGTTCAATGTCCGCCTGAAGCTCGTCAAGAACAGGACGAATTGCTGCCCAATCCAATTAGGACACAATTTGTTAATGTGTTTTATCTACAATTGGATTCGGATGAACCGAGGTTCTGACGTCTCATGTCTTCCACTCATTGAAAATTGAATAATGGAATTAATAATCGATATAGTGGAAATCTGATTATTTTGCAATTTGTAATTTAGACCCCGTTGCCGTTCTCTCAGCTGTATTCGGGACTCGGCGGATACTTAATTACTTAGACTGCGCTCTATGCTAAATTAGTTATGTTTCAGTTATGTGAAAGATGTGATGAGTTATTTCGAGAATATGAGTTTTTTTACGCCCCTGTGGGACTGGTATTCACTTGAAGTAGTGAAAATAGATTTCAGTGCATAAATGGTAAGGGTAAGTTTCTCACACTTTTCAGCAACCAATCGAATTTAATTTTCAATCTTCATTATGTGGCTATATAATTTAAAAATTGAAAAAACTTACACATAGCTTCATTTTTCAACTCTTTGAACCTTTTTTTGAGGAGATAATGATATATTGACTACTGATTAAACCGCTAAGATATTTTATTTCAATTACGCTTATAGACAGGGCTTTAAGCACATGAATTCGACATGCTAATTATTACTTACCAATTCTTCCCACAAGACACAAATTATTCTGTTTTTATGAACCAAATATTCCCACAGAAGAAGCCTTAGATATAATATCCATGGGAAATAACTTCTGTCCAGATATCATAGATTTGACAGACCATTGTCTCAAAAACACATACTTTACATACAATTACCAGATATATAAACAAATCAAAGTTGTACCTATCCGATCTCCACTATCACCCGTTATTACCAACCTCTTCATGAATAACTTTGAAACAAAAGCCTTAGACAAAGCAAAGAAGAAACCGAAAGTATGGTTCCGATACGTAGATGATATATTCATTATATGGCCAAATGATGAATTACTTCAGAAGAATTTTCTGAATTCCATTCACCATAATATAAAATTCACAATGGAAATAGATACACGCATTAAATAAATCTAGTGGTCAATGGTAATTCTTGTATTGTATTATTTCGTGGAAAAGAGAGAAGTGTTTTCGCATTGATTCATCGAGAATACATCAAAACCAACATGTTCTCTTATATTATTTCGTAAAAAGTGAAGAAAATATTTTTAAAATATTCAGGAATAGTCGCCTAACAAAAGCAGACATTTGAATCTTTTTCATCACATATCTAAATGATTATCGAAATTTTCTGGGGATTTCTTATGAAGTGTATATCCACTACGTCTATTTAGAACTGCTCTACAACCATTTGCCTTACTGAGAATTAAACTATCGATACTTGCTTGATCAATCTAGAACAGTTAGATAGATAGATATTATCTTTGAATGAGACCTGCCTAGCAGCCCGGCCACTTCGACCCAGTGGTCTATTGTGACACACCATGTCCTAAATTTCATCCACGAGCTCCATCCTTCTCGTAAAGGATACAAGTTTCGTGGGTGAGAGCTTAATAGGCTCAGTCAGCTTCATTTTGCAAGATCCAAGTTCTTTCATCCTGACCCTGTCCCCTGTTGGGCACTCGCACATAAAATGTTCCATTGATTCTATATCTTCTTCACATAGCCTACATGAATGATCCTCAACCAATCCTAATTTATTTATCTGTTTCTTGAGGCGACAGTGCCCCGTTAATATGGCAGTTAAAACTCTCAGTACCAAACTAGAGAGTTTAAGCCAGGCCTTGGCTTTTGTAGTGGAAGGTCCACTGATGGCACGTCGAGCGTGTCTGAGTCCTGGGAGGCTCATCCAATGCTCACGTACTCTCAAGTCCAGCCATCGGTTGTTTTCCATTCTTGCAGTTTCCAGGGGAATTCCGAGCTTAGGCTCCGGTCTTATGAACTCCTCGAGCGGTTAATGAGTCTGTCTTCTCATTTCCTCTGGCCCGAGTGGCCAAGAACCCATTTAAGACGGAGCCTGCACCGCTTTCTTAGTTTTAGTTTGGCAAAGGTAGGTGTGGTAAGCAAATATCCTCCTCTTCCTGGTAAATGGTACCATAAGGGTACAGAACAGTTATTCTCTTTCAAAGGACGCAGCGGAATAAGGCTGAGCATTATCGTGCATGAAAATGGTGTCTAGTCTACCTTTTGTCGCATAGGGAATGACACATAGTTGAACAGTCAACTCCTAGTACTTCAGTGCGTTTACGAATTGCTTAAGCAAAAAGAAATTGATTCTTCTGTCAATACTAATACCACCACATAGCATCACCGAATTGCCTTTAGAGCTTTTTACTTTTTGCGCAGTTCTTAGCCTCTACTTATTTCAAGGTTGTCTTCATACGTCTCGTATCTGAACGTAAGCCAAATCTAGATTTATCACTTAATAATACAAGAGCCCATTGATCATCATCCCATTTATGGTGATTCCTAGCCCAAGCTACTTGGGCTTTGCGATTTCTCTAGATAATCAAAGAATCCTCAATGCTCGTCGGGCATGTAAATTGAATCAATTTTGTCTTTTTCTGACAGTTTGATCACTTATCTGTACGTTGTGAGTATTCCCGAGTTGTTGACCGATGACGGTTGAATGTTGCTCCCTGATATCACCAGTTTTATCAAAACGTTCTTCTTGAAGATGACTTCGCTCAATACAATACTCTAACCCGACAGGTATAATCACAACTAAGCATACGCAAACATATAGCCTGCAATGGAACCGATGAAGAAAATAATTAGACACATGATCAATCGATCAGAAGATAGAATTCTGATATAAAAAGTAGTACACTATTATAGACAATAATTTTCATCGAGTTTCAATAGCTCTAGACTTTTACCACTAGGGAAATATCATTCAAATTGCGTTTGTTTCTATGCAGTGTTTCAAGAAATGGTTTCCGTTTCCTTACCTTTATTTCCTTCTATCCAACTACCAAAACACCCGCCACCAACTTATTCCAAATTGATTGAGTTCAACATTCTAAAATCACGTTTAAAAGTATCGTGGAAAAGCCACTGTCTCCATTAGAAATTTCAACTTGGAGGATGTTGAGGAGATAACTTAAGCTTAAATGCTATGAATCAACCTTGAAACAGTCTCGCTTGAATCGAGCGTTTTCTGCAAGAATCTGAATTTCCAGAGTTGGAGTTCAAATTGTTGTTGGAATACAAATAATATCTCTATCTAGAATGCTCGATCCTCTGAACGTTGTACCTCTCAATCCAGTTAGTTTTGATTTGATTTCAATAGATACTGATAGTCAAAATACTTCGAACTGTGGTAACTTGACAGTTACATTATAGAGCACCGACAGAATAATCATGATAACTATTTCTAAGTGTACGAACAATTCCAACTCCATATATTTAATCAATCTGGATCAAAAGAATGATTATGAATGATTATGAATTGTCATCACAACTTATATTTGAGCTGAATATTTTGAAATAATGTATTTGAGTATTGTATTTGAGAATCGAAAGATTTTTCCTGAAATGTGCCGCTTGACCCCCTTACCCTATACAAATTTGGACTTGGAGGATGTTCAGGATGAGAATGAAATTCAGATTGATTTTTCAGATGAGACATGATGAGCGCTCTTGATACAAAATATCCAGAGGTATATAGTTCCCCAGTTGGATTTACTCATGATGGCAATACGGCTAATAACGTTCTCTCTTAGAACACACAGTATAACTTAATCTAGAGTGCTCAATCCTTCTTTAAACTATGGTAACTTCACAATTTTTCTTCAACTCGAAATAAGTCGATTAGGCCAAATCATTGAGAACGACTCGATCGATAGAAACCATATTTGATATGCATAATCGGGTGCGTTTTTCACGTTTTTTAGTGATCCACTCAAAGACCTTCACCTTTTATAAACGTCACTGAAAACTCGAACGGGTTTTGAATCAACCATAATTTTCCAACTGTCTGCGTTTGAGCAAAACTGTTTCAAACATTGAGTACCTAGGCTAATTATCAAACTTTTTTGTCCTCTGAGAAATTTTGATATGAAGATCGATTCTATCACAAAAAAGTTTTTTAATTTCATGATTTCATTTCTTCAACCACCTAGCAAGTCAAAAATATCACATTTACATTTGACCATGTTGGCTTTGGATTCATTTTTGTGGTCTGGCAGATTGTCATTTTATTAGACTTGGCAACCAGTTGTTGACACAACAGTGATCCTTAAGTTCTTGATTAGGTATTTTGGTGATTTTTTTTATCACTATTAGGCACGGAGATTACAGTAACTCTGAAAGGTTGATATGGTTATAGTGTACGGATTTTGTCAAAGCAATGGACGTGAAAGCACGAGAGTATATGCTGAAAGATTTCCAGGTCGCATAGTGCCGAACCATCAAACGTTTGGAAATCTGGAGCGGCGCCTTCGCGAGAATGGTTGCTTCGAGCCCAGGAATTTGGATCGAGGACGACAACGAACAGTAAGGACGGTAGTACGCGAAGAGCAAATTTTGGACATGGTTGAGGAATACTCACAATTGGGCACGCGGCGTTTAGGTTTGCAGTTGGTCGTTTCTAAAACAATGATTCTTCATGTCTTGAAGGGACAATTATTTCATTCTTATCACATTCAGAAAGTTCAGGAATTTCTTCCCAACGATCCTGAGAATCGCCTAACTTTCTGCCAATTTATCCAAGAAGAGAACTCAGGATCTCCACTTCAGTAGAAAAATTCTATTTACTGACGAATGCACTTTTACTAGGTCTGGCATCACTAACCTTCACAATGAACACCTGTACAGTGTCGAAAATCCATTTGCTTTTACAAGTACACATCATCAGATCAATACAAATCAATTCAAAATTAACGTACGGATTTCAGTAATTGACAATTTCATTCTTGGTCTGATAGTGATTGCAGATCGATTGAACGGAGATGCATATTTGAATTTTTCGCAAGAAACTTTGCCGGATTTGTTTCAAGTATTACTGCGTGCAGAAATGTGGTTTATGCACGACGGTACACCACCTCACTTCACTTTAGCGGTTCGCGCGTTCTTACATGCACAGTATTCGAATCGCTGGATCGGAAGGGGAGCTGATGCTCCTGCAAGTTGGCCAGCACGATATCCCGATTCAACATCGTGTGACTTCTTTCTTTGGGGTGCTTTAAAATCTAGAGTTTACTCTTCTCCAATAGACACCTGAGAAGACTTACATATGAGAATTTTAAATGCGCCCAACTCCTTTATAAATGACCATGAAGTAATGTCAAGGGTCAAATTTAATTTCTTAAAGAGGATTAACTCCTGTATTCAGCAAAATGGTGGAATTTTTGAACATTTACTATAGTTGAATGAAATTTTGGGTGTAAACTAATTAATCGTTATTCTGAAGTGGTTTGTTTTTCTTGTTTCCAACTGGCCAACCTGTTTTCATATTTTTGAATAGTCATTGGGAAAAACTTATTAGATTTTTTCTTCGAATTTTTCAATTTTTGTACTACTGAACATTGAATTTCCTATGTGCTTGATTCGATTTAGAAGCCTAGAAAACATCATTTTGTCAACAAGAGGTTTCAAGCATAATAAAATGACAATCTGCCAGACTACAGAAACAAACCCAAAGTCATGGTCAATATGTGATATTTTTCACCTGCTAGGTGGTTGAAGAAATGAAATCATGAAATTGAAAAACTGGTTTTTTTATGGAACCGCTCATCATTTCAAAATTTCTCAAGGGACAAAAAAGTTTGATATTTAGCCTAGCTAGTCATTGTCTAAAACAGTTTTGCTCAAACGCAGACAGGTGAAAACACGTCCGAGTTTTAGGTACACTTGTAAAACATCAAAGTCATTGAGTGGATCACTAGAAAACGTCAATAACGCACTCGATTACGCATACCAAATATGGTTTCTATCGATCGAGTCGTTCTCGAATTATTTGAAATATAAGAAAAAATATCTTTGGATTTGGTGACCTCTAGCGGCCAAACGAAGAAACTTTTCGTATAGGTAAGTTGGCCTGAATCGACTCATTTCGAGCTGAACAATCTGTGGTACACGCAATTCACGGACACCCTGTATATAAGTTCACGAACAATTCCAACTCCGTGAGCATCTATTCAATCAATCTGTATCAAGAGAATGATTACGTAGCCAAAAAGTTCGACATTGAAGCAATCACTCGCAAACTGACCGGCCTATTTGGCATTTCCATTTTCTACCACGGTCCACGGTATTATGTATACGTACGTCGTACATGAGAACAATTGAAATGCATGTCATGGCCCACCATTGGCATTCCGCACCCGGATTTAATACGGTTTATATGAGGTAGTGGCTCCATCTATCACCACGGTGGCGGCAGCTCGTCCACAAAACGCAAGTCACCGCAACAAGCTGACAATGTGGATATTGTCGCACGTTCGAGTCCCCCCGTCGTCACGGGGTCCTGGAGGACTTCAATCAAACGGGTTACATAGGAAAGGCGGTGTTAAAATCACCATCGAATGGTCGAGAATTTCAATTTCCTTTTAAAATTAATTTTCATGAGGATATCAAATGAATTCGCATTCTACATGCTGTGAACATGGAGGCATTAATTGTTTGTCCATTTATTACTGACAAGGCATTTCCTTGCGTATGTATATCTTCATTTTTCGAAGTACTGGCTGTAATATATCATATAATATTATGGACAATCACTTGAACTGACAGTTTTGCTTCATGCATGTACTCATTTTTGTCAGTCATTCAATAAATTTATTATAATGTACAATGAGAAAATCCAGTTTGAGTTGAACTCACAAAACATTCCACAAATATGAATTGATTCGATTGAAATTTTTCAAAAACATTGAAATAGAAATTGCATATCAATTACAGAAAGTGAATTGGCCAGTATATTATATTTCAGTGATTCACTTGTTCGAAATTCAATATATTTTCTTTGCAATATACAGGGGCACATCGAAAACTCTCCACTATTCCACTATTTTTCATTATTCATTCTCAAACCTTCTCAGGTTCGATGAGGTGCCTTTGATCCTTATAGCCTTACTTCTGTAGGCATGTGGATCTACGCTCTTAGCTTATGCGCTTTGTCTTATCCGTGGATACATTTCCAACTGAGTAACGCACGCGCACGCACATGTTGTCTACTCATGTGCGCGCACTGCAAAGCTTTGCCGCGAGCACGAGCATATTTCCAGCTTCTTTTAAACTGAGACTAGTAACTACTGTCTTGCAATAACACAACAATTTGCTATGGCCAGTCAATTTAAGTGAAAGTAAACAAAACTCTCCCCATCAAGCCTAGTATTACTAATTAGTTTTTTAATGTGTAACGTATTTTCCGAATTAAATAATTTATTTCAATTAATATTGTTACATTGCTGTATAAAAGTAATTGCAATTTTTGACATTGCTCGCCCGAACGTTTTTGAATACGTCGCTTTTTATTTATAACTGAATTGATTCCATTTGAGATAATGGGTGTTACATAATAGTATGTCTCAACTTGAGGGGGTAGATCTACGTGCAATTTTAAGAAAAAAAGTTCATAGGTTCGCAAAAGCTTCGGTACGGAGCTACAGGGTGTTAAAATTTCCGGAAAAAATTGGTTTCTTCTTATTTGAAATGCCAGCTATTTTTCACAGCCACCATCATAACACGTCCTAAATTTTAAGTAGAATCCACAAGGTGTTTTCTTTTCCGGAGCCATGTCTTCATTTGCCCTTTCAAACATTTTTGCTGTGAGCCACTGATCAGCGTACAATCAATTTTCGTCATCTTCGTTCAATTTAGAAACTTTTTTGACATTTGTAATTTTTTCGTATCTTCGACCGTTCCCGAGCCAAAAATTTATAAACGATTGTATGCTTTCGCTGAATTGAAAGCACTTCTAATTAAAACAATGACTAGTAGCCTCTGGTTTTGTTCATTTATGTGTTTATTTCGACACTTGCTAAAGTTGAACCAGTGTCTGCTCGAATTGTTCATTATATTAACGATTAGTTTTAAGACTTTTGAAGTTATTGCTGTAAGAATGGCTAATTTTACTAACGCCGAATTGGCTGATATCTATTACATGTACGGTCTGGCTGACGGAAACACAACAGAAGCTAAGCGATTATATCAGGTGCGCTTTCCAAATCGAGTTACACCAGACAGGCGAACATTTTCAAATATCCACAGAAGGTTGAGGGAAACTGGTACTTTTACTGCAAATAATCTTTTAAAAGGTGCAACTCAAACTATGAGAACTCCAGATATTGAGGAAGCAGTTTTGAATTGTATTGATTTGAATCCTTATGTGAGTATAAGAAAAATTGGAAATCAGTTGAATATTTCACATATTCTAGTTTGGAGGATTCTCCGCGACTTTTTATTGTACCGTTTCATATTCAACGCGTCCAAACTCTACTTCCTCGAGATTTTCCTTCAAGACTGAATTTCTGCCGATGGCTCTTAGATAAAATCAGAGAAAATGCTCATTTTGATAGTGAAATAATGTTCATAGACGAAGCAAACTTTTCGAGAACTGCTATCCCAAATTTTTACAATAATCATTATTGGGCTGAGGAAAACCCCCATTTGATTGAAGAATCTCATCATCAAGAACAATTCTCACTAAATCTCTGGGTCGGAATAATTGGAAATTATTTGATTGGGCCATTTTTATTGCCTAACAGACCAAATGGTCCCACGGCAATTTCTTAAGCAGGAGTTACCTTTATTGCTCGAGGATGTGCCACTTTTGGTGAGAAACATAATGTGGTTTATGCATGACGGGGCACCAGCACATTTTAGTGGAGAAGCTAAAGAATTATTGAATAATACATTCAACAACCGATGGATAGGTGGAGTGAGCCAGAACCATTGCCTCCTAGGTCCCCAGACTTTTTGTTATGGGGATATCTCAAAAGTTTAGTTTATACCACTCCAGTGAACACTATAGAAGAATTGAGAAATCGAATAATAAACTCTTGTGGCACGATAAGAAACACCCCAGGAATATTTCAAATAATATGCGAAGGAGGACAGAGGTATGTATTCTTGCAGGTGGAGGATACTACCAGCAATTTATTTAGTTTTCAAATGTTCTTTATTTAGTTTGATATTGAATAAGTATAAGTTGACTCTCAGAAGACAGGCTCTCAAAATAAAAGCAAATTTTGGGCATACCTATCAAGTATTTCTATTATTTTTTTTTATTTAGCGAATAACATACATTTCAAATAAGTCAAATTCAATAAATTTTCACTCGAAAACGGTTGGAGATACGAAAATATTATAGGTGTCAAAAAAGTTTCTGAATTGAACGAAGATGACGAAAATTGATTGTACGCTGACCAGTGGAGTACTGCAAAAAAGTTTGATTGAAAGGTCAAAAGGAGACATGGCCTCGAAAAAAAAACACCTTGGAATTTCAATTAAAATCTAGGACGTCTAATGATGGAGGCTATAAAAAATAGCTTGCATTCCAAATTTAGTCTGAATTTCTCAAAAACTGCAGAAGTTTTGAAGAAAAAAACAATTTTATCTATAAATTTCAACACCCTGTAGCTCCGTAACGAAACTTGAACCCCCTCAAAATTGAATGAGACAAAGGGGTCGGGCGATACAATGCAAAGCCTGATCTTTTCACAAATAATAATTTTTTAACTCAAAGGAGTTACCCTGAAAGTTATGGCTAATTTCAAGATTATTGAAGAAAGGGAATCAATCAATTTTCGTTTTGAAAGGAAACCTTTCGGGGTAGTTAGCACTTGTATGCATCAAGGAATAAATTAACCTACCTTGAGATTTCAGATGATAAGGAAGTATGTTTTGTTTAAACGCTTTTTAAAGCTATTTTAACAAACTACAACAATCTTAAGAAGATTTTATTGTTTCGGCTTTTTTACAATACAAAAAATTAAATGCAAAGATTTCAAATGGAATAGATCGTCCAAGTTATCAGGTTGAATCACATAAACTCTAGACTTAAGATGCCCCTACTAGAGAGTAGAGGTCAAGAAATCCGGCAGGCCACTCCATAGGGCTTCTTCTTCCAATGCAACCACCTGGATATTGCAATTTGGGGTATTGGCAAACTAGTGCGGCGTAGTGAAGTTAGATTTCGTTTTGTTGGAAATGCAATTGTTGTTCACGTATTAGGGGATCGTTTTATTGTTTATCTATTATCTATGGATCAATCGCATTCTCCAGCATATCAGATTTTGTTCGTTTAAATTGCTACGAATTAGCAGATGTTTCTACCCAAACTTCTAAATTTTCCGGTTATGGAGTATGGGTTTCTCAAAATATATGAAATTTTATCGCTCCAGAATCTACAGTTATCTTGGTTAACTTCTCCATGAAGTGAAAACGCCTGGCCATAATTTTGCAAAACCCTTGTCTCCCTTTTTATCAATTACTGAACCCGTTTCAATAAATTTCGATATCAATTCCATTACTTACTTATGGTGAACGTTACATTCAAGATGGATTCAGTTAAATATCCTTGCGGCCACTCGCGCGCTATTTTGATTTTGGTAATAAAGGCTCACCAGCGAATTAATAACTCAATCATTGATTTGCATTGCATCAAATGATCGAACAAACGTATTATCAGATAAACATCGTGCTTCTAAAAACAAAAATTTATGTCAAAACAAATGATTTCATTCAGACAGATTGGAAGAATATTAGAAAGCATTGCAACTCAAATAAAACAATAAAATCCTATTAAGGTTGCTATAGTATGTGGAAAGCACTTTCAAAAGACGAATGCTATTGACCTTATAGTTTGAAACCTCAAGGAAGGTAAATTTCTTAGTTAATTCATGCAGGCGCTAACTACCCTCGAGAGGTTTTCCTTCGAAACAAACATTGACTTCTTTACCTTTTTTAAATTATCAATATTACTTTTCTTAAATACTGTTGGAAAAAGGCTTTGAAGCTCTTTCCAATAAAGTATCGCTCGACCCCTTTGTTCTATTCAATTTTGAGAGTTTGATGCGCCACCTATTAGGAGGTTGCTCCTTAAAGCTTCTAATATACGTCAAAGAATGTCCTCTAATCAAGGTTGTTCGACGTGTTTCCGAAAATTTCTGTAATGACTACGGGACAACAAATATACAAGGTGCTTCGTTTGAGATGGAATGACTTGTATATAAAATATATTATAACGTAAGTAAAGAAGTGAAATTCACCGAAGTGACACTGTCTATCAATGGATTACGTTATTTTAGTCAGAAGAAAATAAAAAGAATTACGTTTCATACTTCGTAATCTTTGCTTGAGATTTTATATACCTTAAGTAACTATTTTTTGCCAAAGGTTTGGCATACACATGCTCTGTAACAACAAAAATTAAATATTATTTCCAACAACTGTAATTTTAGGCGAATAATAAAGACGCGTATTCGACATTAAACAATAATATACATTTATACAAAATCGATTCAGAAATTATTAGAGAAAAGATTTTCTTTCTATTATCGACTTGAATTAAAAAGAATAGCATCTTATTCAAGTCATTCTTCGTACCTAGCTTCATTTTGTGAAACACAGTATTTCTATTTGAATTTCATTGTGCACATGCAAGATTTTCCACGCCTTCATAAAAACATCGAAACATCCCCCGCTATCATTTCTCTCTATTAAATTGAGACATGACTGGAAAAAACTGATTGAACTACACCCTCATGCGGCTTACAGTTTTTCATCGAAAAACAATCCTAAATAGAACAAATTGCTTGTCGATATGTGTTCATCCAATAATAAGTTCGTGTGAAGAACGCATCACTCACTTCAGAAAACATATAAGGAAATTACAACATAATTCGTAGAAGAAATCGATAAAAAGTATTTGTATAAAACGTGAAATTATAGGTGTAACTTCGGATATCAGATAAAATAAAAGATAGCCCTTCGCTGGTTGTTAGATAGGTCATCAATCATCTTTTTTCTCAATTCACTCTGATTGCAGGCACATCCTGGCGAAAAAAAAACACAATGAAACGGGTCTTATTTTATTAAAACGTTTTCAAATTATAGCAAGTAGTAATCAAAGCTATAAAAACAAATTAAATTCCATAAAATGGGCCCAGTTATTTAAGGTAACCCATTATGATTACTCCTAACCTATCATTAATGCTGCATCCACTGATGGCATCTTGGACCTTCTTGGACCAGAATATAAAATATTCTTATTTTCATGCATTTTAACATATTTTTATTACCTTCACTATCTCTTGAAATATCCACCGTAAAATTATACGGCATTTCATTGCAATTTTACGACTATATCGTCATTATATTTTATTAATCTTCAATTGTGTAGGTACAAGTACGTACTCGACGACTAGTGCTTTATTGTATTATCCTATATTATTTCACTCATAGAATCAAGCTATATTAGAGTTTTTAGGGAAGTTTCTCTCTTAGAATTTTCGAAATATCATAAGGTAGTTATAAACTATGCATTTGATGAATCCAAAGGACTATGTTCACAATTATTACAACAAAGAGCCATGCAGTAGTCTTATCAGATATTGAAATATATCGTACATTTTCTTATTTTCAGAAGTTTGAACTGTTAATTTTTAATGATTTTAAAATAAAAATCATTTTTCGATATTCATACATCGAAAACCAACATTTACTGATACATTAGTACATAGCTGCCCTACAAAGCAAAAACCAAGTAACTCTAAATTTCCAACTTTTCAGCAGAGTTATTTTCATGATGCAAATAAGAGATATTACGCTTACTCAAAAAGTGTTCTAAGTAGAAGCTTCGAACTTGAACATTTACTACTTCTCAATTCTAGAAATTTACTGAGCGTATTAAATTCAAAATTCTTCACGCCAAATTCAAAATGGACACTCACTTTCAGTTACTATATTTCGGATTATCACATCCGTAAGTAAGTCGAAAAATTCAAGACAAAATTCAAGTAAGTCAATTCACATTTGAATATTTTATTGAAGAAACACGTAACAAAGAATTAATTTTTCAGTTATCAAACAGAACACAAAAGTAACAAATATTGAACATCAAATGAACAAATAAATACAGAAATAGGTGAAAAGATTATAAAAAGTTTGTAATTATAGATCGCCCTCTTCAATTTGAGTTTGTTCCCCACAGTGGATCAAGTCGTCCATGTCAGATACTGGCAGGAGAGATTTCCAGAACAACTGTTTCTTAGCGGGCATATGGTCAGTTAGTTCATTCAAAATCTTTCCTGTTTTTACCTTGTTCAGGCCCCGGCATAATAATTTGTTAACTGGCAACTGAAGTTTGAATTTTGGTTTTAAAATATTTGACTTCTGAAACTCCGTACTATCCATTTCGGTTTTTAAGTACAGTGACACACCTTAAAGTCACGGAGAAAAGGTACAGCAGTTTTCGAAACGAAGAAAGTCTTCCAAATGGAGAATGAGTGGTTTATTGTACTTACTGCTTCTTCTGATTGAATTGACTAAATCATCGAAATCTAATATATCCTTCGACTTATTCCACTTTTTTCCGATCAGCCCATGTACCGAGTCAGCCTTCATAAATGAATGGCCAGCTTCAAAAAACTTGAAAGTAATAGTCTCTGGTCCCCATTCTACATTAACTAGAATAAAACATGCGGTAAAGAGTGTCCAGTTTTTATTTTGTGCAGCACAATTGTCTACCCAAAATACACTATTTTTAAATTTTCCCCAAGAGACTTCATGAAGTTATAATATGCGCATACAACATCGGAGTAAGTTCAGCCCATAATAATCTCATAGTACACACACATTCTGTCCATGATTCCTCAAGCTCGCAAATGTTTCATTGAAACATATTAGACGACTTATAAAAAAAGAATTCTTATTCACCATTTTCGGCTTTATTAATATCTTCTGCATATCAACTGCGAAAATGTCTTTATCTTCGGGCCATTCTTCGGAACAATCTGCTTCATATGCTTTTCTTGTGTATTTCATAGTTTCGACAACATTTTCATGGTGGACATGATACTTGTGCATGAACATGATGGGCATTCATCTTGTGATGGTTTAGTGAAGCCAATATTCTCCTGATGAAAAACCTTTCTGTAGGTTTCATATGAAACTTTCTGTTCAGGAGTTTTCTCATTCAAATCTTCCCACATCTTATACACCGAGATGTCGCTTGTTTCATGTTATAATGTGAAACTAGTGGATGATAACTTTCAATATGAGTTTTTATAATTTTCTTCTGAAATATCTTTCATCTTTTCACCACGTTTGAATCCTCTTTTATCTGTAACACACTGAAACTCCGGATTTTTCAGAAACTCTGTTACCATAGCATCAGATGAATGTCCAATTGTGTGCAAAAACATTGTTTTGCATACGGTCTGTGTTTTGTCTTTCTCTTGTACATTCATTGTTTCATTCAAATCGATAGATTTTTCTGCGATTTTGAATTTGTGATTTCTTCAGTATTCTCTCTATTTCTGTCTATTTCCACTTGATCTATAACTTTATTATGCTTTGTGTCTTCTTGCTCCTCGGTGTCTTTCAGAACAATATCATTCTGTTCTGCTGTGATTGGTTTTAAAGGTAAAGTATGGTAAAGTATAAACTACAAAGCACCCCTTGTGGCCAATGGCGTCTCTTTTATAGATCTTGACAGGCATTTTCTTGAGGTATTTTCCAATAAAGAGTCTTTTCTCTCATAAGTTGAGTGATTTGAAGTAACTAAAAATAATTCTTCTTCGTTCTTCTAAGATATTTCGGTAACAGTTTTTTCTACAACTATCTGGACATGGTGGAAGTAAAATCTTTGTTTTGAGTCAATTTTTCTTATGTTTAGTCCGAGGAACTCTATCTCTGTTATAGTGTTAGGTTGTACATTTTCTGTCTCTACTTGATTTTCTTCACCTCTGATTTCTATTTCTGGTACAGATTCAGATACATATTCTGCTGGTAACTGGTCTTCTTCAACTTCGATTTCCATTATCTTTGCTGAAATATTAGGTTCAGTTTCGTCAGTACTGTTAATACTTATTAAATAAATCCTGTCGCCATCAGTATTTTCTAGGGAAGCACGGCATTCCAAACGTTCTTTCAGCTTTTGAAGTGTCTCATTTTTATTCTTTTTGGAAATGAGCTGTGTTCAAATTCTGTTGGTTACCACCAGATATCACCATCATTTAAATACAAACGGCTTTTTTGCGGCTTTCGGTATTTGTTTTAAGAGGAACCGCTAATGAATCAACAAGTTTTCTTCTCAGTCTTCCGTTTGATGGACTATAATTTGGGTCCGCATCCGAATCATCCATTGGCGAAACAGGTGACAGACTAGACGAAGTTCGACCTGTCGCCGTTTCAAGTGCTATTTTGAGAAGACGCTCGCTTCGCGAAATCATTATTGCAGCACTGAAAAAGAGCTTGATTACATCTCCTCCGTACCGTAGTCAAAAGACTGCAGAACCACTCTGTGATCCTTGAATTTTGGTGAGGGTCAAATGACTATCCTTTTTCCTCTTCATCTCGCTTATGTTATATCTCCTTGGTTTGTCCTGGGGCCCTACTACTTGGTTATCCTCCTTCTTTTATGTAGTGGTGCATCTATGCTGGCCTGCTGTTTCCTCCTCCATTCTGCAGAACCACCACACTAATATTATTTAAGTACGCAAAATAATAAATAATGTGATTTTACTCTGCATTCTGATTGGTGTTGGTTATTCAATTCAAAGGGTAATACGTTATACTTTCTTGGAAGATTTGTCTATTCATTGCCAGTAAGTTGACTTACTAGGTTTTTGTTTTGTAGTTTTTGAATATCTCACTCGCGGGTACCTACTTACACCAAAGTCATCCTGTTCAAGTAGAGTAAGTAGACATACTAGGTTCTATATTTGGAAATATCAAGATCTTCTGACAAGTATGTAATATTGATATATTTTAACTATGAAATGAAAAAGTTACTTGGTTTTTCGATTGATATTTTATAATTTATAATCAGAAAAGCATTGCCTCTCAAAAATAATTGTTCATAAATTCTCATCGGATAGATATATTTCAAATCTGTAAGAAGCACCTTGCAAACCTTTTTAGGAGGATTCCAGTGGTGTGAACATCTCGAAAACCAAGTATGTTGACTTACTTGGTTTGTTATCTTAATCAATTAAAATAGAGTCTTCAATGTTTGTTGATCTGAATTCTCTAATAATGATAATGTATAAATGAATTATTCAACTGGAATTGAAGTAATTTCTTTCACAAAAATATTTCACATAGAGTAAGTGTAATTCTTTCTGAATTCAATTCACGTTTAAAAGGTCTTCATTTTCTTCACACGAATGATCATGTATCTTTAGGATCTGTTTCTGTAGAACATATTCGAGTCGTTTATGTTGCACTGTAAAATATTCCTTCCGATTTAAAAAGACTTATTCTCCTTCCTTTGTTTCGCTGACCCTTCAATTATAAAAATTAATAAAAAAGTGGACCCAGTAATAACTCAAATTAATATTCACTCGAGAGCTGTTTCTTGAAAGGGTTCGCTACAATAAAATTTGTGACGACAATGGGAATAATTGTTCGTTGTGAAAATAAGACGTTAAACTGTTTGTTCTTGAGGGCGCTTCATAAAAGTGAGAGGGGTCG
Organism: Cryptolaemus montrouzieri; assembly: GCA_013387265.2. Taxonomy (NCBI): domain Eukaryota; kingdom Metazoa; phylum Arthropoda; class Insecta; order Coleoptera; family Coccinellidae; genus Cryptolaemus; species Cryptolaemus montrouzieri. The sequence continues at coordinate 100,577,575 of JABFTP020000001.1, read as the reverse complement.
ACTAGAAAATGAAAAACAGCCACTATTACCGTTTTCTTTGTCAAAGTAATGATGAATATCCCCAATATCAACGTTTTCCTTTACAAAACACCAAGTTCTGGAGGACGCGCTGAAAGTGCAATTAGATTTTAATTAATTATGCCTTATGAATGGGCAGAGATCGTTATTTTATCGTGCTTCCAGTAGAAAGAGGGCTTCGCTTTCACAGAAATGATTTAGAATATCTGAAGAAATTTAATTCTTTGTAAACTACGAGAACGAAATTGGAATGCTTGGTATATGATTGAACGAACATTCCAAAACTGTGATAATGATAATAGAAAATGTTTCATTCAATTGTCATAATTTTTGAGTGAAAGATATAATGCCAAATTCACTAGAAAAAATACCAATCGTGAAACTCAACAACTTAATTTCATCAAAAAATATTCTAAATTACTCTGATTTTAGGAGTTCTAATATCAGATAACATTAGTCTGGACAAGTCCATTATGTTTAAAATCTCTCCTCGCAGTTTTTTCCCTTGAATCAAATGCGATTCAGAACGATTGAAGCAATACAAACTGAGGTAACTGATGCCCACAAATGAATTTTCGAAAACAGGCGTATCGCGCGTCCCAGAGTCTTTCAATTCGCTTCGAAAATATATAAATGCATGTATATACAAATTCAATAGCACGAAACGCGATGAAGTGTTAATTTCAATGAACCAATCATAAAACCCCAGATCGTACACTCCGTTGAACACCAATGATTTTCTTTAATGAAGATAATTGAAGAAAAAGGACCTCCTCGAAGGTATAATAGCAAGAACGGATATTTGCTTTATGCTTGGCAACAACATTTAATTATCATTTCTCATGATTTTAATCCATAAAATCAACAATTTTAAGGTTGTTAGCTATCCTTTTTTTCCTAATTCGGAAGGTGTGAAGCAGGCTGTGAACTCAATACACTTTGATAAACGGCAGTCAATTTTTTCAATTAGAATCTTGGAAAAATTCAGTTTTTGTACTTTCACCAATTTTTCATAATTTCTTATATATTGCACATTTTGGATTTATTTATTTATTTCAATAAATGAAGTGGGAATTACATCAAACAAAAACCATATTGCTTACTGTGATGTCCAATTTTGATATGAAATCAAAATACCCACACAATGAAATATTATATAAATAATAATCACTCATATGAATAACACACTAAATTTTGATATACCTTTTCTGATATTTGCATCCCTCATAACGCACCCAAAATTACATAAATAAGCTGCATTTAATTCAATGATTCATAGTACTTTCTCTCTGTCATTATCTGAAGAAGATATGTCCAGGAAGAGTCAACAATTAAAGCAATAGCTAAGAACAATGGTTATCCTTCAAATATAATAAACGGAATGATAGAAAAAACAAATAGCATATCATAATATTTACCCACGTATAGAATCAACTAATACAGATAAATATATTTCATTAACATATTTTGGTCCTATCAGCGGAAAGATTGCAAATGTCATTTCTAAATAGAATAAAAAAGTAGCTTTCAAAACCCACATGAAACTCTCTCAGGAATTTTTTAATAGTAAAGATTTTACAATACTGGTATTTATAAGTTGTCTTGTATGGATTGTGGAGGTCAAACTGGTCGTTCATTCAAAACTAGATATAAGGAGCATCAATCAAATTGCAATAACCAGAGAATAGACGAACCTACTTTTGCTTCACATTGTATCGGAAATGGCCATCATTTTCCACCAATAGATTATTCACATTTTACCTAAGGGAAGAAACTTTCAAACTACAACAAACCCCACACAGAGATAATCTTCTGAACGACCACAATGGCCCAGCTTATTCTCCATTTGTTTTTTTTTAATAATTCCTACTTCTGTCATAATTGGTTTATTACCTCTTGTTTGCATCCTTAATAATTTTGTACCTACCTGTTTATATATGTGTGTATTTTCAAACTTAGTTCAATTGTCAGCTGAAGATGGTCGAGAGACCGAAATTGCAATCCAGATTTTCAATAAAATCTCTTGTGATAAATACATAGTTTAATTTCTTATCATCATCATGATTAACTATCACGTTGTAATGGCGGAATCAATTAACTATTTACTATAAATAATTTCTCAATTGTCATGGGTATCTACATCACCCTCATTCTTATTATAAGCTTGTCTAATATAAGCTCATTTCTCGTTCTTTATTCCTCTTCTTTCTCATTCCTCTGTCGTGAGGTTTTGTTTTAACCAATGAAACTGTTGCTGACAGCAGTTAGTACATGATTATAATTTCATCGAATAAAGAGTAATTTTTTTTTTCAAAGTTCAATAGTTGAACAGATAATGCCGAATATTTATAGCTGAAAACCTAGATTTGATTTGAAATATCCAACTAGAAATAACGCTATTCCTTTCGATATTTTTCAGAGAGCGTTGAACGAAATGAAGAACTCACTTCTCACATTTGAAATAAAACGCAAAATCTTAAAATACTTCAATATTGTTCCATTTGAACATATATATATATCACCGAAATCTTGTTTATAGACGCTTTCAGGGATGGCCTTCAGCTCCTTCTACGAATTTTCTTTTATGACATCTATGGAATCAAATCTGGTTCCCTGCAGTGGCAATTTCAGTCTGGATAAAGGAAAAATGTAACGCGGAGCTAGATGAGGCGAATAAGGCGGCTGCTCGATGGTATTTATAGAGTTTTTGGTCTTAAAATCGTTAATAATCGTGGCTCGATGGGATGAACCGTTAGTTTCAAGCAAAATCCACGAATAATTTTGCCACAAATCCGGCGAATATTTTCAAGAAAAACAATCAGCATCGTTTTGATTTTCGAACGACTTTGGCGAGGTTTTTTCGTATTTGGTTCATTTTTCCCACCCATTCCGGTGAGTGTGGGCTCATTAGTAGGTCGTATTCCTAGACCCATGTATCTTTACCAGTTATGATCCGTCCCATGAACGTAGGATCAGAATTCGTACGATACCTCATGTCTGCATCTGGTACGGTTTTCGAAGAAAATTCAATTCTATCAGGACGAGCTGAGCGTCGACGCGCCGCATGCCCAATTGGTTCACCAAAACCAAACGAGCGTTTTCACGAGAGATGTTGAGTTCACGAGCTACCTTTGTATTACTGGCATGACGATTATCGAGCACCATTTCCATGATTTTTTGGACTTTATCGTCGGTTGAAGAAATCGAAAGTCATCCGGAACGAGGCAAATCTTCGACGATCTCCCACCGTCTTTAAAGGCTTTGTACCACTCGTACACTTGGGTTTTCGATAAAACAAGTCTCCATAAGCCTTTTCCAGCATTCGCAAGGATTCAGCAGTGTTCAAAACAAAAAATTTGAGACAAACTCTTCGTTCAATGTTTTGTTCCATTGTAAAATTCACACTGAGATCGACTGGTCTTAACTGCTGTCGCGAACAAACTAGTTGTCCGATGGAGCTTATGTTTGGTATAGTAATTAAGGATGGTCTTACGAACATACAGAAACTTAAAATATTTAAAAATACTCAACGCGGACAATTTAAATGAGAATTTCTGGATACTATTTTGTCACACAGTATACAAATATTCATCGTGTAACAACCTCTTCAACTAATATGTCACCGTTAGGAAGAACATCAAGAGAATTGCTGTGCGATTACATCGATCTATACTTGCGACCGATTTTTGATTAAAAAAATAGCCACAACCTGCATTTGACCGTTACCAACTTAGAAAAATGCATTGCACCATGAAAAAACAACGTATCGAGAACACAAATGAATTAGTTTCACAAAAAGTAATCTTTGAAGGTGTTACTCTGAAATGCACTTTGGATAACATTGTTGTAATATTTCCACACTTTCTGATAATAAAGAAGCCAGGAATCGATTTTTCCATTTATCACTCTTCCAAGTAAAGAAGCTTTTGAAATTCAAATTCTTAAATTCAGACATATAAGATCTAGTGTTTTATAAGTCTCTCTCGTGTTTTTTCTTGTTCTTATCTAGTTTTTCTGTAATATTTTTCTATTCTTCTCATACTGTTACTTTAAATCAGAGTCTCTCTCCATTTTCATTTGTTATACTATATGTGTTCACACTGCTGTTGATAACTATAATTTGGAACTGACCGTTAGATTTTTAATATCATATTATTTAGACTTTTATATACTTATAGGTACTTTTAAATTTTTAGCGTTAAGATAATTTAAGTTCACTTTTTTATATCTATTAAGGGGTACTTTTTTTGGGCCTTGGCCTGTTGTACCCCAAAGAGCCAAAATAAATAAATAAATAAATAAAATCTATGCAGCAAATTTATGTAATGAAGAACACTCACGAATTGTACTTGAGGTTTTTCTGCATTATGCTTCAATCAAAAAACTTGTTAAAATTTTGCTGGTTCTCGTGTCCACAATATTATACATATTAACAACGTTTCTAAAGTATAATGTTTCATTTTTCGATTTTTAGAATAGAGGTTAATATCCTCTACACATTTCCATCTAAGCAGACTGGGAAATTGCATTCCCCATGTGTGACTCGAATTATAATAAAGAAATAACCGATGCTGGTTCTGCTTTAGCTTCGCTTTAAATATCCAATTTTAAACTGATTTTATCATAATAACAGGTTCAGTCAGAGTTGCCAGCCCAAATCGATTAGCACAATTCAGAAATAATATTCTACAAATTGCTTCAAAGTTGAAAACATTTGGCCTATATGTCTGGAAGGCACATTTTCCATTTTGTTCTCCGTAAAATGGTTTAAAAAGAACAAATCTTTTATGGGATCCATCTCGAATTTTTTCAGAAATATCTTTAAGTGAGAGTTCTTGAAAGATCAAAAAAACCATAGCTGTAATATTCACAATTAAGAAACATAGGGTAAAATTGTTTCATAATGACTGATTTGATTTGAATAGTTTTTGTTGAAAAATTCTCGTTTACTTCCTAAATATTTTATATCGCTTAACATAGTTCCAGATAACATAAATTTCTACTATGAAAAATGTTAAAAATCGACGCAATTTTAAATTGGATAAAACTGTAAGATCCTTTGAGAAGCAAAGAATTCCTAATCTTTTCAAAATCTATAGAATTATTTACCTAAAGTAATTTAACCATAACAGTTTTTACAATTTTTTTAGTATTACGATTTTTTGTTAGTATTAACTTCAAAAGGTTAAGTGTATAAATTTTAAGAGAATCAGCTTCTGTTATTGTCAAAAATAGATGAAAAAGATTTTCGTATGTTGATAATGCAAAGCTCTTTATTAAAAAATTAGGTTGATGCCAGGGTTTGGCTTGATAAACAATATTCGGACTTTGCTCCAGGAAAATCAACTGTTGAGAAGTGGTTAGGTTAGATTAGAGTGTTGAAGATGATGTATGAAGCTGACGACCTAGAATCGTTGTTATCGACGAAGACGAAACCACCATAAAGTCCACAAAATGATTTCGAATGGCCGTAAAGTCAAGCTGATTGAGTTATCTGAGATTTTAAATGCGAAAGGTGTGTGCAAGGTGGATTCCATGTGTACTCACAATCGATCGAAAACATTAAAACAGTGATGATTTGGAGCAGTGTCTAACAATATTTGACAGTTAACAGGAAAGTGCCTGGGCTCCCCCGACCCTCAGTTCTAGGGAAAACACCGTTCAATTTCGTTTGTCGGTGATTCACTCATTCTCCAAAACAGTTCTGCTGAATATCGCCAAATGTACTGCACCTTAATCGATAGATGATTATACTTACATTTCTGACCACTAGGTGAAGACACTACATAAAGGTCTTCAAGTTTTCTATATAATCTTGAAAGGAATATTCAGTTTGTAACGAATGATACGAAAAACCCCTGAAGAAAACATTCGTTTGAATCTGTTCTAGATTATATAGAAATCTATTGTAGGTTGTAGGCGACACCACTATTTTGTTAAGTGTTGTTGTTGAATACAGAAATTCTTTACATTTCTGAAATGACTTCTGGTTGATTTCTTCCCTTTTTCTTTTAAATTAACCAAATTCCTTCGCGGAACTTTTTGTATATACTTGTTTGCGGTGCGAAACGAATTGACTAGATCGAACGTATTGAGTTTGGAAATCCCAATTTATCTCAGCCAATTGAAAATTTCTTTATGGATCTTTAATAGCTGACACTTCCCTGAATATATTTTTCTCTTGATATCTACCATTATCTGAAGAAAATTCAAATGTAGATGTCCAGGGAAGTGTCAACTTTTGAAGAAATAGTTGAGAACAATGGTTATCCCCCAAATATAATAAACGGAATTATCAGGAAAAAAACACAGATAGCATATCATAGTATTTACCCACGTATTGAATCAATTAATTCAGGTGAATATATTTCATTATTATATTTTGGCCCTATCAGCGAATAGATTGCAAATGTCATTTCAAAACAGAAAAAGTAGTTTTCAAGACCCACAACTCTCACAGAAATTTTTTCATAGTAGCGATGAAACTAATAAATTTAACAATACAAGTTGTCCTGTATGAATTGTGAAGGCATCTATATAGGCCAGACTGGTCATTCATTCAAAACTAGACACAGGGAGCATTAATCAGATTACATTAACCAGAGAACCGCTTCATATTGTATAGAAAATGGCCATCATTTTCCACCCATAGATTATTCACATTATACCTAAGGAAAGAAAGTTAAGTTTCTTGGAATATATCTAAATTTTCAAACTGCAAGCCCCCATAGCTATAATCTTCAGAACAACAATATGGCTGGCTTATTCTTCCTTATTTGAAATTTTCAAATAATATCTGCTTCTATCATAATTCGTTTATTATCTCTTATTTGCACCCTTATTAATTTTGTACTTACTTGTTTATATATGTATGTATTTTCACCTTCAGTTCAATACTTAACAAAAACTCAATTTGAATAAACTCAATCGGTTTCGGCACATTGTCAAATGTTTTTGGGCGACGGGAAACCAGTGTTGTCACTCAAAATTAAAATAACCAAACGAATTCGTTCCTAAACTGCCAAAAAAATGTAAATATCTCTTTCGAAATCTGTCTCCTTCATGCCACTTCTTCCCTATACTATATTCAATATAAATTTCCTGAAATGCAATCTACATTTTTATTCGGAGGTTTTGAAATTTTTATATTTCTACCTAGAGCAGGGTTGCCCAAACTTGAACTGCTGGCGATCTACCTCAATATTTTTAGACTACTTACGATCGACTCTGAGATGCTGCAAGTATGTGTGATGCAGGGTTACACGATACACCCTACCTACCTACTACTCTGCTAGGTAGGTACCACGCATATATAGATAGTCCCTTTTACCTACCATAGGCCTCCCTTCTAGCTTCCATCTCTCTCTGTCCTGTGCTATATTATACCATCCTCTTCCTACTTTTTCCTTTATGTCATCCAGCCACCTTCTCTGGGGCGCCCCACTCCCCTTTTGTATAAGCGTGGTCCCCATTGAGTTATTCGCTTAGTCCATTTTACATCCTGTTGTCTGGCTACATGTCCAACTCATCTCCACTTCAATGCAGCTATTCTCGTGATTACGTCCTCTACGCCTGTTCTCCTTCTTATTTCTTCATTACGTATGTGATCCCGCAGGCTCACTCCAAGCATAGTTCTTTCAATTGCGCGTTCTGTGGTTCTAAGTTTGTTAGCAGATCTTATTGTGAGAGTCATGGTTTCCATGCCATACGTTAACACTGGGAGAACGCACATATTAAAACTTTTCTTTTGAGGTTAATGGGGATTTGTTTGTTTTTCAAGACAAATCCTAGTTTTCCAACAGCAGTCCATGTCATTCTTATTCTTCTTGACAATTCTGCAGTTTGATTGTCTTTACCTATCTTTATAGTGTGTCCAAGGTATAGATATTCATTCACTTTCTCTATAAAATTGCCGTCGACTTCCAATATTGCGTCCTCCGTTGTCATTATTTTAGTTTTGTCAGATTCATTTCCAATCCTACTTCTTCCGATGTTCTTTTGAGTTCTAGCATCATTTCGTGGAGTTGTTCTAGGTTATCGCTTATTAGAACTATATCATCTGCAAACCGGAGATGGTTCAGGAATTTTCCATCCACATTTATACCTTTTCTATCCCATTCCAACTTCTTAAACACGTCCTCCATTGCAAGTGTGAACAATTTTGGCGATATCACATCGCCTTGTCTCACGCCCCTATTTATCGGGATTTTTTTGGTTTGCATGTCATCGTCTAGTCTCACCTGAATAGTCGCTCGTTCATATATATTCTGTAGGATGTTTCTATATCTCGAATCTATTCTAGCATTATCGAGGGCTTGAAATACTGCCCACAGTTCTATAGAATCGAAGGCTTTGTTATAGTCTACAAAGGCTAGGTGTATTGGCACTTTGTATTCGTGACATTTTTCAATAAGTGTACGAAGAGTTTGTAGGTGTTCTGTTGTGCTATATCCTCTGCGAAACCCTGCTTGTTCTGCCGGTTGATAGCTGTCAAATTTGTTTGTCAATCTGTTTGTGATAATTTTTGATAACAATTTATAAGGGTGTGGTAAAAGGCTAATAGGTCGGTAATTATCTATCTTAAATTTGTCACCTTTTTTGTACAACAACACAACGTGTGCATTGTTCCATCCTTCCGGAACACTACCTTCTGTTAGGCATTTATTTAGTAATATTTTTATTGCTTCCAAAGTGACCTGTCCTCCCAATTTTAGCATTTCGCTTGTAATGTTATCTTCGCCTGGTGCCCGGCCGTTTTTCATCTGGTTGAGGGCTAGTTGTATTTCATCAATGTTAATCTCAGGCATGTCCTCGGAACCGACATTTGTTATGTTACTAAGATTCGTTGTTTCAGGTTTGGGTTTCTTAGACAAATACAGGTCAGTATAGAAGCCTTCAACAATCTGTATTATCTCCGTTTTTTCATATTTTATTTCACCTTGGTTGTTTTTCAATTGATGTATTCTGGGTCTACCGGTGTTAGTAATTCTCTTTAAGACTTTCATGTTACTGTTGTTTTCTATGACTTGTTGTATATAGTCTGTGTTGTAATTTCGTATGTCTTCTCTAGTTTTTCGTCTTATAGCCCTGTTTAGTTCCCTGTATTCTGGATTAAATCTATCCATTACTTTCCTTTCTTCCATTAACCTTAGCGTGCCTTGGCTTAATTTTGTAGGTTTTGTTCTTGCCCTGTAGCATATGGTCTTTGTTGCCACTTGTATGTCTTTCGTTATCTTTCTTTCAAGACTGTTAATGTCTAGTCGAGTTAAGTTTTCTTCATATAGATAGTAGCTTATACAATATACATTATTGTAGTCAAAGTTTTGGTTAGATTTAGTTAGGTTCTTCTCTATAATATCAATGATAAATCTCATAGTTATTCATAATTGCGTGTTTATTGGTTGTTATATGACTATCAAAAATTCTTCCCTAGTCAAAATGTCATTGAATAACATCTAAATAAAAATACACAGCTGGGCAGTCTGTCATCTCGTCATTCGTCGAACTGTAAAGAAAAGTATGTACATTTCATGATATCATGTTTTAGTTTATCTGCCATGTCCTGACTCACTTCAATACGCCTTGTGACAGTCGGACGAGATTCTCTGATAGCAGACATGATTTCTGTTCTATTTTTGAAATCGTCAAAGAAAGCCTCACCCGCTCCAATGAATGCTTTCTGCACAACCGATCCATCTTCGAATGGTTTCTTGTGTTTCGCCAATATATGAGATATTTTAAATGACGCGATCGTAGCAGCTTTTGATTGTTTGGCTACTTTTGTGAACAGGGTTTTTTCAAACAAGATATCAAATCACGTACTTTTCGTTTTCTTAATTCACTCTGTGGCAGAAAATTCTTTTCATAGTGTTTATGAACCGTTTTATGATGCCCTCTAAATTACCACTCTTAGGTATTGCAACTGACGCACGACAAATAAGACAAATGCAGTTATCCTTCACCATACAAAAGAAAAATTCTTCCTCCCAATCGTTATTAAAATGATACGTTTTAGATTTCTTCGCTGTACTCATTTTGTACTATTTAATAATAAACTTTGTATCGACGTATTATTGCCTTCAAGTTACAATTCAGAATGACTCCAATTCCTGCAGGCGCAACATCGGCGTGAACGAAAGTCTCGAATGTTCTCCTCAATCCGACATTTCTAGAAAAGCGGCAATCATTAAAAAACGCGGTTTTTCTTGGACAAGTACCGCGCGTTCCTTTGATAAAGCCGCCGTTTGCCGCTAGCAGAGTGTATACGTAATAAATTTGTGTAGTTTAGTTACTTACTTATTAAAAAATTTTTTCTACTCAAAAAGCACTCTCGATCGACCATTTGACCACCCCTGATCTAGAGTATTCTCGGTTCTGAGAGCAATTTGTATACCAATCTTAGTTAACGATCTACAACGTCACTAGGTTTAACTCTGAATGCAAAACTACTGAATTATGAAAACTGTTAATTCTCAACTGGAAACACTAAATTTTTATGATCCTTAGTAAAAATCCCTTGTATCTATCAAATCGCAATTAAGCTTTAAATGCAATCTCTTTTCCATTGGTAGCTTCTTCATCAAAGAGATATAATTATTATTTAGTTAATATTGATTATATATGATATGATATATCATTAAATTTTAATATAAGAATTCGGATTAGCTACTTGCTGTTTTACCCTTATCAGAATCATATTCCATTCCATCTACATCTCACAAATACATCAATATCCGTAAGGTGCGACCATTCTTTCGAAAAAAATCTTAATCATCAATATGTGAATAATCATATATAAAAATGTTGAATCAAACTCCGACAGTAAGAACGATGAACGTAAAAGATTGAAAGAATGAATGGTTATCTCAAAACCCATTCCAAATCATAATTTCTATAACCTATCAATACCCATTATTACGGAAAGATGGAATATTGGTCCCTTATTATTAATCTAATGAAATTCTGGTACTCCACAATCAAGTTCGATGGTTTATGTATTCGTTTTCAGATGGGTTAAGAAAAGTTAAAAAGCCGCTTATTTTTAACAACTCTTCATGATCAGTGGCGTACACGATCGACCTTTAGTGATGAAGTAACCAAACAAATGATCTCAATTGCATCACTGCAAGAAAATAAGGACATTATTTATATTTTATTATCTCAGTAAGTTTATATGACACCAGAAACATGAACATGCCGACGTAGTCGGTCCAAACTATCTTCAAGTTGGCATTCTTGCAAAATGTTAGTTGATACCAATCTTTTCAAATTTATTAATTTTAATATTTTTATAATCACAAGCAGATCTATCTATTTTGTAGTTATGTGAACTTTTCAACAAGAATTTAAACCTACGAGGAAAGGAAACTGAAAAAAATGAAGGAGTTGCAGCTTACATATAAAACCAGTAGAAACATGAACAATATTGAGCCAGTACATCAAGTAAATCAGGCGAAATAGTAGAATAGGACGCAACAGCGACTGCTCGGCCCATTTTCGGGATGTTATTACTTATCGAAAGTTGAGAATGTGTTTTGTAAATATTTGTAATATTTTTTTCATTTTTTCTTGAAATAGTATAGAAGAAAACTCTTCTTAATCTTCATCCATACACAAATTTGTGCGCGCGAACGGTTGTGAAACGACTTCATTATCTCTTTTCAGGAATGGTCTCTTCATTTCAACGTCTTCAATCGAATCGTGTCGCTTTCCTTTCGTTGTCAAATGCAGCTTAAGGAACACATAGAGGTCACACGTAGCCAGATCAGGTGAATAGGGTGAAGGTTGCAAGGCAATAATGTCAAATCAAAAATTCAGCTTTCGCTTTCTCGATTAAGTATAAATGACCAAGCCATATAGAATAAAATTTAGTATACTATAATCTTGTGATGATGCCAACTAGAGAGAAAACAAAGTTTCTTCATTAAAATCTTTCATTGAATTGATCTCATTGGTCCCTAACTGCATTTTGAAATAATTATCCACAACCAGTTGAGCTGCAAGTCGTTAAGTTTAGATGACAATGCATGGTAACCTAAGTCATGTCATTATAAATCTAATGTGGATCACCTATTTTTTCGTACTCCAATGATATGGATATTAAATGAAAGCGTTCGCTGAGAAGAATATGGAACAAAATGGTGGACAAATTATGCTCAGGTATGTAATGTAAGAGTTTGTGCCGCTTGATATGTAATGTAACCCTTAGCAAAGTGAAATCTCTACATGACCTCCACATTAGGAAATGAGATAATTCTAAATGAAACTATAAAACACCTTATAATAACGATACATTATTAGAAACGCACAGCTTAAGATGAAACTAAAAATATTATATAATTACAAAAAATTTAACTTATACTTTAATTTATCATTATTTTGCGAAAAATTTGAATTTTTATTTATTTCAATAAAGTTTTCTCAATGGATATTTTTTCTGACGTAACATCGGACTACGCCACTGTATATCGGGACTTGTCTTATCTGTTTCTATTCCATCACAGATGTTGAATACTAACTTGAATAAAAGTGGGTGAATGGTCCTTAACTTTAAAAGCTTAATTATATATTATTCGATCTAAACCACTGTTATCGATGGATTCGATCTTGAGGCAAACAGAGATGGATCGTCATGTTGAATGATCGTATGTGCATCTTCTTATTGGACTATAATTTTTACTGATATGAGTGCTCAGGAATATTAGGATTCATATGACGTTATTTGACCAGAACTGAATTTTTCGAATCATATTACGTATTTCGCATTTTTCATTCTTCTTTCTGATGAAAATATTCTTGGTGTATTATTCCGAAAGGATAAAATTTTATTTTGTAGTATACACAAATTGTCAAAGTGACTAGTGATAGACTTTAAGTACTTTGAATGAACATATATTTCATGGAGTTAAAATAAGAAAATTCATTGTCATGTTGAGCGGGTGGATCATTAGGTGTTCTAGCTGTCATTCTGATAAATTCAAGTTACAGTTTGATTATTTTTACGAGGAAGTATGAGATTCTCCAAACTGTCGTATGTTGTGGGTGATGTAATCCAATGATTTGCCTCTTCTACTACTGAATATAACTGTAGGTATACCCTAGTCAATACCCAATTACTCTTGAGGAGTTAACACCGTCGAAGATGTGAATTTTAAGTTAAGTATAGAGAATATTAAAATGGTCGGTTGTTGAAATCTTCAACATACACACGAAGCAGTTCTTTCAATTGGAGTTCTCACCAAACCGTAACCCAAAACAATGCACTTAACTATCAAATTATATAATCTCCTTGATATTGAAATCAACTCTAGAATGTTCTGAAAAAAGAGAAATTTCTTTGTTAGCATCAACAAACCTCGGATCGAATTGTACTTCTCATCTCAACTGAGGCAATTAGAAACTAGTCAAAAATCTAGTCGTACAAATATCAATAAATTCTGAATGAAATATTTCAGTATGATGAAAATATTATGCTTGTCAGTAATACCTACTGACAAACTATTTGAAGAATTGAAACATTTATTTGATATCTTCAGAAGACCAATTATAGAGAAAACAGTTTATATCAATGAAGATAAAGTAAAATATATTTTATACTTTTTACAATTTTATTTTCACAAATCGACCAGTTTCGACTGTCAAGTCATTTACAAGTGGTGAACAACTGAAAACGAACTTACTTATAGAGATACTAGCCTAATTACAGATTGAATAGTGGAGAGGTATTAATGTCTAGCTGGCTGTTAAGTATGCTTTTACCTGGGTTTTTACAAAGTTCATTTATTTCCAAACATTCCAACAGATTCATTCTGTTTCCTTTGTCGAAATTATGAAGAATTTCGATATTATCTAATGTTATTGAATGTTTTGTAGTTTTTAATTGTTCACATATTGGAGAATTATTATCAGAGGATAAGTGTTCTTTAAATATAGTTTCGAAATTCCTACCAGTCTGCCTCACAAAAGCTACACTCATTGCAAATAATTTTGTAAGCTCCGGATTTTATGAATTTCTCTGTTTTCTGTTTAGCATTGAATAATAATTTTATCAAGTTCAGACCACTCGAAAAAGAGGTGGTTATTTTGAATTTTAAAAGATAGTTGCTCAAGTTATTGAATCGAGGACCAGCATTGTTGAAACGAGCTTGTTTTTTCTAGTAAGTATCTTATATGATAATTTTGAACTAACATGTATGAAGCACATCTTCGCTACCAATTATTACGCGACCAAAACTTGATTACATTTCGGCTACTATCTAGAACCCAGGAAACCTACCGCGGTGAACTCCCAGCTTGAAGCATACCAAGTTAGTAACAAATTGATGCAATTACTTGCTTCTTGCCTTTTTCGAAGTGTTCATAAAGGAAAGTTTCGAATTGATCTGGTATATTTTGCCATGAGTCTTATTCGGTCAACAAATACCCCTTGTATTTGTTGGTCAGAGACCAAAGGGTTGCAGTGCGTTTTATCGATCCTATCAGAAAGATAACATTTAAAAGAAATTACTAAATTTAGGGAACAACAGGCAAATCTAAGAACCACCCTGGAACCACATCGAAAAATATTTTGCTTACAAGGTTAGTGGTCTGTGCGACAGGTACAGGGCCTGCCTACTACTGGGGATAGTATATTATAGGAATATATATTGTTCAACTCGGCATTAGAATGTATTATGCGGAAAACATTCACAAATCCAGATATTAGTTAAACTCAACAGTCTAAACCGAACTTTTGAAGACGACGTGAACCTGTCATCAAAACCAGAAATCCCAAAGGAGCTAAATAGCTTTGAACACTGAGTCACTGAGAATAATGAGCTGTTATTTGTGGTGAAAGCAAAAATGGCGACTGAAGCTAGTGCTACTGCAATTTCTCAAAATGTTCCCTGTCGTTCAGTGCAACGAAAAAGTTAATACTGGGATTGTACACATCCTTAACGAAATCAAGTAGTTCTGTAGTGTAGTGGAGAAAGAGGCAACAGGCAATAGACCAACACAAGCTTACACACGTACAAAAACAAGCTTGCTAGGTTATTACGAGGCTCCTACTTCACCAACCACAACCATGGAAATCCTTTTCGATATTCATCCCCTCCATCTATTACTGCAGAGCGTGGCGAAATGGACTAGATTCCATCAAAGAGCTATAAATTTTCTGAAGGTTGGAATGATGACAGATTCGGTACTGCTGACTGATATACGATAACAGATCATCTTGCTAAGCCCTCAGATAATACGGCTACTAAATTAATGGAACGAGATCTGCACCGAGTATTCATCCCCAAAAGAAGAATGGGGAGATTTGGGCCCAGCAAGTTGGTACACTCTTCCAGGTTGACCTTAACCTATTTATAGACCAAAACTCCTGAAAGTACAGGATCAAGAATATATTTTAGCAATCTTGGGGTGAGCAAATCTCTGAACCTCCGCTATATGTGACCATATTCCAGGCAGAGCTTAATGATATCGAAACTGCAGCGCATCTACTGATTGAGCGACGGGTACCTAATAGTAACATTAAAATTTACTGACAGTCAAGAAGTAAAATGCTATCAAACCTACCGAATTATTCTGGGCATACTTGTGCTTTTACCAATAACGAAGCAGGAAAGTAATGTGTGACATGGTTAAGGATATGAAGCGGATGCACACCATCAAGGTACCTCAAAGAATTTGAATTTGGGAGGCTTTTACTTGATATAATTCCATTATCAATAATAAAAACAAGTGATGTGTTTTTTGGAATTTTACTTAATAATTATAATTCGATAATACTATCATTATATCAGATATTCTTTCATTATTACAAATTTGTTTAGATCAAAATTATTTCCATTTCAATAACAAATATTATACTACTGAAGACGGCTTGATTATGGGCAATCCGTTAAGTCCTTTGTTAGCAGAAATATTCATGAATAATTCAGAGAAATTAATTCATAATCATCCACTCAGTAAATATTGTTTATACTGGTATCGCTATGCAGACGATATCATTATTTGCTTCACAGGAACAGATAGACAGTTAAAAATTTTCGAAAATCATATAAATTCATTACATCCAAAAATTGGATTCACAACCAAAATAGAAAGCAATAATTCGATAAATTTCTTAGACGTAACAATTTCGAATGAAAATGGAAAACATGCTTTCGCAATTTACCATAAGCCGTCACATACAGATATTATAATACATAACTCGTCGTGTCATCCGTATCAACATAAAATGTCAGCATTCAACAGTTTTATTCATAGATTGATTAACATCGCGTTATCACCAGAATGTTTCAACAAATAATCAAATTTGATTAAACAAATAGACAAAAATAATAGTTATATTCCCAAACTAATAAATAATATTTTAAATAAAAGACAAAGTAGAATTGCATTGAATGAAGTTTATCCTGTCGATAAATTGAAACAAAAATTCAACACCTTAACCTACGTGGCATTACAAGTGAGAAACTGGAATCATTCTTGAGTAGCAATAATTTCAACATAGCTTTCCAAACTAATAATAATTTAGGCAAATATATAAAAAATAATAGAACCAAATCAGGTAAAAACAATAAATCAGGTGTTTATAGATTGAATTGCAATGACTGTGATAATTTCTACATTGGTAGAACGAATAGAAATTTTAATATTAGAATATAGGAACATAAACACAGTTTTTCAAATAAAAAATCAGATTCAAATTACACGAATCATCTCTTAGAAAATAATCACTTTTCGGCCCACAGTTTGAAATTTTGCATGCAGATAATAAATATTGGAAGGTAGATCTTTATGAAACTTTAAAATCAACAAATACAAACACTCAGGTAGATTCATCAATGAAAAAGTCGATTTAAGCCCTTCACCTCTATCGAATCTCTTCGGGGAGCAATCTATTCCTTAGTTTTATTGGATATACCTGTCATAAATAACCACTTAAGAAGAATCAACCGAATAAGCTTTTAATTACTTGAGAACATTTATATTTATATTCTCATTCTTATTTTATGTACATTCATTCGTATGAAGAAGCTATAGTGTAGTGAAACGCGTGACGAATTATAATTATTGAGTAAAATTCCAAAAAACACATTACTTGTTTTTATTATTACCTCAAAGAAGATAATCATGGTAATACCAAAGGCTTATCATCTGGTAGACCTTCCATAATCTGCTGGATGGAGAATGTAGAGGTTGAACAACGAAGAGAGTCTAGAGATAAGAATGAAAAGTGTGAGTACATCAAGTCCCTAGGACTGCATGGTCTGAAGTACAAGTTAATCAAGAGTAAGGTAACCTTTTTTCACTTCACCTGGTGTGTAGACGCAGCTATCTTTTCAGTTAAAAGTGATAAATTCGGAAGTCAAACCGAAAAAGTATACTTTCGATTTTTGATGTTCGCTATTCACCTCCGAGTATATTGTCTGAATGGATGATCTGTCTGATGCTGGACCAGTTCAAAAATTAAATTATAAAATATTCCCCCATAAAGAACTACTTCCCGTTATTAACCGAAAATATCGCTCGAGAAGTACAATCTATAGAGATTGTACTTCATTGAATAATGTTACCCTAACTAACAAATAGTTGTTAGTTTTTTTAATATGTAATGAGATAGTTTTCAACAAAAATAGAATGCATATCAGAAAATTCATTTTTAATCGAAAAGTGGAATTTTATTCGAATTCGAGAATATAATAAATCATTTTTGCGACGAAGTTTTCTCGGATAACCAAATCAAAATTTGCATTAAGCGGCGTTCCTTCAATTTAACCAAACTCTTCATTAAGCCAGAGTGCATCGTTCAGGACCCGCCCATTCGATCCGAGGACTATCTGGGTCCAATCGATGATTTGTAGCTCATCAATTTCCGACACCGAATACGTATTCGTCGAATGCTCTCATTAATTTATGTAGCATCACGATTAGAGTCGATCAATACTAATTACTGGTTGTTTTGATGGATTGTGAAGTATTTAAATGCAGCCATTTGTGGTGAATTGCTCTTCAGTGAAACTTATATATACAGTTTGATTGGAATTTAGTTAGATTACTAATTTTCTCATGAAATGAGATCACATTATAGCCATTGCATCATGGAAAATATTCATTATCATATCAGGTCGCAAATATTGTTTTATCTCAACATCTATTTTAACACTTTTAACATATCTTCTTATCTTGATGAATTCGTTCACCTCGCTTTTCACTCATATCCTCGAAATTTTCTGGAAAATAGTTGGGGTGGAAATGAAGAGAATGGACTGTTAATACCATGACCGGTTCGAATTTTCAATACACAACTGCAACAAGCATGATCTCTAACCTCTCGCTCAAAGGTGTCCGATTGCTGATCTGTCTCTTTTTTATAGATACTACTCTGAAAAACTGAGACTTGGTCCTGGAAAGAACTCAGTACTAAAGAAAAACTAGTCTTGCGGAAATCTCTCATCAACGGGTGGTTCAACAAGCAAAGCCACGTACCTCTTTCTGTAAAAATTCTTTTGTTAGTGTCTTAGTGGGCAAGAGAAATGCTTTTATGGTGTGAAAGGGATTCTCTGCCGCACTGATGTAAAATCATACTCAAAACGTTTAATATCCCTAACTTCCTTTGCTTAGTGCACTAGAATTGAATAATGTTTATAATCGAAATACTTTATTTGTGAAAACTTTACTGTATATCAAGTAACTTCACTATACGATTGAAACATTCGTGTCCATTTACGAAGGTAATCAAGCTTTTCTTGAATGTCTGGAAGCCCAACGATCTCGGTTGCTACAAATAGTAGAAACACGAGTAGTAGGAGATTTAAAAGATCGTTAAGCTCTCCAGAAATTAAATATAAGCAAGTACATCATTACGTCTGGTGCAATCTAATTCGAATTAAGTAATTCCAAAACGGTTAATTTGATTATAATAATTCCGAAAAATAAATTCTAGAAAATAAGGCGGATTTCTCGGGAACTGAACTTCCCATTACAATTGTAGTCAGGTAAAGTGGCAATTCTAGAAGAATGGATGAAAAACGTGAGTTCAATTGTTTTCAATTTTATATACAAGGTGATTTTCCGAAAATTGTCTATATACTCAAAGAGTATTGCAGTGCCAAAAAAATGAGAAAATATGTAAACTCTAGTTTTTTGAAAGCCACTTTATGACCATAAAATGAACCAACCATGAAGACAACCACCACCACGCACCCCAACACAAAAAATTCAAATGTCTTGTGACACATCACTGGATAGTTCTTATCTTCCTGATTTCAGTTATGTATAGAGTTATTATATTATGCCAAATGCTTCTTGTTCATTTATCAATATATTCTTCCCAACTACTCATCTTAAAATGAAATTAATATATATATATATATATATATATATATATATATATATATATATATATATATATATATATATATATATATATATATTAATATTATTATCGATCATTAATTCTGTTATCTGCAAATAAAGAACCCTGTCGATTGTTGTTTGTTCTCTCATGGAGATGGAGTTCCATTTCTCATCATCCAAAATAAATTTTTTGGTTAGATTGTCGAATAAGTTAATGACATCTAGTAATGCTACTTTATAAATTCCGCGAATTGAAACGGGACTTTAATGTTATATGAATCATCTATTTCGCATGCAGATGTTATAAATTAGTAATACGAGGGCGGTTTGATAAGTCAGTGACTCTTTGAATGAAACAAATTTTTTTCGGCAAATAAACATTTTATTTTTCTACATAATCACTTTTTAGCTCGATACATTTAGTCCAGCAAAAAACTGTGGCCATGACCTTGTTGGCTGACAGACTGTGTTTGGTCTTCTTTGGTCATGTTCCGATTTTTCCTGAGCTGAAATTTATGGAAACGATATTGTAGGACCTCTCTTCATTGAAGTTAATCTGAATGGAGACACTCATTCGCAGTTGTTGGAAGAATTAATAAATTTCAGGCTCATATAAATTTTTGAAAATGATGTAACTCTTTCAGAGAATGTTCCCACCAAGATGGTACTCCTGCACATTTCCATGTTCGTGTGCGACAACATTTGGATGTCAATTTCTCAGGTCAGTGGATTGGCAGGAGAGGAGAGTTGAGTGGCCAACCAGTTCACTTGATTTGAGTCCTTTAGATTTCATCTTATGAGGTAATCTTAAATCGAGAGTTTATGCTACACAACCTGAAAACTTATAAGAGCCGCAGAAAAAAATCGTCACCGAATGCCGACTTTTGACACCAGAAGTTCTTCAAAGCGTTAGAAGAGAATTCGAGATTCATCACTGTATGGATGTAGGAAGAGGTAATTTTGAGCATTTAGTTTGATTTTTGGCTTTGACAAATTTTCATTGAAATACAAACTTTCAATCTATTTAAACTGTCTTATGGTACATCTTATTTTGAGGCCTATGGTGTTTCTGTCTCTGCAATTGAACGTAATCACCAGGAACGGTTGATTGTCATTTTGTCCCTCCCCATCGGAAAGATTGTGTTATTCAGCTTTATAAGAATTATTTTATCTACGCATTCATACTTAGATGAAATAATTCTCATTCCACTTTTCGTTCACAATCCACTCACAAACTAGCAGTTAATGATGTACCACCGACAAGGAAGACAGGGTTTTTCCTCAGGTTTTTCTTCCCAGTTTTCTTGAATCAAATGAAAGATTGCATATGGTTCACCTGTTTCTGTCATCGTTGGAGGATTGATGGGTTCTGAACCTATATACATTTTGCATAGTGAGCTTTTCTCAGATCGTGTTTTGATTTACATAAAATTTGTCATCTTGGCATAATTTATGTGATTCACAGTTTTTTTAATATTTTTTTTCATTTGAATAAATAATTAAATATGAGAAGCCGCATGAAAAGGGATAAAGCAGTTTCATTATTTGATACCATATTTACTCATGCCGCATACCCCATGAATTAACTTCATTACAAAAAATAATTAAATGCTATCACTTCCACATAAGTGATACAGATTTCTGTCAAGCTCATATATGGTACCTTTCATTATTTGCTTCCCTCAGTTACGTCTTTTCAATATTCTCCAAGCTTGTTCAAACTGTATCACAAATTTCTCTCTAAGCGGAATGGGCAGTCTACCTGGGCATATTTCTACAAATCATCTTTCAGTGTCCACAGTCAATTCGAGGGCATGAAAAATCGATAATCAGTACATTCCGAGGGTACGTATTGTCGATTCGGAGGATCAAATGAATTGAATTTCTTGATTTCTGTAACTAATCAACATTTTTAATTGCGTTCGGCGCCATCGGTAGCACCTTGACGAATTATCGAATTATCGATCGATGAATGCCACAGAAAGAAACCTTCATATCAGAATGTGTTTCGCTTTGTAATAACCATTTCATTTCTATCTGTGGCACGTTATACACCACAGGGACGGATTGAGTGGGTATCTGAAAAACTATATTAAATCTTATGAACCGCCTTGGTATCGTATAGAATATTTTGTTTCAGAATACTAAATTACAAATTAAGGATTTATAATACTAAAATAAAATAGATTCGATGAATAAATGGTAAAAGTGATAGAATGTAACTTCACAACGATTTCATGTTGAGAAATTCATTAATACTAGCTATTTCTACCTCCTTCGCTGATAACAGAATTAATTCTTTCTGCCATAGTGGAATGAAGGTGTCTATGCTTCCCTATTCAATGATCACGTTCTTAAGAAGGCGAGGTTCACCTATTTGATGGAATTTTAATCTGAATGGCAGAAGGTGCGATTATACAATATGTTAGTTTCAAGTTTTCACTAGAAGCTTATAATTTGGTAAAATAAACAATTCCGGGTGAATGGCCTACCTACGGATGGACAAACATGGTGCATTTCCCAGTCGGCAGGCACAAAAACTCATTCCACAATCTATCTATCTCACTTCCGCATTCAGACTTCCTGGCTTACACTTACACATGAGCCGAAAAAGAATCAGATTATAATTTATGAATAAATTTTCCAGAAACTCTATTTTCCTATGGTTTTCAACCCATACCACGAAATTACCTATGAGTATCACGAAATAACTATTCTCCACTCCATTTCAAAAACTAATTTATTTTTAGGAATATTTCGGTCCTTAGGCAAATTCCACCAAATGGTTAACCGAATCTGTGTTCAGTCAAATTTCAATTTTTTCCGATTCTTGAGGAAAAAATAGACGAAAAGTATAAGAAATCAAAATTATCACGAATTTACCTCCCTATATCAGGACTAGGCAGGGACGGAGGCTGACGTACCTGTAAGACCTTGCGCTTTGTCAACTATTGCTGGACGAGGTTTGAAGAATATGCGGAAGCGTTATCGTGGTAAAGCAGCGAAATATCTCTTATTCAAAGCTGTGGTCGTTTTTTTAGTATTGCATCACAATTTGACTTGACATTGCCCCAAATATTGATATTTAGTTTCTGAATCAGAATAATAATAAACGCTTTCTTCGTGTTCATGTTCTGGTTACATTGTTAAACTTTTCCCTAAGTGAAACGGTTTTTCTGCAGAGCAGCTCAACATCTCTCTATACCAAATTGAAAAGCAGGCATAATTTTGACCAGTTCAACCAAATTCTCTATAAATGTTCTTCGAATCATAGAGGTAAAATTATATTGTCATCCCGTTTGAAACCTCAAAGTGTCTTCTCTTGAAGTTGGCTCCTTATTAACATTTCAATATGTACTTGGTTACGATATTGTATTAGAAACACAACCTATTTTATCATCTACATTCTTGAACATAAAGTTTACTCTTTTTGATTCCTCAATAACGTCTTTGTAATATTGAACTCAAAATAATTCACAAAGTGTGAATTCAGCTTTTTCATCCCACATGCTCTGCCACAATACGATGATTCAATGTTTTGAATATATTAAATTCCATTTCTACGTTTTGCAATGAAGATTTCAGTTGATTTTTCCTGCATTCATGGACAAATTAACTCTTCTTCTTCGGTCTTCGGTGATTCCGACTAACCACTATGTTTGTTATCTTCCAAACCATTGAAACCTTCGTTTTCATAAAATGAATACAAATATTTAAGAACAGTACCTTAACGTAACAGCTATGTGTCTCTCTTTTTTTCATCAAGAATTATGAGAGTATGTATGAGGATCTTGACGTCCAAGTGGACATCCCGTTTTACTTTTGTCGTTTATTACTCTCTCAAATATATTTCTTATTATTGTACTGTCTGGAAAAACATATTCCGACATGCTTCTTTTTTCTCCAATTCCTTTTGAAGGTTTATCGTTATTATTTAGTTTTCAGTACCAGATGTGTTATCCACTAACAACATTGTATCAATTGCTTCCAGTCTTCTTCGCTCATATCTTTGTCCATGCTTCACATCCATGTAATTAAACCTAAACCAGCGGCTATGCTTACTTAGAAGTAGTGTCTCGATTTACCGAAAACTTATGCTTTAACCAAAAATACTGCTGTTATTTTCAGAATAGTTTTTTCGAAGGAATAATAAAACGATTCTACAGTAAACTGATTACGAAAGAAACATTGCTGCTCATAGGAATTGAAAAACGCAAATATTGAAAAGTCAATGCCAATACTGGTCAGAGTGGCCTGTTTTTAACAGACCGCTGCGAGAAATATAAACAATGATGAAGCAAATTTAGGTTGATTGCTTTCACGAAGCTTCTTTGACTCTATCGGCCTAAGGAATAGCTTGAGGATCCTTATATTAATGGCAAGGAATTCTACAGTTCATGCTAAAGAAATGATTATGTTTAGAAAGGCTTTTCTGAAAATCAGTCCTCAAAATGTATATTTACAAAATTTGTGTATTTGCTGTTCTCACCAAAATTAGAAGTTTTTATAATTTTATTATTCAAAGTTTTCTCCACCTACACTTCAAAACATTCAAGTAAATTCACATTCTTCGGCACATATACTGGGTGATTCGCCAGTGGCGCGGTGCTCTGTAGCTCGTACACTTTTTAAGATTTCAATTTTGTTCGAACAGTATTGCATTTAGAAAAAAAATCTAATTCAGCAATTTATTTTGAAGTAAACAGGGTGTCCCAATTTTCTATAAAAAAATCTTGGGAGGTTTTTTCAGGTTGGAAGAACACTTTTTTGTTCAAGATTCAGGAGCGGCCTAAACTCTGCTATAATGTCTTTAAGTAATAAGTTTTTTGGTGAGTAGTTTCGTCACAATATTTTTCTTTTCCGTAAAAATTCATGAAAATAGGCTCTCACATCATCGCATGCTCCTTCGACCCTAGAGGATGAATACTTTTTTCCTTTCGTGTTTTAATTTTCCAAGGATAGCTTTATTGATGAATTAATATAGATTATCCTCATTTTATACAGGAGTGACTCAAAAATTATTGAATATTGTAATTTTAAAAATATTATATCTTGATTTTTTCAAATGGGGCACCCTGTATTTTATTATTCATGTCAACGCATAAAATATTTTGCTATATTTTTGCAGAAGTAACCTTATCTTTATTTTCGATCATTTTCGAAATATTTGATTATTTGTAAAAATTTTGATGAAAATTCTACAAACCGTATCAAACTCATCAACATGCATCATTATTCACACAGAAGTTTTTTTCTGTAATGATTCAAATAGTAAAAATGAAACCTAAACAAGATAATTCTTTTAACGAATGATAAAATCAAGAGATAAAACGTAAATCGAGGTATGTGTTGACATTTTTTTTATTTGTGCCTTCTGTCAGGTGTCCGGACATATCATATTCTGCATTTCACAGTGTTTCGTTATTAAACATTATTAAAGTGAGGTTTGAACCCTATTTTCTCAATTGACTGCCATGAAGTTCTCCAAAGAAGAAATGGTTAATATGATTTTTATTCTGGCTGAGTGTGATAGAAATTTTTTGTAGGCAAGTAGAGTTTATGCACAAAGGTTTTCCGTTAAGAGGCATGCTGATGCAAGATACTATCGAAACGGGTAATATCGCTTACAAAAAACATGAAAAACCAAAAACTGCTACAGCTGAAGACAACCAGTTATCAGTTTTATTGACAGTGACAGAGGACCCATATAAAAGCCAAAGAGATGTATATCATGTACAGCTGCACCAGGAACTGAACAATCAAGACTATGACAAAGTAACGGAAAATCCAAATATGTTTAGCAGAGTTCTTTTCTCCGACGAGGCAACTTTCCACAAGAATGGGCTTCTTAACAGGCACAACTTTCATTATTACTCCACGGAAAATCCACATCTCATGAGACAAATAGATCACCAGCATCGTTGTTCCTTAAATGTATGGACCGCTATAGTATATGGATATCTAATTGGGCCGCACTTTTTCGACGGGCATCTTAATAGTGAAATGTATTTAGATTTTCTGCAAAATCATTTACCAATGCTACTTGCCGATGTACCAGAGCATATAAGACAACATTTGTAGTTTCAACAGGATGGAGCATCAGCACATTACTCACATCAGGTTAAGGAGCATTTGAATCATGTATTTCCAAACGAATGGATAGGACGTGGTGTCCTGTTAGATGGCCAGCTAGGTTTCCGGACCTTACAAGTCTAGATTTTTTCTTGTGGGGTTATTTTAAGGGCATTGTTTACCAGATTTCTTCTGCAACACAGTTGGATATGAGACAGAGAATAGCCGACGCCTTTCAGTTAGTTAATCCGCAAATGTTGTCGAGAGTGCAACGGTCTTTCCTCAGAAGGATAGAGTTGTGTCTACAAAGAAACGGGCAACATTTCGTACACTTATTGAAATAGTTCAACACCTTGTAGATCATCTCACCAAAAACCAATCTATTACGTATTTCATACACGACTACCTTAAAATATCTCCATTTCTCTGATCAAGTATAATGATATGTACTAATGAACTCTAAACTCTTCTTTCGCAACTTCTGATTTTATTATTTTAGTTTATTTTTTTTATTTCGAAAATGGTCGAAGATAAAGATAAGGTTACTTCTGCAAAAATATGGCACAATATTTTATGAGTTGACATGAATTGAAATACAGGATGTTCCATTTGAAAAATAATAAAATACAATATTCAATGAGTCACTCCTGTATCAAATGATGATAATCTATTTCAATTCATCAATAAAGCTATCCTTGGACAATAAAAAACGAAAGAAAAAAGTATTCATCCTCTCTGGCCGAAGGAGCATGCGATGATGTGAGAGCCTATTTCATTACGGAAAAAAATTGTGACGAAACTACTCACCGAAAAACTTATTACTTAAAGACATTATAGCAGAGTTTAGGACGCTCTCGAATCTTCAACAAAAAGTGATCTTCCAATCTGAAAAAACCTCCCAAGAAAAACCCTGTTCACTTTAAAGTAGATTTTACTCTCTAAATACAATACCGTTTGAACTAAAATGAAATCTTAAAAGTGTACGAGCTACAGAGCACCGCGCCACTGGTGAATCACTAATTTTTAAAATAATTTGCTGAAGTAGATTTTTTTTACTTTATAAATACAATACCGTTTGAATTAAAATGAAATCTTCAAGAGTGTATGAGCTACAGAGCACCACGTCACTGGTGAATGACGGCAAAAGTATGTAGGTGATACGGGGGTTTGTTTCAAAGCTTTAACCATTAAAACGAATCTCGAGGCTTTGACGGCAAAAGTCAGTCAATGCAACCAAAAATACAAGTATCAGGTGATACTTTTGATCTATTTATTTTTGGATGTGCGCCCTATTTTATTCTACCTATATTTTTCTGCATTTTTGAAAAAATAATAATCCCTAACTAATATAATAGATGTTATTGGTATTCAAATTTTGGAGGAAGAAATTATGAAGAACTAACTACAAACGAAAAAGAGCTCCTTCTTGAAATTGCTATCCGATTCGTAGTATTCCCTAGATTTTCCAACGACTAACATAAATTTTCGGATCTCGAAAGCATGATCCAGATGTTAGGTTTCAATGAAAAAGTCAAAATTTCAGAATGTTAAAATCTTTTATTCATGCAGCATACGACGAAAAAGAAAGCCTTGTCCTTATCGAATTATAGTAAATGACAGAGCATATATAATTTTAGGGAACACCATTATCACAACATTAATTACTGAACATCTCAATTAAGCTTGGAAAATTATATCAGTACCATTTCTAGAATTGAATCAAGAGAGTCAATCATGAGACTATATCATCGTGATTAAATGTAGACTCATGATGTCGGCATAGAGAAAGAAAGAATTGAAATGGAAAAATGTATGTGAGGGAACGTGTAGACGTAGACTGACGGCTTTGAAATTAATATTTTTAATAATCGATTCGGGTTCAATCGTCCGACGACGTGTACCCATTGTTGGAGGATTTAATAATTGGTTTGGTTCACAATGCCCTCTGTGATGCTTGAGAGAAACTTGTTTAATGCATTTTAATTATCGATCTGGATTTTGCAGAACGCATTTTTTTCTCATGCTTTGAAAGCTCGAATCATTGTTTTCCGACAAAGAAACTGAAAAGTAAAACACTTCTTCTCATATGTTCCAAATATTCACAAAAATGTTAAATTTTTATGAGTTATAAATGATCTCTTAAGCTTTGCCCCGTTTTTAAGTAAATAGTTTAGGAATGTTAAATGAAGTACCAGTTATGATATTTATATACGAAAAATAATATATAACGAATTGTAACTCTTGCTGTTTTATAATGAATTCATTGATCTGTTGACTTATCGGTAACATTTTGACACAACTGAGGTTCTATTCGAACATAACCCAAAAGAAAATAGTCCTTCTATGTTAGATCTCATGACTTAGAGGGCATCACCTTTACTGGAATGATATTCCAGAAGATTGTAGCTTCAATAAATTAATTATTGTGTTAGCTAAATGAAGTGTTGAACCTTCTTGTTGAAAGCATATAAACTTTTATCAGAGGTTTCTAAACTTTTCTGTCTTGTAGACCCCGTGCCATGTTTTTCGATTTTTGATAGCTATAGTCCATTTGGTAAAGCCGTAGAGTAATTAATCTTTAGGTGACAGGATGCTCATAAGTGTGCCACTCGTATAAGGGTTAAAGGTATTATTCACTTGTTTCTCCAAATTTAGACCCCAAATAAGGTAATTATTACATAGATATATATTAAGAGGAGTTCTTGAAGTAGTTTTATCATTTGTATGCTTCAGTTAGGAGTTGGTGAACGTGTTTTGTTCATTTCATAAATAATGGAAAAGTTTTCTAATTTTACCCTTGTCAAACGTGCTAAAATATACCACTCTCCCAAAATGAAATAATATACAAGCGTCTCAAGGAAAGAAATTCTGAAAAAGGATTTATAGTGAAACCTCCAAAAGCTTCCCCAGGAAGGCTTCGAACGGTTATTGATGAAGACTTTAGAAATAGTTATCGAAAAACTATGCATTCTTTTCATTTTTGGAAAGAATACACGCTATGCTCGTAGGAGATCCGGACTTGCCTTTAATCAAAAAAAAAAGTCTGGCAAGTTTTGCATGAATTGAATTTCTCATGAAAAAGCAACAGGAAGTCAATTCTCATAGATGAAGAGCTGGTGAAGAAATTATTTAAGAGCAATTGAAAAATATCGTGCTCAAAGTAAGAACATTTTTTATCTGGACGAAACTTGAGTTAATCAAGGGTACACGGTTCAGAAAACTTGGAATGATAAAACATAAGATTGTTGACAAGTCCTCCAAAAATTTTCTACAGGATTTGAGGCTCCGTCAGGAAAAGGACGACGTAAAATAATAATGCAAATATATAGTGGTAACGGTTTTGTGTATGGAGGATTATTATCATTTCAAAATAAAAGTACTGGAGACTATCGAGAGGACATAAATGCGGATGTTTTCGAAGAATATTTTGAACAATTGTTGGATTTGATTCTACTAGGATCTATTATAATGGATAAAGCCAGCTACTATTCGCAACAGATTGAATTACGCCATCTTCATGGCTAAAGCAGACACATGGCTGACCGATAAAAATATTTCTTTCGAAGAATTTATGGTAAAAAATTATTATTCTCAATTGGAAATTTATATAAAAAATCATACAAAAAAATAAGATTGACGAAATGGCAAAAAACCTGGAAGTTAGTATACTCCACCTTTCACCACTGCGAATTGAATCCGATTAAACTAATATGGGCACAGGTAAAGGGTGAAGTGGTTAAAAAAACAGAAGTTTTAAGATAAAAGACGTCGAACATTTCAACAGTACAATAAAAAGTGTTACATCCCAAAAGTTGAAAAAATTTACAGACCACGTTATCAAAGAAGAATATAAAATGTGGGAACTGTATCATACTATGGATGCCATAATAGATTCCGTTTATAGTAAATTTAAGTAACGGAGATACATCATCAGAAGATGAACTGTAAATATTTCATGAAAATATTGCAGCTTAAAAAAGAGATTAAGAAAAAACTAGACGTTTTATAAAGTCATGAAATTATTTATGAACATTGTTTAACATTCTGTTAGATAAAGTTAAAACTAATGTGGATTTAGGTTAAGTCTACTATAATATAAAATAAATGTTCATTTCCATAATTTATTAAAATTATTGAGTTATCTGAAATATCATAAACATTATTTAATGATTTACATTTTAGCCTATTGAATTAAGCTCATCTCTGACAGGAGATTATGCTTATTGTTGTTATTGGGTTGTTATTGTGAAAAACTAAGAGTGAACCCCATTAGACCTTATGGTATTATTAATCAAGAACAGGAAGATATTTGTCGAACCAGATATGATCAGCACTCCACCCGCTGAAATTTCTAGATGTAAGATCTGATTAAACAATATCCTAAACCGACAAGGAGCAGTACTTTCAGATTTTTATTTCTTACAGACATTAATTGGCCAGGTTCAGTGACTACTTGATGGGCCCCTGTTGGTTATCTAACCGAGTTGGAGCTTGTGCATCCGGACGGAGAATTACCAAAGAAAAATCCATCTGTCATGGCAAGCTTGCAATTGTCTCCATGTAGTACGCGCCATTGACCATTGTGAAAATTTTCGGGACATGGAGGTCAATAAAATTCCCCACGGATATTCAAGCTGCACTGGAGACATTGGCAGCCGACTGCTACATTTCGCTTATATAGAAGGAATACCGTTCAACGCTTGCCAGGTTTAGAAAAGGTCTGATTTGGTTCTCGGTCCACTAGGGTATAGAAGGAAACGAGTACGTGGACTCATTCGAGGTGTCCAAGAAGTTGTCTTTGCTCTTACTGGGCCGAATCCTGAGCTCGGCATCCCTCTGGAGACCGCAAGGATAAAGCACAATCGGTGGATGGACTAAGATTATTATAATTTGTTAAGAGGGCTTTCAAAAGTCGTTACAACAAAATCTCAACTAAGTGAATTAATTAGTTAGTGCACGCAAGCCATAACTACTGTCAAAAGTAGTCCATTAAAAATGAAAATTGATTTGTTTTCCGTTCTTCAATGATATTGAGAATAGCCAAAATATTCAAAGTGGCTCGTTGATGTTGGAAAATGATTTTTTGGGAAAAGATTCGTTAAAATAATTTCTCTCATACACCGTTATGAAGGGGTTTGGAACAGCTTATTAATGAAATATTACTCAACCCCTTCGCCCTATTAAATTTGAAGAGGTTGAATCATATCATCTCAGGGGATTGCTCATTAAAGCCTCAAATATACATTTAAAATCCCCGAATAAAATCATTAAGGAAATTTTGCCAATCTATACGGGATAATAAAAATACAGGTGGAATTTTTATTCATGGAACAATATTTATCCTTCCTCGAAATGTTGAATATCCTTCCCTGAAAAAGGTGGTTTTTCAATCCACCCTTTATAATCATCGTCAACCAGTGTTATTCACCCCTCCAACGAACTGACACAAGGGCCACTCTCCATCGCCACCGGAAAACCATGAAAACAAAGGCAAGATAAACAGAAAACCTCTAAGAAGTCACATTAGTTCGACTATTTACCGTGACGCTACACACCGTGTCAGCAAGGAAGCGTTCTCTAACCTAACGCTCCTTATTCATATATGGTTGTCAACCAGGATATAGTACAATCATCATCAATGACCCCTGCTGTGTGGCCCTGGTTGACGATGATTATGAAGGGTAGATCGGAAAACCAGCTCCTTCAGGGAAGGATATTTAACATTCTACAGAAAGGTGAATTTTGTTCCTTGAATGAAAATTTTCAATGTGTCTACACACATTGCGATAATTTCGCAAGTTGGCTCATATGAGATGAAACACTGTACGGAGAATAATCAAACTGTGGAATTCAGATGGATTTATTAATAATGGAGCTTAATGACAACCATTCTACTTATTGATTAGGTTTTATTATATACTTTTCTGTAACGTAGATTAACAGAAAAACGAACTGATAATCAACGTATAAGTGATTCGTAAGTAAGTTATGAGACTTTCAGTGAATGGGCAGCTCATAAGTATCAGTAGGAGGTGAATAATGCAACCATAATATAACTTTATCTCTCAGTGTAAACAAACGCCTTTTAATTACCATTGATGTTAAAACATGCATTGTAGCTATTAATAGAACTCACAATTAAGATAGAAGGAGTACTGTAAATCACACTGGAGCCACACATGTAATTTCATATACACATGTAATTGCAAATTTCCCAGATATGCAAGAGATTTCTTTTCCTCCCGCTTGTTGATGGCATGTTTTCCGCCTATTACATCGCATATTATTTTTATCCCGTGCGAAACAGTGTGCGAGCAAGTGGGAAATGAAATATCTCGGAAGGCCCTTACGGCAACCAAACATGAAAAGTGGTTAGTTTTACTACTAAGACTCTATTCCGGATAGACAGATATGCTAAACTTAATTGTATAAAATTACAGGTTTTGCAAGTTCAGAAATATCACGGAGATCCTCGATTCTTGAGGATAATACTTGGAGTTGCAACGAATGGAACCACGGTGATTTACCGCTTGATGAACAGCGCAACTATAACAAAAATTCAGGATTCTATTAACTCAAATGTGTGGATAAATATTAAATTCAACATACAGTGAGTTTCTAAATATCATGTATTAACGGAATGAAGGATTCTTTGGTTAATTATACAGGGTGTTACATAATACTATGTCACAACTTGAGGGGATGAATCTACGTGCAATTTTAAGAAAAAAAGTTCATATAAACATAAGTCCGCAAAAGCTTCGTTACGGAGCTACAAGGTGTTGAAATTTCCGGAAAAAATTGTTTTTTTCCTTCAAAACTCCAGCAGCTTTTGAGATATTCAGCCCAAATTTGGAATGCAAGCTATGTTTTACAACCTCCATCATTCAACGTCCTAAATTTTAACTAGAATCTACAAGGTGTTTCTTTTCATCCCTTCAAGAATCATTTTGCATACTTTTTCTAAATTATTAATGGTTCCTGAATTATTTGCATAAAACCAAAAATTTTTTCCCTTCATCTGAATTTGTTGAAAATTTTTGCAATTTTCCATATACTGGTGAAACATTTCAATACCTTTTTAAACATTTCTCTAAATCTATCTCTCATATGTTTAGTAGCAATATCAAGATATATGCTTGAACTCACAAACTAGACCACATTTTTAGGCATAGTAATGGGAGGAATAAATACGCTTCTCGCCTTTCTCATCTTTTCAATTAATCTGTTTTAGTTAGGCACCTTCTTAATAGGTTAGTTTGTCATATCTAAAATTATGTATTGTTTTACATTCCTATTTTCATCGTGTAAAGGTTCTCTTCATTATTCAATATGTTGTCAATTGTGATATAATGATGTATTGCAAAGAATTATAAACAAAGTTTCAATCTGACCTTTTCACAAACTTTAATAGATATATAGTTAAAATAGTTCTCTGTATTGTAAATCAGATTGTATGTTTGACCTAAATTTCAAGGGATAATCTCCAAGATTACATTTTGTCCCTCTATAAATAATAATCTATAGTACCGAATGAGATGATAAGATTAAAAAGAAATTTACTTAAGAACAACTCAATGCGAAGTATCAGGTAAATTTTCCCCAAGGAACTCACTCATTCTTATGACAAAGCAATCAAAAGAGCAGAATGCCTTCAGAACCCAATATTTCGAAAGCTGATGGGCATCTAAATAATCCGAAAGGGGAAGTTTTGAATGTGTTCGAACGAATTCCCCCGGACTGAAAGTGGCCAATGTATATTCAGAAAGCAATGAATTAAGTACACTAAGTATTCAATCCGGAAACCACTGGGAAGTGTTAAGCCCCCATTTAGAGTAAGTCTGATTCCATTATCCTCTCCTTCAAATATCTTACCCCTTTCTTCGTCTTAGCTCACCCTTTCCGAATTACTTTGATGTCTGCCTCATTTCCTATGTAACAACGAAATGTATTTGAGGAGATTCGAATCGTCGTTTGAACTGGCTACTTTCTGTTGTTTTAATAAGGAGGGATTGACGAAATTGATTTTCAGGATGAAATTATTTTATGTCAGTTCTAAGCTAAACTTGCATTAACTCGACGAAATATTTCATAAACCTAATCATACTTTCTTCTGAACTAATATATTATTGATATTGTTTATGAATTTATTGTATGGAAATTCATTGAGGTATAAATGAAATGATACACGTTCTTGTCTGATTTCCACAATATTTATTTTGGATACTCAAGACCGGTTTCGACTGTTACATCATTTTCAAGTGTCTAGAGCTAACAGTTGTGACAAAAAATGTGACAACTATGTTGATTTCTAAACTCTCCAACAGATTCAGTGTCATCCATTTATTGCATTTGTGAAGAACTTTCAAACTATTTAATATGTTTATGTGATTTGTAGATTTATGTTCAAAAACTGCATATTTCTTATCTGAGGAAACATGTTCTTTGAATCTTCTAAGTAAGTTTTTGATGTTATTGACAGTTATTTGACTCGCTTGATGGCATTTAGTTTCTAAGATCACCTCAGCCTTGAGTGAAACCCGAATCCTTGTCTAAACTGTTCATTTATCAATTTAATTACGCTTCATTCAATTCATATCTGTATTTTTTGCCGCTTTTTCCTGTCCAACTCATTTATTGATTTGAAGGTATTCATTACTCAAATTATTTGTTAAATTTATTTATTTATTTATCAGAGAGATAAATGAATTGAGGAACAATTGTTCTTTCAAAATTCATACACACAAAAATTTTCAACAATCGCAGATAAAAGAGTTTAAGGCTAAAAGCTATACTCAAAAGCACGATCCAACAAGAAGAAAAAAAATATTAAGAACAGTCTAAAAGCCTAATTTGCATTGACACCTTCCGCTATCACTACTTGTTGTGGCATTCCACTCGTTAAACACTCGGTTAGTTGAAAAATTAATTAATATCTCAGTTTTATTTTCGATAGCACAACAAACCATAAAAACAGATCTTCGTTAGTGTTTTCATTCAGAATAAAATCGTGTTAGCGATTATTTGTCTACAGAAACACACTGCCGTTTCGTTCTTGTTTGAACTCGTCAGTGTTGCACATCTACTTAATATATCCACCTGGATTTCAACTAAATGATGTATCGTTTGGTAAGCAATTTCAAAGGTTGAATATTGCTCCTTGAATGAAGTCTACAATGTGTTAATTCACACAGCAATGTACATCGGGATAGATTTCATATTGGGATATGAAATATTTTTATATTCAAGGATCATGACTTTTAACGACATATACTCGGAATCTGTTTCATTATAATTTAACTTCTGCTGATAATATACGTATATTCGTAATTATGGAAATAAAATGTTAAATTGCGATATTCAAGGTTCTCAGAAAGACATTTAATCTTTGAGGGCATCATCACAACTTCTGATATCTGCCCTAAATACCATAAAAACCATCTCGGGATGAGATCATTTAAGATATCTAAATGTCTTGGATAGCAGTGACGCAGGGTGGGGCTAGAAATTTACCTCCTCGTTGAATTCGAAGATATACTCAAAGTCGTCACGGCGGGAGGCAGATGTCCAAGGGGTAACGGATGAAGGTTTGAGGAGGAGAATCGCGCTTCGAATTGAGAGTTGCTCCGGGTAATGTCCTCATTCGGGCTCACCGGGTCGATATCTGTGCGAACCCGCCCGCCTAACTGCTGCCCCCTCTCATGTGCTACTATTCTCGCCAGAATACAACTTTTATTTGTCTCCCGACTTAACCAGGGCAGGATTCAGCGTTCAATTTCGCAATTTTAGAACTTATTCAATTCGAGTCAAGAACGATTTTTCATTGAACAACAATTATATTCTGTTTACGTATTATATATTGAACAGTTTGTATGAGAGTTCGATAAATGAGGATTCCCAAGATCATTTTGCAATATTCAGAAATTTATATTTCCATCGATTTTCAACTTCTCCAACTTTCTAAACTATGATTAGTTATGAATCATCTTATTTCAAATTTAAATCATCTATGAATCAACTAATTTTCTATCTAGTTCTTCCATTTATAGCTTCAATGTCATGAAATTTTGCAATTTCAAACAACTTTGAAAAGCATACGTTTGAATGGTGCATTCAAGTTAGTGAACATTTTATCGATGCTCTGTACGGATATTTACAATTGTATCCAAAAATACACAACTAATTGAAAAATATTCTGAAAGAGTATTCACAACTTTTATATTTTCATTCGTTTGGAGAACCAAGATCGAAAACTTTGCATACTGTATTCAGATATATTGCTACTAGTGAATAACTTTAGTGGCTGCTCATACCAATGTAAGCATGTGTAGCCAATGAAATGGCGAATGCGCCTCTGCATATTTCTCATCAAGCTTCAATGTTAACTCAAAGATCGTATAGTTGGGGAATAGAGGTAAGGGAAACTGTGTTTTTACATATCGATTTGAAAGGAAATCACAATTCCTTCTCTTAAGGGTTATTTGCAAGAATAACAAAATGTATTTATCGAAAAATCGCTCACTATTTAAAGTGAGCGGTCATTCTATTCGCCGTTTCTTTTCCCCATTTGGTCTATCACTTTTCCATTAAAATTTGTTCATATATGTGAAAACATCCTGAGAACTCTTATTCAGGGAACAATATTTAACCTTCACGTAGAATGTTTAATATATTTCAGTGAAGGAACCGGTCGATCAATGTTAAGAAAAGGGCACCATAGACTGCAGTTTCGGTCAGTATTGCAAAACCATTCACAACTGGAGACCAGACTGCCACCTACTGATCTCAATCAAGACATGTAAATGTATTGACTCCCTCCAACGAACTGACGCAGAGGCCACTCACCATCACCACCGGGAAACTGTGACAACAAAGGGTAAATATCAAATAGAAAACTTCAAGAAGCCATACAACTTCGACTACTTACCGCAACGCTCCACACTGTGTCTGCGAGAAAATGATCTCTCGAAAAACGCACGCTCCTCATACTTGTCTGGCTGTCGACCAGGGTACATCATATCTCAATAATGATAACATGTGAAATTCATCGCTATATGTGAAAACAAATTGTGAACTTTTATATAAGGAACAATATTAACCTTCCGTAGAATATTAAATATCCTTCCCTAATGGAGCTAGTTTTCCGATACAATTGAAGATTTCTGTTTGATATCTTCCCTTTATTTTCATGGCTTCCCGGTGGCAATGGTAAGTGGCCTCTGTGTCAGTGTATTGGAGGACGCCAATACATCTACAGGCCGTCAAATATATCTGAAGTTTCCCCTTTCCTTAGAAAGATTTTCTACTAGATTGCGCCTTTCAACGGTTAGGTCATCAAAGCTCTCGCGGTGTGAACATCGTGAAATACACTCTGTGCAATAATTATTTGGTATTCGGTATTCGAAAATGGAATTCAAAACGAAAATTGCGAATAAACTGTTGTCGGGTCAATCTAGGAAGTGATAGCAAATGTGCTTCATTTCATGCAGCAAGGACAAGAAATGATGGACCATTAATAGAAATTACAAAAATTGAAAAGCGTGCTGCAGAGGCAACACGGGTGAGTTTGAGTACAATAAGAAAGATTTCTGCAGAAAAGAGACCTGTTGAAGAAGGAGGTCCTCTCATTCTCCACACCGAACAAGAAACGAAAAATTCCAACTCTAAGACGTATTCATAAGAAATTTGTTGATGATAATGGGTATTCTGGAAAAAAACCAGAATAATAGGAAATTACTTATGGAAAAACCAGAAATGAAAAAGTTCAAACAAGAAAATCGGCCTCTAATTTATATGGACGTAACATATAACCACTCATCGCACACACAAATGAAAGCATGGTGCGACAATTCAAGTGAAGGTCAATTTCCAAAGGACAGAGACTTATTATTGTGAATGCTGGCGGCGAAAACGGTTTTGTGGAAAATTCTTATCTCAAGGTTAAATCGAACACGAAGTCAGTAGACTATCACAGTGAGATGAATAATGTCAACTATAAGAAATGGCTGCAGGAAATGCCGATATCTAATCTACCAGTCAAAAGTGTTCTTGTTATAGACAATTCTCCATAATATAAAGTTCAACTGAAGAAATATGGCTTCAAGAAAAGGATAAATGCAGGAATGGCACCAACGGCGTGGCCTACCCTTCACCCAAAACATTTTGAGAATTAAACTTATAGCGTGCTTAGTGGCCGCTACTACTTTAACTGAATAACCTTTGGATTAACACAGTGCAAGTTCAACACAGTGCAAGTCACTTTGATTCTATGACCATTCATTCCGTGAATAATCCCCTCTACCATCAGCGACTATCGAAGAATGACAACTGAGAGAACACCGTAGTTCATTCATTTCCTTCGAAGACTTCGTTGAAACCACTCGAAATTAATTAATCATAATAATTTGTGAATTGTTTAATAACCCTTTGAAATAAAACGGGTAAGTAATAATCCATTGTCATCTGCTTACTTTCTTTATTTTCTTTCAATATTGAGCAAACATTGAATTAATACCTAGATCCTCGCACAACTAAGTAATTATTTTCAATTTCCATCCTTAAATTAATATTCTCAACATTTGCATAGATTTCTGAATATGCATCCTCGATAA
Source organism: Cryptolaemus montrouzieri (assembly GCA_013387265.2). Taxonomy (NCBI): domain Eukaryota; kingdom Metazoa; phylum Arthropoda; class Insecta; order Coleoptera; family Coccinellidae; genus Cryptolaemus; species Cryptolaemus montrouzieri. Next base: position 100,539,524 of record JABFTP020000001.1, on the reverse strand, counting down.
TCTTATATTCTCTTTAGGTCACATTTACTGACAGCATGGATCTATGGTTTCTACGTTCTTAATTCTTAATTTTCATAAAGGAATATCTTACTGCTTCGTTCATTTCCTTTCAGCATTACCCAACATCGCTTTTTATTATTTTTCATTCCTTTCATATTCATCTTATATTTCTTTTGCTTAATAACTTCATTCATTAACTGCTGACCTCTCTCCGGCTTTGTTTGAATGGCCTAGAAAATATGTGATATTTTTTTATCATGATATCTAGATTTTCTTTTTATAATTGATTTGCAAGTCTGGTGTCTTCAAGCACCATTCTATTTTCTTATTATATGTATATCTATATATTTAACTAGGCTATTTTTCATTTTTAATTTGTTGAAATCATTTAAAATTCAAATAAATGCAGAGGAGAGATCACTTGTACTTATCACGAGAACATGGTGATATATGAAAACTTTTACAGTTTTTGGACAATGCAATATTTTTTTGCAGAGGACAAATTCAACACTTCTATTTTGGGCAGGACAAAGAAGTTCAATCATTTTCTTGGATAGCCACCAACCAATCTTTTCCTTGGATAGCCACTAACCTGCTGAGATACTCTCCATTTTATGTGCTAGCACATCACTATAAAGATAAGTCCATTTCTTAAATTTTGTGAATCCTAGATATTAATTAAATACATAATTTTAAATAAATTGTGTTCATTTTATTGGGGGGGAACTGTCAACATTGGATTCTTGAAGGGAACTAAAATCCACGACCCATCTAAAACGACTGAGCAGGGTAAACCAAAAAGTGTGAACCTCTTCTAATTAAAGTCATTATTATTAGTTTACATCCTATTAGTAATTGGGTAGGTTACAAACTCTATGACATCATAAAAAGTAACAAACCACGATTCAAAGAATACGAAATAGATAAACTAATGGCAGATAGTGGCCACATTATTCTTCGACTTCCCAATTATCATCCCGACCTGAATCAGAACTGATATAACTCCGGTAGGACATATTTCAATGCACCAACAAACGCTGAAATTGCCATTATAATGGTTGAAGAAAATATGGAAGGATACAGTTTAATATCGCCGAAATGTTACTGTTACAGGGTGTGTCTGAAACACAGCGCTTATATGATGCGTTACAATAACCAATCTAGCTATGTATTACATGTGTCACTGGATTATTTGAAATTATGTGGTGATAAATGCACGTTGAATGACTGTCATTAAAACATAATTATATTCACAGGTACTGAAACTAATTAAAGAGTTAATTCTATGAATATTACATATCTTATCGTTCGCGAAAATAAAGATAATCATCACATTTAAAAATGTCGGGGGAATAGTATGCTGCTGATATGTATGTCTTCCGACAACAGTTTAAATCTTTAATGAATTTCATTTTGAAACACTAGATATACTCCTGGAACAATGAGGAACGAGAAATCGAACAACAAAACACACTCTACGAAGAAACAGAAAATGACATTATCAGCCTAGAAGAAGTACAACAAGTAATCCATAAATTAAAAAATAGAAAATCGCCCGGTCCGGACAACATAAATAACGAACTAATTAAATATGGGGGAGCAGAAATAACAAAAGAAATAACAAAACTATTCCAAAAAATTGAAAACAACAAGGAGATACCAGAAGAATGGAGAGAGATCATAACAATACCCAGATACAAAAAAGGCGTGAAGACAAACCCAGCAAATTATAGAGGCATCACACTCCTTAACTCTGCATCGAAACTACTCACTAAAATTCTATCGCAAAAGATATATGACAAAGTAGGTGTGTCTGAAGAACAACAGGGATTCCGACCAAATAGATCAACAACGGATGCAATTTTTATATTGCGGCAACTGGTGGAGAAGTCCATAGAGTTTGACAAACCGATGTTTATATGTTTTATAGATTTGGAAAAGGCATTCGACAGAATTCGAATGAACGATGTGATCACTATCCTTAGAAATAAAAACTTAAACAATAAATACATAAACATAATCAAAGAACTAAATAACTCTAATAAGACGAAAGTAAAAACTACACAGGGACTTACAAGCGAGATCAAAATTAACGCAGGCATTAGACAAGGTGACAGCCTCAGCCCATATCTATTTAATTTAATTATGGATGAAAAAATAGTAGGTGTTAACCAAATGAATCAAGGCTATAGGATGGGTAACAAAACTATGAGAATACTGTGCTACGCAGATGATGCTTTACTAATAGCCGAGAATGAGGACGACCTACAACGCCTACTACAAAAGTTCAAAGTAACAGCAGAAAAATATAACATGGTAATATCAACACAGAAAACCCAATCGATGGTAATAGCGAAAGATCCAGTTAGATGCAAACTAGTAGTGAACGACCATATAATAGAGCAAGTTTCACACTTTAAATACCTAGGAGTAGAAGTAACGAGCGATAGGCAACTATTACAAGAAGCAAAACAGCAGACAATGAAAGCATCGAGAATATCTGGCTTCCTGAGAGATGTAATCTGGCGGAATAAGTACATAAGCACAGAAAGCAATAAAACCTGTGTGAGACCCGTGATGACATATGCGGTTGAGACAAGAGCTGAGACAACAAAAACAAAACAACTAATGAGGACAACAGAAATGAGAACACTAAGAGCTATAAGAGGTATTACACGGAGAGATAGAATAAGGAATGAGGATACGCTAAGGGAGCTAGGTGTCCAGGAGGATGTGATGAGATCACGTAGACAGAATGGGCCCCGAACGTATGGCGAAGTGGGCAAAAACACAAAAACCCAACACTAGAAGACCCATAGGAAGACCGAAAAAACGATGGCATGAGTGCTGGAGCTCCGGTTCGCAGCAGGGGCTGTAACAGAAAAACAGGACATCGTCCTATTCAAAGAAGAAGAAGAATACTCCTGGATGTATTCTGTGGAGGGGCAAAAACGGTGGTTGCATAATGCACAATACTAGACCAAATGAAAATATCTGAAATTCCTGATGTACGAGTAGACCCAGACTTGCTTGAAGGTATTCTCAAAAACATGATTCATGGTCCTTGTGGGACTCTTATTCCAAATTCACCGTGTATGGTGGATGATAAATGCCAAGTCGAAGATCGCAGTGGTCGACCAAGTAAGGTGACCACGATAGAAATGATAAATAAAATCCATAAAGTGGTGTTGAATGAACGTCGACTGCATGAGCAAACTAACATGGTGAATATTTCATGGAGCAATATACCGCATTTTGTCTGGAAATTTTAACTTGGGAAGTTGTGTACAAAATGAGTACCGATCAAAAACAGCGTCGTGAAGATGTTTCAATCGAGTATATAGCGATATTTCACTGCAATGAAGCAGTTGTTGTCTTAGCTTCTTTCCATACCAGGGATGAAACACTTCACACCTAATTCAGAAAAATAGTCAAAACAATGGACTGCAGAGGAAAAATAGTGTCCAAATAAGGAGAAAACTTTCAACTTCAGGCAAGGTGGTGTCGGTTTTTTTGGATGTGTGTAATTTTATTGATTATCTCGATACGACTATCAACGGCGAGTATTATGCGAACTTAATGCAACGTTTGAGTAATGAAATCAAGAAAAACAGCCGCATTTGGCTGAAAAATATGTGATGTTTCATTAAAACAATGCAACAGCTCACATATCCTCTATTGCAATTGCCAAAATTTTTGAGTTGAAGTTGAAGTTGAAGTTGAAGAGCAGCTTACGGTTCTTATTATAAACAGGGTATTAAACTTATTGAACATCAACAAAAAGTGTATAGAGCAGAAATGAGATCGTATCAAGAAACAAAAATATTTTTTCCAAAATTTTTTGTGCCTACGTACTTTTGGGACCAACCTCGTATTGAGTCAAAGATACTTCCATAATGACGTATTGAGCTACTAATCCTATCCTCTATGTCATTTTGATAATATTCTTGATTGGCCCGAGAAATGTCTAAATTTTAAATATACTTATTTCAAAATTTGTTGACTATATATTACGAATTCTTTTATAATTATGCATCTTGAGAGAAATTGTATGCATATATCATCTCATTTTCCTTATGAAGCCATGAAGAAATCCAAATAATATCCTGCCCCAAATAGCTGGAAACACATCTAAAACAACATCAAACTGAAAGCACTAAGATGAAGTTCTTGTCTCGGCTTTGTATGGATCTCCTTTGTGGAATTTCCTCCGCTTTCTATTATTAATATTACAAACTAAATTGAAACGGAAAATTGTTTCATCCTCGTGCATTGTCTCTGCTCCTTGGAAATACCAGAGCTGAATTTAGTGCAAGAAGGAAATTTACTTAAGTTTCGGAGCTAGGCTCAGTCAGAACGGAAAGTTCCAGAAAAATTAACTTTGAAATGAAAAAGTTACACCATTATATTTTTTCTCCTCGTTAGAAATGATACTAAATATATCACATGATTTTCGATAAAACCAGTGATTAATTTTTCAATTGGATTTCGAACAAGCTAACTTCACCACCAAAGCGAGACATTTGCTTTCATTATACAGGGTGTTCCATTTCAAACGTATTTTCCTTATTCCGTAGTGATTACAATAATTTGTCGAACCACGTCGAATGATTTTGTTTTGAGAGCATCTTTTGAAAAATTGAAAAGGGCTAGGAGGTAGACCGATACCCCATTTGAAAGTTCTTCAGAGCCTCTCTATAACGGTGTGAGAAAAGTAATTTTGAAAACTCTTTTTTGCAAAAATCATTTTTATCGCAAACGAGCCTCCTTGAGTATTTTGGCTATCTCAAGATTATTGAAAAAGAGAGAAACAAATGTTTGTTTTGAAGGGAGCTTTTCGAGGGTAGTTAGCGTCTTCGTGAATTAACCAATGAATTCACTTAGCTCGAGGTTTTGTTCTAAACTATGAGGTGAATGGGTTTCGTCTTTTGAAAGCTTGATAAGGAAAGTAGTTTCTGTTGTAATGTGTTTCGAAAGCACTTTTCACAAATTACAACAGACATATCTTATTCATTTATTAAAATTGCAATTTTCTGTCATTCTATAATAAAAATGCTCCCAAACTATGTATAAATAAAACATATATTTGTTTCAATATAGTACAACCAAAAACATTCCTACTGAAAAAATTCCGCTGTTGCTGAATTTTGTTGTTGTGGGTTCAAATCTAACACTTCAAAGTTACAAAACTCTAAGTAGTTTATTTACTCGCGAACTGAACGATTATAACACTACCTAAATGACTAATTTATATAACACTGCTAAATTTATCTCGAACACTTTATCCACTTATTCGAGCTCTGTATTCAAACTTAATCCTCTGCGCTTCGCGCTCTCTTCTTATATACAAGTACGAATTGTTTTAGAACATTTGCGTAACTTCGGCTCTATTCCAGACCTTCGTTCGAGATCCTTCCAGAAACGGCAACACTGATTTTTTCGTAATACGACGCGCAGAAACCTTTTAAATCTTTCTTGAATTCTCCCGAAAGTACCCTGCACTCGTCACTCCGCGGGGTGACGATTGAATATCGTTACAATATATACACAACCAAATTAATATGGAATCACTCGATATTTTGCATATTACCTCAGGCATTTTGGAAATTTCGAAGGATTGTTAGAATTGATCCTTTTGAGATATTTCAATTGAAAAAAGAAATAAATTAAGGTTTATTTCATGAAATAAACAAATAAAAGAAAATAAGAGACTCTTTCCGCATGTACTAAAAAAAATTGAAAATTGTTTTCTCACGGACCAGGTGTTATTTTCTCGACTTCCGTAGCTTGTATCACCTCTTCTTGCCCTGATAGAAGCCTGAATATAGGCATGCTTAGGATTAGGTTTTCGAACTCCTCTGAGGTGATATTCTGCCACCCTTTTGTGGCAGCTTGGATGAACTGTTGTGGGGTTCTCAGATTATCCTGGCGAGATCTTATTTTCTTTTGAAATTATCCCATAAATGTTCAATAGGATTTAGGTCTGGAGAGCAAGCTGGCCAGTCCAAAATAGCGATTTCCTCTGTTTCAAGATAATATCGCGCGGGGTTACTGGTATACGGAGGAGCATTCTCCTGCATAAAAGTGAAATTCCCACCGTGGGCACCTCGCCAGAGTTTCACTATGGGCTCCAGCACTAGGTCCATGTAATAACTAGCCGTTACACTCGCAGGAAACGAAATCAAATCTGTTTTGTCTCCCAGCATAATTCCACTCCAAAACTTCACACTGCCCCTTTGGTAATTCGGAATTTGTCTTGCTGCTCGGAGTCGAGCTTGTCTTCCACGACCCCTTAAAACCCGAATCCGTCGGTCATCTGATCGAACAGCTATTCTAGTCTCATCCGAAGAAAAAATATATTTCACCATTTCTCAATATTCCAATTTTGTTACTCGATACACCAATTAAGTCTGTTAATGTTTTGTCGTCTGGTTAACTCTTGAGGGCCTTCTGCTGTATAAACCCCTTGAACGAAGTCTTTGACGTATATTTTTGACTGATACACTGATGCCTGTTGCTTCCAGAAATTGCCTTTTGGAGAATAGGGTGCGACGCACTAGGGACTGTAGTTGCAATTTGGCACAAAAAGTAGTTTTGTTTTTCAGGAAAGATCTTCTTCTTCTACGCCTATTTTGTAGAGATTGTAGTTCCACGTATTGGGCGTAGGTTTTTGAAATCACCCCTGTGATACCTCCATTGTGGACTTTATATCCCTCTGTGCCACCCCTTCTTCAACGAGAGCAATTATTCGACCTCTCTGCACATCGGAAAATCCAACGTAAAGCATTTTCAATTGAAATTTGCATTATGGCTCTTGGGGGCTGCGTGCATGGTGGGCAGATTTGGGAACTAGCTCTTGTCAGGAAGGATTATTCATTGATCTACGGATTTTTGAATAATTCTTTTTGTCTCAAGTTTACATGTGTAAACCTGGAAAGAGATAGTGCTCAAATCTGCCCGCCCTGCACGCAGTTCCCAAGAGCCACAATAGTGCAATAAGGCAGGATGCCGAGAAACGAAGAGACAAACTGCAGTTTTGTCCTTATTATGAACCTATCAGTGTCGCATATCGCTTCTCAGCATCCTCACCAACTACATCAAGGTACCCTAACAATTTCAGAGAGGTCGCATCTCGAACATACATACGAGAGTCGCCCTCTATGGACCTAGACGGTGAACCCGCTACCGGACTTCGAGAAAAGCTGCGACCAATAACACACAGATGTGAGAACGTTAAAAATTCCAACATCTTTCGCCAACTATCGCTTTGATTGCATGAACAGATATATCGGCAACCCGCTCAAAACGATTGTTAAAATTTTTGTTGTTGCAAAGTTGGCACAGCTGTTATCTATACTGACTCGAAATTTGAACTCGATCTGTCATTTAGTTTGTTTACAGTTCTCGATTCTGTCAGTTCTCACAAGTATATTTCGCGATAAAAATATCGAAAAAATAATTTGTCTCAAATTTTGTATTGCAAATGGAATTTTGTGTACCGAATCGCTGAAAATCTTACAGAAGGCTCACGATGAATGGACTTTATCAAAAAGACGTGCATATGAGTGGTACATGGCATTCCACAACGGCCCAGATTTAGTGGAAGATTTGCCTCGTCCTGATCGACCATCAACATCTTCAACTGAAGTTAACATCCATAGAGTGATGAAAATAGTAAATGAAAAGTCATTTAAGTTTGAGAGAGATAGGCAATGAACTTTGTGTCTTTGGTTTTAAACGATTGTTTGGGCATGAAACGCGTTTGACTAGTTCCAAAAGTCCTGAATTTTCTTTAAAAATTGAATCACGCTGAAGACTTACTAGAACGAAGTTGTTAAATAAGTGCCTCCATAGATACTAACTAAAATGAGAGACTCTGTTTTGTGTACATGAGATTTCGCAAATTTTTCCGTGATTCAGCATTTTTTCCATTTTATTTTTTTGATCAGAGATCTCTTCTCTTGTGATATTCAATTTTGGTATAAATCTTCATATTGATTATAAATGTATACAATGGTATCTCAAACAGAAAAAATACCTCCGTTTAAATATATGAAAGCTGATTTTAGAAAACCCTTTTTGGAAATTTTAAACAATATCTCTCGAACGAATTAATCAATTTTAAAGTTTTGAAAACATCTTCTGAAATCATTTAATCGAGAAACTATTCCAGTGCAGTCGATTCTAAGATCGATTATCTCAAATTGAACCCATAAAGCTATTTGATCACCATCATACCTATTAATATCCTATTCTGAAACTCTCCACAATAGCTTCGAAAGTAATTATTTCATATTATTTATTCCCCTAAATTCCAATTAGAATTTTTATTATTTGAAACGAAAATAGTCCACGGCTATTTGGTTATTTCGTGCTTGAGCTCATTCCATCGCAACTACCATTTCAAAAAGAATAAAAGAGCAAGTGAGGATGACCCAAATTAGATTTCGTTATACTGTGAATTGAGTTCAAAGAGAAATAGCAACATCAGAAGCGGGATGTATGACGGAACGCATACAAGCGTAAGGCAGCTAATCCTGGAAATTAAAAAGGATCTCGACGCTTTCGCTAGACGACGCTGTCATGCGACACTGCAAACGATTTTAAATTAGAAAATGTACTCAAATAAAAATTCACGTTGGTCTGTCGCAGTGAAAAAAATGGTTCGTTAGTGTACCTATGTAAAGATGAAAGGACTATTACAGGAAAGGCGTCGGCCTCAATCCCTATTACTACAAAAGAGTGAAGAAATATTAAATTACGTTTACAATTGAATGCAGAGTATAAATTATACAAATCAATTTACGTTAATAAATATCTGCGCATAATCGTAGAAAGGAAAATACTATTGGAAAAATTATTGAAATTATTCAATAACTGAAAATATCATGAAATACTCGTTCCGGCATCTCTAATCGTAATCGAATTAAACGTATCCACGATCCTATTGCACCGAATTATTCTATAAACGAGATTCAGCTAAACCTGAAGATCAGTTAAATCATCGAACAGGCGTTAGTTAGGTGCTCAAGCTATATTTTGGTGAGATCACCAACATATTTGCCCCGAATAAATTATTTACTTTAGGAATATGTTAAATGTCAATATATAAAATAAGGCGTCACAGCAAATAAGAATTTCTAGAAAATCTTAAGAAATATTTTACTGGGGCACCAAATCTTCAAAACTTTCAAATGAAACAAGGATTTGTGATTTGTGTATAGTGACTAATACAAATACTTTTGGATACCTAAGAGCGTAGATATGCATATTTTCTTTCAACTCTCTCGAACCAAGATTGAGTTCTTATTACGGCCATGCAGTAGCATGGAAATAAAAATTTCCTTACATGCATTGGGAGATTTGTGAAAGAATAAAATCTAACCTAACCTAACCTCTGTTCTAAATACACATGACAGAATTCTTGGATAAGTCTAAGTATCTGGATGGTAATCCTAGATTAAATACTCTTCTGGAACTCACTTATTGATGAAACTCTTTCCAAAACTACATCGTGTCCATAAACATGTCGTAGATATTTCAGAAATAACTGGGGTTACAGTCAAAGATAACTTAGTGGTTCTATACCATGGTTATGAGATCCATCGTCACATATGCATCCGTAATATGGTGATGACGGCAACAAAAAGTACCATCCCATAGAGGCTGCAGCGTTTAGTTTTCATAGGTATGACAGGGGCTATTAGAACCTCAATCCTTTTTGATCCATCTGGTACACAGAAGAATCTGAAGTAATTGAGGTAACTAGTACAGGGAATCAGCACACTTGGGTTGATTTCCTACATAATGCACGTAGAAACGCTTGCTGTAAAATATGTGCTGCCAAGAAGATCCACAAAGGAAACTTGAAGGTCTGCAAATTTATATGCTAACAGACAGTCGGGCTGTGATTTAAGTTCTGAACTCTCTAGTTATCAGACCATTTCCATTTGGAAATGTCGTCAATTCCTTATGTAACTTGGTGAGGTGAACTTTTCCTCAAGTGAGTATTTCCCCGAAGGTAGAGGGGGTAATGAAGTTGCTGATGAACTGGCTAAATCAACTGCTACAGCACCTGTAGGTCCTCAGACACCAGGATTTAAAATTATGGCAAGACTTAGCAAATAACATCTCTTGAGTAGAGCTACAGGTATTAAACATACACGAAAGACCGTTCAACGATCTATCATCCAATTATGAACTGAAGACCACTATTGGACACTTAATAGAGTCTGCTCACTAAAATACTCTTTCAGAAGGTGGGCAAGTCGAACACGAGAACATGTAGAATGTGCAATGGGGCAATGGAGCCACTTCTTGGCAATGGCGTTTGCTCATAAGAAAGATGCTCACTTCGTCAGTGGAGTACTAGAGCCTGACAAAGTGAATATAAAAATTTCCAACTCAACATTGTGAAAGAACGAACTTCACTAGGAAACAATTGGGACATGGTGATGACTTATCATCTATAGTCACCGTTTAAAAAGGGTCTAGGCCAAACTACCTTTAGTAATGTAACTTGTGCAACTGCGCAACTGTCACTGAGCGACCTATATACACATATATGCATGGCTGTAAGATATATTATATACCTTATTTTCAAGTAACTAGCATTTTCCTTATTGTCGTAACAATTTTCTTGACAAATTGATGTAATGGCCATAGTACACTGGAAAATGCCAGTTCTCTTCCAACCACTGAAATTAAGCGAATCGAGGCTGTTAGTAGTTCGATGGGTAACCGCAGGTAGATGCTCATTTTGGAGTGAAAACTTCTTTAAACATATTAGTGAATAATTCAATGGATAAAATAACATAAGTAGACGTTACTGTCACGCTGTAACTACATTTATTTGTAGCTGTTAAGTCACACGGGCTGTATTCATCCACCAAGTGAAAATTAAACATGTTGAGGGATTTTTAGATGTGTATAATCTTATGAGTCCGCGTCACACTTCTGTCGGTAGTCTACAGTGATAGCCAGTTTAAATTGTTTTAATCGATTTGGCTCTGTTACTTTCTCATCTGATGATTTTACAACTAAAAAAGGATCGTGATTACATCAAATAAATTACACAGACAAACACATATCTCAAAGTATCAGACCTATCTTCTCATCTCCACACCAAATCGTCCGAACGACCTCTGTAGGGCAAAGTCGAAATCAAGTATTTTCTCCAGGGAAGCGTTTGTTATAATCGAGACGCCTTGATTTGCGAACAGTGTGGGACTATTGTGTCTTTTATGCAGTAACGTGACAACGAATATTTGTTAAATGTTGCTTCAAACTTGAAAAGAGTTGTGCCGAAATTATACAGAGGATGAAGTATTTCATATTAGAACGATTGTATAGGCAGAACACGAATGAAAAAGTGGTGTAACGGTTCAAAGATAGGTGCTTATCTGTTGATAACGACCCACGCTCTTGGTGATCCTCAATGTCAAAAACAGAAGATAACATCAAAGGTGTGCGACTCGCAATCAATTAAGTTCGTCGATTAACTGTGCAAAGACTAGAATGTGAACGTGGAATATCGAAATCCACTCGGAAATTGCAAACGGATGAGAAAAAAAATGTTTGCACTGCAATCACTCAGGACAAAGTCCTGCTTTCAAGCGCCGCTTAAAAGGTATCGATTTAAAGACAAACGATAGAACCCAAAACCATGGGTGCAAAAAATTCTCTGCGTCATTGAATTCACTCAGAAAATTACTAATGAAATTTGGATACATTTCTAGGCAACTTTGTAACGAACGCATTGAGGCAAGCATGGATGCTCGAAAAATTTGAAATATTCATTGCATTTTTCTCTGGAAATTGATATAGAGGGATACATTTTTCACATTCATATTTAGAAGGCCGCAGTACAAATATATGGACACCTGTACATGTCTCCGTTAAGACAATCCAAACCAATCCCACTTCTGATCTTCGCACACAAGCTTAAACACGGAAACGAATGAACGAGCAATTAAAACTTGCGTTTCGAGTAATTAGGAAAGCCAGTATTTGTTGACAATCGGACAAATTGGAACGTATCCGACGCCGAAAACCCACCCACGCAAACAGACCCGGGCAATGACAATAACAGAAATTCGTCGGATTCGCGGATTCGCTCAACCAATGAAAACAGTCGGCAAAGCTCGAGTTTCTCGGAATGTGGATCTTATTGCCAGCGGGTGCTGGATTGGACGGTGCCGTCGCGATGCTTCCCTCCATTGGACGACTGCCGCTCTTTTTTCTACGATTGTGTGATTCTACAATTGTTATTTCTGCGCAGAAATGCACACAAATGCGGAGAAGTTCCGAATACTAGCTGCCATCGATTTTTCCTTCCTCTTTGGCGTTGTCTGGATTTCACAGTTTTATTACAGGATTGGATTTGGAGCTCCATTTTTTTAAATTCCAAATCCCAAACTCACGCCCACAAATGTTCTACCCTATGATCATGCATAATAAATTTTTATCATAAATACAAATCCATAAACATTCCTTCAATGTTTATCGAAATAAAATCAACCGTAAACATCGAAATCTACTTCAGTAGCTACTTGACATCTTCATCCAAATTTATTATAGTTTCTCTTTATATCTGAATAAATTTCCTTCAGTAGAAAAAATGTTTCAACGAACTGTGATTTGAACCCAGTAGCTTCAGCTTCGAATGGTAATGACGTTCCACGCCTATCATACAGAATTTTCTAGAACGTTAAATATTTTACCACGAGTTAAAGACGATCACTGTAATTCACCGGATGGCAATTTTTCCCCTGCAGGCATTTATTTAATCTTTAACATATCTATATAAATAAAAGAATAATGTTCGTTAGAGAGCATATCATTTCAAAATAGATGTACCTATTTAGAAAAGTATAGTTTTTATTTTACTAAAAGGAATGAGGTTTTTGAGTAAACAAATTAAAAATTCAACGAAGAATTGGAAAATTTGGTGAGGCTAAGGAACTTTCTACGGAATTTTCATATAAACTCAAAACAAAACCAAAATTTCTTAATTTGTTCATTTCGATACTGGAAGTCTTGACGATGAATGTAACGTATTTCGACGATTTCTTTCGGTCCGTTATGATCTTGGAAAGGAAAAAACTCAAGTGAAGGTATTGAAAAATCATAATTTGCAAGAAGCGCATCCGCCATATTTTAAAATTCACTTCTGTATAAAATAAATGTAAATATTCAGTGAAAATTGAATATTTTCCTGAATAATTTCGAAACTAATCATCATGACTCGAAGCATATACTATAATTCATTATAATAATATGAATATTATTTATTTGTACTTCAACAGAAAGGTGAACATATATTATAACTGAAGATTTCGGATACTCTTTTGATTCAGCGCATCCACCATATCTCAATTCTTACTTTTTGTTTGGATGTTGATTACTTTCATTAATACGCAGCATGCTTTTCATGTTGAAAAATATTGGTACCTGTCTGATCATCCACTTAAAATTTTGTATAGGAAGAACTTCAAGCTACTTTGCTACACTCTACTCTTGAGTTGCGATATAGAGAACTCATCGAATCAAAAGTTCGTAATGGAGTTCTTTAAGTTTTATGAATGCAGACTGAAATTTTGTATATAAAGTTAAATTACAAGTATCAGCATTTTTGGACACCATCCCTAATGGTGCAAAATAAGGGTTGAAAAGTTTGCCGTTTTTGTTGAAATTCAAAACATCTACCTGAGATTTTGATCACGAAGGAAAAAATTATGTTTTAAATTTTTTAAAAACCACTCCTAACCTAAAGATGCTCAATAAGAGTTGAACTGTTGTTCGCTCAGTTTTAAAGTTAGAAAGTTGAAAATATTGGTGCTCAGTATCTTTATCAAAATAAGGAGATTTTTATTGGACAACAACTTATTTAAAAATCTAATCTAAAATAAATGCCAAAAATATTTTCCGCGTAAATATCACCGTTCGTCATTGCGAGAGAGTACGAGAGAAATTGAAATAGGTCATGGAAGTAAAGATAAACTAACTTGTTGATTATCGAATAATCAACCAGAGGAAGCTGATTTTTGGATTTGTCTTCTCAAGGTTAAATGATCATAACTTATAACTATTGATCCTATAATGTTTCATCCAAGGGTCGTTTGATAGATTTCGTTGATTTTACGAGAATGCGCCATAATCCATTCGATCAGGTGATGTCTGGAGAGTTTCATTCATACCTCCTCTCGTGGCCGAATTTGAGACAGTAATAAATCTTTTTTCAGGTGCTATACTCACTTCAAAGTGAGTGGTTTAGATATTGCTACAAATCGAACAACAGCAACATAGATCCAAGTCGAGTTGAACTCCCCAAGTGCACTACAGATACGTCATGTAAGAGAATTGTATTAATGCCTATTAAGGTTTGACTAGAAATCGTAAGTTACCACTAAAGAGTAAGCTGAAGAAGACAAAATTTAGACCTATTCAAGACATTGTGACCAATAAACCACATGACTCAAGTTTCATGCATTCAAGGAATCGAGTTGACATAACAAAAAGCTTAATTGTACAACTCAATTTTCAATAAGTACATGATAATGATATGAAATCTAGAACTCAGAGTGAATGGTATTCACCGAATAATCCAAGACAAATAAAACGTCGTTTACAATGAGAAGATATCCAAGGCTTTTAAGGGCAGCAGCGAAATTGTTAAGCAGACATCATTTAGTCCAAGGGTCCTCAAACTTGAACTGCTGGCGATCTGCCTCAATCTTTTTAGACTACATATCTTCGCCATGGATCTTCAGAGGAATGATGTTCCTTAGCCAACATGTCATTGAATACCATCCGAATAAAAATACACAGCTGGGCAGTGTCTGTCATATCGGTGGATTCGTCGAACTGTTAAGAAAAGTATGTACTTTTCATGATATCATGTTTTAGTTTATCTGCCATGTCCTGACTCATGACTTCAACACGCCTTTTGACAGTCGGACGAGATAACTGAAATTATCTTGTCTCACCCGCTTCAATAAATGCTTCCTTCACAACCGATCCATCTTCGAACGGTTTCTTGTGTTTCGCCAATATATGAGATACTTTAAATGACGCGATCGTAGCAGCTTTTGATTGTTTGGTTGGTCTCGTGAACATGGTTTGTTCTTTTTTCAAACAAGATATCAAATCACGTACTTTCGTTTTGTTAATTCACTCTGTGGCGAAAAATCCTTTTCATAGTTTTTATGAACCGTTTTATGATGCCATGATGAAGCTACCACACTTAGGTATTGCAACTGACGCACGACGAATAAGACAAATGCACTTATCCTGCACCATACAAAAGAAAAATTCCTCCTACCAATCGTTATTAAAATGATACGTTTTAAATTTTTTCGCTGTACTATTTAATAATAAACTTTGTATCGACATAGTATTGCCTTCAAGTTACAATTCAAAATGACTCCAATTTTCTTTGACTTCAACATAATCTTTATTCAAGTACCAGTTTTACAACTTTTAACTTTACATCTCTAAGCCGTGACCTGTAGGATCTGAATGTCACTTAAAATAATTAAATTAACTACAATTCATTTTGTCGTCCTAGTGACGACGGTCTTAACATATTTATTTTACGAGATTCTTATAGCTAATCCGGCTCTTCTCGAACATGATTCCAATTCCTGCAGGCGAAACATTTATATCGGCGTGAACGAAAGTCACGAATGTTCCCGTCAAAGGCGCCGCCCGAAATTCGTAGAAAAGCGGCAAGGATAAAAAAGGCGGCTTTTCTTTGACAAGTACCGCGCGTTCCTTTGATAAGCCGCATTTTGCCATTAGCAGACTGTTAAATTAAAATTTTTTCTTCTCGAGATCTACTCAAAAAGCACTCGCGATCGCGATCGACCGTTTGAGCACCTCTGATTTAGGCGTTCTTGTTCAAGAAGAGTAAATAACGTGAGAGCATGAAGAGGCACGTCATCAAAATCCCTTTGTCTATTACACAAAGACCATCAAACAGCCGCCAAATCAGCCGGATTTGGTTAAGTGTGACCTTTTTCTATTCGATCGACTATACAATGATGAACATGAAAAAAAATTTCGTGAACTTACATGCGTTATTATTAATTTGCGTTTGAAGGAAATAATAAAGATTCAGATCAATTTCCAATTATATATAAATTCCAGACATATTTCGATATCGATTATATTTTTCTTCGAGAAAACTGAAAAAAAATTCAAAGTAGCTCCTCAACCTTGCAGGATATTCCAGCTGGCCAATTATCGGCAGTAACGACACTCTCCTTTATATCAATATATTTTATTGACGTTTTAAAGTTATTATAATTCGAAAAGGTGCAAAAGAAAGAGGTGTTCAGCAATGCCGCGGGAGGAAGTAATATTACACGACGGGAAGGAACTTGAAAAGGAGAAGGAGAGGGGAAGAGGCATAGGCTACGACATGAACCAGACTCAAAGTGGAATATCAATAATGTGACCGTGCGATTGCCAAGTCCCAACATGGCCGCCCTCTCCCACTTCCTCCATTTCGGGCGACTCTCTCTTCGCCTATTCTCTTATTCTCCGGGAATCGCGTAAGATTCCCAGGATCTGGCAGGATCTCCAGCGCCTGGAACGCGGCGACCCGTCGACCCGCAGGATTAATACGTTTTCGGGACTGTTATGTTGCCGGAACAAGTCGATAACGCCGTTGTGGTTTTCATAATTTCTAATGCTGCCAAATACTTCTATAGTCTAGTAGTATGAGCGGCTCTTCTGTGCCATAACTAATGTACTATTCATTTGAATTTGAAAACGATAATTTAGTGAACCACTTAAGCAATCAACATTTGACATTGCAAGAATTTTGTATCTATTGTCTAAAGAACTGGGTTCAATGAAATGAATTTTCAATGATATTAATTCATTTATTTATTTATTAACACACATCAGGCCCCACAAAAGGGAAGTGATAGAGTAATAAAGGCTCATTAAGTATGCAAATCCCTCAGAAATGTGGTACGTGGACAAATTCAAAAATAAATGTAGTTTCTATGGTTTTGTCTTGGAGCAGATACTAATTTATTGCAGGATCTTTGATAGAAACCCTCGTACAAATCTCCAGGAAGAACCCAACTACCTAACTACGATCTTCTTGGTCTTTTTTTTCACTTGCGAATACTTCTGTCCTCATTTCAAATAAAATATTTACTTTATAAGTCTAAAATTTGTAGTCAGACACGTAGACGAAATGTGAATATGAGAATTTCACTTTAATGCAAGATAATGCTCCTCCGCATACCAGCAACCTAGCTCGACATTATATTGAAACAGAGGGAATCGCTATTTTTGACTGGCCAGCTTGCTCTCCAGACCTAAATCATATCGAACATTTATGTAATAATCTCAAATGGAAAATTAGATCGCGCCAGGATAATCCAAGAATCCCACAACAGCTCATCCAAGCCGCCACAGAAGAGTGTCAGAATATCACCCCAGAAGAGGTCGAAAACCTAATCCAAAGCATGCCTAGACGGATTCAGGCTTGTATCAGGGCAAGAGGAGGTAATACAAGCCACTGAGTCGAGAAATATCTCAAAAAGGAAAGAAGAGGAAAAAGGTACAACGTACAAATGTAAGACATAAAAAAAATGTATGCATGGCTAGAAGAAGGGAACAGTTTCTAAGGCGAACAAGAAATCAGTTCATCATAATAAAAATCGTCAGTAGCGTACTGTAGAGGGTATTATAGGATATGACTCCAGAAAAATTGTCAGATCTGTAGGTTCTTGTTACAAATTGGAAGGTTCAATCGTGTATCCTTTTGAGTGTAGACTACATTTGAAATAACTTGAAAAGTAAAAGATATGTTGATAAACAAAAGAAATCGAAATTTCAACACCAAACCTCCTTCGACTTTAAGCAGTAGTAAGCATGACGCCTACGTTATATTAATTTTCTCTGAAACCTACGATTTAAAAAAAACCAAGGAATTTACCAACTATATATATATATATATATATATATATATATATATATATATATATATATATATATATATATATATATATATATATATATATATATATATATATATATATATATATTATGAATATGTAACATAATATAAAAGAAATAGCAGAAAAATATTTCCACAATCAAAAACTTATATGTCTAAACAAATCTAAGAAGGGGTTTGGGACAGGAATCTGTAACAAAGGAAAAGCACCAGCAGGCAAAATCATTTCGACAATCAGGGACTATATGTCTAAACAAAAAAATACATAACCTGCATAATTCCTCAAATTCCATCTCTGTTTGACCGAGACAGCCCCGATGGCCAAGTTCAGTCTTCCAAGTGATGCTTATTATGATCTATAGATGTTTTAGAATCATTATGGACCCAATAATCTGGGTTGACATCGCCCATATATTATTACTTCGTGGAACTTGTTCAATATAAAGAAAAATTTGCGAAAACATTTTGACAGTCGTTCGAAAAATGTCATATTATATATACAAGCTGTTTTTGGTTTTGGGTCGAATTTTCGAATCGCAATAATTCTTGAACACATAGACAGATTTCCTCGATATTTCTCACCACAAATAACATGGCTGATGTTAACAATACTATTTGTAGACGAAAATCAAATTTCAGGACCGGACTGGAAAAATTGGTATTTCCCTCGAAATAACATAAGAAACACCCTCTATATTACATTTCGAGAACTCTTGCAAACGAACTTAATCAGCGAGAATTGATCTAAAAATTGGGCCTATTGCGAAAACTGTTGTTCTTCACTGAACGTTTTTATTGGGCATGATCCTAAGGATAAATAATTTTTTTTTATTTTGGAAAAACTTCGCGATCAACAGGATACCTTACCTTCCTACTGACAATTCTGCGTTGGGTATTTATCGTTTTTGTCCCAAGAACACTTCAGCTAATCCTCTCCCTACATAATTAAGTCGAGAAAAAATTACAGGAGCATATTCCCAAAATTTTTTTCAATTATTTTATCGAAAAAATATAGTGTACGTCTATGTCATCTCTCAGGAAGTTTTCCATTCCCACGGAAATATCAGAACAATCTTTTCTTTTCAACAGTTACTGTCAATTAAAGCAGTGCCTGACCACACCAACAATCCCTAAGAGCCATTTCCATCAAAAATTAGAATATAATTAATGCATCATTTGAAAGACATCAATCGAAGACAAATATTTCACCTTGTTAAAAATTCAAAATGAAAATGAAAAATTCTTTCGGAACGGAAACATTAAAACTGATCAACCACTAACAAAACAGAAAATAACAACAAAAATTAATTAAAAAAAAATTCATGTTTTCAAAAATTCCCCCTCCCTCTCGTACAAATCCTGGAGCGAACTTCCAGATGCCCAACTGATCTTCCAAATACATCCAGTTGATTTTGAATAAAATCGCAACCTTCCTCAAGTTTTTGGGTTAGGTGCTCCCGGTTAACTATCTCTTCACCATAGATAAAATTCTTTAAATAACCCCACAAAAATAGTCCCACAAATAGTAATGTTCTGTGTTCTACGAACTCTAAAAAATTATTATTACTCATAATTAACTCTGTTAAACCGCCTGGGTAGTTCCACGGTTAGTGAGCAAGTATGTAGGAATATGCTTAGCCAAGGTGCCCGCTTCGAATCCGGGTTCAAATTATGGATGTTGTTCCTGAAACAAAAAGTGAATTCGACAAAGACATACATTCAGATTGGGCTCATGGCTACTGGCTAAAACCATATGCCATCGAAGTCCAGTTAACTTATATTCCAAAGTGGTGCCAGTTATCATAGCACGGTCTAGGTCAGTGGTTCGGAGTCCACTATAAACTGTAGGTCCTTAGAACAAACAACAACAATTAGCTCTGTGAATCACTGACTGTTAACCATAGAAAATCGAAGCAGCCAAGAATCAGTAATGACAGATCTGTGGAGCACAGAATTAATTCTGCTTATATGATGTTGGTGTATGGGTTACCACTTCCAGCCGGTTCGAGAGATGAGATAGCAAAAATGCTGCTGGGTATTAAGTAATCGCCCTACTTATTCATAGAACTTTATTCACTGATGAGGCAAAATTCGAAAAAATGGCATTTTCATTATGCAAAACACGCACGTATGGAAAGGGGAAAATCCTTAATCGATAAGTTTTCATGTCAACGTTTGGTACGGTGTTTAGAATAACACCCTAACTGAGACTGTGTTTCTTCCGAATGGAAATAGTTATTCAAATTTTTTAAGGAACCAATCACTTGATCTTGTTGACAATGCTAATATCGACAGAAGAGAATTGTACTTTCAGAATGACGGTGCACCTCCACTTTTCAATATTGCGTTTTCGCTAAATTGA
Source organism: Cryptolaemus montrouzieri (assembly GCA_013387265.2). Lineage (NCBI taxonomy): Eukaryota > Metazoa > Arthropoda > Insecta > Coleoptera > Coccinellidae > Cryptolaemus > Cryptolaemus montrouzieri. The sequence goes on along the minus strand of JABFTP020000001.1, from coordinate 100,519,182 downwards.
GTTGAAAGAGGGAGTCTTCATAACTGGCCTGCTCGATCTCCTTACTTTACGTGTTTGGACTATTTTTCGTGGGGTTACCTGAAGAATTTTCTATGGTGAAGAGATAGTTAACCGGAAGCATCTTATCCAAAGAATTGAGGAAGGTTGCGATTTTATAACAAACCAACCGGATGTTTTCAAATATTCAGTTAGGCATCTGGCAGTTCGAAGGATATATGTGCGAGAGGGAGGTTAAACTTTGTAAATGTGTGAATTTTTTTAAAATTGATTTTTTGTTACAGTCGATTTGGTAAATCCGTAGAGTAATAAATCTTTGGGTGACAGAATCGTCATAGGCGTGCCATTCGGATAAGGGTTGAAGAATATTATTAAGTATATCCTCCGAATTTAACCCCAAGAAAGGTAAATATTACAAAGATATATATTAATATGAGTTCTTGAAGTAGGTTTAACATTTGTATGAATCAGTTAGTAGTTGGTGAAAGTGTTTTGTTCATTTCCCGAATAATGGAAAAGCTTTCCAATTTTACCCTTGTTAAACGTGCTAAAAATATACTACTTTCCCGAAGTGAAAAATCAATTAAATCGAATGAATACGATGCTTTAAGGCATCAAGGCCATTTACCTACAATCGATGAAAATGTTAAAATGTGTTCTGAGATTACGGGAACTGGACAGTCCAATATACAAGCTTCTCAAAGAAAGAAAATCTGAAAATGGATTTATAGTGAAGCCTCCAAAAACTTCTCCATGAAGGTCCCGAATGGTTATTGATAAATACTTTGAGAATACTATTCGAAAGACTGTGCATTCTTTCTATTTTTGGAAAGAAATTCCCATTGGAGAAAAATACACGCTGTGCTCGTAGGAGATCAAAAGTTGCATTTAATATCAAAAAAAAATTAAGGCAAGTTTTGCATGAATTGAATTTCTAATGGTAAAATCACAACATGATGTCAGTTCTCATGGATAAAGAAGAAATCATTTGCTGGAGAAGAAATTATTCAAGAGCAATTAAAAATATCGTGCTGAAAGTAAAAAAGTCTTTTTGTAGATGAAACTGGGTTAATCAAGGGCACACGGTTCAGAAAACTTGGAAGGATAAAAACATAAAGCCTTCATCCAAGGATAGTCTACTAGATTTCAGGCTCCGTCAGGAAGAGGACGACGTATGTAAATATTGGGTTTGTTTCCCTAATATTCAAATATTAAGTTGTGAATTGTCTTAGTCTACTGTAGGAAACTAAGATGGATAAAATTGTAGAAAATCTTAATCTGCGATGAGAGACTTAGATTCACTAATAATTTGGGCAGAGTGACGACTTGAATGAAATATAGATATTTTGTGATCGTTTATTGTACAATTTAAGTTCACTTATACACTGATTATTCCATGACGTAATAGATTGATGTCGCTGCTCCGAGTTCCGCGCGTGGTTCGTTTGCACGGGAAATCCATCAGACGCTAGCTTGCAGAATTTTATTCCATATTTCCAGTCACGGGTCGTCGAATTGTTCATTAAGCGACTTGTGGAGTACTTTCACCTTATGTTGGTTAAAGTGGTGAAACCAACATCGTATAATAATAACGCATATAGGTAGTGTTAACGGTTTTGTGGATGGGGTTGAACTTTATTATAATTTCAAATTAAAAGTACTGGAGATATGAGGCATTAATGCGGATGTCTTCGAAGAATATTTTGAAAAGTTATTGAATTTGATTCCACCAGGATCTGTTATATTTAATAATGGAGAACGCAAGCTACCATTGGCGAAAGATTGAATTAACGTCAACATCTTCATGACGTTAAGCAGACATCATCAGATGGCTGGCGAATAAAAATACTTCTTTTAAAGAAAGAATGGTAAAGAAAGAATTATTCTCAATTGTAAATTCACATAAAAAATCATACAACAAATATAAGATTGACGAAATGGCAAAAACCGGAAAGTTAGTTTACTCTGCCTTCCACCTTACCACTAACTAATATGGGAACAGGTAAAGGGTGAAGTGACTAGAAAGAACACAAGTTTTAAGATGAAAGACGTCGAACTCCATTTCAACAGAGCAATGAAAATTATTACATCCCAAAACTGGAAAAAATGTAAGGGCGAAGTCATTAAAGAAGAAATTAAAATGTGGGAACTGGATCATATTATGGATGCCATGATAGCCTGTTATAGTAAATTTAGGTAATGAAGATACATCATCAAAAGATGAACTGTAAATATTTTATGGAAATATTGCAGCTTACAATATATATGAGCATTTTGACAAGCATTAGTTTGATTTTTATAATTTTGAAGTGTAGAAAGAAATTGAATTTAGAAATAGACGTTTTATGAAGTTATGAAATTATTTATAAACATTGTTTAACATTCCGTTAGGTAATGTTAAAATTCATGTGTGAAATTTAGTTTAAGTTTACTATAATATAAAATGAAATTTCATAATTTACTAAAAATTGAGTTATCTGAAATATCATAAATATTGTTTAATTATTATATATTTCATCATACAGGGTGTTACATAATAGTATGTCACAACTTCAGGAGGTAAATCTACGTGCAATTAAAAAAAAAGTTTATATAAACATATGTCCGCAAAAGCTTCGTTACGGAGCTACAGGGAGTTGAAATTTCTAGAAAAAATTGTTTTTTTTTTCTTCAAAACTGCTGCAGTTTTTGAGATATTCAGTCCAAATTTGGAATGTAAGCTATTTTTACAGCCTCCATCATTGCAAGTCCTAGATTTTAACTGAAATTCACAAGTTGCTTTCTTTTCCGAGGCCATGTCTCCTTTTGCCCTTCCAAACTTTTTGCAGTACGCCATTGATCAGCGTACAATCAATTTCCGTCATCTTCGTTCAATTCAGAAACTTTTTTGACACCTGTAATTTTTTCGTATCTCCAACCGTTTTCGAGTGAAAAATTATTGAATTTGAATTATTTGAATTGTATGTTATTCGCTAAATAAAGAAAAAATAGAAATACTCGATAGGTATGCCCAAAATTTGCTTTTATTTTGATATCTCGTCTTCTGAGACTCAACTTATACTTATTCAATATTATACATTTAAAAACTAAATAAATTGCTGGAAGTGTCCTCCACCTGCAAGAATACACGCACGCTTTGAAATATTCCTGAGGTATTTCTTATCGTGTCAGAGGTTATTATTCGATTTCTTAATCCTTCTACAGTGTTCACTGGAGTGGTATAAACTAAACTTTTGAGATATCCCCATAAAAGAAGTCTAAACTATTTAATTCTGGGGACCTAGGAGGTCATGGTTCTGGCCCACCCTGACATATCCATCGGTTGTTGAATGTATTATTGAAGAATTCCCTAGCTTCTTCACTAAAATGTGCTGGTGCCCCGTCATGCATAAACCACATTATGTTTCTCACCAAAAGTGGCACATCCTCGAGCAATAAAGGTAACTTCTCCTCAAGAAATTGCCGATAAGCGGGACCGTTTAGTCTGTTAGGCAAAAAAAATGACCCAATCAAATAATTTCCAATTATTCCGACTCAGTATTTTAGTGAGAATTGTTCTCGATGATGAGATTCTTCAATCAAATAGGGTTTTTCTCAGCCCAATAATGATTATTTTGAAAATTTGTGATAGCAGTTCTCGAAAAGTTAGCTTTGTCTGTGAACATCATTTCACTATCGAAATGAGCATTTTCTCTAATTTTATCTAAAAATCATCGGCAAAAATTCAGTCCTGAAGGAAAATCTCGAGGAAGTACAGTTTGGACGCGTTGAATATGAAACGGGCACAATAAAAAGTTGTGGAGAATCCTCCAAACTAGAACATGTGAAATATTCAACCGATTCCCAATTTTTCTTGTACTCACATGAGGATTCAAATCAATACAATTCCAAACTGCTTCCTCAATATCTGGAGTTCTCATAGTTTGAATTGCACCTTTTAAATGATTATTTGCAGTAAAAGTACCAGTTTCCCTCAACCTTCTGTGGATATTTGAAAATGTTTGCCTGTCTGTTGTTATTTGATTTGGAAAGCGTATCTGATATAATCGCCTAGCTTCTATTGCGTTTCTGTCCGCCAGACCGTACATGTAATGGATATCAGCCAATTCGGCGTTAGTAAAATTAGCCATTTTTTCTTACAGCAATAACTTCAAAAGTCTTAAAACTAATCGTTAATTTAATACACAATTCGAGCAGACACTGGTTCAACTTTAGCAACTGTCAAAATAAACAAATAAATGAAAAAAATCAAAGCTTACAAGTCATTTTTTTAATCATTAATTTTTAATTTAATTTAATTTTAATTCAATAAACGGTTGGAGATACGAAAAAATTACAAATGTCAAAAAAGTTTCTAAATTGAACGAAATTTGATTGTACTCTGATCAGTGGAGTACAGCGAAAAAGTTTGAAAGGGCAAATGAGACATGGCTCCGGAAAAGAAAACACCTTGTAGATTCTAGTTAAATTTTAAGAAGTGTAATGATGAAGGCTGTAAAAAATAGTTTGCATTCCAAGTTTGTCCTGAATATCTCAAAAACTGCAGGAGTTTTGAAGAAAAAAAACAATTTTTTCCGGAAATTTCAACACCCTGTAGCTCCGTAACAAAGCTTTTGCGGACCTATGTTTATATGAACTTTTTTTCTTAAAATTGCACGTAGATTTACTCCCTCAAGTTATGACATACTATCATGTAACACCCTGTAGAATTAAGCGTAAGTTGAGTATGCATGAAATTCATGAAATAATTATTTTTGGTAAACGTATCTATCTAGATATACACATTAAATTATCATAGTTTTTAAATAATTTATTATTCAATTGATTCAATTTTATTTTCGAAGAGAACCCTAAAACACATATTCGTCTACATTACTGACTACAAATTTTAGAAGTCAGAAGTAAACATTTGATTTAACGAATAACAATATTCGCAAGCAACAAAAAAGACAGAGAATATCTTAGTCAGGTAGTTGGGTTCTTCCTAGAGGGTGTCTATCAAAGATCCGGCAATAAGTTGGTGCCTATCCCAAGACAAAATCATAGAAACTCCATTTATTTTTCCCACGTTGCACATTTCTAAGGGACTTGCATTCTTAATAAGCTTTTATTACTCTACGTCTTTACCAAATATCGCTATTACTTGTTTTGTTGTGGTTGATCTGTATTAATGTTTCCGTTCTCGAATTAATTTTTCATTTTTATTTTCAGTTTTTATCAACGTGAAATATTCGTCGACCCAAACCTATAAACCAGCCTGTATATTGAAAACGAATAACATTATCTTGTATTCTACGTATCGATTCGATATCCCCTAGGTCTACTCTAACTACATTTAAGCTATTGAAACGATATCCAATCGTCCCTGAATCCGACCCTGTCACCGCCCGGCGGAATGCTTAATTGCCACGCACTTTCGAGAGAATTCAGGAAAGATCTAAAAACTACCAGCGCGCCGAAATACTGAGAAACCAGGTTACTGTTCAGAGAAGGCTCTTGAACGAAGATTTGGAACAGAGCGGAGATTCTCGAACCTCCGTGCTTGTATACAAAAAGAGAGCGCGAAGCGCAGGGAATAGAGTTTTGAATAAAGAGCGCGAATAAGTGGACAAAGTGTTGGAGATAAATTAAGCAGTATCGATTGTGTTATATAAATTAGTTATAATTGTTCAGTTTACGTGTAAATAAATTAGTTAGAGTTTTTGTAACGTTGATGTGTTTGATTTGAGCCCACCAATAATTTCAAGAACTAAGAAACGTTACACTATGTATGATCACTCGTGAATCACCCTGTATAGACTTATACAGTGGTATATAGATAAATAAGCTAATACACTACAGATGGCGCAATATAACATACAGCATATAGCGCTCTATCAATCGTTATCACCAATGGATGTCTATTTGAGCTGATACAGATTATACATAAGCAGTATTTGCTCATTGAAACCATAATATGAAATAGGTATAACCTAAAGTTCTCATTTTTTCTGTATCGTCAATCGACCTACCGCATCTGAATCAATGCAAATAATGTTGAAAGAAGAAACAATTTGCAGTTTCTAAAATGAAAAGAGTTTCCCGTGAGATTGTAACTGCCGAAATAGCATCAATCTTGTTCCCGTATTTCGGCTTTTTACGCAGCCTGACATAAATACAGGCGATAAATCAATGCGGAAGAGCTGTCACTAGCTCCGAAGCCGCATTCGTCCGTTTCGTTATGTTACTGCGTTATTGCGAGATTCCAGCCTTATTTTTCATTCCAAACAACAATCTAGCTTTTTCACAAAGTTTCTTACATTTTTGTATCGTCTGATGAATTCAGTTGAGGTGGGAAATAATAATGATCTGTTTTTTCTTAGAGATAGATGACAACAATATTACCAGAACAAAAAGATGATTTAACATCAAAACTATTATAAAAAATTAAAAGAGCTGACCACGTTTTTGACAGCCAGGAGTTTATTCTACCCTTGCAAGATATAAACCAAGAACACTAGAGCCCAGAAGGGTAAACTGCTTTGGTGGAACAATATAGTGTTGTTCGTTTGCATCCCCACTCTTACTTGCTTCCACTTCACGCATTGCGCAATGAACGAAGTTCGATATTCTTGTAGAAATGAAGAATCTAAGAACATTTAAACATCTGTATCTACCACAATTCATATTCAAAAAACCCCAGCAATGGCGGCCATCATGAAAAAGTTGTGTGAGAACAGAAGTTGAGAGGAATATTTCGTATTTCTTGGTCCGTTATTTTACTACTAGTATTGAATGATCAAACAATTGCTGTAAACTAAAGTATCATAAGTATAAATCAGCAAAAATAACGGCATTATCATTCATATCAATTGCAGCCGTATTTAGTAGAAGAATCTGATTAACGAAGAAGTTTGCACTCAGAAAATTATTAACGTTAACCAAAACGAGATGATGTTCTGTTGTTGAAAGATATCCACCCTAATTCATCACAGTATTCTTCCTGGACTTCTGCAAGCCTTTGAACATCACGAGGTTGTCCCCACAGCTACACTCGCCTAAAATCTGGGACAATCCAAACCAAGATTAATCTAAGAACATTGGATTAGTCTTCAGGTCCCCATTTCACATGATTTTTAGTCCATTCTAATCATACCGCGCCATTTTATTTTCTAGGGTCTGACACCTCCAAATTCATCTGAAAATTGACCTCATACTACCAATAGCCAGCCATTGAGTCAGCTAATTATGGAACTCACTGCACGTTAAAGTAGGTTTTCGGCTGGCGGTTTGTTGAAGTGGTCCAGTGCAACGGTTGTATCACGATGTCTACCTCCAAGTCCTCCATTCGTCTGAAGAAGCTACGGTGTAGTGAAACGAGTTACGAATCACAATTATTAAGTAAAATTAACTCAAGCCAAAAAACACATTACTTGTTTTTATTATTGATAATGGAATTTCTTGAAGGTCAACTCAAGAAATATTGTCCAAAATCTGAAAAAATACACACATACGTTTTTGCGATCGCTAAATATGAACTTTTTGGAATCTTACTTAATAATTGTGATCAAGTAAAAGCCTTCCAAATTCAAATGAATATGAACCTGTGTTTAGTTTATTCGTGCGACCTTTTCTAGAGGTCGTTCAAGAGTATTTCAGGATTATTTCAATCAACGAATTTTCTCAAAGTTTTCTGACTACACTTTATTTTTCTGATTCCAAAGAACTTTAGAATCACCCTGAAAGAGACTTAAACGACCAGTAGAAACGTTGCGCAAATGAACTAACTCTTGGTTCAAACTAAGAGATCTCATAAACATTAATATAAATTTTTTCCGATTTTTTGGTTATGATTCTCTCGATTGATGAAAGTCAACCTAGCTTGTATTCGAATTCTGTAGCCTCTAAAACGCACACTTTTTTTATTTTTCCAACTGCTCTCAGAATTTTATTTCGAAAAATCTCAATATGACCTTCAAGTAACCTTGAAATTACCTTCAGTGATCTCTAGAAAATATCGCACGTTATTCGTATTTTGCGGCTTCAAAAACATACATATGACATTTTCCATAATTTTTGGTAATGATTCTCTTAGTTTGACTTTCAAATGAACTTGAACCGAAGGCCATGAAGGTCAAGATGCTTGTATTCATATTCAGCGGCATCAAAAACGTACAAGTAAATGTTTTTATATTTTTCCAATAGTTCTCAAAATGTTTACCTTCGAAATGACTTTGAAACAATTCTTAAATATCCTTGAATGACCTTTAGAAAAGGTCACACGAATAAACTAAATATAGATTTGTTCTCAGTATGTGTGAGTTTCTTCAGATTTGGTCGCGATCTCTTGATTTGACCTTCAAATGACCTTACCTGATGGGTACCATAGAATATATTGCCCATTTCCCATGTCCACTCGTAGATAGAATGTTTACCTGTATAATTGTTACTGCTTCATTTGAACGCTGCCATCGCAATCTCTGAGAAACTTTCCTATAATTTAGGGTTTCATTGGGTTTTTTCTCTTTTCTGACTCGTTCTTCTATATTGTCGATATTCACCCTATGGTGTTTCGCCCTCCCTCTAAGGGGAACATTCATATGCAGCCTCATACCTAAAAACTTCAAGTCATGTGGAATTAAGCACTAGACTGGTCGTAGATGTCACATGGTACATCCGAAGCTCTACGCCGATATTTCTCCTAATTGTTTGGTTAATATAACGATCGTTTTAAAAAACTGTACATGTTTCCAAGAACCAATTCCACTCCCTACTTAGCACACTTTAGCTAACACTAAGTTCTTCTGCAACATTCATCACCCACCTTTTAGCCTAAACCATTGCGATAGCCCTGTTTGCACTAGTTTGCAGTAAAACACGTCTTCGTTCTATTTTAATTAAGTTTCTCGTAATATCGTGTCAACCTGATAATATACATCGAGGACGAACTATTCTTTAAACCAGTAGAAGTACTTGACTTGATATACATTTTATATAGAAAAATCATTGTGTGAAACCTCAACCTTAAACTACGATAATAGAAACAAAAAACAGTAATAACGATACCATTATAATCTTCTATACTTTTCGTGCATATCCTGCTTACCAGAGGCATCTAGACGTTTTCGTTGAAACTGAAGTTTTCGAAAGTGACAAGAAGCTGTATCGCCAGTCATATTCTTTACATTCATCATACTTTACAATTTTTTGACATACACAAATGTAATGTCTTAAAGACCACATAGTTTGTAACATTGATGATATATTTATTTTATAGAAATTCATTTTCAACAAAGATGAAGTATATTTTATACTTTCCACAATTTTATTTTTACAAACACTATCGGTTTCGACCGAATTTTGAAACCAGATTCAAAGAACACTTATCTTTTGATAATAATTCTCCAATATGTGAACATAGAAAAACCACAAAACATTCAATAGGATTACAATATCAAAATTCTTCATAATTCCAACAAAGGAGAGAAAATGAATCTGTTGAAATATTTGGAAATCAATGAACTATGTAAAAACCCAAGTGAAATCACCCTTAATAGCCAGCTAAACGATAACACCTCTCCACAACTCAATATAAAAATAGGCTATTATATATATAAGTTCATTATCTGTAGTTGACCACTTGAAAATGACCTGAAAGTCGAAACCGGTCGCGTTTGTAAAAATAAAATTGTGAATAGTATAAAATATATTTTACTTCATCTTCGTCCATAGTTAATGTTCTACGAATTTCCGTTTTTTTTTCAATGGCGGGATCTTTTTCTAGGGAAAATATATTTTTATATCTTTCTGCCAACAAATGTTGAATTACAATTCTACATTTGAAAGTAGTACTCAGTTTTCCATCTTAGGAATAATGCCTCAGTTAAGACCTAATAGTATTACGATCATATTGACTTGCATGTTTTCTTCTTGTGCTTTTAGTCATGCCCAATAGAGGTCAGACAAATCGAATAATATACCAAAGAAACTCCTTGATTTGCTTCTATTTCACTGATACACAAGTACAAGTGAGATAGGTACATATTCTCTTTTTGAAACTGTACAATTGAAGTCTTACCAACATAACATTGCCAACACTGACAGTAGACAGTGTTTAATCTAACCTAACCACAAACAGAATTAAAGTGTTGAAACATTAACTACTCACACATTATCCGTTTGTTATAACATTAGCAATTGTAATTGTTACAGTAATTTTCCAATTTGGTTATTACTATGAACTACACCAACTATTAATTTTAGATTAAAATACTAACTTTATAAAATGCCTTATTCAGTTAATATATCTGTTGAAGCTCCTATTGAGAACCAAATACAGGAAATTACTTACGATGGGACAGAAATATATCAACCGTAAGTATTTCTTATTTCAGTTTTTGAAAAGCAATACTCTATGTGACCAATTTCAGTCCTCTCACTTTGTCGGAAAGCCTTGCTAAATATGCCCAGAAAATTGACTTCAGTAAGACGAATGATATAGACATCAAAAAGGAAGCTAGTGAAGTAATTGACGATAACAAATCAGATTCAGATAGTAAGGATGCATTTCAATCAAATTTATGGCCATGGGATACTGTTAGAAATAAATTGAGAAGTGCATTACAAGAAGTTTGTGTCTTGGCTGATGTATTAGCTATAGCAAAAGATAAAAGATACATGGTGTTGGATCCTGTACAGCAAGAGCCCTTAGAAACTAAATCTATGGCACAGATTTATGCTCGTAAAAAAGCTTTATCAGGTGCTGCAAATGTTCTTCTAACAGGTGCTGAAAGATTAAAAAATAGTCAAACTGAAGCTGCTAGAAATAGAAGTACACCAGATTTTCATATCGAATTATTAAGATTACGTCAAAACTGGAGGTTGAAGAAAGTTTCAAATACTATAATTGGTGATCTCAGCTATAGAACAGCTGGTTCAAAGTATATACAAACAGGTACATTTGAGGTTACAAAGGCGGAAGAGGATGATAGGCCTACAACTCCTCCAAGTAGTCCAAGTGCTTTGCCAAGTACTCCTGCTGTTCCTAAAACCAATTCTGCACTACGAGTTTCAATACCTTCCGAGTTACAGGGTGTTGCATATATTGAAGTTTTGTGCCAAAAAGGTAAATTTGTGTTTGAAATAGAAACTTCATTAAAGCCAGAGTTTGAGGAGTTACACCATCTTGAAATTTCAAAATATAATTTTCTCATCTTTTGGCTATATAAATTAATCGTTAGGGTGGGTCAAAAAAATTAATTTTTTTTTTGCTTGGTATTCTGAAAAATAGGTTCCTAGACACCTCTAACAAAGTCTCTTCAAGTATAAGCTCTTAATTGTAACGGAGAGGTTCTCTGCCATACCGTTTTCTATTTTTTTCTTATTATCACATAGAATAATTGATATCTCGCTTCCAACTACTTGAAAAATATATCGTTTCAAAGATTTCGTAAGAAATTGAATGTTCTACTAAAAGAACCTCTTACGATTTTTAAAACCTAACGTAAACCTAACTGTTTAAAAGATATTAAGTATAGGATTGGTCCTAAGACTGTTCCTTGTGGAATACCGGTGTTGACTTCCTTCAGCTCGCTCATCTCTCCATTCAGAACTGTGTATTGTTTTCTATCTGTGAGAAATGACCTCATGAGTGTGAGAGCTGGACCTCGTATACCAATATTTTCGAGTTTCTTCAGTAGTATGTCATGTTTTACTGTGTCAAATGCTTTATGTAAGTCGATGAACAGAGCAATTAATGGTTGAAGTTTGATTATTTGAAGGTGAATTTTTCTTTTATGAATTTTGTAACTCAATGAAAAAATCATTATGAATCATGGGACGCATAGTTTTATAGGAAATTTACTGCTCTATAAAAATGATCTCATAATTTTTCGATTAAGTTAAGCGTTTACAAGATATTCATCATCAAACATCAATTTTTCCAGTTTTTGATCAATAATTCGAAAATTTTCAATTGAATTTATGAATTTTGAGGAAATTTACGAAAGTTTGAATTATGAACTATTTTTAAATTTTTTATTCATGAGTATGTTGGGTTGCATTGAAACAAAAATGTACGCATTCTTTTCAACATATAGTCAATGATTAATTTCAATTAGAATAAATAACTTTTTATTTCCAATTTAATACGATCTGTAGGAAAAAACAAGTGATATACTTTTTTGTCGAGAACTTTTTCTATTTACTTATCAACTGCGTTATATTATTCAATATTTTAGGAGCTCCACTAGTTGGGATCTGATTTTTTCTCCACAGTTCAATAACTTGGTCAACTGAATTTTTCGCACTTTATTTGATTGAATACTTCAAAACTCTAAGTTGATAGAAAAACACTCATATATCTTTCACTTTTGGTAATTTACGTTCTGAAATTTTTTGTATAGGTATACCGATAAAACGGATTTCCTTATTCATTGTAGGTTAATTAATGATGAATAAATTAACGTGATGAGTATAAGACTTATTTGGAATCAATTATAATTTTTTTTTGATCCTTCAACCAGGGAATTTTGGTGAACCCCTATAGTGTCGAAGGAACGGATCTTTAATGTCCAACATACCTTTTTTTACCATTTATTTATTTTGATATTTGCAAAAGCGTGATTTAGGATATGTGATTGGGCTCGGTAATCTAAAATTAGACATTTTTAAACACAAAATTTTAATGGAAATTGGAATATTTTTTCCAACAGCAGTTATTTCTCCAAAAATATTTTTTGATTTTTTTCCCTACATCACATATTATCTAATACTCTTCTAAATAAGCAGGATTTTAGGATTTTAAAAGAGGGTCGCATTTGATGCTAAATACAAAATATTGCCTCAAACTTCATACAATCGCATAATCTAACACTGTTCAACATAAATTTTGTTGCTTAAAACTACTTTATGCAAACAGATTTTTTTTTGTTATAGCATCATTTTGAATACTTCTTAGAGCTTGTGGTGAATCAAGGCTCAGGATAAATCATAGTGCATTGACCAATTTGAAAAATACAAAAGTAGTCTTGATGGTGATGTTTATTATATTAACTGGTTGTTTTATTTGATTTCATTATATCATCTCTTGATTATGCATTTTGAATATGGAGTCTTGGTTCATTATTAAATCAAGCTTACTTTGAATGTTACTAAAGAAAACATGTACCTAACCTAAATTTAGTAAATTTGGTGGAATTCACTGCACTGTTAATAAAATGAATTAAGGCCCTGTGTTTTTCTTTTAATCAGTGGTGAAATATTTTTTCAGACCAAGAAAATTTATGCAGTGCCAACATAAATCTCCTTGGCTCTGGTCCGCCATCCTCCCACCCAGATATGCATTGGCAGCAGAAACTTGAAGCAGCTCAAAATGTTCTGTTCTGTAAGGAACTTTTCAACCAATTGGCCAAAGAAGCAGTTCAACTACAAGCGCCAATCCCGCACATGGTTGTTGGCAATCAAATAATGGCAACAGTATTACCTGGAATCCAACTTATAATTGGTTTGTGTCACTCAACTACTGGTGAAAGAAAACAGTCTAACTCGAGTAAAAGTGAACATGATCATGTATTAGAGCATTCTCTACATCAATTATTGAGGGAAGTTCATCATAAAAATACTCATCATCCCTTTCCTCATCCAGCCACAGGTCCTTTAGGACCTTCAAAAAAAAGAATGTGCGCAGGCAAGTATAGGTTTTCTTCTGTGATAAGATTCATTTGTCACAATTTCACATACCACTCAATATATTCTCTAATAATTCTTATTAAAGTGTGTGACCGTGCTGTGGGCACGTCAGGTTTGACTTAACTTTACTACTACTATTAGGTTCAGTCGCCACAATTGCATATTAACTGACGTTATCGTTGATCCATTAGAATGTCTTCATCTATTCAAATGAGATAATTAGAATTTTAGGGTTTTTAGGTGAAAGTCTAAATTTATTGTTATTTGATTAAAGTTTTTATCAAGTAAACAAACAACTACTGCAACTAGTTCTCACTCATACAGGTTCATGGATTACTTTAATAAGCAGAGCATATTATTGTGGGTCGAAAAAAATAAAATTTTTTTAGCTTGGTACTCTAAGGAAGTTTCTCCGAGTTTGAGCGCTTAATTGTGACGGAAAGGTCCTCCGCCTTACAGTTTTATTTTTCTTATCACATAGTAAAATTGATATCTCGCTTCCAACTACTTGAAAATATATATCGTTTTATAGATTTCGTAGCAAACTGAATGTTAAAAAAAAGCCTCTCACGATTGTTTCGTAAGCCTAACCTTTTAAAAGGTATTAACGGTTGAAGTTTTTAGATTAAGCTAACTGTTTACGAGATATTCTTCGTCAAACCTCAATGCCTATCAATTTTTCCAGTTTTTGATCAATAATTCGAAAATTTTAATACAATTTATGAATTTTGGGGAAATTTGCACAAATTTGAGTTTCTATTATAAAATAACTCCTATAGAAGGTTTACGTTCATAAATTTATTTCAATATTTTTAAATTTTCCCAAAACTCATAAATTTAATTAAACTCACTTCAAATAGAGTTTCTGCAACCTTACAAATTAATTTAGTTATTTAATTGTCAGTTTGTCACCATAAAAATTGTCACTTGTCATTTTACTACGGCCGATTTGTTTTTGTTAGGTTAGGTTGCACACGACAATTGAGAATAATTACCAGCTCTTATTCTGCCGGCAATTCTTTATCCTTATTAGAGTTTCCGGGTATTATTTTTGAAGAGCGCATGCGCAGAAAATAACGAAACCTATTTTTCAAAGTACCAAGCGAAAAAAATATTCGGTTTTTTTTTGAGTAATCAGCTTATTCCATGATTTTCTAGTGTTTCTATGATGATGGCAGCTCGTGTGGGCATGCATCAGTATCAAAAAATAAAAAACTCCCCTGAAGCTGCTTGAAAATTGGGAACAATATTGAGCTTAATTCATGTTTCTGCTATAAATGTTATGACGTGATCTACCTTCGTAAATAGTACCATCCTAAACCATCACATAGCCACCTCCGTAAGGTTAATCTTATGCACAGACTTGCTAATTGCTAATTCTGCCTTAACTGATGCTTTCGCTCGCCCATACGAATCCGACGGTTGTGTGCTGAGGTTAAAGAAACCCTTTTCAACAAATCACGTGATACTATTCCAACTCCTTCCAAGCTTCTTCTTATGGTTTTAATAGAAACGAGTTGCTGACAATGAGGTTTGACATAGCAATACCTAAAACCAACATGGAACGACCATTCCAGATCATCATTCTAGGTAGACATGAATGGACCAGTTCCAAGGACCGTCTAATCAAGGGTCCCTGTTGGTACACGGACGGCTCTAAAACCGCAAAAGTTGTTGGAGCTTGTGTCTACGGTCGGGTGCTGTCAAGGAACAGTCGATCTTTCTTGGCGGGCTTGCGACTGTTTTCAAGCAGAAATATTCGACAATGACCACTGTGCTAACCTCTTTTTTTGAGGGGAGACTTACAAATAGGTCAATTAAAATTATCATCGATAGCCAAGCTGCACTAAAAGCATTGGTATCCGATAACTGTACGTCACTTATGGTGCAAGAATGTCACTCCACCCTTGCCAAAGTAGGAGAACGGAGCAGGCTCCGTCTGATATGGATACCTGGACACTCGGGGAATGAGAAGGCGGACTCATTGGCCACTCGAGGAACAGGCACGGGATTCATCAGACCGGAGTCTAGGCTCGCAATTCCCCTGGAAACTGCAAGTATGGAAAATAACCGATGGTTGGACCTAATGGTACGTGAGCACTGGATGAGTCTGAGGTCTTAGACACGCTCGACGTGCTATCAGTGGACCTTCTACTGCGAGAGCCACGGCTTGGCTTAAACCCTCTAAGTTAGACCTGAGAGATCTTACCGCCAAACTAACGCGGCACTGTCGCTTCAGAAATAACCTAAACAAGTTAGGATTGATTGAAGATCTTTCATGTAGGCTATGTGAAAAAGATATAGAATCAATGGAACATGTTATGTGCGAGTGCCCAGCTGGAGACAGAATTAGAATGGGGGAACTTGGATCTAACAAACTGAAGCTATATCTATCTATCTTCTACTGCAGTGGGGCATGGAGACTACTTCGATGTCTCCGATACTGAACCAGTTGCGAAAAATTGGAAACAAATCCGGGAAATCAAACTATGCGATAATTCAAAATCGCCATTTCAACTTGGTAAGATTCAACCACCAATGATGCAAATAACCGTATTTCTTTTGGATTAAAAGGAGTATTATTGTAATATGAATATAGTTTATTTAATAATGAAAACTACATCAGTGACACAATTAAACCCCTACTTATAAATATGGTGCCTACTAAGTTATTTTTGAAGATTTTGGAGATTACTTACTAATTAAACACTTGATATCCCACATACAAACATTCATTATAAATCAAACAGTAACTTTGAAACAAATTTTCTTATCAATGATAGTTACTGATTGTAACCTTCAGTGTTAATCTTAATCAGTTCTATAATAAACTTTGATTTTTGCTTAGGATTAGTATAATTACATATGAAAAAAAGACAATCAAGTATGCTTTTTTCTACACTGGACCTTTTATATTAAGTGACTAATTCACTGTTTCGGGCATCTATTTTTGCCTTATAAATACCCAGTTTCTCGATCTGATTGAACCTTATGCTCCACATCCTGCTTATCTTCTGGTACCTCACTTTCACTGTTGTGCTCACTAACCTCAGTTGGCTCATCAGCTGTATCGATAAAATTAATTTTATTACATTACTTTAATAAAGCTTAATTGTACCATACTTCACATATTGACCCTATACTTTTCAGAAAAATGAATACTTCTGGAGTGAGTTCAATAAAATAATTCCAATTTCAGGCCCAATGGCAGCTGATCGCTACGAACTGTTAGAGATGACAAAAACCGAAACACTTCTCGAGCAAATTATCAAACAAGCGCAACACTTCTTCATGAGAATGCGTACCGAATATGTCTTAGATACAATTGCCAAAGAAGTTAAGGATCCCCTCATCAGCTCACATTGGAATACTTTAAACAGTCCTACTCAATCATGTGTCAAAATCAACATTTCTACTCACGGTTATGATGCTCTCTGTCGGACGCCGCTGGTAATACATGTTGGTGAGAAGACACTAAAGTGTATATGTAGAGATGGTAAAGTGATGCATATGAGTTATGAACCTCAAGAACTCAGGGATCTCATTTTCTGTCATATAAATCAACATCAGATTCTGGCAGTACAGGCTTTAGCAAAAACAATGGGATGGCAGTCTTTAGCAAATTCTAATCATTTAGGTAAATAAATGTCATTATTATTCCGGAAGCTAACTAGGAAGGTTTCTTAAGCAACCAAGAATAAAAGTAAAAAAACATAGAAATAAATAACACTGAAGTCAAAGATAAAGTTCATTCATATAAAAATTATATGTCTAATGAAAACCCCTCCTTATATGCTATTTCAGTATTAGGTTTAAAAGAACTTTCTAAAAATGAAGGTACATTATGTTTGTTTGCTTATTCTTCATTTAGAATGACACTTTTTTTTCAGGAACTGGAGCTGTTGAACCTTTAGGAAATGCAAGTTCTTGCCTTCTTGCTTCACCTACAGGAGACCGAATTATAGCAGTTAGATGTGAGCCCCAGTCTGGAGTTCAAGTTTCAGTAGCACATTCTCCTAGGACAGATTTCTTCCCAGGGCGTTTGGTGACTGAAAGAAAATGGGAACATCTTGGTGGTCAATTTAGAGATGTACGCTTAGAGAAAATGGAGGGAAGAAACTTTTTGCATAAAATGGAGCTACTCATGGCGAGTCTGACAAGTAGTTCTTAATTCACCTCAATTTCACTCCTTTTCGATTGTTAACATATACTCTGGTATTTATTAAAATTTTAAATACAAAAATTTTCAATTATTCATCATAATTTTACTTAATAATAATAATAATAAATGATATAATGATGATAAATTTACAATATTAGCCAAATGGCCATCGACCTATGTCCTTTAGACCATAAATTTATACATTTTGTGATATAATGCATTTAGTTAAATGAGTTCAATTACAGTGAAAATCATGAATTTATGTATGATGTATATATATATATATATATATATATATATATATATATATATATATATATATATATATATATATATATATATATATATATATATATATATATATATATATATATATTTACGTTTATGCTTTCCATGTTTGACTTTTGAAAGCAATAAACCGATCTGTCCGTAGCATTCCGATTGATATTCATGTCGAGATTAAAGATAATAGATAAATGGTTACTTCCCAAAGACTGGTGTAACATCAACGTTTTGAATAAGGTGAGCTGTACACTGTTTAGTCAGGTGTTGTATCTTCATTATTGGGCATTATAAATGTTAGAGGAGTTTCAGCCATATGAAAGTTGGACTTTTGAAGAAAATTATTTAGGTTTCTGCGTTTTCTACTATTGTTGATGTTAAAGTCAATTTTACTTATAATTGAGTATTTTCTAAATCCTTTGAGAATTCAAAATCTAAGTTGCCTAGCAGCTTTCTTCATTGTTACTCAAAAGATTTCAGATAACTGATAGTCTCATTATATGTTCTTAATGAAATTTGACTAATTTCGAATACACTATTTACAAAAAATTTGAGAAAACAAAAGGCAACATTGTTAAATGAGAAATGTATACATACTTTTTAATCAACTTGAGTAAAAATAATGAGTGCAAATCATATAGTGATATTAATCTTCTAATTACTATAAAGAATCATAGACTTCATACAATCTTTGAAAGTTAATAAAATTTCAACTGGTACTAAAAGAAGCTTACAATGTTACAATCGTTAAGTTTTCTTTGAATTTCGATTTACCTCTTTAGTCTTCTATTTAACATTGTGTCAGAAGGAAGTTAGAAAACCTTAATACATTTTGAAATATATGTAATATACAGTTGAAAATCCACAAATTCAAATCACTGATTGCTGATTATCATTGGTTAGAGCAAACTCCTTGCTTTGCTCAGAAAATAGCAGCGCATCAGAAACAAGTTTTATTATACAGGGTGTTTAAAAAAACACGGCCGTATGTAAGGGGGTGATTGCTGAAGTCATTTAATGAAAAAAGTTCATATAAACAGATACGCAAATATTTCGTTACCGATTTATAGTGTTAAACTTTAATCTAAATATGCAGTTAAATTTTATTTTTCGTAAACCGCTTGAGATATTGAGGTAAAAATTGAGAGACGTCGAAAACTTCCAAAGATGTATAATTTTCAATACGAAACAATATTTTGGACTCATCAGCAGCGCGCGTTTGGACACAACGCAGATTATTAGGACGCTAATATTAAAATTAATCAACATTTACAAATTTTCCAATTATTTTTCAAGACAAACGCTCTCATTACATATTTTGGTACGACGCCCAGTTTTTGAGTAGAAAAATGTTGAAGAGTTTTCTAGGAATCCTTGCGATTCTATTAATAATGCCTGTTCTATGCTCAGTCAAAGATGTATTCAAAAATGATTGAAGCCGGCTCAGTGGCGTAGAGGATATGATGCTCGTCTCCTGCGCAGAGTTACCTGGGTTCAATCCCCACAAAGTCGGTGCGATTTTTCGAATTCTAGGAATCGCTTGAGTATCCATCTTTCGGAGGAGATGTAAAGCCGTCGGTCCTATCTAACAGAGATGTGTTGGACATTAAAGATCCCTTCCCTCGACACGAGAGGGGTTCGGCAACATTCCCGGGTTAGTGAGGAGACAGAATTCCCCGGCGTGTCATTGGCGATAGAAAAACTTGAAAACATTGATCAACATCTATATAAAGAAGGCACATTAAGACGATATGTTGGAGGAGGAAGGCCAAGGGAAGTAAGAACGGTAGAGCTGGAAAATTAGGTTCTTGCAATAATTCAAGACCATCCTGGTACCTCCACTCGAAAAATTGCTGACGGTTTAGGTGTCAGCAGTGGAACTATTTGGCAAATTCTTCATGCAAATTTGTTGTATCCATTCCACCTACAACGCGTGAAAGCACTTCTTCTTACTGATTTTCCTGCCCGTATTGTGTATTGTTAATGGATTTTGCGTAAGTTGATGCAAATCCCTGGATGCTCGATGGCGCACCTGACTATTTTATTCAGATTGCTCAAGACTTCCTAACTCAAGAGTATGTAAATCGCTGGATTGATGAAGGTGGACCTCAATTTTGGCCTGTACGGTCTCCAGACTTAATCTCCTCGATTTCTTACTGTAAGATGTTGAGGACTTAAGAAAGAGAATCGTCGCTGGGTGCAACTCGATAAGAACAGATCCTGGTGTTTCTGAAAGAGTTCGCCAATCAATGAGGAGAAGACTAGAATCTTGCAACCGAGCTGGAGGTCACTTTGAACAGCTTTTGTAATTTTTTAAGAGTTATTGGTGATACTCAGAAGTCTTTATTTTGCCCTTGAATTAAACTTTTGATTTTCAAACATAGGTTATTTAATAATGAAAAGAAATGCACTAAGATGGTTCTTTCAATCGAAGATCACGTGTTGTACAATGAAATGTATGTATTGAAAATTATGCGTCTTTGAAAGTTTTCGACACCCCCAAAATTTTACCTCAATATCTCAAGTGGTTTACGAAAAATACAAATTTACCTGCATCTTTCGATTAAACTTTAACACCCTGTAAATCGGTAACGAAGTATTTGGGGACCTATTTTTACATGAACTTTTTCCATTAGATGACTTCAGCAATAACCTCCTTAAATATTGCAGTGTCTTTTTCAAACACCTGTATATGAAACATGAAAATCCTTAAGGAATTATTTATTTACCATATGTTTATCTTTTATCTATCTTGTGTATGTTTGCACGACTACTTAAATTTAATTAAATCGACAAAAGCACGATTCGAACAATGCAAGCGAATAAACAATTCACTGTAAATTAAGCTTTTGTAACACTAACTACGCAATCGAATATGGATAGAAGTCTACCAGTTAGTTACTTCTCAAAATTATAATGAAAATAACATGCTTCAGACACGAATTTTTAATCATGTTTAGTTCTTTCGAGTGATGATGCTTATAAAATATATTAACAATATCAATATATACTTTTTTTGAGTTAATTTCTTCTTTAAGTATTAAATCGATGATCATTATCTGGCTTAAGATTTGTGCAAGCGGTAAATATTCTGTCATGGCAACATGGCTTCGCTATTATACTAATCAATAAAGGCATCCCTGTGTTTTGTAGTTGTCATACTTGCCGCTGAATGTTCAGCGCCAATGTAGAAGACGCGGCATTTTGCTTGGCAACTGTCCATTTTCCGTTCACCCGTCATCGAAGTTGTTGGTTCCTGATTGATCGTCAAGTAAGCTACGTTTGAGAATTGTCGAAAATCTACGTTTGGTCGTCGATCTCCGCTTCGAATTTGGTAACTACCTGTAAAAACTAGTACTGCGACTTCGCAAACCTTCGTTTTAACCGTATTCTAGCATAATTCATCGATTTGGATGCGAATACAAACAACCAACGTCCTATAAGTGACGCCCTTCCGACATTTTGTTTTTGATTTGCTATTACTTCTAAGCTTTGCAAAGGAAAACAGTGCGTCGTTATTTCTCACTACAGACAAATAGCAAAATAATTACTTCGTTTTTTGTAGAGTATTTCATATCATGCATAAACAAATCACAATAGTTTGCACGATAACCTTCGAATTTGTTTTCAATTTATACTCGAAACGCACAAAAATTCGTATTCGCCCAAATGATTGAATGTTCTGATATTTTCTACGAAATTCTACGTTCCACAGAGACATCATGGGTGACCGTGACCGAAAAGGCAGTACGGCACGGGTCTACGTAGGAGGGCTCTCCGACAGTGTAAAGAAAGAAGACTTGGAAACGGAGTTTGAAAAATATGGAAAACTTAATTCAGTCTGGGTTGCCTTCAACCCCCCAGGTTTCGCCTTCATCGAATTCGACGATATGACAGATGCAGAAACGGCTTGTGATAATCTAAATGGAACCGATTTACTGGGCTCGAAGTTGAGAGTTGAAATTGCCCGAGGTAGATCTCGAAGGGGCGGCTTTAGAGGAGGAAGAGGTGGTGGAGGATATCGTGGGGGTGGCGGCTTCCGAGATGGAGGAGGTGGTGGTGGATTCAGAGGAAGACCATCCTTTGATAGATATGGAGGCCCTCCACGAAGAGATAGTGGAGGTCCTCGAGGAAGATTTGGAGGTCGAGATGGAGCTAGAAGAAGTGATGGATATGGAGGAGGAAGACCAGATGGTTATGGTGGAGGAAGAGGAGGTGGACCACGAAGGTTCGATAACGATTCAAGATTCCGTTCGAGGTCCCCTGCTGGAGGTGGTGGTGGACCAAGGCGTTAATTCTAAGTATGTTTTTTAATCCACTTGTTCAGTAAATCATCCTTTCTACTCATTGTGTTGTAGATGTTAGTTTTAAGGTTACTACTTAGTAGATATATCTTCGTTCATATGGAGATTTTATTGAAAACTGAGTACCTACATTCATTTTATTTGATATGTGTGTAATTTCAAATTGAAATTTTTGGAAAAGATCATTTATTTAATCTAGGGTATAAATGTGGTAAAATACATTTGGTTTGTCTGTTTTTATGATGAACTCTGATGCAATGAAATTGATGTGAGTTGAATAAATCTTCCTGAAAAATTGTGTTTCTTTTTGTTTAAAACAGTGTAAACAGGAGGAATTTTAGTTCAAAAGATCAAAGCTATTGGGATTTACTGAATCTGAAATACTGAAATTAATTATGATTTTCATATTTTGTTGCCAAAAAACATAGAATTGAAGTAATTGAGAAATTCTTGAAAATTTTCATCATTTTAGTTTGAATAAAATCATGGAACTTGGTTTTTCAAACATTTTCTATTCAGAATAGACAAATCCTTAAATATTCATTTTAAACAGTGGTAGTGCATATATTGAATATCTTCATATAAAATGCACCAGTTTAATGACGAATTATTGCTGTAGTGTAGGAGCCATGGTCTTTTACTGTGATTTATCTCATTCTTTAATGTATAGAAACTATTATCAATGAATTGGATTCTTTATGAATTCAATGAAGCAAAATAACTACCTCTTCGTATTAGCTCTTTCATCCAAG
This sequence comes from Cryptolaemus montrouzieri, assembly GCA_013387265.2. Taxonomy (NCBI): domain Eukaryota; kingdom Metazoa; phylum Arthropoda; class Insecta; order Coleoptera; family Coccinellidae; genus Cryptolaemus; species Cryptolaemus montrouzieri. Next base: position 100,496,017 of record JABFTP020000001.1, on the reverse strand, counting down.
TTGGTAATGAGACTATTTGCATAGTTACTGCCAAAGAAAATGGAGAAACTACTGCATTAGCAAAATCAATACATGGGATTACTGGTCAAAACTATGCACCTACCCATAGCTGTTATATAACTACAAAATTATTATTTTCATGAGAATCTATATAAAAATTTCTTAATTGAAATGGATTTCCATAAAGAAACAATTCATTATCTAAATTAGAAAACATAATCCCAAAAGAATATGCCCGATTTATGACTCAATTTTCTTGACATAAGTTTCAATGGTGCTGCGGACGCTACGGTGCTAGTCATCCATTCACAAGCGTCACTGATAATACCATAGAACAAGGTAAAGGTTATTTTTTTCTACTACTTTCATTGTCGGTGCTATGGTTTCTTCTATTTTCTGGGTTTTCGATTGGCCAAGGCCAAAGCAAGGTTACCCCGGTTGTGGAACTGTAAAGGAAAAGGATGATAGTCAAAAGTTTAGTATCCAGGAAAGCGTTGCAGAAGTTGAATTGTATCAACAAAAATTCTCTGGTACAATTAAGTGCACTAATGTCGGTGAAGGTAAGTTTATACATTATATTTGCAGAGTCATTTCCAAACTGCTATGAAATACGCAATATCATTTATTTAATTCAATCGCTTATCAAAATTTCAACAGAAAATTAACAACTTTTCATATTGTCTTAATCATTTATTACGAAGTTATTTAATTTCAGGTAGGAGATTCTGTACCTGCAGTTGACTTGTTCGAGGATAATCCTACGAACAAGGTGAACTTAGCAGAATTAGCTAAGGGAAAAAAAATTATTATGTTTGCTGTACCCGGCGCATTTACTCCAGGATGTTCGAAGGTGAGCAATTATAGAAAAGAGATTTCATATCAATAATACTTAAATGTAATGGTTGATTTATAATTCCAAGAGTTTATGAAGTATCTCATTCGATTAATGTGATTTTGAAAATGAAATAACATACGTGTTTCATAAACTTACGAAGCAGTTGACTGAAGACTGTCTCCATGATATTGAAAATTGAAACAGCAATAAGTAGGCTATCATTTATAAGTTTATTTAACTGAGACATAGAAAGGAAAATCCTGGATATTTGTGTTCAATAATTAAATACAATGCATTTAAATTAAGTTTTTTCTGTCAAGAAATGAAATTTTCATATCAAGTAAATACAAAGTTAGAATATAAATACTTTTGCTAAAAGTAAAATCAAATGCTACCATTCTCATAAAATAAAGCAAAAGAGTTTCTTGAATGAATCTAGTGCAGTTATAATATTTATTTGTCTCCGAATTAATAAAGGATTCAAAATTAAAATACAACTTCGAATTTACTGGGAAAGCTGACACTCATTCCTCAAATGTAAGTAAAATTAGTAGAACTTTGAGAGTATAACCAAAAAATCACAACAACACAAAGTGAAATCTTTTAACATTTGGAAGAGAAAACCTTTAATATAAGAAAACTTTTAGATATATAAATCACAACCAGAATACTATTTATGAGGTCAATCAGGGATCTGACTTTGATTCTTAGTATATTTTAGTTTCTCTATGGACATCTATCCATTCATTTAAAATTTGAGAAAATCAACAAAACCATAAGTTTTCTAACGCTAGAATTTCAAACATTCACAAATAATCTATTCTGCTTAAACAGCACTATCAGGAAAAACCTCTCGGTTGGCAATCCTATCAGTAGGTTATAAATTTAATAATAATTTATTATACACAAAAGAATACATCAAATTTGTGTACAATAATATACGGAAACCCCATTTGAAAAAATAATACAATAAAGATTTACAAATTATAACAGACCCTCTTGCCAAAAGTACAAGGTAAATTAATCATTAAAATTGCCCTAACAAATTTCTTACATTAGTCCTAAATCTGTGAATAGATAACTAAAAAAATCTAGTTAGCATTTAAAGATATTTCATCAATGCACTCAATTGAAAGTGAAACTATATGCATTTTATGTCAAAGTACACACTACTTTAGTTATAGAATTTATTTTTGCGATAACGATTATTTACTAAAACGTTTTAGACGAAAAAAATTACTTGAATGCTATATATCTTGTTTCTCATTAAAATATAAAATATCGAAGAAAATTATTATAATATTGTTTCTTGAATAATAATTTTCTTTGATGTGTCTACACATTGCAAAATCTCGCATATAGTAACTTTTTGTTTTGAGAAAATATAAAACATTTGTTGATCGTCATAAATTCACAAAATAGCGGTTGTTGGTCAGCAAATACTGAACAAAATTCAAAAGTTTCTTCGCGCAATCCCAAAAATCTTGAAACATGAAGATAATTTTTTCATGAGCTACTTGGTTTTTCCTGTTAAAATGCACATAATTTTGGTTTTCAGCTATTTTTTTAGTGAAATGGTTTTTTGAATGAAAAATCGCGTGTTCTGTGAAAACAATCGACTTCTTCATTCCTACCTTTAGAATTAGAATTATTCATTTATTCATGCTTATACCAAGGTGTTTTGCATTCGTCAAACAAATTATAATGGCAAAGAGAATCAAACGCCCTGAATCAAGAGTACACAGTACTCCCAAAAAATATATGAATATAAAAAAATTTGATAGATATCACAAACTAACATTAGTAGACAAAAAATCACTTATAGAGTAAAAGGATTTCTCCACCAGAAACTTAAATACTTGTGTTTTGGAAGATTTGTATGTCAAAGCACGACAATCTAGAGGTAGTTTATTAAAAAATTGAAATGCCATATTGAAAGGACTATTGAGGGTCTTCGATAATCTACAAAAGTCGGGACGGATGTCTTTTCTACACCTTATATTATACATGTGAAAATCCTCGCCTGAACGGCAGTTATGTTGTTCTTTGTGTGCATATAATAAACATTCAAAGTAAGAATGTTGAGTTCTCGGAACAAACCTCTACAATCTGTTCTATATGATGAACCAGTGATAATTCTAATTGCCTTCCTTTCAGTTTCGCGTACCGCACTTTCACCCCACAAAATAATACCATATTTAAGGTGACTGTGAAAAAGAGCATGATAAACAGAGATCAACACTCTAGGAGAGAGGCATTGTAATAAAAATATGTTCCTGCTCAATTTTTGAGCCAGCTGGTCCACATGAACGCCCCATCGAAGCTTGGGATCGAGATAGAGACCCAAGAACTTGACAGATTCGGCGAAACCTATTCCACTGTCTCCCTTAAGGAAGAAGAGCATTGATTGAGTCTTTTCATCATTCATGCATAATTTATGTGAGGAGAACCATCGCATTGCAGATAATCGTGCCGAATCACCCAACGCAACCAGATCAGCCAGTTCTGCACCCGACAGTGACAGTGCTATCATCAAAAATAGAATCGATTCCGCGGAATCCAAGAATCTAAGGAAATCATTTATAAATATCAGAAAAAGAACCGGCCCCCGAATAGACCCCTGAGGTACTCCACATTTGATTAAACTCCTTTGGGAAACCTCTCCTTCAAAAAAGATCATCTGATAACGATTTGACAAGTATGATTTGATGAGTTTTGCACTGTCACTATCGAATTGGTACCTTCCCAGCTTCTCCAGCAGCAAGGAATAAACAACACAATCGAATGCTTTTGTGAGGTCTAGGAAAACTGACAGGGAGAGCGACCCATCCTCAAAACATGAAAGTGTATGCCTGATAAAGCGCGTTACCGCATCAATCGTACTCTTTTTACGCCGGAAACCATATTGTCGACAGTTGAATAGATTGTTGTCCTCGAAAAAATCTACAATTTGTTGACTCATAACCTTTTCCAAGACTTTGGAGAAAGCAGGCAACAGTGAAATGGGTCTGAAATTCGAAGGAACATTTTTATAACCCCTCTTGAACAGAGGAACTTTGGCAATTTTTAGACAGTCGGGAAATATATTTTCGGTCAAACAGCGGTTGATTAGAGTTGTCAGGGGCTCAATAATTGTGTTGACATTTTTCTTCAACAATATGACAGGTATACCGTAAACATCTTTCGACCTACTGTTTTTCAAGGACCTTATCACATCCCTCACAATAATTGAAGTAACTTCTCTGAATGAAATCTAACCTTATTTACCGACCGTTAAAATCGCGTGTACTTCAAGAGATAGTGCATCCAGAAGGTATAGATCAAATTTCAAGTTGATGAAATAAAACCCTTATGTTTCAAAAACATAATTTAGAGAAAAACGTGTTCAAGGATTGAAAATGCTCCATACCTCAGAAATATTAATTTTTTGAGCATTTTTTAATCTAGGGACGTTTTCCCTAATTAATATTTGTTAAATTAATGAGCATGCACCTTAGGGTGGATAAAAAAAGGAATATTTTTTTTCGCTTGGTACTCTGAAAAATAGGTTCCTAGGCACCTCTAAGAAAGTCTCTTCAAGTATGAGCTCTTAATTGTAACGGAAAGAAACCTTCAGAGTACCAAGCGAAAAAAATATATTTTTTTTAACTATCCTAATGCATTTATATTTTACAAGTCATGAGTATTCTTTTATTTGGGAATCTACCGATAATAATAGCAGTACACAGTATATTTAAATGCGTCTTTGTGATATGTATTAAAAATCACTAAATTATTCTTATTGACAAACAGTAATTAATTCACTAAACGGTAAATTTCTTTGTTTTTATACTGTTTTGCATATTAATTTATAGGCAATGGTTTGTTGTTACATGCTACATATTTTCTTGATATATATAAAACGCGTTAATTAATTAATGAAAGTGTACCAGCATGTTCAAGGCTGAAGATTATTAAATAATCATATCCTCAAATACATTAGGAATTGTCAGGAACCTCAATAATAGCAGTATTATAATCTAGAAAATGTGGGCTTTAGTTTTAAATAACTTCTTTCCATCATAATAATTTTTTAAAGAAAGTTGATCCTTCCAAGATTTCAGACCTAAAATTATTTTTACACTGAAGAAATTGATATTCATCTACATTCTTGCAAATTTATTGTATGATTAAATAGTTTCTGTTATGACCTACAATATGATGTTATTGTTTTGAAACATATTTCAGACTCATTTGCCAGGCTATGTTAAGAGAGCTGATGAGTTGAAATCTCAAGGAATCAGTGAGATAGTGTGCGTTTCTGTGAATGACCCATTTGTTATGGGTGCTTGGGGTAAAGACCAGAACACACAGGGAAAGGTACGAATGCTTGCGGATCCTTCTGCTGAGTTAGCAAAAAAACTTGATCTGGCCCTCAATATTGCTCCTCTTGGAGGTGTCAGAAGCAAAAGGTAAGATGATCACTTGTAAATTTTAGCTATTAGCAAATATTTGTCGAGTGTTAATACCATCCTCATCTACTTAAATTGATATATAAAATAGAAAAATTGATATCTCGCTTTTAACTACCTGAGAAAATATATCATTTTATAGATTTCAGAGGAAATTAAATGTTCTAAGAAAGAAGCCTCTTACGATTTTTTCGTAAACCTAACTGTTTAAAAGATATCAACTGTTGATGTTTGATTCTTTGAAGATAAATTTTTCTTTTCTTATGAATTTTATAACGCAATGAAAAAAACATGAATCATGAAACTTATAGCATTGTAGGAAATTTACTACCCCACAAAAATGGTCTCCTATAATTTTGCGATGAAGTTAAGCGTTCACGAGATATTCATCCTCAAACATAAATGCCTATTAATTTTTCCAGTTTCTGATCAATAATTCGAAAAATTTTAATTGAATTTATGAGCTTTGAGGAAATTCACACAAATTTGAGTTTCTATTGTAAAAGTAACTGCTATAGAATTTATTTCAATGTTTTTATTCTAATAATACTTTTTCCAATTTTATCTTTAATAATTCAAAATCTTAGTCGTGTTATTTATTATTATGACATTTGTTCAGTGCGTATTTCAAATGTTTTTTCCACAAAATATACATAAAATTCTTTTCTAGGGAATTTTTATTTCAAGTCCATTACTTCTTCTGTTGTGTTCTGAAGCTAATACCATCCATGTTTTTTTACTTTCAACTATCTTCAGTATCTACCCGTTTAATGCCGTATTTTCAGTGATCCTAAAACTGATCATCTTGCATACGAAATAAAATAATAAGTCTTATAATCATCACATAAATTTATTCGTCATTAAATAATTAACCTACAACGAATAAGGAAATCCGTTTTATCGGTATACCTATACAAAAAATTTCGGAACGTAAATTAGCAGAAGTGAAAGTAGTTATGAGTGTGTTTTTTATCAACTTAAAGTTTTGAAGTATTCAATCAATGTACGAAAAATTCAGTTGATCAAGTTATTGAGCTGTGGATAGAAAATCAGATCCCAACTAGTGGAGCTCCTAAAATATTTATTTACCAATTAGGAATACACACAGGTGAACTAACACCCAAAAACTGTATTCACAACTTCTTAATTCAGTGTTGAATTTACAACAAAAATTGATATAATGAGAACGGATTTAAATTAAATTACAATCGAAAATTACAATTAAAAAAAATTAAGTGAAAATGTTAAGAAAAGTAAAGAAAGGAGGGCGACACTGACTACAAATACATTATAGACTATTATTTAATATAAGCTTCAATTTAGTTTTCAGAAGTTCTTTTTTACGTCGACATAAATCAATTTCTTGATTAAAATAACTGTACAAATGTTGAATTCTTCTCAAACACAAGTAAAATAGGCCCTGCTGCCTGAAACGTCTAAGTGGAACGTAAAAAGAAACACACTGGAGAGTATCCGGCGAATCCAAGAAACCATTCAAAAGTTTGGAAACGAACAAAATGTTAATTTTTCTGCGTTTTTTCCAAACTCAGCAACTCGAAGTGTTTGAGACGTTTGAGATAATTTTCGGGGTCCCCAGGAGTCAACCTTAAATCACACCTGAAACTTAAAACCCTCACAAATCTCTTTTGTACGCTCTCTATACGTTGGATATGGATATTATATTGAGGATTCCAAATTGATGAGGCAAAATTCAATTTTGAATAGATGTAAGCATTATAAGGAGATATGAGAGCTTTTCAATCGTTGAAGTATTTACACTGTCTAGTAATGAATCCAAGCATTTCACTACTTTGATGTCATTGAAAGTTAACTCTGCATCAAATATTATGCTGAGATCTCTAATAACATTTCCTCTAGATAGCTGAGTATCTTCAATGCAGTATGAGTAATTTATTGTAGTTTTGTTGGGGGTGAAAGATATAACGTGGCACTTAGACAGATTGGGGAATAAACTATTTTCATTACAGAATTTATTTAGATGTTTTAGCTCTCGCTGAATAATCAAGCAGTCCTGCATATCCTCAACTCGACAGAAAAATTTGGGGTCGTCTGCAAAAAGAAGAAACTTACAGTTTACGAAACAGTTGGTTATTTTGTTTATATAAATCTAAAAGAGTAAGGGACCCAGGTGGGATCCCTGGGGAACTCCTAAAGTTGTAAGAAAAGATTCAGATCTGAAACCCTCAACAGCAACGTACTGAGATGTATTTAACAAATATGAAGTGAACCATTGAAGTAAGGGATTAACAACACCTGCTTCAGCAAGAGCCAAAACATGATGATCTATACTCAACTTATCAAATGCCTTGCTAAAGTCAGTATAGATTGTGTCAACTTGAATGCGATTATCGAGAGACTCATGCAGAAATTCTACAAAGTTCATTGAATTTGTTTCAACTGATGTGCCCTTAAAAAAGCTATGTTGTTCAGGTATAATTTGCGCTTTCACGAGATTGAATAAATAAGAAAAAACGAGGGACTCGAAGACCCTCTCAAAGATACAGAGTTTACTGATGGGTTAGATTAGATTTTTTATGAATGGGTATAATGGTAGCGACCTTCCATTTGTCTGGAAAGAGGAGTCTTCAGTGATGACGCACATGCTTGTACAAAACTAGATGGAATGCGATCGGATCCTGCACCCTTATTGGTATTTAGTTTTTTGAGTACTCTTCCGACTTTGTCGAAAGAAAATTGAATTTCAGTTAGAACATGCGTTCAGTTGACATTTATGTCATCAGAAATAGGGTTCACTGTATCAATTGAAGGCGGTGCATATACACTCTTGAAATATTCCGCGAATAATTCACATATTTCGCCACCAGATCTACCAATTTTTTCGTTATAAGTTATCGAGTCTGGAAAATTTTTATTTCTATCTTCAGTTGAAATAAAACTGAATAGCTTCCCTAGACTCACCGAATCCTCAGCCTGAACCAAAGCAGTGTATTTTTTTAAGTCCAATTTTATGAGTTTTTTCAACTTTGTTCGAAGTTGCCTGAATTCGAGAAAATCACTGAAGCCGCCATAAATTTTCCACTTAGTATGGAGTTTAATAATAATAAATAAATTTTATTTTATTGCGCACTGCGCAAATGGCCATCGACCTTGGGTCCTTCAGCCTAGTTTTACAACAAAATTATTCTAAGTAATCATCCAACAAAAAAAAAAATATATATATATATATATAACACTTTATATTAAAATCTAAAATTTATCTCTGCCTCTTCAGTTCCTCTCTTGTTCTTCCAATGTCAGTATTAATGACTTGGGTGGGTATTTTCTTGCTGCTTGTGCGATATGTTCATGGTGGAAGAGATCCAGAATGTCCTGCGAGTCTTTAAGAAGTGCGTAAAATTCTTGTTCAACTTTTAAGTCTTTCTACTATCGGTTGTATATTCGTTATCTGGTACAGTAATTCATTTGGTGTGTTATGTATTCTGTTTTCCGGGTGTCTAATCTTTGTTATTGTACGAAGAGATGTAGTTTCTGCGGTTTTAGATTGTTCAAGGCTGGGCGTCTACAGTTAGCAAAGATGGGATGTGCATATTCAGGACAGGTCTGCATATTGTCTTGTATATTTTAACTGCATTATTTGTGTTTATTCGTCTGTTCCTGACGGTTAGTTTAGTGAAAGTTTTAGCTCTTGATATGGTTCTCTTCTTAATCGCTTTGGTATATTTGTTGAAATTCATTTTGTTGTCGACTTCAACCCTAGGTATTTTATTTCCGCTGTTGGTTTTTGGCGATTCCTTTAATTGTTATACTAGGCGAATTTTGACTAATTTTATGATGGAAAATTATATATTGTGATTTCCTTGGATTGGGTTTCAGGCGCCATTTACTCAGCCACATTTCAAGTTTGTTCATCATACTTTGCAATCCATTCAAGCAGGTTGTCAGTGAGCTATCGTGGGAAATTATAAAAGTGTCATCTGCATACTGAAGAGAATATTGCTGGTTGTTTCTTTCTTTTGGGATGTCATAGCAGTAAATTATGTAGAGAAACGGTGACAGGCTAGAACCTTGCGGTGTTCCTTGTTTGGGAAGAATGGTTCCGACACTGTATTTCTAATTTTCACTGTCAGCTTTCTATCGTTCAAAAATTTATGATTATGTATAAGAAATCTCGGTAGGTTAATTTTGTATAATTTGAAGATTAGACCCTGTGCCATATGCTATCGAAAGCCTTTTCAATACCGAGACTTATGGCCGCTGTTTTATATGGAGTTTATTTTTACGTTTTATCAGCCTTCTGTTTCATGCGAGTAATAAATAGGAAATTTGTTTCTTATTCTAGTTTAAGGAATATATTGAACAATATATCGCAGTTGATAAGTAAATAATGAAATGAATCATTTGTTTTTCTTTCAGATCAATGTTTTTCGTATAAAATTGGAAATAAAAACGTTATTTATTCTAATAGAAATTAATTATTGACTATATGTTGAAAAATGCATGAAGTTCTTGTTTCAATGCAACGTAATAATAGTTCATAATATTTTTCTGTTCCTAAAACTCAAATTTGTGTAAATTTCCCAAAACTCATAAATTGAATGAAAATGTTTCCAATTGATCCAAAACTGGAAAAATTGATAGGCACTGATGTTTGACAATGAATATTTCGTAAACGTTTAACTAATTGAAAAATTATAGAATACCATATTTGTAGAGTAGTAAATTTCCTACTGAACTATGAGTTTCGTGATTCAAAATAATTTTTATATATTTATTTCTTTTATAAAATTCAAAAGAAAAGAAGAAATTTCCTTCAAATAATCAAACTTCAACCGTTAATATCTTTTGAACGGTTAGGTTTACGAAAAAATCTAAGAGGCTTCTTTCTTAGAACATTCAATTTCCTACGAAATCTATAAAATGATATATTTTTTCAAGTAGTTGGAAGCGAGATATCAATTTTTCTATGTGATAATAAGAAAAAAATAGAAAACTGTAAGGCGGAGGACCTTCCCGTTACAATTAAGAACTCATACTTGCAGAGATTTCCTTAGAGGTGTTCTAGGAACCTATTTTTCAGAGTACCAAGCGAAAGAAAAATATTCGTTTTTTTTGAGCCACCCTTATACTTAGTATAGAATAATTACATATATGAAACTGAGGACATCAAAAATAACTTGCATCAGTTTTTTGCCAGCAAAAGTCGGAAGTTTTCATGGGAAATCATGCTTTAGCGTCAGAAAGATGGCAAAAGGCGTTGGATCAAGCTGGAGCCTATATAATTAGATAAAATATTCATATACTAACAGAAAACCGTCTTTCATTTCCTCGAAAAAAGAAACAAATCACTGCCTTAATAACAGTATTCTTCCTTTTCCGTTGTGCCAACTCATTGAATTATTAATAAATACTGATTGTACAGGCATTACTCTAATAACCTAATATTATTTCCCTGTAGGTGTTGCGCCAACTCACTGAATTATTAATGTATAATCGTTATACGGAAATTAGGAACGAATAAATCTTATTTTGGACTTTTGTTTCTAAAATGGGGAATCTTTTCCAATCAACCAATTTTAGAAATTATCAGTTATGAGTAATGATTTATCTTTGTTCTTAAACTGATAAAATATAGAAAATGTATTTTCTTTTTCTAAGTATTGCTGTATTGGAAACAATATTACCAGTTTTTCAAAAGAAAAAAACATTAGGTGATCAATTTTAATGGTTATAGGTGTAATGTTTTTCTAGGGGTTTAAGAGAGAGTTCGTTGAAATTAATGTTTATTATTTTCTTCCCTTTTCAAAAGATAATTTGGTAATTTTCTTTTTGAACAAAATCCCATTTTTTTGTGGACCCAGTTTATTTATAAAGTATGACTGTTATCTTTTGATGTTACTACTAGTTTATACCATTGCTTTGGTATGTTTTTGGATTTTTTTTCTTTTATACTTTAAACCGACCCTTTTCTGAAAATGTATGTTCAATCGTAATCTCATGTATTTTGGTCATATATTTATAGAGGGAAAAAATGAATGGCTGCTGTCAGAGAAAATCGAAATCACTTTAATGTTATTTTGGTTGTGATCAATATTAAACTTAGAAAGACAACTGCCAATTTCTGAGGATCTTCATTTTCTGATACACTCATATCACATTTAACATAATCTTCGGAAGTCAAGTTGGAAATTGTAATATTGTATATTGATCATTTCTATTTATAGTACGCACTACCAATTTTCTTTTGTGAACCAATCACTTGTTGCAAATCAAAAATAGCTGTACACAGCTATTTTGCTTTGTTTGAGTTTTCAAAACTTTTCTTCGAACCTGCTATTTTATGATGTTTACTGCATTTTTTCTCCATAAGCAGTTTGTCCTCTGCATTATTTGTGTTGTTAACCTAATGATAAATATCGCATAAATTTTTTCTAGACTCCATGAATGAAAAGTCAAGTTCTGTTTCAGAAATTTACCTATTCACGCTTTTAGTAATTTTGATTTTTATTTTCTGATTCCAACAATATTCCTCATATAAAAAGACATCTTAATTATTTTGAGAGATCCCGGTAAGGAGACGGCTGGTTTTTCTTTTTACATTAATTGCTCTCACTCGCATAAAAGGGGAACCCTCGTTTCAAGCACAATTTGTTCACTTACTAAAGAACTAAATGCTGCTATGGTATATTTACAAACAACTAGTTATAAACGACCTCAACTCTTTCGGCCGAAAATGTGTGTACATAAAGCGAATCTAGAAAAATTGAGAAAAAATGCGTCCAAGGACACCACTAGTTCAACCTTCCAAAAATACATGGATTCAGAATGGTATCAAACATATTGAATTTGATAGAAAGTGAACACAAACTTGTTGTTATTTATCAATTTGCCTTTGATCATACCAGTATATAGTAACATTCTGCATGTTTTACAGATATTCTATGGTCATTGAAGATGGTAAAATCACTTCACTACAAGTAGAACCAGATGGAACTGGTTTGTCATGCTCTTTGGCTGAAGCAGTTAAACTATAGATTTGAAATATTTTCCTAGTGTGATAGAAATCAAAATTTTTTCCAAATAGGTCTGAAGTTTCAACTCTGTTCAACTTATTATTGATGTAGATATTTTATGTTAAATTTGAATAAAACAAGTCATCCATGCTGGTTAAGTCTTATTTTTTAATAGTTAGATGCGAATTGAATAAATTAATCGATATTTTTCCTCAATGGTAACAAACTGAAAACCTGATTTCCGCAGTGACATTTGAAATAATACCATACTGAGGTACCTATAAATTTTCTTACATCAAGTTATCTGTACTTGAATGCATACTGAACAATAATTTTTAAGGAAAATTAAATGATTTTGATGTGATAACTATAAAAACATTTTAATTTCACTGGTGATATGCTATAAATGTCCGCCCCTCTCTGTTCCCCTTATGTTCGTTAGAACTAAAGTTCTCATTGTAATAGGATTCGCAGATTTGAAGATATAAATTACATGGATACTGCCTCTTTCTGCAGTGAGAATTTTTCAAATGGCATGCGTTTTCCTTGTTTCATTAAAAAAGCCATGAGTTCATATATTGTCACATAGTGAAACAAAGAATCCTAAGAAATCCTTAAATAAGGTTCCTTTTCATTAGAGCGTTTTGACGCTGATTTGGATGGTCACGTGATTCTCAGCGTTGACGCTAGAAAGTTGAGATTTTTGAACTTTGTAGCGTCAGACGCTAGAAGAGACAAGTGACAAGTTTATATTTTCCGTCTTCAAGGGTTGCCAATAAAAACCCTAAGGCAACCAGTTTTCTTCGATACAAAATGGCTTAGTCTTTTTTATAGTCATCCAGTTATTGCGCCATATTAGCTTTCGATACTCGAACAACATCGATCCATTGAAAAAAGAATTTCGCAATATATAACACAAATGATTCCAGAAACGATATCAAATCAATGAAAATTAGACTTCATATACATCAAGTAGGTGTTTTAAACCCAAAATAAGTGACAAATGACATATTTTAACGCTGAAAACCCCTTTTCATGGGAGCGTCATGATTTCATAGAAAAATCGGTCACATGACCATTTTGACGCTTGAAACGAGCGTCAAAACGCTCCAATGAAAAGGTATCTCTACCCATTGCCTCAAAATTATTGAAAAATATAGGAAACCATCTTATAATTTCTTTCTGATGACAAAGTACCCGCCATGCTGGAAAGGTAAGTGGAAGTCTTTTAAAATAAATTCACTATTAAACATTTTTTATTTGCCAACGCTTAATGTCAGTTTCTGGTTTTCTGGTACACTAAAAGTGCATGCGTCTTCTATTTTTTTATGTTAATAAACGAAAAATATTTTCCATTTTTTTCCTTTTCAAAAATCACTCTGAGCTACCCCTACAAATAATGGATTCCCCACTTTGGAGAACCAAATTGTTCACACATGTAGAAAAAGATTAATACAAAAAAATTGATACACCATTAAAGCATGAATGAAAATGTTTACCTATCTGCCCACTGTTTCTAAACTATCTATATTTAATGTAAATGGTGTTTCTTGTGCTACATTCTGTTGAGTGTGTACACGATGTTGCATTGAATTCATATTAACTACTCGTTTCAAGCAAAAATCGTAGCTTTAAAATAGTTTACTTTGAACCCTAACTGAACCTAATTGGTTCTTGTTATTAGATAAAGAATATATCAAATGCAATCAAAACATTATAATCAAACTCTATGAAATTTGCTTGTCGCTTACTATGGAAACTGTATATTAACATGTCATTTTGACTGATTTCATCACAATGTAAAATTAAAATAACATCTCATTAATAATGAATATCTCAAAATTTTTGTGGCATCTAAATTCCTAAAATCATGTATCCGAAACTATCAAAAATTCAATCCAAAAACTCCAATATGTCCTCAACCAGCTCCATACAGGTTCACAGTAACGCTAATGGACACTACTTCAGTGATGGGTGAAGTACTAGCTCTCATGTTGAAACAAAATCCTATGATACAAGAATTGAGGCTTTATGATGATAGAGATACTATTGGCATAGGAATGGATCTAGATGACATTGATACTTCTGCCAGAATTATAGCGTTCAGCGGAGAAGATTTTTTGAGAGATGCTTTAAAAGTGAGTTGGCTCAATTTGTAAAATCATATTTATTGAACTCATATTTTCAAAAGGGAACAGACATTGTGATCAACTGTGGTGGCCATTCTCCCAATCCTTTTGAAAGCTACGAAGATTTATTCGAAAGAAATGCAGAAGACATTAGAAGAACTGCAATATATTTAACAGAGTTCAATCAAAATGCAATATTCTGCATTGCAAGACCTCCTGTAGAATCTTTAGTTCCAATGGTTCATGAGGTAAATGCTCTCATACTTTCTTAAAATGAGAGATTAACTTAAATTATTTTAATCTCCATGTTAGAGCAATAACTTAAATAATTTTAGGAATATCACAAAGCAGGAGTGAAGATACCTGAAACTAAAATAGTTGGTGTGGTTAACTATGCTTGCATGAGAGCAAATCATTGGATTGCGAGGTTTACAAATACAAACGCATTCAATGTCACTTGTCCAATTATAGGTGGAGCAACTGCTGAAGCTGCAGTTGCTGTCGTTTCTGGTTCCAATCCTGGAAAGAATATCACCAATCCGGTAATTATTACTTCTAAGAAGAGTTTTAGTAAGTTTATGCGCTTTGATTGATTTGATGATTTCAAATTCATTTCACGCCCACGTTATTGATGTAGCAATTGTGCATTACACAGTTGGTTCGTTTTTTATAAAAAACAAATCATTTATTTTTAAAATAAATTTCCATTGTGGCATATTGTTATGCGTATTTACATGTTTAAATGAAGGATCAATTGTATATATTCTAATTATACGGCAGATTTGCGCTCTCCCGAGCAATCTTAATGAACAATCATTGATATAGAAAATACAGAAATATTCAAAATCTCGACAGACTTTTCGCGAACATCATTAGGATTCAACATATTCAATAGAACTACAGATTTAATTTTTCTTGCGCTCGAGGAACAGATCTAAACCCTTCAGTATAATTTACTAACGTAGACCTCTCTCCACCTGAATATTGAACAATCATTGATTAGTGGGGATCTAATAGTAATATAGTATTTTATTTTATCTAATATTATAGAATATTTTCGATGTTATAAAATTATTATTATCTCTACGTTTCTCTATTTTGCCAAATTTTCAAAAATCAATTTGAAATCGAATCCATTATCGCTAGGGTCTTATTTCAGTATGTATTCCTTTCTATTATTCTCTAAAAAAGTTGTTTATGAAATTCTAAACATTCTGTCGATAGATTCTGTGTGTTATCACTAAGTTTATTTGACTGAACTCATATCTTTTTAGAGAGTGCTTGCTGCAATTCAAGATGGAATGGCTTACGGGGAGGAGAAAGTACTAAGTGTTAGGATAAATGAAGACGGAGGTAGTGTTGCCCATACACCTGCTGTTGGAACATATCGACTTGTGAACAATGTACTAAAGGGGCTTCGAGGCGACCACGATGCCATTGATTGTGCTTTTCTAAGACAAGAGGAGCACCTGAAAAAATTTCTACCTTATATGACGTCCATAGTGATGTTCGGTGAGAGTTGTAAAATAATGAAGTATCAAATCGAGATAATGGCGTCATTTTCTTTATTTTGTAGAAATCCATTTCAAAATATGAAAGAGAAAAATACTTGTCAGTTTTTATAAGTTGAAATAGCTTTGTCAACAGCTTTGAACATTTCAAATTGCAAAAAAAAGCAAAAAAAAAATGTCCGATAACAAATTAAATTTATATTGTCATATAGTTTTCCCGAATGAGTTGCATAAGTCCTTTAGCCGGGCGAGAGTGTGGCAGGGTATGTCATACCCACCATCTTACTTATTTGCGTGTATTTTTTGTTTTTGACCTTGAAATGTATTGCGTTCGAGTTACACGCTTGCAAACTGCGTTCGGGTATACACCAGCCACATGGCCACATGGCTGGTGTATACATTTCGTGCTTTTTTTGCTAATTCAAGTTACTTTCTTCCTTGAATTATAAATTACAATAGAAAATGGATGTAAATCGAAAAGAAAACCGACTTCGGTCCATGCTGGAAGAAGTACTAGAAATTACTTCACCATTATAGTGAACATAAACTTCAATCTGATTCTGAGCAAGAGATTTCCCATCATGACATAGCTGAGACTAATGAAATTAGTGCCGATTCCGATTACTCGGAAGACAATATCTCGTTGTCTGTTCGAGATCCAAATCATAATTGTTGAACAAGGAATAGCAAGAGAAGCAACTACCGAGATACAATGTTGGAATATTTTTACGGAAGAAATGAAAGCCATTATATTGAAACACACTAACGAAGAAATAGTAAAGAGTCCTGTTAGATTATACAACATAAAGGAAACAACTGCTATATAGAGTTGGATGCTTTTATTGCCGGTCTCAATAAATCAAGTCGCCAGAGTCTCGAAGATTTGTGAAGGAAGAATGGAACAGGAGTGGACATATTTAGAACAACAATGTCTTTACAAAGATTTTATTTTCTGCAAAACTGTGTTCGATTTGAGAATAAATCAACAAGATAGGAACGTAAAAAGCTTGATAACAGGGCTCAGATCAGAACAATTTTCGAAAAGTTTGTTGACTGCTACCAGCCCTCACGGATATATGACAATAGATGAAATGCTTTTCGCATTCAGGGATCGATGTGGATTTCGTGTTTATATTCCCAGCAAACCTACCGTAATGAAAGTCCAAGCTCTTGATGCAAAATCTTTCTACACCGTAAATTTAGAGGTATATGCAGGGAAACAAGCTTCAGGTCCGTATTCTGTAAGCAACAAGGCCTTTGTCGTGGTAGAAAGACATATCGCGCACAAATTGCAATATAACTTTTGATAACTGGTTCACCAGTTACAAATTGATGATGCATTTGCTGAATGAGCACATTCTTACGTCGATTTGAAGTGTGAGATAAACAAAAGATGTATCACTGACACATTTTTGAAGACCGGGAATTCTCCAGTAAGCTCCATGTTAAATTAATTAAATTAAAAGGATGTTTCTATGGTGTCCTATGCTCCTAAACACATAAGGTGGTCATAGTCATGTCAAGCCTTCACCACGACGAAAACATTGATAGCGCGACTGGAGACCAGAAAAAGCCAGAGATAACATTCTACAATTCAACGAAAGCTGGAGTAGATGTTGTCGACGAACTGTGTGGCAGTTACAATGTGCACGCGCTGTCCTATGTCATTTTTGATTTAGAAAATAGCTGCCGTGAATGCAAATATTATTTTTCTTGAAAATTAGAGCAATACACTAAACGCACCGATTTTATCCGTAACTTAGGCTTGGCTTTAGTTTAAGAACACCTGAAGTTACGAAAATACCACAAAAATATTCCAACCTATATACGTCAGAGAATATCTTTCTAGATCAACGAAACACTTTCATCAACTCAAAATGTTCCTGGTCGCTACATGCGGAGATTGCCCTCACAAAAAGGATCTGAAGACAAAATTCGCATGTACAAGCTGTATCTTGCTCTGTATGGAGCATGAATCTTTTTTTTTGCAAAAACTGCACTGATTTCAACTCCAGTTCCTAAGATATTCTTAAGATTTTTTACTGTGTTTTTTTAGTTTATTTAGCTGCTTATTGTCATGTATATTTTTTACATATAACTTTTTATAACATATAAGTTTTTTACATATAACTTTTTAGTTTCTTTTTAGATTTTTGAGTTTAAAATTTGCATAAACTATCAAAATAGCACAGATGTTATACATTCTCCACAAAAATTGTCGCATCACCCTACTTTTACGACAATACTATATAAACTTTTGGTTGGTCATTCAAGAGTCGCTTGGTAACTTTCAGAAGTGTAAAATAAGAAGATATTATTCAAAAGAGATGAGTTTATGATGGAAAATATCGACAATTCAAGAGTTAATGAAAAATTCTACCATCTTCAAACATGCGCGAAGAGACCAATCAACTAGCATTGAATGGTAACTAATCATTTCCAACATCGAGTGTTTCTCAAACAAATTTTGGATGTATTCTTGAGTCACTGACTTCCAAATTTCAGGAAGCAGATTTTCTAGCTGTTGGAGTGTTCTACGTTGCTGAATTTGCCACCCCATGTTGTCCCAAACATGTTCTATGGGGTTCAAGTCAGGACTTCTAGCAGGCCATCTTGAAATATCAATTTCGGCATTTTGCAGAAATTCTGTAACTACTCTAGCTGCATGAGGCCGAGCATTATCATGCATATAAATGAAGTTTTCGCCAATTAATGGTCAAAACGGTACAACATGGGGTTCAAGGATATCTGCGATGTATCTCGCCGCTGTCATTCTTTCATTATTAATTAGGACTAACTCAGTTCGACCATAGAAAGAAATGCCGCCCCACACCATTACTAAGCCCCCTCCGAAGTTTTCGGTTTGCCTGATATTGCATTGCTGATACCGTTCCCCAGGTCATCTGTATACAGGCATGCGTCTATCATTTGATACTAGACAGAACCTGGACTCGTCGGAAAAGAGAACATTCGACCATTCTGGAATACTCCAATTTGCATGTTCCCTCGCAAACTGAAGTCTTGCAACTCGATGCTCTCTGGTGAGACGCGAGCCGGTAGAAGCCACCCTTTGTCTGATATCGTCTTCTCTGACCATGTTCCTAACAGTTTACAATGAAATATGCACATTTCTGGAAAGTGCAAGTTTATTTTGTAGCATTGTAGCCGTACAGTGCCGAACTTTTAGTGCATTTAAACGAAGCCAACGATCATCAACTGGTGTTGTTATCTGATTTCTTCCTTGTCCGGCCCTTCTTCCATATTCCCCTGTTTCGTGGTACCGATTAATTGTTATTGAAATAGTGCAAGTTAGCCACGTAACGTTGGCTTAGCCTCTCCTCTAAAAGTGTTACAATTCTTCACTTCATGATCACTCAAATATCGTCGGACGCTCAGCAGCCATTACAATAAATTCAAAGATTCGAAAATCAACAAGAAACACAGAAAACTTTCATTCATTTAGCGTGAAAGAGAGAAATTGAATTTGATAGTCAAATAAACTCATTCTTGTTTCAGACGTGTTTGAGATTATATGGAAACAAATATCACTATATAGATAAGATGTCCAAAAACAAAAGAGACAAAGAAACTGCGATCGAGCTGCTTAATC
Source organism: Cryptolaemus montrouzieri (assembly GCA_013387265.2). NCBI lineage: Eukaryota > Metazoa > Arthropoda > Insecta > Coleoptera > Coccinellidae > Cryptolaemus > Cryptolaemus montrouzieri. The sequence goes on along the minus strand of JABFTP020000001.1, from coordinate 100,476,489 downwards.
GATTGTGGAATTAAGAATACCAGGTGATGAGACAATTTTTGTGGTGTGTGTAATTTGAATACTTTGTATTGAAGTATTGTCATAATAAAAAATAATTAAAATAATACTTTTTCTTAAGAACCAAGTTTCACAACCAATTTTGTAAATGGATATGTCATACTCTGTCACATACTTCATATTATATTTCTTCACCACTCTCTCGCCGGGTTGATTGTGACGCGTGAAATACAGATATTACGACTAATTGATTTTTCAATTAGTTTAAAAAAAGGAGAAAACTCCCAACAAAAATATACACTTGAAAGACAAATCGGCTTGAATTTGTTGCTGTAGAACTGTGGCATTCCTCATGTTTCTCTTAAGGAGATCCTATCTCTAACATGATATGGTAAATTAATATTGATATTTCTTGTTGCTAGAATTTCAAATTTATTTATGTATTCCTAACAAACATTTTAGGAAGACATGGAGTATACAGTACGCATATGCCGGAAATGGTTGGGGGCGAAATATACCGTCTTAAGCATAACTATAGTGTTCTCCGGGCTTACATCCATCTTGGGGAAAGCTATGTACATGGACTACCAATGCCTGCTCATAAACTACCTTGTGCAAAACCCTGTGATGTGGCAAGAATCAAGGTTGAACAAGATGTGACACAACCACTCGATGTAAAAATATTGGATCCAAGTATCTATGACAAATGTGAAAGAATAAGAGAGCGAATTGATAACGTGAAGCCATGTGATACTTGTCAATAATATATGATGGAATCGTCAATAAAATAAAATGTTTCAACAATTAATCAATTAATAATTGCTCAAAGTTAAATTTAGGTATGGTGTGTACTAGGTGGCGTGAAAAGTAACCTCCTTGACCTCCAAAATGCGCTGCTACTGCAAAAAAGTTTATGCTGCCTTGTAGTCCGTTCATATATAGGCAGATATACCAAATTTCAGTGCGATACTGGCCTTAATTTTGTTTCCCATCATGTTGAGTATGGACAAAAACGATTTTCGTTCTCTCATAAAACATTTTTTTTGAGAGGCAAAACGGCGAAGGAAACAAAACAAATATTATGGGAGTAATGCTCCGTCAGATTACACCGTCAAATATTGGTTTCGTGGTGACCTCAACTCCACTACTGATGAAGTCCGCAGCGACAGGGCCTCCGATGTGGTTACAGAGGGCAATGTCGAAAAAATACATGAAATGGTGTTGGCTGATCAGAAAGTGAATATACGCTAGCTAGCAGATGACTTGCTGACGCGGAATCATGCGTCGATTGGTAACTGTTGATGAAAGCTGAATCCAATATTAAACACCAGAACAGAATAAGTGCCCGGCAATGGACTCAAGTGTCTGTTTTCTGGGATTGTCATAGTATACTCTTCGTGGACTACCTTGAAAAGGGAAAAGCATCAACAGGGAGTATAACTGTGCACTATTGCAGCGATTGAAAACCGAAATCGCTGCAAAATGGCCTCACATGAAGCGAAAAAAAATTGTTTTTGCAAGACAATGTATTCACCTGCGGACTAAGTGTATTGGGCTTAAAGGGGACTACTTCGAATAAAACAAAAAACATTTTTTTCATTCCCAAGGAGGTTACTTTTCACCCCACCTAGTATATCAATAAACTCGGACATAAGACGCCATAGACGTGTTGAAAAAAATAAATATCAAGTTTGAATGGAGTATGTTTAAACACAAATATTATTTTAGTGGTTTAGATTTTTAGATCTTGAAAAATTACTACAAAAAGACTTGAGACCGGAAAGGCAAACTGCGTTTGGTTAGGTTAGAACGAAATAGTGGCGTTTGTTGCTATCCCTAACAATTTCCGTCCTCACCTTCGCAATGTATCCTCGCCCATCCTTTCATAATGGTTGCTACTGCCAGAGTTTTCTAAGTGTGAAGTGTGGTACAGCTGCCTGAAGGCCTGGTTGAGCAGTAGTTCTCGACTTGTCTTTTCTTACAGAAGACGGAATTTACTTCATTGCGGAATGAAAGCGGGTAAAAATGACGACAAACTGCTCTGAATCGTTCCACAGCAGTTTACCCATCCTCATTTCAAGCCTTGTATTATAAATTCAATTTCAATCTTTTTACACTATTTGGATGATATTTAAAAAAAATAAAGTAATCTTTTTGATCTTACTAAAAATATTTGTTTTACTGTCCAATAAAGCAGCTAGAAATAATGAAAAATATACTTTATTTGGAAAAACTAGAACTTTTAAATTTATTTTTGGTTGGCTTAAACATATTGAGGCTGTAGGGACTTCCGCTCAACGGACGTCTACTATTTCCATTAAATGACGATTCTTTTTTCAAACAAGATTTTAGAGGATAGGAGCCACCCCTCACATAACTACTGGAATATGATTTTTTATATAAACGAATACACCTAGGTTGTTGGTACTTATTTTTCTCTTCCGATTTCTTTTTGGTGTTCAAAATGAAAGAATCTGTATGTTTTATAAACTTAATTTCTTCAGTTTCTTCAGTATTTGATTTATCGGAAATATAACTAGTTTCATTATCTTCCTCTGTTACTTCTTCAATTTTGGTCAATTCAGCTGTTGGTTTTATTTTTGATATCACCGAATTGTTTTTTATTTTATCAGTTATATTTTCTGTGTTTAAGGATTTCGTGTTGTCACCATCACCTTTATCAATTTTTCTTTCATTTCTTTTTGTTAGCTTCTTTCTTTGTACTTTTGCAACTTCCATAAGAATTCCATCCTTATTAGGTTTCCATTGGGACCAATATGCTTCTTCCAATTTATCAATGTTGTATTTCTTTGGCGATTTAATTTTTCCCGGTGAGGTATTAGATTCGGTGCTTTTAGTTCTTGAAATGTTTTTGTCTTTTTCTAAATTTTTTCTTATTGTTTGATTACTCTCACTTATTTTGTGGTCATTTGGTTGAGTATTGGTTCGATCTTTATTGGAGTTCGATTTATGAACGTATATTGGACATTTCCTCACCTGTGGTTTATTCAGCTTTGTAATGTTTCGTGTGAGTGTTGGCCCATCCTGAAAAATAAATTATATCTGTATAACATAACTAACTTCAACAGTTGTAATACTTCTGCTAAAATATTATTTTTAGGACTGATGGATAATGAAGCCATTTTCAAATAATATATTATATAAATATACTGTAAATATTGTTAAATAAAGAAAATTTATATTGACAAGTTGTCAGGCTTCAAACACAAATTCGAAAAACATACTTTGATCAACTCGAAAAGAATTTGATTTATAATTAATTCTCTATGAGAAATTTTAAGCGATTTAAGAATTTTTTTTATGAAATTTGGAAATCCCAAAATGATTGGTTTCAGAGACTAGCTGAGGAATGTGGAATTGAAAATACTGCTTGGTACTGACCCAACCTATACTTATGACTTGTTTTTTCAAATATTTTCCAGTCATTTAGTGATCCAATTTTTACATCTAAAATTATAAACATTAACAGAAGAAAGTTGTGGATTGCTGTGGGAATTAAAGTTTTTTCGAAGAGAAAAAAACGAAGCTTTTTGTTCTCTGTAATATTGGTTGTGCCCTAATATTCTTACAGAGAATGTAGCAGGATTCTAAGGAGGGTGCTACGCCAGGCTAAAAGGGTGTATGATGAAAATTATATTTAACAATTAAGAAACGAAGGGAACATATACACAGAACATATTAATTCTGAAGGATTAAAAACATACAACAAAAGAGCATTGAAATTGTTGATGAGGCTAACGACTTTTTCATAAGTGGAGTTTCCAATAGGGTCGATAACAACGACAGAAGATCAGATGTTCTAAGTTTGTATAATAGCATGGTGATGCAGTTTGTGAAGTCTGTTGAAGTATATAATGTAATTATGAGCCTAAAAAGGTAGGATCTGTAGGATCTGATGGGAATCCTGTCAAGTTGCTGAAGTTTGTGGATGGCGAGATCTGTTATGTCTTGAGCCAAATAGTTAACCTAATTTTTGAAACTGGTTTCTATCCTGTATTGAAACTATCTATAAAAAAGGTGACAGAAAAGGCAGAAACAATCATGGACCCTTTGCATTACTAAGTAATGTGGGCAAAGTGTTTGTGACACTAATTTACAACCGCATGCTGACTTTCCTTGTGTCTTTTACTGTACTTTCAGATCCTCAATACAGCTTTCTAAGAGGAAGATCAAAAAGGACTATATATAAGGCAATGGCAACCATTACAAAGAACCTAAACAACGAGCATCCGTGTATTAACCTTGCTAAGGCCTTTGACAATGTGTGCCATGATATGTAATTAAATAAGTTAAATTAGGAGCCAATTGGCTGCATGATAGAATCAAAGGTATGTGATGTTGGCATGGGAGTTCCACAGGGTTCAGTGTTGGGACAGTTGCTGTACCTATTGTATGTGAACGACTTACCTGATGCAACGACCGAGCAACTGGTAAAACTTGCGGATGATATCTCGTTAGTGCTATCTGATGAAGGCGGCGAGTTGACAGTGTATCAGGCGCGTCGAACATGGTTTGCATCACAACTGTCCATTTTTGCCATAGTAACGAATGGAGTGCCATTCACTTGGCTCCCAAGATCGAGCATTGACTACCGCAAAAAAGCCTCACCTTTCTTGTTGTCAAAATTGACAACAAGCTGAGTTGGGACAACCACATTGATAGTTAGTAGCCTTGCTTGTGATTTGCAAAGCCTTTCGTTGTTGGAGCGAGGACTTTATTTGTTGCCTTTAGTGCCTATGTACAATATAGATTAAGGTATGGTCTTATAATTTGGTGTAATTCATCACAGATTCATCGCATCTTTATCCTACAACAAAGGATGCAGGCCTCACTTCGTTGCTTTGCGTCTATTTACCTTATTGGGCTATACATTTATGAGGCTGTGATGAAAATTAATCCAGATCTGTTTGGAGAGAGGATGAGAAATTGCAGTTATTGTACCAGAGGACTGAGGGATTTAAGGCCTCACAGACTCAGACTAACTTACCTTCAAAACAACGCTGAGTACTCTTACTATAAATAGTTTTTTATCACATTCCGAAAGAGACCAACCGCTTGAGATACTCAAGAAGAAACTAATTTACTATCCGATTATCAATCCTTACTACACGGTCGATGAGTTTTTTAATGTAAGTCTATGTATATAATAGCTCGTTAATGTTTGCGACGTCTTTTTCTTAAGATTGTCTGAAATATACTGTGAGTTCATAATTCGATGTGTTCTACAATTTTGCAGTTTTTATGGAATTTATGAAGATAATATTGTTTTTATAAAATACTGAAGATTTTCCTGATATATTTGTTTTCTTAGTAACGTGGTGAATTTCCTTCATGTTTCATGATAACTCTGATAATGAATTTTAGAAGGCACCTAAAATATAGAGGGTGTCCCAGAATATATATATATATATATATATATATATATATATATATATATATATATATATATATATATATATATATATATATATATATATATATATATATATATATTAAAAGAGAGGATTTACAAAATTCGAATAATTGTATTTACAGCTAATGCTTATATCTATAATTTTGGTGTGTGTCATAACACAAGTGTGAGCTCAGGAAAATGTAACAGGGAACCATACTATCTTGCGTATGTTTCAATAAACGAGTGAAAAAAAACCTGAGGAAAAAGCTCGTTTCCCTGTAGCTATTGCACTAGTAATAGCTTGTCTGTGTATGTTGTGTTAGTGTCGTCAGTAAAAAAAAGTACCAAAGATTTTTCTGCTTAGCAGCTTCAATTCTCATCTTGCACTCCATGATTTCCAGACGAAGACAAGGGTGAAAGGAAGGGGTTTGGGACAGGAATCTGTAACAATGGAAAAAGAAAACCAGCAGAAAAATATTTCAACAATCATACCTGACTCTTATATGTCTAAACACACTTGAATTTAAGAAAAGATTTTACATACAAAGCAAGGCCTTAAAAAGGACTAAGAAGATAATCAAAAATTACATAACCTGCGACATTTCCTCTTTCGCGGAGATGTTCTTCCGTCGCAGTGTGAGTCTCCTGAAATATAATCACTTCCTTGTTCTTGCTTGCCAATTTTGAAGTATAATCTCGCAAAATCCCTTCAATATTCAAACTCAACAAAACAATTTCCTCTCTGTTTGACAGTGAGAACCCCGATGGCTAGGTTCGGTCTTCTAAGTGATGCCGATTATGATCTATAGATCAATAATTTGGGTTGACATCTCCCATATATTATTTCTTCGTGGTTCTTGTTTAATTTAAAGAAAAATTTTCCTAAGATGCATCTTTGTGGATATTAACTTTTTTAGTATGGCACCTTATGTGGTTTATGCACGATGCACCCCAACCACATTTTTCCTTAACGGTTAGGGAACAAAATGCTGCGTTAGAGAATAATTCATTATCCTAATGAGATAAGATCATCAAATTTATATTAAAATACAAAGATTTCTTGTTTCAATAGCTAGACCTTGCATAAGAGTTAGTGATTATTATTTTAAACAGATAATGTTAATAGTGTCTATGTAGGGTGAATATCTCAGCAGAAGTGCATTTTGGGGAAAATTTTTATATTAAGTTGTGATATTATTTTGACGAGATCTATTAAATTCCGAGATTGATACCCTGTATAACTCTGAGTGGAAGTGGAACAAAGGGAAACCCGTAAATATGATAAAAATATTTATTAAGTAAATGGTTAGTTAATATTAATAAAAAATCATTTTGTATTGCAATTAACAGTAATTAAATGAAGTGTGCCGGTAGTTAGATAGAACCATAGGAAATTCTATGTAACAACTTAATTATCACATCTTTGAAACTATTCTAGGAATATATTCACAATAATTGCTTACGCAATACGTAAAAATACTTGAAACATATCACTGGTTCAATCGATGAAATATTATATACCCACTCAGAGAATTAAAAGTTTAATTATGAGATTTGTAACCTTAAAATTACTCTTAGATTTAAACAAATCACAAGTATTCGAAATATAATTTCATATATTCAAAAAATTCAAATAATATTATCTACATCATCCTTATAGTTTTATTCTATGTAGTTTTATATATACCTAAAGATATATAAAAATGTATGACTTCATATTCATATTGTTAATATTTTTGACATTCAATGTTTTTACATTTTATGTTACAATAAGCTTTTTCGACCGAAGATATTTTTTTGTGTTACTGATTAAATTCTTTCATTCAAGTTTATAGTCATAGTGGTCGAATAGGCTTTGAAATACAATCATTTCTGAGAATAACACAAAATTATATAGGCTAGTTTTTAATTTGGACAACTTTTCGAAAATAATTTTCATTGTCGAAAGACAAGAGCTGAATTTGTAGCATTTCATCCAAACAGAAAATATATATTTTAATTATGTTTCAAGGAAACTTTCTGAAATAGCGTGAAGTTTGATAAACAAAACTTGTTACTTTCAAATATTGATTTCTGTAAAAGAAGACTTATAGACTAGTTGAAACATTTTCAAAATCTTTTTAAGTATGTACTGAATGATAAATGAAAATTTTAGATTCTGTCATTAAAAAACCGCTTGGTACTCTGAGAAATATGTTCCTAGACACCTCTTAGGAAGTCTATCCAAGTATGAGCTCTTAATTGTAACGGGAAGGTTCTCCGCCTAACAGTTTTCTATTTTTCTTATTATCACATATAAAATTTATATCTCGCTTCCAATTAATTGAAAAAATATATCGTTTTATAGATTTCGTAGGAAATTCTATGTTTTACAAGAAAAGCCTCTCACGAAATGTTCATAAACCTAACCGTTTAAAATATATTAACGGTTGAAGTTTCATTATTTGAAGGTAAATTTTCTTATTTTGTAACTCAATGAAACATTTACTGCTCTGCAAAAATGGACACTTATAATTTTTATAAGTTAAGCGTTTACGAGATATTCATCCTCACTGCCTATCAATTTTTCCAGTTTCTGATCAATAATTATATATTTTTGAAGTAGGAAGTGAGATATCAATTTTTCTATGTGATAAAAGAAGAAAATAAAAAAAAAGAAAACTGTAAGGCGGAGGAGCTTTCCTTTACAATTAAGAGCTCATACTTGGAAAGACTTTCTGAGAGGTGTCTAGGAACATATTTTTCAGAGTACCAAGCGAAAAAAAAAATATTCGTTTTTTTACCCACCCTAAAAAATAACATACATTAACCATAGGGTTCGAGAAATTATCCTGTTATTTATGAAAACAGAGTTCTTGGTCTAGAAAAATCTAAAATACCTTCTTTGATATAATTATAATAAAACAACATACTAATCTTTCTTAACACTTCTAAGTTAGATTATAAGATATTGCGTTCATGTAGCTAAAGAAGCAATTGCTAAGCTCACAATTAGTCATATTATAATTTCTGTGAAAGATGAAAACAACTTGTTGCAGCTCTTGTGTTATACTTACACAAATTTTTACATTTAATTTAGTGTTATCTGAGAAACATTGTCTAAGTTTGTAAAAACCAATGAGTCCATATAAAATTACACGTTCACACAATTTTAAAAAAAGTTTTTCAATTTGTTGAAGTCCGCAGTGCACACACATTTCGCGTTTTTTCCTGTTGAACAGACAACGCACTTTTTCACTCATTTGATTAAGTTCCAATTCACCCTCTTGAAATCCACCGGTATTTCGATTTTCAATGTTGTTAGTGTTGTTGATATCTACCATAAAACATTCATTAGTAGAGCCTACTTGTTATTCTCTAAATATGGCAAAAACATGGCTTTCAAATTTCGAGCAAAATATTTCGTATTAAGAACTTTGAAAGGGACGATTGATATTTCGATTTCTGCCTTTTTTTACCAATTTATTTTAATTTTTTGACTATGAAGGCCACATAAATTGAATTCGGTTGTCCTAACTGCAAATAAAAATTGCATTGAATATGTAAAAATATTTTACTCGATGAATAAAGCATTGTGAATATAATATGTCATCTAACACATAGATTTTAAAAGCTAGGTATTTTGTATGAAACAACTAAAACTATTGAGAACTTCTAAAATGTACTACAAGATATTTTTCATAAAATACATTCAGTTTTTTTGTATAGAGTGCATTAAATAAACATTGTTGTCACCTTACTAAAAATGTTTATGTTCAGATATTCCTTGGTTAATAAATTCAGAGATTATGGAATTGAAATATGCTCAAACCTTATATGGCTTATAATGCTTACTAAAGGACACAATTGAATTAATCTCTGAATTGGACAGCATTATCGAAATGAAAATATGCCAAGTGAATTCAATCAGAATTCAAAAATATGGATTTCAATTTCAGTTGTACTAAATTTTATGATCACACAGTCATCTCAATACCTAGAGTTACAATATCAATAATTCTTATGAAGGAATGATTTTTCTTCATCATGAGGTTATCAAAATTTCATTTGTTTATTAAAAAAGGTACTTTGTTTCAGTCAGGAAACTCCCTATGAGGACATCAATCATTGCAAAAAGGAATCCAACCCCAAAATATTTGATTTTCCATATGATTCCTTGTATTTTGGAGATTTAGATGATTATATAACCTTATGATTTGATGCTTCATAAAGACGTTTCTTACATTCGTATGCAGCTTACAATAGCACAATGAGATCTATCTAAATTTAGAATCAAGAGATCCTTCGAATTATCTAAAATTGTAAAACGAAGAATCTTTACACCTTACCCAACTAAATAAAATAAATCTACATGTTATTAGTACTGACCTTCAAGATCAACTTACAAAAACTGCAAGATAATGTGAGGTGTGTGGGTTTCAAATTCTAAAATTCTAGTAACCAAAATTTTCAAGTTTCACATTGAACGATCATTCTCATGTATCTAAATTATTTAGTGTTTTGCTGAGCTGAAAATAGCCAGCACGAACATTCTTGAGAGTGTGATAATTCGCAAAGTTCCGACCCCTTCAAAGATCAAGATTTACACTGAATAAGCATGGTAGGCTACCGAGAAGGGGCGGTTTAGAGGTTTCTCTTCGAAAAAGGGGCGACAGAGAGCGCCCTCTAAGCTTTCCTCACCAACAGTAGACTGACCATTCACCTCCATGGTCACCAGCGTGACCCCAAGCAGTAACAGACCTGGCTTTCACCTAGAATAGAAAAGAAAAGATTATTTGAATAGTGGAAAATGCGAAAGAGACATTAATTAGTAAACTTCGTTATTAGCTCAAAAACTTAGAGGATATCTCGTTGACAATGGAGGGCTACGAGAATAAGAAAATGTTCTTATCTGAATGTGTGTAAACGAGAAGAATGAATATAATTTATTTCTTTATTAACTAATATACATATGAATATCAAACGGCACGAGTGTTTTTGGAGAGTATATTATGAATTTAAATGAAGCTTGGATTCCCAAGTTGCAGCCTCGTGTATTATGAAAGTTGAAATATTATATTCCTCTTTTGATCAGTTCCAAAATTATTTGCCGTAAAGGAGAAACATTTTCACATTCCTCCTTAGACATCGGCGTGATTCCTTTGATGATATGTACGAGTATGACTGAGTGTAGCTCAGTGCGGTTCAAATATATTGCTAAATCAACGTTAGATACTATCTGGTTTATATTTCTATTTTATTGTGGAGACTCAGGGGCCTTAGGAAGGAAGAGTTACTCAAACAATTCTTTTTCCTTGATGTATAACGACATAAATTAAATGCTATAAAATGAATAAATTATATCTAAAAAAAGTATTTATAATTTCTTTGACGGATGGCCGAAATGTGTTATATGTTGGGAAATCAAAATATTCCTGGTAGAACTATCCGAATGTGAAAAAGATATATCCTACTTACAATGTGAGAATGGTATACCACACTTATCTACCAAAATGTGGAAGAATGAAGTATTTTTAACAAAGCCAAGATAGAGCAAATTCAAAGTGTGAATCCGGATATTGGGACGTGAATTCCGTATAAAATTTCAAGGAAAATGGTCCCCATTATGAACAAAATGCATAATTGATAAAGATCCAACTAATATATTTCAATCCATAGTCAAAAACGCTTCAGAGTATGCCAAGTCTATAATACCTACCAACTAAAAATATAAACTTTTCATTGACAACCCGCAATCACCAAAACTTTACTCCCTCGTCAAAGTCCATAAAACAGGGCATCCCATTAGACCAGTAGTTTCATATTTTCAAGCTCCAGCTGCAAAACTTTCACGCTTTCTCATAGACATCATTCAACAGTACACTGATTTTGAACCTGAATTCTCAATAAAAAACTCTTCAGTCCTGATAAATAAAATTCAGCACACGATACTACCACCGGACGCTAAACTTATATCATGGGATGTAGTAAATATCTTCCCTAGTGTTCCACCTAGTGATACAGTGAAACTCATCAACAACGCCCTTCAAATTAATAAAGTAAATCCGGTAATTCAATCAGAAATCTTACATCTTTTAGAAATTTGTTTAGAACAAAATTATTTTAACTTCAATGGAGTATTATATAATAGTAAAAAAGGTTTAATCATGGGTAATCTCTGAGCCCTCTACTCGCTGAAATTTTCATGGATAATATTGAAAAAACTATCCAAGAACATCCGTTATTCAAACAATTTATTTATTGGTTTAGATATGTCGACGATATCATTTGTTGTTTCACTAGCACAAACAGACAATTAGAGTCATTCAAAACATTCATTAACAAATTTCACGATAATATTAAATTCACGTTAGAGATAGAAACAGAAAACTTCATTAACTTTCTGGATTTAACTATTACTAAAATTAACGGCAAACATGATTTTTCTATTTTTCATGAGCCATCGCATACAGATATTACTATTCACAACTCATTTACACATCCTTATCCACATAAATTAGCTGCTTACAATAGTATGGTACATAGACTCATTAAGATCTCAATATCACAAAATAATTTTATGAAAGAGCAAAATATAATTAAACAAATAGCAGTCTATAACGTTTACAGTCCAAGTATGATCGAGAACATGATTTCACGCAAAAAATTTCAAAAAGCAATCCAGGAAGTATTTCCAAGAATAAAAAGTTCTAACACGAAATACAACAGCTCAAGCTATAATGGTAATTCTTGTATAAAATTAAAATCATTCCTCTTTCATTATAATTTCAATATAGCATTCCGAACTGATAATTTTTAGGCCGACATATCAAAAACTGCAAATCTAAAATTGATGAAGGTAATAAATCCGATGTTTATGAACTGTCTTGCGGGATTGTAATAAAATTTATATTGGTTGAACTTTCAGAAATTTTAAAGTTAGATTATCCGAGCACAAACGTAGTTTTAATTATCATATATCAGATTTACATTATTCTAATCACTTACTCGAAGAAAACCATAACTTTAATATGATAATTTCAAAATTTCACACAATGAAAATAATAGACAAAAACTCAATCTATTGGAAATTTTAGAGATCAACAAAGAAAAGAATTCAGGTTACTTAATAGTCAATTAGATCTAAATCCTTTTCCTTTACTCAATCTTTTCAATTCATAAAGTAAGTAACTCCGATGGATTTTCCAACATACCCCTTGTACTTGTACTTATTGTAATATTAAGTAGGAAATAAGACTAATATTTAAGGAATAACTCTGTTCATTAGTTTGTATCTATCTGATGAAGACACAGTGTGGTGAAACCGGTCATAGATTTGTTAATATAGTGAAAATCTAAATACCATAGTTTTATTTCATTGAAAATACTCTTAGCTAAACACGATATGAGTTATTAGAGTTCTGCGATCGCTCCTGAATGTGTAAGCTCAGAAAGATGAGAAGAAACATTCTTGTATTTCTTCCTTTTTTGAAGCCATATTTGGACATTTGTTCAGTGAAACGTTATTGTATGGAGAATTGTCTATAACAAGAACACTTTTGGCTGGTAGATTACGTATCAGCATTTCCTGCAGCCATTTCTCAAAGTTGACATAATTCATCTCACTGACTATCAGTCACCTGATTGAAGATTTAAACTTCAGATAAGAATTTTTCACAAAACCATTTTCGCCGCCATCATTCACGATAACGAAGACCTTCATTTGTATTGTCGCTCCATGCTTTCATTTGTGTGTACAATGAGTGGATATATGTTTCGTTCATATAAATTGTATACCGATTTTCTTATCTGAACTTTTTCATATCCCTAAGAAAGTTTCCTGGCTTTTCCATAAGTAATTTCCTATTATTTTGGGTTGTTTCAGCGAAATCCCTTCACTTTCCCACTTTTAAATTTTTATTACATTTTCGAGAGCAGAAAAATTCAGAGCGACGGAAATCCAGTAGCTGGGAAAGAGATACAAAAGACGAACGAACTGATTATTCATTCAACATATCTGTTTATCTCTAAAACGTCGTGCTTTTAATGGTTTTGTCGAAAAATTCATTTTGCAACTGGCTATAAAAAGTAGACATTTCATAATATCTACGGATTTTGAAATTTGTCAGTTTTAATTTCAAGAACCCTAAATTTTTGAGGCATTTGTACATTGAGAGCGTTACAGTTGACGATTGAGATTAATTTATTTTTAAATAAACGCCTGAAATTTTTTATACTAGATGTTATGATCAATGCGGTAATTGATTTTTCTTTTTTAGTTTATCGATTTCAAAAGTTCAGAGAAAAGCTGCTGTCCTTCAAAAGTTTTTAGCATCATCATATTGTTGTGTTCCCGTTGGCATTATTGATAAATTAGCATCGTGTTTTCCAGAATGATGTTTGTGGAATAATACGTTTTTAAGATTTCATCAACTCTCAATTGTAGTCCAGGAAACTAATTTTTAAACCTCATTGCACAAATGCATTTCCTTCCTCCCCTATCCAAGGTCAGCCCCATAGAGACCGCCTACGTCACTGGCGTTCGTTTTAAAGCGCCCTTTGTGGCAGATTCTTCACGACGGAGTCGCATTTTAGGAGTCATTTCAGCGTGAATTACAACCGAGATCTGAAGTGCTTCTCAAATATATCTCGGATTGGGACTGGCGAACACTTCATAACCGTAATGACCAAAAAAAGTCGAAAAAACTAACGAGTAATGAGGCCTGCCTGCCTTTCGGGAATTTTTCACCGGAATTGACAAAACAATTCATCGCGCGACGTTTTAGAGATAAGCCGTTATGCATTCCTTTGAATAAATGAGTTCGTGCCTCTTTTGTATTTTTTTCCTAGCTACTGGATTTCCGTCGCTCTGGGTTTTTCTGCGCTCGAAACTGAACCGTGGCTTGATTTTTCTCCTTTTGTAACTGTTATTCGAATATTTCGCGGAGACACATTTTTCTGCTGCGATTGCCCGATGCATCGGTAGTATGACATTTTTTTCCAACCCGCGAGACACGAATATTCACACATGAGAGAAAGAGACATGTGTCACGGCAGTTTTATGATAATGCCACATGCAATGTTAGTCTGCTACTAAGTTTTATTGTATTTCGAATAAATATACTAGACACTTGCTTAATTTTTTTTAAATTTCAGCTTCTGTTTAGCAGTGTAATAAGTAAAGACCGGATAATATGCAAAGTGCCTATTTGTGCATATTTTGTGGATTTTTTTAGTATTTCTGCATAAAAGTCTGAATATTTGCATATCCTATATATAATTGTTAATTTGCTCACACTTAGAGATTAATAGTAGGCTAGATATAGATACTGAGCCTAGGTCATTAGCAAGTATAGACCAAGAACCATAACCCATTGCATCAAGTACCTACTTAGACAAGATAATGCCACCTCTAGGGAGCAAAGTAATGTAATTGAGGAATTTGTCTCTATTTATTCTTAATTTTATCAATACTTTGAAATCTATGTTGCCATTCTTTCCTTGATTATAATACCTAATTTGGAATTTCCGGAGTGAGCGAGCCTACCTGACACCAAAGATAATCCTATTATTATTTACGGGGAGGAGAGTATTCAGGTCACTTTACATATTTCCAAAATTCCCAATACAATATAAAACTTTAATCAATGTACCCAGAGTTTTCAGTTCGTGTAAACAAATCTCGTGAGTGTTTCTCTACAATTTATTCAGGGTGTCTACTATAAAGTCAGTGCCAAACTTCAGTAGTTGATAATTATCGAGTTATTTAACACTTCTTGATTTTACGAAATTTTTTGCTTCACTCTATAAAAACAAGAATATCTCTGTTACTCTTACAGCTACATCAAATCTGACCATACCATCAGAAAGAGCATTGAATTTGCTATAAGATAGGTAAGAACTTATGGTAAAAAAATGTTGTATACCGGGTGTTGTAAAAGGCTAAATGAAAAAATTGTGAAATGAACAAAATTAGTGGTATTTTCTTGTTAGCTGTATCACTGAAAACTGATAGATAAGTAGCCGTTATTTTTTGGAAAAAACTACTATATTAATCTGGCTTTTAAACAGTATAAGGACATTTGAGCTTACTATTTTTTTACCAGCAATATCATGGGTAAAAGTAAGAGTAAGAACATAAAATTCTCTTATCCTTCGATCACAAATGAGCTAGTTTCACCGGAGCGTCTAAACAATTCCACAAATGACTTTTCGATAATAATAAGCGATAAATAAATAACATATTTGGATATCATCGTTCATCAGAACGAGATTTGAAAAAAAGCAAGACAGTCCTTCCACTACAAAATTATAAAAATTAAATTTGATGGTTGACATAAATTGTTATCTATCTAGTTGTTTTGTTATTCTTATTCTTATCAAACAATTCATCCTAAATTTTAACTATTTTACATACATACATCACTTGGAATACCCGCCCTGGTCAGTATGACCCTTCCGATCGAAGACAAAGGGTATAGTGTTATTGAGTTTGATCATTTTCGAAGGACAAAATTATCATGTTTCTAAATTATCGAAAACCAAGGGGCGGACGTATTCATCTAACAATAGACCTAAATCTAACAATAGACCTAAACTGCGACCAAAGATCAACTGCGTGGGTGGAGAAATAACGCAGATCATATATTATTTAATTATCTTCTTAACTCTGTTTATGGTCTTGATTGTTATCTTAAGAATTCTTCTAAATATATTCGTTCGCTACGAAAAGAAATTTATTATTTACACCAAATTTTCTGCTGTTCTTTGTTTTATTTTTCAGATAGTAATCTGTGGTAGTATTCATCCAATCGCGAATCGAAGGTCTGATTAAAATGAAGAAGAAAGCATAAATACGCGAATGTGGTTTAAATGTTTATCCATTCTACATATTATCCATTGTGCTTTCGATCTTATAACAAAATTTCACATTATGACTTAATCAATGTAGTAAATTTTATTAATTCACTTTGTATTCAAACAAATAAGTCAATAAATCTATCTAGTTATTCAATAATATTTATTGGGGACGTATCAAAATTGACGTATTTATTTCTATAGTGAATATAACTGTCAACATGTACTACTTCAAAAATTCGATCCATTATATTTATTATAGAACTGAAGATACCAAATATTAATAAGATGAATATAAATGTTAGTAGGTAATTAATTGTATAGTAACTAACATACTAACTAAATGGGGCGAATGAAACTCCCTATATATAAGATAAAAAAGGATCAGAAGAGTTATTAATTAGCCCTCCTTATTTAAATAGTAATACATGTTTGCTGCGAAAATGTTATCAAAATTGAAAAATAAAAATCTACCTTTAGAAGAAAAGTCGAACAGTTATTGGAATATTCAACATTTCCTTCGTCTAGATCGTAAACCTGGATGAAAAAATTATACGATCAGTATTTATTACTATGAAAATACTTTAAAGATATCATTAGCCGCGCCTACAAAACGAGAACGACCTCTTAAATGCTAAAGTCAGACAATCCCAACATTCGTTTATTTTATTCTTTTCACATTTTGAAATTCGAAATACTTTCCACTACCGTATGCGTGACCCAGTTTATTTCAGTAATACTAATTCAAGAAAATACATGCAAGATATTAATTGTACTGATTTAAATATGTAAATTAACAGTGATTATTTTCAGTTTTATCGGAATTGCTTACGGAGGGTATCATGCAGAGAATTTATCGAGTTTATGAATACTCTTTAGGAACGTTTAAAAGTTTGGAATTAAATTTATAAATTTTTCAAGATTGTGAAGAAGATTTAAGGAACCCTTTTCGATCAAGACTAACTACTAAGAACTAAATGTGTGTTAGTGAACAGGCAGAGTGGATGTTTGAACATCGCATTTATGCCAATGTTAATTTTGCTTGCAATAATGACTCGCGGTTCAGTTCAAGTTTTTCCCTCGATTCAATATCAGTTATAGCTTCAGCACGGAAAAGAAACCATCACAAAGTACAATTCATACTCCAGATAACGTCAACAGAATGAAAGATCCTTTCTCAGAAGTCCAGGCCACTCCGCTCGAAGAGATTCTAAAGACTCGGGATTAACAAATGTTAGAAGAATTTCACATGCAGAAAACCTCTAACACAGCTTTATTGAAAACAGTAGAGGCCAACATTCATCTAGGGCTGCAACAGTGCATTCGAGAAAATTGACGTTCCTTGACACACATTATTTTTCTCTTTTGGTGTTTAACAGATGCAATTATGTGCAGAATGTTTTGTGGTGTAGTAAATATGATTATTCCAAAAACGTTAGTTTCCCGTGTCCAATTCTGTAATTATATCAGGTTATGTTATATCTACCGCCACAAAAAAACGTCACCTACGACATTGTATGGTCCCACACAGCAAGTAAATAAGTAACTGAAATTCTTGTTGAATACGATTCGAATAGAAATTATTCTATTTTTCGTCTGTTAGTTGAAGTATATTTCAACAAATACCCTAAAATGGACCCGCAAAATATATGATATCCTGAGTGAGTACTAGCATTATTATTAAGTGCAATGTCGTACCGTTCATTCCTTTTCCAGTAACCAATCACAAATCTCTCAAATGTACAGCTGTGGCAGTGGAAAGGGTTGGATTAGATTGTACTGCTACGCTTAGGGTCTACTGGTCCCCTGTGGCATTATAGTGTATTATCTGCAATGAAGCGGTAGTAATCTAAAATATGCTCATAGCCGTTTGTTGATATTAAATATGATCTGTGAATCATTAGTAGGGAACGCAGATTTTTTTCTCCTTTCAGAGTTTTTTAGGTGATATATATATAAGTGGGGCACGTGGCTCATTTGCACGCCGCAAAGAAGACCGAGATGTTTTTTGTTGCAATTTATTCTGATATGTTTAGGTAGAAGTCTTATAGGGAAAGTAGATGACTATAGCTGATGCTGCTTATCATTTGATTGGACAGTGAAATTGTGAAAAAGAGTTCGATCTTGTGTATCTTACAAGAGTGCGCGAGTATTCTTAAACGCATCTTTTCTTCAATAATTTTCACTTGCATCGTAGTTTCTGTAACATGATCTTTAGACGACGAATAATAAACGAGAGAAGAACTTGTACTCTAGAAAGAGAAGTTGATCTGAAAACACGTATCGAGCAGGCGAAAGCGAAGAACGGGTAACTAAATCGAAATGTATGAAATGAAAAAAATATTGGAGCAGAAATAGCGGAAGATTATAATGTCTTTATTACCAACAATTTGAATATTCGCAAACCTCAACACGGCGAATATTGAGGAAGACTCAAAATAGGGATGTGTTTCCCTCAGTATAGAAGTATCAACTTTGGCGGCTGCTTTTTGTATATTTTATGATTATGAGATTGCGATTTACTGTTTTTTCACTACGTTTTTTGCAGGCTTTGTGGTTCCTACACATTCATACAGATTGCTTTGCCGGACTTAAGCCGGCGATCAGATGTGTCATATTGAGTCTTGTTCCTCCCTGTGTCATCATTAACGATACCCATGTCTCTGTCGGATTTGAATTGATTACCAGAAGTGCCATAGCTCATGTTTTTGTCTCTTTGACCATCTGGCTAACCTTTTCTTGGTTAGGCTTAACCCAGTAATAAGTATATGTAAGTGCTCTTTTGAAACTCACTATTTTAGTTTTTTTTTTAAACTTTCTATGTGCTACTTTTCTGTAAATCTCTTAGTAAATTTGATGTTGAAATCTGAACTATTGTCAATAGTCTGCTGGGAAATCTAACATAACGCTCCTTCGCTCTACCTACTGTTGATCTTGTTTTATTATAAATCCAAATAATATCCCAAAGTGGGATCCAAGGCGGTTGTTCCGGGCGAGTTTCATAGATGCAATATTTTAATTTTGAATATCTTAGTTCAAGTAATAGGAAATTTGATTTAATTTTAGTATTGGTAGGTAGCGTTTCAACGATGTCATACTACTTGTTAATACTAACACCAGAGTACATGCAAGGAAATATGTTAGAAACAGTTGTATAGAAGATTATCAATTTAAATGGTGTGATAACCATGTATTAATATTGAAAGATGAGCCAACATAGAAGAAGTGGGTCTTGGACGAATATCTGTCTTAAGAGTTCAATTTTCTTTTTTGCATTAGATATTTCTGTAACTACCCTCGTATGTATACCTACTACGCTGACAGAAAAATACATTAATAAAAGTAAAGATATATGTATAAAAACATATCAGTTCGTGAATAATATAAATATTGTCATCATCTGACAGAGAAGTTAATAAGATACAACATTTTCCAATTTCAAACATGTCATGCCCACCTGTTTTGTTTGTCGCTAACAAATTCGTTTCGGAAAACCCATAATTGCTGGAAAAACAAGGTCATGAAGTAAAACGTCAAGGCTGCCGTTCTTCAATGAAAAAAAGGAGAATTTATCGCTCTAATTCGGTTCAAATTCTACGGAAAACCCCGATATAAGTATAGTTTTCTTTCTATTTCAATATTATCTGTGTGTTTTTTTTAATAACTTTGTGCAATTATGACTTATGATAAAATTGAATACGCAATACAGATTGGCAACGTAATGCTCTAATAAACGTAGCAGACCAAATCAGTTTAATTTCCTGATTCGATCGTTAAATGAGTTACTTATTTTACATTCGATATTAGTTTATTAAATGAATTATACAAAACAAAAGTTGTGAAAAAGCAATTTGCAGAATTTACGCACATTGGTATGAAACTTCTCGACAAAATGAAGAATAATTTGTTTCCAACTTCAGTTACCTAACAAGCGACTAGTACACCCATTGAACGCGACTTTTAAGTTCAAACGCATAATACACTGAACGCCAAATATACCTTCGAACCTTAAAACAATTTTCACCGATACAAAATCAGTCGATAGCTACCAGCTGCAAATTATGTGAAATTTGACTCATTGAGAGATAATAAACATGAATAGTCACCATCTGATAAACATCAGTTACATGTTCGCAAGCGCATTTGATATTAGAGGGGCTTTAGGTGAAATCATACGACACGTTATCGAATGGAGGGGCGGGATTGAATCGGTTTTTCTGTCACGGATCATTACCAACGCTGATTTCGCTTTGAAATAATCGATTTCTGAAGGAAAATGAATTTGCACTGTCCAGAAATGTGCATATTTCATTGCAAACTGTTAGGAACAGGCTCAGAGAAGGCGATATAAGACCAAGGGTGGCTTATACCGCCCCGCGTCTCACCAGAGAGCATCGAGTTGCAAGACTTCAGTTTGCGAGGGAACATGCAAATTGGGGTATTCCAGAATGGTCGAATGTTCTCTTTTCCGACGAGTCCAGGTTCTGTCTAGTATCAAATGATAGACAAATGCCTGTATACAGACGACCTGGGGAATGGTATCAGCAATGCAATATCCGGCAAACCGAAAACTTCGGAGGGAGCCCACTAATGGTGTGGGGAGGCATTTCTTTCCATGGTCGAACTGAGTTAGTCCTAGTGAATAATGGAAGAATGACAGCGGCCAGATACATCGCAGATATCCTTGAACCCCATGTTGTACCCTTTGGCCCATTGATTCGCGAAAACGTCATTTATATGCATGATAATGCTCGGCCTTATTACAGAATTTCTGCAAAATGTCGAAATTGATATTTTAAGATGGTCAGCCAGAAGTCCCGACTTGAATCCCATTGAACATGTTTGGGACAACATGGGGTGGCAAATTCAGCAACTTAGGATGCCTTGTAGAACACTCCAACAACCTGAAATTTGGAAGTCAGTGACTCAAGAGTACATCCAAAATTTGTTTGAGGGGCTTCCGAGACGTATACTGGCAGTATTTGGGCCCGGGGAGGAAACACTCGATTTTGAAAATGATTAGTAACTATTCGATGCTAGTCGATTGGTCTCTTCGCGAATGTTTGAAGATGGTAGAATTATTTAATTTTTCATTAACCCGAAAATTGTTGATATTTTCCATCATAAACTCATCTCTTTTGAATGATATCTTTATATTTTACACTTCTGAAAGTTACCAAGTGACTCTTGAATGACCAACCTGAAAGTTTATATAGTATTGTCGTAAAAGTAGTGTGATGCGACAATTTTTATGGCGGGTGTATTACATGTATGCCTAATAATTTGAATCCAGTAGAATTATTTAATCTTTTCTTTGATAAAAGATTGGTGGACATTATTCAAGAGTTGAGTAATTTATATGCTACGCAACACAATCTTACAGGAGATAGGTAAAATCCAAATGAAAAATTCGACCTATTCCCGAAAACCTGAAGGAAAAATTCATGAAGTTTTTTTCATTGGGAGAAAATAGTATGTATGTATATTTCAGTTTTACAAATTTTGGACTAGATCACAATTATCATTTATGATATGAGGGCATCATTTTTCAATTATATAGGTATACATAATATAGCTCAATACTATGTAGCAGTACAGCTTTTTTGGTAAATTTGTGAGAAACTTTTGAGATGTGTTGTAATACATAATAAAATAATAATAAATAACATAATAAAGAATTTTATTCGGGGAAAGATATTCGACCTTTCGTAGAATATTAAATATCCTCTCTGAGGGAGCTGGTTTTCCCAATCAAGCCTACATTATCATCGTCAATCTGGGTCACACAGTAGTGGTACAGTCCAGTTGGACGTCATGAGTAGAAGCAATAGATTGCAGTTTCGGTCTCGTTTGACCTCGTCGGTATTGCACACCTAGACCAGACTGTCACCTTCTCATTTCAATCCGTTGGATAGCGTCAAGTACAAGTATATGTATTGGCGCCCTCCAATGAACTGGGAAATGATGAAAACAAACATGATAATACGTGTTATAGTTTGTATAATCTCACTATGGTATACGACACTGATGAGCCTGATAATGAATCAAATAGCGTTACTTCATTCTGATATCCATCCAATCTTGCCATATTTGCAAGATTCCTTATAACCGGGAATATCTCCGATTTATGGCAATTCTAAGTAGATAACATTTTGATTGAGTTGCGTGATGATTTAATTAGGTAATATTATCACATGAGTGTAGAAACCTAACGGTTTTTTAAAGTCGCATCTTATTATTTATACAAACTTGAGTTGCCAGATCTTCGAATACATTTCAATTAAAATTCAAAGCTACACTAGCAACTAGCAGCAAGATACTGTTTTCCATAAAATTTTGGCAATCATAAAGCTGGCCGTGTTTCGAGTTGGAGACACGTATCGAGTGCGTGCTATTCAAGCTAATTAGACGTAAATATCTTTCAAGATAAGGTTGGAAATACGACGACTAACTGTAACATTATTTTCCTTTTGCAATGCATTTTCTCGGGCACAATCTACGATACACCCAATTGGCGAATTCGGTGGATGAAGTGGAAATGTGCTACCAATAAGTTGCGAATTGCATGTATTGAAATGGCAAGTCATTGACGAAAAGCAGTATGGAACTCGAAATGCAATAATCGGATTATATGTTTGAGCTGATGCAGAAACTCGTCTGGAATTAGATGAAGATGTACATTATTAAAATCTGAATATCCCTACTTATCAAGGATGTTCCATTGAGGCAGACAGATATAACAGTTAAAAATTAAGTGTTTCCTTCAAAATGTCTAGTTTTTTCGTCGGTTAAAGTCATAACTCACACAAGTTTTCAAGCTGTCGATAATATCTTTGAGCCAAGAGTTGCGTTTATTTTATATAACAATCTGACCGCGTCAGTAATGCAAAACGTACGCCTAGATGAAGGGGACATATATTTTTTGGGTGATTCGTAAAAAAGAAGCTCGGTGTTATAACGACAGGTAGCCATATTGAATACTTGCTTCTTATTAATACTCACGTTTTACTTATTACTCAAATTATACCACATTTTTGAAAAAGCTCCTGGAATTGTTAACCGCTAGCGCTCATAGTCATAAGAGTTTAATTATTTTTGTCAGATTGCCATATCTATCATTGATATTCCTTTCAAATTTCAGCGTCCTAGCTTGATATTTGTACGATTTGTGCCCTTTTGAGCACCTCTGTCTAACTTTCCGATTTTTAAAAATTTGAAAAATGGGATTAAATTTGCAACGTGTTTGTATAAGATTATGTGTTGAAAACGGATTCAAAATTGTTTAGGCAAAGATTCTCTGAAAAAAACAGTTGTTTTCCAGTGGAAGGAATATTTCAGAAATCGTCGAGAATCCATCGAGGATGACGAACGTAGTGACAGGCCGTCGACATCAAAACTGATGAACACACGGGTAAAATAAAACAATTATTGGCTAATAACCACAAATATAACATCATGAACTGTGGAGGACGTGAGTATAGCTTATGAATCTATTCAAGACATAGTACAATGATTTACCTTTGCGTTGTGTTGCAGCAAAGCTGGCCATTCAAAGAAAAAGACTGCGTTGACATCGCTAAAGACATCATTTTGCTGAATACGATCCAACGTTTATCAAACGCATCATTATTGAATATGAGACGTAGGTGTATGAGTACGACATGCAATCCAGACTTCAGACGAGTGAATGGCGTGCACCCAATTAGCCCAGACAAAAAACACGTCGTTTTCAGTGAAAAAAAGCATATTCATGGTTTTTATTGATACAAGGGTATCATGCATCATGAATTTTACCAGAAGATCAGATAGTCAAGAAAGCTATTATATAAGTGTCATGCAACGTGAATCGTGAAGCAGTTCGCCTAAAAAGGAAGGAATTGTGAAAAAACATGAAATGCAAATATGCACTAAACAAGTAAAAAGGTCCGATTCCGTTCAGTGTACTTTACAGTTTGTTAAGTTAGTCACGTCCACTAATAACGCGTTCGATCAATCAGGACCATGGTTTATAGTAGCAGGGTACAGTATAAGTACCCAAGTAGAATTAGATTTAGTGCACTATCATCTCTTGATGATGCCAACTTAGTCGACGAAACGAGCGTCGAGTTTAAAAACTAAGGTTAGGTTGCTTTTAGTGTGATAAACCCCATAGGTTTCAGCCCCTTCAATTTGATAAAAAAATTCATAGTGCAATATTATGAACATTCATATCCTATCGACAATCATGTTTGTTACTGAGTAGTATTTTTACATGAATATTAATAATGAACAATGTCTTCATGATCTGTTGTCTGCAGATTCAAATCAGATGATTTATATCTATTCTACTTTTCACTAGGTTGAATCACTGGTGTGTAGTGTACTTGAATTATTGTAAAATCACTGTGAATTCTATATTTTCATAAGACAAAGAGTTGGAGAGTAATCACTACATGCTAGTTGAGAATTCGCTATAGCAAACTGGAGATGTCAAAGAACCACATACTGGTCATACCAAGGCAATTACTGAAGCACAAGATGAATTTGTGAGACTGGCTTTAGGAATCTTATCCATAAATGAACTGAATGTACAACTTAGAAACGTCCACCACAATTAAATAAGTAACCAAATTGTGAGAAATAGGCAACATGAATCTAATCTACATGACAGATGTCCATTGAACTTTCCACATTGTCGAAAGGAAATCGCGTAGCAAGAGTAGTTTAGGCTAGAGATCACATCGAAAATTGAACCCTGTGTTATTAGCGATGAATCCAGATTCAAATAAGGCCCAGCCACAGGATGTTCATAGGCAGCCTGTAAATGTATGGGAAATACTCGTTCACAACTAACAAGGAGATACGGAGATAGTGTGGAATGCTATGAAATTTGACGAAGAACCGCTATATAAACCTGATTCTTGGACCATTTTTGTTCCATATATATCTGCAGTAAGACAAAATTTGATCTTTACGAATGACCACCAAGTCGTACCAAGAAGAGAATGATGTAAATGCTTTGGAAGAGAGATGTTGTGTTTATGTACATCGTCGTTGAATTTCAGTTGATTCTTATGGACGAACGATGCATGAGTGTTACGCTAGTTGCCATCTATAAAAAGCTGATGAAACTTATAAAAATACTCGTTTTTAATTCAAATGAATACAGTGCCTCTTATTTATATAAGAGATTAATGTAGCTAGCATCCAATGGGGAGCTTCTAATAAAAAACTCTTGAAGAACATTCTTTGGACCTTTTTCAAGTCTATTGTCAATTATTTCTCTCGATTACCATCTTTTTTTTCTTGCCATTCAAATTAGAAAGAAACTGTATTTTATAAACACTAAAATTTAAATAAAATTAATACTATTGATCTTTTTCACTTAACACTTAACTGATAGTAGATACAATAGTAAGTAGGCTCTCAAATGTGTAGCTTCTGAGTTTTGAAGACGAATTCGACACCAGTGGAGCATATTCCATTTATCATTGTATAACGTAATTAATGTTAGCGCATACATTCGCGTTTCATTTTCCATCAATTTCTCATTTTCTGGTCTTTTATGCTTGGTTTCGCGTATGGTGTCAACATCTTAGAGATTGTCAGTTCACAGTAGTGTTGCCCAAATTCAGTCTTTGTCTTGTTCTTGCATTTTCGCAAGACCATTTTCTCTCAATACCTGCAACTTCAGTACCTGCTGAGACATTATTTTCTAAAGCAGCATTAGTAATTAGAAAACATAGAAATAGGTTAAGTGATGAATCAGCCAGATGGTTGCTTTGTATTAATTCTTGGTCAAAAGAATTGATATAAAGTAACAGTAATGTCAAAGCTATTGTGTACTGTTCTGTTTTTTAATTTGTGTTGTATTTTATTTTTATTTATTTAATACCCTCATGTTTTTTCTGTCTGGTTTCATATTTCAGACACCTTGTGTCCCATCATCGAAACCTGTATCCTTGCCAAAACTGTTAATTTTGTTATAAATTTCCTTTGCTTTTCATTGCTTAATTCAGTAACGTGTAATTTTATTCGTAATTCACTTTTTTGTAGCTTATTTTGTTCATCAATGATTAATTTTTTTTGCATAATTAGTTGAAATATTAATTCTTGAAACATTGTGTTCCTATAAAATTTAATTTTAATTCGACAACATGACTGAAACAATAGATCTTCGTTATGCGTTTATTTAGTAATTTAGTCAACTTTAGCCTCTAATGAATTTTTTGCTCTTATGATTTCTTTGAATTCTTTCAGCTTTCGGTATAGAGTGAAGTTCCCTTTTTGGGAGAACCAATGTTTAAAGATACACTTTTAGAAAGAACCAAGTTTGAAGCTACTATTTTAAAGGAAACTAATTTTTGAAGTCTATCTTTTGAAAAAACTGGAAGTATAATATAGTAAGTAGTAATCAAGAGCTCTCACACACGAATTTTCATTCTATCATCTGTACAATATACTTTTTTGTTGGAACTGGTAAGCCACCAGAGAGAAAAATAGAAACACAGTATCTCCACAAAACAAAAGATGAGGATTAATTTTCAATACCAACATTTGATTAGTGACACATCATATGTCACAGAATGAAGAACATCGCTCGTAAGCTTCGCGAAAATCGCTCATTATGAATAAATTTCCAAAAATTTTCGAACCAGAAGGTATTCTGCGAACTTCCTGCCGTACAAATTCTAAAGAGCCAGACATTTTTGTCCGAATAAAAGCCTTTCTTTCAGCTTTTCGCTGTGCAGAAAAAATGTGTTTCATATTTACTCTCGCCAGTCTGAAGCAGATTTTGTATTTCTTTTTGCAGAGGTATATATACCAGCGAATCCTTTTAAGTTTCTTTCTGAATTCGGCAAACAAAAAATTCAGATTTTCGTCACGATCTCTGTGTAATTAAAAGCGAAACTACATCGCCAAGTTCGCTCCGATGACGCGGAAATCTGTCTTTGGTTTTTCGTCTGAAGTAGTTATAATTAAAAATGGTGCAAAGTAAATTTTTCAGTTGATAAGAAACGGGGAACGACAATCATTAATGTGTTGCGATATTACGGAAATTTAGAAAGTTTTGCTGAAAATGTTTTGTAATTGAAAAGTTGTGTTCAAAGGAGAGAAGCGTTTGTTTGACGAATGTAAAATATTGGTTGAGTTTATGTGCGTGGCAACTTAATTAAGTTTGGAAAATATCCAATTATTTGACAGTATTGTCGAACTAAAATGAAAAAAACATGTTCACAGTTCATTTTTTCGCTTGTTAACATTCTTATGTGAGAAATACTGACCGTTCCGTTTCAATGTTTGAACAAATCAGTTAGATTTCGTTTGTGATAAGTTGCTGACGGACCTAAAGACAAAAAAAAATTTCTGATGTGGATGAAATTGCAGTTTTTTGATCTATCCCCTGATAAGACAGTCGAATTGAAAATGGGAAACCCAAAGGTGGAAAAGTACCTAAAACAAGAGGAATTAGTTGTTACTGTTATAACTTGGCCAAGGAAAAATTAAAAGCTCAGAAAACAGTACACGAAACTTTCAGTACTATAAATGTTTCAGAATATTGAAAACTATCAAAGTGTGAAAATAAAAAACGCTTGGGATTCTTGATGCAATCCTCATAATATCGTAAGCGCAAGAATTATACAATTTTCAATAGATGAACATGACAACGTATTAGCTGAATTATCTGTTTAGTAAGCTATAGAACCAAGGAATTAGGTTAGGTTAGTTTACGAATGTCTTCCAATCTTTTCAGACGTTTTACGCTAATGCAATTGTACAAAATGATTTCATGTTTTTGTTCAAGCTGTGGCAGCAACAAAATTATTTCAAATTCAACTACAAATATGTACAACCTCACGGTCTGCAGATATCTCCTTTAAACCCTTTACTCGGTGCCATTTTCATGGTATATACTGAAGATACCATATTAAATTCCTCCAAATCGAAATTAGTACATTTTTGATATAGATATGTAGACGATATACCGGATGGAGCATAATAGAATGGCGTTTTTGGAACCGGTAGTACACGTAACGGTGAATGAGTAGAGGAAAGCGACTGAGGTCATTCGACTCATTAGGAGTTACTATTTAGTTCACAATGGTTACCTTGAGAAGAGAGCACCGTGCATTCGCAGTTGAAGAGTATTTGAAATCGTGAGAGTCTGTCATTGTCGTGGAGCATCGCTTTCGCCATCGCTTACGACATAGGTCGTAACGATTCAGTTCCGATGGCTACAGAATTTCAGAACGACTGTATCACCAATGAATCCGAAACCTCAAGTTCGTTCCTGAAGTGCAGAGACACCAGCTTCTGTGGAAAGAGTGAGACAAGCCAGTGCGCCTAGCACGTTAACGAGCTGCAGCATTCCGAATGGGTAGTCGAACTATTCGTAGAATTTTACACCAAGACCTCCGCTTTCACCTCTATAAGCTCATGGTTATCCAGCACTTGAATGAAGAAGATTTTGTACAACGCCAGCAGTTTGACGAGAGAATGCAAATGATTATCGCTGGTGAAAATGAACTGCATCAACTTCACAGTGGAAAAGTCACCGTTTGGTGCGCCAAGAGCCGTCTTGGAGTGATTGGAACGTGTTTTTAGAGGATGATAGAAAGGCAATCGTAACTGTAAACTCTGAGCGATATGTTTTCATGTCAAAATTGCGACAACGAAGAAATGTTTGATGATGGTGTCACGGCACATACAGCCAGAGCCTCAATGGAAGCTGTGCGTAGCATTTTTTCTGGTCATGTAATCTCTCGTTTTGGTGATGTGACGTGGCCCTCTCGTTCTACGGATCTCACTGCTTCTGATTATTTTTTGTGGGGAAACCTAGAGGCTAAGGTCCACATCAATGAACATCGAAATCTGCAAGAGTTGAAAGGAGCCATTATAAGAAAACTTAGGGCAATCGACACCGATTTGTTAGAGCGGTTGGTGCAGAACTTTGAGAATCGACTACAGGAATGCATTGCAAACGTCATCTGGCTGATGTCATTTTCGGAACATGATTTTCTTCACTTTTTGTACACTAAATGGCAACATTTTAGCTTTCATTTTACGTAATTAAAAATGTTCTGTTGAAAAACCGCTGAGTTATTCTCATTTCAAAAACGCCTTTCCATTACGCCCCCTGTATTTGGAAACATTTTCCCTCTTTGAATTTAAGGGTAACTTCGGAATATTCCGGTGCTATTAACATATTAAAAAAATGCTGCTAACCACTGCTTCAGACTCGGACTTTGCGTAAAAGGTTAGGGAAAAATGTCAGAAAGAATAAGATTAATTCTCATTAACTTTTATAACGTGGAGTTGAGAGTTGTAGTATCGAGGTGAAGCACGTTACACAATTAATTTCGACTTAGTAAAACGCACACAATGGAATATCACGCAAAATGATGTAGTCAGTAGTCAAAGCTGCTTTGTTCGACGTTGCATTGCAAATTGTTCGAATTTTAATCAGTCGCATATTTTATCAAGAAGAATACAAATTTCAGCTGTAAAGGAAACATGAAACCGTTTCGTAATTTCTATACATCCATTCAGTATTAGCCTCTGAACAGCAAGAATAAAATTCAACGGAGTGGGATGAGACTAAAGCAGCTTACTTATTTCATCGAATATTTTCCTGCATGGAGATCGGCTTATGAGGCTTTTGATCTGGGCGAATGCAACAGCGTTCGCAAATTGATTCGATTTTCCTCAAAGCCTGGCCCTGCTGCTGCTGCTGCTGGCTTTTCTCCCCATCTCTTTTCAATGTGGCAATTTCAGTCGATTATTCAAATCGAATTTGCGAATGCACATTGAAATATGCAGATTTTATGAAATTAGAACGAGGACTGTGTTCGAGATGTTGTTCGGGAAATGACGAGTTATATCTGATCGAACAAAATCATAGTCAGTTTGGCGCATTTCGTATTTTCGATAATTTTATCAAATTGACTATAATTTATTAGTAACCTAACGAGCCAGATCAGCATCTGTCTTTGATGATCTCTGATTCATTCACTCCTCGAATTCGGGGGTTAATCAATATTTATAAGCAGGGTGCACAGGGTCACAGTATGACGAAAACTCCTATAGGGGATAGAAAAGTCTCAGAAAATTGAGATCGCTAATGGACTTTTGGTTTTCGAGGAAACTTCCGCTGCACAAAATTCAAATTAGTTTAACGCACTTGTGAAGTTCTCTATTTTCATTATATGGTAGTATAGTTTCAGTATAAACCTATAACTATAAACTAGTCACAAAAATGCATATTTTGCCTTTCTGGATTATTTTATATGAGAACATATATGGTGGTTGAAAATACAATACCTTATGTTCTATACCTTTGATACAGATAAAATTGGAACATCACTACAAGACTTTGGCATCAAGCCTATACTTCCCTTTCTGAAAAAAAAGCGTTCAAGGTCGAAATAGATTCCTGTGGGGAGTCAGTGGCGTCCCCCAAAGTTTCGCACTAGACGCTCTGCCTTTTATCGGCGATTTGGTTCAAAACATCAAACGCAACATAATACACTATGCTGATAATACAACATTATATTGGAACTCTGCTTTACACGCTTTCTCAAGGAAGATCTTCGAACCGTAAAACTCGACTCATCTTAGTTTGCCATACAAGATTAGGATCACTGCGATCAGAATGGAGGAATATTGAATAGAACTTGGTGTCTGCATATCGAAAGATCTAAAATAAGAGGATCACATGAATCAAGTGCGAAAAGGTCAAATTCACTCATATATCTCTTAAGACATTTTTACAAACTCGGTGGCTTTTATAAGCTTAGTTTTACACAGTTCAAGACCGGAAAATGCACACTCTTTTCAGGATATTGAAGTGCCAGAAAGTGCAACTCGAATACCACCTGAGTTATCTGTTATACCATATTGAAGAAGAATAGGTATTTTTCAGCGAACCACATTGAGAAGTAGAGGGTGCATATTCGAAAGTTCTGATAACAAATATATTTTCGAGAATAATCTACACAGGAAATTTATACTAGAATCAAACTCAGTTATGTTTCTGAGACCAAGCTGAGTGAAGCTTGGTACTCAACTGAGATGTGCCGTCTCCGACGGATCGATTAAACCAAAACTTGATGAACAAAATTTGAAGCAATATTAATAATAATGATAATAATAAAACAATAAAGATAAATAAATAAAGATGGTGAAACACAACTTCCAAATGGTGATGTTATACAGTGTATGAAGGATGGCGAAACGTACAAATATCTGGGATATAAACAAGTCAGATTACTAGATCAAAAACAGGCAAAGGAGAAGATTCGCTCAGAGTACAGTCAGCATCAGAAGACTGTGCTGAAGTCAATGTTGAACTCCGGGAATCTAGTCAAAGCAATTAGCACCTACGCCATTCCAGTGTTGCTTTACTCTTTTGGAATGATCAGATGGACTAAGACAGAACTGGATGATATTCAAAGCAGACCCGAACGATGCTGACAAAGTACAACAATCACCATTCAAAATCATCTGTTATAGGAACAACTTTGGCGGGAAGGAGGACGCAGATTGATGGATGTTGTCAACTTACATACCGAACAGATAAAAAATCTCAGAGAATTCTCCTCTGCAAAAGCTCGCACTTCTGACCTTCACAGATCGGTATCGTTGGCTGATAAGGATATACACCTCTGAATCTAGCTACCGAGGCTGACCTGTTGAATCTATCGTTCCTATCAGATACTGAAAGAAACAAGAGTTATTAAAGGAATTGCATGAACGACATCACCATGAGATTAATCAACCACATATCGACAAAGAAGCTTCCAAAAATGGTTGATCAAAGGAGAACTAGTCGCGGAAACAGAAGGATTCTGTATGACCAATCAAGACCAAGTAATCGCTACAAACAACTACAAAAATTTATAATTAAGGACATTACAAATAGATAAGTGCAGAAAATGCCATATAAGATCGGATACTATACATCATATTAAATCCGGCTGCAAACAACTTGCCAATACGGACTATCTTCACAGGCATAATCAAGTGTGCAACATTATCCATCAGAAACTTCCACACAAGAACGGACTCCCGAATGCCTTCTAGCCATATTACAAGTATCAATTGGCGTCCGTATTAGAAAATGATTATCAGATTATACTGACAGAATGGTGACGAATAATAGGACGAACATAGTGGTGTATGATAAGAGAGCCAGAACAGCAATCCTGGTGGATGACGTCATACCGAATAATAACAATCTGCTGAACAAGTTCCAGGAGAAAAAGTCCAAATACACAGACTTTGCTATTGAGATGAAGCACATGTGGCACCTCGATAAAATAGATATCGTACCTGTCATCATTTCTTCGACTGGATTAATACTTGAAAGTTTGCTTCATAGCCTCAAGAAATTAGAATTGCATAAGAATACCTATATAGTAATGCAAAAAGCTGTAAATCTCAATACATGTAGAATAGTGAGAAAATTTACGGCAAGTATATTGTAATACCCTTTCATTTCATTATTATTATGTGGAAAAAGATTTTGTATGAATGTACAAATACAGTTACTGATATTGATACCCATTTGGAGCATTCACTGGTTAGCAAGATTGATGAAGGATGGGAGTCAGAAGACATTTTGCTGCTATTCTAATTGTAATAGGGATAGTAAAAATGCCATCAATGGATGACTATTGGGCACTCAGTACAGGGTTTGTTCCAATAGTAGATGTAATACTAGTGTGGACTACTTCATTTTAATAATAGCAATTTGGATTACAATGGAGATCCCATATATAAAATAACACCGGTTTTTGAAAGAATTAGACACAATTGTTTGTACACTGAAAGTGAGAGATAGTACTTCATAGACGAGATGATGGTGCCGTATAAAGGACCAGCGCAGAAAGTCTTCGCCAATATCTCCAAAAAAACCAAAGAATATGAGAATCAAAAGGTTCGTTAGAGCAGGGGTGTTAGGAATCGTATACGACTTTTTGCTCTATACGGGATCAAAAACTGTCGAAACAAGTTGAAGAGTCCTTTTATTCAGGCACTATGCAAAATCATACAGAAGCCGTAAAAGAGTATAGTATACTTTGATAATTTCTACACTACCTTGGATCTGATCGTTTTCCTACAACACGAATGAGGTTTATGCAGTTGGGTACAATTCGGCACTACTGAACGATCTCAGGTCGACACGACACCCACTTCGACCAACCAGGTCACTTTCCAAGCTTATATTATTTTTTCTCCCATCAAAAATTGTGCCCGTTTAAAGGTTAAATTGCATGACCCAAGACCTGTAGCGCATCTTCGATTATGTGATGTGAAAACAGCATCTCAAGATTTTCATCATCTAAGCCTGTATCAAAAGATCATCGCCTATTAGAGAAAGCTGCATTACCCCTGACATGCTCATATTGCAGTTCCGTTTTCGGTACCTAAAGGGCGTCAACAGTAATATGAACCATTTGGATAACATACTCAATTCGTAATATTCTCAACTTTTTGTGTAAAGTGTAGTTGAGGTAGATTCTAGGTGGATATTATAGAACATTATGAGATTGCGGAACCTCTAACGAAGACAAAACTACATTTGTCCCTTATGCATTATATCAGCTAATTAGTCGATTCTGGGCCAGCCAAGTCTTCTGTCTCTTTCAACTTAAAATTTCGTGTGATAAATTTCGACATCTTTGTTGACCTCTACTCCCGACCTGGTTCAAGTCTTGCCACTTCTTCACCTCATACTACTAGTTCGGGAATAGAAGTGAACTTTTTCGGCCGGAAAATTGCCGGAAAATTCATCCGCCTCCTGCAAACGGGGAATCGGTTGCAACGTCACGTCGGACGTATCCTGATACATAATTTCAGGTTTCTCTGGCTGCACTCGTTTAAATTCCACACCGGATCTGCATATAATCAATGAGTGAAATGGGGGGCCGAAGTGAACTCGGATTTCGGTGCGGTTTGCCTATCCGTGCTAGTGCACTGTTGCCATTTCAGCCAGAGGCGTAGATATGAAATCAAATAGACTTAATAATTCAGATAAGTTATTTTTTTATATTCTTTTCATTTTGAAGCTATTGATGAAAATGTTAAAATCAATTTTGAGATTCATTCGAATGATAAAATAAAAGAAAATATTATGAAAGTAACTATAAATTTACAGCTTTTTTGCAGTAACTATGTTACAAGATAAAAAATTTCTCACTCCGAAGCTATCAAAATTGTTTGACAATGGACAACAAAAAAATGTTGATGTCTTTAAAACAAATTCAGGGAGAACAGTCATTGTTAATTTGCACAAAAATTCAAACTAAAATAACTTTATTTTTCAAATAAATACATAGGTATGTATACAAACTGATGATATCAAAATCTATGAGTGTATGGAAATATATTCCTAATGAAAATTGAAGAATATGTAAATGTATTTTCCTATTTGATTCATACTTTCATTAGCGCGAGCATGTCGAGCACATGATCGCTAGTCTACTGTAACAATAATCCTAATTACGTTGATTGTTCACTCTCTTATAGACTAGCTGTTACTGATGTATCAGTGAAGAGAGAGAAAGGGGTTTTCTCAGTTTTTCCCTTTGTTTTCTTGAATCTTATAAAGATTATGCATTGTTCACTCTTTTTTCTCATTATCTTGATTTTACAGTATAGGGGCTATCATAGGGCGCTTGGTGTAAGAGAGATCATTTCATTTTAATGAGTTAATAGGTTCTGTTTAACTATGTAATTATGTAACTTTAGTTACAAATGCAGTTCATATTTGCATCAAGTTTCATTCACGAAGTCTGACTAAATTAGTTTCATTTTAACGAAACCGTATATGAAAACAGCATAAAATAGATTGCAAATTGTATTTTATTATGCAAAATTCAATGAATATTTGAAATGGAGTTTAATTGGAGGTGCACCAAGTTATTATTCATTTGGGATAGAAATAACGGCATCAAGATAACATTTACATCGTCTATCGTCTACTAGACTAAGAATCGATTGAAAATGCAATGGATATAATTATAATTACATGAGATATCATGAGCTAATAATGAATATGTCCGTATATGGGATGACTAAGGTAACTTCTGGGAAAAAGGAACATAGATAACATCAAGGTAATAAATAATGACGTTACTCTAATACTGAAATGATAATGACTTATTTATACTCGAAAATGTGAAACTGTTCATAGTTATTGCTTCGATGAAGCTTAAGTGAACAAAAAAAATTTTTGGGAACGGGATGTAACTAATGGAATGTTCTTTTTCATTAAGCACTCGATAACCGAAATTGCGATTTAGAAGATGATGGAAAACTAATGCATTATGTTGTGTGGAGATAAGAATAGCAATGCTGATTGACGTCGAAATAGAAGTAATTTATAAGGAGGAACTCATGGGTTGAAGACATGTTACTAGATGAAGAAAATGGAATGTGAACCATTATCCATTGAAGACAAAACCCCTTGTGGTTATCCTGGATATCGAAAATTCGTTTTACTTGATTTTATACCATATTTATCGAACATTCCTTGTATTTCACTATTTTCAATGAAGTTTTCTCAACAACTCAATTGGTGTCAGCAAACTTATCCATATCTACGTCACTGGCTCAATTCGGGATATCGGAATGATGCGAACGAACCACACTCGATAAGGGTTGAATTTCGCGATTTCTACCCTTAGTTATTTGCTTCCACGGTAATATTTTATTTATTAGGAAAATACGAGCCAGATCTAGTTCGAACAAAATTCACTTAAAAATACCATCAGTTGGTGTGTTAGAATTATAAAAATAGAAAGCTGACCATTTAATATTCCACTAACCCAATGAACAAAAATTTTTGTTGATATAATTAACGAAAATGGTTCTCCTTTTTGGAAAATGCCCTCTTCGGAGCTATTAAATGTGAAGTCGAGGAACACATAAAAAGTCTTAGTGTAGCAAATCGTAGGATTACGGTGATCAATTAGCTTTGATGTTAACTACAAGGGCTTAGCACTTTTGATTTGAAAAATTCTTTGTTTCAGTGACAGTGGCAGAAGTTGATTAACTCATCGTTTACTATTAAAATACCCTCAAAATAGAAAAATCCACGTCGTAACTTTCAGTGAATGCCAGTTATATTAACGATTGCCTCTTCGCATGCCCCTTAGTCTGAAGATTTTTCTATCCCAACTGAGGAACAAGTACTATATATCATCAATATTTTTGTGTAGGTTAAATCCAACATTTTCATATTTAGATTGTGACATTTTTTTAGATTTGGCATACAAATTTTCAGGCACCTCGTGTGAAATAGCTTAAGATATCTTAGTGCCACACTATACTCTTCATAATGTTCAAAATTCTTGAACTGCTGCTTTTATTTTAGTAATTTCTTCAGCTCTGTACTGTTGTTGTACATAGTTGAATAGTGCTCAAGTAAGAAGAATTGATTACCAACTGAATTATATAAACAGAATTATAAGTGGTACCATTAGCACAAGTATAATTCCCTGGCCTTATGAACATCTGCAATACCGTTCTTTCACTGATCCGCAATCAGGTTTGAATGAGACTTAGAATAAGAGTCACTTTTTTTGGGAACTTTTCACAATCATTCACAAATTTCCGGGTCAACCTTAAGGTCCTCAAGGATCGATACTTGGCCCACTGCTTTATATTATTTATACCAATGACCTTCCAGAAGATGTGGTGATGTTTGCTGATGATACATCGTTGGTTCTCTGCTGACTTCGAAAGTATAGAAGATAGGGTATTTGGAACCCTTGATAAGCTGGACCTGTGGTTCACTTAGAATGAGCTTCAGATGAAGATAGTTGAATTCAACTACAGTGTGAATTTCAAGAGAACAGTTTACAATAAGAGGAAGGGAACAGCAACCTTAGAGTCGTCTGAGAGTGTATGCTTTCTGGGAGTGCATTTAGATCATAGGTTGAACTATAAAGATCACATAGATGTTTTGTGTAGACACATTGCACGATATGCTTATGCCCTCAAAGTTTTGGCATCCACAGTAAGTCGTAGAGCCGCAATGATGGCTCATCATGCCTATGTCCACAGTAGGCTTCGGTACGGCATGGGGATATGCCGTGAAAACGTCAGTGCTCACGATAATAAGCTTAAACATATATGAAAGTGTTGTGTTTGTTTTCAGAAATAGTGAACTGTTTTCACAAGTTGGGAAAAAGCACGGATATGGCACTCTGCAGGGCTATGATCTGGAGACACCTAAACTACAGTTCTCCTACCTGTAAAGGAATGCCACCCATATGCTTGTAAAATTGTCATTAAATTCCCAAAGGCATTAAAACTACTGCCTGAGAAAACTTTGAGATCGGGACTTTTTGCACTTCTGAAGGACAAGCCGTACTATACGCTCACCGAGTTCCTAAGTAACAATCTGTGATATTTATATTGTGGTATTGTAAATGATTTCAGTATGTTTTTTTTCTGAAATTTCTTTTTGCATTGTAACTTTTTGTATAATAATACATTTTGGTTCCTATTATCGGACAATTCGTTTTTTTGCTGTTCGTGATTGATATTTTGATATACTTAAATACCTCCCCACAAAAATTACTACTTTTACGACAATACTATATAAACTTTTAGGTTGGTCATTCAAGAGTCGCTTGGTCACTTTCAGAAGTGGAAAATACGAAGATATCATTCAAAAGAGATGAGGTTATGATGGAAAATATCAATAATTCTCGAGTTAATGAAAAATTAAAAAATTCTACCATCTTCAAACATTCGCGAAGATACCAATCAACTAGCATTGAATGGTTACTAATCATTTCCAAAATCGAGTGTTTCCTCCCCAGGCCCTAATTACTGCCAGTATACGTCTCAGAAGCCCATCAAAAAAATTTTGGATGTACTCTTGAGTCACTGAGTTCCAAATTTCAGGAAGCAGATTCTCTAGCTGTTGGAGTGTTCTACAAGGCATCCTACACTGCTGAATTTGTCTCCTCATTTTGTCCCAAACATGTTCTATGGGATTCAAGTCGGGACTTCTGGCTGGCCATCTCAAATCAAGGATATCTAAGATGTATCTGGCCGCTGTCATTCTTCCATTATTCACTAGGACGAGCTCAGTTCGACCATGGAAAGAAATGTCTCCCCACACCATTACTGAGCCCCCTCCGAAGTTTTTGGTTTGCCGGATAATTCATTGCTGATACCGTTCCCAAGGTCGTCTGTATACAGGCATGCGTCTATCATTTGATACTAGACAGATCCTGGACTCGTCGGAAAAGAGAACATTCGATCATTCTGGAATACCCCAATTTGTATGTTCCCTCGTAAACTTAAGTCTTGCAACTCGATGCTCTCTGGTGGGACGCGGGCCGGTAGAAGCCACCCTTGGTCTGATATCGTCTTCTCTAAGCCTGTTCCTAACAGTTTGCAATGAGATACGCACATTTCTGGAAAGTGCAAGTTCATTTTGTAGCATTCTAGCCGTATAGTGCCGACCTCTTAGTGCAGCCAACGAAGCCAACGATCATCAACTGGTGTTGTTATCCGAGTTCTTCCCTGTCCGGCCCTTCTTCCATATTCCCCTGTTTCATGGTACCGATTAATTGCTCTTGAGATAGTGCTTTGGTTAACATTCAACAACTTAGCTACGTAACGTTGGCTTCGCCCCTCCTCTAGAAGTGTTACAATTCTTACCACTTCATGATCACGTAAATAGCGCCCAGGGCGTTCAGCAGCTATTACAATAAATTCAAAGATTCGAAAATCAACAAGAAACACAGAAAACTTGCATTAATTTAGCGTGAAGACTGAAGCAAAATTGAATGAATACTGATAGTCAAATAAACTCATTCTTGTTTCAGACGTGTTTGAGATCATCTGGAAACAAATGTTACTATATAGATAAGATTTTCTTCCCCCTCATATCTCCAAAAACATATGTTGACAAAGAAACTGCGATCGAGCTGCTTAATCGATTGTGTGTACTTATTGACTGGATCTACAAGATGTACAATGTTTTATGGATCGAATAAAGGTCTCCCTCTCTCTCACCTGCTTTTGAGATTGAAATCTCAGAAACGGATTTGGTTCTTTTCTACGCACTTCTCTCGATGGGTTAAATATTTGAAAAAGCGAATGGAATGAAGTCTTTTCAATGAGGTCCCCATAGAAGATCCTACTCAGAAGGTTCGTAGTTCAAATCATAGTAGAAAGATTTGGCGTACTTTAGGTTATTTGAGAACATGGGCTTTTTGTAATAATAATCTCCTCAAGAAGAATTATGTAGTCATTGATTCTTGGACTGTCCTATATTTGGAAATTTTATCATATTCTTGATACTGCAGTCAACACCAAGAATATTCTGAAAATAATATGCTACAAATCTAATAAAGGGCGTCTACAAAGTTTTTTCACGTTCAAGTTTTACTTCGCATCGTCTGGGCTGCTTCTTTTTGAACATATTTTCATTCTTATTTAGTAAAAGTTAAGCCTATTTGTTTAATTGTTCAAATTTTTCAGATAAAGCAAATAACCTTGCAATTGAAACACTCTGTATAAATTATTACTCATTCTTTTCATGGGAAGTTCATACAAAAGACTCCCGTCAAACAATATATAAACAATGAGATAAGCCTACTTAGAAAGAAGACCATTTTCAATATAAGACAAATATGAATGAACTATGATGGATTAAATTTGATTCGAACGGCAGTCGTTCGCTAAAGTAAGACGATTATATGTGATGGCTAGGAAATTTTTCAATACCCAATCATTTCTTCTTAGAAAATTATGTAATCCTCTTATCATAAAGCAGCTCTCTTTTATTTTCAAACATAGGCTCGAACGTTATTAGAGAAAGCAAAGAATTCTCGTCTCAGCGATTTTTGCAATTATTTTTCGATTTATAGAAGGAGAACCGTCTTACCTGTTGCATTTTTTCGAAATCCAGATATGGCCTTTGCACGTGCGAATGTCTCGAATGTCTAGATCTTTTCCTAGGGGATAGATCATAATGCAAAAGTTTT
The DNA here is from genome assembly GCA_013387265.2 of Cryptolaemus montrouzieri. Lineage (NCBI taxonomy): Eukaryota > Metazoa > Arthropoda > Insecta > Coleoptera > Coccinellidae > Cryptolaemus > Cryptolaemus montrouzieri. The sequence continues at coordinate 100,436,244 of JABFTP020000001.1, read as the reverse complement.
GCAGGGGGGCTCATCGATCGCATCTTATTTAAAGGGGTTCTTCTACCCGGTTTAACCGCCTCCAGCGGCGGAGATGTTCGAAACTGTACTGGGGTTGACATACTGGCTAACAAGTGGTGCACCTGAAATAAAAAAACAACTTAGTAAGAAGAATTGGAAAGTGAAGAAATCAGTTATTATTTCAAAATATTCAGAACGTTTTCACATCAAAAAATTGGAGAATCAGTGTGAGTAATCTTATAAATTACTTCTCAGGACTTTCCCCACCACTTGGTGAGGATTATTTTCAACCTTCTCTGTAGAATTTCAAATATTTTCTGTTAGGTTTTTTATTTTCTTTATAGTTTTTTGTGTAGTTTATAACGTCTACTGCCTTGTCTCAAACATAAATGAGAAAACTGAATTTCTACAGTAAGGAGTTAATCAAAGAATATAGTGTTCTATCTCAAACGAACCCCGTGAAACATTTCTAGGGTAGTTAGCCATTGCAAGGCGCTCTTCACTGCGCAACCTATTAGAAAGTCTATCTTAGGGAAGGGGAAACTTCAGATATATTTGACGGCCTGTAAATTTACTTGCTGCAAGGCTATTTAACCAAAACCATCTGAAACGTCACGTTCACCAAGTACGTAATGAAATTGATATCGAAATTTATTGAGAAGGGCTCAGTAATAGATAAAAAGAAACGTCCATCGGAATTGTGAAGCAGCATCTGTTGGAATATGTCCAAGTTATGCCAAACACGAAATGTGTACAACAAATTTCTTCCGGTGTTAGCCAATCAGAATTTTAGAATTTTAAATAAATACAAGTTCCATCCAAACAAAATTAAATAAATTGATAAAGTAAATGATGATGATTTGGCAAGAGTTCAGCGAAATTATAGCAGAACGTATCAGCTATAACTTGCAGTTTTGCTTTCGGTTGTCTGACAGATGCACTTTCTCACTTTATGGAGGTGCAACTGTAGATTTCGGTGCGATGCTAATTTTGATGTATTTCGAGAAACCCAAACTCGATGACCGGAAAAGTTAAATGTTTGGGTAGGTTAGATTTTTGGGAGACCACCTAATTGATCCTCTGAATATTTTATGAAACGCCCAAATTTATCTGAATATGCTGTAACATACGATTGATCCATTGATACTAGGAAAACTAGAAAACGATCCCCTTCTACTTGGATAACAATTGTACACACAAAAATTGCCGCATCACCTGGTATTCTGAATTCCACAATCGATTAAGCAACTCGATCGCAGTTTCTTTGTCAAAATATGTTTTTTGACATATGAGGGGGGAACATTTTATCTACGTAGTACCATTAGTTTCCATATGATCTCAAACACGTCTAAAACAAAAATGAGTTGATTTGACTATCAGTATTCATTCAATTTCTCTTCAGTTTCCACGCTAAATTAATGCAAGTTTTCTGTGTTTCTTGTTGATTTTCGAATCTTTGAATTTATTGTAATGGCTGCTGAACGTCCTGGACGCTATTTGAGTGAATTTTAACACTTCTAGAGGAGGAGCGAAGTCAACGTTACGTGGCTAACTTGTTGAATGTTAACCAAAGCACTATTTCAAGAGCAATCAATCGGTACCACGAAACAGGGGAATATGGAAGAAGGGCCGGACAGGGAAGAAATCGGATAACAACACCAGTTGATGATCGGTGACTTCGTTTAACTGCACTAAGAGTTCGTTCGGCATTGTACGGCTAGAATGTTACAAAATGAACTTGCACTTTCCAGAAATGTGCATATTTCATTGCAAACTGTTAGGAACTGGCTCAGAGAAGAGGATATCAGAACAAGGGTGGCTTCAGCGGCCCGCGTCTCACCAGAGAGCATCGAGTTTCAAGACTTCTGTTTGCGAGAGAACATGAAAATTGGGGTATTCCAAAATGGTTGACTGTTCTCTTTTCCGATAAGTCCAGGTTCTGTCTAGTATCAAATGACAGACGCATGCCTGTATACAGACGACCTGGGAAACGGTATCAGCAATGCAATATCCGGCAAACCGAAAACTTCGCATTTCTTTCCATGGTCGAACTAAGTTAGTCCTAGTGAATAATGGAATAATGACAGCGGCCAGATACATCGCAGATATCCTTGAACCCCATGTTGTACCCTCTGGCCCATTGATTGGCGAAAACTTCATTTATATGCATGATAATGCTCGGCCTCATGCAGCTAGAGTAATTACAGAATTTCTGTAAAATGCCGAAATGGATATTTTAAGATGGCCAGCCAGAAGTCCCGACTTGAATCCCATAGAATATGTCTGGGACAACATGGGGTGGCAAACTCAGCAATGTAGGATGCCTTGTAGAACACTCCAACAACTAGAAAATCTGCTTCCTGAAATTTGGAACTCAGTGACTCAAGAGTACATCCAAAATTTGTTTAAGGGGATTCCGAGACGTATACTGGCAGTAATTAGGGCCCGGGGGGAAACACTCGATTTTGATAATGATTTTTCGTCAACTCGAAAATTGTTGATATTTTCCATCATAAACTCCTCTCTTTTGAATGATATCTTCTTATTTTACACTTCTGAGAGTTACCAAGCGACTATTGAATGACCAACCTAAAAGTTCATATAGTATTGTCGTAAAAGTAGGATGATGCGACAATTTTTGTGTGGAGTGTATTTCCAACAAGATGGACCTTCGCCAGTCTGCCATATCTCAATTTGGATTGAAAGAAGAGGTCATGGGGAGTGGCCTGCCCGATGTTTTGACCTGAACCCTCTATACCTTTTTTGGGGGGAAATATTTAGTTCAAAAGTTTTGAGACTTAGCTTGGAAAGTTGGGCAATCTACGCCACCAGACTGTAGGCGATTGTAGTCGAATAACTCCAAATATGGTGAACCATGTTAGATACTCAATATTGTATTATTGTATGGAATTAAATGGAGGCCAATTTGAATATCCGATTCACAACCATTGGATTTTATTTTTGTTATTGTAAACATGATAAAATAATGAAATCTCCAAAGGTAATAGACTAGCAGATGCTCTTGATACAATAACATTGAAAGATGGTTTTTTACATTTATATACGGCTTGAGAACGATTGGAAAGGGTAACGACAGCAGAGTGTTGGTATAATAGTTTATGAAAAACCAATGCGAATCAAGATTTACCTTTAGCTAGGTTAGATGTGTGAAATTTGGATACAAAATTTACCGGAAACCATGATTTACGATATTCTTTACTTATTACATGCTCTTGCAGCTTCTGAGTGCACAATGCAAGATGTTGAAAAATGGAATGAGACCGACCTGGGAGCAGATGGGGAGATTGATTTTCCTGAATATAGAGAATGTGAAAATTAGTTTATATTGCAACAAAAAAAAATATGTATACAAACTGATGATGTCAAAATGTATGAGTGTATGTATGTACATCCCTTTGGAAAATTGAAAGATATATGAATGCGTTTTTTAACTGATTCATACATTCATTGGTGTGAACATGTCGAAAGTGTGAACAGTTTTATTGGAAATAAAACCAGGTACGATAGATTACATTAGTAAATGAAGCAGTTTCTTCTTATATGTGGTTGTGCTTATTTCAACAGCACAAGGTCCGTCTTGACACGAAGCGTATTCTACGAGAATTAACTACTACAGTGTTGAACATATTTTCTAGATTTAAGTCAAGCATATTCTCGGTGTAACCAAATGCCAGACTTGTAACCTAATTTATGGCACTCAATAATGTCTCATAAAGAAGAACTTGAAACCCTTGTAGTACTTATGGATAAATGTCTTGACTGACAAATTCTTCAATGTAGAATACTGTATTGACTGTCTGACTTTCTGGAACGTATTCGTGGTGTACAACTCCATTAATTACGAAAAATGCGATGAGTAAACATTTCAATTTCGATTTTGACATTTTGGCTTTCGTGGGCGCTTACCACCCTTCTCTACCCACTGCATGTTCTGCCTTTTGGTCTCAGGGTCGTATTCGAACACCCACGACTCGTCACTAGTGATAACATTCGTCAATTCGAGAACTCATGTCTTGACACATGGACAATCGGAGCTTTTTCTGCTCAACTATGAGCATTTTCGGAACCATTTGCGCACACAGCTTACGCATCCCTAAACTTCGTGTAGCATCTGCCGGATTGTCTCCTTGTTGGTGCCCAACTCGTCTTTCAACCGACGGTCTTCGAAAACTTGCGAGCGCAGGCTATCGAGATTTTGTGCGTTTCTAGAGGTGGAGGGAGCTCCTCCCGCGAATCATCATCCACTGACTCTCTGCTTCTTCTGAACCGCTTTGCCCAATCGTAGACAGCTGTTTTTTTCAGACAATCTTCCTTATACACGTCGGTTAACTGTTTCATTCTTTCCACGGAAGTTTCGCCGCGTTTCACCAAAAATTTAATCACTATTCTTTGCTCAGTTATTTTATTACTCATCATCACGACGATGGGTCAAAATAGGTCGATGTTCAAAGAACAATAAAACACGAAGTATACAACCGATCAACACGAAACTTGAACAGGCTGACGCAGAAATGTTTCGAATGAAACCAATGCGAACGTTGCAGAGTTACCAACTTTCGCGAACTCAATTGACATACCTCGTATATCAAAAGTCACTTATTAGGAGAGATTTATTTTTGCTTGTAATTTAACATCTAAAAAATTTTGACTCACATCAAAATTTGATATTATGTCCCAATGAATGCAATCTTCCGATTTTATAAAATTGTCTCCTTTATTCCAATTTTATTCCAAAATAAATGAATGAATTTTTTTTAAACCACGTACCATTTTTTGTTGAGAGAGAATACTCATCAGGAAACTAATGGAAGGGTAGAATAGAGAGTTAATTATCAAGTCAAAATCCACACATTCCATATTAATCTTCGTATTTCAAAATATTTGCATGTTGCCTACATTTTTTGCGAGCTTAAATTCGATTAAAAAGTTCTTTGTTCTGGATCCCTGGTCTTAAATAACAATGACCTCACATAAACTGGATAATTTTCGACACACGCTCTCCATACCGTTGTTTACATTTCGATAAAACGATATAATCTTTTTGATGCATAGAACGCGGATGATTCCGTTCCATATGTTTTGGGACAACTAGAATTTAAATTGTTCGGAGAATTCTTCGAGGGAACGTTTCAATATTAACTCCCTCTTCGAGTAAATATACGGAGAGGTTATTAAAATTCTAAAATCTACATGCCGCAGGGAGTGTTGGAACGCCGGAACATGCATTGTTTGTGCACCAGACGTAAGACTGCTTTATTCTAACGCAAAAAGTTTCAAAGTTTTACGATAAGGAGTGTTCTGGAAAAAATTCACAGTACTTCACGTAACAGTGTGGAAAATTGAGATTACAGGAACGGCGAGGAATCAGATTCATTGGAAATAAAATAGCATATTGCACGACATAGAAATATAGGCCATCAAAATTTGTTTGGCGTTGATATAAAGAGAGACCTATATGTAAGAAGAAATCTGATTTTCAGGTTTTAAAATACTGTAGAGAGAAAAGAGAAAAAACTTTGATGGTAATTCCGTTATTTGTCTGTCTATCAACACGTTTATGTATGGAGTTAAGATTGTTACCGGATACTGAAATCAATATCTTGGAGCTGCGAAAAAGAACTATTTTGATATTGGAAAGAGAATCCAAACCTATAGGATACTTCCGGCTGATCTTGTAATAAGAAATTTAGAGCGAAACAATATAATGAAAAAATGTCTGAACACAGTAAATTTTTTCGCTATATTTAATTTATTCGCACAGGATTATTATCTTCGTTATGCGTGGTGTGGTTCATCATGAATTCGTTCCGCAAGGTCAAACGGTCAATGACGACTTCTATTTAACCGTTTTGAGACGTTTGCGTGAAAATATTCGCCGTGACGGGCCGGATTTGTGGAAAAACAATTCGTGAATTTGGCATGACGATAACGCCCCATCTCATCGAACCAAGGTTATTAACGACTTTGAAACCAAACACTCGATAAATACCATCGAGCAGCCGCCTTATTCGCCTGATCTAGCACCATGTGACTTTTTTCTTTTCTCCATACTGAAATTGCCGCTCCTGGGAACCAGATTTGATTCCATAGACGTCATAAAAGAAAATTCGCAAAAGGAGCTGAATGCCATTCCTGAAGGCGCGTATAAAAAATGTTTCTATGATTGGAAAAAACGTTGGCATGTGTATCGCTTCACATAGAGCATATTTTGGAAGAGATTCAATAAATATTGAAGTAGATTAAGATTTTTGCGTTTTATTTCAAATTTCTGGATACTTTCCTGTCACAGTGTAATATACACTCCCCACAAAAATTGTCACATCACCCTACTTTTACGACAATACCATATAAACTTTTAGGTTAGTCGCTTGCTAACTCTCAGAAGTGTAAAATAAGAAGATATCATTCAGAAGAGATGAGTTTATGATGGAAAATACTATTTTTGAGTTAATGAAAAATTGAAAACTTTTACCATCTTCAAACTTTCGCGAAGAGACCAATCAACTAGCATCGAATGGTTACTAATAATTTTCAAAATCGAGTGTTTCCTCCCCTGGCCCTAATTACTGCCAGTATACGTCTCGGAAGCCCCTCAAACAAATTTTGGATGTACTCCTGAGTCAATGAGTTCCAACTTTCAGGAAGCAGATTTTCTAGTTGTTGGAGTGTTCTACAAGGCATCCTACGTTGCTGAATTTGCCACCCCATGTTGTCCCAAACATGTTCTATGGGATTCAAGTCGGGACAGAAATTCTGTAACTACTCTAGCTACATGAGACCGAGCATTATCATGCATATGAATGAAGTTTTGGCCAATCAATGGGCCAAAGAGTACAACATGGGGTTCAAGGATATCTGCGATATATCTGGCCGCTGTCATTCTTCCATTATTCACTAGGACTAACTCAGTTCGACCATGGAAATAAATGCCTCCCACACCATTACTGAGCCCCCTACGAAGTTTTTGGTTTGCCGGATATTGCATTGCTGATACCGTTCCCCAGGTCATCTGTATACAGGCATGCGTCTATCATTTGATACTAGAGAGAACCTGGACTCGTCGGAAAAGAGACCATTCAACCATTCTGGAATACCCCAATTTGCATGTTCCCTCGCAAACTGAAGTCTAGCAACTCGATGCCGTCTGGTAAGACGCGGGCCGGTAGAAGCCACCCTTGGTCTGATATCGCCTTCTCTGAGCCTGTCCCTAACAGTTTGCAATGAAATATGCACATTTCTGGAGAGTGCAAGTTCATTTTGTAGCATTCTAGCCGTACAGTGCCGAACGATCATCAACTGGTGTTGCTATCCGAGTTCTTCCCTGTCCGGCCCTTCTTCCATATTCCCCTGTTTCGTGGTACCGATTAATTGCTCTTGAAATAGTGCTTTGGTTAACATTCAACAAGTTAGCCACGTATCGCTGGCTTCGCCCCTCCTCTAGAAGTGTTACAATTCTTACCACTTCATGATCACTCAAATAGCGTCCAGGACGTTCAGCACCCATTACAATAAATTCAAAGATTCGAAAATCAACAAGAAACACAGAAAACTTGCATTAATTTAGCGTGAAAACTAAATTGAGAAATTGAATGAATACTGATAGTTAAATAAACTCATTCTTGTTTCAGACGTGTTTGAGATCATATGGAAACAATTGTTACTACATAGATAAGATTTTTTCCCCTCATATATCCAAAAACATATGTTGACAAAGAAACTGTGATCGAGCTGCTTAATCGATTGTGGAATTGGAAATACCAGGTGATTCGACAATTTTGTGGTGTGTGTATAAATTGTTTTAGTTTAGTTTTGATTTTGTATTTGATTAGTGTCGAATCAAATATGTTATTATTAGTGATAAATAGAACATAGTAACTTGTTTTATTTTATTATTCATTATGAATTCTCCACTCGTTTTTGATTTAATTTGAGCGAATACAGTTAACGCTCCCTTAGTGACAGCTCTTATAAGCAAACATTTTCTCTAAGCAGACAGTTTTAGCACAAGCAAGTTTATACAGTAATTTTAATGCCAAATAAGCAGACGTTTTCATAAACGGACGGGGACACTATTTTATGATAATTTTCTGAAAGAAATTTCTCATAAGCGACATCGTGCACTGGCACTGCTGACACATTAGAAAGACTAAGACTATTCAAAGTCTGGTAGTGTTGTTGATTATCTCCTTTAGTTCAATTTATCACTCAGCTACGTGTACACTGAAACTTCTTATTTCAAATGAAAAATGGAGGTCGTCAACAGTTTCTATAAGGAAGAACTAACCGTTTGTTCTCATTTCAAAAAATAAACATCAGCAGATAATTAAACATTAAGAAAATATTGGATTATCTTGAATTAATATAACTAAAAGAAACCTTTTTAAAACTGAAAACCTAAAATTGATACATTCTGCTTTGAATGGCTCACAAGAATGAGAAGTGAAAATAATCCAATATTTGGACCTTCACTAAAAACAAAGCTGAAGAAATTGCGAACCAAATGGGATATAATACTTTTCAGGCTTCAGATGAATGGCTGCAAAATTACTTATGAGATATAATATTAGTTTTAAAACTGTCTCTGCTGAATGTTAATCAGGCAGACGTAAGCCAGTTTATGCAAAAGCTTCCTTCTATGTCAGCCACTTGGGTATCACACAAAAAGGTTTGGATGATACGCGACCAATTTGTTATTGAAATTCGACAGAAAAATGTAAGAAAGGAAGATTATTCTATTTATAGATAATGCCGGATCTTGCTCCTGTTATTTGAATTTAAAAATATTCAACGGAATATAAACAATTTTAAAAATTTTATTTAGGAGGTCGTTACTTGATGAAAATCGATATACATATTTTCAATGGAATAAAAATAAAGTATTTCGATTTTCACTATATTAACAAAACTATGACCGGTTTCACCACACTGTGGCTTCATCAGATAGATACAAACTAATGAACAGAGTTATTCCTTAGATAACATTCTTATTTCCTACTTAATATTACATTAGGTACAAGTATAAAGGGTATGGTGCAAAACCAATCGGAGTTGCTTACTCAAGAAACTCTTCAGTCCAAATAAATAAAATTCAGCACACGATACCACCACCGAACGCTAAACTAATGTCATGGGATGTAGTAAATCTCTTTCCTAGTGTTCCACCCAGTGATTCAGTGAAACAGATCAACAACGCTCTTCGAATTAATAAAGTCAATCAGAAATCTTACACCTTTTAGAAATTTGTTTAGAACAAAATTATTTCAACTTCAATGGAGTAATAAATAATAGTAAAACGGTTTATTCATGGGTAATCTTGCTGAAATTTTCATGGATAATATTGAAAAACTATCCAAGATTCACATACTTCATTTATTGTTTTAGATATGTCGATGATATCATTTGTTGTTTCACTGGCACGAAGAGACAATTAGAATCATTCAAAACACTCATTCACAAAATTCTTGATAATATTAAATTCACGTTAGATATAGAAAGATATAGAAAAGTATGAGCCATCGCAAAAGTTCTACACATCCTTATCCACATAAAATACAACAGCTTAACAAATAGCAGTCAATAACGTTTATATTGATAATCCTAGTCTGAAATTAAAATCATTCCTGAAATCATTCCTCTTCGTATTATAATTTCAATATAGCGTTCTGAACTGATAATTCTTTAGGTCGACATATCAAAAACTGCAAAGCTAAAATTGATAAAAGTAATAAATAAGGTGTTTATAAACTGTCTTGCGTGGAATGTAATAAAATTTATATTGGTAGAACTTTCAGAAATTTCAAACTTAGATTATCCGAGCATAAACGTAGTTTTAATTATCATAAATCAGATTCCCATTATTCTAATCACTTACTGGAAGAAAACCATAACTTTAATGATAATTTCAAAATTTTACACAATGAAAATAATAGACAAAAAATCAATCTATGGGATATTTTAGAGATTGACAAAGAAAAGAATTCAGGTAGGGTAGGTTACTTAATAGTGGATTAGATCTAAATCCTTCTTTACTCAATCTTTTCAATTCATAAAGTAAGCAACTCCGATGGGTTTTCCACTATACCCTTTGTACTTAATATAATATTAAGTAGGAAATAAGAATATTATATGAGGAATAACTCTGTTCATTAGTTTGTATCTATCTGATGAAGCCACAGTGTGGTGAAACCGGTCATAGTTTTGTTAATATAGTGAAAATCTAAATACCATAGTTTTATTTCATTGAAAATATGTATATCGACATTATATTTTGTAAAATCAGATCATCAAATAAAGCTTCACCAACGACTATCATAAATTGTTTTCAATAAGTTGGCATCAAAAAAAGTGAATATGATTTTGGTGCAAGCGATTTTGATCCTAAGGATGAATCACCTCTCTCCTTCATACAAAGTATACTGAAAACTGTTAAAAAGCTAGAAGGAAATGGTTTTATCTAGAAGAATATGTAAATGTGGACGAAAATCTACCAACAACATATATCTCTACTAATATCGAAGAATTAATGGATACCTGTATTACAGAAGACAACGAAAGTAAATCGGAAGAACAAATAGAAGTCACTGAAAATACTGATTCAAAAACTTATAGTGATGCGTTGAAACTTGTTAGCAGTTTGAAATTGTTTTTGAAATCTGATTTATCTGCTGCCAAATTGAAACAAACTACTATTTTGAATTTTAATGAAGAAAAATGTATTCTTACTAAATTAGTATTTTTTATTTACCTTCATGTTGAAAATATTTTTTAAATTTTGTAGAAAATAAAGTTCACTGACCATGGATGTCCCCTTGTGGGAACCTTCACTGTAAAGTTAAACGGGATGACAGTACACAAAATTACAAGATAACCAATAATGCCTATCATTACTTCAGATCCCTAGATAAATTCTGATATACAGGACCACAGGATGGACCAATGGAGGATGTCAGAGAAGTTATAAATGTATTGAGTCATGTATCTACTATTCAATGGAATTGTCAATATCATTTAACGAGTGTGATTACTTGTCAAAATATTTCGCATGTATTACAGGTAAGTTGTAGATGAGATTTTGTACTGTATCATTCATAGCTTCCGAGATATAAGTGGAAAACTCCACCTCACGTCCGGGACTTTTGACACATATCAACCCAAGTCTGAAGGGTATTTTCAAAACGATAGGATATTTTTCGACCTATTTATCTGATTTTGCAGGCTAATCAATCTTAGAGAATTCCAATTCTTCGCGTGTAGTGTTCCATGAACCTTCGAGTTCAGTTCCTGAAAAAATTATGAACGCAAAAAGGTGATGAGCACGTTACATGTTCAATTAAATATTGAACAGACACACTGAGTCAGAAAGCGACCCGACAGTGTGGACTCATTTGATGCGAAATGAGCTTGAAACACGCGGGTCTGCCGTACCCGATCGATGACACGTTAAGCAGTCCACAACTTATATTATCCTGACCATATCCCCTTCAGATACGCCGCTGGGGCGAGCTCATTGTCGCGTACAGCTGAGCGACCTAATCGATATTCAACGTGATCGCCAATCTGCACAATGAACGTTCATTAATACACAATATTGCACTTAATTATCGAGCCAATTTCGTCAGATACACGGTGCGTCCGCAGATGTGACAGCCGATAGATCCTTTAGATTTAATTCGGTGTTTGAGGAAATGGAACCGGTATTACTAGATTCGATTGTGCCATCATCTTTGAGAGCCGCTCGAACTTTAGTTCATGCCCCCCATGGACTACAATCAATATACCCAACAGAAAATAATAATCTTCCTGGAGAGAAACAGAGTTAACAAGTTATAAAGTTGATTTCATTCAGTGAAACTGAAGTTTGGTTCGATGGTAATTTCCTCCGCCCCGGTACGTTTCAATGCTTCTATTCACCAATCAAACTTAGTTTTGAACGGAAATAGGTTTTATAACAATTATTATTCTGCCAGTTAACATCCGATTCATTCTTCTTCAATGTTATTTTCGCAGGAACTGAAGATAAGGTGGACATTTTATGTGCAAACTGTAGAACAACCGAAGAGTAAAGTAAAGTACAAGTAAAACATATCAAAACATCTTTCACATAAATACTCGTGGAAAAAACAGATCTCTTTTTTATTTTTTCACTCATTTCGAAAATTCATCTGTTTTTTATTAGTATGTGTCAGAAATGACATTTAGGTGGTATTCAGTCGGTCATTTCAAAATGGAGACAGTTAAATTCTGAAATTATCCTCAATTGAGTTCTAAAAAAGAAAATAATTCGTTCTTGTTCTCATAGAAGAAAGCACAACAAAGTTTTCTGTTTTTGCTCCACCTCGTGTTGAATTTTTAAAATCTGGTTCCGATAAAACTAGTATACATACGAGATATGTGGGTTGTACTCTGTTCAATCTTCACTGCTCTGTGCCAGTCTAATAAGATTCTCTGCACTTCTGATATTAAACCACTCCCTTGAGTTTTTTAGCCGCGAAAATCTTTTTCGGCCTAGTCCTCGTTTTCCTTCGATCTTTCCTTCATTGATTGGTTCAAGTAGATCGTATTTACCATTTCCGAATATATGCCCAAAGTAGGCTGGCTGTGCTGTTTTTAGGAGCATACGGGATCTGTTCATTCTTTTGAGGACTTCATTAGTTAGTAATCCAGTCCACCCAAGGAATTTTGAGTATTCACCGGTATAGCCACCTTCAAAGGCCTCAATTCGATTCATGGTTGCCGCTTTCAGAGTCCATCCTTCACAACTATACAAAAGTACCGGACTCGCCATCTTGTGTCGAGTGAGATGGTGTTCATATTACAGATTTCATTCTGAAGAAACTATGGCGTGCGATTTCTATTCTTTGTCTGATTTCGGCATCTGGGTTCCAGTTCTCTGTAAGTTATCAACCAAGGTATTTGTAACAGCTTACTTGTTCAACTAGTTTTCCTTTGATGTATATGGGATGGTTAAGAGTGTTTGTCTTTTTTACTGTCATGACTTTTGTTTTGGAGATATTCATTTTGAGTTCTACTTCTTTAGTTTTCCAGTTTGAAGGCAAATGCCTTTATTATAGGACATAGTGAAAAAGTCCACAGAGAATAGGTGTCAATTCACAACCACATAATTTCAACACGATAGACGGTATTCCGTCGGGCCCAGTTGCCTTATTAGTGTCAAGCATGAACAGTATTTTCCTGACTGTCTTTTGCCTGAAAACAATATCAGGCATATGAGATCCGATATGAGGAATAACAGGAGGATCTTTATCTCCTGTATCCAGAGTGGAATTCGATGCAAAAAGGTTGGCTTTGTCTTTAGGTGGAAGAGAGCCAGAAGTGAAGTTTCTACCAACAGATTTGACCATGGACTTAGAACCTACAACAGTTTGGACGGTTAACACTACAAGATTGCAGGAATTGCGAGCTGAAATAAATGCCCTCCTATTTTCAAGACAGGGGTCCCGACACAGCTGGCGATATGATAATCTCTTCGCCTTTACCGCTCCTGTGGTTGAACCAAGGCTCACCAGGGGTTGACTTTTTAGTGACTATCTGCTAAGAGAATGGTATCATCAGCGTATTTGATTTTATCTATCCAATGGCCATTCATCTTGATACCTTTTTCTACTCTATCTAGAGCTCTCCTGGAGATATTTTCGGAATGAAAGTTGAAAAGGAGTGGGGATAATATGCATCCTTGCCTCACACCCTTCTTTATTTTGATATTCCTAGTTGTTCTGTTTCCAACCTTTATATGGTGCACTTTGGTTCCAGTATAGCTTTACAATGATATGTATGTCTTCACTATTGAGATATATACCTTTCAGTAGCTCCACAAGAATATCCTGCTTGACTTTGTCAAACGCTTTCTCGAAATATATAAAGCAGATGTATACATTTTAGACATTTTTCAACGAGAACGTACACCGACAACAACGCTTCTCGTGAATAAAGTCCACTTCGAAATCCAAATCGGGAGTGTATTATCCGAAGAAATATCATTAGAGTATGACTCATCATACTAATGAGACGAAAATCATTGCAGTTTTTGGCATTCACTTTCTTAGGTATCGTTATGAAAATGGATTTAAGCCAGTCAGTGTCATATATTTTATTAAACAAACCAGGAAGAAAGTTGCTCTTGTCTATATCTATAAACTTAACGATTTCCGATGGTATCTCATCAGGACCCATCAGCTTTGCGATTTTTTGTATAATTGATGGCTTTCCACATTTCTTCTTTGAGTATCTCTGGTCCCTTCAGCATCACCTTTTCCTCAGATATTATCGAACACCTCCCTTATTTAGGATTTCAAAATCCTCCATTGTGTCTAACGGTTCCATAGCTGTCAACCGTTGGTCAAGCATTTTCGTACATTACTCCCTAATTGCTGGTTCTTTCAAACTGTCGGTGTTAAGTTTCTTACATATTCGTAGGCGCGAGTTTTTTTTTATTTTCACGTGGGTAGTTTTTAATGCTTTTTACCGCATTACGAACTATATTATCTCATAATTATAATTATATTTTCGAAAAAAAATTTTCATATTTTGGAATCCAAAAAAAAAATTTTAGCATCATATAATTATTTCAATGGAATAAAAAACCAGACCATTGATGAACGTAAACCTATGCAAATGACTTCGTAACAGTATCATTGTCAGGATTAGAATTAGATTCACTTTGCTTTCATCGGAAATGAAAGATGTATAGAAAGGGAGGCATGGACTTTATCATTTTACGGAAATGGAAAAATGAAAAACAAATTTTTACTCTTTGCAATATCCTGTATTATTGTGAGTAGCTTTCCACATAAAAGTTTTTGTGGCAGCACTTAGTTTCAACTAAACACTAATGGCTTTTTTTACATCAAAATCGGTTTTATTTCCGTCAGGTAAAATCAGTAGTTCCGAAGAGGATGAGATAGTAATTATTCTAGTTGAGAGAAAACATGATGTGGTTTCAACGAAAAAAACGTAGATTTTCCGGAAATTTAAGAAATAATTCAATAGACAATTGTTTCACAATCATCATCTAAATGGACATGAAACGCTATTCGTTCAGAAGCGTATAACTTGAGAACCGCTGCATCGATTTGGCTATTTTTGTTATAGCATATTCGTAATAGTTGGAATTAGATTTTTATAGAAAGAAAGATCGGAAAACTGCCTAGGAAAATTTTAATTTAAAATTGTGGAAAGAGCAAAGTAGAATCGAAATAGTCACAGAGCAAAGTTGGCAAATAAGGTTATGCTGCAAAAATTTCATTTGTTCTTCTTTTGGTAATGTACGGAGATTACAAAAAATGCTTTGTGATATATTGTCGATAGAGAAATGCTTTCGAGCTTTTCCGAAATTCAGAATTTTTCAGGATTTCGACAAGTGATGATATCTTGAATCCTATGAAATTAGGCAACGAATATTTTTTTTTTTTTGAATTTGGGAGGCTTTTACTTGGTAAAATTCCATTATCAATAATAAAAAACAAGTACTGTGTTTTAAGGAATTTTACTTAATAATTGCGATTCGTAACGCGTTTCACTACAAACCAAACCAGGTAAAAACAATAAATCAGGTGTTTATAGATTGAATTGCAATGACTGTGATAATTTCTACATTGGTAGAACACATAGAAATTTCAATATTAGAATATCGGAACATAAACGCAGTTTTTCAAATAAAAAATCAGATTCAAATTACGCGAATCATCTCTTAGAAAATAATCATTCTTTCGACCCACAGTTTGAAATTTTGCATACAAATAATAAATATTGGAAGGTAGATCTTTGGGAAACTTTAGAAATCAATAAATACAAACACTCAGGTAGACCCATCAATGAACAAGTCGATTTAAGCCCTTCACCTCTATTGAATCTTTTCGGGGAGCAATCCATTCCTTAATTTTATTGGATATACCTGTCATAAATAACCACTTAAGAAGAAGCAACCCAATAAGCTTTTAATTACTCAAAAACATTTATAGTTATATTCTCATTTATATTTTTCTGCATAATCATTCGTTTGAAGAAGCTACGGTGTAGTGAAACGCGTTACGAATCGCAATTATTAAGTAAAATTCCTTAAAACACAACAAATATTTTCATATTTTAGAGCTATTTTTTCAAGTGAATGCAGGGACGTATTAATTTTTCTTGCCGATCGGTTTCTGAGTTACGAATGAAACTTGTGTTTTTGTAAATACGAACTATAGATGATCTTGGTATCAGCAGAGAGAATTATTTTTTTTCTTTCCAAATATATCACATGTCCCATTAGTTCCTTCAACATAAACATCTTTCTCTAAAAATGGAAAATTCATATCCATCCACTCGGAATATCGCAAATATTCACAATTGGTAGAAGAGATTTGTCTTTATGCGTCAAAGATCCCATTCATTAATTTCTGTGTTAAAAGCAATAGAGTTCATTCCTTAGAGTATAGATTTTCCTCATTTTATGACACTATTTCAACTATTCAATCTCATTGATGTAGATTCATTCAATTCTGTGTTTGAAACAATTGCAATATTCAATCAAAACATTGATTCTTTGAAAACAAACTATTTATATCATGAGTTTATCGTTGTTCTCTTTCTGCTTCGAAAATTTCTACTTATAATTGAATCGTTAAGGCTCTTCAATTCCAAAACTAAGAAAACTATGAGATGTTGGAATGTTATTTTCGATATTTCAAAAGATTTCCAGAAAGGAGACGCTTTAGTCTATTTTCAAAAGACTGTTGTAGGAGCGGTTGTAGCCCAACCTGAAAGGTTCTCAAAATTCTAAAGGAAAATTAAGTCACCTACAGGATGACAAAGTCACTGGTACCTTCACAAAACAGAAGAAAACTCAGAATTTTATCGACGCGTTATGTTATATGGAGCAATGAATTTTCAATAGGCACATTGAACACTGTTGGTCGTATATCAAACTCATCGACAGTTGAATATTCAACACTAAAGGCAATACGGTTTCAATGTGTGGTACGCAATGTTTGATACACTTGAAAATATCATTAACATATACCAGAAAAAGTAGTGGACCAAGTACGGTGCCTTGAGGTACCCCATACTTTATTTGAGTAGACGCCGAAAAACGATTTTCGTATTCAACTTTCTGATATCGACCACATAGGTACAACCTGAACCACTCCAAGACTGTACCCTTATTTCCATTTTATGCAATTCATTCAACAAAATTTGCCTATTGACGATTTCAATAGCTCTTCTAAAATCTAAGAATACCACAATCACATATTCACCATTGTCCAGGGCTCTGAACTACGTATCACATATGCTTATCACCACTGTTTCACGAGTGATCCTTACGAAACCCAGATTGGTTAGAATCTATCACACCATGATTATAACAGAATTTCAAAAATTGCTTTTTAACCACGATTTCTAATATTTTTTCGTACACAGGCACGGTATTGATCAAAACTTTCTTTCAAGTCCAAAATTATTTTTTTTTAAAGAGGCAGCTTTCTTCGCAGACTAGTTAGACATTCTTCTTTACCTAATCACCATCAGAACCGTTTCTGCTTTGAGTGATATTAAATTTTCTACGATTTTGAAAAACATTTTCATCAGCTTAAAACTTCTTCTGACACAGTTTGCGATGGTATTTCTGCCGCAACATTAGAAAACTATGCTTCGTCACTGGTACCAATTTCGTCCCTTTTCTTTTCCAAATACTTCTCATCCCATTCTTTGCATTCATCTTGGCTCTGCCCCCTGTGATACAAATTCTTAAAGAGGGTGATAAATTGGATGCCTACGATCCAATCAGTTGGTTCCGATCGTGGCTAAGATATTTGAGAAAATTATTCTGGAACGAGTTCTCAACTGTGCACTGACGAACCGTATCATACTATACAACAAACATGGTTTAATGCCTGGTTGTCCCGTAATTACGAACTAGCTTCAATGCTTCTTCTGATTTACTTAGACTTTTCTCGAGCATTCGACTGTATCTCACATAAGAGACTCAAACTACAGGATCAAGGTCAAGCAAGCAACTTGATGCTACGGATAGGGGCATTCTTGAGTGACCAAACTTTTTGCGTCAAAGTTTATAGTGATTTGTCCGTTCCCAAACTGATTAGCAGTGGTGTTTCTCACGGTTCTGTTTTGGGGCCCCTCCTGTTTCTTTTCTACACCTCTTATCTGTCCCGTTATCTTAATTCAGAACATTCCATGTTCGCTGACGATCTCAAGATCTACCAAAATCCCCTTACAAGCAATCACGCGATTAAGAACGATCTCAACAATATTGCGAATTGGTCAAACGCATAGCTCTTACCGTTAAACTTCTCTAAGTATAAGGTCATCCATATGGGTAAAGTCAATCTTGGAAAGAATTGTGGGCATCAGGGTCCGTTATCCAACCTGACAGCCGACACTCTGACTTCGGTATAATCATTACTGAAGATCTCTCTTACTCTGATCATGTTCTACACGCTGCGATCTCTGGGTGTGATCTGAGGAGTTATAACATATTCTACAAAACGTTTTTCCATCCTACACAGTTTGGAAATGCCGTATGGGACTCCAGGATTCCATACGGTTTTATGAGACTGTCGAAAACTCCTGGAGGAAAATTTCAGAACTACATGTCGTAAGAAGTTTCTGTGTAACTGTATCTTCAGTCGTAGAACCGACTCCCCCCTACTGTGGTATACGGCAATAATGTAAATAGTTTCAAGAATGCGTTGGACCAGATAGTTTTTAGTGTTCAACACTTTTATAAATAAATTTTAAATTTCTTTTCACATCTACATATATCTATTTATTTCACTATTTGTCAGTCATTTGTGCTTGAGTGTATAGGACTCAGTCCTCAGTTTTTCACAATCAGAATCACTTTGAAAACAGGCACCGCCTTAGAAGATAGCTGGAATACGATTCCCACGAGGAGCTAGATCGTTAGATATTGAGCATGGAGAGATGATGTAGGTGACATTCGAGCCAGGGGTGGATATACTTGGTATCAGTATGAAACAAAATGTTTTCGAAATTTGCCAAACAATTTCCTCAGTGAGTAAAGGTTTAGCAAATTTTTATTCTATTCAACTAATTCATCATTTGGTTAATGCTTTTGTTTTCTGTTTCACCTGTATCAGAATTATACATTTTGCAATCCTTTGAACAGAGAAACACTCATTTAATTCCCTCAAATTTTTTGGAATTATCAACAATGAAAATTCAGAAATTTTACATCATTCTACTCAAAATTCTCAATGAAATTCTAGAGAAAGTGATTTTATGGAATATACGAACTAAAGTCCGGATCTGAAAATTAATCGCATACATGAGGGGCTTATGTTGAGATGCATCAGTTAAAGATAATTGCCCATTATGTTAATCATACAATTATCAGGGAAGGAAAATGTTCGGAAACAAACGTTGGATAATTTGAGAATGATTTGTATTAAATTTAATGAAGTTATATTAATCATACGATAATTTATCCTACATATTGGATTAAAAACTGATTAAAAGTATCACATTTGATGAAGGCTATACTATTGAGTGAAAGAAAAATTTTCAAAAAATATGCTTTGAGGATTACTAAATTTGTTGATTGATATTGTACGTACCATAATATTTATTTTATTCAAACCACTACAACTAAAACCGATTTCCGTGAAACACCTCGTATAAGATTGTAATCATTTTTATTGGACGAATTAATGAAATTGCACTCGATTTAGTCGACAAAACTTGGAATATTTGTTTGAATGTAAAAATTTAAATTTGGGCGGGAGGATTCGCAGAACAATTTAAATTCTAATTCAAGGCTCAAGAAACGATAAGAGGATGAAAGAAAAAGGATAACGTTCTCTTGAAGGCGAGCTTTCAGAAGAATTAAAATTCACTGCCGTTCTCGAAAGAATGACAATTAAAAAAAAGCTGTATTCATCAAGTTTTAGAAATATGGAACCTTGTCAAATTTCAGTTTTAGCCGAAGAAAGTTTGATTCTTCGACGGATTGTTTTACTCCAAGATACCATCAGTTAAGATAGTTTTGCAATGATGAAACAATTATGTGACCCTAAAGAATTATTGTTGATAATTGAGAATAGAAATTGAATGTGAAAGTGCCTATCCCGGATGTGGTGTCTGATATTAAATAGGTACCAAATTAACTTCTCATCAACCATCAAACCATCAAACCTCTGCCAAAAGCTAGACATTACATGTGCTGAAAACTCTGCCATTCTTAGCGGTATTCCAAAAATGAATTCATTGTATATATTAGACAATTAATATAGGAGAACATTACTGCAAAATATAAGAAAGAAGGGAATAGAAATGATAGAAGACTAGACGAAGGGTGAAGGCAACACTGAAGGAAAAATGAATCCGAGAAACTAAAATATGGAGAAAAATATATTAAATAGCGATTTTGAAAAAGATAAATGTTTTTGAAGTGTTTGTACCACCTTTTGTAATGAAGAGACATATCAAACGTAAGAATGCATCACTTGCTTGAATTGTATGATGAAAACTACGTACATTATACGATTGAGATGAGGATTTCAGAAAAATCTCAAGCTAATTTGATCAAGCTAGGGTCAATTAAGAGATTGAGAGAACCTCGTGTAGGTGGGACCTAACATCGACAAAGACGATGAGTTTCATCGGCTGCGAAAAGTGGTGGGGAGAGGCGGAGCCAATGAAGCTCTCGTTAGATGAACAAAACTGTTCTGAGGTGCTTTCAAGCGTTGGTGAAACCGAAGAAGAGAATTACATCAGAACGGCCGACGTTCGCAATAAAAAACTTGATTACGAAACCCAATGAATTAGAAGTGAACAGACACCAGGCGGATTTAAATGTTTGAAATGTAGACAGAGATAGAGCACAAAAATATGCCAATTTTGGAGGCCAATACCTCTCCAATCTTATTACATACCAGAGTAACCTGAACATCCTGTTTTGAAGAAACGAGCACGAGAAAAATTTGAACTTGCTCCTTTGTCACATGTCCTCAATTGCTGGCAAAAAGGACTGAGAATAGAAAAGGGCTAATTGGAAAACTAAGAAAAATCTCTAAAAGAATTAACAGAGAAGACAAGCTAGTGCTGATATAATAAAGGATGACTATATTCTTTCACTCGATTGCTACGACGAATTAAGAGAAAACAAAGCTCTTAGATGAAGAAAAAATGATAAAATACAAACTTTCGAAAGAGGAAAACCAACAATGACTGGTGAAGCGGAAATGCAAAATTGCATACTGATTGACCTAGAAGAGACAACTATTCGCGAGCTTGGGTGTATAGGCGAAGGGAAGGTGAAGGAACAATTGCCACCCGTGGTGGCTGAACCACAGTAAGGCAAACGAAGATAGTGGGCATCTCGCAACTTGTTCGAGAGGCGGAAAGGACAACAAGATTGCCCACCCAATCCTACGAAATTTGAATACAGATTTCCGACAAACCGACAATCCAAAAAGAACAGGACAACGACTGTTAAACTCAAATGGAAGTTGTGCGCTCAGGTGAAATGGATATACTGAAGCTGAACGACCTCTCATGGGTCATACACAGATATTTTTCGAATGTTAGAAGATGAATACAAATTGAAGCATGGATGCGGGTAGAAGGCTATAAAGATGCTAAAACCTTCCGTAATGAATAACCCAGGAGCAGTTAGCATGTGAGAGTAGAACCACAGGTATTGGTAGGTTTAAAAGCAGGACGAAAA
Source organism: Cryptolaemus montrouzieri (assembly GCA_013387265.2). Lineage (NCBI taxonomy): Eukaryota > Metazoa > Arthropoda > Insecta > Coleoptera > Coccinellidae > Cryptolaemus > Cryptolaemus montrouzieri. Next base: position 100,414,517 of record JABFTP020000001.1, on the reverse strand, counting down.
TGAAGAAGGACGAAAGTATAACTCTCTCTTCCGAAAAACACCGAAGAAACTATATGAATGTAAAATTCTCTCAATGGATTCAATCCAGGGATATGAAGAGGACATGCAGGTAACCATAATTATCTGAGTGGCCACCCCTACTTATGATAATAATAATAATAATAATAATTGGATGATTTGCTGAAAACTGTCAGTGAGTTCTCGGCAGATGTTCATATGAAATTCGGGATTGAAAAATGTAAGACCCTGAACATTTAAAGAGGGAAAGTCATAGATGGTGAAACACAACTTCCAAACGGTGATATTATACAGTGCATGAGAGATGGCGAAACAAACAAATATCTGGGATACCAACAAGCCAGATTGCTAGACCAAAAACAATCAAAGGAGAAGATTCGTTCAGAACACAGTCAGCGTCTGAAGTCTGTGCTGAAGTCGATGTTGAACTCGGGGAATCTAGTCAAGGCAATTAACACCTACGCCATTCCAGTGTTGCTTTACTCATTTGGAATAATCAAATGGACTAAGACAGAGCTGGATGATATTCAAGGCAGACCCGAACGATGCTGACAAAGTACAACAATCATCATCCAAAATCGCCTGTGATACGAACAACTTTGAAGCGGAAAGAAGGAGGACGCGGATTAATAGATGTTGTCAATTTACACACCGAACAGATAAGAAATCTCAGAGAATTCTTCTCAGCAAAAGATACTGATCAGATACTGAAAAACAAGAGCAATGGTCAAGAAAGGAATTGCATGGACGACATCACCATGAGATTAATCAACCACACATCGACAAAGAAGCCTCCAAAAAATGGTTGATGAAAGGAGAATTATTCGCAGAAACAGAGGGATTCCTTATGGCTATCCAAGACCAAGTGATCGCTACAAACAATTACAACAAATTTATAATGAAGGACGGAACATTACAAACAGATAAGTGCAGAAAATGCCATATAAGATCGGAGACTAAACAGCATATTACGTCCGGATGCGAACAACTGGCCAATACGGAGTATCTTCACAGGCATAATCAAGTGTGCAACATTATCCACCAGAAACTTTCACACAAGTACCGACTTCTGAATACCTGAATACCTTCCAGCCATATTACAAGTATCAGCCGGCGCCCGTATTGGAAAATGACTCTATCAGATTATACTACGATAGGCCTGTTATCACTGACAGAATGGTGACGAATAATAGGCCGGACATAGTGGTGTATGATAAGAGAGCCAGAACAGCAATGCTGGTGGATGTGCTGTACAAGTTCCAGGAGAAAAAGTCCGAATACACAGACCTTGCTATTGAGATCAAGCAGATGTGGCACCTCGATAAAATAGATATTGTTCCTGTCATCGTATCCTCGACTGGGTTGATACTCAAAACTTTGCATGATAGCCTTAAGAAATTAGAATTGCATAAGAATACCTATATAGAAATGCAAAAAGCTGTAATTCTTAATACATGTAGGATAGTTAGGAAATTTATGTCAAGTATATTGTAATCGAGTCTATTCCCTTTGATTGCTGAATCTGGGAAAGGTATATTATATCCAGCTAACAGCTGAGATAGTGCATAAGTCCACGATAATAAATAATGGTAATTTTCTTCATGAAAATTATGTTATAAATTACATGGAAGAGAAACGTGCAGTTTTTCTGAGAGATCTAACCTAACTAGAAATAGTCTCATAAGGGTAGAACGAAACATATCTGCTGTCAATCAACTAAATGGAAACTGCTTCACTTATCACAGTTACCGTTCAGTGTCTGAAAAAGAATCAGACAGACAATCGCACGGAATTGCTCATTCACCCTGAAGCTGCAATAAAAATGCTGCTTCCACCAAAGTGAACCAAGAAGGAGAGGGAACTGCCGATTGAAAAACTTAAGGGATATGGTATCAAGTGAAGTGTACCCCATAAAGTGTTCATAAAAATTCTAACATCTTTTAGAGGAGTCATTTGAGAGACCCGTCCACAACTACGCAAGCTGCTTTGAAAAAAATTAAGAAAATTAAGGTCTCAGGACTTCAATTATTACCTTCAACTCACCATATTTTATGAATTTTTTGAATTGAATCTTTATTGAATTACCCAATATTCTAACCGTACGAGTACTTGCCTCATCATCAGATGACCCTGAGTGATGACCACCTTCTTCTTTCTGATACGGAGAACATGACCTGGGACTCATATTTTTCGGTGACATGTTTTCTACATTATCCAAATTCCTAGCACCGTGTCCGCCACTAATTTGCGACCACTTTCTTTTTTCTGGCTGACACACTGAAGTTGCTCTTGTGGAACGCTCGGCCAGTTCCTCCTTATTCCTGTTGATTACTTCTAGCTCTTCCTCGGAACTGTGGGGATCGTGCTGATCAGGTGCAGGACTTTCCATTGAACAGCCAGTGTCAGCTGGTGAAACATTTATTATTCGTTCTTGCATTCCTGAAATTAAAAAAGATACAATTGAATGAATACTGTTGTGGCTCATAGAGATTTATGATGGAGAAGAATCAACTGATCATTCAATGAAAAGCTTGAATGAAGATTCATTTTATTCATAATATAATTTTATTTTAATTATTATATAATTTTTATAATAGTTTTCGATGTGTTTCGATATTCCATATATAAGAATTGGTTACATCTTGAGTGTATTCACCGACAACAAATAGATTGAAATAACTTGTTAAGTTAAGTCACTACAATAAAAATAGGCAACTCGTTGGGACAAGTGCATAAATGCTCGTGGAGATTATTTGGGAGAGCTGTTTGTTAAAAATAAATGATTTCATTTTCTAATTATTGAATGTCACTCGTTTGGTGAAAACTTTTTGTTAACTTCATCAATTTTTTGAATAGTTGCTGATTTTTAGCATTTGATTCGATGGGTCAGAGTTCGAAGAACACTTATCAAACCGTTATTTTATTTTAATGATATTTTTTAGTTACTAAAAAATTTTAGAAGGATGCTTCATCTACGAAAAACTTTAGTTTTTCTTCACCTAAATTATTAGAGTATCGTCACTTAAATTTCTATAACTTCTGACCTGAACGTTATATTATCATGGAATTGTGACACGTTCAGTTTGAAGGTTGATAATTGCAAAACATCAATTTGAACTGAGTAGGCTAAATACAATGTATGTGAACTGAAGATTGGTGGCCGTGTTCTTGATTTTATTAACTTATTTTCTTATGGATATTTTCAATCAGTAAAATATGCTTGATCTAGGTTCAAGAAAAGGTCAAAGGCATCTCAGGAAATTGAATTTGTTTAGGGACCATATCAATTGGTTGGGAGCTGACTGAGAGAGAGTTTACCTACCTTTTTGGTGGGGGTATTATAATGTTGTGGAAAGTAATTTCTTTGAACGGTCGCACTGATCTGGTCATCGTAATAATGAAACTCTGAATGCTCAGAGGACTTTAAAAGGACATGTTGTATCATTTGAGGCAAACAAGGATAAAAACTCTTCGACAGACCACACCAAGCTCATAAGGAATTTCCTTCAAGGTCACGAAATCAATTCAATGGAGTGGCCTGTACGAAGTCCAGACCTCAATCACATCGAACATGTCTGGCACATTCTGAATAGAAGATTAACTAAGCAAAGTTAGCCAGTTTCCGTGAATGAGGTTCGCAACAAACTGATTGAAATTTGGAAAGAAACGGATCAGAATGCTGAAAGATCACTAATTTTGAGTATGAATCCTGCATGTCATGAAGTAATTCTCGCCAGGGGTAGAAACATCCGATATTGACAGATTTTTGGGGACTTTGATGTTTTCAAATTTTCATCATTATTTCATTGAGTACCATTTTCATTTCGCTTGCTCTACTTGAAAAATAATTGTTTAAGATATCTGAACTTCTTCTGAATAAATTTGAATTTTCGATTCTGTAGGTAAATTTCTTGGAGCATTGTATTCTGCGTACATCCGTTCTGAACGATATTCATCTTTTGTTGATGTACGACCACGTTCGAACGTTTACGAGTACAATAAATTAATAGAACCTTAACGGCCGTATTTTTAATTCAAATGAAACTTTGGTCAAGTGTATATAGTTTCCTTTATTTCCATTTCAAATACAACAAATTAACATTGGAAATGTAATAAAGTAATTGAACAGCTTCATAACTTGAATCCAAATACCTGAAACCTGCAGCGAATTTTATACAACTACTTGATTACCTTGCCGTGTAAAACTCTACAGAAAAGTTTAAACTTGCATATTCAAATGAAAATCCCAAGTTTTATGACCAGAACTAAGTCCGATTTAATGATGTTTGATACGAAATTGTTGAATTGAAACGAATATCAGTTAGAATGATGAATGTCCGAATGCATCATTAAGAATGAAATTAATTTATTGGAATACCAGACCAGATATTAGGAGTTGAATATTTTTCGTTTCATTTTAATGAATAAATATTTTATTGTTGAGCCATTATGTTGCATTTATTGCTTCAGGAAACTTGAAGGAAAACCCTGTTATTTTCTCAATAGTTTACGTACGAATCAATCAATCATTTTTTAATGAAAATTATTTTTATGACCTCTCACTAATGTAAACTACTTGAGTTATCTTAAATAGATCATAAAGATGGGGACTCAACCAAACAGAATGTATTGATTATACACGACAGTGACTCGCTCCTCGGCAAGCATGCCGACCATCCACAGGAGCTCTTTACATATAATGGTAGAGAAGACAGCAATGAAGACATTGAGGTATTGGAGGGACAGACATTTGACTTCTGGATACATTACATCTCTAAATAAAATAAGAGAACTCCAATAAGTTCTCTCTTAAGCCGATGGGATCAGTACCTATTCTGAGTACCCCATGGACCCAAATGCTCTCCACTACCAAGCTCCTGAACTACCATGTTGGGATTTCAGTGTGAAGTTACTTTAGTGCAGCGGTTCACAATAGGTGGTCCGCGATCTTTTTTCATTTTTTGTAGCTTTCTGGGCGCATTAGTGAATACAAACTTTTACTTCGAGCTTCATCCGGTAGCTACCTAACGCTAGCATACTATAGCGTCGTTGGAACTAGATGGATAAATAGTTTTGAGGTATGCCTTTATAATGTCTGCGCTATCATTTCCAAGCCAACTCACATTACATACAGTTCGCCATTGTAAATTTATTGCTAGTGCGGTCACAGACTGATTTGTTCACATGCGTTCTTGAAGAATAGCTGGTTGAAGAATTTTCTGTTTTCGCGGAAAGTTACAGTACGCCTACAGAAATTAAAAATAGGTCAAATGAGATAGGATTAGAGATGAAGACGGGGAAAATCTAGTTGATGTTAAAGTTACAAAGTCAGTCAACTTGTCAGTATCTCTTGAACCCAATTCATACGCATTTTATACGCACGGACTTAAGATGGCTCTCTCGAGGTAGGATCTTGATAAAAGTTTTTGAACACAGAAATAAGGTTCATGCCTTCCTTCTTAATACCAAGTACGCACTCACTTCGCTTTGCTCAACGGCTCATTTAGCTGATCTGTTTGAACACTTATCTTGAGAAACAAGTGTGCAATGTAGAGTTTAGAGTTGAAGATAACATTAGTGGAAACGCGTCATTCACCAACCCCATTTTGAAAGGATTCTTGGAGTCTTCAGAGAAGAATTCGCCTGACCTGGTAAAGAGCAACGTAGTCCAACATCTACGCAACCTAGCCATCACTTCTAGGAAATATTTCAATGAATTTGACCTTAAAGATAGTTGGATTCGAAATTCTACAGCTACCAAAATATAGAAAAAAAATTCAAGGTCTCACAGAAGAAGAGCAATTTCGAATTATGGACCTATCTAGCTATGGTACAGTGAAACGCATTTTTAATGATAATTAAAGACTTCTAGGCTACAACACGCAAGGATTACAAAGAAGTAAGGGATATTAGAATTAAAGAGATCCTTTCATTTGCAACTACCTATCGGTGTGAACAAGCATTTTCCTTCACGTGCTGAAAACTAGAACAATAGTCGGATAGACATGTAGTTTATTTTTCGGAGTGTAAGTATTTTTCCTCAAAATGTCAACCTTAATTTCTAAAACTAGTGGAGGTCCTTGTCGTTATAGCAACTGGACGAGCGGATTTTGCATTAAAATAGCACTACAGAAGGCATCGACAACTTGAACCGAATGAGAAATGACTACACTATTTAAAAAATTCATTTACTTTCATCTTCTGGATTGAACTGTACTCACGATTTCAATAAATAGTTTATCTCAGTCTGCTACAGAGCATATAATGTTGAACGTTACTTGGAGGTAAATTTTCCCACCACAATTGCTAGTTCAATGATAGAGATCGAATCAGTCGTTTGGTGTCTCAGTTACTGAAGGATATCTCCATTTAAGGCCATTAGCAATATTGGGGTATTATATATAAGGTATATATTATCTTTTGATAAACATTTTTCTGTAATTTATTTGCTTTGAACGACAAAAAATCGCTGCGATAGTTCAATCAAATCAAAGAAACAGGCATAGAACAATCCACATAGATAATATTTAAAGATCATATCATGAAAACTAATATCACAATACGTTTGTGGTATTCCAGAAATACCTACGGGATCTTTTTCATCGCGGGACGAATTTCCGGGCGCCGTATTCAGTTATGGAATTTCGAGAAACGAGCAACGAATATCTTAGTATCTGTTTTCTCGTAAATAAATACAATTCCATTTCTGATATAAAAATCTACAGCCATATCTATTGATACAATGCAAGCAATCCTGAAAATACAAGTTCGGTAGCAATAGGATATCCGTTGTTTTTGAAAAATAAATGGAATATAAGTTTCATAGGTTTTATCAGCAGTGCCGGATATTGGCAAAAGGATAAATTGGACAACGTATATAGGCGGTTGCTTAATACGAAATAGGAACCCATTCCGGCAAAAAGAAACCATATCGAAGAATATCATAAATCGTCGATGATTATGGTGTATGTGTGACCTTTATTTATGATTTTATATTAAAAACGGACAAATAAGTTCCAGAATTCTACATTCATATTCAACACTGCGGGTGTAGACGCTAAACGAGAATAAATACACATTATTCTTTCTTCGATAGTGTATATTGCATAATTACCGAAAATCTCATTATTGCGATAGTGATAAATTAATGATAATATTCTATACTGTAATTTACCTGAGCACAAACCCCAATCACCTTGACTCGACCTACAAAATATTCGAACATAAAAAAACCATCGGAATTTCATGAACAGTTTGCTGGTAACATTTTGACAAAATTATAGAAAATCGGTGATTATTTGTACATTAATACATTTTCAATGACCTTAGTTCCAGATTATTGAATCAAATTTGCCGAAAATGGATATACTGATGGTACCAAGATACTTTGCAAAAGCTATTAATTTTGATTGAGGAGGTCGTTACTTGATGAAATCGATATACATATTTTCAATGAAATAAAACTAAAGTATTTAGATTTTCACTATATTAACAAAACTATGACCGGTTTCACCACACTGTGGCTTCATCAGAATCATCTATCTGATGAAGCCACAGTGTGGTGATCATAATTTGTTAATATAATAAACTTTAATTATTGCATCACACTTAAACATTGTGAGAAATCTTTGTTAGAAAAATATTCTCAAGTAAATTCATGAAACTATTCTGGTTTATTACGAATCCCTATATATATTTCAAAAATTATTTGATTCTCGCCCATTTGCCAGTTAAAAATATCACATTGTTATATCGGTTAACCTAAAGAATACAAAGGAAAATAAGAAATAAAAACTGTCTTAATACCGAAGAACCTACCAGGCACTTCATTAATTTCATCACATTTTGTAATACTAAATTTTGATTTTGATACTTATCCATACATTCTTTACTGGAAGATTTTCTTCACCTTTTGACAAGCGTAGGTTTACATGGAATTCAGTAGGTAAGTAATCTGATTTCGTCAGTATTTGAGTTGAAGTTTTTATTTGACATTCACAATAGTGTCAACAATAATTTGTTGACAATAATTCTCAAACATGTACATCTATCAATTAAAGACACAATTTTTTGACTTTGACTAACAAAATTGCATCAAAATAATACTCACAATAAAATGACCTTGGCACGGATGAACATCCAATAAATGTATCATCATTTATTGGATATTTATTCGTCCTAGGAAGTCTAAACCTATTTTTTTGTATTGGCACCTACACAAATATTTATTGTGGCGTTTTGATTGATATATTTTGATATAAGGCTCTGCATAATATTTTAACGATTCTGAATCATTTTTTTAATCAAAGTAGATTATGCTTAGAAAAATTCACTAGCATTTGTATAAATAAAGTAATATTCTTTGATTGTTGTGATCTAGCGTGCTATTTTTCTCATTAATATACCTGTATTTATAAATATATATATATTTACACACAACCAAATTTAAATGGAATCGCTCGGTATGGTATTTCAAATTATTGATTGTTTTTAACCATGGATCTTTGATTAATCGTGAATAATGATGTTTTTTCTTGTGAAAAAAACTGGATAGTAAGATAAAAAATGAATTATCACCGCATGTTCGAGATATTGCACTTGTCGTCACTGAGATTTGATACTTCAAAAGCATATAATCATAATTGAAAATGCCTTATGTTGGGTTGTCCGATAGGCATTGGAATCGAATAATTGCTCTCGTTGAAGAAGGGGTGACACAAAGGGATAAAGCGGCCACAATGGGGGTGTTAGGGGGTGATTTCAAAAACCTACGCCTGATACGTGGAGATAAAATCTCTGAAAAATAGACCTAGAAGAAGTCGTAGGAAGATCACTTCTGGAGAACAAGACCGCTTTTTATCCCAAATTTCAAGAAGAGATCCTAGTGCAGTTGTGAATCAGTCGAAACGATACATCAAAAACTTTGTTTAAGGGGTTTATACAGCCGAAGGCCCTTAAGAAATCCAGAGCTAACCAGACAACAAAAAATTAACATAGTTAATTGGTGTATCGAGCATCAAAATGAAAATATTGAGAATTGGCGAAATGTTCTTTTTTCGGATGAGACCAGAACTGGTGTTCGATCAGATGACCACTGGATTCGAGTTTTAAGGTGTCGTGGAAGACAAGCTAGACGCCGAGCAGCAAGACAAATTCCGAAATACCAAGGGGGCAGTGTGATCAAAACAGATTCAGTGCTGAAGCTCATAGTGAGACTCTTAGAGGTGCCAACGGTGAGAATTTTACTTTAATGCTAGATAATGCTCCTCCGCATACCAGCCACCTCACGCGACATTATCTTGAAACAAAGAGAATCGCTATTTTGGACTAGCCAGCTTGCTCTCCAGACCTAAATCTTATTGAACATTTACGGGATGATCTCAAAAGAAAAACAAGATCGCGCCAGGATAATCCAAGAACCCCACAACAACTCATCCAAGCCGCCACTGAAGAGTGGCAGAATATCACCCTAGAGGAGGTCGAAAACCTAATCCATAGCATGCCTAGACGGATTCAGGTTTGTATCAGGGAAACAGGAGGTAAAACAAGCTACTGAGGTCGAGAAAACACCTACTCCGCGAGAAAACAATTTTCAATTTTTTTACTACATGCGGAAAGAGTCTCTTATTTTCTTTTATTTGTTTCTTTCTTAAAATAATCCTTAATTTATTTCTTTCTTCAATTGAAACATCTCAAAAAGGATCAATTCTAACAGTCCCTCGAAATTTCCAAAATCCCTGAGGTAATATTCAAAATATCGGGTGATTCCATATACATTTGGTTGTGTTTATATACCAGGTTGTTAAACAAGTTTCGTCGTTCGATAAGAGAGGGCGTTGTTTTTGTTTTGTTGGTACACTCTTCATATGAACGTATGTGAAGGTTCATTTCAATCTGTCAATTCATTCTTTGTTTACAAGCCATTTAGTGTTGCCGTGTCACAGTATTTTTGTACAATGGAAAAAATTGAATATCGTGGAGTGATAAAATTCTTATTTTTGGAAGGTGTAGCACCAAAAGAAATTTACGAACGAATGTTAAGAGTGTATAATGATTGTTCACCTACAATTAGAACAGTAGAAAGATGGGTTGCTGAATTTAAACGTGGTTGTACAAGCCTTGAAGGCGATCCATGTGAAGGACGTCCAAAAAGCGAATCAACACCAGAAATCATAGCCAAAATATAGGATATGGTTTTGGAAGATCGTCGATTGTCTGAGAGGGATTTAGTGTAGGCTCTACACATCTCATTAGGCAGTGTGAGCCATATTTTGGTTTCTAGAAAGCTGTGTGCAGAATAGGTGCGGCATTCGCTAACAATGGAACAAAATACATTCGAATGCGACTTTCTCAGCAACATTTGGAGCGTTTTAAAAAGTATAAAGTGGATTTTGTGCGTCGATTCATCACTATGGATGAGACTTGGGTCTATCACCATGATCCTAAATCAAAACAAGAGGCTAAAGAGTGGTGTGAACCTGGATGTTCGACTTCGAAATGAGTACGTGTCCTGAAATCGGCCAAGAAGGTTATGGCATCGGTTTTTTGGGATGCGAAAGGAATTTTCGTTGTGGATTACTAGCAAGTTGGTAAAACAATTAATTCTGAATATTATTGCAACCTTTTGGACCAGTTGAAGGAGGAAATATTTAATCAGAAATATTCGTTAAATAATGGTTCATCTCCCTCCGTGGGTAAGTCATTAGAGGTACTGGCTCCCACGCCGAAGGCCCGGGTTCGAATCCCAGGTAAGATATGGATGTAGTATGAATGTTGGTGTGTTTGTCCCACGTATGCATATAAAAATTACATTGGAGAGTCTGGACACATAACTGATAGGTTGAGTCCATAACCTCCGAAGGCCAGATAACTTGTAATCCTTAGAGGTTGCAGTTATTATTGCACGGTCTAGATGAGTGGTTCGGAGTCCACTATAAACTGTAGGTCCTCAGAAAAACAGAAAAACGAACAAATAATGGATATGATGGTATTTCTCATAAATATCCTGTTTTCAGTAGCAGGTAATGACGCAGATAAATTTCATTTGGTAACAACGGTTTTCAAGTTACAATAAATAAAAATAAACTCGTATCTTTTGCATATGAACAATATGCAGTCATTTCATTATAACAAAGACTATTTTCCCTTCACAATGATAGTTCACATGTTCTAAAAGTTTTTGCATCTCAATTCGAATGATTATGCAGAAATGTAATTTATGCATTCGGAAGAAACTATCTGCAAATATATATAACTGGGAAGTAACTTATTCGCGTAACTTCTTAGAGTTAACCTTTGCAACAATTTCAAATGAACTAATAATTCAATTAATGAGTAAGTCGGAACGACCGCTTACTTTATCATTTGCTAGATAATTCATGATGCGAAAAGCGAGTTTCGAAATTCAATTATACTTTTATTAGAATATAACGTTACGAGTAGAGTTTTGAAATACAGTCTTCTCAATCTTGTAATGTAATTTCAAACTATTTTCAATTCAGTCGTACGTTAAGATTAAAAATGTCGGGAGGAGAGTTCCGTTAATTATTTGAATGAGATTCGATGGATTCAATTTGCTTTCATTATGAAGAAAGAACTTCTCCGAAGTGAAATCTTTCTCGGAGGGAATAATTAAATAGTTTAAAAAATATGAAATATTCTCCCAAGAGAAGCCAGTTCTGAAGTCTGCTGCGGATATAGTTATTTAAAATTTTAAGTTAAACTATCAGAATCAATTATCATTGCGATATGTATAAGGATATTAACAATAAAAAATACATTGAATGAAAAACTACAGGACTTGTTATTCTTTCGAACAGTTCATTAAGCAATTATCATGAATAGGTATAAACATGTATTGAAAATTCACTTTTTATACATATAGATATTTTAAATCTAATTTCGCTAGCTTTTATGATCTGTTCAAAAATTTGAGTAGTTTACATTTACATAAACATTAAACATATGATTGATTGATTCGTATTAAACTATTGAGAAAATAACATGGTTTTTTTTCGGTTTGGAAAAATAAATGCCCTAGAAATTTCCTGAAGCAATAAATGCAACAAATGGCTCAACAATAAAATATTTATTCATTAAACTGGAACAGAAACATTCAACTCCGAATATCTAGTCTGGTTTTCTAAGTAATTAATTGCATTCTTAAAGCTGCAGTCAGATAAACATCAATTAAACTGATATTCGTTTCAATTCCACAATTTCGTTTCAAACATCATTAAACGGAACTCAGTTCTGATCATTAAACTTGGGTTTTTCACTTGAATATGCAAACTAAAATTTTTTTAAGCAGCTACACATGGCAAGGTAGTAAGTAGAGTAGTTGTATAACATTTGCTTCAGTGAAAAATTTAGATTCAATTTATGCAACTGTAAATTACTATATTACATTTCTAATGTTATTTTGTTGTATTTAGAATGGAAATAAAAGAAACTATATACAATTCGACCAAAGTTTCATATTGAATTAAAAATACGACCATGGGGTTCTATTCATGTATTGTACTATCTCAGCTCTTAAAATGTTTGAACGTGGCCGTACCTCAACAAAAAAAGAACAACATTCGGAACGTCCAGTGAAAGAGACTTCTTTCGAAAAGATTAAGAAAATCCACGCTATGATTCGTTAGATCGACGAAGGAAGTCAGCAAAATACCGTGCGTTAGGAAATATAACGCACAAAATAGAAAATTCAAATTTAATTAGAAGTTTAGATATATTGAAAAATTATTATTCAGTAATCGACTAGCATTAAAGCATTACCGAGATCAATCGAAATGAGAATGAAACGTTTATTCGCTTTTTCGTAGCGATAGTCAGGTGACTATATATATATATATATATATATATATATATATATATATATATATATATATATATATATATATATATATATATATATACCTTCAGTATACCCCTTAAAATACGTGAATATGAAATAAATTCAGACAGAAAATTCCAGAACAAGCTATCCGAAAATAATGAAAAATATTTTCACAAACTTATTTCAGGTTCAAATGAGAATATTTCTGGAAATGAATCTCTTAAAATTGATATTCTAACTGATTATTCTCTTCAATTTGGGTTAGGTCCAAGGCAACACAATTCCAATGCAAGTTGAATCTTAAATGAAAGGCCTCGATTGTCTAAAATAGAATGAATGCGATTCGAAAACTTTTCAAACGAGGATATAACATCAGTTATTAAAAGCACAAAGAATTGGAGATTTCCAGGTGTTGATGGTATTCGTAACTTTTGGTACAAAAAATCCTCCTGGATTCATGAAAAATTGGCTGAATATTTGTCATTTATAATCAAGAACTCCTTTATTTTTCACACAAGGAATTACTTATTTCAACCGAAAAGTGATAATACCATTGATACATCTCAATATAAACCAATTACTTGCCTCCCAACAATATATAAAATTTCAATTGCATGTATCACCCAAAAATTTATACACATTTGGAGAATTATAATATTCTTTCCGAACTACAAAAGGATGAATAAAAAGAACAACTAAGAAGAGCAATATTGATACAGCTTTTATTGATTACCAAAAGGCTTTCGATAGATCTCCACATTCATGGCTTCTAGAAATTTTGGAAATTTATAAAATTGAACTAATCTTCATTTGAATATTTCAAATCAATCGTTAACTTCCGAAGTCATTCCAATAAAAAAAAAATTTTTCAAGGGGATTCCTTAAGTGCTCTTTGGTTTTGTCTTTGTCTCTATTCATTATCTCATGAATTGAATGCTACTAGTTTCAGCTTCAGGTTATAAGGTCTATCAGTTGCATTCAAGTTAACTTAATTTTTTCAAACGATATCGAATTTTTGTTATGCCGGAACTAGATCTCATTTGAAAAGTCTAGTTGAGAATACTTAAACTATTCTAATTATATTCATATGAAATTTGGGCTTCTTAAATGTGAAAAAAATAAAAAATGCAATTACTATTCTCCATGTATTCGTGCTAAACAAACACTATTTCCACTAAATTTCATGTTTCTACGTCAACTTGAAGGTTCTGATTAGCTATTAGTATTAATATTTAGTATGATGCAAAATGCAACATAAGGGGCCATCTAATGCCTCCGTGAGATAAGAGTTCTGACATACAATTAGACACTTAGTTATCTTGTAAGAATTTCCTCTTTTCTTTGGGGAACAGAACCGAAAAAACTAATTAGCAAATAATTACCATTTCTCAATTTTTACTTCGTTACAATGGAGAGGTAAGAATGAGATCTAAATTACTTAAACAACATTCATCAGCTTTAAACCGAAATTGAGATTTGAATAAGAGGAATATATTAAAAGAACCAAAAAACAGAAAAATTAGCCTCTATATGATATTTACAGTAACCATGTTTATATGATATTCAATTCTTCCCGACGGCATCAACCGTTAAAATTGCGTATACAAAAACATGAAATTTTATTTCTATTCAAAAGAGCCCAATCATTTATGCTGTACTTCTGAATCAATCTTTAATCAACATAATTTTTCGAGCGAAATGTTGGAGAAAAACTAACATTTTGAAAGTTCACGTTCTATTTGTAACTTTGCGGTTTGTTGTTTACTCAGTTATCAGTTGATAACTAGAGAGCACCATATCAGCAGTTTTTGTGAACGCAGATAGCAATTAAGCTGATCTTACTTAATGCAATTCGATTAATCCGGTGATTCAGAAGATACAAATAACGGGTGTTCTGATTGGAAGGAAAGATATTGAATGTACACAAGGATTGAACGTCAAACGTAATATTATGGACAATTGAACACTGCGATTAATTTATCGGAAGCTATCAAGAAAAGGACGTAAAAATATCTCTATCGTTTAAAGTGGTGTTGGCACAAATAACCTGATACGTGGTAGACGTAAAATCATGAGAGTGTGGCCGAAGACCCGAGAACTTTTAAAGTAAGAGTTTCGCACCGGACGCGTCGGTTTTCAGTATGCTTCATATGACTCATATAACTGCGTCCACTGATTCACATCGTAAGGACCGCATCGGCTTATCGGTAATGCCGATGCAGTTCGTCGAAAAGGCAACTCTTTGCATGCCTTCGATACGTTTACCTTTGATCATCACCTCGTGCAATAATTGAACAACCATTTTGCAGCGATATCAACATCGGATTCATCTTGTCATCAAACATTGAATAAGCAGACTATTTGCAGTGCTGGGATGTACTCGAGTACTTTTGTACTCGAGTACAGTAACTA
Organism: Cryptolaemus montrouzieri; assembly: GCA_013387265.2. Classification (NCBI taxonomy): domain Eukaryota; kingdom Metazoa; phylum Arthropoda; class Insecta; order Coleoptera; family Coccinellidae; genus Cryptolaemus; species Cryptolaemus montrouzieri. Next base: position 100,399,246 of record JABFTP020000001.1, on the reverse strand, counting down.
ATTACTCTCAGTGTACTCAGTATTCGGGAATGAATTCGTTTTGAGGAAAGTAACTGCATTCTGTACTCGAATAATTCTTTCAGAAAGAAACTGTATTCAGTACTCATCATTACAAAATGTACTCATGAGTACAATTTGTATCCATGAGTAGAATAACCTTACCATAAAATTTTAAATTTGGTGGGGAAAGTCTGCTCAGATACAATTATAGCATCTGTTTATGTCCTCAATTCAAACTGAGATGGTTCAGTTGAATAACGAAGTCGAGTTTGTCAATTGAAAACATAAGAAAATTATCATCACGAGTGCTAAAAATATTGTTTTAACTTTTTCTGAAGTTCGACAAAGTGCTACCTTCGACAGCACCGAATGTTTTCATTCGAATCCATAGTAATGCTCTAAGTGACGATAATTTCGAAAAACTAGTTTACTGAAAGCAAATTATATAAGTATTTTTTCATTTCAAATTTCAATACAATTGGTATTTTCATTATGTCTCTTATTTGTAAGTTGAGTACCTTTCATATTATAACCATAAAACTTGATGAGTGATTTGTTTCACTGATATTCATGATAGTAATAAGTGTGCTTCACCAACACAAAAAGGGTTAGAGAGAACTATGCTCACAAGAGTATTCATATAAGTATACTTTTTCACGAAAGTAATCAGGTACAGTATTCGAATACTATTTCGAGCAAAGTAATTGTACTTATACTCGAATGCTTTTTTTTGTATTCATCCCAGCACTGACGATTTGGATGTCGAATATTTTTGAAATAATTCAAAAATGAGTTCAATGTCAATCTTTCGAAGAAAAACATTTGTTAACTTTATAATATTAATGAGTGTCTTCCAAAATTTCTCATACTGGACTAAACTTTGTTCAGGCACTTTTCTCTGATCAAGTATATTATTGGAAATAGATTTTTCCACACTCAATTTTTCGTGCAAATTTTTTTTTATTGAGGTCTCTCAAATCCGCAATCATGCCTCAATTTCTCGATGTGTTGCATGCCGATTCTTCCAGATAATTTTACGCACAGAATCAACTGTTTTTGTGTATCTACTCTTGGATCAACGCTAAGAATAAACCTTTTGCGTTTATGTCGAAAAGCGAAACCAACTCGACGAGACATTCCTGTAGAGATAATCGTTTTTAACTAACTTGTCAACCTTGACACTTTGTTGTAGCTAAAACAGCATAAAACTGAAATTTTGGATTTATATCAATAAATCATACAGGTTCATTTTGTGTACTGAAAGTAGATTAATGGTGTCTTCTAAGTCTAAGAAATCTAAATAGACTCAAAATCCACTAGGATAGTCGACTATGCTGATGGTGTAGCATGGAGAATCAATCAACAGAACATAACCTATTTGTGTATCAAACTCTGGCATTCGAAATAATCTTTGCTGGCATTCTGGTCTGCCAGCAAAGAAATAAAACATCAGAGAAGGTATGCTCAAAAGATTTATCAGGCAGGTGAAAAACCCAGATCTAACATCTAAAAACACACATGCTTATAAAGGACCTGCTGAGGGCCGACGTCATTTAGACCGCAAGAACTTGAAAGGGAATGCTTATGGAGAGGCATTCCACGAACAATTTGTATTATTTGCGTTATATATTTATTCTTTTGAAAAAGAGGGGATTTACAAAAATTCGAATACAATGAATGCTCAAAACTATAATTTTGGTGTGTGTCAGAAAAACACAAGTGTGAGCTCAGGAAATGTAACAGGGGATCCATACTATCTTGCATATGATTCAATAAACGAGTGAAAAAACCTGAGGAAAAAACTCGTTTCCCTGTCGCTATTGCACTTGCAATGGCTTGTCTGTTTATGTTGTGTTAGTATCGTGTGTACATGAGGAGTACCAAAGATTTTTCTGCTTAGCAGCTTCAATTCTCATCTTGCACTCCATGATTTCCAGACGAAGACAAGGGTGAAAGGAAGGGGGTTTGGGACAGGAATTTGTAACAATGGAAAAAGAAACCAGCAGAAAAATATTTCAACAATCATACCTGACTCTTATATGTCTAAACTCATTTGAATCTAAGAAAAGATTTTACATAGCAAGCAAGGCCATAAAAAGAACTAAGGAGATAATCAACAAGTACATAACCTGCGATATTTCCTCTTTCGCGGAGATGTTCTTCCTTCGCAGTGTGAGTCTCCTGAAACATACTCACTTCCTTGTTCTTGCTTGCCAATTTGAAGTATAATCGCTAAATCCCTTCAATATTCAAACTCAACAAAACAATTCCCTCTCTGCTTCATCGAGAGAGCCCCGATAGCTAGGTTCGGTCTTCTAAGTGATGCCGATTATGATCTATAGATGTTCTAGAATCATTATGAGCCCAATAGTTTGGGTTGACATCACCCATATATTATTTCTTCGTGGATCTTGTAATTTAAAGAAAAATTTGCGAAAAAACTTTGACAGTCGTTTTAAAAATATGAAATTGTTTTTATGACTAAAACATTTCTTCATTAACAGTCCTATGTTCTATTTCTTGTCTGAAGAACGTTGACTAATTAAAAATTATAAGTATATAAAAAGTGTATTTGTTGTTGTGAAAGTTCGAATTCAGTGTATCATTGCTTACTTGCTTAACATCCTAAGCGCTTTTAAAAGAAACCCTGTTTCAAGGATACATGTTCCCATTCATTAAAAACGGGAAACAAGCCTATTCTTAAAGGCGAAGTTTTGAAACAACCCTTGTTATTCCCCCATATTTCGATGTATATTAAACTTTTAGGCAAAGACTGAGTCGTTGAAGATTGTTATGAAATTCTTGACTTTAAGCTTCTCACAGAAGAATAGGAGTACGTACAATAAATTTCTCGTAAGTATCTAACGATGTGCATTATATTCTTCTCTACTTGGAAACGATAAATGAATACTCACGATAATATCGACGTTCTCGCGAGTAAAGTTGTGTCAAATCAAGCCAAATGATCCACTTTCAACTCACGGAACGATATAATTATTGTAGTCGAGTTAATCCGCTATTTACCGTTGAGATGTTCTATTCAAGCAAAATTGCTGTAATCTTGTAGTGGAATTTACACTCAAGTAAAGATAATCTGTGAGAGTCCGTTGCGATACACCCACATCAACGTTAATTGAATTTTAATTTTTCCTTGCTATGAATCAGATCGCTTCGATAATGCTAATTAAATGTGAACGAATATATCCAACGGTTATACATTATAACATGTCTCAAGGCAGATTTTGAATTTGCCAATATATTTCGTGAAACAGTATTGCAAACAAAAATTAAGGAGAGGTTTGACAGATTAAAGAAAATCTACTATATAGAACTAGTCCTTTTTTTGTTGAACAATGTTTCAAAAATACTATAGTGATCAAAATGGGGTAACAGTTGTTCTTAAAGAGTGTAATCAAATGATTATCATCAATGATTGATTGTGAATTATCAGGAACTGTTACCTAATATGCGTAATCAAACCATTGCATTGTAGATAATAGGAAATTGAAAGGTTAGCCGATAATATGGTTCCTCAATTCGAAAACGATAACAATTTTCAGTTATTTTTCTGTTCGCTTTATTAACATACAAGGGCGCCTTTTGAGTTCCAGGAATGAGAATAAAGTGAAAAGAAGAAGAGGTCTATCTAATGACTAATGCTCCTCATTCCTATCTGGTTTCCAACCAGGCATACAGTACTATCAACAATCTCAAAAATTACTACTTGCAAAATTCGTGTAGACACATAGAAAAATTTTTATTCAAGGAACAATATTCAACCTTCCGTAGAATGTTACATATCCCTCCTTGAAGGACCTTCTATTCATGATATCCGACCGTGATGTACCACTGCTGTGTGGCCCTGGTTGACGGTGATTATAAAGGGTGGATCGGAAAACCAGATGCTTCAAGGAGGGATATTTAACATTCCATGGAAGGCTGAATATTCTTCCTTGAAAAAATTCTTCAACAACTCTTGTCAACGTAATATTCCACCTACAAATTCTTCCATGGCAGAAATCAAGTTCAGAATCCGCAATGTGAGACGGGTTCTCGAGCAGCTGAACTGCAAGAAGGCAGTTGGTCCAGACGAAACACCGCCAATCGTCCTGAGAAAGTGGGCTCCCGAACTGGCAACCATTCTAAAGCGGCTGTTTCAGATTTTTATGAAAGCCAGACTTTTCCGAGCAGCTGGAAAATAACTACAATTCGATCGATCCCAAAGAAAGGAAAGAAGTCCCTACCCCAAAACTACCGCCCTGTTGCACTTCTTCCCATTATGTCCAAAGTGATGGAGAGAATCATAAATGATGATTTGCAGGGAATTATTAACGACCGTCAGTATGGTTTTCGCTGGCAAAGATCGACAGGAGATCTGCTCGCCTACGTCGCTCATGTTTGTACATCAACGATGGAAATCTAGAGCAATAGCCCTCGACATCTCTAAAGCCTTCGATAGGATTTGACATGCAGCCTTGTTGAATAAACTTGCTGCATATGAGCTTCCCGAAAAATTGCGGGGTTGGATAAGTAACTTTTTTCAAATGGATCAATACAAGTTGTGATTGACGGTATAACATCTGATTGTTTCCGGTTGCAAGCAAGAGTACCTCAACGATCTATCCTCTCGCCAACCTTGTATCTATTACAGATAAACGATCTTCTGTCATCTACAGAGAACGAGATCTTTTTTTTTGCAGACGATTGTACCCTGGTTTTGTCTGTCAGTAGTCTGCGGCCGATTACAGCTGCGGAACCTCAGCGTCATAGATGCCAACAAATTAATATCTTAAACTTTGTCTTACATAGGATATCTGAGTGGGGTCAGTTGAACCTGGTGAGCTTCAACGTGAGCAAGACGCAAGCAACTACGTTTTCTAGAAAGGTTACGGCTGAAGAACCTCCTCTAATGAAGCAAGGCCAACAAATTGCATTCAAAGATTCGATGCACCTTCTCGGAACAACGGCAACTCCGGGTTTTGCTGGAATGAACATCAGCAGTAGCTAAGTCGGCATCACCTAACTTAGTTTTCTTCTCAGAGCCAAGCGATACTTCTCGTCAGCTGTTGCTTCTATATAAGGCGCAGATTCGACCTGCTTTGAAATATTGTTCCTATGTATGGGGATCTGCGCCCAAACATTCGTTGCGGATGTTGGATAATGTGCAAAAACGGGCTGTGCGCCTCATCGACCACCCGGAGATCACCCGCGATCTCCAACCGCTGGCGCTCAGAAGACAAGTTGCTGACCCTTCTCTCTTTCACAGATACTTCCACGGAAGATGCTCCAAGAATCTGAAAGACCTTGTTCCGAGAAAACTCATGTTTTGCCGCAACACTAGGCTGGCAAGGAGTTCACATCATTTGGCGGTACATTTAACGACCCCTCGATCCTCTCTCTATAAGAATTCCTTCATTTATAGGACTGGTGAGCTGTGGAACTCGCTTCCGTCCAACATCTTACAATTTGACCCGCTTGGCCTGGTGCAACAGGTCCCCTATTCCTGGGAAGCGGGCATGAAAAAAATATCATGGTTTTCACGTAGCACAGTCTCTTCAAATAAGACAGGGACTTTTCAAGATCAACTTGCCATGAGACACGTGCCAAGAATGCTCATTCTCTCGCAAAAACAACAGCAGGCGGAGTTCTAGCGCCTTTTCGTAACTCTGTGGTGAAGAAGACGATTGTGAATTTAAGTCCAAATAGAGCATCCTCAAGTGACATAAAAAGGTGCATCATCGAATTTAAGGTGTTACAATTAGCCAGAAAGATCATGGCTACAGTTGATTGGGTCTCAGAACTGTTATGAATATGAAGGATTGCCATAAACGAAAAATACTAAACTACATCCAAGAAATCAACAAAGAAAAAAGCAAAAGAGTCGTTCTGCTTTATGTGTCTTGTATTAGGTGGGTTTCGATGTCTTTAATCGCCTACTCTACAGCCCTGACCGGTCTCCAAGTAATTATTACTTGTTCCAAGAAATAAAAAAAGAGCTTCGTGACAGGAAATTGCCATTTGTCCAAAGTTGTGGCTGTTTTTCTCTTTTTCATCATGCAATTTTTGCTGAACTTCGACTATTTCTTGTTAATTGTTTGACTTTCATGGCGCATAGGAACAAAAGATTTACATTGCCCCGACTTTGAGATACTCTTCCAGCCGTGGATCTTTTAGAAGATTGATGTTTGCTTTCGTGATCATAATCATGAAACCATGATTCACCAGCTATAATCTTAAGCAAATTGCCAAGAGTGTTGTCGATTTTATTCTTGAACGATTTTAATGCCACACTTTTTCTACTCATTCGTCAGCAATTTTGGTATTACTTCTGTACACAAACGATCCATCATCAAATCTTCATTAAAGATAACATTCTTGTTCTCACACAGTGGATCAACGATCTTCATTGATGGCAAATCGCACACGTTTGATGTTAGTTATCGTCTGATTCAACTGTCACGGGACTTACAGAGCGCGGGTTGCTATACCCAGATGTGCAGCTATGTTTGAAATATTTATACCATTTTTTTATGTTTGCCCATACACTAATGTTGCCTCAATCATTCCAAAAGTTCCTCAGAACGCTTTTCGAGTATAAAGCAAAATCAAACACAAATTCGTTGTTTCCATCTTTCCAGCATTCTAAAAAAAACTACACCAAAGAATTTGATGGTTACGTCCATGCACCGCAGAAGGCTACTTGGACGTTCTGGTGCGAAAATATGGAGATAGATCGATACTTTGGGGACAATCCTCATATGTTAGAACTATACTGAGTATTATCTTATTTTGCAATTCACATATTTATTTTAGTAAAGAAATTATCTTGATCTTTTTTCATTTCGTACTTTATGCAAAACGACATTTCACAATATTACATAACCTTAATTAATTCACCGATATCGTTCAATTTGTAAAATTATTAGCTGAAGAAGCAAGTTTGCAGCATCATAAATTTCCTCAGTAAACCATATTTTTTGTTACTAGCAATGAATATAAATGAAAATCGTATTATGTACTCACCATACAGTGTACTGATGAGAAAATTGAATTCGAATGAACACACAAAGCTTATTGTGAAGGAGAAGAGCAATTCAACGTACATTGTTTGTAGGGTTAGTAAGCTTCGAAATTAACAAGATGCACTGACATTTCAATTGCAACAGAAGCAGAGATAATTGCGAGCAAGTGCTGTTTCTAAACTTGTGAAACGATGAAAATTCGTACAACGAATTCGTGGAAATTGTTCGTTATTGTCTTGAAAAGTGTGTGCATATAAATTAAATGAAATCACAACGAATGTTGAAACAGGCCAGCGAGTCACGATTGAAAATTTCATAACTGTAATTATAGCCTGTACACAAAAAAAAATGGCAAACAATAACTTGAAAGAAGAAAACTTCCGAAAACTCCAAAAGAGTTCAGTATTTTGATGAAGGGCGTGTATTTTCTATGAAAAAACAGATCTCGACGTATACAGATCCTAACTCTGGTAGATCCTAACTCTAAATACCAATAGGGAACGGAAATTGAATGGTATTCAGTAAAGAGTAGCTTTCTCCTCAAGTTATTCTGTATTTTCAATGTCTACAGCAGTGAAAATAACGAATAGATTATAGTTCAATACCAATTCATTTGCATTTAGGCGTTTGCTACTAAAACCAGTTCATTCAGATTTGGTATAGACGAGAAACGTCTTACGTCAACAATTTTGAAGATGAATATAATGCTTTTTTGAGAGAATGTAAGTATATCCACGTTGAAGTTCGTTTTCAACTTCACCTGAACATAATTAGTACCTACATAATTAAATTATTTACATTAGAATGAGCTGGTTTCATAAAAGAACACAATTTTCTCCCTATATATTGGAAGAGATGGATTTTGAATAGATGAAAACGGTATATATGAGTTTTTATACATGTACATATACACAAGGATGATGAGGGCGATCCATTCTCCAAACAATACTGCGGACAAAGGTCGAATTAGAAAGGACCTCCTAAAAATAGCGAATGAGCTGCTTTTAACAACGAACGCCTCAATTGAAACACAAGCACTGAGTCTTGCGTTTCTTCTTAGGAGAGAACAGTAATCGGGATTTCCTTTCCGATGGTTCAGCAATGCTTCTGTCTGCACCAAGGGCATTTCTGTTTTGAGTTGAAGTAGACTCCGAAGGGAAACTTGGTAAAAGCTGAATCATCATGATACTTTCTTCATAAAGTGGTCACGTAAGCTGTCTAGCCAGATTTACATGCGTTTAAATCTGCTTTAGGGCTCTAGTAGTTGTGTGAATAACTGATTAAGACTGCTAACTGTTAGGAACAAGCTCAGAGAAGACGATATCAGTGTGGCTTCTACCGGCCCGCGTCTCACCAGAGAGCATCGAATTGCAAGACTTCAGTTTGCGAGGAAACATGCAGATTGGGGTATTCCAGAATGGTCGAATGTTCTCTTTTCCGACGAGTCTAGGTTCTGTCTAGTATCAATTGATAGACGCATGCCTGTATACATACGCCTGGGGACAGTATCAGCAAGGCAATATCCGGCAAACCGAGAAGTTCAAAGGTGAATAACTGCTTAAGACTGCTAACTGTTAGGAACAAGCTCGGAGAAGACGATATCAGACCAAGTGTGGCTTCTACCGGCCCGCGTCTCACCAGAGAGCATCGAATTGCAAGACTTCAGTTTGCGAGGAAACATGCAGATTGGGGTATTCCAGAATGGTCGAATGTTCTCTTTTCCGACGAGTCTAGGTTCTGTCTAGTATCAATTGATAGACGCATGCCTGTATACATACGCCTGGGGACAGTATCAGCAAGGCAATATCCGGCAAACCGAGAAGTTCAAAGGTGAATAACTGATTAAGACTGCTAACTGTTAGGAACAAGCTCGGAGAAGACGATATCAGTGTGGCTTCTACCGGCCCGCGTCTCACCAGAGAGCATCGAATTGCAAGACTTCAGTTTGCGAGGAAACATGCAGATAGGGGTATTCCAGAATGGTCGAATGTTCTCTTTTCCGACGAGTCTAAGTTGCGTCTAGTATCAAATGATAGACGAATGCCTGTATACATACGCCTGGGGACAGTATCAGCAAGGCAATATCCGGCAAACCGAGAAGTGCAAAGGGGGCTCAGTAATGGTGTGGGGAGGCAGTTCTTTCCATGGTCGAACTGGGTAAGTCCTAGTAGATAAAGGAAGAACGACAGCAGACAGATATCCTTGAACCCCATGTTGTACCCTTTGGCCCATTGATTGGCGAAAACTTCATTTATAGGCATGATAATGCTCGGCCTCATGCAGCTAGAGTAGTTAAAGGATTTCTGCAAAATGTCGAAATTGATATTCTGAGATGGCCAGCCAGAAGTGCCGACTCGACCCCATAGAACATTTTTGGAACAACATGGGGTGGCAAATTCAGAAACGTAGAATGCCTTGTAGAACACTCCAATAACTAGAAAATCTGCTCCCTGAAACTTGGAACTCAGTGACTCAAGAGTACATCCAAAATTTGTTTGAGGGGCTTCCGAGACACATACTAGCAGTAATTAGGGCCCGGGGAGGAAACACTCGATTTTGGAAATGATTAGTAACCATTCGATGCTAGTTGATTGGTCTCTTCGCGAATGTTTGAAGATGATAGAATTTTTTAATTTTTCATGAACTCGAAAATTGTTGATATTTTCCATCATGAACTCATCTCTTCTGAATGATATCTTCTTATTTTACACTTCTGAAAGTTACCAAGCGAATGACCAACCTAAAATTTTATTTAGTATTGTCGTAAAAGTGGGGTGGTGCAACAATTTTTGTGGGGAGTGTATTTTAATAGGAATCTGGATTTTTTAATGAAGGGAACTTGTACTGCCAAATACATTTAGATTTTATTCAATCACTTGATCAGGTAGATAGGTCCGTAAGTGTAAGGCCACAATAAGGCCAAATAAAGTACCAAATACACAAATTTGACCTACAAGTATTAGAAAGAAACGAAAGAGTTGAGATCTAATAAATTTCAACTCAAAAAGGGAAATCCTCAATTAGAAAAAGAGGATCTCCGAAATTTTCAAGGGTGATGAAGATTTACACGCTAGATCATATGACCTGAAGAGAAATGAAATGATAAACTGCACTTTACTTAATAACAGATATCGAGGCTTTCTTCGAAATAATGTTCAATAATCAAAACAACGAACTCTTCGCTGCAAATGTGCGTTAGGTTCTACTTTTTCTGCCAAGTGAACTCAATTTTCCTGGACATATATATATATATATATATATATATATATATATATATATATATATATATATATATATATATATATATATATATATATATATATATATATATTCTTCAATAGGACACTAAGCTGGAAAGCTCATTTATAAAAAATCGTATACAGGGCCAGTGTACTCAAAGCAGATGATATGGTTATACATCACCATTAGTCCATAGATTAGATATGTCTCTGTATTGTGGTGGATGAAGGAAGGGAAAACACGGGGCCTAAAGCAACTGAGACGCTTGAAGAGGAGAGTTTACTTGGCTATTATAGGTGAGTTTGATTATTTGGAATTGAGTGAAATGGTAAAGAATATCGTCTCTGAATACCCAAAGGAGAGTAAAATCAGGTTCGAAGTTCGCAGTGAAGTAACACAACGACTGAACCTATACAAGGAACAATAGTACGCAATCGCAAACTCATCTTTTATCCAATCAAATCAATACTATACTGTCCATGTGTTTAGTTTCACTTAATAATTGAGACAAATCTGAGACTACTGCCAGATAAATTTTCTTTATTTTTGAAATATTGTACAACAATGAAGAGATCAACAATCGTGTAGCTTACCATTTTCACTTATCCTAAACTGTCAGATTTTAGCCAACATAACCGTAGTAAAGCGTTTCAGAATGCTTAGAAATACAAGGCCAAAGCGGCAGTGCCTACCTGGAACGCTGTATGCACCTGCCTATTGTAAATGCTCCCTTCTAATGTATTTAGATGCGTAAACAACAGAGTGTTAGTGTTTTTTTATACCTGAAATGTATATTTCAATTTTTCTATCCCCAAACTGGGAAATACCCAAGAGCGGTAGTCAGTATAAGCAGCTAATATAAAAAAAAACTCACGGTGGAAAAGGCAAACTTACTGGAAAGATGGCCGATAAGTTGACAGTTTATTATGGCTTAGTAATAAGGAGAAACTGTGATTCTGTTGAAAAATTGTCTTATACTATTTAGGCCACATATTAAAACCTCAGAACGACAAGTGCCTGGATGGACCAGACTCCTGGTGCAGCTGGCAGAGGGCTGCAGGTAACTCCTCCTCAAGAAAATGTCGATAAGCGGGACCGTTTAGTGTCTGTTAGGCAAGAAAATGGAAGAGAATTGTTCTTGATGATGAGATTTGATTGAACAATAAACATTGTTCCACTATCAAAATGAGCATCTTCTCTTATTTTATCTAAGAACCATCGGCAGAAATTCTTCAAGGAAAAACTCGAGGAAGTAGAGTTTTGACGCGTTGATATTCCAAAATGTTTGCACGTCTGGGTATTCGTAAAGCGCACCTGATATACTCGCCTAGCTTCTGATGTGTTTCTGTCAGCCAGACCGTAGATGTAATGGATATCAGCCAATTCGGCGTTAGTAAAATTAGCCATTTTTTCTTACAACAATAACTTCAAAAGTCTTAAAACTAATCGTTAATTTAATGAACAATTCGAGCCGACGCTGGTTCAACTTTAACAACTGTCAAAATAAATAAATAAATGAAAAGAATTAAAGCCTACTAGTTCTAATTAGAAGTCCTCTCAATTCAGCGAATGCATACAATCGTTCAATAATTTTTTGCTCGAGAACGGTCGAGTTAGAAAGAATTACAAGATTCAAAAAAGTTTCTAAATTGAACAAAGATGACGAAAATTGATTGTACGCCGATAGGTGGCGTACTGCAACAAAGTTTGAAAGGGCAAAAGAAGACATGGCTCCGGAAAAGAAGACACCTTTTAGTTTTGAAAAGAAAACAATTTTTCCGGAAATTTCAACATCTCCTGTATCTCCTTTTTTCTTGAAATTGCAAGTAGATTTACCTCCTCAAGTTGTGACATACTATTATGTAACACCTTGTATATTCGAAATTTAAGTATACCACAGACTAGGTTGAAAGTAGTACAAGAACTTTTATCAGGATTATTGTGCAATAGAAATTGTACTCTAACTAAATCTTTGGCATTTAGACACGAATATCTAACCATGTACATAGAATTTTCCTTTCCGAGTAATGGTAGAAGAAAAAGTTCATAGACTGCTTCATTTCAATCATTTACAATTCAAAATTGTGATTCGAAATAAATTGACGTAATTCATTGAACGAACAAAAGATAAAATGCGAAGCACGACAAGGTGAGAAGGCGCAACGAAAGCAAAGCGATGATAGTAGTTTATTTTCAATTTATTGAAGCAATCCAATTTATTCGACGTCGTTCACATATCTGAATGTCGTGGATCGGAAATTTTCAATTCTTCAACTCGAATTTTTACGTTCGACTACATCAAAGCTAATCTATTGGAATTGCAAGTGCACCGTTTAGAAGAAATCTGACATTTACCGCGAAAACAGGCACTATCCAGCACAGAGTTTATTCACCTGAGCTGACGTAATCCTTTCTCTGTATACGGACTCGTGAGCTAGGACAATTCTCTGACCTGAACCTTGATTGTAGCAGTTGTATTTACAACACATTTACTCCCACTTGCCTCACGTACGTGAGTCGGAATTGTCGTGTGTCGCACCGTTTGCCAGGATAAACTATTTCATCAATAAGATGATAGAAATACACAGTGATGCGCTAAAGCATAGGCCCACTCTTAATTTATGTCTTCTTGAATTCTTTTATCTGTTCCAGAATAAGGTATCAATCCACGGAATTCTATTACGTCAAAATAATGCCACAACTTTATATAAAATTTTTTCCTAAAATGCATCCCTGTTGAGATATTTACCCCTAACGTTAAAAAGAATAATTTGTATTTTTACGATATAATTTAATTGTGTTTCAACGAATTTCCTAAAATTCAAGATGTTGTTTAAAAAAATAGTACTCTATAAAATGTTGTTTTCGGTTTCTTAATTTCGCCCCATATGAGCTCAGGGTGAACTACCCCTAACACTTTTTTTAGGGGATAAGAGTTTTACAAGCCTCCTTTGCCAACTCGTAGTAAAATTTGTTTTTTCGCCATAACTTGAAAACTTAAAATCTCAGGTAAAAGTTATGTATGGAAAACTTTATTTAGTTTTTTACGGCGAATTCAATGAATTGAAGAAAAATATGGGTTACAATTTGAAAACACGTTATTTTCGATGTTTCTTCTTTTCGAAATGTGAGGCGAGAAAAAGAGCACTCTGTATATTGACTGAGATTCAGTCGGATATGACTTATGTTCCGCACGGTTTCTTGTTTGCAAAACACCTTTCATTATTTTGGTAGCTCACGCCGTTATCGAGATATATCAATCGATAATATCCATCAATATACAGGGTGTTCTATATTGACTAACAAAGATCCAAGAAGAAATAATATATGGGCGATGTCAACCCAAATTATTGGGAAAGTTTTTAAATGCTTTCTGAGAAATTAAAATCAGTCGATTAGAATGACCACAAACACAATTTCAAGTTATGTGCGTTTTTTTCTTATAAACAAATTCTCCAAGCAATTTTATTCAATTTAATTCTAATAATTATTAGATTTCAAATACTTGGATAGACGCTCCTCAAAAGAAAAATTGAAATCTATGAATAGTTTTGGGTCAAATTTTCGTTGGAACACACTGTATATTAAATAACAAAGATCCACGAAGAAATAATATATGGGCGATGTCAACCCAAATTATTGGGAAAGTTTTTAAATGCTTTCTGAAAAATTAAAATCAGTCGATTAGAATGACCACAACAACAATTTCAAGTTATGTGCGTTTTTTTTCTTATAAACAAATTCTCCAAGCAATTTAATTCTAATAATTATTAGATTTCAAATAGATATGAGCGTACTAGATATGAAAAGTCTTACAGGCATTCACTATCTATGAATAATTGAGTGTTTTTTGTCCAATGGCTTCGTAATTCCGTGATCTTTGATGAAAATATTCTTTATATCCATACTATATTGGTAAATTAGAAAAATTGGAAAAAATCTTCGCCTACATTGATTGAAAACAGTTGACAATCAGAATTTGAATATGCAACATAAAATATGAGGTTTATTGAGTACATTTGAATTGTGGAGGCCGTTACTTGATGTAGATCCATGATATAAATGAGATAAAAAACACAAGGTTTAACTATAATCTACACTTTATTTGAAAAAATTCGACGACGTTTCGCTGACACAGCAGCTTTATCAAGAATGACAAACAGAATGAAGAGTATGGTATTATAAACAAATCGTAGAACAAGTTGGATGAATAACAGGAAAATCCACACCGAGCCATTGTACAGTTAGTATGAAAGGTAATAAAAACTAATTAAACAAGTTAAGTAGGGGTGAATAATTCACATCTACCTGCTCATTCAAAAGCTTGTCCGAATGTTTGTATCTATTTATTTCTAATGCTTCTAGGAGATCTAATTTTAAACTTTTTGATTTTATATGTAATATATTAAAGTTTTTATTGAATTAATGGTTTTCTTTTATTAAGTGGATTGAATAATTTGAATCAGATTTATTTTTTTATTTTTTATAAAGCTGCGTTCATGTCAGAACATAAACGTCGTCGAATTTTTTCAAATAAAGTGTAGATTAAAGTTAAACCTTGTGTTTTTATCTCATTTATTGAGTACATAAACAGAACAAATTGTTTATAACGAAATGTATCAACAAATATGCAGTTGGAATTGTAATATTTGAACTTTTGTCCCACGACATATCGAATTAAAAAAGATCAAGTTTAGTTTATTAGAAGTAGATATGATGCCTTTCTTTTTCATACATATTTTGAATTCCCGTTTTCCTAGTGAATCTCTTGTCATTTATTCAGGGGTGTACTTTTAATTCAATGCCATTAAATCATTAATAACTAATAACTAAAATGTAAGGTACCTAATACAGATTTGTACAATAATGAACCTTATAAAAGACAAACAAAAAACATGAAATACTAAACCCTTTTCAAACTCCATCTTTGTGAAATATCTTTCGTATTAGTAAAGTTCAACCCTTGCTTTGACGACGTGAATCACATAAGTTTGACACGGTTAGTAATGGTCGGATTGCGATTCGGATTCGGCAACGTTTCACTGATTGACTCTTGAAATCTGCGGATCAAAGTTGAGTTGAAACTTTCAATTTGTCATCCCTTTTTTCGAATGATTCACGGACGTATACATCGAATTTAAACTGCATCTAGATGAAAGGAAAATATTTTTGTGGATCTGGATGAAAAACTGTAGAAAAAGTGGTGAGTGAAATACTGTTTTGCAATCCGATGACTGTATGTGAAGTCGCAGATTACTTTGTATAATACTCACATTTATTGAGATTATATATATTCGAAAGTTGTACAAACGCAAACTTCATCAATTGATGAATAATAAAAATGAAATAATCCTCCATTATCCACGGTTCTTAAATCTTCATTGGCTTTGACAGCGAAGATCAGATTCAATTTATACCTCAGCGGTCACCACCTAAAACATCATCTCAGCATAAGCCATTGCCCCATCTGCTTCTGCTAAATGCTGTTTTCTTTTCAGGACTAAGCAGTACTTCACACCATCACAACTGATGCTTTCATATAAAGTGTAGATGCGATTTGTTCTGGAATAATGTTCCCATGTGTGGAACATTCGTTACATCTATTGGATAGTGTCTAGAAGAGAGCAGTGTGCCTCATGGTAAATGCTCAGAAGAACTCCAACTCCAAAGAAAAACCTGATTCACTCGAAACGTGTACCTCGAAGTGGCAATTTAAATCATGGAGACGAGGAAAAGTTACACGGAGCTCATAATATAGTTTTGTGTGATGTAGAACGCAGTGTTTATTTATATAAACATATGTTTAGCGATAAGCGACATTATTTCACTTCAGAAAATTTCGAAGAACATTTAGTTACTGATTCATTTCTCGCGAGCCTTTGATCGTGTATCGCACAAACGGCTTCTATACAAGCTCGAACATTTGGGCATTCGGGGCAGGCAACTGTCCAGGGTGGAGAGTTTTTATCGGGAAGGAGCTTTCGTGTTAGAGTGGGCACTTCTATTTCGTCTACGAAGTCGGATTTGAGTGGAGTCCCTCAGGGTTCAGTTCGTGCACCCATTCTATTCGTCCTATATACCTCTAATCTTCCATCTGTTCTACATCCACAATGCTCACATTTTGCCGACAACACTAAGATTTTTAACAATCCAACTACGAATGCACAAACCATCCAGGAAGATTTAGACACTATCTCGAGATGGTCCGATGACTGGTTGTTACCATTAAATCTCTCGAAGTGTCGTGTAGCTCATGTAGGCAAGAACAAACCCCAGGCCAAAATATAACCAGCTGCAACAATCATTCTGATCTGGGCGTGATAATTTCACATGACCTTTCGTGGTCAGAGCATATTCTCTATACCATTGCGAAAGCCAAGGCGCATCCTCATTTGAATTGTGGAGGCCGTTACTTGATGTAGATCCATGATATAAATGAGATAAAAAACACAAGTTTAACTTTAATCTACACTTTATTTGAAAAAATTCACGACGTTTCGCTGACACAGCAGCTTTATCAAGAATTCTTGATAAAGCTGCTGTGTCAAAACGTCGTGAATTTTTTCAAATCAAGTGTGAATTAAAGTGTGTTTTTTATCTCATTAAGCGCATCCTCTTTAGGTTGAGGAGGTCATTTTCCGGATGCGATCTTGCAAAGTGTTCTTTATTATTTATTAGTGTTTATTTATAAGTACAAAACTTATGTACGTCCTATTCTCGAATTTGGTGGACCAGTTTGGTGCCCTACGCTTATTCGCGACAAAAAGAGTGAAGTGAAGAAAATTCGAATATGAAATATTATTAATTTAATTTAATTTTTAATCCTTTTTTTCGTAGTTTACTTTTTGTTTTTTTTATGTTTTATTTTTAATGTTTGTAAAATGGCCTTTACTATATTCTTGACTTTGTCTGCTCCTGAAAATAAATTTATTGAGTCAGAGCTTCCCTGTAAACGATATTTGATGTAAATTTATTTTGTGGCAGCAAAATGAATTGAATTTCAGGACCTCCGACCCGCGATAGACCAACATATAGTTGGCCATGAGTAAAACATTCTTTTCGTAGGTTAATCCCTACTGATTAGAAAGTTTGAAAAAACACTTATTGAACCATAATTCTGATAGTTATACATATGCTGTCGCGATATTTTTTGTAGATAATTATATGTTCTGCAAAGCCGTAGTACAGTACAACTTCACTAGTCCGGGCAGATACGTTCTGGTGCATGCCCCGACTATCGAAATGCCCGAATTTCTGAAGTGACTTGAATTTGTTTCATTTTCAAAATAGAAACCATCCAAAATATGTTAAAGCCGAGTTTATTATGAAAATATCGAAAAATTGAACAAAAAATAGTTTCTATTGTAAAACGGAATCAAATTATAGAATTTCCATTCATAATAATCTTTCCTCATAGAAAATATAGAATTTTAATATAAGCTAGTGTACATAAACAACATGTTATTCCTTATGACGTTCAAAATATCCATCGATTTTACTCAGAACCTTTCTCGATGCTGTCATCTGAACTGATTTTTCCTTGAGCCTTTTCAGGAACAATACGTCTTCTATGGGAAGATTATTCTGTTCGGCCCAACTGATAATCAGGGAGAACGCATTGACAGTATCTGAATGTTTCACTTTTACCTTTCCTTTACGTTTTCAATATTCCTTCCTAAAGCATCCTGTATAAGCTCTTCTTCAGTCAAATCGATAACAAACTCTTTGTCTCCCACAGCCCAGTTGGTAATGTTCTCAATGGTTAGGTCATTTTCTGGATCGATGACCCTTAATGATTCGGCAATATTTTTCAAATCATTTTCACTGCTTGGACGAAGTTTCTTCTGAAGCTCTGAGAGTGGAATATTTTCATCATCTGATTCTTCTACTTCTCTAGTGTCATACCACAATGCTCTCCAACTTTTCTAATATTTGAAGTAATGGCTTTCCAAGATTGGACAAGATTGTTCACGGCATCTTTCAAATTATACTGCTTCAAAATGGAAGTTATCTTTTCACCTTCATGCGAAATAATATGATTAAGAAGGTATTTTCTATACGAGAACGGCAGTACAGTTGGGTGTCAAAAACATAACTCAGAAGTTTGGATCAGTATTAACCTCTTCCTCAGGTGGGTGCGATGGTGCTTCGTCTACCAACAACAGAGCTTTAGAGGGCTTGTTAATCTTAGTTAAAAAATTCTTCACTTCGGGAATAAAAGATCTTATAAGTAGGCTTCATTGTTGTCAGCATAGAATTAGAAGGTTGGGTTGTTTTGTATAAATTCGCACAAGTGTGCTAGATAAATTTGCAAAGTGTTGATTCAATTTTCATTTCTGGAAAAATTCACATTTTTGAGGATATTTGTCAGGCATGTTATATTTATTTGGAAAGTGAAAAATACTTTTCCTATATTATCCAACTTCAGATATAGTTTAAATTTAAAACTTACGAAAACCATTTAATGAAATAAATGATGAATAGGTAATAATAAAAACAAGTACTGTGTTTTAATGAATTTTACTTAATAATTGCGATTCGTAACGCGTTTCACTACACCGTAGCTTCTTCAGACGAATGATTATGCAGAAAAATATAAATGAGAATATAACTATAAATGTTCTTGAGTAATTAAAAGCTTATTGGTTGCTTCTTCTTAAGTGGTTATGTAATGTAAGTGACAGGTATATCCAATAAAATTAAGGAATAGATTGCTCCCCGAAAAGATTCAATAGAGGTGAAGGGCTTAAATCGACTTGTTCATTGATGAGTCTACCTGAGTGTTTGTATTTATTTATTTCTAAAGTTTCCCAAAGATCTACCTTCCAATATTTATTATCTGTATGCAAAATTTCAAACTGTGGGTCGAAAGAATGATTATTTTCTAAGAGATGATTCGCGTAATTTGAATCTGATTTTTATTTGAAAAACTGCGTTTATGTTCCGATATTCTAATATTAAAATTTCTATGTGTTCTACCAATGTAGAAATTATCACAGTCATTGCAATTCAATCTATAAACACCTGATTTATTGTTTTTACCTGGTTTGGTTTTATTATTTTTATATATTTGCCTAAATTATTATTAGTTTGGAAAGCTATGTTGAAATTATTGCTACTTAAGAATGATTTCAGTTTCTCACTTGTAATGCCAACGTAGGTTAAGGTGTTGAATTTTGTTTCAATTTATCGACAGGGTAAACTTCATTCAATGCGGATTCTACTTTGTTTTTTATTTAAAATATTATTTATTAGTTTGGGATTGTAACCATTATTTTTGGCTATTTGTTTAATCAAATTTAGTTCTTTGTTGAAATTTTCTGGTGATAGCGGGATGTTAATCAATCTATGAATAAAACTATTGAATGCTGACATTTTATGTTGATATGGATGACACGACGAGTTATGTATTATAATATCTGTATGTGACGGCTTATGGTAAATTGCGAAAACATGTTTTCCATTTTCATTCGAAATTGTTACGTCTAAGAAATTTATCGAATTATTGCTTTCTATTTCGGTTGTGAATGCAATTTTTGGATGTAATGAATTTATATGATTTTCGAAAATTTTCAACTGTCTATCTGTTCCTGTGAAGCAAATAATGATATCGTCTACATAGCGATACCAGTATAAACAATATTTACTGAGTGGATGATTATGAATTAATTTCTCTAAGTTATTCATGAAAATTTCTGCTAACAAAGGACTCAACGGATTGCCCATAATCAAGCCGTCTTCAATAGTATAATATTTGTAATTGAAATGGAAATAATTTTGATCTAAACAAATTTTTAATAATGCATAATCATTCGTCTGAAGAAGCTACGGTGTAGTGAAACGCGTTACGAATCGCAATTATTAAGTAAAATTCCTTAAAACACAGTACTTGTTTTTTATTATTGATAATGGAATTTTACCAAGTAAAAGCCTCCCAAATTCAAATGGTGAATAGGTCCCTGCATTCTACTCATAAAAGTGCTCGTAGAACGTCGAAATAGTTTGCACTTAACTTTAATAACAACAGAGATGAAGGCATATGCCGAAATCCTGGACAATCCGAAGAAACGCCAAAAGAAAACATCTGTTTTCAGCAATGAATTCTCGAAAATCAAGGAAGGAAATCAGGGATTCATTTTTCTCTAGCTGCTGTTCTGAAACTTCGAAAATGAGACATCCTGTACACTAATTAAGACTGGCATAACCTTGAAAGTTGGCCCCACTATGTCTTACAGTGGTGCCAACTTAGAAGCAAAAAGAAATTTGACAATAGGCGTACGCGGTCATTTGAAATGAAACATTCCGGGTGCGTATTTGACAGAATATGATATTGTATAGCATGAATAAGCTCTTGAAGGTCAGACAATCAACAAGGGATATTATATCTAAGTTCAGAATGGATTGCATGACGTAATGAAAAGAAAACGGACACAGCTTTTGGAAAGCGGTGATTGGCTGTTTTATGGAGATAACGTGCCAGCATATTCATTGAATGAATTTGACAAAGCACAAGGTCTTACAGCAAACGTGAAGCTTCATGTTATCATGCAATTTCTGGCTGTTTTCAGCAATGAAAATTCCTCTCAAAAGGCCGCAAACACTGAAATAAATGCGACGAACGTTTTGAAGACGATATTGAGAAACAAGTACCAGGGCTGCTTTCGAAAGGATAATACCAGTTTGACTAAGTGGGAAAAATATAAAGGTAGATCGAATACTTTTAGGACAATCCTCGTACAATTTTCTCCCTTGTTTTTCTCGAAAGAAGTTGTTCGAATGTTTATTAAGATTACTAGAGTAACAGAAAAGACTATTTATAATTACACGATGAAATCTCGAATTGTTAATATCTGCTTCAAATAAATCTTTATTAAAGCGAACCTTATTGCTCTCGAAATATGAGCAGCATTTCGAAGCAAAATAGAAATTGTAATTTTCATAGTTATCGAAAAAAACGGGCAAAGGTCTTTGAAAAAACGTTGAAGTTTATTATTGATCCAGGATTCATTTTAAAGGGAAAAGCAATATTCCAGAAATATTTGATATCTCCAGCGATATCCGAACTCTGATTACACTATATACGCGGGTGTTTTTTTTTTGTGCGTTCATTTCCGCTATACCGAGTTTCTTGACTGTTCATTTCGATCAAAATAGATGATGTGCATGCACAAAAAATTCGCTTAGGATATTGTATAGCCCGGTGTAGTTCAGTCCGGTGTAATTAAATGCTTGAAAAAAGCCAACTGAAATTGTGTTCGAGTTTCCCCAATGCGGATTTGCTTTTAATTATTTGCAATGTCTCGATCTATTGATTCGATTGCTGATTAGAATTCAAGTTGATGTTGATAAGAAAACCGCATCATTTTAATTACTGTGTATATATTGTAAACAGTTGAAACATCCTTTTTCATTCGGAAAAGTAAATTATTCATTAAAAAACGACTTCATTTCTCAGTTTATAAATAGACGCTTTTTCTAGCAGTCCAAAAAGTTTTGAAGATTCATATATGAAATCTGTAAGAAATAAAGGTAACATTCAATTGAACATTTCTTCATGGGATGACAATTTGTCCACGAGAACCTGATCATCGAGTCATAAAATCTTGGAAGGAACGAACAAACATGGCCTATAGATTTTTATCCACCATGATGTATGGTATGCGGATGGCTCCAAAATCTTGTGTTGATCGGGATCAGAAATATTCTGAAAAACCGAAATTCGAGCCTCAGTTCCACTTGAAAGGCTACTTCTTCCAGAATATATACCCTACATATCTGCGTGTAAGAGTGAAGACAGAAATGCCTTCAAAGGAGATGAATTAATATCATCATAGAAATGACTTCTTATTTCGCTGAAGGAAAATAAATCTAATTTGAATTAGTCTGGGAATCTATGTAAGATCTAGCAAGACTAGCACCAAGGACCATGTAAATCTGGGTGGCAAGACATGAAGTCTTGCAACAAATGTGAAGATCATCTACTAGTAAGAAAAGCCTCGTGTGTAGAATTTATAGGACCAGAACTAGCTATTGGCATTACCGCAAAGGGTTACAAAATGCCCTAGCCACCTGGATCAGGCAAAAACATGTCAAGAAGGTGAAGGGACCAACATACCAGAAGAAGGCAAAGCAAGAGAGTAACAAGAACACAGCTCGCAGAAGACTAGAGACCAAATGAAGACAATGAGTGAAATTGAAAGAATAGGACGAAGTCAGGAAGAACATAAATATAGATTTTGTGATGAAAAGGAAGAAATATCATCTAATATTGGAGTACGAAGCTTCAACTCGGAAAAAGGTGAGTAATCCTGAGTGATTAAGAGAACTGGAAGGACCTCGACCTGCCCAATGGGCTAACTAGGAAAACAAACCTCTTCACACAGAAATGCTTTCCAAGAAACATGAAAAGCCTCTAAGGCCAAAAGCACACCAACAAGGACTCATGCGTTCCAAATTCACTTGTCTCAGCTGAATATATTTATAACAAATAATGTCGCCGAAGGGTTTTTGTAAAAAATTGCTTTCACTTCTCAACGAACTCCCATTAAGGTTGATACAGTCCATCTAATAGACCAGGGTGGTCCTGTTTTTGCTTGGACGTAAGAGTCAGTAATGAGATTTTCACTCAGATCACCTTAGGATACCCTTTAGAACAATAATCAAGGTAAAAAAAAATTCATTCTATAAACAAAATATAATAGCATTTCTTTTCTCAACGAATCAGACATTGAAAAAATTCGCAAAAATCATGTTTAGTCGTTCAGAAAATGTAAGCTTAACATGTACGAATGATAACATTGGTACAGATGTAGATGCAACTTCGTGAAATAAACTGAAAAGTGGAAAATGACCCCCTCCCAGTGTTCTTTTTCATGGGAAATTCATTGTCGCAAACAGATTCAACCTAGCTTTTTTGTTTTCGAGTTGTTTGGAAGTTTTGAAAATTTTTTATTTTAATATCTGTAATGTAAAAAATGGTTTTGATTATCATTCTACAATCACTTTTTAAGTAAAATCAAACTACGTGCGGCCATATGTTTTTTGTCTAACGGTTTTTGTGTTATAATGCAACCTTAAGCTTCTTAAAATATGAACCATAGGTAACTTTCATTTCGTAGAAGATTTTTTTTCGTTTTTCAAAAATATATCACATGTGCACTCAATTTTTCGATCCAAGAAATATTTTCATGGAAAACAGAAGATTGAATACATTTTCCTTAATTTTTCTAACATCTCAATGTCCATTCACATAATTTACACGCCATTATTGAAATAGCTTAAGTATGTTCTGTGATACTATTATAATAGTTTGAACATTAATTCTTACGATTACAATTCAGATAAATTATTCAATTTTCTTCAACTTTTGTGGGAATATAGTATCTTTCGAAATAACGAAGTGACCATGCTGTACGAAAATTTTGAAAAGTAACATGCAATCGTTTTAAACATTTCAAAACAGAAAAGTAATCAGATATTCTACTGTATGGAATAAAATTTGATGGAAATAATCAATGTAGGTGTTCAAATGTATTATCATTATTCTATGTGCATAACTCAAGTAATGCAAAAATATTCGAGGGGAGAAAAGGGGGATGACCCTAAAAAATATCTTTCAGATTCACACAACAATCTCAAATCATGTAGTAGTACTAAGACGTTTTAATTTTCTGTCCAATATCTGGAAAAATTAACATAAAACGAAAATTGTTTTGAAACTAAAACACTCGGTATCTCAACAAGGCGTTCTATCAATGTCAAAGTGGACCACTCTGTTTACTTTCAACGCTTTTCATGAATTTATTCATTTCTAAAATAATGTAAATTTCTCTAACCTCTTCTTAATAAGATATGCATCTGAACCATAACGGCGGTCAATCAAGAAACATTCATTCTCTTTCGATAATAATCGGGTTATTACCTTCGCATCACAAGGTAAATGATCCTTCACATCATCATCGAACTAGAAGCGAAAATGTAGAAGGTTGATAATATCTTATGTCTCGGCTGTACATTCCGACTCAGTTTTCTTTTTGGGATTACACGTTATCAAAGTTGTGAGGAAAACTGCTTTGGCCCAACGCAGAAAGGACAAATGGTGATGAAAAGGATCATCAATCTTTCTTGAAAATGATTAAGTTGAAACTTCTTTGCACTATCGTTTTGGTAGGTATTAGATTGCCTTATCAATGTTCTGTTTCATTCACAGTTTCAGTTAGGGAACTTTGAAACTCATCCCGACTAAGATTGATGCTCCTTCTCATTATCATAACGAAATGCAACTAGGTACATAATCCAAACTTGCTGCATCGTAGTTTATATTATTTTAAATTAATTATAAGAAATCCTAACCAACTAGTAGTTCATTAGTAAATTGACCAATGATACTTGGAAACAAACTTTTACTTTTGCTCTAATGCAATGAAAGATACAATTTTTTCAGGAGCCATTGATGATTCCCTCGTTGTTCAAAATCTTTCACCTCTGAATTATATTTTGAGGTTAGGAAATAGATGATGATCTCTGAAAACTTCATCTGGTGAATACTGTGAATTTCAATTCGTTGACATTCAACATCGTGACGACTGAAGAATAAACGTATGAGATGATGAGAATCTTTTCTTGGAAAAATGACGTGATTTTACAATAACTTTGCCATTTGGACCTTGTTTCTGTTGACAGTTATTTTCTTCTTAAGGACATCGATGCTTATTTTTTGGAATGCGTCTAAAAACCTATGCAAAATTATCACTTTGGATGATCCATGTAACCGCCATTTTTTCTAAAGTGACCATTGAAAGTTACGGAGATTTTTAGAAAAATTTTGCTTAATCCCTTCCAAATCTTATGTGATCAACATTATTTTATTCGTTCAACCTGATGTAGATTCGTGGCAGATTATTTCTTATCCCGATAAGTTTTTGTAGTTATTATTATATTCAAGTGGTAGGATAGTGATATGACTTCCTTCCTTTGAGCCTACCAGAGACAGGAATATCTTAAGAACACAAAATCAGCGGAAAATAAATTCAAGAACAAAAACCATCGTGATAGTGGAAGACCTGAATTTACTTGAGTCGACTGCCTCGCTCATGAAAAATAAAATTAAAATGGGCTTCGCTACGAATCAGAACATGATAACATTATAAACTCTGAAAGAAGAGATGTTGGCGTTAAAAAGATTATGGACGCAAATTGAAGTTTTACTTTGAGACTCAAACCAAAATCAAAGAAAATTTGTCACCCTCTTTATCTTAAGATGGACTGATTTTGGTGGAAAATTTGAGATACGTCTACATTGGAATAACCAGAATCCCCATTGGTTTACACACAATCTCTAATGATGAAACTCGTTCAGAAAATGAGATACGTTTTCAGCTCCTGCACATGTCGACGTTCGTATGTTACAATATTTGAATGCGAATTTCCCAGGTCGGTGGATTGGCAGAAGACTTACAAATTTTTGTTGTAATACCAATTTTCGTTATATTTGGACTTTTTGCGTGATGTTAAATATTCATGAAGACTATTTTTGCATAGAGAATTGAAAGACCTTTCTAAAGACATGTCACTCGAACAACTTTCCCTATAATGAATTTTGACTTAGGTGCTGCTAAGGGTAGCTTGATTTAACATGCTTCGAACCAAGTCAAAAATTGGTCTTCCTCGAACAAAAATTGACGTATCTCAGCTTTTTCCGCCAGAATCTTGAGGTAGAGGGGGTGACAAATTTTCGTTGGAACACACTGTGTATTGTTCTTCAATGAGAGGTCTAATTTTGTGCAGTGAATATGAAACGCGTGAAAACGCTACCAAATTAGCAGAAAGTTTATCTTTTCATTCTTGAGAGATCAGCAACAATCAAAACACTTCGTCTCATGTAATAGATTACAGCAAATTCACGACAATGGAAAATCCACAACACAATGTTTTTATTGTTACTAATTTTCTGATCATCGCCCAACGATTATCACCAACCTAACTTCAATGAATTGCTTAGAGTGAAAGATTTGTGATCAATACTATAAACGAAGCAAGTTTCTGTATAAAATTACTACCACAGCAATATACTAAAATGTAGTAAGATAATATAATAACCACTGATAAACAATGAGTAAATATCAGTTATTTTCCTCCACAGAAAACATACAATTATACAGATAATATAAGCTCCATTTCCTCAAGACTTAATGAATTTAAATTTCATTAATTTCGCATTAATATCATCTCAAATGCATTAGGAGGAAATGACTGATACCAAATGGATTTCTTATATATTGTCAAGATAAATACAATTAAAACTAAGCGAATTGTTCTTTGGCGAGACAGACGAAGTTTTATTTTGGTTTCCAGTGTTGAAATATGCAACATGAATGGCAGTACTCTTTTTATTGGACTCCCTTGAAAACTTTACTATTTCAACATCTCAAAGAGATCAAAGGTATTTCTTATCAATTTTAAATTGATATATTCACGTGTTTGTCAAAAAGACTCTTGACAAGCAGATTGGGGCACAGCAATATATCCCTATCTGAGCTCCCTTTTTCTTCAGTACGACATTCGAACTATAATAATACAGTGGCCCCAGTATCTCTCATCAATCGTGAAATAATTATTTAAGCAACTTGTTTATTGTTATTCTTCTACAGCCAAAAGTATTAGTATTAAATTCAAATGTACAGAGAGCGACGTGCACTGTGTGTGCAGAACTTAGGTTTTAAGAGAAAGGTAAAGTATTTTGGTCTAATCAAGGCTTTCACTATGAAGTAACAGAGTTTAGCTTCATCCATAATGAAATTACAGGGTGTCAAAAATGCCGCGAATTGCTTCGAGAAAAGGATACTAGGGCTGTACAATCCGTACAGTACTATGGAAATTGATTGAGAAATAAATTATAGAACCATCAAGAAAAAATTGAAAAACAATAGGGCCTCCTTTTTTATACATTTCACGTATATACATTGTTCACTTTCAATATATCATATCATTTGTAACTCTCAACAGGTATTTATTGTTCCAGCCCCATTACAAAGTTGGAAAGAGAATTTCAGCGTTATTAGGGCATTTAATCCATGTTGGCTCATTAATATAATACCATAGCAACAAATTAAACCCAAAGTCATTGAAACTCTGAAACATGTACGAGAGAATAATAGGAATATGTTTTCAGGAACGAATAGGCCAGCCCTTCAAATTCACTTAGGATCGATTACATTGTTTATGGAAGTATACACATATATTGAGAACCTTCCTGTCGATGTTAACATCGGCACGTTCGCGTAAATGCTTTGATCAATTTTGTAGTAGCATGTCGATCGGACATTCAGGGAAATCTTCTCGGCTTCTATTTGAAACAGGCTATTGAATGTTGATCATTTAGCTCAAAATTCTACCAAAGGATATTCATGGATTATATTTTGATTAAAGCCTTCATAACTTCCCGAACCGTGTCAAACATGGGATGCATTAATTCGTTGTGTTTATTTTATATCCGGTAATATTGGGGCTCGAACCTTTTGTTATTTGAAAATGAATTGCGGATAAAAGATTTTCATTAGCAAATCAAAATTGGAGGTCTTTTATGTTTGAATTTAACTCTCAAATTAAATTCCATTTTTGTGCAGATTTACGAGTTTTAATATAGCGTATGTACTTTGAATGCATGCGTCGAATCTTTATTTATTTAGAGTCGAAAAAATGATGAAGAGTGAAAATATTCGACAATTTTTCAGCGAACACTTTATGATCTCGTTGCAAGGCAAAAAATCATAAAGAATTTCGCCCCTATTGTTGATTGCAGTATTCAACTTAGAGCATTTAATTTCGAGTGAATTTATTGAACTGGTCATAGAATGAGAGGCGCTTAGCTTGGATTTGAAGTTGGAAAATGCAAGAAAAATTGGGGAGGAATATTTTTCCGGAAGCGGACAATTTTCCGGTGGTGCCACAAATCGAACCTTATCGCCTAGATCGAGATATACAGAAACAATACTCTAGCAAAATCGTGAACCCCTAATTCGAAATTTCAACATATTTTCCGACCGTCCGCTGAAAACCACGAAAAACACGAACCGTTTTTCGGTCTTGGGAAGAGTGCTGTAACTAGAGAATTCTTCATACTCCAAGTTTTCGAGTCAATCGAAAACGTATTTATATTCCAATTCAACACAAAGTTGCAGCTTTAAACAGCATGGTACATCGGTTACTCAATTTACCTTTATCAGTAGAAGATTATAATAAAGAGTTAAACATCATCAAACAGATAGCCATTAATAATTCATATAATCCGGATATGATAGATCTAATCATTCGTAAAAACTGTATCAGAAAGCAATAAATGAAGTATATCCTATTCATAAAGACTATAAAATATTCAACAGTTCAACAGTCTGCGGTTCTGCAAGTACACATATTACATCCTTTCTCGTCAAACAAAATCTTAATATAACTTTCAAAACTTCTAATAACTTAGGTAAACATATTAAAAATAATAAATCTCGTGTTGAAAAATCAAGTAAATCAGGAATCTATAAACTCAATTTCGGTTCTTGTGATAAAATTTATATCGGTAGGATCTATAGGAGTTTTGGCATAAGAACATCTGAACATAAACGTAGCTTTGATAAAATAAATCTGATTCAAATTATTCAAACCACTTAATTAAAGAAAACCATTCATTCAATAAAACTTTGACATATTACATATAAAATCAAAAAGTTTAAAATTAGATCTCCTAGAAGCATTAGAAATAAATAGATACAAACATTCGGACAAGCTTTTGAATGAGCAGGTAGATGTGAATTATTCACCCCTACTCAACTTGTTTAATTAGTTTTTATTACCTTTCATACTAACTGTACAATGGCTCGGTGTGGATTTTCCTGTTATTCATCCAACTTGTTCTACGATTTGTTTATAATACCATACTCTTCATTCTGTTTGTCATTCTGGATAAAGCTGCTGTGTCAGCGAAACGTCGTCGAATTTTTTCAAATAAAGTGTAGATTAAAGTTAAACCTTGTGTTTTTCATCTCATTTATTTATAGATTGTTTGGCGAAATTTTTTCATCTCCTTATATTTTTCTGTTCGAAAATATATATATTTCTTCGGTAGTTGAGAGTTTCATTGTGAATTACCTCCGCCTCTCTCTCCCGAGAATCTTTCATCCTGCCTAATTACCAGGCAGTTGTCAGTGATATCGTCGGCGTAAGTGAAGATTATTACATATTTGCAGTTTCGATTGTTGAAGAGAAATGGTTACTTCATTGAAGAATATTCTGCAATTGAATTAACCTACATTCTTGTAGGAATTACGGGTAATGAAAAGCCATGTCATTAACTTTTCCTTCAGTTCCTCCAAACTTTGTATCTGGTGACAAAGAGACAGCTGATATCAATCAGATGGTGTTGTCTAGTGGAATTAAGGTTATGTTGCTTCAGTTAGACATTTGATATAGAGCAATTCCTAATTGTCTCGGAAATATCACGTTTCGAACGATTATGACATAGTTGCAGCAATTATCATATCAAATAACAATCCGTTGGAGCACATTAAGTATATGTATATGTTCACATTTATAATTGGCGCCCTCAAACGATCTACTACCGGCGTCACTGGAAAATGATGAAAAAAGATCAAACAGAAAACTCCGAGAAGCCATAATAGTTCGACTATCTACCACAAAGCTACACACTGTCTGCAAGATGCGATCTATCAAAAAGGTAATGCTCCAAGTACTTGTTTGGCTGTCAACCAGGTGTACATCAGATCTCAATAATAATATGCAAAATTTATTGCTATGTCTACCAACACATTGAAGACAAACAAAGACTCAAACGAAATATAAAGTAGGTACAAAGAAATGATTGATTTACATAAATGAAGAATTACCAAGGTTCCAGAAAGGTCATCATCAGTATCTGAGAAAATATCACTATCTGTATCACTTTCAGCCTGTAAATGTATAATTATGACATCAACAGCAATGTCCATTGCTGACTCCTTGTCTTCAAAAAATTTCCGAAATTTTTTGGCAAAGATTTCCTACAGATTTCAACTTGAATTTCACATTCTGCTCTGGGATATATTGGTTCATAGAAGCCCATACCAACTATATCCGATTCAGCTCTTGGTGATAAGGAGGAAGTTGAAGAACAGTGTGGCCACTATCTCCCATTATTTTATCTATTTCGTATTCATATTTTCAATGAAATAAAACTATGGTATTTAGATTTTCACTATATTAACAAAACTTTGACCGGTTTCACCACACTGTGGCTTTATCAGATAGATACAAACTAATGAACAGAGTTATTCCTTATATAATATTCTTATTACCTACTTATTATTACATTAGGTACAAGTACAAAGGGTATGGTGGAAAACCCATCGGAGTTGCTTACTTTATGTTTTGAAAAACTGAGTAATGGAAGAGGATTTAGATCTTATTGACTATTAAGTGATCTACCTGAATTCTTTCCTTGTTAATCTCTAAAATTTCCCATAGATTGAGTTTTTGTCTATTATTTTCATTGTGTTAAATTTTGAAATTATTATTAAAGTTATGGTTTTCTTCGAGTAAGTGATCAGAATAATGGGAATCTGATTTATGATAATTAGAACTACGTTTGTGCTCGGATAATCTGACTTTG
The DNA here is from genome assembly GCA_013387265.2 of Cryptolaemus montrouzieri. NCBI lineage: Eukaryota > Metazoa > Arthropoda > Insecta > Coleoptera > Coccinellidae > Cryptolaemus > Cryptolaemus montrouzieri. The sequence goes on along the minus strand of JABFTP020000001.1, from coordinate 100,368,331 downwards.
AAATTTATGAAAGTTTTATCAATATAAATTTTATTACAATCCCCAGTTTATAAACACCGGATTTATAACCTTTATCAATTTTAGATTTGCAGTTTTTGATATATCGGCCGGAAGAATTATCAGTTCGAAATGCTATATTGAAATTATAATGAAAGAGAAATGATTTTGATTTCAGACTAGGATTACCAATATAGGTTAGATTATTGTATTTTGTGTTAGAACTTTTCATACTTGGAAATACTTCATGGATTGCTTTTTGAAATTTTTTGCTTGAAATCATGTTCTCAATCATACTAGGACTGTATGTACGTAGTTTTTTGGACTTCTGCATTCTAAAAGAAAATTTCTCTGAAATGAATTGGCCAGACTCTAGATCCCCAAGAACCAGCTAACTAGACCATAAAAATATGTAGGGAGGATTATAAATATACAAAATCTATAAATATTGCCATAGACAGAAACGAATGTGAAACTTGGCGCTCTGTATATCCAAAACTAGTCATACGATTTTGTTACAAAATGAATCGTAATTACTTTATTTAATTTTTTCAATAAATGTGCGGAGTTCTCTGGTTTTGTAACGAGATGTATTTTCTTCTTTATCGAGGCCAAGGCAGCAAGATTGTGGTTCCAGCAAAACATGAACAATAAATGTATTGCATACTAAATGGGAAGTATGCAGCCACCTCCCACTCTAGGAAAATGATATTCGAAGATAAACATGCAGTAACGAGTATGGTTATAGGTTAAAGACATCAAAGTTTCTCGTTCCAAAAGTACGAGAAAGTATTCGTTCAAAATGGAATACGTGATCAATAACAATGTTGAAACAATTCGAATTTATTAAGTGAGCTTATCATGAATATCGCTCCGTCCAAACAATGGCTTATGACCTCGGTCATGAAAACCTTTCTTGGCTATGGCAGCTGGGGTGTGATGCGAAAATATGCGAGCGTCGTGTTAAGACTACATAATGGTTGAGACCGAATTATAATCGCAAATATCAACACTGCAATTTATACGGATCACGCCTTATCATTGAATTATAGGAATGTAAAAATGTTTGGTTTAATTGTTCTGCAATAAAACACGAAGAGACATGTAAAGGGCTTAGTTCCTGACTAAGGTTAATGGACTTGATAACTTCAATTACTAGAATTTCTAGGAATAATGAAGTTGGCAATAATTTTAGAAATTTGTTGACAAGGATTCCTATTATACTTTAGAATACAATTGCAACTTGGATCCTGATAATTATATCCAGTAATTAAAACAATTTTTAAGCGCAATATGTTTAGTAATAATTCACATATTGTTAATGAATTCTTGAAAAAGGGGAAAATATATGTTAAGATATTTTACTCAACTTAATATTTTTGTTTTACTCCAACATAGTCTGCATTAGCATAATAGCTGGCAGTCATGTAAGGGTTCCATTTCCGATTAAGGTTAATGGCCTTGATAATCATTTCAATAAACTATTCGAATTTTATATGTGCAATAAAGTTAGCAATGTTGTTCTCAATGCTAATTTCAACATTTCAGTTATACTAAAATGAAACATAATCATTATATGCAAGAGGTGTGCTGAATGTTATTGGTATAGATGTAATTTTAAACTTGTTACACGAAAGAAAGTTATTTAGTTTGAATTTTTCTCATTTTTTCCTATTAACAAGGTTTTAAATTCAGCTCTATATAAACTAAATTATGCATAGCCCTTGCATTAAACGATATTTTATTTTAGAACAACTGAAATATTGAAGAAGTAATAATGACAGTTACACTGAATAATGGATCAATTGCTCTGTACCATCAAATGACAGCGCTACCTCCGAGGTTCTATGTGATAGGATTCATCTATGGTTCTGAAGCCATGACAGCCATTATTAGTCATCTTTAATTCTGTGAAATGTTATTCCGTTTACCATTATTCGCTCAAATCGAATCAAAAAATGAGTGGAGAATTTATTGAAGACAAGGTATTTGATAGTACATTGTCTGAGATAATAGAATTGGCGTAAATAGCTGCAGAGAATTTATTGACAGATAAATTGAGAGGAAAGTCCAATCAATGTAGTGAAGTTTTATGGATTGGTAATTCCAAAAAAAGGCGAGCACATTTTTGGAAATTGTACTTTCGATTTATTTCACTGAACTTTCGAAGAAGTTTAAACTTTTATCTCTATAGTTATTCTACTCGATGCTAGTCTTAACCTAAATCACATAGTCCGGCTAGAAAGTTACTGAAAATTGCAGCCCTTTTTGAGTGGAAAATCTGGAGGTCATCGAGCTGAACAAGCAGAGCTTCAAACCTGAATAATTGAGTAAATTATTCAAAGAAGTCTCAGATCAACAGCAACTATTTGTCTGACTGGATGAGTGATGTAATAGCGATGAAAAAAATAGAAGGATGTAAGTCAACAACAGGAGAAGAATATAAAAAGATAGTATCCAAAACAACCACTTGAACAGATTCCATACAAAACGATTTTACTGTGGGCATAATGAAATTCTTCAAAGCACAGTCAACATTTGCAATGATACCATCAACTATTATGTTAACAAAAATTAATTCGAGAATTAGACAAGTATGACAAACGAAAAGAGCCTTCTTGGACGTCCGCTATATAGTTTAGTGGAACTTACCAGCCAGGCTCCCATTTTCATTTAAATTAATTCATCAGATGATAGATTTGACTGATTTCGACAGAGGAAGTTAAATAAAAGCTTGTAAAAAGAGAAGTACTTAAAGAGCCTGGCGAACCACCGTCCAAATCACAACACATTGCATAACTTGTTTCAATATCTACTTGAAAAACAAACGCGAGTTCGCTCCGTAGAAACTTATGAATGAATATATCACCTTCGATTTTTCCTCCTTGATCCCCAGAATGGGCTGCTACTGCAAAAAAGTTTATGGTGTCTTGTAGTCCGTTCATATATAGGCAGATATGCCAAAGGCAAAATGACAGAGGAAACATAGGAAAAGTTGAATAAATATTATGGGGGTAATGCTCCATCAGACTACACTGTCAAATATTGGTTTCGAGAGATTCGTGGTGACCGTAACTCCACTACTGATGAAGTCCGCAGCGGCAGACCCTCCGATGCAGTTACACAGGACAATGTCAAAAAAATATATGAAATGGTGTTGACTGATCGGAAGGTGATAGTACACGATCTAGCAGATGCCACAAAGATTTGTACTGAGCGTACACGCCATATTTTGGGTGATATTCTGCATACCGAAAGGTAATACTGCCGCTGGGTGCCGCACATGCTGAAAACGGACCAAAAATACGAATGCGTGAGCACTTCGAGAGAGTATTTGGACTTGATGATGCGGAATCGGACGGACGTTTAGCGTCGATTGGTAACTGTTGATGAAACCTGAATCCACTATCACACACCAGGAAAAAGAATAAGTGCCCGAAAATGAACTGAAGCCGACACGAGTGCTCCCAAGTGGCCAAGAGAGGCTCAATGAGTCCGAAAGTGATGGCGTCGGTTTTTCATGGCATACTATTCGTGGACTACCTCGAAAAAGGAAAAACCATCAACAGCGAGTATAACTGAGCACTATTGGAGCGATTGGAGCCCGAAATCGCTGCAAAACGACCTTACATGAAGCGAAATAAAAATTTGTTTTTGCAAGACGATATGTTGGTGCACAACAGCACCGAGACCACGGCTAAAGTCAATGCTTTAGGGCTCCAATTGCTTTCGCATCCACAGTATTAACCAGATTTGGCTTCCTCAGATTATTAACTCTTCCCAAACCTCAGAAGATGGATAACAAATCAGCTCACGTGGGGAAATCAACGACGCCACGGAGGATTATTTTGCACCTAACCTAACCTTCTGGAAAATAAGTGTGTCGAGCTTAAAGGGACTAAATTGAATAAAATATAAAAAATTTTTAAACACAGAATTTTTTCATTCCCAAGAATGTTACTTTTCATCCCACCTAGTATTTACGGTATTTGTATAGTTAGTACCAATTTTGAGCAGAATTGAAAATTATAGTTTATTTTCACAGGCGTTATGAAACATACTAAAGAAATTAATAAATATGATTGATGACAACCTTGAATTTCTCCGACAAAATTCGATAACTCAAATATCTTCTCTAAACGCCGCTAATCGATATGACTGAGTTGAATATCACTGTCTAAATCATCATGTGCTGACATCGGCGAAAGCCGAGATTTTTTGATTGTTTCAACTCATAATTCATTACTTGGCTCTCGATTATTGAATTTATAATTTCTCATCGTTCCTCAATCGCCGTATAACATTTCTATTATGTCCCTTTAAATTAACGTTTTTCGGATTTTTCCTTTTACTTGTGTTCCCTAGGAAACGCGTATAAGTTCCTTATAGCAAAAAAAAATCGTTTGTGTGATCAAACGGTGATAAACACGGTCTTATTTTGCAGTAAAATTAACTTAAAGGTGAGTAGTAGTAGTTTTGAGTTGTCAGCTTTTTTTTAGTATCTCTTTTTCAACTGAATATTACAAAATAATTTTAAAATTAATGGTCGAAAACTTTTCGCAGTTATAAACTTAACAAGACTACGCCATGAAAGAATTTAAATATTTTTCAAATTGATTAATTATACCTATAAAATGTAAATAATTGATTGAAATCACAACAAAACTGCAATATCCTCATTTCGGTTTAATTTTAAAACTTTATAATTAATAAAATAAACAATAGTCCAAAATTTTTATGACGTTATGTTGTTGTGCGAAGAGATCAGATAGAGAAAAATTTTTAGATCAAATTTATCCAACATTTTTATATCTTCAATGGATATGGAGGTCCCGAAAACACTTCATACGTTCACAATTGTCCAACTTCAAAATTAATTATATAATAATCCAAAAAATTGTTTTCGGTACTCTGCTCAATCTGTAGATTATGCACTCGTATCGGGAAGAAATTACGATTATAAATAGGCGGGAGTTTCGAGAGATAACATTTTTAATTGCAAAAATTCATTTCAAATTTTTTTTATAGTTTATAAATTATTAACAGCTTTTGCTTTATTTACGAGAAACTAAATACATTTATTAAAAACATTCACAATTTTTTTGTGTTGTTGAAACATGGAATACATTTTTGTAGCCGTAATTCTGAACGTAATGAGGAAACGTTCATATTTTTAGGAGCTCTATCATGAAACAGCCACACTGATCTCTTTCTCTCTACTCAATCAGTACTGGTTCTTTGATACAGCCACCGCAAAAATACTGTTTCGCACCTTTACAACGTCGCAAATGGCAATAAGACCCTCAATGCGGCAGTAATGAGGGCACGATATTGGAGAAAAACTGATATCCACAAGAAAATTCTATTAATAGTTAAGAAAGTGTTGATGATGACATGGCCTAGAAAAGGATTCTAACTCAGTCATATTGCTCCAGTGCTGAGTCAATACTATTTTAACATACATGATTTCTAGTAGAAAGTCATTATTTGCTGCATTTCTTTTAATTCTCTTCCCATAATTTCTCAGTGATTTATCTACCATTTGCTATATTTAAATATTGTTTCCCTAAAACGGCTTATTTAGATCATTCAGTTTTCGAAATATGTTGCATAGATGACAATTTCGTTATTAACTCTACAGGGTGTTACATAATAGTATGTCACAACTCGAGGAGGTGAATCTAGATGCAATTTGAAGAAAAAAGTTCATACAAACATAGGTCCGCAAAAGCTTCGTTGAGGAGCTACAGGGTGTTGAAATTTCTAGAAAAAATTGTTTTTTCTACTAAACTCTCTCTTCCGGAGCCATTTCAAACTTTTTTGCAGTACGCCACTGATCAGCGTACAATCAATTTTCGTACAATTTAGAAACTTTTTTGACACTTGTAATCTTTTCGTATCTCCAACCGTTCTCGAACAAAAAATTATTGAACGATTGTATGCATTCGCTGAATTGAAAGAACTTCTAATTAATAAAATGACTAGAAGGCTTTGATTTTTTCATTTATTCATTTATTTTGATAATTGCTGAAGTTGAACCAGTATCTGCTCGAATTTTTATTAAATTAATGATTAGTTTTAATATTTTTGAAGTTATTGCTGTAAGAAAAATAGCTAATTCTACTAACGCCAAATTGGCTGATATCCATTACAGTTACAGTCTGGCTGACGGAAACACAACAGAAGCTAGGCGATTATATCAGGTGCGCTTTCCAAATCGAGTAACACCAGACAGGTGAACATTTTCAAATATCCACAGAAGGTTGAGGGAAACTGGTACTTTTACTGCAAATAATCATTTGAAAGGTGCAACTCAAACTATGAGAACTTCAGATATTGAGGAAGCAGTTTTGAATTGTATTGATTTGAATCCTCATGTGAGTACAAGGAAAATTGGGAATCAGTTGAATATTTCACATGTTCTAGTTTGGAGGATTCTCCACTACTTTTTATTTTACCCGTTTCATATTCAACGCGTCCAAACTCTACTTCCTCGAGATTTTCCTTCAACACTGAATTTGTGCCGATCGTTCTTAGATAAAATTAAAGAAAATGCTTTTCGAGAACTGCTATACCAAATTTTCATAATAATCATTATTGGCCTGAGGAAAACCCCGTTTTGATTGACGAATCTCATCATCAAGAACAATTCTCACCAAATGTCTGAATCGATATAATTGGAAATTATTTGATTGGGCCATTTTTTTTGCCTAACAGACTAAACGGTTCCGCTTATCGGTAATTTCTGGAGGAGAAGTTACTTTTATTGCTCGAGGATGTGCCACTTTTGGCGATAAACATAATGTGATTTATGCATGACGGGGCACCAGGAAAATTTAGTGGAGAAGCTACGGAATTCTTGAATAATACATTCAACAACCGATGGATAGGTCGGGGTGGGCCAGAACCATGGCCTCCTAGGTCCCCAGACTTAAGTAGTTAGACTTTTCTTATGGGGATATCTCACTCCAGTGAACACTGTAGAAGAATTGAGGAATCGAATAATAACTTCTTGTGACACGATAAGAAATACCCCAGGAATATTTCTAAGAGTGCGTGATTATATGCGAACAAAGACAGAGGCCTGTATTTTTGCAGGTGGAGGACACTTCCTGCAATTTATTCAGTTTTCAATTGTTGTTTTCTTTAGTTTGATATTGAATAAGTCAATCAAAATAAAAGCAAATTTTGGGCATACCTATCGAGTATTTCTATTATTTTCTTTTTATTTAGCGAATAACATACAATTCAAATAATTCAAATTCAATAATTTTTCACTCGAAAACGGTTGCAGATAGGAAAAAATTACAGGTGTCTAAAAAGTTTCTAAATTGAACAAAGATGACTGAACTTGATTGTACGGTGATCAAAAAATTTGAAAGGGCAAAAGGAATTCAGTTGAAATCTAGGACATGCAATGATGGAGGCTGTAAAAAATAGCTTGAATTCAAATTTGGGCTCAATATCTCAAAAACTGCAAGAGTTTTGAAGAAAAAGAAATTTCAACAACCTGTAGCTCCGTAACGAAGCTTTTGCGGACCTATGTTTATATAAACTTCTTTTCTTGAAATTGCACGTAGATTTACCCCCTCTAGTTGTGGCATACTATTATGTACACTGTATATCAATAAAGTTTTGCCCATAATTTTGGGATTCTTTCTGTAGATAAGAGTAAAATCATTTCGTAATTTACGTACATGTGCGAGTACATTACCTCTGACTAGTCAACGATAGCTTCTGAAAAAGTCTTTGCTTTCATTGGTATGTTTCAATATAGTTCACCACTTTGACAATCACTTAAAGCATACCACCGCTACAGCTAACTTTTAGAAGGCGAGCAGTGCATTGGTACTGACCAATAGATTAATGTTTCAGTTCGAGCATTTTTATAATACAAAAGTCACTTGGCCTACCTAGCAAATAACTGAATTGTTTTCTAATGACGTTTTAGATTATTAAGAAGTATACCTTTAGATACCAGCACTTGATGACAAATAACACATTGAGGTAGTTCTACATTTTCAATATGGGCAAATCCGAAATACCAATGTTATTGGAAGACGTCGTTCACATTTGAATCCTCCATAATAGTTATTTTCGGTTGAATTCCATTTTTCAACTAATCAGTCAGCACTTCAGGAGTCTCAGAAATATGGTATAACAAAAATGGAGGTTAATTTCTAGTACTGACATTTGAGTTATTTAGCTATCTATATTCCAGTATGCTAAACTTGAAAGGGATTTCTCGTATTGTCACCAACCTGAAATACCAACTCACATTTCAGAATTTGAGAGCTCAGTAAAGATCTCTTAGTTAGAGAGAAGTTTGGCATATTTCAAATGTTACAGAATTAAAAAAAAATCGATATATCGTTCATATTCGTTTTATTCTCGTCACGAAGAATCTATTCCTATTACCGTGAAAAGCTTTTGGATAATGTGATGAATTGAAGTTTTCTGGCACGTCACTGGCGAATTTCCATGAATATTTCGTATTATGAAAGTTCTGACTAGAGCTGAATTGTGCGGATACTCAAAGCTCCGATACATATCTATTTGTAATTTTTCTCGAAAGCCTTTTGCGCAAATCTATCATGCCTCCCTCCTTTGAAGTTATTGGAATCTGTCTGACGCATAGAATGCATATTGATATGTTTACGACAACCTCTACAATCTTTTGAATATTTTTCGTAATCAATTTTTCAACTTACCTGAGCGAAAAATGCTGATCTCTTTTCCATGGGAGAGCTTGAAATCAACTTGTCAAGAGCATATTTAAGGAAGGCATCACACTCTCCACATGTTAAATTCTGTTGGAGTATATTAAATTTATTTCTGCCATTTTCAGATTTACTTGCATTGATCCCCCTATTACTTTTTATCATCGAAATGTAAGTTTCATTTTATGGAGAAAATGAAAGACGATTTATTGTATATCATATTTATACAACATGTTACTGAAACTAGGGCCACCAATGTAACTTTTTTTCTATTTGGAATATTTCGATGAAATTTGGGAAACGGATAGAAGAGAACATTTTGAATTTGATGTTTGACATTTCGTTTTCGGTTATGCTGGAAACGATACCAACTTTCGATTTCAAATAGGACATCATGTATTTTTTCGCTTATTTTAATTGTTCATCCCATCATACGACCTTTTGACATATTTTTGAAAAAAAAACAAAACACAATATTTTTTCATTGCAATTTTCATCCTTCGTTCTAAAAGGCCATGAACAGTGACAATTGGCTTAGCTTAACATCCCTATCACGAAAATATAGATTGTATCTGAAAATTTAATTGCAGCATTTTTTATCTTTTTTTATACCACTCACGTCACTTTATTCTCAACGTTTCCGGAGTTCTAGTGTTAAATACCTAGACAATTTTTGCTGAGATTCCCCAAAAATTACTAGACTTTTTTTCACCAGCAATAGTTGTATAGATTATATATGTAGTAACCTTCCTCAACAGGATATTATCAATACTGAGGTGTGTCTCAATGGAATATTTGATCACACATCTCAACCACTGCTTTGTAAGTTGTAAGTAAGTTTGTAGTTCAATTGAGGAAGCTTTCGAAAGCTTTGTAAATACTTTATCATATTATATTAATCTGTATTTTCCATCTCAACTAAAATCGACTAAGAAGCAAAAATGTAAGCCATGGGTCACCGGGGGTATCACAATGTCGTCTTAAATGTTGAAGCAATTGTATCACCTCAAGAGTAGTGTTCCTCATCCTAACAATATAGCTTTTTACAAAAAATATGAAAAAATTCACGAGTCAACCCTCCAAGCTGCCAAAAAACTTCACAATATCAGTAGGTATCTTGGTGCTCATAACAAGTCGAAGGTAGCGTGGTCAATTATTAATGATAACGTGAACTCGAACTCGAAATCCAGAGTTACTTTGCGCGATATTCTGATAGAGGATAAATTGATGAACGACCCAGCTGTGGTGTCGAGTCACTTCAATGAATATTTGGTTGGCTTGGCAGCTGGTACTCTAGACATGGATGATATCGGAGATGATTTGAGAAAGGACTTGCCCCGACCGAAGTATATCCAATCAACTATGTTCTTTCGACCAGTTTTTGAGTCATAATTATTCAACATCATTAACAGTCTTAAAAATTCAAATTCTCACGGAATTGATGGATTCACAGTTAACCTCCTCGAAAAGCATCTATATTCCTGATAGCAATACTCACTGAACTAACTAACAGGGCTTTAAAGAATGGTGTTTTCTCCAAAATCCTGAAAGTTGCTCGCGTAGTTATGCTCTTCAAGAGGGGAGACCCAACCTTAACTGGAAACTACAGACCAATCTCACTGCTTCCTGCTTTGTCTAAAGTATTTGAAAGGATAATATTAGAAAGAATGGTAACTTTCCTCAATGATCATGATATCTTAACAACCTATCAACATGGCTTTCGAAGGGGTAAGACAACTCAATCAGCCATTATAAGTTTCGTCAATTTCCTCCCTGAATAAGCAAATGTATTGCGGCCTTTATGGATCTCACTGAAGCTTTCGACTTGGTTGTGCACGCTATATTGATGAATAAAATGTATTCTCTAGGAATTTAGAGGAGCAATACATGACTTAATGAAATCATACTTATCCAACCGGATGCAACTTGTTGAGATTTATGGAATTAAATCCTCTTTGTTCGACATAAAGTGAGGTGTCCCGCAGAGACCTGTTTTAGGACCTCTGTTATTTCTTTTATTTGTCAACGATATGCCTGATATTGCTGGTGACTCTGGTATATCATATACATCACAATCGACAACAGACTAAACTGGTACGAACATATTGACCAGCTGTGTAGTGTCTTGTCTCCACTTTGTTTTGCATTGTACAGATTGAGGCTAACGACCAACAGATAAATATCTTTATCTTTCTATCATGCATATTTTCTAGACTTAGGTACGGTATTATGTTTTGGGTGCTTCTGGTTATTGTGACAGGGTTTTTAAATTACAGAAGAGAGCCATTAGGAATATTGTGGGTATATCTAGGCGTACTTCATGTCGCAATTTTTTTCGTGAATTACATATCTTGCCTCTCGCTAGTATGTATATACTTGAGATTGTAACTTACGTAAAAGTTAACTTAACTAGCTTTCTACCTAATAATTTTTATCACAATTACCTAACCAGGGCATCAGATCTATTAGTCACACCACCTCATACTCTATCAGGATATGAAAGAGGTCCTGGATACATGGGAATTAAGCTCTTTAATGCACTTCCCAGAAAGGTTCGGTCAAGCAATGATGTCAGGGTGTTTAGTGGAGCCGTTAGTGGATTTTTGCACACTAGATGCTTCTACTCACTAGATTAATTTGTTTCCAATTGTTAGTTTTTCTTGTAATATGTGGACATGTCTTATACCTCTAAATACTTACTCAGGTATTGTAATGGTCAAAGGACAATAAATATTATTATTATTATTATTCATCGATTATCTAAAGAAACAAATATCAACGAATTGTTGCCGTACCCACTCTATTCCCCAGATCTGGGTCCCAGATTGCTGGCTCTTTATTAATTTGAAAAAATGCTCCAGGGAAAGAGATTTGGCTCGGACGAAAAGTTCATTGCCGAAACGTTCTACACGAAAGGCATGCAAATGTTGGAATTGGTATTATTGCAGAACGATAGTTCATAGATGAATAGTACCGAGACTTTTTGATCCATGTATTAATTTACATTTCTGTGTTGATGTATACCATCATGTCATCTTGCAGCCTCGATTCCAAGTTAATTTCTAGGCCGGATATAGTAGTCAATTTTTTCGTTGGACCATTTGTGCTGCACTTCTTCTGTATAGCGAATGTTTCCTTTAGTACTGAATTAAGGATTAAAATACATATTTATTTCTTTATCAAGTCCTTATTTCTCAAGAGATGCACTTGCAATTAATTTTTTTAATTTTTCATTTAATTAATTTTAATAAACAATATCGATTCCTCAGACTTAATTTTTTTAATATAATTTATTTCAAGCTGGAAACGAAACCAACGGTCGCGCTTAATAATTGCACTTCAAATCATTGGTATGAACTTCACCTGTCAATTAGTCGAATATCACAATTGGTAGATTGAAATCAACAACTGAGACTAAAACATTAATTGATCTTGACGCTAATTAAATGTGAACTCATCGTAGAGAACAATGCTTACTAAGACTTTTGATATCATATTCAAACAAGATATGAATGCAAATAGATAAAAGATCGTTTGGAATATATCTACAATGATTGCCTGACTATTATGGAAATGAAACATATTCGCTTAGTGAGTTACACGGTGATTCATTGGATTGAAAGAAAACGAGTTGAAACCACATCTAACATATTTAATATTCATTGGAATTGTGATAATGAAGATCATTCTTGTTGACTTCATATTTCACCGGGTAATATACGAGGTTTGGTTCGTATGGTCCACAACTTCTTGTTGTATCCGTTCTGCATATTAGTAACACGTTTGAACTACCACACAGAAATATTTCAAAAGGTGTAGTATATTCATATGAATGGTTTTGTTCGATAACTTATCCTCGTAGTAGACTGCACATTGCACAACACAACACAGATTATCTTCAACACCAAAACGGTATTACCTAGTATACGTGAGATAATCATATCGTCAGATAAAGACAAAGCATTAAATATGCTGCCACCATGCGACTACGATTATAGACGAGAGTGTATCTGTGTGTTCATAAAATATGGAAATGATTATGTCATACATCACATATACAGGGTGTTTCCGAATAAGATGTCATAAATGAAGGATGCGAATCCCTGAATGATTTGAGCAAGAAAGTTCCAAGAACCAATGGTCAAAAAATGCTTCGTTGCCGAGATATAGGGTGTTAAAGTTGAGAAAATTTTTCGATTTTCTCTCGATAAAACCTAGACTTCTCAAGATTTCGGGCTCAAATTTTCCACACAAGCTATTACACACAATCTGAATCACCAGGTGAGGCCAAATTTTGGAACAGTATACAGGGTGATACTTTTCATGGGCCATGTTCCATTTTACCCTCGGAACTTTTTTGGTACGCCACTGGCACTAACAAAAATAAAATCGAATAGATCATTCAATTTGAAATTTTATTGACTCATGCATTTTGATCGTAACTATCACCGTTTCTGAGATATTAATTATTGAAAATAATCCAATAGTTTTCCCATATCGAAGCCATGGAGATATTATCTTAATAACTGATGCAATTTTTCAGGAATTGAGCTAAAATTTACATCAGATATCTCCTTATTGTATGTTTATAACAAAATGAGGCAAAAATTCCTGACAGTATACAGGGTGTTATTTTTTCACGTGCATTTTCCTCTTTTTGCCCCCTGAACTTTTTTGTGGTGCGCTACTGGTATATTCTGAAAACAGAATCAAACAGATTATTCAATGCGAAAACTTTTCTGTTGTTTGTATTTTTCCGTATCTGTTTTCATCATTATGAGTTTTTGTTATTGAAATCATTCGCGATTATTTATGTTGTTTATTCATTTACTTCCGATTTATACACTCAAAAAACACATTTTGAATTCGAATTCAATGATCAGGAAATGATATCACCCTTTATAATTTCTCATAAATCCTACCAATCTAGTGGTGCAGATCTTAAAATGTGAACTTCGTTTGAAATTCGAGCTCAAGGTCTTCACAAATTGCCGAAATAACATGAAAAATATCTTCAAGCTTTCAATACGGAAGAGACTATACGATTACTTTTCTTGATTAATATCTCGAAAATGGAGGCAGATACGGAAAAATACAAAGCACACTGTTCCAAAATTTGGCCTCACCTGGTGATTCAGATTGTGTGTAATAGCTTGTGGAAAATTTGAGCCCGAAATCTTGAGAAGTCTAGGTTTTATCGAGAGAAAATCGAAAAATTTTCTCAACTTTAACACCCTATATCTCGGCAACGAAGCATTTTTTGATTTTCAGGGATTCGCATCCTTCATTTATGACATCTCATTCGGAAACACCCTGTATACATATATTTTGGCGTTCATCAGTTGGTGATATCTGTTCAGTTGTTTGGGAAGAGGGAATTGATGTTGAAGTACCATTATTTAATAAATGGTTCAAAACATCTTTTATCCCCGAGGTGAAGAACTTTTTAACTAAGATTAACAAGCCATCTAAAGCTCTGTTGTTGGTAGACAATGCACCATCGCACCGACCTGAGGAAGAGGTTAGTTAATACTGATCCAAACTTCAGAGTTATGTTTTTGCCACCCAACTGTACTGCCGTTCTCCTACCTATGGATCAGAATTTTATTCAAAACATTAAAGTGTCATATAGAAAATGCCTTCTTAATCATATCATTTCGCATGAAGGTGAAGAGATAACTTCAATTTTGAAGCAGTATAATTTGAAAGATGCCGTGAACAATCTAGCCCAATCTTGGAAAGCCCTTACTTCAAAAAAATATCAGAAAAAGTTGGACAGCATTGTGGCATGACACAACAGAAGTTTAAGAATCAGTTGATGAAAATATTCCACTCTCAGAGCTTCAGGAGAAACTTCCAATCAGTGAAAATGATTTGAAAATTATTGCCGAATCATTAAGGGTCATCGATCCAAAAAATGACTCAACCATTGAGAACATTACCAACTGGGCTGTGGGAGACAAAGAGTTTGTTATCGATTTGACTGAAAAAGAGCTTATACAGGATGCTTTAGGAAGGAATATTGAAAACTTGGAGGAATCTTCTGACTCAGAGGATGGTTTAAATAATTTGGTAAAAGTGAAACATGCAGATACTGTCAATTATCAGAAGAATAATCTTCCTATAGAAGACGTATTGCTCCTGAAAAGGCTCAAGGAAAAATCAGTTCAGATGGCAGCATCGAGAAAGATTCAGAGTAAAATTGATGAATATTTTAAACGTCATAAGGAATAGCATGTTGTTTAGGTATACTAGCTGATATTTAAATTGTATATTTTTCTATAAAGAAAGAGAAGTGAAGTTGTACTGTACTACACTAGAGTTAGTGTTGTCTCCGAGATACTTAAACAAAATTGAAACTCAAATATTGCGTAAGTTATATAGAATAGCAGCACAATTTTAAATTTGCCGTTTTGGCAACCATATTGAAATAATAAAAGGCTAATTAATTCTGATTGAAGCGGTCCAAAATTTGCCAGGTTCGAGTTATTTAGTTTTGAAAATCTTGTTTATTTGAAAGGAAATTTTCCCTTTTTTGTTGATATGTTTATGGGTCACCGAATAGTCGACACAACGAGAAGTGTCTTCGCGTTTGAATTATTCAGTGTAGCGAGCAAAGCCTGGAATCGTCCTTTTACAAATGCAGCAATAACATACATGTACGTAGAGGGTGACGAAGAAGTATCACCCACCTTTAGATATATGATGGGTTTATTTACTTGTTCAAAATGTGGGACCGGAAGAATCAGAAAGGTGTTGAGTTACACGTAAAATGCAATTGTGTGTTACAGAACACTTGAGGAATTGGAGAAATCTCTCTCTTTTGAAGTTTTCATATAGGGTGAAGGCATGTGAAATATGAAATAGTAGATAATTCTTCTTCTCTATACTTTACATGACCACAGAGTTTCATTTCAACATACAACTGAGTTAAACCATAGCTGTTTCAGGCCTCTGGGATTAGTCCTTTTGAGAAAAGTGAAAAAATAGTAGCTAGGAAAAGTTCCATAAATTAATAATAATTTCAAAAACTCCAAAAAAATTGATGTTTGAAGTTAGCGTTGCTCTTGGAATTCTCTATAACGTACTTTTGAGTAATATGGCTCTCTCGAATATAAGTTTCACTTAAGTTCACAAGCTCCATCTAGTTGCGATAAGTTGATAATATTTGATCTAGTAAACAACAGATTGCATAACTATTCTTTTTAAAACAGTTATCTATGTTAAAGTACTCAGCCAACAACTTTTCAATTGTCGAAGTGTTTGTTGTAAAAATCAATTTTCAAGTACGAATATTTCGAGAGATGTTAATAAGTATTAGTAAGTACTAATATACCTAAAGGCTATACTATTCTACATTGTATTTCATTATGCTTGATAATTTTCATCAGTAGCCGGAGAATATAACCCCAAATTGAAAATTGCTCCACGCCAAAAATATGGCCCATGATAATTGAGAAAGTAGGCCATATTAACGACGATATTCACGTCCCATATTCTAAAATTATTTTTTCTTAGTCATGGCTAAGAAAATGAAGAAATTCCAGCAATTTGGACGCAAGATAAGGGTAGTAGAAGCATTCGCATTATCACAAAGGAATGTTGAAGAACAATGTGGGATTCCGGGAACAACTAGCGATCACTTAAAAATAGGAAACCCTACAAGAAAACTTGGTCGCAAACGCATTCTTTCTCGAACGAAAAAACAAGAATTGGTTGAAAAATGGGTGATACGCTCGTGCCAAAATCATTAAGAATCAGTTATTATGTCGACATCAATATACCCCATAAATTTAATAATGAAAAAGGGAGTTCAGGATATAACTGGTACAAATTCAACGAAGAACACAAAACTAGAATCCTACTCGTGCCCAAAAATTTAGTCATTGCTAAGCACCATTTCGATAAACTGGGTAGTATTATGGATGAAATAGGGGTAGAACATTTCCTGCTCGAATTTTCAATATCAATTAAAATGGGTATAGACTAACCTTGCACCACAACCAGTCAGTGACAGCTGAAAAAGGTACAGGTGGAGTGAACCTGATTTCAAACTAGTACGCAGAAGACTGCACAGTTGTAGCATGTGTAAGTCCATTAGGTTATGCAATAATACCTATGGTAATATTTAAAGGATGTGATTTAAAAGAAATTTATAAAGAAAACCTGCCTTCTTTTTCCGTATTTGAGTTAGCTTGGTCTGAGAAATCTTTGTACGATAATTTTTCAATATATGAGCCAGCTGAGCCAATATTACTAATACTAGATAACCCAACATGACATCTAGCAATTTCGAGTTAACTCAATGAGCTAACGCAGTGAGGTATGTCAGAATTGCTGAGTTGAAGCAATAAAAACCAAGAGCAAGAGAAAAGAGTTATCCATGTCTAACAATTGATCTCTATTAAATTGCTGGATGCTGAAGCCTACGATTCCCCCGACCACATGTTTTTTTAGATCCCAAATTGGGAATTCAGGTTAGTGATGCTCAAAAATTTATTATCAGCAACTTATGATAATTTATTCAAAGTATTCTCCATGTATTTCTTCAACCATCATCTGCCTTTGAATCAAAACATTTCTCCTCCATTCGTTCTAATATTCGATTCGATTTGGTAATATTCTTTTCTTCGTGTTGCTTCTTTTTGATTTACTATCTTTCTAGTCGCAACTTTTCTATAAACGACTCAAAAATAACAAGGTTATCTCAGAGCAAAGATATATAACCCTATTGCTACTGAATAAGTCCCATAGACAAGCTGATGGATTAATGTACATTACCATCTGTCCAGTAAATTATATTTTCATCATTATCTTAAATTAAAGGATTAATTCTTCATTCTTTTCTATTATATACGATTTCTGTTCAGAAGAATATTATTCCATTTCATTTCTCCATATTTTGATCCTTTTAAATTGTAGTTATTCTGTTTGTAAGAATAATTTTGTTTATAAGTGACTCAAAAGTGAAAATGTTCCTTGAAAACAGAGCTTTTCCATGATATGTATTACTATTGTCACCAATTTAGTAGATAAGTCACCCTGGAGAAGCATATGAATCAATGTACATTTTCAATATTTCATTAATCTATATTTACATCACCAATTTCAAATTGAATCATTTATTTTCTCTCCTTCTCGTTATATATGATTTTAATTCAATTTTTCACATATTTTTATTAAGTTGTAAATTATTCTGTTGGCAAGGTTAACTTTGTTTATAGCTGATACAAAAATTAAAGTTCTTTGGACGATATTTTTCAGGATATATATATTTACTATCAATGAGAACATTAACGGGCATATTAAAACGAAAGTACATTTTGCATATTTTATTGGTTCATATCTTACAGAATTTCTTTGTAAATTTATCTTGAATGTAATATTCTCGAGAACTACAATGTGAGAATTGATGGTATTCTATAACGAAGCACTCAGAAATCAAAATGTTGTCTACGAACAGGTCTTTTCCAGGATATATCTTCCTATTGCCACTAATTGAGTAGATAAGTTACCATTGACAAGCGCATCAATTTATGTACATTTTCAATATTTCATTAATCTGTATTTACATCACCAATACCAAATTGGATTGTTTATTCTTCTTTTCCCCATTCTAAGATTTCTATCCAAAAGATCCTTTTCATCTCTTCACATTTTTCTCTTTCAATTTGTAGTTATTCTGTTGACAAGGATTTTGTAAGTGACTCAAAAATGAAAATGTTCTTTGAAAAATATTTTTCAGGATATATATTTACCATTAATATAAACATGAACGATCATAGACGAACGTATATTTTACATATTTAATTAATTCATTTCTTTCACATTTATTTTATAAATATATCAAAGTGGGTTGAATGTGACATTTTCGAAAACTATAATGATAGTATTCTATATCGAATTCCAAGAATGAAAATGTTCTTCTCTTAGAATAAGAACATTTACAGGATATATTACTTTTACCACATATTTAGTAGATAGGTCACCATGGTCAAGCCTATCGATAAATGTACATTTTCATATTTCATCATTATTTCCAAATTTGAGCCTTTATTCTTCATTATTTCGTATTATCTATGATTTCTGTTTAAAAGGATATTATTTCTTTTCATTTCTTCATTTTTTATCTTTCAATTTGTAGTTATTCTGTTGACAGGGATAATTCTGTTTATATTACTCGAAAATGAATATGTTTTTGAGCAACACTTTTCAGGATATATATTTACTATTCATGTAAACATGAACTAGCTTATTATAGACGCTCAATTCACGTATTTTGTTAATACATATCTTTCATATTTCTGTTATAAATACTTTCAATTCAAATCTGACATTTTCAAGAAGTGTGGATTGATGGTATTCTATATTGAACAACTCAGAACTGAAAATGTTGTTTTGTTTTGACCACTGACAATCATATATATTAACGTACAATTTTCATACTCCATAAATCTATATTTTCATCATTTCATCATCTCCAAATTGAATCATTCATTTTAGATTATTTCCAATTATTAACGATTATATGAAAATGATGTTATTTCTTTTCATTTCATTATATTTTTCTCTTTCAATTTGTATTTGCTCTGAAGACAAGGATAATTTCGTTTATGAGTGACTCAAAACGAAAAGTTATATAGGATATCCTTTTTCCATTAATGTGAACATGAACGAGAGTATTATAAACGATCGTATATTTTGCATATTGTAATAATTCATGTTTTTCACATTTCTTTCACAAATATATCTATTTTGAATTTGGGATATTCAAAAACTATTTGAGGATTGATGATATTCTATATCAAATTTTGAATTTTATATCTCTAAACTTTTAGTTTGACTGATATAATGAAGGATATTGAGTTTATGTTTAATGTTTCAACACTTACATAACCTGATTAATTGATCTTCGTCAACGTGAAATAAGTTGGAAGCTGTCAGAATTAAGAATAGCTATATTGCGTCAACGACGTCGTTGGACCACTATAAGAATTTAAAAAAGTATTATAAAAACCGAAACCAGTGTTGAAGGAATGTGGGAACATGGTCAAGGTTTAGTTTCAATGATTGCCATCTGAAGGTCACTTAATTGCCAGCAGATGAATCCGACTATTCAACATTTGGTAATGACTGGGTTCGGTAGGAAATGATGACTTAACAAATTGCTTTGACAGATTCAAGTATCTAAGTGTACAATCATTTGATTTTAATATTGGAAATAGATACCAAGACTTCTTGCAATAGAAAATTTTAGCGATAGAAGACATAAAATTTATTGTTTCTACGATAGGGTACAAAATTTTATGTCTATTTGAAGATTCCATTCGAAAAAATACAAGGAATTTCATGATAAAATTCAAGCATCACTTGAGAACACAGTAATTTAATTGAACACGAGGTATGAAATCCTGAACTACAAACCTACGCTGAATAACCATCCTGCATGCTTATTTTGGGAAACAAAGAAAGCATCTCCAACTTTGCCACTAACATCTATTTTTGATATAGGTTCATGCAAAGCATGCATCGACATGTAAATATGCCAGAAAACCTGATTCTCTATGATCAGATCATAAGGTTTATGTTTGATTTTAACAAAGTGAAAAATTGATCGACAAACCACAGAATCAATAGTCAGCAATTAACCTACTAGTGGAATTTTGAGTTTTGTCCGTACTTATTCGTGTTAGAAACACCCCAAGGATTTACTTAAACGAAATATTCGCTGAAGATGATCGGGTGAGATTGGTAAATGAAATTATCTAACTCTGAGATAATTTGACTTACGTGTATTTGTGAATTCCGGTTCTAAATCCTCATCAGACTCAGTCCCAGAATCATGCTCTTCATCAACCTGCATCAGAGAAAGTACACTATAAACTTAACTGTTACATACTTAAAGTTCTACGTAATAAGGAGCTTGTGGTTGTAAAACCGGTATAACAATTCAAATCTAGTTGTAATATGGCCGAGTAGTTATTTCGAATAAGAAATTATGGTTGAAATTATGTATTTTTATAGGAACGGTTGAGAATATACATTGATAAATCGATAAAAGACCACTAGGTTAAATGAAGATAATGAAAATTCACTTCCTTTGTTCCCAGAACTACGAAACAGTCGGCCATTTTTCCCTAGGAAATGACCTTCAATGAGGTTAAAATAAAACAAGTTTTGATAAAACGGCAAATACACACCTTTTCAATGAAATTCGGATCATTTATTGAATGCGTCCTCAATTTATGAGTTAATAATTTAAGCATATTATCTTTGGGGTGTTTTTTTCCCGAATTGGCCGCCACGATGACCGATTTTATGTAGACTATTTACCGAAATCAGACCCGAACGACGTTACTCATCGTAAATTTGATATTTAATATTGGAATTTTAATCAGTTTCAGACAATACTTGACTGACACTCGACAAACAACTTCACTCTGCACCGGCTTTACTACTACTGAAACCTAAAACAGAACTGAAGTAGTAAGAATAAGAAAGAAATAGTCAGCTGAACTACGCGCGTTTGGAATATTCCATTCTTACTATAAAGGGGCGTCCAACATTATGTCATTTATAATGAAATAATTACATTTTCCGCAAAACGACGCGTTAGCAATTTCATGAAAGGAACCCCGTAGACTGATGTTGAAACACGATGAATTTCTAAAGTATTCGAATCTTTCATGGAATACTATTTAGCGGAATTCCCCTTTTCTGTCCCTATCACTGAAAGTAGACTCGCCCATAACCCATTGATGACAAAGGTAGGTCTGATCCCCATGCGGTCTGTGATTGGTCCCTGAACGTTTGTTGTTTTTATTTTGGTTTGCACATTCAGTTTCTGTCTCTATTTATGAGTTGCATAATCAACGTGTAATACTGGTTTCATATGGAGTATACTACTAGCCTAAACTTGAGCAGAATGTAGTTTAAGCTTTGTTGCGTGTTTATACATGCTTGTTGCTTTTAATACTTTGTTTATTGACGTTTATTATGTATTGTACATATAAGTTTATGTGTATACAGTTTAAAAAGTATGAATTAACCTTGATAACTAAGTGATTTTTTGAATTTATGGAATACAATTGAATAAGTCAACATTTTTGTTTAATTTTTGCATCATATTATCCCATCAAAATTGGTTCCAAATGATAATATATGGCATGCTGTATATTATTGGAAAACTCCTACGGTTTCTTGTTTAATTTGAATACTCATACTTGTGTTAATAACATAAGTCATGTTAAATTCTGTTTTTAATTCATTTTTAGCCTATTCCAACGACATTGAGTTATTTTATATTGATTGTGAGGGACTACACAATTATTAGGGATATTCTATAGTTTTATCCAACACTCTATATATGGTCAAATAGTACTAATGACACTGCAAATTAGTGAAAAAAATAGCTTTCAGTCAAATTTTCTGAAATTTTGGTATGTTGTAGTTGCCTGATTTTAAAGATGCTTTTTTGGTAGAAACATTTGAGCTGTTTTGGTAATACAAGGAGTCCAAGCTAGATATTTGACTCCAGTAGGACAATCAGAAATCTAGCGGGCCGAATCTTCACCCTAGATAGGTTAAAGTGGGCCACCAAAAGCAAGTCATGTTGCAAATACGCAACACATATACAGGCCCACGTCTGAGAGCTATATACAAAGCCAGCTACTCACTGGGCTACATACCCCAGTCATGGAGGAAAGTCAAAGTATCATTTATACCGAAAATGGGCAAGACGTCTCTCGATGAGCTTAAATCGTATCGCCCGATAAGCTTAACCTCCTTTCTCCTAAAATCAGTGGAGAAAATTCTCGACAACCAGTTGAGAAGTTTCACAAAACTTCTTAAAAAACAATTTGCCTACCAACCGGGCAAGTCAACAATTGATTCCCTACACGATCTAATCAGAGAAGTGGAAGGAGCACTAGAGGCTAAAGAAATAGCCTTAGTTCTAATTGGAGACATTGAAGGAGCCTTCGACAATACCTCCTATACATCCATTAGCCATGGTGCAAACAACAAGAGTGTCGAAACACCCATCATCAAATGGATCAGAGAAAAGCTCAACGGCCAACTATGGAGACATTAAAATATCTGTGTCAGTAGTGTAAGGATGCCCTCAAGGAGATGTCCTATCGCCCTACTATGGTCAGTAGTTGTTGATGGCCTCTTAGAAAGACTGAACAACGCTGGCTTCAACGCACAAGGTTATGCTGATGATCTAGTTATCATCATTAGGGGAAAGCATGATGGAATCTTATCGAACCTAATGCAAAAAGCCCTTAAAATCGTAAATGAATGGTGTGCTGAAGAAGTCTCAGCATCCATCCAGACAAAACCATTCTAATTCCATTCAAAAGTCGTAGAAAGTTGAATTTAAAGCCTCTCTTTCTGAATGGACATACTCTGAAATTTTCGGAACAGGCTAAGTATCTAGGGTTAACCCTAGATCAGAGACTCAACTGGAATTTGCTCATTGACAAAGCTCTTTCCAAGGCTACGTCGTGCCTATGGGCATGCCGTAAACTCTTCGGAAAGACCTGTGGGCTACAACCAAAAAAAATAACCTACTGGTTATACTATCGTATGGTGGACGAAATCATCAGAAATAACTACGCAAAACAAGCTACAAAAACTGCAGCGGTTAGGGTGCGTGGGCATAACAGGGGCTATGAGAAGCGCCCCGACTACTGCCCTGGAGGTAAACCTTAATCTCCCTTCCTCTTCATATAAAATTGAAAAAAGATTCGCTGATGGCCGCATTACGGCTCCAAGACACAAGAAAATTGTTACCTGGTGATCTGAAGGGACACCTGGGGATTCTGGGTTACATAGTGCCAGAAATCTTATCACAATCATCGAGTATAATGCCGCTTAAGTTTGATTTTCACACACCCTTCGAAGTTACCATAGAAAACCGCACCATCGTAGAGGGAAAAATAAATCAATTAGACCAAAAATCCTCCATCTGGTACACGGACGGATCGAAAACGATTGATGGAACAGGAGCAGGAATATATGGACCCAAGTACTGGTCATCAGTTCCTCTGAGCTCTACTCCCACAACCATGTGAGCAGAAACACTTGTTGTAAACCTGTGCTGTCAGGAGGGAATACGAAGGAAACTCAAAGGTGCAAAGATTAACATTTTAATGGGCAGTCAGGCAGTGATTAAAGTTTTAATATTTTTTTATAGTTATCGGAGCATCTCTGTCTGGGAATGCCGTCAATCCTTGAAGCAACTTGCTGAGGGGAACAAACTTTTCTTGTGGTGGGTGCCTGGCCACGAAGGCATACAAGGAAATGAAGCCGCTGACGAACTGGTTAGATCAGCTGTTAGAATCCTACCCATCGGGCCTGAACCGTTCTGCGGTCTAAGCAAGCCGCACAGACGACAGGAACTCGAACGGTGGGAAGAATCTAGCAAAAAAGAATACTGGAGGCAAACTCCATTCCAAAGGCAAGCGAAAAAGCTCATTGACTATTCGTCAAAGAAGACTAAACAGCTTCTCAATCTCTCTAGGGACGAGCTGAGGACTATAGCAGGCCTCCTTACTGGACACTGTCCATTGAGATACCATCTCAGTAAAATGGACAAATCGGAAACGGCAACATGCAGAATGTGTAAAGAGGGCGATAAAACTGCCGAACATGTTCGTTGCAGTTGCATCGCAATTGCCTGTCAAAGACATAACACTTCGGTAGCGACAAGCCAGAGCCGCACGAAGTAAAAGCGAAAGCTCCCAGTGAGATTCTTAATTTTGTAAGAGAACTAGATCTACAGGTAAATGAATAAGAAGGGTTACGATCAAAAGACCAACTTGGTAGCAGTTCGGAAAGGCTTGCAAAGCCAAACGACCCCCTCCAATGTAATGTAATGTAATAGATATTTAACTCATCTGTTTGGCAATATTGCTTATTTTTTGAACTCGCATTATGAATCAAGTGGTATCTTGAAAAAGTCCGGTGACTTCCTCAAGGTACACTTAACCTATCCTCAATTGATATTTTCTTCCACATGAGTGTTAAAATTTCAATGCTGTGGCACTTTCGAATATACCGAAAGTTGGCACCATCTTTATTATGCAAATAGCATAATGTACGTTTCTATTTTCTTATATTGTAGAAAATTGAATTCTAAACAATTTTTTCCCATATCATTGCCACCTGAAATCAAACGAAAGGTAGATATGAAATTTTAAATAGGAATTTTGCGATTTTTGGATGTCTCTTAGAAGGTATCATAAAAATACTAAAGATCATTCAATATCGATTATTTCTAGCTCATTGAGGCTTCACGGTATACAGGGTGTTTCTAAAGCATGTGGCAAATTTTAGTACATTCAAAGGTACAAAAGTCCATTTTTTCAAATTAGATTACCTATTTTTGCACACACCATTTAACTCGTAATATTAAAAGGCATCGATCTGTTATAGATTTCTTTATACTTTATATATATTTAACCGAAAATGCATCGTTTCCTTGTTACTCGCGCTTTTATTCCAAAATTACTATTTTTCCTGCGAGGAACCTTATTTTCGCAGATTATATGACCGGGAATCTTTCAAATGACAATAATTTTGATCTCTAAATACAAGACTCATCTCAAAATCTTCATCAAAGTAATTTTGGTCAGAATTCCAAGAGAAGAAGTGCGATATCAATCACTATTGAAGTGGATTGAATCTGACTTCTCGTTTTTCTTTTTTTTCTAGTAGGTAATCTGGATTACATCATTTATTTGTCACGAAACTCATCTTCGAATTACCAGATTTACCTCGCTGAATGAAGCATGTCGATTGTTTTTATGGGTTGATGTAGGTGTTTTTCAAAATATTGCCAACCGAAAAAACCATAAACGCATTCCTCAATTATGCTGAAAAATATCAGAGTTTTAACTGAGTGTTGAGTGAAATAATATTTAAAATATTTTGTTTCAGGACAATTTGTGGATTTCAAAACGTTTAGATCTAAAATCATGACTTTTTCCTGACAAGTAACTGATGTGATCAAGAATACCTACTAGAAAAGAAGAAAAACGAGAAATCAGATTCAATTCTCTTCAATAGTGATTTAGCACCTTTTCTCTCGGAATTCTGACCAGAAACACCCTGTATACCGTTCAACCTCTGAATGCATTGAATTCTGCTGAATGAGCCTTTTTACTTACAACTACCTTGAAACGATCGATATTGAATGATGGCAATGATATGTTAAAAAATTGTTCAGAATTTAATTTTCTACAATAAAAAAATAGGAACATACTATTTCAAATAATAAAGATGTGTCAGCTTCCGGTATATCCGGAAGCATTGAAAATATTTTCGGAACTTAGTTCCAGATAACGAAAATAAATTACTCCAATCGGTCATTCCTTTCTCCATATAATTTTTATGTCCTATCTCACGCGGACACCCTGTATCCCATAATCCTCATTTCAATGATTCAATCTTTGAATGTAATTTTTTTCTCTGGATTATGCTTCTATAATTAGACTAGATGCATAAAAGTGACTACATGATTTATAGATTTCCAGATATACTGTGAGACAGCGCCATCGTTCGGAATGACAAATTACATGAACGTTTGAAGTAAGAAACCTGTTTCTTAAAAAAGTCAGAAGTTTTCATTTAAAAGTGTATCATCTATGGTCTCGACAATTGAATATTAAGCACCGCACCAATATACAGAGTGTCAAAATTTCTGAAATTTTGTTGTAGTTCTTCGTTTCCTGATTTCAACGATGTTTTTTGTCGTCGTCGAAGCTATATAGTCTATATAGTAAAAACGTAGAGTAATAAAAGTTCATTAAGTATGCAAATCCCTAGCAATGTGCTACGTGGGAAAATTAAAAAAATAATTGTAGTTTCTATGATTTTGGAATAGGCACCAATTTGTTGCAGAATCTTTGAAAGAAACCCTCCTACAAATCTCCAGGGAGAACCCTAATACTTGACTTCGATCTTCTGTTTTTTGTTGCTTGCGAATTTTGATGTCCTCGTTTTCAATAAAATATTTACTTTATACATCTGAAATTTGTAGTCAGTAACGAAGCCGAATGCGTGTTTCAGGGTTCTCTTCGAAAATAATAATTTAATATGAATATCTAGATAGTTACGTTTACCAAAAATAATTATTTCATGAATTTCATGCAAACTCAACTTACGCTCATTTCTATTCGTTTAAACATATAATAATTAAATGTTTCTGATATTTCAGATACCTCAATTATTTCAGTTGATTATGACAATGAACTTTTATTTATATATTTATTATAGTTGATTTAAGCTAAATTTTCCACATGAGTTTTAAACTAACCTAACAGATTATTAAATAATGTTTATGAATAATTTCATGTTTTTTAAAACGTTTAGTTCTAAATTTAATTTCTTTCTACACTTTAAAATTTTAAAATAATGAAATAATCCTTGTCAAAATGCTCATATATATTTTAAGCTGCAATATTTACAGTTTATCTTCTGATGATATATCTTCATTACCTAAATTCACTACTACAGGATCTATCATGGCATCCATAATATGATACAGTCCCCACATTTTATTTTCTTCTTCAATGACGTAGTCTATACAATTTTCCCACTTTTGGGATGTAACGCTTTTTATTTCAGTGTTGGAATGAAGTTCGACGTCTTTTATCTCAAAACTTGTGCTCTTTC
Source organism: Cryptolaemus montrouzieri (assembly GCA_013387265.2). NCBI lineage: Eukaryota > Metazoa > Arthropoda > Insecta > Coleoptera > Coccinellidae > Cryptolaemus > Cryptolaemus montrouzieri. The sequence goes on along the minus strand of JABFTP020000001.1, from coordinate 100,340,933 downwards.
TAGCCACTTACTTCACCCTTTACCTGTTCCCATATTAGTATACTAATATGTATACTAACTTCCAGTTCTTTTGCTATTTCGTCAATCTTATATTTTTTGTATGATTTTTTATCTAAATCTAATATTAATAATAATTCTCTTTTCACCATATTTTCTTCGAAAGAAATATTTTTATCCGTCAGCCATCTGATGCTATATGCTTTACGCCATGAAGATGTAGGCGTCAATTCAATCTGTCGCGAATAGTAGCTTGGGTTATCTATTACTATAACAGATCCTAGGGGAATCAAATCTAACAACTGTTCAAAATATTCTTCGAAAACATCCGTATTCATGTCCTCTCAATCTTTCATGTTTTTGTCATTCCAAGTTTTCTGAACCGTGTACCCTTGATTAATTCAAGTTTCATCCGGATAAAAAATTTTCTTATTTTGAACACGATATATTTTTATTACTCTTAAATAATTTCTTCTCCAGCAAACGATTTCTTTTTTATGAAAACTGACTTCATGATGTGTTTCTTCCATGAGGAATTCAATTCATGCAAAATCCTCTAAACTTGGGTAGTTACTCCCTTTAGTATTGCCTTATTTTTTGACGACTGAACTATTAAAAAGAAACTTTCGAGATATGGGTTCCTTGTTGAAGTCACTGGAGGATCTTCCGAAAGGGCTTCAGATGCAAAATACAGCTAATAGATTTTTTTTCTGATATGCAATTCTGTTCTTGTTGATTACCTACCAGGTTGTTCAAAAAGTTTTGTCGTTCGATAAGAGAGGTTGTTGGTACTAATCCAAATTTGATTTTTTATTGGTACACTCTTCATTTGAACGTATCTGAAAGTTCATTTGAATCTGTCAATTCATTCTTTGTTCACAAGCCATTTAGTGAAGCCGTATCACAGTATTTTTGTACAATGGAAAAAATTGAATATCGTGGAGTTATAAAATTCTTATTTTTGGGAGATGTAGCACCAAAAGAAATTCACGAACGAATGTTAAGAGTGTATTATAATTGTTTACCTACAATTAGAGTAGTAGAAAGATGGGTTGCTGAATTTAAACGCGGTCGTACAAGCCTTGAAGACGATCCAAGTGAAGGACGTCCAAAAAGCGCATCAACACCAGAAATTATAGCCAAAATACAGGATATGGTTTTGGAAGATCGTCGATTGACTGAGAGGGATTTAGTGGAAGCTCTATACATCTCATTAGGCAGTGTTAGCCATATTTTGAATGAAATTTTGGGTTTTAGAGAGCTATGTGCATAATGGGTGCCGCATTCGCTAACAATGAACAAAAACACATTCGAATGCGACTTTCTCAGCAACATTTGGAGCTTTTAAAAGGATAAAGTGAACTTTGTGAATCGATTCATCACTATGGATGGAACTTGGGACTATCACCATGATCCCAAATCAAAACAAGACGCTGAAGAGTGGTGTGAACCTGGTCGTTCGGTTTCGAAACGACTTCGTGTCCGGAAATCGGCCAAGAAGCATATGGCATCAGTTTTTTGGGATGCGAAAAGATTTTTGTTTGTGAATTACTCGCGAACTGGTAAAATAATTAATTCTGAATATTATTGCAACCTTTTGGACCAGTTGAAGGAAAAAATTCGTGAAAAAAGAACCGGTTTGCAGAAGAAAAAAATCCTTTTTCATCAGGACAATGCACTGTGTCACAAGAGCATTTTGACAATGGCTAAAATCCATGAAGTTCGAATTGTTGGAGCATCCACCGTATTCACCAGATTTGGACCCCAGAGACTTCCATTTGTTTCCAGATCTCAAATTTATGCGTGCCAAGCGTTTTTCCTCAAATGAAGAGGTAATAACGGCTGTTGAAGCGTATTTTGCAGACCTTCCGGATTCTCACTTCAGGGATGGGATCCACAGATTAGAGGATCGTTGGAGCAAATGTATTAATGGATAATGAGGAAATTATACTTAATAATAAAGTGTATTTTTAACCATAACATTTGTTTGTGTTTTTCTTATCGAACGACAAAACTTATTGAACAACCTGGTATCTTTAAAAAGCAAACTTGATATTTTGCTCTGCATGAGTGTTATAATTTTCCTTCAAAATCCATGCAATTACTTAATAAACGTAATTGCTACTTTTATACAGGCGAAACTGGATAAGTTTCATTTTTATGCTAGAATGGCGGAGCTGTACATTTGTATCGAATCAGAACAAAATGGGTACTTCAAAGAATCACAAATGTGCAAGACCTTTGAATCAAAATGTTTCTTGTCCATGTATAATTCATACTTTAATAGGCCAAGACAATCTGATAAAATGATAAATATATAGTTTTATAAATATGGATGCATGCCTCAGTCCATAAACCTCATTTCAATGATTCACTGTAGTTGTTTGTTTGTTTTTCCTTTAACGTGCTCTATTTCTGCCTTTTGGCAAATAACACAACGAGGAACTCTGTCACCTCAATAACCCGGGAATTTTGCCGAACCCCTCACATGTCGAGGGAAGGGATCTTTAATGTCCAACACATCTCTGTTAGTCAGGACCGACGGCTTTACATTTCCTCCGAAAGATGGACACTGAAGCAATTCTCAGAATCCGATTCACTGTAATTATCTTGTCTGGATTATGCTTCAATAAGTGAAGTGAAATGACAGTACATGATTTACAGATCTCCAGATATACTGTGAAGCAGCGTCATCTTTTGGAAAGGCAAATAACATCAGCGTTTGAGGTAAGAAACCTATCTTTTAGGAATCACTCAAGTTCAGAAGTCTTCATTTAAACGTGCATCATCAATGGTTTCGTACATTTAATATCAAACACCGTACGAAACACCGAGTGTGAATTTATTGCGTAATCAGTCCATAACTTTCTCAGAATATATTGAAAAAGTATATATAAAGGTCAGTCGCTAAGCCAATTGTCACTATCGTCTAACATAACCGGAAACGAAATGTTATCAAATTTAAAATGCTGTCTTCTATTCGATTACCAAATTTCATCAAAATATTACAAATAGAAAAAAGTTACAGGGTAGCCCTACTTTCTGTTACACCGGTATACTGAAAACGTCTCAGAATGTCAATTTTACTGATAAATTATTCTCATAAATCTAAATATCTATGTACAATTAGTTATTGTTGATACAGCTACAAAGATTGTTCTATAATGAATATCAAATTTTGTTCAGGTGCATTATTTGATCGAATTTACAGCATTCATTAATTGAATTCCACGAATTTGATCAATGGCATCCTGGAATCGAATGAGGTTATTTTTTTCTTGACAAAACCCCATATGAAAAAGTCTAATGGGCTGAGATCAGGGATCTCGCGGGCCATAAAACGGGACCCCTTATGCTTATCCAGTGATTTTCCAGAACGTCGTTTAATTTTTGGACGAAAATGCCAGAATTATGCGTAGGTGCGCCGTCCTGTTGAAACCACTTTGTTACGACATCACATACCTCAAAAATATATGGTCTTTAGATTCCAAACAATCGCCTGCCACTTATTGAAGCCAATGCGATCTTAGGAAAATCTGTGATTTTTATGTGACCAAGGATGTCGATTATTTCTATTAAATAGTCCATCACTGTTCATCCTAACCTCACCACTCTTTCTTGGAAAATCTGCATTTTCGAGGCATTTGTTTGGAACCATACAGAAATCAATTCGCCACTCATTCAATATCATCCTATAAGGTTCAAATTCATGTTTTTTTAATATTCCCTCATTGCGGCTGACTACTGCTGTAATCTCGTTCGCTTCAGTTTCTTCATTATTTTCCCTCCGTAGGTTCGAAAATTATTTTCCAACCTTTTGAAAATACGTTTGCCAGGCTGGAGTCGCTTCGGGAACCGCTCTTGGTAAAGATAATCAGCAGCTTCACTGATATTTCTACTTTCAATGAAACGAGAAATTATGTCAATATCATGCAAGACATAAAGCGAGTTCTCTCTCAACGTCTGTACAAAATTTTCAAATTATTTGTGGAATTATTATTTGGCATGACGTTTTATTTCATATAACTATTGTCAGCAAAGTGCTACAATTAATATTAAAGTATGCCAAACCTACCTAAAAAATTTTGTTGATCACTTCCATCAATATAGATCTGACCAGCATGAAGTAGCATCCTCTCTTTAAATTGAAGAAGATTTTCCACCATTACCAACGGTTGGAGGAAATTGAAACCAAAACTGTTTGACTATTAACACCGAGACAAGACCCCTGATGATCCAAAAACCGCCTTTAAAATTAGTTTTTTATTAAAAATTATAGATCAAACTATAAGCTCTCTAAAAAACCGATTTGACTTATTAAATAAGTATGATAATATTCTCGGATTTTTTAGCGACATATTCAAATTAAGTGACAGCGATCTTTCAAAACATTGATCTATTCTTGAATAGCGACTGACAGATCAGGGTAATAAGGATATAGACTCCAATGATCTGTTTAACGAAATTAAAGTGTTAAAGTTGTTTTCATTACTTGATGATACTGACCCCTTAGGTATTTTACAATATATATTTGAAAACAATTTAATTTTCACCTTTCCAAACGTAAGCATTTCACTAAGAATTCTTTTGACATTGCCTGTATCTGGCAAGCGATCTTTTCCAAAGTTAAAAATCATTAAACATTATTCAAGAATGACAATGATTGAAGAAAGATTGTCTGACTAACAATATTAGCAATTGAACAAGAAATTTAAGACGGTATAAATTTTAGCGATGTAATTAATGAATATGCAACAACAAAATCTCGGAAAATATCCCTACTACAATAACTATCTTTTATTTTTGTATTGCACCTAGACCTGGCTATCATTTTTGATTTTAAAACGAAGTTTCCTAGGTATTTGTTATTAGAAATATCTGCATATTTTTAAAATATCTAAGTATAAGTAGAAGTAGTATATATATATATATATATATATATATATATATATATATATATATATATATATATATATATATATATATATATATATATATATATATGTAGACATTAGGCAATATTTCTGTTATTTGTTCCTAAAAATGTGATTTTTAGTTTTAGGTTTTTTTCTAGTATTTATAAACAACGAGTTAACGTGTCTGTATCCCATTACTTAAGTAAATGTTTTAAAATGGGTGTGAACAAGAATTTAGTTTGTTCTGATTTTGTTCTGTTGGTTTCATTTTGATATTTTAGTCTACAGATAAATATGACTTCTAAAGTTCAGTATTTTGATTTACTTCAAGCATCTACCTATCTACTTCCTACTTTAAAAAAAATTCAAAAACATGATCCAAATTGCCTTAAGAGGCGCCAAAACCCTTTTTCTTTCGTTCGTTTTCCACAAACTCTCTCTAACAATACAAACATTCTAATATTAATTTGACCCAATGAATTAGAAAAAAATTAAGTCAGCGCAATTTGAACTCGGTTGGACTTCAACACTACGTTGCTTTGGTGTTTAATTATTCTTGAACCATAGAAATAGATAATTCCACTATAGATCGCGTCAAATCTATAATTAATAAAACTATCCAAATTTGCAGCAAAACAAAGAACTGAATTTTTTCGTATATATTTCAATATTTGGTATAAAACTACAAATATGTACAATTTGAGATCTTACAGTAAAATTTTATTATTTAATATTAACTCTCACTCATTGATTTGCTCATTGATATTATCCAAAATAATAATTGCACTTATCGAATTCATTTATAAAATAAGGCAGTCATGAGTTTTAAAGCTCTCCATAATATATCCTTCGAAATATAATGCTATTTTCAAAGCACCTTAATATAAACTAAGATTTGTTTTATTTACATATTTTTGTTAAATTTGGTATCACAGAGGGGAAACAATACAAACATAAGCCTAATCTGTTGAAAGGCATAACTGGGCAGTTTTGATCTTATCACTTACGATAAGTGTGAAACATGAAATCTTCAAAATAAAGACGCTATTCAAATGTTTAAACTAGATTTTTGGTAAATGTATGTTTCATAGGATTTCAGTTCATTTATAAGTTTGTGGTTTATTTTCAAATAAGAAACAAAAGATAGGGGAAAGCGGGGGAATACCGTGCCTTGGGTAATACACAGTCTTATCGCAACCACCAAATAGTTTTTTAAGCTCCACACTTATGGTGCCATCTACTAGTAAACTCCTGAATAACCGCTGTTACTGCTGGCTGAATTGCACAACGTGTTTATATGCTATGGTTTTCATCGTTTCCAAGTAATTTCGATTCAAACTTAAATGAGAGGTAAGTGTCCAAGATTAATTGTGTTTTATATAAATTTCGCATACATTTTTCACTTGTTATATCTAAATAATGAGCCTGCTATTTACATTCAAATATAATAAGACTGTTATCAACTATGAATAGGTTATGTGATTCGATGCTGGTTGGGGTTATAGCGCGGATTTACGCGGGGGTAATACAGCGCAGCAGCAAATAATTTTTTTAAAAACAAATCATAATTGTTTGTTCCAGTTTCCATAATATTCCTCGTGAGTACATCAGATAATCGAAAAAGAACGAATGGCTAGAATCTACACTGCAAGAAGCACTCACTGGCGATCTGGCCGAAAAGTGAGGGAGGTAGGTCGTTCTTTGAATATTCCAGAAAGCACTCTTCGGGACAAATTGAAAGCGAATCAGAGTAACAAATTGCGAATGGAAAGGAAGCCTGTTTTCAAAGAGGAACAAGAAAACGCTATAGCTAATCATGTTATAAAAACAGCTGATGTTTATTTTTGGAATTACGCCAACTGAATTAAGGCGCTTAGCATACCGGTTTGCTGAAATGAACAAAAAGAAACACCGTTTCAGCCATGAGAAAAAAATGGCTGGTCAAGATTGGCTTGATCTATTTTTGAAACGTAATCCACAAATCAGCCTCCGAAAACCTGAAGGCACCAGCCTAAGCCCGAAGTTGATAGATTTTCCAGCAATCTGCTGTCAGTTATTGAAAAGTTTAAATTCCGTGAAGGGCGAATGTTTAACGTTGACGAAACGGGAATCGACTGTCAACAAAAGGCGCCAAAAGGACAGAAGCAGGTAGGCTCTGTTATCTTTTGGGATAGAGGGAAAAATGTAACAGTGGTCTGTGCTGTTAATGCCGTAGACAGTTCATCCCACCGATGTTTATATTTCCGAGGTCTCGTAGGAATGCCCAGCTGACGAGAAATGGACCTGTTGGGGCAATATACAGACGCTCAAAAAATGGCTGGATTAACGAAGATTGGTTTTTTGAGTGAACGCAACATTTTCAACTTCTTGTAAAAGCCACGGAGGATGACCTCGTGCTCCTTATCTTAGATAACCATGAGAGCCATATTTCCTTAGATGTACACAGCTTTTGCAGAAGTCATGGCATTGTCATGGTATCCCTACCTCCCCACAAGTTGCAACCACTCGACTTAACCTTTTTAGGGCCACTCAAAAATGCTTTGAACCGAGAATGTGACTTATGCCTCAGAACTCATGGCCATGAAAAAATTACCTTTTATGAACTTGCTGCTATTTTTATAAAGCATACGTGATAGTTGTAACAATGGATAAAGGTATATCTGGCTTTCGTACTGCAGGAATTTGGCCCTTTGAACCGAACAAATTTTCTGAGGATGACTTTGGTCCAAATGAACCTTCGATCGAAATACCTATCAATTTGAACGAAACGGTAGTCAATATTGAAACTCCAGTTGATTTGATACCTGGATCATCGGAAACAAATCAAGGATTAGATGTGGCCATAGAAACTCTAGTACCAGTTCCAATATTGAAAACAAATCAATCTTCCAAATCACGTGCAAAGCAACATTCTGAGAATGTAAAAACGGTATTAGAGAAAAAACAGGAGAAAAGAAATCTGAAGAAAGAAGCTGAAGAAGTGAAAAAGCAGAAGAATGGAAAGAAAAAGGCCGAAAGAGTGTGAGAAAACTTCAATTTGATGATTCGGAATCTGAAAGTTGTGATGAAAGTCAATTATGTGAGGATGATGAACTCGATGATATTGACGCCGATTCATTCCATGATTTAGATATTTGAATCGTTTGTGGTGAGTTCGGACGTGAAAAGGAAATTTGGTATCGCTGTGTTATCTGTTCATTTTAGTCTCACGCAGAATTTAGTGGTTGAGAATCAGAAGTCAACTACACATGTGATTTGTGTCTGAAATTAGGACAAAAAAAAATTGAAAATGACTATACGTTAAAGACATTATTTCAAGCATCATTCCTTTCTCAGTTGTCACTTTTAGAGAATTTGTATTTTTCGCATAATCGGGTACTCATGAATTATGTTTTGTATTTTTTATGTCGTTAGCTGTAATTTTTTCTCTAGAAGTGTAACCAATGAAGGGAATATGTATCCTTACCTGGAAAAATGTTGACGATTTTTCTACGCTCAGATAAATTGCTCGTAATTCCCCCGCTTTCCCCTAATCCTGTACAAAAATAACGTGAAACAATATTCATTTGTTGAAATTACAAAACAAGTTATAATTAGGAATGAAGTTTGATTGTTTGTTGTATCCTGAATCGTACACCCTCAATCCCAGAGCAAACAGTACATAAGAACACTTGATCAATTATGAGTCAGCCAACATCCGAAATCATCAAATTCGTTCTTGATTGCTATGCGTGTACATGTAACTAAAAAATCCAAAATTTTGATTCATCATATTTTGGTTGAAAAAGGTTTCATCCAATTAATTTTTTTCCAATTGATTTTCCATAAACATTAGTTGGTTTTCAAGTTCTGTCTACTCTGGGGCAAAACATATAAACGCTTCTTACCACAATAATGAACACAAGTAAATATTCGAGGAATCATTTGTAATCCCACATAAATTTTTTGATGTACCTCTGTAAGTATTTATACAAGTGAAGGATCAATCGATAAATCTTTATCACAATTCTAAGAATATAAGGACGGTAGTTTTGCGACTTGCAATAATTTTTCGTGATGTGTTTGCTTTGCCTCACATAATTAATTTAATACCTATTCAAAAGTTCATTAAGAATCCTAACATTGTCACCTTGTACGTATTTTCAGGTCCAGTCACAATTTATCACAAAATACCTGATTCATCGTTACATAGCTGTCTCTAAAGGTTGACTCTTACTCCTATGGGAAATAGGATGATTCAAAACCGGACTTTCTTCTGGTGAATAGTCGAAATTCGTTTCTAATAACACCTCACTCTTTGCTCTTGGAGGTGATGCCAAGCTTGGCGAAGAAATAGTATCAAAATCAGTTTCTAAGACGTTACTAAAAGGTGGTCGATCATCGTATGACGCTAAGCCCACAGTATTATAATCTGGGCTGAATTTCATTGCTGCAATCTTCTCAGGATATGAGCTTGGAGGTTCGGGAGGTGGTGGTAACTCTTCTTTTGGCATCCTCTCTTTCAACTCGAATAAAAATTGTTTATTCGGACGGTCTCTACTGTATTTGGGATCATATCTTGATTTTTCTTTGGTGCCATCATCGATCTTGTCATAACTTCCAGTTAATGGAAGAGTATCTGTGTTGTAATAATCACTTGGAGGATACGATGTTCCCCTTCCGTTCTGTAAATGCATAATGGGCGTCTCGTCGTCATGAACTGAACCCTCATCAACGCTCTGATTGCCTGATTGGAAATTAGAAGTGCTAGCAAACGTTGAGTTATCACGAAATCCGTCGTTTTTGTAGCCCAAATCAAACGTTATTGGCTTTGCATATTGATTCTCGAATCTTGAAGGAGATTTATGAAGTTCTATTGTAGGATTGTAGGCGAACGACGATGGGTTGGGATTTTGACTTTCGTACGTTTCAAGAGATCTGTTATCTTCAGTTGATGAGTTGTAAGCTGATTTTTCCATGCTGTCTATGGAACCATTCGAGATGACCTTTCGATAGTCCGATCCTTTGGTAAGGGTATCTGTTGATCTTGTGCTCTGGAAAGAAGATTGATATAAATTTCAATTTTGTACCATACCAGAAACTACTATACTTTCAGAAAATATGTAACTACGAGAAGATGCATAGAAGATTGAAGTTTTTTATGGCTTCTTCTGGTAAAGGCGAGAAAGTTTGTCATAATTGAAATGGCAAAGAAAAAATTTAGTTAGATGCATGAATTGAGAGAATACCTATACCTAAATTGAATTGCAACATTCGCTTCAACAATTTTCATACTGAAGATGCAGTACATTCTGGAATGATAATTGTAGGAATTCGGACTTAACAAATTACTTGGATAAGTTTTTGACAGCAAAGTATATGCGATCGTAGTTTTCATTTCTTACCTGTTGCCCCATTTTTCTTCGGTAATTAGGATCAGAGAACGGAAGTGGAGTTAGACCAACAGATCTTAGAGAATGTATACTGGTACGTATGCTGTTCCTTCTTTCTAATCTTTGTTTTTGCCTATATTTAGATTTCATCCACCAACAAAGTATCACTATTAAAAGCACCAAAATTGCTAATATAGCACCGGATATTATCGATAATGTCACAATGTCATCTGTCAGAGGTATAATTCTGATACTCACTTGAGGATCTGCAAAAAATAACCTATGTGAATATACTGCAATATGTTTCGTTATTTTTGTACATATATTTCCAAGACCCAGACTTGATAGATAGAGATATTCCAATGAAAAACATAAAATTATTCTTGACGTATCAGTATAGTATCAAAACTACACAAAGATTTCTCAATTTTTTTTCAATACTAACGTTTGTTCATTATTTTTTGCTGAAGAGCAGAAGTTAGATTATCTGAGAAGGTATCTGCTTAACGGCTTTGTTTTGATCTCACGGCGCCTTTAGGCCTATATGACGTCGAATATAGATGGGTCATTTATCACAGGGTGTATGTTCAGCTGTTCCATCTGTCTGTAGCCACCAGTCTGATGAATCTTTTGATGGTCACTGAGGGATCTTTTCTGATGTTTTCCTCTTCCAATAACAGATCTACTCGGCATCAAAATCAACACCGGAGTATGCTGGCAAGACCATGCGTCATTGTCAAATCTGCTTTTGCTAAACTCGGTTTCCTTTTCGAGGCTAAGTAGTACTTTAAGCCATCACAGCCGATGCTTTCATCCAAAGCACAGGTTCGATCTGGACCGCACCCAAACATTCATTACATCTACTGTATAGTGTCCAGAGGAGAGCAGTGCGCTTCATAGACCCCCTAGAGATCACATGTGATCTCCAGTCTCTCGCCCAGAGGCGGCAGGTTGCTGATTTCTCTTCTTTTGAAGATAATAGTAAATGCTCTGAAGCACTGAAGGAATTCTAGAAAGAGTCCAGTTCCAAAGAAAAAACTCGAGGAAAACTTTCATCAGCGGACGGTTCAACTATAGGAATTCTTTTGTTTACTGGGCTAGTGTGCTGTGGAACTCTATCTATTTCAAAATTGGAAATGTCGAACCAAGAATATACACTCCCCACAAAAATTGTCGCATCACTCTACTTTTACGACAATACTATATAAACTTTTCGGTTGGTCATTCAAGAGTCGCTTGGTAACTTTCAGAAGTGTAAAATAAGAAGATATCATTCAAAAGATATGGGTTTATGATGGAGAATATCAACACTTTTCGAGTTAATGAAAAATTAAAAAATTCTACCATCTATAAAATTCGCGAAGAGACCAATCAACTAGCATCGAATGGTTACTAATCATTTTCAAAGTCGAGTGTTTCCCCGGGCCCTAATTACTGCCAGTACACGTCTCGGAAGCCCCTCAAACAAATTTTGGGTATACTCTTGAGTCACTGAGTTCCAAATTTCAGGAAGCAGATTTTCTAGTTGTTGGAGTGTTCTACAAGGCATCCTACTTTGTTGAATTTGCCACCCCATGTTGCCCCAAACATGTTCTATGTGATTCAAGTCGCGATTTCTGGCTGGCCATTTTGAAATATCAATTTCGGCATTTTGCAGAAATTCTGTAACTACTCTAGCTGCATGAGGCAGAGCATTATCATGCATATAAATGAAGTTTTCGCCAATCAATGGGCCAAAGGGTACAACATGGGGTTCAAAGATATCTGCGATGTATCTGGCCGCTGTCATTCTTCCATTATTCACTAGGACTAACTCAGTTTGACCATGGAAAGAAATGCCTCTCCACACCATTACTGAGCCGCCTCCGAAGTTTTCGGTTTGCCGGATATTGCATTGCTGATACCGTTCCCGGTCGTCTGTATACAGGCATGCGTTTATAATTTGATACTAGACAGAACCTGGACTCGTCGGAAAAAGAACATACGACCATTCTGGAATACCCTCAATTTGCATGTTCCCTCGCAAACTGAAGTCTTGCAACTCGATGCACTCTGTTGAGCCACCCTTGGTCTGATATCATCTTCTCTGAGCCTGTTCCTAACAGTTTGCAATGAAATATGCACATTTCTGGAAAGTGCAAGTTCATTTTGTAGCATTCTAGCCGTACAGGGCCGAACTCTTAGTGCAGTTAAATGAGGCCAACGATCATCAACTGGTGTTTTTATCCGATTTCTTCCCTGTCCGGCCCTTCTTCCATATTCCCCTGTTTCGTGGTACCGATTAGTTGCTCTTGAAATAGTGCTTTGATTAACATTCAACAAGTTTGCCACGTAACGTTGGCTTCACCCCTCCTCTAGAACTGTTACAATTCTTACCACTTCATGATCACTCAAATAGGGTCCAAGACGTTCAGCAGCCATTACAATAAATTCAAAGATTCGAAAACCAACAAGAAACACAGAAAACTTTCATTAATCTAGCGTGAAAACTGAAGAGAAATTGAATGAATACTGATAGTCAAATAAACTCATTCTTGTTTCAGACGTGTTTGAGATCATATGGAAACAAATGTTACTACGTAGATAAGATTTTTTTCCCCTCATATGTCGAAAAACATATGTTGACAAAAACTGCGATCGAGTGTGTATTTCTTCCAACTAGATTATCTTATCCTTCTTAATTACTATTCTAGACAATGATGTATCCATATCATTATGGAAAGTTAGAATACATACCTATTTCACAAATAAATGGATTTCTCAGGTCACAATCTGCTACATCTATTGTTTGATAGGCGAACATTGTACATTCATTGATTTTATCTATGTGCTGAACCCAGACTCGTTCTGAATATAGATACCAGTCGCTTTGTTTCCTGATGAACTCGTACAGAGGTTGATAATTTATATTTCCTAAAATGTAAGGCATCGAAGCGTTGTCGGCCTAATAAAAAAATAATGATGATCAATACATAATTTTACGTTATGATTGGATCAGTGTTTCGGTCAGTATAAAAAGAAGAAATGATGGGGAATTCTTCAGAACAAATATTCGAGAGCATCCCGCATATACATAGGAGAAACGCCCTCTCGGAACCAAGAACGGTGAACTTGCTAGAGAACCTTTAATATTCAAAAATATATTGTATTGGAGTTCTATTATAAAATTTATCGATAAACTAAATAATAATTGGCTTCATGTAGGTGTGGAAATATCGTTACGTGCTCGTTACTTAATGACGAGCTCGAGATCTCAAGCATATACACAGTCTGTCTCAAAATAAACAGGACGCTTCTGGTGGCGCCATCTGTATGCGACTAGTGGCGTTTCTTTCCTTCCAAGAGTCACATTCCTTCCAGACTAGTCGGTACGAAAATAAGCATTGAACACAACCAATATTAAGTTTTGTTCGGTAAAACGTTCATCGAAACGTTTCAATCGCCGCCAGAAGTTTATGGTGACGATTGTCTATCCCATGGCAGAGTTCATGAGTGGTATACGCGTTTTAAAATGGTCGGGAAAATATTAATGACGACCCTCAGGCGAAATTCGTTATTACGCCAAAGAGCATGTAAGAACTGTGCGAATTTTTCAAAAATGGTTGCGTTTCAAGGAAATGGAATTGTCAATGTCAATTCATCGTATTTCGACCGAGCCTTTGGGCTATTGGAAGGTGTGTGCCCACTTTTGTGCCACATAAATCGATGATCAAAATTCGCTCCGAACATTGTAAGGACAATATTAAAGAGGCAAAAAAGGACGAAAACTTTCTTTTGAACATTGTGACTGGTTACGAAACATGGTGTTTCAAATACGACCCGCAAACGATACGACAAAGAGCCGAATTGAGGCCAGAATACAAGCCAGCAACCAGAATATCTTGATTTGATAAGTCAAAAGTGAAGATAATGCTTCATGCTTTTTTTACTATTCGAAGGTTCGTTCCACCGGACCAAACGGTTACTGTGGTTTATTATCTTGGTGTTTCGAGGTAAGGAATGGAGGTGACATTTTTTGCACGATAATGCCCCATCTCACCGATCTACGCTAATTACTGATTTTTGACCAAAAATCACATTTTATCGTTCAACTATTCCTAATATTCATCGGACCCAGATCCGTGCGATTTTTATTTGATCATTTGACAATGACAGGAATGCGTTTTGTTGATATTACGGACATCCAGAAGACGTATACCAACATTCTCCGAGCTATGCTGGCTAAGGACCTCAAACGCTCATTCGAAATGTTATTTAACCCTGCAACACAGCGTATCAAAGCGAGACTATTTTGAATAAAGTAGAAGAATTTTGCCACAAAAACCATTTGATTTCCTCATTTCTGTAAGGTTCCGTTCACTTTGAGACAGACTGTGTATTTTCGTCATCGCATTCTAGAAATGATAGCATTCAATCTCAAAGAATATTTTGTTTCTACACGCTAACAAGATTCAGCTCATCTAACCTGCAGACGTTTAAAGAAGAAAAATGTCAATTAATTGCAGCACAAAAAATGAAATTGATAGTCAAATTCTCTTTGAGAATAAACTCATTTTAATGTCATTGGTTTCATTAAGAGCAAAATTGTTTGAAAACGAATTGAAACACTAATGGTCAACAACCATCACCTAATTCAAGGTGTGGGTTTTGTACCAAAAACAATGCCTTGGACTTTAAGTTCGAGGTTACTTGAAGGATAAATATAATTATTACTGTATGTATATTTTCTCACCTCACAGAAAGCTTTGGCCTCGTAGAAGCTCATCGGTGCGCCGATATACATATAACAAGTCTGACCAACTAAATTCCATCCTGGTGGGCATTTTCCGTCATTCAAAATTGACTTATTATTCATGAGGTATGGTGTATATCTGACTTCTAATAGTCGAGGGTCATCACTTTGGTCTCTTATTCTTCCACTGACTGCTAGGGAATTGTTCACCCCCCAATAATTAGATATGGCATCGATCTTTGTGTTCCACAGTTGTAAAGTGCTAGTTGAGAAAATGAAATTCGTTAAAAACTATTCATTAATCTAATTTTATGACTGAACAAAATGATGCTTATTTAAGAAATGATAAAGAACAACCATCACCACTTGGGGTTACCACTATAAAATAACTCAGAAATGTATTTGCAGCACTGAGGATAGCTACTGCTGAAAAGGCTAGCTTAATAAAAATGTGAAAAGAATTTAGACCATTTTGAGGCGTGCTCCTGTTTTTCAATCAAAACAGAATTACGTCTGTTCAGGTATTGAACTTATTTGATGTAAGCCTAAAGACCATCTTCCAAAACTGTGCCTACCTAATCAAGCAGAAAGCGAGGTCTTAATGTCCCTTTCTCGAAACCACTTACAGAGCGCTTTCATTCCCCCTCCCAGTTATTTCAGCTAGCAGCCATAATTGAAAATAATTGTTCTTTATTCTCTTGTGAATTTTAAAAATTGATAATTAATAAGGTAGAAAACATTCGAACACTTTTATAGCGTGAAATTGTTGAATTTATATCTAGGAAGCGCTAGAGAATGTGAAAAATTTTCAGACTTATTGTTCCAACATTTTTTGTAGTACGTTAATAAGATTATGAGGACCGAGAACAATTTTTCACCTAGCGTTTTGAAAAATTGAATAAAATAAATTTTGTTTGCTCAAATAACAGCATAATTCTTTTCAAAGTTTTAAATCGATATTTAATACTAAATAAATGGGTGCTATACTCGCTCTAGAGGCAACGCTATCGTGAAGGCTCCGCAGAGGCTCAAATTAAGATTAAAATAAAAGACATAGAGTTTCGGTACATTTGAGAATCGTTTTTGATAATTTTTGATAGTTTCTCGATTATTCGTAAAAAACTTAATTCTTTTTTATTCTCTTAATTTGATCATAAATTTTAGAACTTTACATGTTCTGATAAAACATTTCAATAAATTCTGCTAGAAGTCATTGCTAATTTAATAAGCTATATCTCATTTCTCAATTTGAATTCAATACTATAAAAAATCATTTTAGGTGCTGTACTTTTTCTGGAGGCCATGCGTTCGTTAACGCCAGAAATAGCGTCCTTCTTTTTTATAATTACTAAGCTGTAATAGTTTTTGATTTATCTGGGAAAACTCAATGTATCTTTCCTTTCATTCTTAAGTTGTTAACTTTTGAAATTTTTCATGTTGTTGTACACTTGAGTATATTTTTCTAGACATTATTCCCAATTTTGACTGAAATTATGAAAAATATTCTAAAATATGTTCGCTAAATTCTTTATCAATAATTTTTTCTAGTGCTAGTACCACTAACCGTACATTTATCGTCTACATTCATTTCTAAGACTAGGACGTCACATTTTACTTTACTAATTACAAATAAATCTTACCTGTTGAATTCGAACCTGCATGCAGCATGCACATAAAAAAAGATAAATTCAGTTAATGAAATTATCATATTTAGTATAATAGATAACGATATATGTTTATTTATAGAGTGTGTTTCAAATTTGCTACCCCTGTATCTCAAAATCGACTGATTTCGGCGGAAAAAGTTGAGACACGTAAATTTTCCATTGGAGGGGCACCGAATTTTGAGTTAGTTCAGAGCATGTGAAATCAGCCCCTACCTTCAGTCTAAATTTATAATAGGGAAAGTTAATCGAGTGATGTATCTTTGGGAAGGTCTTTTATTCTCTTTTCAAACATAGGATCTTTATGAACAATTAATATCACCACGAAAGTCCAAACACAACGATAGTTTGTATTCCAACGAAAGTTAGCCACTATGTCAAGAAAGATTGACTTTAGCAGAAAAAGCTTAGATACGTCAATTTTTGATTTGAGGGGAGTTGGTGAATCAACCATTAACCCCCTACCTTTAGCACCTCCTAAGTTGAAATTCATTACTAGGAAAGTGAATCGAGTGACATATCTTTGGCCTTTGATTTTCGGAGATAAACTATCTGATATACTATATTTTGGTTTAAGTATTACCGCGTCTTTACTCTTAATCGTTTTGGATTCATCTGCTTACCAGATGGCGAATATCTGCTTAACAGATGGCGAATATCTGCTTTCGATTGACTCATTTTCTCCTATGTAATAATGCAAAGTATAAAAGTAATAATTTTACGTCATTATATCCGATGATTGTGAAAGGAATACTGGAGCTATATCACTTATAATCCCTAGATGCCCTTTCAGACCACCAAGCAGTATATTCACTCGCCATCTGTGTCGGGACCCCTGACCTGAGAACAGGCGGGCATCTATTTCAGCTCGCAATTCCAGCAATCTTGTAGTGAATGTTGCGAAAGCTGATTATATGAACAAAGTAAGATCTAAGCTTGTTAACCGTCCCAACTATTCTAGGTAATTTTGGTCAATGGCCAAATCTGTTGGTAGAAACTTCACTTGTAGTTCTCTCCCACCCCTAACTAGGGAAGATGGCTCGTTAGCCATTACACCTAAAGACAAAGCCAACCAAAGTGATGGAAAAAGCCATCAATATCGAGCTTATCGAATATTTAGAATCTGTTGGTATCATTAATGATCGTCAATATGGTTTCAGGCACCAGAGGTCCACAGGAGATCTACTTGCCTATGTCACTCACATGTAGAAGAGATCTATAGAGAAATTTGGGGAGTCTTTGGCTCTGGCTGTCGATATTTCGAAAGGTTTCGACCGGGTCTGGCATAGGAGTCTGCTAGGCGAGCTGTCCGCATATGGACACCTATGCCTATGGATTTCAAGCTTTCTCTCAGATAGATCTCTCAGTGTCGTCTTGGATGAAGTTAAATCTGACACACTTGCCATCAATGCTGGTGTGCCTCAGGGCTCGATTCTAGCACCAACCCTGTTTCTACTTCATATAAACGACTACAGGTTGTAAGATCCACAATACACTCCACGCTCCCTTCTGGTCGAGAAAACCTCTATCATCCCAAGTTATAGACGAAATACGTCTGCAACAGTGTGCTAAAATCAATAGTGACTTGAAGGCAATTCTCGATCTCTGTGAACCTGGTGGGGTTTAATGCTAGCAAAACTGAAGCTTGTTTGTTTTCTAGGAAGGTTAACAATACTCTACCACAATGCTTGGGGTAACCTTCGGAGACAGTTTGACATGGCACAACCATGTTGTAAACACTGCTAAGTCAGCATCTCAAAAACAGGGATTTCTGTATCGTGCCAGAAGATACTTCACTCCGACTCAACTCCTAACTCTCTATAGATCTCAAATTCGTCCCGTTTTAGAGTATGGTTCCCACGTGTGGCGTTCTGCCCACTCCTGGATTCCATACAGAACAGGGCAATTCGGTTGATCGGTGACTGTGCTCTTACAGATTTCCATCCCTCCACTGGAACATCACAGGAGAGTGGGTACGCTCTCCTTTTTTACAGGTATTTTCATGGAAGATGCTCTGAGGAGATTTCAATGTTTGTTCCTCCGCTCGTTTCTGTTTCAAGGCCAACTCACCAAACTAATACCAACCATCCTTACGTGGTTGAAATTAAGACACATAGAACGTCTTTAAACCAGAAGGCCTTTCTCCACAGAACAGCGGAACTTCGGAACTCTCTTCCACGTAACGTATTTCCCCATGACTACTATCTGCTAGCCTTCAAGCGAAATATTAACCGTTTCTCCTTTTCAGGTACTCGCGGTGTCGTCGAGACATAATAGGATTCAGTTTCGAGTGTCTCTGATATAAAGAAAAAATAGATGCCCTTTCAGACCACCAAGTAGTATTTTCACTCGCCGGTCGAACCGTGAGACTGCCATTAAATTATTCTTCTTCACTTTCATGTGAAGAAGAAAGTGATACATAATCACCTCTAGAGTAGTGTTGGAAGTTGTTCTCATAGCTGTTGTTATGTCCAAATACGTTGAATGTCGCAATGTCTTCAGTTTTCTTAAGGTGGTTATTTCTGTTGTCTTTATATGAACCATGCATATGCGTCAATGGTCTTATAACCGCAGTATGTAACGAAGGATTTCTAGATGTCTCTTGTAAGTAGATACTTAGCCCCATGTAAGAATACTATAGTTTGTCCATTGAGAATTGTAGCTTTTATGTCAGCGTCCTGGGTCGTGTGAATGGAATTAGATTAGTTTTGTTTGGATGGATACAGCTGCTCTTCAGCAATATACAACTTCTTTTTTGTAATAGGTTGGATATGAGCCTATCGTGCTTCCTTCTAACGATGATTCCTAGGTCATACGCATGATACCAAATGGACCTCTGCGACGTATTGCCGAATGCTCTTTCTATATCTCCAAATAAGATCAAGATTATTTGCTCAGCCTCCAGCGCTCTTTCCGCTTCTTTTAACAAGAATGCATTAATAGTAGAGTCACTTGATTATTAGGAAATTATTTTTCATGAAAAAATATTTCTGAAATGATTGCCTGAAAGGAGTCGTTTGTCTTTAGAACCTTAGCGATCTATGACCAGACTTGATCTATTACTCATAATGGTGATTCAATTGAGAATAATTGCCCTGGGAAATTTTGTTGACACTTCGTTGGGCTCTAGAACTGCACTGCTGAAGAGTGCACGTCTCTTATGAGTAATTGTCGTGAAACTCTAGGGAATTGCATTACAATTACTCACAAGAGCTCTGCAGTTTGATCGCCTCCATTGCATATTGTACATGCTCTCCAGTGCAACTTGTCCATTTTGGTGAGATGGTATTTTTGTGAGTAGGTTAGGATACTAGTAGGTAGTGGTTCTCAATTCTTCCTTAGATAGGTCAAGAAGTTGTATGTATGTCTTTTCGTCCAGTAAAAATTTTTTTTCAATAGGTTTGATATGATCCTATCTTATTTCCTTCTAATGATGAAAACAATGTCATGCGTATGTCATTGTACTATATAACCAGCGTCTACAAATCAATTATTGACCGCAATAAACACCTCGTTTTGGACTCCTGTGAAAAACGGTATTGCACGTCCGTTCAGCATTTCTCTTATCGATTTGTATGTTTTTCAATATAATTTATAGCACCATTGCAAATAAACGAATGCTTCTTCCATGTCTCCAAATAAGACCAAGACTATTTCTTTATCCACAAACGTTCTATCCGTTCCTTTGACCAAAATACATCAATCCTGGATTTGCTAGATTATTAGGTTAATTGTTTTCATTGAAGAAAATGTCAAAACTTTTTTATTCGAATGTGAAGCTTTATATACTCCATTTCTAGTTCGATATTATGTTTCTGAGTAATGAAAGTACGATTAAGCATATTGTTGGATTAGATTACTCTACAAGTGTTATACCTATATATTATAAAATCTAATAACAATGAATTGAAATGATTGGAGCAAGCTAATTTCAAATTTACGTGAAAATTATTCATCCAGCTGATTACAAATGTGATTATAGATAATTTGATATAGAACTGGTTGATAAATCATTTCGCATGAATTATGAGGAACTAAAATGATTCATTATATTAGATCATGCAATCTAAATTAATATAATAATACATTGAAAATATTTAGAATGACTTACAATGAACGATTCACCGTGATAATCTCATAATCATTGTCAGGATTGAAGAATATATTATCAACGTATTGTTGTCCGGCAGTTCCAGCTACAATTGTTGCTCTTGAATCCCAGGATCTCGCATAATTGCTGAAAATTTCAAAAACGAGTTAAATAGAAGGTTGTATTATTGGTTACGAGAACTATAACAACGTACTGAGAAGAAGTATGAATAACGTTACTTGGAAGCGCAATTTTCTCTGTATGACGAAAACCGCTGTAAAATTCATCGAGAGCCATTGGATCTTGTTTCAGTTAAAAACTGTATGAAACGCTGGAGTTCTTAGGATGTGAATCGCAGTTGTGCGATCACGCAATAATTTATTTGATATACAATTTATCTAAATGATACGATGATACAAATTCAATCGAAATCCAAGATAAATGAAAATTGCCGAAGAGTGTCAATTGAAATTCTTCAGGCCTAAGAATTTGCTGTTAGCCAAAATATAATAGGTAGGATGCGAATTCGGTTCTTGGGAACAAGTACTCTTGCTCAATGACCCTTCACATCCACGTTATCGAACGACTCAAAACGATCGTTACACTAACCTAACATTGTTTGTTTGTTGTTTGTTTTTTCTATAGACCTACAGTTTATAGTGGACTCCGAACCACTGACCTAGACCGTGCAAAGATAACTGCCACCTCTCAGGATTACAAGTTATCTGGCCTTCAGAGGTTATGGACCAAAAACTATGGTTATGTGTCCAATCTCTATGTACGTCTTTGTCAAATTCACTTTTTTGTTCAATGACAACATCCATGACTTGAACCTGGATTCGAACCAGGCACCTCGGCTAAGCATATTCCTACATACTTGCTCACTAAACGTGCAGCTACCGAGGCGGTCTTAACCTAACATTCAGGTAGAAGTTCCGCCTGACGCGGAACCCTTTTCTACGTGCTTCTAAATAAGAAATGCTGTACCCCAAATTCGGTCGATAAGTGCGTAATATCCATGTCCTCCATAACGCATACTCTTGAATTGAAAATATTGAATAAGAAACTGCATTAAAAAGCTTAAAAAGTCTTAGTCGTCCTTGCTTGCATTACTTGTAAGGTATAATACACTAATCTTATCGCTACAATTCGACGAAATAATATTGGTCTAATGTTTTATGTGGCGAAATATTTGAACTTTCTGCTCTAATTTTTGCAATGTCCCAACTTACATCTCAAGTTCTTCTCAATATTTCTTCTTGAGCCAGAAAATTGTACCAAAGTACCAAAACTAAAACATTACGATATCATCCCTCAACCAGGATTTATTTCTGTGATTTCACCCCTAATCTCAATGAAAGCATGTTGATCTTAAGCTTTCCATCTAACGCCAATTCTTTCTGTATGAAGACTATAGCCCGCGATCTGGAACTCTGTAGATAGGTTGCATCTCTTCGAAGATTTTTTTACTGCTATTCATGAAACAAAAATCCTTTATACTTTTACGAGGGTGAAGTACCAATCCGAGGGTGTTTGTAAGACTCATCTGAAACATGAGCAGACATCTGTGCACGATTAGGTATGTGGGTTATGGGGGGGATAGTTTTCATGAAAAGGCCTGAAGAATCGGTCAGTTGGCCACCGAGGTTTTTCCCTTATTTGTAATGTATAATATACTATACTTTTTGCTACTATTGAACAGTAAAATATTAGCCACATGTTTTCTGTGGCGAAATATCTGAAATTTGTCGCTTTGTCGTAATATCTCGAATTCCACTCAATCTTCCTTTCCTACTCATCAGGAATTTCACATCAAGACAAAACACTTTAAGATTCATCTCGCAACCGATATCTTTTTTAAGTTTTCACGCCTAATCTCAATGAAAGCATGTTGATCTCAACCTTCCCATATAACGCCAATTCTTTCTGTATGGTGGCTATAGCCTGCGATCTGGAACTCTGTAGATAAGTTGGATCTCTTCGAAAATTTTTCTACTTTAATCATGAAACAAAAATCCTTGATATCTCACTGGAATACTCTTACTAGGGTGAAGTACCAATCCGAGGGTGTTTGTAAGACTCATTTGAAACATGAGCAGACATCTGTGCACGATTAGGTATAGATGTGGGTTATGGAGGGATAGTTTTCATGAAAAGGCCTGAAGAATCGGCCAGTTGGCCACCGAGGTTTTTTCCTTATTTGTAATGTATAATATACTATACTTTTTGCTACTATTGAACAGTAAAATATTAGCCACATGTTTTCTGTGGCGAAATATCTGAAATTTGTCGCTCTGATTATTCGTAATATCTCGAATTCCACTCAATCTTCCTTTCCTACTCATCAGGAATTTCACATCAAGACATAACACTTTAAGATTCATCTCTCAACCGATATCTTTTTTTAAGTTTTCACGCCTAATCTCAGTGAAAGCATGTTGATCTCAATCTTCCCATATAACGCCAATTCTTTCTGTATGGTGGCTATAGCCTGCGATCTGGAACTCTGTAGATAAGTTGCATCTCTTCGAAGATTTTTCTACTCTAATCATGAAACAAAAATCCTTGATATCTCACTGGAATACTCTTACGAGGGTGAAGTACCAATCCGAGGGTGTTTGTAAGACTCATCTGAAACATGTTCAGTCATCTGTGAAGGATTAGGTATAGATGTGGGTTATGGAGGGATAGTTTTCATGAAAAGGCCTGAAAAATCGGTCAGTTGGCCACCGAGGCTTTTCCCTTATTTGTAATGTATAATATACTATACTTTTTGCTACTATTGAACAGTAAAATATCAGCCACATGTTTTCTGTGGCGAAATATCTGAAATTTGTCGCTTTGTCGTAATATCTCGAATTCCACCCAATCTTCCTTTCCTACTCATCAGGAATTTCACATCAAGACAAAACACTTTAAGATTCATCTCTCAACCGATATCTTTTTTTAAGTTTTCACGCCTAATCTCAGTGAAAGCATGTTGATCTCAATCTTCCCATATAACGCCAATTCTTTCTGTATGGTGGCTATAGCCTGCGATCTGGAACTCTGTAGATAAGTTGCATCTCTTCGAAGATTTTTCTACTCTAATCATGAAACAAAAATCCTTGATATCTCACTGGAATACTCTTACGAGGGTGAAGTACCAATCCGAGGGTGTTTGTAAGACTCATTTGAAACATGAGCAGACATCTGTGCACGATTAGGTATAGATGTGGGTTATGGAGGGATAGTTTTCATGAAAAGGCCTGAAGAATCGGTCAGTTGGCCACCGAGGTTTTTTCCTTATTTGTAATGTATAATATACTATACTTTTTGCTACTATTGAACAGTAAAATATTAGCCACATGTTTTCTGTGGCGAAATATCTGAAATTTGTCGCTTTGTCGTAATATCTCGAATTCCACTCAATCTTCCTTTCCTACTCATCAGAAATTTCACATCAAGACAAAACACTTTAAGATTCATCTCTCAACCGATATCTTTTTTTAAGTTTTCACGCCTAATCTCAGTGAAAGCATGTTGATCTCAATCTTCCCATATAACGCCAATTCTTTCTGTATGGTGGCTATAGCCTGCGATCTGGAACTCTGTAGATAAGTTGCATCTCTTCGAAGATTTTTCTACTCTAATCATGAAACAAAAATCCTTGATATCTCACTGGAATACTCTTACGAGGGTGAAGTACCAATCCGAGGGTGTTTGTAAGACTCATTTGAAACGAGCAGACATCTGTGCACGATTAGGTATAGATGTGGGTTATGGAGGGATAGTTTTCATGAAAAGGCCTGAATAATCGGTCGGTTGGCCGCCGAGGTTTTTCCTTTATTTGTAATGTATAATATACTATACTTTTTGCTACTATTGAACAGTAAAATATCAGCCACATGTTTTCTGTGGCGAAATATCTGAAATTTGTCGCTTTGTCGTAATATCTCGAATTCCACTCAATTTTCCTTTCCTACTCATCAGGAATTTCACATCGAGACAAAACACTTTAAGATTCATCTTTCAACCGATATCTTTTTTTAAGTTTTCACGCCTAATCTCAGTGAAAGCATGTTGATCTCAATCTTCCCATATAACGCCAATTCTTTCTGTATGGTGGCTATAGCCTGCGATCTGGAACTCCGTAGATAAGTTGCATCTCTTCGAAGATTTTTCTACTCGAATCATGAAACAAAAATCCTTGATATCTCACTGGAATACTCTTACGAGGGTGAAGTATCAATCCGAGGGTGTTTGTAAGACTCATCTGAAACATGAGCAGTCATCTGTGAAGGATTAGGTATAGATGTGGGTTATAGGGGGATAGTTTTCATGAAAAGGCCTGAAGAATCGGTCGATTGGCCCCGGTTGTTTCTTCCTTATTTTTTATGGATTATATACTATGCTTTTTGTATCAATTAGATAACAAAATTAAGCAAAATGTTTTCTGTGGTTAAATATCTGAAATTTGTCGCTCTGATTCTTCACGAAGCGAGTACACAATCCCATTAAATCATATTGAGTTACTCCTCATGCACTCTATTCGAACGCATGAGCACTAGTTCGAGTCAAATAAAAAATAAATTCATCATATATAACTATCATAGAGTGGAGTCCAAATGCTTCAGAAGATATATAAGGATAATGCTAGAGGACTGCAGATTGAAAGTGCATAAGACATCTAGGACTACTGGGATGTTAACTAAACTTTGTACTTGGGGAAGTTCTAATTTGAGTATATGTACACTAAAAGAACTAAAACAGATGCAACAGATTGATTTCAAGTCTGGCATTTCTCATATTGGATGAGTCACAGTAGGTTGAGCAAAAATTCACTTTCTTATAAGCAATTTATGAAAACCTCAAAAGGTCCATCCGAAAAATAATTGAAAGTATTTGCCACTGTTTCTTCATATCATAAATCAATCAGAAAAACTACTAAAATAAATGCAATTACTCACTTATAAAATCCATTATGGGAAGTAGTTTGAAATATGGGCAACCGTACTCTATCGAAACCAGATATTTCGATATTCTTGAATCCTATATTTCTTTTCACGTAGTTTTGAGTAAAACTGGAGACAACTTGTTTAAGAACAATGTTGTTAACATATGGTGCCACATTCCGAGTGAAATAGTTTCTGGTCAGAGTTACTTCTTGGTATGGTGAAGATTGTCTACCTTCGATGTATAAAGCTGGCAGATTCGTATTGTTGACGAAGAGGTTATTTTGTACGTAACCTTTGAGTGAAGTTGCTGAACTGCTTGAATCACACTTTATACTCAAACCTCCTTGATTTCCTTCAACCAGATTATTCTGTAAATATAACATAAATTATAAGGAGTTTGGCATACTTAGACATAGAGGGAGCCCCTAATCAAATGTCAATTAATTTCCACCTTCGGCTAACCGAAATCAAAATTTCAGTGAAATGCGAGTGGTGGTTACTGTCAACGTTGACAATTTAGTTGTAAAATGAAATAAAATCGAGAATATTCGCGTAATAACTTCTCAAAGACAATTATCTTAACCATAATGTCTTGGCGAGTTGCTTTCTGTGTTCAGTAATAAAGAGAACAACATCAGACTGTTCTTCCTTGGTAAAGTGAACTCAAACGTGAACTGATAAGTCTTAACTGCGATCCAAAAGTAGGTGCACCAGGAAGACGTCGATGTCGTGCACAATTTCATCAACATAGATCTACATATCGCGAGATTTAGCCATCATTGAGAATTTCAAAGATCTATATTCCTCATACTTTCAGAATTCTAGTGTGAAATCTGTTATTTCGAAATATACTCACCCTGAAGAAGATAGATTCCGTATTTTGTACATCTATATCGATAGCAGACTTGCACGTTGTGAAATTTCCATAAAACTTCTTACAGTTATTCTTGAACTGATTTTTATCGATGGTTACAATTGGATTCACCTCTCCTGCACTCATATAAAGAAAAGCTCCTTCCTTGTTGTTTTCCATCACAGAAAACGATATATTATGCTGAACATCTCGATCTGAAAAATAAGTATGCAAGAAAAACTTTTCATTGATAAATATTTTCGCTGATAATGATACTTACTGAATCCTATAGCCGATATTGGTAGAGTAACAACTTCTGCGAAAAATCCATAATTTGAGGAAGCACCATTTGCGAAAAGTTTCACGCTCAAACTCGGTAATTTAGTTTTATAGAAATTGTTCTCGTTTCCAGAATCCATGGTGAATTGTGCAATTTTCGTAGAAGTTACGTTGAATATATCCCCATCATAGAGATTAATGAAATCAGGAACTGTATACTTGTTCGTGGAGTTGAACAGGTTGAACTGGAGAAGCCTAAATCCTAACCTTTTAATATTAAATGCACTTTTGAATATCTTTATGCAGTTCACAGGATGATTGTCGTATTTGTAGTAAACCAGCATTTTCTCTTCAATGATAATTTCTTTATGTGGATCACAGATATCCACCAGTCCGAATAGTTGATATGGAATGTTTAAGTCTTTCAATGGAGCAAAACTAGAACGGTCAGATTCTCTGCCTTCCCCAGTTAAGGATAGAATATTCACACCAATACCTGCTGAATTTTGAATATGATTGTGAAGTAAGTTCAGGGTTTTAGGAGGAGAAATGAAATTAATCCCATGTGAAGCAGTATCTGTTATAGTAACATAACTTATTCTTGGACTTTTGAGGATGCCTTGAATCGCAGGGGATTTCTCATGATGTAGAATTCCTGCTCCAATAATCTTAACGAATTCCATTATTGACTGATTTTCTTTAATATCGTTGTGTGTATGTACATCATGTAGCCTATGGATAAACAATTGTTGCTCAAATAAAGGATCTGCAAATCTTATGCCACCCCAATAAGATATTCTCGTGTCACTGATGGGATCACCACAATTGATGAACACGAATTTAGAATTCCATTTGCAGCTATGTCGATGACCATATTGTTGACCATTCAAACGAATAGGACAGTCTTCGTATCTATCTTCAGTTCCTACACATTGTAATGGTTCTGGCCATGACCAAATTCTACTCAACGAGTTGCTATGGAATTCTATCCTGATATCATGAGCGAAATACGAATTCAAGGGGTCGAAACCTAGTTCTCTACAAACGACCTGGGCATTTCTCTCCGTGAATCTTGGATCACACATGGGTACCCACTGAAACGTTGTTTTGTTGAAATACTCAAGAAAACCTTCATTTGTCAAACGGCTTTCTTCGTCTTGACAACTGGTATCTTTGCAAAGTCGAATCTGATTCATTTGTAACTTTTCGAGTCCCCTTTTCTTTCGTGTAGCGTATTTGTAGTTTTCCGAACGTTCAATTGGTCTCATTATGATTTCATTATTAGGAAAACCTTTCGCTTTCAACGTTCCTAGAACTAAAATACCAACATTAGGTGGAAACTCCAATACAACGTTAGGTTCGATGGTGAGAACAGCTTCCGGCATGACTGTAATGTCCGACTTGATCTTATAAGGTTTCCCTCTGTCTGTCAGAGTTAAGTTTTCGAAAAGTTGACCACCTAGATTGTCCAGATCTATTTCATGCCTGAAATTGAAACTTGTGGAAAAGCTGGCTTCGAAATCATTGCTCAGTAGGTAAGGTTGAAACTGTGCAATGGCGTGATTGTTCCAGTCGTCAAAGTCGAAAATTTTTTCTCTGATCTCGGTTGAATTAGCAGTTCCCCACCAATTCTCAGCAACGTTGACAGTGTTGTTAATCTTGGCGGTTCGAATGCCAGCTAATAGTTGAAAGTCTAATTCATTGTTCGACATTAAGTTTCTTCTGATCCTTACGTTTTGAATACCTTGAAATGAGATAACACTAGTTGGTTCTTTGTCGAACTTTTGTATATTATCTATTTTGGCTTGTGAATATCTGTTATCTCTCAATTCGTTGTACATAAACAAGGCTGGAACATCTCCTATTATCTCTGATTGACTGTCTAAGTTGAAGTTAACTAAAAATTTAGCGTTATTTCTGTTGAACTTATTTTCGACAATTAACAGTTTCTTCTCCATTCCTCTGATTGCTAGAAGGCCGTTTTTGCAATTATTATTATTGAATTTGGTTCTAGTAATATTTACAACAGCATAATGACCATCTATGGATACTATTAGGTCTTTATTATTCGTCCAAGTATTATTATCAATATAAACTGAATGCGTGAAATTTTCATTATATTGCCATACATAGGGTAGTCTTATATCAAATCCTCCATATTTATTGCGTTCAATTGTGTCATCCTGAAGAACATAATGGAACAAGTTATTGGATTGTCTCATATCCCTGGAAAAGTGGAAGAAGCCTCTGCCATTATCCGTAATTAGAGAGTTATTCACCATTATAACTGTTTCAGAGATATTGCTTCTATGTAAATCCCAGTTCGGTGATTCAATACGAAAAGCTTCGCGTTGGTTATGGGAAATATCACAGTGAATAAATTTCAAAGTTTCATTCGATTTTCTCAGATAATGATTACCCAATTCATCAAGGTATCTATTGTAGAATAAACCCATTATTCCCATTTCATTGTTTCTTATCTTGGTTCTATGTATTGTCAAAGTTGGAACAGGACCCTTCACAATTCTGTTTACAATATTCTGAACAGGAGCTCTTATATTACTTAAAACCATAACAGTTCCGCCCAAAGCATTTCTTCCGCTATCATATTCTATAATTATACCATAACTGCTGGAAGTAGTTGGGAATACAGTAAGGTCTGTTTTCAAACTCCACCTGTCTGATTTGTCTGTAATTGTTAAAGAATCTCTAATGAATATTTGTTCAGTACTACTGTTGTCAATGGGATTCAGCAACTGTATCCCAAGGACCCAACCAGGGTCGCATCTGACAATATACGTTTGTGTAATAACTTCCCCTTCGACCTTCTGTGTGACCAAGTGTTTAGATTCGCCATGTTGCAGTTCAATGTTTCTCTCACTCGAATAATACGGGATTAAAATAGGTCTGTATACAAAGCTTTCCTCTTGATCGACGAACCAACCTGTAAATTCTCTTTGCTGCAAGCCAGATATGGCAGAGTCATGTTTTATGCCTATTTTATTTCCTTCTATAGTACTACCATAAATATTGAGACCAAGTTGTTTAATACTAATTCCAGCTCCTTTATTATTTGTGAATTCCGAATTTTTTATAATATTTATTGTATCGTCTGTGTATATATCAGCGTATAGCACTCCAAGACCATCTTGAAAATTGTTGGTTATTTTGATATTCTCGAAATTATGACGTGCGAAGTCAAGTTGGAGAGCAGGTTTGAATGTACTTGTGGCGTAATCCAACAAACCTGATTGTTCTATGGTTAAATATTGAATATTACTTCTTTCAGCTAAGCCTGCGAATCTTATTCCAGCCCATGAAGTCTTATAACACTTGATTCCAACATCATTCTCGTGCGAGCATGAATTTTCGAAGCTATCTGCATGCTCTGCTTTACATTTTGTAATATCAATGTCGAAAGCATCACACTGGACGTCTGATAGAAGAATTTTTTCTGTTGTACCAGCATCTGGTAGGTCACTCCTTTCAACAATCCAGTCATCAGGGTTGAGTACAAATCCTAATTGTTGACATACTAGTGCTGCATTGGCTTGGGTCCATCCATAATTGCACACAGTTCCCCATTCATTATTTATTTTCACCTGTAGCCTTCCCATAGTTTCAGTGTTACCACCAAGTAATCTTATGGGACCTTTAGCTTCCACCGTCATGATTTCAGTAACAAACTCCAAGTTTTCTAACTCGGGATTGACTGTTTCATTATCATGGGCATGGGAAATCTCTTCTTTTAATGTAAATTTAATGCTGTCTGGTCCAATACCACGTGCTTCAAGCCGACCACCTACTAACATTCCAATTGATGAAGGAAATCTGAGTGTTACACCTGGTTCAATAGTTAGTTTTCCTCCAGGTCTTATGCTGATATCTTTTTCCACTACATATTCGCCTCTGCTAAGGAATTCTTCACCTTCTATCTCTCCTCCAATCTTATTGGAATCCCTGGTCGAGAATTTTGGAACGTAAGTTTGTTGAATACCATATTTATTTGTGAGAGGGTTAGAATTATGGAGGAGAAATGGAATGAATGCTATTTTAGCAAGGTTGTATCTGTCATATCGATGGAATATCCTATGAAATATGTATTCATCACTGCCATATCCCAACCAGTTATATGTACAGTTAATTGTTTTACTTTGATCCTCTAAGTGACTTCCAATTTCGTACTTGGAATCCAAATTTTCTATTATGTTTCGGAAAATTATCACATTACTTGAGCCAACGACAACTGGAGCTGCCACTCTATTTCTAGGAACTAAATTAGAAACTGCTCCATCAATTGGTTGAAATGGTTCAGTTATCTTGTTATTTTTAACGAAATTTCTGGTGAATATCATGAATTGTTTTAGAGCGTAGGGTGACAAGGCTAAGTTCACCACAAAAATACCCGTATTGTTCAAAAAGTAATTTTGTTGTACTAAAATATCACAAGGTAAAACGTTAAATTGTTCCAAAGGTTTATTTTTTATAAGAATGGCACCAAAAGTACCTGACCTGAAATGGTTATATTCAATCTTCACCTTTAGGTTAAGGGCTGGTGTTATTTTCAAACTAATTCGTTCATTTGCATGGAAAATGTTGTGACCGATTTGGAGATGGGTAGAATATTTTGATGGGACCCAACAACTTTGGATTTCTAAAGCATCACTTAAGCTGTTCCTGAAGGTGTTTGCTGTGAAATTGAAGAATGATGGTCCACAAAAGTTGCCGTGGAGGACTCCAATCTCAATATTTTTATATATTTCGGAATATTGCATGACAGTAGTTTGATTAATGAATAAATATTCAGTCTCTCTTGTTTGATTCAGCCAAATTGCTACACCATAGCCTTGATTTGAGCTTATTATAGATTTGGAGATATTTCTGCTTCCTCCAGTGTATGTGATGTTGACTCCATCACCGTTGTTGAAAAATATTTTGCTTTCAGTTATGTTAACATCGCCTACGCCACTTGTAACATGAACTCCTGCAACGTATTGATTTTTTGATATTGAAGATTGGTAAACGTGGAGTTGGGAACGAATATCATCAATTACTATTCCTCTTCCCAAATTACCTGAAATTTCTGAATTACTGACGTTGAGGTCATTCAATTTTTGGTTTCCCGAAGTGAGTCTTAGGAACACTACAGTTCGACTTAATGGATCTGCTTTAAATTTCAAAAACATTTGATTTCCTGTAGTTGATATCGATTGTGGTCTTGTATTATTTCTGATGGAAATCGTCGTGATTAGTCTATTATTGAAGTTGGTACCATCGTAAACTAGAATTTCGGCACTGTCGTTTCGATTGGTAACAGCACGTACTACGTATAGAGTTAAAATTTCGCCGTAGCGTGTGGTGAACTCTTTGTCGCACATTTTGTTTCGATTTAAATAAATAGTTTGTTCGAAATAGAGTTGAATTGGATAAATCTGACTTATAGTTGTTGCCAAGTTACAAAAATCGTTGTAACCTAATTTATCTAGTCTTTCATCAGGTCTTTCTAGAGATCTAACAAATCGTACGCCGTCTGCACCATTTTCATTGATAATACTCTTGTGGATACGTGCAGCTCCATATGTTGAGTTTATGAAAACACCATAACCTCTGCAATTTCTAATGGTACAATTATTTACATGAATTGGTGCTTCAGTGTGAGATATATTGACCCCATTATAAGCGGAGTTTAATATCTCCATATTGTTCATGACTGGGGCAACTCCCACAATTTCTATTGCACTAGTTGTATTCTGGTTTCGGCCAGCACCCGCGTACATGATATCAACATAATTCAGTTCTGACAATGATTTAGGAATGTACATTGTTCTGCTGCTACTTAAAAATTTGTCGAAATCGGCATATTCGAATTTAAGTCCTCTCCAGAATGGAAGAGGTCGATCATGTCTAGGGGAGCACTGTATAGCTATGTCTGGATGATAATCGCATACACCAGAACCCATTTGTCTCTGACTCCATTTACAATTGAAGAGAGAGCTTTCTATACCCGTACAATTAGGCTGTTCGTATAAAAGTCTGGGTTTGAGGGGCATCAGTCTATTGTACCACATGAAGAACGAACCACCTTGGAAACCTAACTGTCGACAAGCTGTTTCCAAATCTGCAATCGTCCAACTGTAACAAAATTGAAAACTGAATGAATATTTCGAAGAAATGTGCATCTCTAGAAATTGTGTCAGCACAAATTATTGAGTTATTATCATTATTTTCAGAACTAACAATCTATGATAAAAACCCTCCCCAAGCTAATAAGGCCCGATTTCTTTCGAATGTTTTGAAAAATCATTTCCCGTATTCTTTGTCGAATCGATGATGGATCAACTGATATGCAGGTACATTACCTATTCCGGAAATTAAAATTTTCAAGTACATATCTCGAAAACGAGAAAAACTAACTTTGATCTGTGTACTGTAATAAATTCCTCAAGCAAAAACACGCAAGAAAACGGGGGAAGGGTGGGTTATTGTCCTGTTTTCGCAAGATTTCACATAGCTGCAGTACTAAAACATAGGAAACTGTCTATTGTCTATATTGCTCATAGAATCACCCCGAATATTAATACAATTTACGTACTTTCTTGAATTCGTACAAACGCTTCGCCATTCTCCTTTATGTTTCAATTGCACACGCCCTGCTAAAATCGTTGGTCCGTCAACTAGACGTATATCAGGGATAACGATAGTTTTACTGGATTTCTCCTCGGCAGATGTAAGAATTATTCTATCTTCTTGAGTACCCTGAAACAAGAGGAACAATTTGTATATTTTACATAACAATAGAATATTCAGATCTCTCAACTCAACTTCAAAGTATTTCTTTTTTGATGTTGTTCATCATATTACCAGGTATGTAAGAATGAAACCGAAATTTTTTAATAGAAAATACACATTTATTGTATGAAAATGATACTAAATAGTTTATTCAAAGTATTGCCCATCGCTAGCTATACATTTTCCCACCTTGAGGCATTTCCCTAAATTTTCGTAAGAAACGAAGCGTTGCTCAGAAAGTGTGTGTCGTTTTTCACGCAAATTTCGATTCAAATCGATCATTAGTTGTTGGTAGTGTTTAGTATCAATGGTTTCACCAGGTTTTAGCAACTCGTAATAGATCACACCCTTCTGATCCCTCCAAACACAGAGCATTGTCTTCCGTCCATAGCGATTTGGTATTGCAGTTGATCTTGCTGGTTCCCCTGGAGTTACCCAAGATCTTTTACGTTTAGATTCTCGAAATATATCCATTTTTCATCGCCAGTCACAATTCGATGGAGAAATGACTTTCTTTTGTACAAGAAGAGCAGAGTTTCGCGAATGGTTTTCCGATTTTCCTGATGTCTTTCATTCAGTTCATGTGGAACCCATTTTCCTATCTTCTGGATCTTTCCCATGTCTTTAAAACGTATGGAGACAGCTTCTCGTGTCATATTTCATTGATGCGCGAGTTGTTTTTGAGTTTGAGCATCATCATCATTCAACAACGCTTTCAATTCGTTGTCTTCAAACTTTTTTGGTGATTTTCCTCGTTCTTCGTTTCTCACGTCAAATTCACCATTTTTGCATTTTTCAAAGTACTGTGATTTACCAAGAGCATGCCTACCGTAAGCTTCGACAAGCATTCGATGCAATTCTGCAGCAGTTTTCTTCAAATGATAATAGAAAACCAATGCTGTCCGTAAATCGTAGTTTGCCTGGCACAAAATTCGACACGTTTGACGAATGATCAGATGGACTAAGACAGAACTGGATGATATTTAAAGGCAGACCCGAACCATGCTGACAAAGTACAACAAGATGTGGCACCTCGATAAAGTAGATATTGTTCCTGTCACCGTATCTTCGACTGGGTTAGAAATATTTTCTAGTAGATTGATAGTATTTCCGAAGTGAAATACACAATTCACTTCGTTATCAGGATGGCATACGAAAACTACGGGAAATTTGATAAGATTGAATGTTTCATTCATAGTGGTTATGAAGCAAATGCAGCAAATAAATGAATCACCAACGTTTTCCTGAAAGAAGGTAGTCCCATGAAGCTATCTTTTAGAGACTTGAGGACAATCTCATCAACAATAATTCAAACAGTGGGAAAAAGATGTAAGAAATATAATGTAGAAGATGTAGAAGAAACAACTCTTGATGAGATAAACCAATCGATCAATTGTAGGCTGAAAAATTGAAGAGGAGACTGGTGTTTTGCGGCGTAGAGCCTTGAATATCCTAAAAAGAAATTGATTTAGGAAACACAAACAGAAAATCTCAATTTTTGCAACCAGGTGATTCTCAACGGAGAATTGATTTTTGCCAGTGGCACTTACAGAAATAACAAGAGCTGCCATTCTTGATCATCACGCCTAGCAAATAAGAATGGGCCAGCTCCAAGGACTTGAGAGTCCCTGTTGATTGTCAGGAAGTTCGAAAACGCTGTTGTATATAGTCGAGGTGTTGCCAAGAAGAGTCTATCCGTCTCGGCAGGCTTGCGGTTGTTTCTCAATCAGAAATATTCACCATTGACCACAGTGCTAACAGTCTGATTGCGGAGGTATTGGCAAGTAGGTCAATTAAAGTCATTTCGGATAGCCAACCTGCACTGATGGCATTGACATTTGAAAACTGCATGTCACTTATGCTGAAGGAAAATTGTTGAAGTCTTGATAGACTGGCAGAACGAAATAAGATCCGTCTGATGTGGGTCCTGGTCCATTTGATAATTGTGGGGAATTACAATGTGAACTCATTAGCTGCCTGAGAGGCTATCTTGAGATTCAAGGGATCGGAGCCTAGGCTAGCAATTTCCCCGGAGACCACAAGAATGGAAATAACCGTTTGTTACACTTGAAGGTAAAGGAGTACTGGCTGTGCCTCACAAGTCTCAGAGAATCTTGATGGCCATAAGTGTACCTTCCACTGCGAGAACCAAGGCTTGGCTTGAACTGTTCAGGCTTAACTTGAGTGTGCCACACAAGAAGACTCAAATTTAAATATCAATCGATCTATCTATGTTAAAATTAATAGTTACATTTGTCTTGAAGAGAGGCCATTCCAACCAGATGTAACATAACATATAATGCCGTTTGAAGAAGAAAATCGAGTGTTATTTCACTTCTTATGACTCAAGAAGTGAATGCGAAACATAATAGGCTAAAATATAAATCTATCTTGTGAAATTTTATTGATCTTGATATTATGTTCAATTTAGATTTTGAATAATAATACAAGAAATTTGCTTCTGTAGATAATACTCATACTTAACGTTAATACGTGCGGTTGTTCCACATAAACATGCGCATGCAGTATCAAATAAAAAAACCCATCATAGTAGAAGAATAACCACATATTACTCCATCATACTCACCAGTAAAGAACGATAATATGACTCAATTTATTGACCTTGCAACTTTCACGCAGGAAAGAGTAGCGCGTACAGTTACTAAATCACTGTCTTTTAAGTCAAGGAAATGATACAATCATCTCTTGGTTTAACGTTAGAAAATATTTCAGCGTAATAGGTTAGTCCTTTACTGAAGCATGGGAAATAGACTTCCTTTCGATAGGTATAGTTATGGAAACAAGTTTATCGTGTAAAATGATTGAAGTTTCCTATGATGCCTTTTGAAATATTAGATTGAAGAAATATTTTGCAAAGGTTAATAAAAATGAAATTGAAAGGACTGAATAATTCAAATATTAGGCTGGAAGAACTGTTGAATTGATCATCAGTGAAACCTTTGATTATTTGAAAATAGAATGGCGAAATACTAATATTTTCAGTATTTTCTGTAGCAGTAAGAAGATATGAAATTCGAGAATGTTTGAGTGAACAAGCTCTTTTTAAACATTTTCCTTCGTACTTCTGAGTAAATCAATTCTTCCAGGAAAGTGTACTGACGCATAAAAAACAATTTATAAAAGGTATACGGTGTGCACATTTAATACGTGTTTGATCGAAAGTTTCGAGGAGTGAAAGGAAGATTCATCGATCTGAACTTTGTTTATCTTAGAATTATTTTCGAATATAAAGGTGTTCCGATTCAGGAATTTATATCAAAGTTATGTTTTTATTAATGCATCATTTTGTATTGCTCATACTGAAATAATGCGAGTTTTCTAAGAGATTTTGTGAAATTGTGACCTTGTTCTCAAACTCTTCCTCCCCAAGGTTGTTAGAAAATTTCCATCAAAACTTTCTTAAAGAACAGAGCTTTTGTGGAAAGGAAAGTGGATGATAGATGAACTATACAGGGTATTTAATTTTTATTGTCTAAATATGGAAGCAATTAATGTGGTTTGAATGCTCTTACTCCAAATGGTACATACTGAATTCAATGATTGAATCTGAATAAGAATTTTATACCTTTCTAGTGTGGTATAGTATTTCTATACCTCAACTCAACAGTTGCGGCATTGAAAAGGAATTTTTATTAATTCAGGAATTTATTTATGAAAAATGGGCCTTGAATCAAATTTTGAACGAAAAATTCATTGAACACTACAATAAATGATTGGAATGTCTACTTTATTCTTAAACCCACTTCTCAAGTCGATGAATAAAGTTTCTTCAGAACTACTCGAGTCATTGTACAGAATGCTACAGGGATGCTATTTTTAATATCGTTATATATTTATTCTTTTGAAAAGAGGATTCACACAATTCGAATAATTGTATTTAGAATAAATGCTTATATCTATAATTTTGGTGTAACAGAAAAACACAAGTATGAGCTCAGGAAAATGTAACAGGGGAACCATACTATCTTGCGTATGATTCAATAAACGAGTGAAAAAATCTGAGGAAAAAACTCGTTTCCCTGTCGCTATTGCACTAGCAATAGCTTGTCTGTTTATGTTTTGTTAGAGTCGTGTGTACATAAACAGTACCAAAGATTCTTCTGCTTAGCAGCTTCAATTCTCATCTTGCACTCCATGATTTCCAGACGAAGCCAAGGGTGAAAGGAAGGGGGTTTGGGACAGTAATCTGTAACAATGGAAAAAGAAAACCAGCAGAAAAATATTTCAACAATCATACCGGACTCTTATATGTCTAGACACACGAATTTAAGAAAAGATTTTACATAGCAAGCAAGGCCATAGAAAGGACCAAGGAGATAATCAAAAAGTACTTAACCTGCGATATTTTCTCTTTCGCTGAGATGTTTTTCCGTCGCAGTGTAAGTCTCCTGAAACATAATCACTTCCTTGTTCTTGCTTGCAAATTTTGAAGTATAATCTTGCAAAATCCCTTCAATATTCAAACTCAACAAAACAATTCCCTCTCTGTGTGACCGAGAGAGCCCCGATGGCAATGTTCGATCTTCTAAGTGATGCCGATTATGATCTATAGATGTTCTAGAATCATTATGAACCCAATAATTTGGGTTGACATCTCCCATATATTATTTCTTCGTGGTTCTTGTTTAATTTAAAGAAAAATTTGCGAAAAAATTTCGACAGTCGTTTTAAAAATATGACGTTAATAATAATAATAATATTTTTATATATATATATCGTTAATTTTGTTCTGTAAACTTGATATAAAATCTGGAGATCTAGAAGCCCATTGGATAGCCCTTCCTCTACCAATCCTCATGTTTTGATACATCGCATGGAGTTCTTGACGAACTTACTAGGTAAAATGTAGAGAAAGTGCATCTAACTGAAACCTCTTTTATTTCGAACTCTTTCTGGTTTGGCTGCTCTACATATGAATTGTTGCTGTACACTGTTCCAAGAAATTCACGCTCAACATGCTTGTGAACACTAGAAATGAAAATGGTACTCATAGAAATTTAAATAAAACTAAAAAAAGTCCCCAAAAACCGGATATTTTCACCCTGGTGAGAAATACTGCATGACATCTACGAATCATACTCAAAATCAATGGTCTTTCAGCATTCTGATCCGTTTCTTTCCAAATTTCGATCAGTCTGTTTCGAATCTCATTCATGGTAGCTGGCTGGTTTTTTTCTGGCTTCTTAATATTTTATTGAGAATGTCCCAAACGAGGTAGAAGGGATTGGGATCTGGACTTCATGCAGACTAGTTTATTGAAGTGATTTCGTGATCTCGAGGTTAGTTCCTAACTATATGATCTCACTGAGGTCTGTCGATATCATGCATAAATAATAAGTATTTACCCAGGTTTGCTGAAAATGTTGTAGGTAACTATAATAATAAAGAAATCGCAGAAAGGAACCTCAGATTTGGCAGGACTTTGTCTAGATTTCATTACTTTTTCAAGATAAACAAGCAGCTCCATCGAGGCTTGGCTAGTTTTTTACAGAATGTTTTTGGTGGGATTTCATTTCATTTTAAACAAACGTGGGTATATCGATACATTTTATTAGATTTTCTTATTCGACATTTTTTTCCTTTTTAGGAATTACAAATCTTTCTTTTCTTTCTTTCCGGTTCACATTCTTGTAGATTAGCAACAGTTTTAAGTATTGCCCATTCGATATTTCTTTTGATAAACTTGTAAGTATAAGTATAAAAGCCAGTCTAGTCCTATCCAGAGTTCTCCTTTAATTTTTTTATATGCGCATTAAAGGCAGAAGAGGAGGCATTCGCCCAGTAGTGTCTGTGGGACGCTATAGGGTAGATTAAATTAGAAGATGTGTCCCACTACGCTAGATTTTTGCAATGAAAATGCAGCTGAGACCAGCTGGGGTTCTTCATCAGATACTTCAGACCTTCGATTTTTGACATCGAATGAAGCGGCCCACCGAGTTGAATATTTTTCATAAAGGCGGTATGTGGATCTCTAATAGTTTGGTTGGGCTCTTGTGTTTTCTAATCAGGGTCACTAGGTACTCCAGATCTTCGATTACCGTAGTTTTTATAGTTTTTCCTTTATGTTGCCATTAAACTGTAGCTCTGTACCAAATTTCATCTCCCTGAGTTTATGGGAAGTACTAGTTCTATTCTGATGATCATAAGTGAATGGGTGAGTGAGTGATTGAGTGTCATAAATGCGAAAATTGCTTTCGCTTAACTTCGGATCTAAACGACCTGCAGACTTGAAATTTTGGATTTTAAGTATGTAATTATAGCTTACTGAATGAAAAAAATTTCTGCGTTCTCAAATAGGAGCCTGAAAATGCGACGAAATGGTTCCAGTAAAAAATGGTAATTATTCCGAAGTTATTTATGGATACTAATAATTAATAAAATTGTTATTATGCTACATTTATCGTCTTTGAAATTATTTCAAGTATATCTGGAAGACTTTTAAAAACCTCCGAATCTCGAAAGATCTTACAATTTTGGTTTCTTTGAGACTACACTTGCATCAAATTACAAATAGTAAACGTTAATTTGCAAAACAAACGGCTAAAATACTACAAGATTATTGCTTTGATCGAAATAGAATAAAAGATCAATTGATAGATCTTTTAACACCTACAACTTTCAATTTCATGAATATCTTATGTAATGAATGTCGTTGATATCCACTATAAAAAACTATTTTGTTTTATTTATACACTACCATTTTTCTTTAGAGGTTAAGAATTTTTATTCGATAACTCCATATTTTCTGTTATGATTTTTGTGGTTCTAAAATTAAATTGCGTCAGGTACTCATCAAAACGGAGATAAATAAAAGCTTTCACTTTGTACTTTATTATCCGAACAAACTCCCCAATTTGATGTAAAATAAATACACTAATGTGTTTTCATTGTCTTGAGACGTCTAAGTTCATAGCCGAGAACTGCACTATCTCTTTCTTTAATCCCCAAGCCATTGACCTAGAGTACCGTAGCAATTCTTTGCCTGGATGGCTTCACGAGAGCGGCTCTCTTCTGTAAATGCAGAGAAGCTCTGTTCCGTGAAAGAAAATTCTAATATCTGCTCTGATTAATGTGTATCACTGGAGCATAGCATTTCAACATGAAACAGTTTCTCGAGTTACTCATATTCCTCCAGGAAGTTGAATATTTCGCATGTCTCACAGAGAAATGCTGAAAAATATCTCGAAGAAATGAATAAAATCGAAAATATAATTTCTCACGAATATAAGTATTCGCTTCGTTTATATAATTTTTTTTCTGCAAAACGTGTATATAAACGTGTGTTTATGATGGTTCCCCTTTTGTCTGCATAAAATTACAATCTAAGAACGTAGTTGTAAAAGTAGTATATTTAATATCTTTAAAATATTAATTAAATAAATTTGTGAATTTTTATTGATAACTGGAATCAGCGAACGCCACAATTCAACGAGAAGCAGTGTATATCGAAATTTGCCAAATAATGAGAACGAGCTTTGACTGTTAATTATAAAAACAAAAAATTGAAAATTTCAGTAGTCCTTACCACATCTAAACGAGAAAAATGCCCTGGCAAAGAACTATGGTTCAAAATAAATACTGGAATGCTGTAAGAAAAATGAACATTTATATCCATACAGTGAGTACCAGCCAAATTGAATACACATAACCAAATTTATATGGAATCACTCGGTATTTCACATTATTGATTGTTCTTAACGATGGATCTTTGACTACTTGTGAAGAATGGAGTTTTTTACTGCAAAAAAACTGGATAGTATGATAAGAGCTGTTGAATTATCACCTCATTTTCTGTGATGTGAAACTGTGAATTTCAAAATTCGAAAAAGCCTATAATCATAATTGAAAATGCCTTACTTTGGATTATCCGATGTGCACAGGGGTCGAATGATTGCTCTCGTTGAAGAAGAGGTGTAACACAGGGGGTGACTTAAAAAGCCTACGCCCGATACGTGGAGCTACAATCTCTGCAAAATAGGAAGATCACTTCTGAAGTACAACACCGCTTTTGGTGCCAAATGGCAAAAAGAGACCCTAGTGCGTCGCACCCCATATTTCAAAGGTAATTTCTGGAAGCAACAGGTATCAGTGTATCAGTCGAAACGATACGTCAAGGACTTTGTTTAAGGGACTTATACAGCAGAAGGCTCTTAAGAGTTCCACAGCTAACCAGACAACAAAAAATTAACAGACTTAATTAGTGATCGAGAATCAAAATTGGAATATTGAAAATTGGCGTAATGTTCTTTTTTCGGATGAGACCAGATTTGATATTCGATCAGATAACCGCCCGATTCGGGTTCTAAGGGGTCGTGGAAGACAAGCTAGACTCCCAGCAGCAAGACAAGATCCAAAATACCAAGGGGGTAGTGTGATGTTTTGGGAGGGCATTAGGCTGGAAGGCAAAACAGATTCGGTTTCGTTTCCTGCGAGTGTAACGGCTAGAAATTACGTGAAACTAGTACTGGAGCCCATAGTGAGACTCTGACGAGGTGCCCACGGTGAGGATTTCACTTATATGCAAGATATGCAAGAAAATGGCCCTCCGCATACCAGCAACCTCGTGCAACATTATCTTGAAGGGGAATCGCTATTTTGGACTGGCCAGCTTGCTCTCCAGATCCAAATCCTATTGAACACTTATGGGATAATCTCTAAAGGAAAATTAGATCGCGCCAAGATAATCCAACATCTCATCCAAGCCGCCACAGAAGAGTGGAAGAATATCTCCCCAGAGGACGTCGAAAACCTAATCCAAAGCATGCCTAGACAGATTAAGGCTTGTATCAGGGCAAGAGGAGGTAATACTAGCTACTGAGATCCAGAAAAAACACCTACTCCTCGATAAAACAATTTTCAAATATTTTACTACATGCAGAAAGAGTCTCTTATCTTCTCTTATTTGTTTTTTTCAAAATAAACCTTAGTTTATTTCCTTTTTCAATTGAAATATCTCAAAAGGATCGATTCTAACAATTCTTCGAAATTTCCAAAATCCCTGGGGTAATATTCAAATTATCGGGTGATTCCATGTGAATTTGGTTGTGAGTATATTCACTGATGAATAACTTAAGGCGTTCATTGATATTCTATACTGTATCATGAACTAGTTGGCAGTATACCCTTCATATTGTTCAATCTTTGGATTCACGGGAAAATTCATAACTACCTGTGATTTCACATTTATTGCGAAGATCAACAAAAAAAATTGAATTATTGGATCACATAAATTTGCTACAACACACTCAAAAACTATTAAGTCATAGGTCTTGAGATTGAGAGAAACGCTTCAACGCTTTTTTCTAATATGAAATAAGAAAAAAATCTGAGTTTTGTTCACTTTTTTCTTATTTTTAACGACAGATGTTTTCGTAGAACATTATTTTCATCCATACTTGACATACAAATACAATATTACCTGTTTATATTATCATAGATCTTTTAGGTCATCTGAATAAAATGTTTGGTACTCGCATTGGAAAGTAGAAATAAATTCATGGTTCATAGTTTTCTAGCGTGGTAATTGATCACCATTATGAATGAAAATTTAAATGGTTTTAATACAACACAACTGAGTTCTGTAATCTCTTGAATTATATAAACTGACTTATATTAATTGAAGAAATCAAGAAATATTCTTGAACGTGAAGTGTTATATTGTGGTAAATGTGACTTGTTTAAGATGCGTTGAATATACACACACAACAAAAATTGTCGCATCACCTGGTATTCTGAATTCCACAATCGATTAAGCAGCTCGATCGCAGTTTCTTTGTCAACATATGTTTTCGGACATATGAGGGGAAAAAAATCTCAGCTATGTAGTAACATTTGTTTCTATATGATCTCAAACACGTCTGAAACAGGAATGAGTTTATTTGACTATCAGTATTCATTCAATTTCTGTTCAGTTTTCACGCTAAATTAATGCAAGTTTTCTGTGTTTCTTGTTGATTTTCGAATCTTTATTGTAATGGTTGCTGAATGTCCTGGGCGCT
Source organism: Cryptolaemus montrouzieri (assembly GCA_013387265.2). NCBI lineage: Eukaryota > Metazoa > Arthropoda > Insecta > Coleoptera > Coccinellidae > Cryptolaemus > Cryptolaemus montrouzieri. The sequence continues at coordinate 100,297,285 of JABFTP020000001.1, read as the reverse complement.
ATTTAAGTGATCATGAAGTGGTAAGAATAGAGGAGGAGCGAAGCCAACGTTACGTGGCTAACTTGTTGAATGTTAACCAAAGCACTATTTAAAGAGCAATTAATCGGTACCACGAAACAGGGAATATGGAAGAAGGGCCGGACATGGAAGAAATCGGATAACAACACCAGTTGATGCCCGTTGGCTTCGTTCAACTCCACTAAGAGTTCGGCACTGTACGGCTAGAATGCTACAAAATGAACTTGCACTTTCCAGAAATGTGCATATTTCATTACAAACTGTTAGAAACAGGCTCAGAGAAGACGATATCAGATCAAGGATGGCTTCTACCGGCCCGCGTCTCACCAGAGAGCATCGAGTCGCAAGACTTCAGTTTGCAAGGGAACATGCAAATTGGAGTATTCCAGAATGGTCGAATGTTCTTTTTCCGACGAGTCCAGGTTCTGTCTAGTATCAAATGATAGACGCATGCCTGTTTACAGACGACCTGGAGAACGGCAATCACCTCGCCAAACGCGAGGTGATTGCTGAGCCTCCTTCGAGGCACTCTCTAAGATCGTCTGGGGTCAAAAATAGAACATGTACTCGAAACAACTCTTGAACCTTCTGAGGTGGTATGATCACTTCTGTAAAATCAAATATCAGTCTTGGGCGATAATGGTAACAATGGCTCTCAAACCTTTCTATCGTTGTTGTTTCTACCTAATAGTTTCACGAAATTAAAATATCATATTTGTGCTTGCAACAAAAATGGGAACGAAAACTAGATTTAAAAATGAGATAATTATGAATTACCTGGTTCATTTAATTCCTCTAATAAAAATTTCGGCATGGGTTCAAGAATTTTAGCTGATAAACATTTATGCAAGTATTCGTTTCATAAGTCATAATGTCCATATTAATTACCTACAATACGGTATTCATTATTAATAGGCATTCCCAGACTTCACTGAGGAGTTTATTCAGCTTCATAGTGCTTATTATATTACAAATATCTCTCCCATTGTAGGATTCAGCTACAACTCAAAATTTGCCGTATAAAGACTCTAGAGATCCCTTCATAGAACATAGTACGGATTGAGACATAACCCGCTTATGTACAGATAGAATTTAGCCTATTAACAATTTACGTCCATAAGCAACTCAAAAAAAATGGGCGACATTTTTCTCTTACTCTTGCGGTTACCGAGCTTTAGCTTACGGTTATCGAAGTTGGATCACTCTATATAATCCGTTCATAAAGCAAATACTATGTACTTGTTGTCTTATAATCTATTTCACTTGAAAAATAGCAAATGCACCTTACACGGATCAATAGATAAGAACGTATTTTTAGTTTGATGATACTTTTGTGTAGTTTCCTAATGTTGACATTAGATAATTCAGTAAGTGCTTAATACACATAGATCTGTAATTATAGTCAAAGATCATTTATTGTCAGGAATAATCAGAGATAACACGTTCCTCTTTTTCGTCAATTTGCTGTACAATCTCTAGTATAGCAGAAGTTCTCATTATTGGTTTCCTTTTTCTTATTTGAACGAAATTTATTAACATCCCATAATTATTTATAATGGAATTCTAGAGCGTCAGAAAACATAGAACAAATATTGTCAATTAAGGTTATTCATCTTGATTTTATTATAAATATTTTGAGCAGAGAACGGTAACAGTAAATGTTTTACATCGAGTTCATTGTGAATGTTTTATTTGAATCATCGAGCAATTATTGTGTCATACAATGTCCCACTTTGTTCATCTAACCTTTCGTGACTCTTAATTGATTCACAGCAAGACTCTTGGCTTTTATTTGGAGAAAATTTCATGCCCTCTCTATATTTTTATAAGGTTACCTCACTGCTAAAAATTCGAGAAACAACGAATTTATGCTTTGGGTGTTCGAAAAAAAGATTTCTAACCGATATCGAACATTAACTCTGCGCTTATAATGAAAAGACGGATGTAAAAAAACTCGAAGACATGAATTAATATGTGCTTGAATAATGAATAAATGCATAAGATCAACAGGTTTTCATTCCATATAATGTTTGGAATTTAGAGAGAATTTTCGTAATATTCTCTAATTTTCATGTATCTATTTATAATTTAAAATGAATGAAATGATACACTTTTCTCTGATGTTTATTTTTAATATACATATATGATTATTGAGGGTGGTGGATTTTGGGTTTTTGCAAAGTTTGTTAATTTCTCAACTTCCAACAGATTCATTGTCATTCCTCTATTACATTTGTAGAGAATTTTTAAATTAATATGTGATTTCTAGATTAAATATGTTCAGAAACTGCAGATTTGTTTTTTGTTTATCTTTCAGGTCTACAGAAGTTGAAATGGTGTATTATGCATAAAAGTTGGTGAGTTTCATGAATTTGTGGTTTAAGAAGTTTGCAAATTCACGTACAGGTGTGTTTACGAAAAATATCACTGGTCTAACAGGGTTTTTCAATTTGATTAGGCGGTAGATTTTTGAAGTTTGGGAGTTCATTGGAATAAGTTTCTTCTTGTCGTGTTCTAGATATTTGAAAATGACGTAACTGTCGAAATCGTGAATCAGACAAAAGTGTATCATTTTATTCATATTAAGATGAATTTCCATAAAATAAATCCATCAACAACATCGTTAATTATTTATAACTTATTTGAGGTAATCCGTTATTAGTCAAATTTTCACAGAATTGTACATACTTATAGTTGTCTAAAAGTCAAAATCATTGCTTGGCTAATCATGGTGGCATCTGAATGACTTTCGCATAAGCAGACGCACTTCCCGAAAGCATAAATCTTAATTGTCTCTAAGTTAATTTTATCATCAGTCTAACACCAATTAAACATTGAAATAATTAAAGCAGAAATATCACCGATTGACTAACCTACTAGCATTCTACATTTCATGTCAATTAAGTCTACTAACGGTTGATTCATTCTCTCTAAAGTTGTAGGTGTCAGAAAATGTAACAATCAAAAGAAGAAAACAATTAAAGAAGTTCATCGAGTTTCAGTGGAATAACAGGAAACGCTATAATAAATCACCTTAATGAATTCAGCATTCTAAATCTCGATAAGCACATAATACAGGTACAGTGACGAAGGAGAAGTTCCTTTCTAACCTTCACTTTGAAGAGAACAATGAAAAATTACAGAGACTAACAAGGGATAGAGAAATTATAAGATTTAAGCATTCACCTTTCGCTATTTCGTTGACTCGAAAAATATTAGTCTGTTTTATCAATAATTTAAAATTACTCAGTCAATTTTAGTCGTGATGGAAAATATTGTACCATTTTCATATGTGTCTTTCGGTTATTAGTAGAAAAAACAGAGCTGCCATAGTTTTCGTTGCTTGTGAGCTACAGGGTTATTTTGAAAATTTGTTATTTTCAGACTCTGAATCTTGTTGCTTGCTTAGTTTTCTCCGTAAGTTACAGTTTTTAAAGAATTGACATAGCTTGCCTCCTTTTTTTCACTCACTGTGGGAACATAGTCTAATGTACAGTTCGACAGATATTGATGCTTTATTTATTTTATGGAAATTCATTTCCAACGAAGATGATGTAAAATCTATTTTATACTTTCCACAATTTTATTTTCACAAACACGACTGATTCGATTGACGAATCATTTTCAAGTGGTCAACTACAGTAAACTAACTTAGGTATGTAGATACTAGCCTAATTACAAATTAAACAGTGGAGAGGTAATAATGTCTAACTGGGGCTATTTAGGTGATTTCACTTGGGTTTTACAAATTTAATTAATTTCCAAACATTTCAACAGATTCATGTTCTTTTCTTTGTCTCAATTATGAAGAATTTTGATAATATTTAATGTTATTGAATGTGTTGTGGTTTTTATATGTTCACATATTGAAGAATTATTATTAGAGTATAAGTGTTCTTTAAATCTGGTTTAGAAATTCCTAAGAGTCTGCCCAATATAAGCTACCGTACACTCACCGCAAACAATTTTGTAAATTTCTGATTTTTCGAATTTGTCTTTTTGTTTAGCATTGAATAATAATTTGCTCAAGTTCTAACCACTTGAGAAAAAGGTGGTTATTTTAAATTTGGAAAAATAGGTGCGCAAATTATTGGAAAGAGGACCAGCATAGTTGAAACTAGCGTATTATTCAAGAAGGTACCTTCTATGGAATATAATAATAATTGTATTATTTGATGATTTTGTTTACGTTGGATAATTTCGTCTACAGAAACCAGAGGAATTTTGTTATTTAATGCAATTTTTCTGATACTTTTAATTGTTATATATGAGTTATACAAACAAGCAAGAAAACGAGTTAAAAATCTAGTCTTGGCATGTAAAAGAAGAAAATGGGTCGAATGCGGGGAAAAATAGAAGCCGAGAGCAAAGCAAACAAAAAGCTATTCTTTAAAATGGTTAAATCATGTAGAAAGAAAAAGAACTATGACAAGACGTACTTTTGAAAATATAATAGGATATGAAAGAAGAACAATTCCCGGAAGACTGGCAGATCTCAAAGATAATCCCAATTTACAAATCAGGTGACAAACATGAATGTAGCAATTACAGAGGAATCACGTTATTATGCACGTCTATGAAAATATATGAACAAATAATAGATATGAAGCTGAAATTATTGAACGAACATTGGGAGAGACACAAAGTGCATTTCGAAAAGGAAGAAGTCTTCAAGATCATATATTCAGCATGAAGATATTGATGGAAAAATCCAACAGGATGAAGAAGAAAATATACCTAGCGTTCATGAACCTGGAAAAAGCTTTCGATAGGGTGCCTAGACGAAGATTATGAGAAATACGAATGAATTATACAGTGTGTTCCAACGAAAATTTGACCCCCTCTAACTCCGAAATGAGTAACATTAGCGAAAAACACCAAGACACGTCGATTTTTGTTTCGAGGGGGAGCATTTTTCGAAATAATTCGAAACTTCTCAGATCAACCCCCTACCCCCAGCAACTCTAACTTTGAAATTCATCATAGGGAATAAGGGTCGAGTGGCACCTTACTGAAAAGGTCTGTCAATTCTCCACCTTGATTTGTCATTTTTAGAATTTTAAATTAACATACAGGGTGTCCCAACCAAGGGTGAAGTTGAATTCCTGGAAATCCCAAATACTAAATGAAATAGATTCATTTTGGCATAATGCAAGCGCAGGTTTATGCTCGGTCTAGAAAAACGACCTACACTTGTGAATTTGGAGTTGGTGCAATCAACCCCCTATTTCCAGCATCCCCAACTCAAAAATCATTCGATCGATAATAGGTCAAGTGGCACCTCGTTGGAAAGGTACTGCAATTTTCTCTTCGAATTTGGTATTTTCGAAATTCAGAATCATCATACAGGGTGTCCCGAAGCAGGAACATTGAAAATCCAAATAACTTTTTGAAACTGGTTCATTTTGGTATACGAGAACATGTTTGATCCGAGAATAGGACTTTCTTGTGTGGTTATAGAATTTTTGCAATCAACCCCTTCCATTCAGCATCCCCAACTTGAAAATCATACAAATAATTCAAGTGGCATATCTTCAGAAAGGTTTTTTGAATTCCAGAATGATTAAAGCATTTCATTCAGTTCGGCTCTCCATACAGGATGTCGCTTTCGAAAAATTCAATATCGTCATTTGAAATTATCAACTAAAATTAATTCGAAACTGTTAAAAGTATTGGGGTACGATGTGTTGAGCATCAATTACGAAGAAATAAAGCTGATTTCTGCATTGAAAATGTTCACATTTTTTCATTTCCATCTGGCGTGCAGTCATCTGTTATTTCTCATTTTGCAATGAAATATTATTATTATTCAGATCAGTTCCTCATTATTGTTGTTGTTCGTCAGTTGAAATTAATCTGAAAATGGTTTATTCCACTGAGGAAAGGGTCGAAATTGTATCGACGTATTTTCGAAATAACAGTTGTGCCAAAGAAACGGCAAGGATATTCGATAGGAACCATCCTGAAAGAGAAAGGAGTCAGTCACCAGTACGTTAAATATTTGGTTGACAAATTCCTAGCTACGGGTTCGGTGGCAAACAAAAACATGAAGTGGCATGTCCTGTCAGAAATGAGGCAACGGAAGTGGCAGTAGTGGGTCATCTACAAATGGAGAATACTACTTCGATCAGAAAACTATCTCGTCTGACTGGTGTATCAGCTACAACTGTCCATAGAATCGTGAAACATCACAAATTTCACCCTACAAGGTAAAATTAGTGCATGAAATAAACGAAGATGATCCAGATCGTCATTTACAGTTTTGTGAAAATCTAAGTGAAAACCTAAACGCTAATCCAAATTTTCTGAATAACATCTGTTTTTCTGATGAAAGCACCTTTATGCTCAGTGGTGAAGTGAATAGACATAATTGTCGATATTGGGATACACAGAATCCTCATTGGTTTAGAGAGGCCCACACGCAAAGGCCTCAGAAGTTGAACGTTTGGGCAGGAATTTTGGCAATCATCTAGTTGGGCCTTTCTTTATTGAGGGTAATCTGAATGGAAATGGCTACCTACAGTTGTTAGAGGAACACATACATCCTAGATTGACAGAAATTTTACAGAACGATCCAACTCTTTCTGAGGACGAAATGCGTTTTCAACAAGACGGTGCTCCTCCGCATTATGATTCTCGGGTGCGCCAATATTTAGACGAAAATTTCCCAGGAAGGTGGATTGGTAGAAGAGGACCTGTTGAGTGGCCAGCCAGGTCACCAGATTTAAATCCCTAGATTTTTTTTGTGGGGCCATCTAAAATCTAAAGTTTATGCCACAAGACCAGAAAACCTGGAGGAGCTGCGGATGAGGATTATCACAGAATGCCGACTTTGACTCCTGAAGTTTTCGCTAATGTGAGAAGAGAGTTCGAAAATCGTCTGTATAACTGTATGGAGGTGGGCGGAGGTCATTTTGAACAATTGTTGTGATAATCAAGTTAGTTTTTGTTTTCAATTGAATACAAGTTCAATAAATCTCGTTTTCCTGTTTAGATGAGCATCCAATCAGTTTCTCCATCATCCCTCATCCTGATCCTCACGCCAGAAAACCTCGATTGCCAAACTGAAACCAATGCCTCAGTGATTCAGAAAATAGAAAAATCTTTCTGGAACTTTGCCACTCAACCTGTAATCACTTGTATGATTTTTGAGTTGGGGATGCTGAATGGAAGAGATTGATTGCAAAAATTCCATATTCACGCAAGAGAGTCTTATTCTCGAATCAAACATAAACATGTTCTCGTATTATACCGAAATGAACCAGTTTCAAAAGTTATTTGGGTTTTCAGTGTTCCTGCTCCGGGACACCCTGTATGCTGATTCTGAATTTCGAAAATACCAAATTCGAAGAGAAAATTGAAATACCTTTCCAACGAGGTGTCACTTGACCTATTTTCGATCGAATGATTTTTGAGTTGGGGATGCTGGAAATAGGGGTTGATTGCACCAACTCCAAATTCACAAGTGTAGGTCGTTTTTCTAGACCGAGCATAAACCTGCGCTTGCATTATGCCAAAATAAATCGATTTCATTTAGTATTTGGGATTTGTAGGAATTCAACTTTACCCTCGGTTGGGACACCCTGTATGTTAATTTAAAATTCTAAAATGACAAATCAGAATGGAGAATTGACAGACCTTTACAGTAAGGTGCCACTCGACCCTCATTCCCTATGATGAATTTCGAAATTAGGGTTGCTGGGGGTAGGGGTTGATCTGACAAGTTTCGAATTATTTCGAAAATGCTCCCCTCGAAACAAAAATCGACGTGTTTTGGTGTTTTTCGCTAATGTTACTCATTTCGGAGTTATAGGGGGTCAAATTTTCGTTGGAACACACTGTATATGAAAGTAATAGAAATTGCATTATAAGCGGAAACAGGAGATCGGAGTATTTCAAGACAACGGAGGACTTAGACAGGGGGTGGGCTTAGTCCTATAAAAATATATAAATAATAAAAATTGCTCGACAGAAGTGAGGAAAATTCAGATTGGATATGGAAACATACAGCAAGTAGAAGTATCAGAAGAGGCATACGTGGATGATATAATGATAATGGCCAGCAATGAAAAAGATCTTCAGAAAAACTTGAATATATGGAACAGAGAATTAGAAGAGAGTGGTATGAAAAAGAACAAAGAAAAAACTAAGGTAATGGTGATTGGAACAGAAAAGGAAAACATAAATATATAGATAGAAATAGAACAAGTGAAAAAAGTAAAATTCAAGCTGTCGAAATTAAATATCTAAGGAGGGTGAGGGGAGTCACAAAGAGAGATAAGCTAAAGAACATTGACATACGTGAGGAATTAGAAATTGAATCAACTTTAAAATTTATAGAGAAAAGGTAGCTCAGCTGGTGGGGAGATCTTCAGAGAATGGATAATACACGTCAAACGTATATCGGAGACAAAGACTAACGGAAAGATGAAAAGGGGTGGACCACGACAAACATGGGATAATAGCGGAAATATTGGGACAACATGGCAAAAATTAGACAGAGGCTTAAACAATCGCAAGGCAGAAGATTGAATGGAGAAATTTCATATATGAACAATATTGTTAATATGGTATATCGAATTTTCATGAAATGTTAATATATTATAGACCTTACACCATTTCAGATGGTAAAAGGGATTTTGATAATATATTATCGATAAGATAAACTGCAGAACTTCTCAATGAAAATAAGGTAAGTAGAATGTTACAATCTAAAATCTCAATACGTCAGGATACCACTCGGGAGAACTCTGTTCCACTAGAAAAAGTGGAAGTCAATTTATATTCCCTGTTACAAATGTGCATTAATTAAAACTTCCCTTGAATGATATTTTTCATTCTTAGTTTTTAACAAATCCTATAATCTGCTGAATATTTTTCGAGTAATGAAGATTCTGAGTTAAATTAAGATTTTTTCAAAAAATTTGTCCCCATGTCACCCTGTATATTCGTAATTTTATGCTGTTATTCGTTCACTTTGCCGAATTGACAGAGGGATTCCGAACCCGGCCTTTGTGAAATCATGCTACCAGGAGGTAACCCAGACTATATAAATTAGCCACAGCCATCAAATTATCTTTGTTATGGCTTCCACTTAATGATAACTGAAACCTTTTTGCCTATTGTATTTTCTTGAGGGTGTTGGTGGGAAGGATACATTCTTCGCTAGGAATGCAAGGTATAATAGTTTGAAGGGGACCGCAACATTGCAGGTGCTTCTGTGTATAATACCGGAAAAGGAAATCTCCGAAGGAATTTATAATGAAATACTTGGAAATTCAACAGAACCCGTTCACTTTACAGGTATGGTTTACAGTGACTGTATAATTGAATGAAGGGTAACCATACAATATATTTTATTATTTATGCAATTTTAGGCAATTTCTTTTGTTTAATTTCAAATACTATAAACAATTTGTCAGTTTGTCTGTCTTAGGGGTGGTTGAATATAAATAGTTCTGAACATTTTTTCACTTTTATTTTAGACAACCGTGATGAGATAATTACAAAAGGAAAACCAGTCGAGGTGAGAGGTCGCAGGAAATGATAGCCGATCTTGACGCTGTTAAAAATGACGTGGCATTTAAAAAATTAAGTTGAAATTTTTCTGTGCCCATAATGTCATTAAAATGAAGGACCAAAGCAAAAAATAAAATAGCTGTAGGTGGAATGAAATACTTAGGAGGAAAAAACTGTATTTCACCAAAGAATAAGAAGAGGAGCTCATGGACCATTTTAAAGACATGGAGACAAGAATGTACGGGTTAACAAAAAAGGAACTATTATCTTTAGCATATCTACTAGCTGAAGAAAATGAAATTCCCTATATTTTCCATAGAGAAAAAGCAGGTAATGAGTGGCTAAGAGAATTCAGGTAGGGACATCCAGATACACCCTTCGTGCTCCTGAATCCACTTCAACTGTTCGAGCGTGCGCATTTAACAAACCTGTATCAGTTAAGAATTTTTATTCAAGGATCTTTGAAGGAGATGGTTTTCCGATGCATCCTCTATAATCCCCGTCAATTGGGGCCACACAGCAGTAGTACAGCACGGTCAGATGTCATGAATAGGAGCAATGTTTCGCAGTTTCGGTCTCATTTGATCTCGTCAGCATTGCATACCCATTCACAATACCAGGCTACACTGCCACCGACTCATCTCAATTCGTTGGAGTGCTAGTAAACATGTAAATGTTACTGCGCTCTCCAATGAACTGATACAGAGGCCACTTCACCATTGTCACCGGAAAACTGTGATAACAAAGGGTAGATAAACAGGAAAGCTTTAAGAAGTTACACACACAGTGTGGCCCCGGTTGACGGTGATCATGAAGGGTGGATGGGAAAAACAGCTCCTTCATGGAGAGATATTTCAACATTTTACGGAAGGCTGAATATTGTTCCTTGAATGAAAGTTCTTCAATGTGTCTACACATTGCGATAATCTTTAAATATAGTAATTTTTAGAGATTTTTTGTAGTAGCTAAGTTTCATTCTACGTTGAAAAGCGCGCAGGAAGCAGAGGACATCCTGGCACATCGAATTTACAACGTCCATGAGACGAGTGGTGGCACAGTTCCAACTAAAAACATTAAGGTGTCCGCAAAAATTGGACGAGAACAAGTAGCACTGATTACATCAGCTGGACGAGGAGTCACTAGAACAGCTTTTATTTGCATGTCTGCTTCCGGAACATTCTTTTTGCCATGTTTTATCTAACCTGGCCTCGCCAGGGTCTGCTTGGGCCTGTAGTGTATCAGGATGAAACTAGTTTTAACACAGTGGTTTGAATATGTTTAACGCCACACGAAGCCATCCGACGGTCACCCATCTCACACGAAAAATTTAGGTGTCATTCTGAAATCACGGGTGAATCAGATTACAATTATTTGTCTGCCACCACACTGCACACACAAAATGCAACCTTGGATGTCAGTTTGATGTGTCCCATGAGAGTTTATCACAACCAATCACTGGAAAATGGATGAACAAAAAACCCAGGAAGACCAGTAACTGTATTTCAGATTGCGAAGATTTTTATCGAGGCTTACCTAAAAGCTGCAATCTCAACAAATGCAATTTATAGATTTGCTGAATCAGGAACGTGCTCTTGAGCCCAGAAGTGTTCACTGACGTTGATTTTATCGCGGCTGCAACCACAGAAAATGAATTGGACCAATAAGTACCAAAGTTGCAATAGCCGCCTAGACATTGTGTTAGTTCAGACACTGATTTGAAAAAGGAAGATTCATCTCAGTTAGAGAGATCTCCTAGACCAGATACGCAGCAGCTGTTTACTACAAATTTTGCTGAATTGGATTTGAAATTTCCTAGAGCACAAAAACTTCATCGCCAATAATAAATAAATCAGGGCCACGTCGCAGTCCACTATCGCCAATCTCATCTACGAGTCAAAATTTTTTCGCAAATTTTTCTTTAAATTAAACAAGAACCACGAAGAAATAATATATGGAAGATGTCAAACCAAATTATTGGATTCATAATTGATTCTAGAACATCTATAAATCATAATCGGCATCACTTAGAAGTGGCCATCAGGGCTTTCTCGGTGAAACAGAGAGGAAATTGTTTTGTTGAGTTTGAATGTTGAAGGGATTTTGCGATTATACTTCAAAATTATGTTTCAGGAGAGTCACAGTGCGACGGAAGAACATTTCCGCGAACGAGAGAATATCGCAGGTTATGTACTTTTTAATTATCTCCTTAGTCCTTTTTATGGCCTTGCTTGCTATGTATAATCTTTTCTTAAATTTAAGTTTGCTGGTTTTCTTTTTCCATCGTTATAGATTCCTGTCCCAAACCCCCTTCCTTTCACCCTTGTCTTCGTCTGGAAATCATGGAGTGCAAGATGAGAATTGAAGCTGCTAAGCAGAAAAATCTTTGGTACTCTTTATGTACACACGACACTAACACAACATAAACAGACAAGCTATTGCTAGTGCAATAGCGACAGGGAAACGAGTTTTTTCATCCGGTTTTTTCACTCGTTTATTGAATCATACGCAAGATAGTATGGTTCCCTGTTACATTTTCCTGAGCTCACACTTATGTTCTTCTGACACACAAAAATTATAGATATAAGTAAATAAATATTTATTATATATATATATATATATATATATATATATATATATATATATATATATATATATATATATATATATATATATATATATTCGACTGTTTTACCGTAATTATATATATAGAATGAAAAACATCAGAATGAGGAAAATAAGAAGAAGAATAAGAAAGACTGTACCTAAAACAACACAGAAAGGCAAAGGAGTATGTAAAGGGCAGTCAAAAAGAAAGAAAACTTCATGTAATACATTTGAATGAAGAAGATGACACTGAGTGTCTGTACTGCACAGAAAATACCAAGGGTAAAGGATGGATAAAATGATGTGCATGTGAAAAATGGGGACATGAAGCATGTACTGGCATAGAGTGATAACGCTGTTGACTTTATTCGTGATTTATGCAGCACAACACCTGCTAAAAGCGTTTGAATTTGTAAGGACAGAGAATATGTTATTTTCGTTTTTAGTTAATAAATGTTCATTTCTGTTACTTTTGAACGATTTGTTCACTTAATTAGATATTTTTAAAGAAATACAATATTTCGCTCGATCTTTTAATGATTAATAATAAAAACTTAACACCAGTAAGATTTATGACTATGGTACATAATAATAGAGTCTCATTATAGCCTATTCTTGTTTTTTATACCCTTTTTCTTCCAAAAATAATTGTTTACCCAGAATGGAGGAAAGATGATCATAGGCACTACCTTACCTTTACGTGAGCGATCATCTTATCGATAGAGATGTACAAGATGATTACTTTGTAAGGTTTTAAAAAAAAAAATTTTGTTGATGGAACCTCAATAAGTTTTCAGTTTTGAGTATGAGGAAAGTTAGATAAATGAATAAGCCGTAGTAATCGCCTTAATTTTTGGTTTACCTTGAAAAATATACATTTTACAGCGATTTCCGCTTAAGGGAATCATCTCGTTCCACCTTGCCCTAATAATCTCTGATCTTATGTAAACTCGAATCAATTGATAAAATTCGGTCTTCACATTTCGCATCTATCTACAGCGCCCGCAGTAGTAATAAGAGTGATTAGTTTCGTCTTTATTATGGTCTTCATTCAAAATAAATCGATCCCAACTGTATTAATTCATAAACTTTTCCGATTGGATATGAGTTGGCGTTTTCTAAAAATGGAAATTATAGACCTAGTTATTCACTAAAAATCATTTTCGCCTTCACCTTCATTTTTTTTTCAGTCTAAGTTGATTATTGGAAAAACCGAATGAAATTAAGCGAATGAATCATCTATAAATATGAGAATGTAACCAATTCGCAGATCTGATATTTTCTGCATATTTAAAACGCTTGAGTCAATTGGTTATTCCATGAAACGTGAGAAATTCCCTGCAAGTTTTCTATAACAATTAGCGTTAATGTTTCACTTTGAAGAAAACTCACACATTTAACCTATTTTCCTGTCTCACGTAACAGTGATATAGAATACACGGTAAAATGTGATACAATTTTCTATGGCGTTGTTGATGACTAGTTTTCACATCGGAGGACAATACAGAGAAGAGTTACTTGACATTAAACCCAGTTAAATTATGAGAAAATCTATTTCGTCTTGTATTTAGAAATTTGAACATCAGACTTCACGGATTAGCTTTAACATTGTTATTTTTCATTTCACTGAAAATGTTTCATAGTCATTTGAGTCGAAACTAAATCTCTGGCAAGCGATTTTCTCCAAATAACTTTCAATAATGTGTTTTCATTTCAACCTCTTTCTTTAAATTTCGAATGAGATGGTGTATCACGATTTTGAGATTTATTTTGTGTAGGAGATATCCCAGTGGGAAAAATAAAGTAATAATAACCATTACTTATGATGATTGTTTATAATGTCATATGAGTCTAAAATCCTGGCACGACACCGGAGAATGAAAGTAAATGAAATAGCTGAAAGTATTGGAAACTGAACTGTACGTGGTAAACGCTTCTGAAAATGTTCAATCAAAAGGTCGGCCAGTTATGTTTATTCAAAGAAGATCGTTGAAAAAAATTTCAGCAATATGTGTATTAATTTTTTATTTCATAACGATCGATGCATTTCTTTTCGAGATATATAGGTATAATAGTGATTTCTTTTGTTTTCGCCGTATCTTCCACCGATTAACGTCATTAACGATATTAGGGAACTATTAAAATAATTCTTCAATTTCACTCTAGACAGTTGTATTTCTATTCGTTTGCTCGCTGCTCGTTCATTTTCTTTTACTCAATCCTTCAACTCCTAGATTAATAGATCTTCACTTCGAGAACAAAATTTTCTTCTAGCTTTATGGATCCTCATGGAATAAATTCTAAACCAAAACAGTTACGCGCGGTGAACGCCCAAGTACAAGGCTAACGTATAATTCTTTTTTTAACATAGGCGGTTATGAAATCATTACCATATTTGAAATTGCTGAAAACTATCACGATTTATGTTGGAATGAAATAAAAATTGGAGAAATTTCAGTACATATTTTACGTTTAATCAAGTGAACTTAGATTTCGGTCACTTATTTCTGATCTATTCAATAAACGTACGGTGTTTACTTTAGCAATTAACTGACGGCATTACATGTTTAACAAATTTATTTCGTTGAAATTTTCGAATAATTCAAATGATTCACTCGAATGAACTTCGGGTAATGTAGCAATTAATCTAAAGTGGTTGAATCCTATTACCGGTTTCCTTTCAGACGAATTAGTCGAGATATCCTTTCTCCCAATGAATTTTGTGACATCGCTGCCTTCTTCGTAATTTGAGACAATAACATACCTGCCCACACATATGAACTTTGGAGTGCTTTCTTTAATGAGGGTCATTAAAAACAAATATTGAAATGACAAAGGTCGATAATATGCATCTTTATAATATTTTCAAGGGTTATACTTAATGGGTTGAATATATATCTTATTTTCTTGATAAAACTGAAAGTGGAAAACATTTCATTATTGACATTCCTCATACTCAAATGAATTGATAATTTTGAAAGGTCAATGAGCATTTTGTTCACTATTGTACCATAAGAAAAGTCTTCTGCTGATATTTTGGTGCAAATCAATTCTTACTTAGTGTTAGAAAAACCAACATGAATAACTTAGCAGGTTTAATTTTTCTGTAAATTTCAAGGGAACGTTTTTGGTTACATGTATCATCGTCCCCCAATCAACCGCCTATTTCTGACAGCTTCTACTCCAAATTTTTGAATAGGGGGAAGGGGTCATGGGAATGTAAGAGCGAAAATATTGTTTTCCCTGGTTCGCATGAAAAACGGGACTGTCTTTCAGAAATCCTATGTTGTATAAATTGCAAAGAGAGTATAAATTGCAAAGTCCATAACCCAAAATGTTTTGTTTTTCTCTGAGGACCTACAGTTTATAGTGGACTCCGAACCACTCACCTAGACCGTGCAACGTAAATTCTGAGCTAGAGCACGACACAAATCATAACGTCCATAACCCAAAATGTGCATATGTGATTAAATCATTGACATCTTTCAAGTCAAGAGTTAGTTATGAATAATAGACTTAATACAACATTGAAAATAGGTCATTTGAATACTCCAACTTCGACGAGTTCCGCGATCTAGTAACCTTTGATAATTATGATATGTGTGTTTCTGAGACTTGGTTGAAAAATGAATCTTCACTAAATACAATGCAACTTCCAGATTATGATTTCATGGTACGAAACAGAGTTGGTCGACGAGGCGGAGGAGTGGGAATTTATTATAAGAGACGTTTAAGAGTTTGTCAGGTGCTGTGTGATTTTGAAAGTATACCTTCTGTAGAACATCTGTGGATCGAGTGTCAACTAGGTAAAAATGTGATTCTTGTTGGTGTAATTTATAGAGATCCCTCTTCTCCCTCATCTGTTTTTCGGGAATACTTTGAAAATATCCTCTCATTTATCTCGCCTCAGTATCCAAATATCTTCATTACAGGTGATTTCAATATCGATCAGCTAGTTGATGTCACATTGGGATCCATTACAGAGTCGTATGCCTTTAAGCAATTGATTACGGAACCTACGCGTATCACTAAGACCAGCGAGTCTAACCTAACCTGAGCTCACACTTTAGGGGCAATCGTAGGAGGCATGATGCGAGTTTAGATGCCTGTTTAATGAACGGGCATGGTCTGTTTTTTCCGCTGGTATTCTACTTATTCGCTTTTTTTACGAAAGTGTTTTTCTGACACACACCAAAGTTATAAATATAAGGTTTTATTGTGAATACAATTATTCGAATTTGTGTAAATCCTCTATTTTCAAAAGAATATGTATATACATATATTCGAGTATGATTCTCATCTTCAAATGGGGATTAGCGCCACTTCAGTCTCTACAGTTATCTATAGTGATGGACTACAATATTTTGGATCAGATTCGGATCGTTATTGATTCACCCATTGAAATGTTCATAGAACGATTGAAATCATCTTCATTCAGTTCGTGTATGAATCTAATTTTATATGGAAGGACTTATGAAGAATCCTAAAAATAGTTGATTATGTAATCCAAAACGGCCACACCAATTCCTTTGTCATTCACAATTCTAGTGGTATTACGATTTTTATCGATAACGCACCCAATTTCCATGAACTTGTTCATTAACTCAAGAACCTTTTCGTACCTCAAACTTCCTTCAGAAAGAATTTCATTGAAAATGCTCTAGAACAGTTACTTTTTTTGAAGAATAAATTGTTAATAATCAATGCGTTCCTGCAGTGTGTATACCATTTTCTGCCAAATCAACGTTGTTACAGGTTATCAAAACTGATAAACCTGCGTTCTAAGAAATAACCAAAAGTTAGTGGATCTAGCAGATCTGAAAAAATTTCTCAAACATGGAATTTTTGATAACAAACCTCCAATCAAAATGAAACATCGTTTTTATTTTACGCTGACCACGATATTTGTAAATAATCTGATTAAAAAAATGAAAATTAAAAGATTTATTTGAAGTAATGTCAATTGAAGGAATAACCAAAATAATTTTTTAATGAGATGGGAGTATCTCACAAAAAATCGACCGTTAACCGGAGAAAAAATTCTTTCTTTTTCACTAAAATAATGAATTCAACTCTCGAATATAATTTTACTGAATACCACCTCATAAAGATATATTTGGTTACGAACAGACAGATCATCGGTTGGCAAAGTTGGCTACCTTGACACTACCGCAAATATTTGAAATTCCATATAGTGATATTTTTTGAAAATTTAAAACCAACGTCTATGTATCTGAAAAAGACAAAATAACGAAATTTTGATCTTTAATTTTTCATAAAAAAAAATATGTATATATGTATAAGTGAGAGAAAAACCCCAGATTAATTGAAACAAAAAAAATACGGTGCACAGCTTAGTTTTCGCTGTTTGTCAATAGATGGCTCCAGCAGTAAGTGCTGGTCGATTTTTACATATCAAGAACGTCTTGAACAAACCTTAGACATATGATAAACAAACCACTGTGACACATTAGTGATTTTATTTTTGCGTCATATACTTTAAGTTGTGAGAAAATGTCTGATTTTGTGATAAATAATGGTCATTTGCGGGAAGTGTTGATTTTCTTCTTTCATTCGAAGAAAACAGCGGCTGAAGCTCATAGAGAGCTCCAAAAAGTTTAGGGAGATACTGCTCTAAGTGAAACAAAGTGCTGAGATTGGTTCCGTCGCTTCAAAAACGGTAATTTCGATGTGGACGACCGTCTACGTGATGGAAGGCCAAAAATCTTCGAAGACGCTGAATTGGAGGCATTGCTCGATGAGGATCCGTGCTAAACGCAAGAAAAGTTTGCTTCAGCCTTAGGAGTTACCCGCCAGACCATTTCCAAGCGATTGTATGCTTTGGGAATGATTCAAAAGCAAGGAACTTGGGTTTCTTATGATTTGAAGCCAAGAGACGTTGAGCGTCGTTTTTTCGCTTGTGAACAACTGCTCTAGCGCCAAAAAATGAAGGTTTTCTTCATCGCATCGTAACGGATGATGGAAAATGGATTCGTTACAGCAATCCAAAGAAAAAAAATCTTTGGGACTTACCGATCATGCTTCTACGTCATCGTCTCAGCCGAATATTCACGCTGCGAAAGTTATGCTGTGTGGTGGGACCAAGTCGGTGTTATTTATTATGAGCTATTGAAACCGAACGAAACCATCACTGGGGAACGGTAACAAACTCAATTGATGCGATTGAGTAAAGCACTGCGCGAAAAACGGCCACAATACGAGCAGAGACATGAAAAAGTAATTCTACAGCATGACAATCCTCGGCCTTACGTTGCCAAACCGGTTAAAATCTACTTGGAACGCTCAAATGGGAAGTCCTACTCCACCCGCCATATTCCCCAGATATTGCACCATGCGATTATTACTTGTTCCGTTCGATGGCACATGGTCTGGCTGATCAGCCGTTCCGCTCATATAAAGAGCTCGAAAAATGGCTTGATTCGTGGATAGCCTCAAAAGACGATCACTTCTACCGTCACATTATTCGAGCTCTGCCAGAAAGATGGGAAAAAGTTGTAGCTAGCAATGGGCAATATTTTGAATGATTCATTTGTATACATTTTTCACAATAAAGTTGTATTTTCATAAAAAAAAACAGCGAGAACTTTGTTGCGGACCTAATATATCTAAAGAGCTTCTATAAAACTCTGAAACTGATTGGGTCAGCTGTTTCCGACAAAAGTAAACACAGTTTTGAGAAAAACGTGTTTAAAGCTTCCAGCGACTTCTACATAAACTGAACACGTGTTTACAAATATGCGTGTAACTTTAAGAATTATCATCAGATCGACTCGAATTTTGCTATACGTGTACTTCAATATATGTCCATAATGAAAAAATATTGTCTTCAATCGTGTAACCATTTCTGCTTTTCCAATAATTATTTTGAGCAATTATGAATTATTATATCAACAATTATAATAATTCGGAAATAAATTGACATTTGCTAATATTAAAATATAAGATCGAAGCTTTTCGATGGGTAATTTTCAAAGGATCTAGTTATTTCTGCTTCTTTGAGGAATTCCCAGAAAGATTAAATACTCGAAAACGATGAAATTCAAACTAATGATATGCTCTACAAAAATCACTTGAAATTTAACGGGGAATCATAATCTGGAATAGAAAATAGAGGATTACAATTGGAAATAGTAGTGAAGTAGTACTATGATGTTATATTTCAAAAACATCCTCAAAATTCCGGTGGACAATTTTTCATAAAGCTCTTCGATAAATTCCCGAGATATTTATTTCAAAAACTTCCGGCAAGATACCCTGCATAAAATTTATTATATAATAAAAATAAAGAATGCTGTAAAATGAATTTCAATAAACTGATGAACACAATGAAGATTTATTTAAAGGAATGCGATTAAAGAAAACTGTTTACCAAAATTAACACTGTAATTCTTCATTAAAATCACAAATAAATAAATATGGCTTCATTCCAATACAAAGATATCTGCATCTGCGTTGTAATTTTCAAGGTTAGCAACCTTAAATAACTAGCAATCATAAAAATATTGACAAAGTTCAGGTGAGAATGACGGTACGATTTTTTTTATTTTAGTTGCATTGTACATCTTTCAACATCCTGGACGTATATTTTGAGAACACAAATCACCTTGGAATGAATCAATTTCGAATGAAATCATACATGATAAGCGTTAAGACTCAAATCTTCTTCAGCTTCTCCCATTCTTGCATCAGTATGTGATAAAATTCCAGATAGAAGTGGGATTTTCACTTGTTGGAGTTTTTCGATTTCGTCATAAAGAGGAACAGATAATACCTAATCAGGACAGTTGCCTAATTTAATTGAATCATATAGTATCACTGTACTCCAATTAAAAACAATATTTGCTCTATGATAAAATAAGAGGAACAAAGTTATACGATGTCACAACTTTTCAACTTATTACTAGAATAAAACGTCACGTCTTGAATGAATCATTCAAGATCATTTAAATATTCTTAACAGTTTTGAGAATTCTTATAGTGCTCATTAGCATTAGAAACTCATAAACGACGCTTGTTGAATATCGTTGAAGTGAAATACCTAAGAATTCTGTTGATGGTATTAATAAATGAAAGTTGATCTCAGATCCGAGATTATTCATTTGAGTACATATTTGGGATTCGTGCAATAATATTCATAACTAACAATGAAAACTAATATATTTTGATGATTTCAATTCTAGCCTACTTTGATGTGTCCACAATTATTCATTTTAATGAGAACTGAACTAGGAGAAATTCACTTCAGGTGTTTGTATATTAATTTCTGTTGTATATATAGAGAATATAAAATTACTCTAAAGTATGAAAAAATGTCCCAATTCTTGAAGTTGAAAAACAATTTGAGTTGTAGAATGAACTATTTTCTCGTAATATTTTTATAATTGGAATAAATATAAAAAATAAAATAGCTAATGCAGCTGTTTGTACAGATTGTTCCTTAATTAGTTGTCCTTTTAGTAGGATATTCTACAAATCTAGAAAATATCAAAGTTTTTAACAACATAGATCGAAAAATTTTCCTGACGGAGTTACAAATCCTTCAAAGTGCCAGCCACAAAATTCTTTATCTTCGATATTTATGGCACCATAAAATGGAGAATAACCAAATTAGGTATCACAGCATATTATCTACTATTTCTTCTTGTAGTGTCTTACATGAAATCAAGATTTTTCGAAGTGTCGAAACCAAGTGATGTAGAGTGTTAAAGGGACTTCATATTTTTTCGAGTATGTATTCACGAATCAAACCAGTCTGTGGTTTGAAGTCGCTAGGAAGCAAAAGTTTCGAGTAGAACACCCAACTTCGAATCAAGAGCGGTAGGGGTTAAAATTCTTTTTTTTTTGGTTAATTTACGAAAATGAGACATCAGTTTTGAAAAAATGATTAGTGATTACAAAGAAAGGGGAGTTCAATATTTTCTAGTAGAAGTTTTAAAATTTCCAGTTATATTCTTATCAAGACTTTTTCTAACATATCATCGAGATCCTTCGAATAAAAATAACCACAATTGAAAAGAGGTTTTGAAGATTACTAGGCTTATGGATTCTCCAATCAAAATAACAATGGGGTCTCCAACATGGGGAAAAGATTAATTTTGCCTAATTTTTGTTTCTTCATTCTGCCTTTAATAGCTACATTCAACCAATAAAATTACCTCCTGGTCATACCCCTAGAGAATATTCAAATATTTGTAGAAGTAATATTCCTGAATTGATGGCATATTTATTCTTTTGAATTGTTTAAAGACACAGTAGTAATAGTGTTGATTTTTATATTTTCTTGATAGAGAAAAATACATTTGTGTTTCAATATCATTAACTAAGAAAAGGACTGCTCCTCCAATTATTGGGACGCAATTGTTGCTATTTAAGGTGTTACGAGAATGACGAAATATTAGTGTGAATGAAATCCTTTATTGAAAGAGTTTCCTCACATGAACTGAAAGTAGGAAATACCTACGTACGTTCTCCAGAAACATCAGACAATATGAACGAATTCCTTTTCCCCATTCCCCCACGTTGGAATACTTTGTTGTTAATCTAATTCACGAACCCATTGGCCCAGTAATCACAAGAATTGATTCTTTTCAATCGTGGCTGTTTTTATTTGAAGAAACTCAATGATCTGGTAGAAGAAAATTGGTTTGAAATTTGTGTGGAAATTCACTAAATTTTAAAAACATATTTTGATCAAAAACGGTGCATCCTGGCGAATTCATGCAAGGGTTTGTTTTTTTCATTGAAATATTGATCTTTGCATAATTGATACCACGAATGTATATTTTCTACGCCTCCTTGGTTTCCATGCTTCAATCTTGACTTCATCATTTCAATGCGATAGGATGATCTAAGAATGCTTAAATACCAAATTTAGTTCCATAGGATTCCCTAGATATTGTAGAAAAATCATTTCCAGGGGGACACATTTAGGAGATTTTAAATTTGCTAGGCATTTTTTTATCTGAGGTTAAGAATATTCATGCTATTTCGATTTGTGAAATAATCCTTTCGAAAGAACGACACATTATTATGGAATATCGTATATATCCCACGAATCAGAAGATTGAGCATATTACTTTATTCATTCATTAATTCCTGAGTAGTGATCTAAATAATTTAAATAGGTAGAAACTTCAATGTTAACTTCAATATTGAAGAAAAATTTGGTGCACTCACATCGTTTTTCTCATGTATATTTAAACAGAGGAGAATTAGTAATAGCTGTGAATTTTTTTGCATTAAGTATTCAAATTCCAAATTCACTATTTTATATCTCATTTACAATAAATGATTATTTTTCCTAAACTATTTATTGAAACTTTTTAATTTGATTAGCTCAGAAAACGTTATTCCAATATGATGATAAGACATCACTTTTATTCAGTAAATTTTGATACAGGGTGTTACATAATAGTATGTCACAACTTGAGGCGGTAAATCTACGTGCAATTTTAAGAAAAAAAGTTCATATAAACATAGGTCCGCAAAAGCTTCATTACGGGGCTACAGGGTTTTGAAATTTCCGGAAAAAATTGGTTTTTTCTTCTTTTGAGATATTCAGCCCAATTTTTTTTTTATTTTTACAGCCTCCATCATTACACGTCCTAGATTTTAACTGAAATTCACAAGGTGTTTTCTTTTCCGAGGCCATGTCTCCTTTCAAACTTTTTTGCCACTGACCAGAGCACAATCAATTTTCGTCATCTTCGTTCAATTTAGTTCAATCTCCAACCGTTTTCGAGTGAAAAATTATTGAATTTGAATTATTTGAATTATATGTTATAAGCGCTAAATAAGAAAAAATAGAAATACTCGATAGGTATGTCCAAAATTTGCTTTTATTTCAATAGCTCGTCTTCTAAGACTCAACTTATACTTATTCAATATCAAACTAAAAAAAGAACAACTAAAAACTAAATAAATTGCTGAAAGAGTCCTCCACCTGCAAGAATACAAGCATCTGTCCTATATTACTCAACACACCCAAAATCTCATAAATACGTTCAACTCAATGATTCAAAGAACCTTCTCCCTGCCATTATACGAAGAAAATATGTCCAGGGAAGTGTCAACTATTAAAGAAATAGCTAAGAAAAATGGTTATCCCTCAAATATAATAAACAAACACAAATAGCATATCATACTATTTATCCATCAATAGAATCAAGAAATACAGATAAATATATTTTATTAACATATTTTGGCTCCATCAGCAAAAAGATTGCCAATGTCATTTCAAAACAGAATTAAATAGTCGCTTTCAATACCCACATGAAACTCACCTAGGAATTTTTCAATAGTAAAGCTAAAACTGAAAAATAACAATAGTGGAGTCTACAAGTTGTCCTGTATGGATTGTAAAGCTGTCTATATAGGTCACACTGGTTGTTCATTCAAAACTAGATACAAGGAGCATCAATCAGATTACACTAACAAGAGAACCGACGAATTCATTTTCGTTTCAGATTGTATCGAAAATGGCCATCATTTTCCACCCATAGATGAACTTCAAATTATCCAAAGAACACTTAAGGGACGAAACTTAAATTTCTTGGAATCCATTGAAATTTTCAAACTGCAACAAACCCCTGGCTCATTCGTCCCTACTCGATATTTTTAAATAATACCAGCTTTTATCATGATTAGTTGTTGCCCCTTATTAATTTTGTATCTACCTGTTTATCTATGTATGTATTTTCGAATTTAGTTCAATACTTATCAGCTGAAGATGGTCGAGAGACCGAAATTGTAATCCTGATTTTCAATGAATCTCTTGTGATAGTATAATACATAGTTTTCAAATGAAATGAGATATTTAGTAAAATCATGATATTATTTTTTCAGTAGTTACTTACCCTGGCAATTATAATTCCCCTTACAGTAATGCCAACTTGGGGTTGAATTTTAATTGTCACCCCAGGTTCTATAATCAACTTTGCACCTTTTTCCACAATAATGTCATTTCTTAACCAGTATGGGCTATAAGTACGATTGAAAACTACCACTCCCGTGGAGATGACGCCTCCAGGATGTTCTGTCAATCTTCCATTTCCATTTGCAGCGTAATTTTCTACGTTCTCTAAATTTTGACTTAATACAAGAGCAATTAGGCATACGCAGAAAAAAGTCCGCGCCAAGTTGCACATTTTCTGAATGGCGGTTGAAAAAGTTCATGACATAATTCCAATCACCGTTAATCGTTTAATTTTTAAATATTAACGGCGATTACGATTCCAAGATCTGATAGAATTTATCCTCAAACTAAAGAACAAAGCGCCTGGATTTGAAGAAATGACTTTAAGAGATAATTTACTTCGTCAAATGGTTGCATACGAAAGGGTATGAGGATATTTCAGTGATCACAGAGTATTTCGTCACAGATGCATTCCGATAATTTTTCTCCCATATAACTTATCGATTTTAACACTTTGTCGAACGTTACGTGGACATAAAACGCGGTCAGTTGGTTGTTGACCATTCGATTTTCTACAAACAAACACTATTCACTGGACACACACGTAAAAGCACGCACCCAACAAAGGGCTTTAGAGAAGGCCGTTTTTTAATCGTTCGCTCCGTCGAGCTTCGTTACAAGGCGCGGTTGTTTCGTTATTGTTGTTTTTTAGTTAAAAACCAGGTATCCCCCCTCCGTACACACCTGTGACAGGTAAAACAGGTGGGAACGTTTCGAATTCGCTCGATAGATAGCGATAGAGTGCGCGCTGTAATAGGTATCTGTACAGGGAAGCGGTTTTAGATATGTACCTATTTCTACTCGAATGTACGTTACTAGAATGGCAGAGCGATAGTTGTACCAGGCTATGAGGGACTGCGTAGGTAGTCATCGACTAGGTGTAATTGCTATTAATTATTTTAAAGTTGACCTAACATCAATGAAGTCATTTGTTTGGCATAGAGTTCGTAGGCCTTTGTTAATCCTCCATTTTCTTCTTCCTGATATACGTAAGAGAGTTTTCTTATTGCCCATGGATAGCTTTATTAATGAATTGAAATAGATTATCTTCATTATATACAGGAGTGACTCGAAAAATTTATTGAATATTGTAATTTTAAAAATATCATATCTTGATTTTTTCAAATGGAACACTCTGTATTTTATTATTCATGTCAACGCATAAAATATTGTGCTATATTTTGCAGAAGTAATCTTATCTTTATCTTCGATCATTTTCGAAATATTCGATTATTTGTAAAAATTTTTGATGAAAATTCTACAAACCGTATCAAACTCATCAACATGCGTCATTATTCGCACAGAAATTTTTTTCTGTAATGATTCAAGTAGTAAAAAACGAAACCTAAACAAGATAAATCTTTTAACGAATGATGAAATCAAGATGATTAAAACGTAAATCGAGGTATGTGTTGACTTTTTTTTATTTGTGCCTTCTGTTAGGTGTCTGGACATATCATATTCTGCATTTCACTTATTGAACTTATCAGTATTTCCTTATTAAACTTTGTTAAAGTGAAGTTTGAACCCAATTTTCTCAATTGACTGCCATGAAGTTCTCTGTAGAAGAACTGGTTGATATGATTTTTATTCTGGGAGAGTGTAATAGAAATTCGTTGTTGGCAAGTAGAGTTTATGCACAAAGGTTTCCTGATAAGAGGCATCCTGATGCAAGATGCTTCGAAAAACTTCTAAGTAGATTTATCGAAACAGGTAATATCGCTTACAAAAAACATGACAAACCAAAAACTGCTACAGCTGAAGACAACCAGTTATCAGTTTTGTTGACAGTGATAGAGGACCGATATAAAAGCCAAAGATAGATTTCTCAGTTAACAGATATAAGTCAACCTTCCGCCCAGAGAATCTTGAAAGTGAATACATTTCATGCATATCATGTACAGCTGCAACAGGAACTGGACAATGAAGACTATGAAAATGGAATCAACTCTTGCAATTGGGCAAGTGACAAAGTAGCGGAAAATCCAAATATGTTTAGCAGAGTTCTTTTCTCGGGCGAAGCAACTTTCCACAAGAATGGGCTTGTTAACAGGCACAACTTTCATTATTACGCCACGGAAAATCCACACCTCATGGGACAAATAGATCACCAGCATCGTTGGTCCTTGAATGTATGGGCCGCTATAGTAGATGGATCTAATTGGGCCACACTTTTTCGACGGGCACCTCAATAGTGAAATGTATTTAGATTTTCTGCAAAATCATCTACCAATGTTACTTGCCGATGTACCAGAGCATATAAGACAAGATTTATGGTTTCAACAGGATGGAGCACCGGCACATTACTCACATCAGGTTAGGGAGCATTTGAATCATGTATTTCCAAACAAATAGATAGGACGTGGTGGTCCTGTTAGATGGCTAGCTAGGTCTCCGGACCTTACTAGGTAGTCTAGATTTTTTCTTGTGGGGTTATATTAAGGGCATCGTTTAACAGGTTCCTACTACAACACAGTTGGATATGAGACAGAGAAAAGATTGTTTAGTCTAGAAACGATTAAATCTAGAAAATAATTTGATTGTTGATTTATTTTTCTAGTTTAAATTTAATTTTTGGATGAATACTATTAACTTATTTCAGAAAAATGCCTAACTGTCTTGAAGTACCATTAAAAAGAAAAATATCGTCAGCATATCGATATCAAAAAATTATATGCGTTCTCTTAGCTCTTTGTATCTTGGATTGCGTAAGAAGAGAGTCGGATTCAGAGGGGGATGAATGACTTCCAGATCATCACCCCTCTCCCCCAAAATATCTAAGAAATTTTCTACTTGTTCAGTATGTATTATAGGAAGCTACCTTTAAATTGTTATTAGTACAAAATCCGCTCCTGAGAAAGTGTATGTTAATTCTTTCAGAATTTTCCAGATACGATAATCCAAAGGATTTAAATCTCGAAATCGCGTCAGTCAAAGATGAGGCCACCTTGTAGCGTGCACTTTACATGTTCTCCCTATCTCACTTCAATTCCTATCTTTTCATTTCCTCAGATCCAACTATACCATGACCTTATCCTCGACTCCGTTTCCTTTTCTCTCTCCATCATTTCCCTAATATTCTATGTACCTGTATCCCCTCTAATTTCCTGTGATTCTGTCAATTGAATTGATTAATTTTTATTCGGTATGACCTCAAGAGGGCAGTTCCAGATTTGAGATATTTTGAAAAAATATCTAAATATCTATCAGTGAATAAAGGAAATGACCATTTGTTAACTAAGTTTATAGTTTACAGGTTGAATAGTTGATTGCTAGTTTACCCGTTAATAATTCAGGGTGAGTAATTTCATCCACATTGTTTCATTTTCCGGTTTCTCCTAAATGTCTCAACATCATCGTCACATTTAGTTTTTGTTGTTCTTATGTTTCATTCAACTTTTCACTTTTATGAGCCACATTAAAGTTTCTTAATTTTTATCAAAGCAATATGCAATTCGCCGTCGCAACAAATGTTCTTTTGTTTCTTTTAACTTTTCACTTTAACGAGCCAAGTTATTGAAGAATTTTTATTCAAGGAACAATATTCAACCTTCCGTAGAATGTTACATATACCTTCTCGAAAGAGCTGGTTTTCCGATCCGATTTTCAGAGAGATTATGTGTATGCCTGGTTGACAACCAGATAGGAATTAGGAGCGTCAGTCTTTCGACATACCGTTCCCTAGCTGACACGATGTGTAGCGTTGCGAGGAATAGTCGAATTAGTGTGACTTCTTAAAGTTTTCCTGTTTATCTACCCTTTGTTATCACGGATTCCCGGTGGAAATGGTTAAGTGGTCTCTGTCTCGATTCTTTTGAGGACGCAATAACATTCATATCTAGATCTACAAAACTTCCTAAGCAGTAATTTTCCAACAGTTAAATGTGAAAACTCATTTCAAAGTATCCCGAAAACTATTCATCATTTAAAGTTTTAATAGCTACATCCGACTATGAAAAAGCTCTTGATGGATCAAACTGGCCAAACAAAGCGAGTGTCCACCGTTTTTTCAACCGAGACAATTGAATCGCCCTGCAACATAGATGGTACAACATCTTTTGGTTTTCCCACTGTTGATGGAGAAAATTGAAACTTTACAACTTAATGTACAATGTATTTCAAATAAGTTAGATGTTCTCGAAATATTTCTATCTGAAAGGAAACCAGATATTGTAAGTGTTGCCGAGCACTGGTGCAGTCCTGAGAGTGTAAATACCATGACCATCCCTGGATACCTACTTGCAGATTCATATTGCCGTCCCTCAAGAGCCCACGGTGGATCAATGGTTTACATTAAAGCTGGATTACTAGTGAAAAATTTATGTGTGTCACGCTTTTCAGAAGAAATGGAATGTGAAATAAGTGGAACAATAGTGATGGCTCGTGATATCCGCTTGGGCATTATTAGTGTGTATCGGCCATGTTCTGGTACCTTCGAGGTGTTTCTGGACAGGATATCGCTTGCTTTGAATTTTTTGCAATTCAGCTGACATTATATTCCTGTGTGGTGATTTGAACGTTGATTTTTTAAAACAGGATGTATGAACCGTAAGTTACTTGTAGATTTAATGAACTGCTATAATCTAAAAGTCTCATCAGATAATCCTACCAGAGTATTCACGAATATCACCGGTCACACATCAATTTCTAAGGTTGATTATATTTTGACCAATGCAGAATTATCAAATTGTAATGTACAAACTTATGAAGCCCATATCAGTGACCACCTTGCCCTCTCACTTGATCTATGTATTAGCTTCCATAAAAAGCCGAAACTGTATCGAGAATGGTCAGAAATTTAAACGATCAAAATCTTAATAAGTTTGCATCGAGTATTTCTCAATGTAATTTTCAGGACTTATACATAGATTCTGATGTTGATGAATGTTTTGGGGCATTTGTAGATACCATTTAACATATCTTTGAAATTTGTTGCCCTCTTATGCGTAGTACCAATTATACTCATAACAGGAAAAACTGGATTACTCCAGAAATTGTTTTGGCCAAATGTGACCTACAAAATCTTCATTGGTTACATTCTAATATAAAAACTCAATCCTCTAATGATTTATATAAGAAAGCCAAATCCTATTATAAATCCTTAATCCTAAGAACCAAATACAATTTTCACAGTGAACTTATTATTGATAAATCTGTGAATAAAAATAGAACTGTGTGGAATCTAGTAAATACTATGACTGGTCGAAAACGCATGGAACAAAATTCTATTGCACTGGTTATTGATAATGTTACGCATAACGATCCCAAGGATTTGGCTGAGATTTTCGCTAATCATTTCACTACAGTTGCCGAATCTTCCTCAACAGTTATTATAAAGACTCAATGTCATCCTCATGTACGACGTCACGTATGTTAGACACAACCTTTTCTTCCACCCAGTCCTGGAGCATGAAATCCATGATGTTATAAGATCACTCAAAACAACAAAGGTTCTAGTGTTGATTTCATCTCAGCACGAATTCTGAAGATGGTAGGTACCGATATAAGCCGACATTTCGCTCATGTTATTAACCTGTCAATTAGCACAGGCGTATTTCCTCGTATTCTGAAAAAGCAATCGTCATTCCTATTCATAAAAAGGATGATGTACACGATATCATGAACTATAGACCTATATCTATCTTAAGTGTCTTTTCCAAGGTTTTTGACAGAATAGTGTTTGATAGAATGATGAAGTACCTAGATAAATTTCAAATACTTGATACTGCACAACATGGTTTCAGAACCGGCCGCTCGACTCAAACTGGAGCATTGCAGTTCGTGGAGTTCGTCTATCGTTGCCTTGATAATGGTCAATATGTTGCTGGATTGTTCTTTGACTTGTCTAAAGCGTTTGATAGTCTTGCTATCCAGTTTATATTGGATAAATGTTATAATCTTGGATTCAGAGGCGTGTTCTTGAACTGGATTCGTAGTTATCTGGAGGACAGAACTGCCTCAATCAGGGTTCACGACTCGTTCTCAAATGAACAGTACTGTAAATTAGAGTACCCCAGGGTTCTGTCTTGGGGCCACTTCTATTTCTGTTATTCATCAACGATATGCCACCAAATTTGAAAAAATATTCTACAGAAAATCTAATATTCGCAATTTATTATCAAAAATAATCTGGTTGATACTGTTCGCTGATGACTCTTCCATAGCTATTACTGCTGAGACTCTTGAGGAGCTTCAAAAGTTATGCGAGCTGCTGGTGGAGAGTTTCGTAGAATGGTGCCATTTTAATGCTATTATGATCAATGTCAACAAGACGGAATGCATTCACTTCACTCTGTCGTCTTGTGATCAGGGTAGCATAACAATAAGGTATTTAGATACAGTCATCTCTTCGAAGGACACCACTAAATTCCTCGGCGTTCACATCGATAGGAATCTGAAGTGGAGTGCACATATCGATGCGATTTGTAAGAGGCTGAATAGTTCCCATTATGCCCTAAATAGAATCAAGAGTTCACTACCTCTAAGTTCCTTGTGAACGTTTATTACAGTTTGGTATATAGTCACCTGTCCTATAATATCTTACTGTGGGGAAATTCCTCAGACGTAGGTAGAGTTTTCATCATCCAGAAAAGAATTCTGCGAATGATGTTCGATACAGCTCCACAATCTTCATGTAGACCGTTGTTCCTGAAGAATGGTATCCTCACATTGGCGTCTATTTTCATTTTGAGATGCCTCGTTTATATTAAAGAGAATGAAAGTAACATGACTAAACTTTCTAACTTTCATTCCCACAATACTAGAAATAAGGAAACATTATGTATCCCTAAACACAGAACTTCTAGATTTGAAATGTCGCCCTGTACCAGGGTATCAGATTGTTCAATCATCTTCCACAGCATATACAGGGTCTAAGTGTAAATAGATTTGAGGTAGCAGTTAAGAATTTACTTTTAGCAAAATGTTTTATACTGTGAATGAGTTTCTATGTGTTGATTTAGATAATGTCTAAATGTATTTTCTATTGACCTGTCCTATACATACTTGTGATGTCTTAAGGATCAATAAATTATTTATCCGGCGCCCGTATTGGAAAATGACTCAATAAATTATTATTTATTATCGTGGACTTATGCACTATCTCAGCTAGTAGCTGGATATAATTTACCTTTCCCAGATTTAGCAATCAAAGGAATAGGCTCGATTACAATATACTTGACATAAATTTCTAACTATCCTACATGTATTAAGAATTACAGCTTTTGCATTTCTATATAGGTATTCTTATGCAATTCTAATTTCTTAATTAGTTATTATTATTTATTATCGTGGACTTATGCACTATCTCAGCTGTTAGCTGGATATAATTTACCTTTCCCAGATTCAGCAATCACAGGAATAGGCTCGATTACAATATACTTGACATAAATTTCCTAACTATTCTACATGTATTAAGAATAACAGCTTTTTGCATTTCTACATAGGTATTCTTATGCAATTCTAATTTCTTAAGGCTATCATGCAAAGTTTTGGGTATTAACCCAGTGGAGGATACGATTATACGATTATTATTATTATGTTTCCTAGCGCTCCAACAAATTGAGATGAGTAGGTGGACGTGTAGTTTGATGTTGTGAATGGGTAGATAATACTGACGAGGTTAAATGAGTCATATTCATGACACCTGACCGTGCTGTTCTGGTTCTTTGTGGCCCCGGTTGACGGTGATTATGAAGGGTGGTTCAGCTCCTTCAAGGAGGGATATTTAACATTCTACCTAAGGGTGAATATTGTTCCTTGAATAAAAATTCTTCAATGTGTCTACAAATTGCGATAATTTCGCAAATAGCAATATTTAGAGAGATTGAGCCACGTTAGGTTTGGTTTATTGTAAATTAAAATATTGAGTATTTGAAAAAAATTGTGACTAAATTAAACGGGTGCATTGAGGGGTAGATAATTCTTTTCACTTATCACACTGATTATTCTAGGTAAGACCTCCAAGGCTAGGCCCACCCCTACGTTTCGTCCACAAGTAACCAGCAGGGGATAACTGTAATTTTATTGGAGGATCCTAAGGACGTCGCAATTGTTTCACCCCTGGACTTCGATAGATCAATATTTTTTGTTTATGTTAATTGAAAACACCTTGTATGTACCTAATTTTGAATAATTTAAATGTAATGGCCATTTAAATTAACGTTTGAAATTTAACAGAGTATTCTGATTCTGATATAGTTGTTCCTCAATATTTCAGGGTACTTGTGACAAGTAGTCAAGACAGAATGTTTGAATATCATCATGACCTTTTCTTATCTAGCTGATGTTGAGGGATAGAGCAACATCATTCATGTAATAGCTACACGCTCTTCTAGTTAACAGAGGTAAATTTTCTAATAGGGGTTCTAATTCTTCTTGTAGAAAATTGAAATATGACTCATCAGTTGTCCTAGAGATACAATTTGAATGATGGCCCATTTGAATGTAGATCGAGAATTCTATCTAAATGTTAACGGAGAACTGATGTTGACGACAAGATTCGGTCATTCAATCTAGATTACCTTCAGCCCATACATGCCTGTTGTGAAACACATGAGAAACTAGTTTTGTTCGAAAAACAAAGTTTGTGGGATCATCGGTATTCGTTCGGTGATACCATTAGGGAAAAATTATTTCCGGTTCAAAATTTCTTGGCCCTCTGCATGTGGTACAGATATAACTGCTGACATTATAATAAACTACTTGTAGTTGATGCACCAGTATTAAATTCTGTTGCAATTTTTTCGGTACTGTTCTCTTTCTTTCAAAAATATTTAGGATGGAAGCCTCGTGTATGCGATCTTTACGGTGACGTCCAGTATCACAACTTCTTTTTTCGAAAATTCCAGATTGATGTAACCTTAGATGGAGCGCTATTAAAAACTGAAAAAAATTATTGAAAAATATATCGTAATTGATAATTTAAACTAATAACCTACTTCATTACTCGTTTAATATACAATATATCATGAGTTATTAATATTTACAATGAAACTTAGAACTTATGGTACCGGTGACTCATGATTCCCGATTTTCACAATATTTAATTTTATCTTGCAATTTATTGACAGCAATAGAAACTTTCAGATCAGTACGTCAAGCATAAAAAAATATATAACCTCAAATGTCATCTGTCAAATTGTACTTGGAATTCTATAAAATACTAGCGCACTTTGAATGGGGCGTTGAAATAATTTGGTTTATGAACATACTGTTATAGTAGAATGTGTATCTGAACCTTAGAAGTACATTCTTTTGAAGAATTTAGGTCGGTAGTTGATATACACACACCACAAAAGTTGTCGCATCACCCGGTATTCTGAATTCCACAATCGATTAAGCTGCTCGATTGCAGTTTCTTTGTCATCATATGTTTTTGGACATATGAGGGGAAAAAATCTTATCTATGTAGTAACATTTGTTTTCATATGATCTCAAACATGTCTGAAATAAGAAGAGTTTATTTGACTATCAGTCAACTCTTCAGTTTTCACGCTAAATTCATGCGAGTTTTCTGTGTTTCCTGTTGATTTTCGAATGTTTGAATTTATTGTAATGGCTGCTGAATGTCCTGGACGCTATTTGAGTGATCCTGAAGTGGTAAGAATTGTAACAGTTCTAGAGGAGGGGCGAAGCCAACGTTACGTGGCTAACTTGTTGAATGTTAACCAAAGCACTATTTCAAGAGCAATTAATCGGTACCACGAAACAGGGGAATATGGAAGAAGGGCCGGACAGGGAAGAAATCGGATAACAACACCAGTTGATGATCGTTGGCTTCGTTTGACTGCACTAAGAGTTAGGCACTGTACGGCTAGAATGCTACAAAATGAACTTGCACTTTTCAGAAATGTGCATATTTCATTGCAAACTGTTAGGAACAGGCTCAGAGAATACGATATCAGACCAAGGGTGGCTTCTACCGGCCCGCGTCTCACCAGAGAGTATCGAATTGCAAGACTTCAGTTTGCGAGGGAACATGCAAATTGGGGTATTCCAGGATGGTCCAATATTCTCTTTGCTAACAGGTTCTGTCTAGTATCAAATGATAAACCCATGCCTGTATACAGACGACTTGGGGAACGGTATCAGCAATGCAATATCCGGGAAACCGAAAACTTCGGAGGGAGCTCAGTAATGGTGTGGGGAGGCATTTCTTTCCATGGTCGAACTGAGTTAGTCCTAGTGAATAATGGAAGAATGACAGCGGCCAGATACATCGCAGATATCCTTGAACCCCATGTTGTACCCTTTGGCCCATTGATTGGCGAAAACTTCATTTATATGCATGATAATGCTCGATCTCATGCAACTAGAGTAGTTACAGAATTTCTGCAAAATGGAGAAATTGATATTTTAAGATGGCCAGCCAGTAGTCCCGACTTGAATCCCATAGAACATGTTTGGGACAACATGGGGTGGCAAATTCAGCAACGTAGGATGCCTTGTAGAACACTCCAACTAGAAAATCTGCTTCCTGAAATTTGGAACTCAGTGACTCAAGAGTACATCCAAAGTTTGTTTGAGGGGCTTCCGAGACGTATACTGGCAGTAATTAGGGCCAGGGGAGGAAACACTTTATTTTGAAAATGATTACTAACCAGTCGATGCTAGTTGATTGGTCTCTTCGCGAATGTTTGAAGATGGTAAAATTTTTTAATTTTTCACTTACGCGAAAATTGTGGATATTTTCCATCATAAACTCATCATATTTTACACTTCTGAAAGTTACCAAGCTACTCTTGAATGACCAATCTAAAAGTTTATATAGTATTGTCGTGAAATTTCATATATCTCTTTAGGTCCGTAATGAACCAGTTGGATTATTACAATATGATAACAATATTTAGGTGAAAGCTCTTAAATATTGGTCAACAAGCAAGAAAATATTTTTCTGCATTGCCATTTCGTGATATAACATATTAAAAGTTGCTTCCCCATCTTCTTTCATCATAAGGCAAATTATATCGAAGTTGTCAATAAAAATAGGTTCAAAACTACATTTATTAATAAAATTTTTATTTGTGCCATTCAACATAAATTTAATTTAATCCATTACATACAATATATCGAAATCTCTACTACACTTATCACTGATTGTTTTTCATTAAAATATGATAATAATGTGTTCTTATAGAAATGATCACAGGTTGCACTTAAATATTATTTGTAAGTAATATAAAATAAAAACAGTAGTTTCAAGAATACAAACTATAATACATTCTGCAAATTGTTATAGATAGAAAGAAAATAAAGCTTATGGACCCATGGAAGTAATTTTCAGACAGACATTCTAGTATATATTACATCTGGAATTTATTATAACATTGAGAAATTTGAATTTCATTCAGTTTTATTCTATTGGTTCACAATAGATGTCTTGACAACTCAATTGAGTCAAGTGTCGTGAGTTTATCATTACATTAATAGCTACAGTTCCTTTCATATTTCACAATTGCACATCTCTTCAGTTTAAAGGGTCTCGCAAATATACCAGGAAAAATGAGTACTTCATAAGTTTCTTTAAATTATACAGAAGACTGAAAGAATGGGGCAACTACAAGTAATATGTAGGAAATATATACTTAGGGCCGAATTTATTCATCTGTTATCACGCTAATGATATCAAAGCATGTTCCTTGTTTTGTTTGTAATGTAAACTATTACTTACTCGTGATATAACTCATGAAGGATGCTCTGAATTAAAACGTGAAATAAATATTACTTTTTAACATAATAGTTTCAGTCAGGTCAAAAATACAATTGATTTTCATGTCTTCAGAGCTGTTAGGTTATGTATCTAGTTACTTGCTTGTAGCAGGTTATTTACTGGGTTAGTACTACAGCTAATATCTACTATACTATTAATTATCAACATATTGGTATTGTTTAAAATCTTGATTGTTTCATTTTCATAAAAATTTTGATACTCATATTCACACAATTCCTCATTCACTTCATAATTTGTCATAATTCATAAAAAATGGTGGAATTTATTTAGATTCTCCTCCTACTTTTTAGAAGAAAAGTTAAATTTCCTTATAATTTTATGCATGCATGAAAACACTGTAACATTAAATTAATATCATGCCAACAGAAGTTACTACTTTGAATATTCTGTTAAACATATAAATTCAGGAAAATCCTAAGGCAACAAAACAAATACCGATTTCTATTAAATGGTAAATTTCATCTTATTTTTCCATATACCATAACATTCTCAAGCGATTGAACCAATCATACTGCATTTCACAGCCAAGTTAAATTTGATACCATCGAAACTTGGAAATATATATACATTTTTCTATTATTGAAAATGTTGAGTAGTAGAGAATCTTCTACATGTAATCAACTATTAAACTAACTAACTTGAGAACATATGTTCCTAAACCCTATAGCTTGCATGTAATAGAGTCTTGAAATGAGAATATTTATATTAGCGAGGGTCAAAAAAAAACGAATATTTTTTTTCGTTGTTTTATAGGAAATTTGCTGCTCTACAAAAAGGGTCTCTTATAATTTTTCGATTGAGTTAAACGTTTACGCGATATTCATCGTCAAACATCAATGCCTATCAATTTTTTCAGTGTTTGATCAATAATTCGAAACATTTTAATTTAATTTATCAGTTTTGGGGAATTTAGACAAATTTTAAATGATTTTTGTCATTAAGTTATAAAATTCATAAGAAAAGAAAAATTTACCTTCAAATAATCAAACTTCAAGCGTTAATATCTTCTGAACGGTTAGATTTACGAAAAAAACGTAGGAGGCTTATCTATAAAACGATATATTTCTCAAGTAGTTTGAAGCGAAATATCAATTTTTCTGTGATAATAACAAAAAAAAAAGAAAATTGTAAGGCGGAGGACCTTTCGTTACAATTAAGAGACTTTCTTAGATGTGTCTAGGAACCTATTTTTCAAAGTACCAAGCGAAAAAAATATTCTTTTTTTGACCCACTTTAATTTAAATGAAAAATCTTGAAATGTGATTGGAATTAATGATTCTTCTATGGGAGTATATAAATAAATTCTTGTATTCTAGTTTTGCTACCACCTGTTACTGATATTATACTCCTCATGTATAAGAGTCAAGTTCAGTGTAATAAAATAGAAATTGTTTGTTAAATTATGGAGTTTTTTTCAAATCAAGGCCGGAAAGTCCAGATGAAGTTTTCCTGTGAATGTGCGAAGACCCTTTGTATTAAACATTACCTAGTATAAAAAATTTTATATTTTATTCATTGAATATACTTTTGCTGCAGTAACTATTTTACAATAAAATTATATCACATCAATTAGAATTGCTCATACTGTATTTGGCTGTTCATTTGGACAGGCACAACTAACCCAAAATTCATGTGATTAAGGAGTTAAAAAATAATGAAATCACCACTTCCATACGAATTCTAATCTCCCCTAGCCAGTTTGCCGGAAACCAAAGCAGTTATATTTGTTGAAATCTCAACAATCTCCAAGAGACACTACCATTAAATGACACTTTGTATTGGCGCTATAATCACCAATTGAGGAAAGTTAATATTTTGAAACATGTAAACTGCCCCACCTCTCTTTTTGTATCGAAACAGCAGAGTCTTAATGAATTGTTGATGATCAAATATGATCAGACTGAAATTTTCCTCAATTTCATTGTGCGTTACATTAGATATTTTTATTGCTCCAAAACAATCATAATGTGTACTGTTTTGTTATACTCAACGGTTTTGTCTCAGTTTAATTCTCAATACGAAATACGTGAAGATTCTGAGCAATAGAAACAAACCGAATAGTACTGCAACATCTAGAATAAAGGTGTTCATGTCGTCTTTCATTGACATTTCCTCTAGAAAACGTTTAGGGTATTTAAAATGGCAGTAGTCAATTTTGCAGTCGAGCTTTTCCCGATCTAGGCCATATATGGCGATCATTGTACCTTCAAAACTATATTTGACGTAACTTGCGTATGGTAGCCACTTTAGGTAGTAGGGTATATCATCTAGATTCGCAAAGAAGCCTGAGAATAGTACCATAGGAATCGATGAAATTGGTCCGAGAAATACGCCACTCTGTAAAGAGATAACATTTGAATTTGATTTTTGGAAATATCTTTCACTCTCACCTCTATGTTAAAAGCTGCTCCTACTAAAAGTCCAAAACTTTGTCCAACAAGAGCCGTAGCAACCGAAATGATTAGCACCATAGAAAACCTTGTAAATTCCATTGGCTGTGCAGTGAGGTAATAGACTCCCATAACGTAACCCATAGTCATTACAATCTGAAGCAAATGGTATAATGTCAGCTTCAAAGTTGTTAAATGCTCATCTTAAAGGCAAAACATTTCATATTGACAAACTTCTTCGAGAAGACCTGTTCAGTAATTTGATGATTTATTAAAGAGAGTACGATAATAAGAAATTAAACTATGTATTATACTATCACAAGAGATTTGTTGAAAATACTAATAAATTTGATAATATTGCAGTTCACAAGTTGTCCTGTATGGATTGTAAAAGCGTCAATATAGGTCACACTGGTTGTTCATTCAAAACTAGATACAAAGAGCATATATCAGATTACAATAAACAGAGAACCGAGGAATCTACTTCCGCTTCACATTGTATCGAAAATGGCCATCATTTACACCCAACTTCAAATTATACACAAAATACCTAAGGGACAGAAGATTTTTGGAATCCATGGAAATTTTCAAACTGCAACAAACCCACCATAGAGATAATCTTCGGAACGACCCATATGACCCGGCTTATTCGTCCCTATTTGAAACCTTTGAATAATACCTGCATAATAAGTTTATTACCTCTTGTTTACACCCTCAATGATTTTGTATCTACCTATTTATATATGAACCTATATATTTTCAACTTTAGTTCAATACTTGTTGTCAGCTGAAGATGGTCGAGAGACCGACATTGCAATCCTGATCTATAGTATTGAAATCGTAAGGTATTTTTTTTGCAGGGGGAAGGTCCGTGCCTAATTTGGAGCCGCTAGCTCGAACGACGGAGCCCAGAGGATTTTTCGAAAATCTTCAACGAAACGTCGCTGAGAGCGAACGGAGAAGCAAAATGACGAGATTTCTTCGGAATCGTCTTTCGAAATTCGATCGGGGAACGATCGAGCGAATATTCAGAAAGAAAGCCCCGAAAAAGCGAAAATTAAAAAGGTCTCCGATTTTTGCGAGTGGATGGAATAGTTTCGTCGAACTTTTGTGTCTATTGTGTCTATACAAACTTTTCCATCGCGCTCCATCGTTTCAAAATCTGGACAGACAGCAAGCCTCGAGTTTCGCATGTTGCGCCGCAATAGTTTCATCCCCGTTAAACGACAGGAAAACTGGAAATCTTCGATTCAACGAAGGGCTATTGGCAGATTTTTGCAAAATTTCGCTCCATATTCCTCATTCCGAATATCTCTGACGGCCAGAAATTAACTAAAGTCGAGCTGTCAAAATAAGTAGTTTTCTTGTATCCGTCCTACTTATACGGGGTTACCGGGAGAATGGATTCAGGTGTCCAAGGATTCCTACATATATCGAGATCGGATCCGCGAAGAAAAATTATTACTCTACGGCTTAATTTTCGAATTTGGGACAATTTTTGAGACCTAGAATAGAAAAGAACGGAAACACGGGGGCGGAGCCATTCACTCTCCTACCGCCCCCTAGATCGCTATTCAATGTCGGAAGTGAGTTTTACCAACGTGTAAAATTTAGTGCTCTCTCTCTTCTGAGTGATAATCGAATCTAACCTTATTTCAATTAGTCTATCAAATCAAATCAAATCGTCCTTTAACGATGTGCTCGGGAACTTAGCCCATCTACACAGGTGGACCTACAGCTTATAGTGGAATCAGAAACACTCTCCTAGACCGTGCAATGATAACTGCCACCACAGGAGTACAAGTTATCTAGTCCAGGAAGTTTATGCCCTCTATAGGCGACTCTGTCAAATTCAAAAACGCATACAACACCCATACCTACGCGCCGGAATCGATCCGGCAGCCGCTCCTGTGAATTAGTCTTACATTCGATCTGTCAAAATAAGTAATTCCGAATTTTATTTGAATGAAAAGTTTGACGAAACTTTTAAACGTGAGCGAACGTAGTTTGATGTTTATTTCATCCATTTTATGTATATTTTGTTTAAGGAAAGAAACGACAAACTTTCAGAATTCATAAATTTAACATTTTGTGGTTATTCTAACTGAAACAAAGGAGTTAAGGAGACTTACAATAATGTTTGAAAGGTAAGTTTGTTTATGTATTTTAATGTATATTTTTTTTCAGCATGCTCAAGAAATGTACACAGAATTCACATATTTGATTCATCTTTCATGGTTATTTTAACCTCTATGGGTTGAAAAATGTCCTGGAATTACTAGGATTTTTAACGAATCAATAGGGGGATCTTACAAAATGATGTGATGTCCTTTGATTTGCTATTGATAGGTATTGAGCTCTTCTGTAAAATAATATTTTTTCTGGAAGGAACCCGATAAAGTTTTCGTTAGGTCATTAAGAGTATGTATCATATGAATATTGAAAGCTATCCACTAAAGGCTATATCTGTAGTAAAATATTTCAAACTGGATGTCAATAAGACCATGCCATTTCCAATTGAGTTTTCGTTTCAGTTTATTCAAGGGAAGTACGATTCTATTCTACAATTATCCAAATGTAAAATTAAATGAGATTCAACGTGTTTGACAATGTTCATGTTTGAACCAAAAAAAATAAGATCTCAAATTTGCAAAAAAGGTAATTATTGTGAGTTCCTTCTATTCATAACTCATAGTTACTGTTTCTCAGGAAATTTTATCAAGGTTGTTGAATGAATGACAGGAATTCCTCATTGATTTGAAGTTGAAAGTTTCTCTGTTATAGGTGTCTGATAGTGGGAAACATGATGTTCGAATATGTAGAAGTTGCATATGAAGTTTCAGTTTGTACAACCACAACTTTCAATCAAGATTTATGAAAGTCACAGGAAACATGCTGCTGCTTATGTGAATCATATTTTGGAAAGAATTCAACTACTACTTTGAGAATGCTATGCAATTTGACAATTTTCGTTATAGGTAGTTGTACTATAGGTATTTTATATAATTGTGTTAAATGAGTACGTTTATCATGTAATATGGAAATATAAAGTTGTTTTAATGCAATGTCTTCCTTTCATTTTCATTTCATAGTATATTATAAAGTTTCACAAGGAAATTGAAGAGAAGTAGAATTGAAGAATAGAAATTTCAATTATTAGAGAGCAAGTTTATAAGAAGCTGACTTCTCGAAACCAACTGCTATCTCGACAGTTAAGGATCTAGGAAATTAACAGTTACAAGAAATAGTTTCACTGAAACTGATATATAGTTAACACCATTGTATTGTATATGAGGGTCCATAATGTAATTTACAAATTTGTGGATGTTTCAATCTCATTTCTGCTTTCCATAAGAACACTTCAATTCAGAAGGTGTTTGTTCTTTCTGGTGAGCAAATTGTGTGAATTTTGGTCAATTTGAATTCATACAAAATAGTTACGATAGGGAAATCACATAGGGTGAAATTTCTATGTATTCAGTAGTGTTCCTTTATTTGATTACTAATTTCTCGCTTTTGTCATTTGGATACTCCCAAGAAATTTTTGTTTGAGAAGAACTTTTATTTTCTATTTCATTAATATGCTTGAGAAGTAATTCTTCCAACTTGCTGTTTTAAGCTCATATTTGTTGTTTACTATAATTCATGAATCTTATTCGATTCTTACCTGATCTGATACGAATCAGAACTGTTGAGTAAAATGAAAAATTTGAAACTATAGATCTGCATATATCGATCTTTCTGAAGTATATATTTAATACTTTTGGAACTAAAATTGGGAATATTGTGAATTAATATTAGAATTGTTGATGATTGAATTTCTATGCCTGAAGGGTGATTGCACAATTTGTTTTTTTGAATCAATGTTGGAATGTTTTTAATTTCATCTTATGCTAGCTCAATTGGAGAAAGTTGAGATTTTCAGATTGAATGTATCTCTTTGAATTGGGATAGTAATGAATAGTGTTGAAATTTGTGTGGTTGATGAGTCAGTATCCATAAAACAATACTGGAAGCTGCGTTTCCCTAAGGATGACTGAGGTAATATATGAGAGAGTTCCATGTGAAATAAAGAATTATTGAGTATAAATATGAATAATGAAGTGAATATAATAAGGCGTTCAGTATAGATAGAGTTTGATATGAAAAGGCGTTCAATATATTTGGGGTTGAGTATATTGCGCGTTTAGTATATTGGCTATTTAGATAAAAAAGGCGATCTTAATGGGCTCACTAGTTTTCAATAAATCTCTTAGTATAGTATAGTACATAGTTCAATTTCTTATTATCATCATGATTAACTAACATGTAGTAACGGCGGAATCAAATAACTATTTAAAGAGAGTACGTCATCCTCGACTTAAACCATCTTGACATATTCTAAGCCACCTGAGACACTATGCCAAATTCTGAAGAGTTTGTATTAGACAAATCATGAGAAATTAATCTGAGGATCAGTTGGTCTTGCTAACGAATATTATCGATATATCCAAAGCAGCTCTATATTGTTTGCAAAATAGTTTCAATTTTGGTTCAACTAAAAATTTTGGAAAATGGAGAAGGAAGAACGAATATGCCTAGGTTGGAATTTTGAAACACAATGTACTTTTTGGAATTTTCCGAACGATTAAAGATATTGCCTGATCTTTTTGTTACTCGTGGAGACTTACTTGAAAAGGTATGTCTGCTAATGTTTTGGCAAAATAGTAGGCTTTCACAGAATACCAGTAGTTGAGATGCTCTCGAACGAAAACGGACATTTCCAAGGGAACTGAAAATAAGATAGGTATCAAGTTTGTGTGTATAAAAACTTTGACGAATCAACATAAAATGCGGAGAGATTCATGAGGTAAATAGTTATAAAGTACGTAATTGAAAGCAGATATTGAATATAAACAAGTAAACTAGCATCGTATAATACATCTTAAATACTGGAATGTGAATTTTACTAACTAATATCTGTCTTGAAATGTGATGTAACTTTTAGCGCGCTTTTAAGTTTCACGTTTAGATAATTGAAAAAATTGCTTACATGTTAAGATGGTTGGCATCATTGAAGTGAACATAGTGAAAAGAGTAATGAAAAACAGGCAACCAGCATTACTCATAACTTTTGCAGCATCATTTCCTATGTTGTAATATATCAGTCCTAATAAGATTCCTATTATTACATGCGATAACATCCTCATTCTGGTCAACATTTTATCTCTCAGTGTGACATTTGTCGTCCTTTTGAGCAAAATCCAGAACTGAAGTAAACCGGAAGCAGGAAAACTTTGAGGACCTAACTGGGCCAAATTGTCCGAAGAATCGAGCAAGGAAGTTGTGCAGGTTGGTTGACTGGGTAGCTTCACGATGCCATTTTGCGTTATATTATCTGCTACGTGTAGAGTTGTCGTTTCTTTGGTAATGTCGTTGGATATTTTTTTTCCTTCTGCTTGCACTTCTTTTGTTAATTGTTGTAGCGTTTTACTGCATTTGCCTGCGTTGACAGCTACCACAAGTTTCTGAACGTAGTCGCCGTGTTCACCACTAGCCACTTCCATCACTATAGGAGAAAAAGACGAATGAGGATCGAGTGTACAAGAAATCACCTATTCTAGTATCGTTTTTCGTTATTGCAAATTAAAGTTGAAACATTTTATAAAGTTTTAAATTAACTATGATGAATCGATATGATCTCAGAAATTCAGTTGGTAAGTTTACAACATTTCGTATTGAAAAACTTCTGCGAGAAGACCTGTTCAGTAATTTGATGGTTTATTGAAATGTAAGATAATAATCTAAGGCAAATCGCCCTTCAACTGACGGCAATGTTTGGGCCAGCTTACTTGTGCGAGTCTGCATTTTCTGAAATGAAGATAATTAAGTCAAAATATCGCAATCGACTAACTGACGATCATATGTCATCATGCTTGCGATTAGCACTCAGTGGTTACGTACCATCTTATGAAAAGTATGCTGGACATGCAGTGCCACGCTTCAACATCCAGAGTCACTCCTTAGTTAAATTAAACACTAATGTAACTCTTT
The DNA here is from genome assembly GCA_013387265.2 of Cryptolaemus montrouzieri. NCBI lineage: Eukaryota > Metazoa > Arthropoda > Insecta > Coleoptera > Coccinellidae > Cryptolaemus > Cryptolaemus montrouzieri. The sequence continues at coordinate 100,252,995 of JABFTP020000001.1, read as the reverse complement.
TGTTTTGTAACAAGCAATAAACTCGCAATTTTGAATAAGTATGAGTTTTTCATTGATATTATAGAGAAGAACCTAACTAAACCTAATCCAAACCTTGAATAAAATAATGTATATTGTGCTATGGTACACCCTACCTAGGTAGGTAGGTAGGTAGGGTGTATCGTGTATGTACCACAACCCTGCATGAAACATACTTGCAGCTTTTCAGAGTCGATCGTAAGTAGTCTAAAAATATTGGTTTAGAACATCGATAAACGATCCATCTAATAAGATAGTGAGTAAATGGAACTAAACCAACGAAACAAGAATCTTGTTGTTGTTGTCCTGATACAATACCCATAGAGCTTATTATACAACCACTGTCATCCACTTTTGTACTTATTCCCAAAAAACTAATTTTAGGGAATGTTCAAATTCAAACGCTTACGAGTCATACTCTGAAAATGTTTCTAAAGATTATCCACAAGAATATGCAGAATTAGAAGATATAAGGAAAAATTTGGGTATTGTGATAGATTTGGAGAAATATAAATAGATGTATGAACATACTATTACAATTGTGCCTAATTATAAACCATTTAAGAGTTAAGTCATTCTTGAGAAAAATCTTGTAGAATTAATCGAAATGGATGGTTATAAATGGATAAACTACACCGGTCAACACGATTTTTCGGTTTGACTTCTCTATGTGTTGAATTTTAGTTTCTTCTACAATAAAAATAAGAGAAAATTCTTTTTTCCGATTAAAGTTTGCTCTTGTAGTAACTGGAGCAATTTTTCGGTGAAAGTTACTAAATAAACAATAACATATAGAAGTAAAATAAAATAACAAAAAATTAATGTCTAAAATTGAATATTTTTGTATTTCTCTTATGCTCGTATAAGCTCAAATGTAATCTCCCATAATATACTTGTTGTACAGCTCTAGATATCGCCGTTCAAAGTCCATCACATCTTCGTGAAAACGTTCTCCTTGTTCCACGGAGTAGGCTCCCATGTTGTCATCCAGATGAGAATGATAGCATATGAACTTTATGCGACATTCTGCAGCCCATAATTTAAAAATGAGGTACCTAATTTTCATTTCGATTACTGATTTTCAGGTTAAAATAGGCTTCACAAATTTTCAAATTGTTTGATAAAGCGGATTTTATTCCTCAAGCTTTAATAAATTCACCCCAAATAGAACAGAATGAATCAACCTCATTTTTACACAGTATTGATGCCATTTTAGCCTATTAATACACAAATATAGTTGCTACAGATGTAATAAACAAGTTAACATTGACTATCGTGTCTCTCTCAAACAATAGAATATTTTACTTTCAGATTAATCAGTGTTGCCATCTTTCGTTAATGAAATAAACTAAAATATATTTATTGATGTAAATCAGATCAAAACAAGATATAAAAATGAATATTCAAGTGTTAATGTATTCAACGAAATCATTTTTATATCAATTTTAATTTTGAGTGTCGCCTGATAATAATAAGTATATATCCTATCATTTCATTCAATCTAATGCAACAATGTTGCATTGAAAATCGATATCTACAGCTTGTCATATTAGATAAGAGAAATTCAAAGCATTATACTCATAAATAAATGTGATACTTTATATTTAACAGGGTGTCGCAGATTGCTTGATTTTGATGATTTCAATCACTTCTATATAGAGGAGCTAAAGAAAATCCACTTCTATCAATAATATAACCAGGGGGAGCAGATGAATGAACAACAAAGCACATGATGGACAAACCACTCCCGGCACAAAAGCAACAAGAACTACGTGAAAACTGAACATAGCACAATATGTTGTGCGTTCTAAACATATTTTGACTTTGGGCAAGTTTTTTATTCATATAGATCAAACGTACATCTACTCACCATAATCTGCAGGATTATGATAACTCGGACAATTCAGCCCCATCGAAGAGAGGAAAGGTACCAGCCCTCCCACAACTCCTCTATAAATGCACTGTCCTTCCGCTAAGATATACAAATGATCAAACATTTCAAATAACCTTGCTGATGGTTGATGAATTGTACATATAACTGTCCGGCCACCTCTAGCCAACGATTTCAATAAACATAAACATTGAAAACACGTAGAACTGTCTAAACCACTTGTCGGTTCATCAAAGAACATCACCGGAGGATTATTCACCATTTCTAGGGCTATAGATAGTCTTTTTCTCTGTCCTCCCGATAATGTTGATGTGCGACTTTCTATGCATTCATGTAGGCCTAAAGCTTCTATAACTTCGTTCACAACTATTTTTTTATCAACTCTGCTGACGCTTTTTCCTAGTTTCAGATTAGCTGAGACGTTGAGGGCTTCTTTGACGGTTAAATGAGGAGACAGGCAATCATCTTGCATGATGTAACAGGACATTTTGCGGAATCTGCGAAGACTTCTCTCTTTTCCGTTGATGAGCACTGAGCCGGTAAGGTTTGAAGTCCTGAAATAAGAATTTCATTAACAATAATGTTTAACAGAAAATTGGAACCACACAGCAAAAATATCTAATTTTGAAAATTTGCCGCTAAGCATATCATACATGTATATTTCGTATACGTGCAAGTTCTCAAGATTTAATTAGGAAAGCCCCGTAACGCTGGGCTGCACCTAATGCGGGACGTTCGTATGTTTTCATAACTTACTGAGGAAATACTCGGAACTAGGTGCCATTCGGTGGACTTCCTCCTGCTTGTGAACGGAGAGTAGTGAGGTCGAAATAAGGCGTGAGTTCATGGGCCATTGCATGTTAGGTAGTTGCTGTTCACTATTGATGATCAGCCATGTTATTGTTTGTTGTGTAGGTATTTACCTCATACAAAAGGGCAGTGAGTAGGTAATAGGAAAGGGTAAATTGATTTCGAGAAGTAAATATCAATGCAAATTTATAGAAACTATGTGAAAGATATGCTTCAAGGAGATACGGAAGAGAGTCGTATAAAGTTTTCTGCACAGTATGTGATTGTAACTTTTCCGTAAAGTACAAGTGAAGAATCAAATACTCTTACATTTCCCACCGTTGAACACCATCAGTCTTACAACTCAATGAGCTGCATTGGACAATAAATGAATCTTTCCGGATTACACCAGTGTCAGGGATATTTCTTACCAAGGGATAATGACAATTGAAAATATCTAGACTTTGTAACAAAATACAATTTACATTGGGGTATCGACAGATCTTGAAATATCATTTTTCGTTACGATCTAAGGGGATACAAGAAAGCTTTTGATCTAATTTTTCAATTTGATCTGCTTTGTACAAGGTCTTGAATGAGCTCACGACCCAAAGTTGTTATAAAAGAGTTTCTCGAAATCGATAAATTTTCCAAAAAGCCGTTCAAACTGATATTTGAATTGACTCCAGCAATATCTAAGATGTGAAACTATATTGCCTGTGGCCATCTTCTTGTTCTTCTTCCAACTTTGTAGCAAGCACATTCTTCGTCAAGTAAATCTACGCCACCTTTCTAATGACGAAAACCAGTTATCTGCTATAATATTTCTGTTGGTTCCAGACACTGATGGTATAACAGCTAGAACGTCAAATGTAGGAATTGACAATTTTCTTGGATTTGTTTTATGGATATCCTTTCCTGTATACATAAAAGCATTCAAAAGGTAGTGGGTCTTACTGTCTACTAAACACTGTGTCATTCCATACTTATCTGGCTTGTTTTTCAGAAACATCCGAAATTTGTACCTTCCCCTGAAAGCTATTAGCATTTCATCTATGGCGCCATATTCTCCACAACTGTAGTTCGATTGACAGTTGGTTATAAGCATATCGAAAATATCTGAAATAATAGCGAGTTCATCCCCGCTTGCAATACTTTGAGGTCTTAAACTTGAATCGTCGAAACGTAGAGCATAGAGTAAAAAATGAAAACGTTGCATGGACAAGGTGGCTCTAAAAATGTCGCAACCGGTACCATCGGTCGCAATCCTCGTTATTTGATTTGAAAACTCCTGCTAAATATAGTAGAACCACAAACGTCGTTAGTTCAACAATATCCACATGATTTGTATATTGACATGAAATATTATGAGTATTATATTTTGCTGCCACATCACTTATTTTTTCATTGGTCTTATGAAACATCATTTGTAGCATATCTTCACCAATAAGACACTGCCAGGCATGTATTGGTGTTGACGGTTTTAGAGCACGGGCCTCGATTATAACGCCCGGTAAGACTTATCAAATTATGCACGTAACAGGAGCAGCTCTTGCCCAGTTAAATCTGTTTTTCCATAAAAATATCTAATGGAATTACCTGTATCGTTATTTCTTTCATCGCTGCCCCTTTCAATGCTTTCTTTGTTACTTTCCAACAGACTTTCATCATCATTCGTCATATTGCTGTTCCAATTCCGTCTCATGGTCACTACGAACACTTGCCTGGTCCGAAAATTCACTACCATTATCTAACCCATAACTCATGATATTTTTCACTTAATTTTTCAGCTTAATTTGTGTTAATACCTAATCATCCTCATTACCACTTGCCATTTTAATTCAATTTCCTAAACAGTTTTGTAACACTCAAGCCATGACAGGGTCACAAAACACGTCAGAAGACAAAAGCTAAATAAACAGTATGGTTGCTACGCGACAGTCGAAGATTAGACAGAACAGCATAAACCGCCCTCTATGTTTAGGCAGTAAAATGATCAAATTCGATAGGGTCAAATTTGACCCGGTCATGGTTCTTATGGGTTAAAAAATCATCAAGTTCATTTTTTAGTACCAGTTGGTCAATCCTCTATGTCCTAGCAAGCAAACACAAAAGACATCCCTTGTATTGGTTAAACACCTCAGCAAGTGCTGACAACAATAAAAGCTTTTTTCGGAAACGAACTGGCAGAAAGTAATTCATTTTTGTGCATTCTCTTCAGTTCTTAAGTCACAAATCGCTAAAACTGAAAAAAGAAAACAACTTTGTCAAGGATACTGTAGGAATATTAATCAGGACTTGAGAAACTCTGGAGGCGAGAGTAGTAGCTACAATTGTTTCCTTGAAAGTGGGAGAACTGCTACCAGTTTTACAGAAGATGTCAAAGAAACATGAAAATTGTGAAAATCCTTTGATGCGCATGATAATTGCATTGAATATTTAGATAACTGATTGTAATCGTTGAACGAATTCAAGATATTTTTCTAGATGATAATCACGAGAAAATTGAGCTTTCTCTGCAGTTTTTGAGCAGATATGGGGCGTGTTTTGAAAGAATGCTCGTTCAATAATAGGAAATAATTTTAAAATCCGTGAGCTTTGAGAGACTGGCAGACTAGGAAAAAATACAATTCTGTGTTTGCAATTTAAATAGAAAATGCGAAGGTTGAACCAGTATTCTTATCAATGGGCACACAGTGGACAAAGAAGGAAAATAGACATTATAAAGTCTCCAATAAGTTCTACTGCCGATACAGTTCAATCTGTGGAATACTTCAAGTGAAGAGTCTCATAACATTGTTTTGAGAGACCAGTAGCTGCTGAAAACTATATGTAGCATTGAAAAGTATAAGACAGATCGCTCAAATGAAACCATTTGATTGTTGGTGTTTGATTTTTATTATTATTTTCATTATATTAACACAGACACTTCCACAATCTGCAAATAACATGTGGATGATATTACAAAAAGAATTGTTACGAGAAGAGAAGTGTAGCAACGAATAACGAAAAAAAGGAACAAATATATTCTTATATACAAAGTTGGTATACTCACTTATATCCTGCAAGGATATTCATTAGTGTACTTTTTCCAGCCCCTGACGGCCCCATAATAGCCGTGAGATCTCCAGATTTGAACGTTCCATTGACACATTTTAAAATGGTTTTATAGCCGCGTTTCCTACCTTCAGATACTGAGTATGATAAATCGTCGAATTGAATATCAACAGGTGGCCTTCTGGGTAGATGGGACAACATTATTGTATGTTTCTTGTTAGTACCTGGACTTGTTTTGTTATGAACTTTTCGAAGCGTTTCGCCATTGCTGCTTATTGTCACTAATGTAGGACCATTGCAGGGAATATTTTGTAGATCACTGGAAAGAAAGAAATATAAATTGATAAGATTTTTATCTTAATCTTAAAATTTTATGAAATAATTCGAGATATGTATATAGATATGGCGTTGTGAAATTCAACATGACCGATTGGAGTTTATAGTGTTTAAACCATGAACAACGCATTTATACAGATTGAAAAAAGGCTGTTTAGTATCTTTAGTTATGTTTTATCAAAAGTGTAACCATCGAGGTCGTATATTATGCAAAAATAGATAACAGTTCCAATCATTAGCAATTAGAAATTATTCTTTATTTATTATACGTTAAAGGCGCACAGTATATTCATAAAATGGCGCTTAGTATACGCCTTACACAATATGGATCCGATTTCGAGGACACACGTCAAAGGCGAAAAAAAAATTATGTTTTGTTTAGACGTAGACGATATGTACTCTAATATTCCTGGGGTTGAATGTCTACCATTAATGTCCAGCATTTTCGACCGTTTACATATCAATCTTATTATTCACAATGATTTTGATAATGAAAACCTACTTTCACAGATATTTGCATTCCTCACGACTTTTCTCACCCTCTGCAACATAACTAGCCGTCTTCAACTGAATGGTTCATAGAGCATTTTCATTACCACTCTATTGAAATTCTTAATAAAGAAATTCACATCATAAAAACTATCGCCAGTAATAACGGTTACCCTCCAACCATAGTAAACAAAATAGTTATAAATGAGATAAAAAACACAAGGTTTAACTTTAATCTACACTTTATTTGAAAAAATTCGACGACGTTTCGCTGACACAGCAGCTTTATCAAGAATGAAAAACAGAATGAAGAGTATGGTATTATAAACAAATCGTAGAACAAGTTGGATGAATAACAGGAAAATCCACACCGAGCCATTGTACAGTTAGTATGAAAGGTAATAAAAACTAATTAAACAAGTTAAGTAGGGGTGAGTAATTCACATCTACCTGTTCATTCAAAAGCTTGTCCGAATGTTTGTATCTATTTATTTCTAATGCTTCTAGGAGATCTAATTTTGAACTTTTTGATTTTATATGTAATATGTCAAAGTTTTTATTGAATGAATGGTTTTCTTTTATTAGGTGGTTTGAATAATTTGAATCAGACTTATTATTATCGAAGCTACGTTTATGTTCAGATGTTCTTATGCCAAAACTCCTATAGGTCCTACCGATATAAATTTTATCACAAGAACCGCAATTGAATTTATAGATTCCTGATTTACTTGATTCTTCAACACGAGATTTATTATTTTTAATATGTTTACCTAAGTTATTAGAAGTTTTGAAAGTTATATTAAGATTTTGTTTGACGAGAAAGGATTTAATATTTGTACTTGCAGAACCGCAGAATGTTAAACTGTTTAATATTTTATAGTCTTTATGAATAGGATATACTTCATTTATTGCTTTCTGATACAGTTTTTACGAATGATTAGATCTATCATATCCGGATTATATGAATTATTAATCTTCTACTGATAAAGGTAAATTGAGTAACCGATGTACCATGCTGTTTAAAGCTGCAACTTTGTGTTGAATTGGATGTAATGAGTAGTTATGTATAATTGTATCAGTATGTGTTGGTCTACGAAAGACCGAAAAACATGATTATTATTTCGTATAGTGATTTTCAAGTCCAAAAATTAATGGAATCGTTCTGTTCAATTTCTATCGTGAATTTAAGAAATAAGTCTAATTGACGAGTAGTTCAATGAAACATACTAAGATGTCGTCAACATATCTATACCAATAAAGAAATTTGGAAATGAGTGGATGTGTATGAATTTTCTGTTCAATATTATTCATAAAAATCTCTGCTAAAAGTGGACTCAAAGGATTTCCCATGATCAAACCATTTTCACTACTGTAATAGATCTTGTTTCAAGAAAAATAATTTTGTTAAATGCAAACGTCCAACAGATTCAATATTTCTGATTTAATTATGTTAGGTCTTTCAAATAAAGTGTAGATTAAAGTTAAACCTTGTGTTTTTTATCTCATTTATATCATGGATCTACATCAAGTAACGGCCTCCACAATTCAAAAACTGTATTTTAGTTTTAACACACAATTTGTAAACGTCTGATAATGAAATATCGGAATAGCTATTACGTTTGTTAATTAAATATTTTTGACCTATCTTTGTGATATTCTCTACGAAGTAAACCAAAATCGTCGTATTAAGATCAAATATCACTCAATATCACTTGATGAATTCAAATACTCAAAAGAAGTCTTTCCCAAGTTAATGAATGCCAAATTAAAGGAAGGCATTTTTATTGGACCACAAATCAGAAAGTTGTAGGACGACGTTAATTTCACGAAAGGCTTACTAGTCAGGAACTCAGAGCATGGAACTCATTTGTTAGTGTTGTAAGAGAATTTTTAGGCAAAAATATAGATGTAAACTACCAACAGTTGGTTAATGAACTTTCAGATGCTTACAAAACACTCCGTGCATGCATGTCATCAAAACTTCATTTCCACATTCGTCATTTTTTGCTGAAAACTGCCAGCAGGATGAATTCGCTATCAAGGACGATGGGATCAGCCATGATCAGTGATTACTGCTGGTTTTTGAAAAGAGAAGATATGAACCCTCATAAAAGGCAAAAATTCAATTCAGTTTATTCATCACACGTAATAAAGTACATAATAGAAAAACACATCATGATATAAAGCGAAAAACCTAGGCTAAGATATTTAGCCTGTATGCCTGTCTTTATCAGTATTAAAATGAATAACAGATTCAAAATCATTGGAAAGTGACAATAGTCATATAGTACAGCAAAAATTAATCCCTAACTAACCATACTCCCTTTTCATTTGCTACCCAGGGACGGAAATGCGAAAAATTTTAATACCATCATTTTCAATGAAACAACCAAATGTGAACTTATTTAGGAGGTCAGAACAAAGGAAGGTAAGAATAAAACAACGAAAGAGTAAAAGACTGAAACTTATTATATTATACCACTATGAACTCGAAGTTTTAGTGTTGATATTTTTCAGTTATAGAGGAATAATTCCAAAAAATTTTGGTCCATAATAGAAAAAGTTCCGTTGAAGATGAGTCCCGTGAAAAAGAGGAACAACTATTGACTCATTCAATCCATATCTCGTTGGGTACGTTTGTTGAACCATCATTTTATTATTATTTATTATTCTCAGTAAGCTTTGGAAAATTAATATCTGTCGAATATTGAGACGCAATGATTCTTTGAATAGAAACACAGTACTGTGCAACTATGATTTCTGAATCGCTATTTTAAGGATCTTGATCTGGATGATTTCCGGGACCCTCAATGTAGAACTGAACATACCAACCCATAGAGTAATACCGTATCGTAATATTGATTCTACAACAGAATCATGAACCATCAGGACCTGCCCCACCTCGAAAGAGTATCTTAAATTATAAGTCACTGTCTGCTGATCTGTAAACCTCTTTCCAGTCATTACCAGTGAAGATCACAGCCGTATCATATGCATAGGAAATTATAACACCATTTACTATGTTCTGGAAGTTGATTTATGTAAATTAGAAAAAGAACTGGTCCAAGAACAGTTCCCTGGGGAACGCCCATATTGACAGATTGTGGCTAACTCAAAATTTCCCCCACCCGAACCCTCTGCACCCTATCCTTTAAATAATTCTCGAAAATTGCCAATGTGTCACCCCTGACTCAAGACGGTCCAGAAGGATTCCATGGTCTTCGTGTCAAAGGCTTTGGCTAAGTCAAGAAACACAGAAAAACATTTTTTCTGTCATTCAAATCAAATACGACACTATGAATTGAATCCTACGTGGCGTTTTCAGTCGTGATTCGCTCCTTGAAACCGTACTGTTTCGGGCTCAGTAAACCATATTTTCCAGAAAACCTAATAAATGATTCGTTATGCTCCTTTCAAAAATTTTCGCGAAATTATTTATAATAGAAATCGGTCGATAGTTTGTCATCAGTTTTTGTCATTATTTTTATGAACGAATGTTATGTGTGATGCCTTTCACTCCAGTGGTACTTAACCAGTTTCGTATGCACAATTTATAATATGGGCTGAAGGCTTCACGATATTCAGATGGATTTTTCTAATGGTTTCCGAGCTAATGTTGGCTGGACCATGAGATCTGTTCTTTTTGAGGAACTTATCAATTCAATTAACTCGTTTTCGGAAACAGAGAATAAACAATTCTTGGAGGCTTCGGAAGATCTACATTTCCGTATTTTTTAATTTTTCATACCATATTCCTGCATTAGAAAAGGACTCGTTGAGATTATTGGCCTTCTCTATCACATCTGTAACAACACGTCCCTCTTTACTAATTATTTCATTCGGCAAAGGATCTTTCGTTTCAGTTTTATTATTTATTTCATTTATAGCGTTCCATATTTTTTTTGTGTCTTTTCTTGCGCTTCTAATTTTATCACTATAATATGAATTCTTAGCTCGTCTTAAAATTCTGTTTAAAATTTTCCTTTATTTGTTAAATTTAATCTTATTTTCCACAGTGTTATTTTTTCCAAATTCAATTTCATTTTATCGCGATACTTAATAGATGACACATCCACTTGTTATATAAGGTTAATTTTTTTTTCAGATTTTTCTTTATATTGTCGAGTGAATGAAGCATTTTTTATGTATATATTCAGAAGGATACTGAATATTTAACATGCCTTTTGGGGATCATGTATGTTCAGAACCTGTCGCCATGATTCTTGTAAATGGAACTTAATTAGTATTTTAAGCCAATATTTTTAATTTTTGTGTTTTTCTTGAATGTAAAGTACGTTTAGTGGATGTTAAAGTAAACAAAGTCAATATATGCTGTTGAAAATACTTAAACGAAATTTTTTTTATACACATTAGATATTGTAACATTAAATATGGTTTTATAAATATAATGAGAAAATTTTACGTCTTTTTCCCTCATTTTTTTTTAATTGGATACTTCCACAACAATTTTTTTTGTCGGTCAATGTAGTATGCGGAAAAGAGGTATCCGAATTGAACTAAATGAATTTGTAGGACCCAGAAAGAAAGAACTAAAAAAAAATCTAAAAATCTCAACACCCTGTAGAAGTGTCTGCGGATATATGTTCGAATTAATCTTCTGTCATAGGATGATCAATGGAACAACTTCGTAAAATCGTTTCTACTTATTTATTAATACTTTGTATTTCGAAGAACCCGCATTATGTTTTGATGAAGCATAAATTCAATGTATATTCCAAACTTTCTTATAGCAGTTATTGAATGTTTCTACTTATTTATTTACACTTTGTATTTCGAAAGACCCGCATTATGTTTCAATGAAGCATAAATTCACTGTGTATTCCAAACTTTCTTAGAGCAGTATATTGAATTCATTCACTGAGCAGATACTGAATCGAACGAAATATATCAATAAAATAAATAAATGAAGAGTGCTTCCTGAGCTTGACCTAGATGGTATTTTAATAATTCAGTTCAATACTAACCATATTTCGTTTTTCTTCGATGAAGTAATTTGATGCATAATCTTTTTCAATTGAGGTAATTAATGACCTAATAAGAGAAACAAAATTTGTTTGTTTCAAATTTCTAATAATCTTGAATTATTAATATTGCACATTACGAGAGCAAAATAATCTATAATGACATATTGTTCAAATCTCAAGGTTGAATCAAGAAACGACATTTCATGCGTATATGTTCATTAAAAGATGCAAGTACCAATAAGTTAAATTAAAGTTCATTTCGTGATAATTGTCTAGCACTAAGGAGGTTATTTAGCTACTTAAATATTTAATGATATAATTACTTGGATCTTGAACCGTAGATTATTTTTAATTGATTTCTTGAATTAACTCGTCCTATGAAATCAGACGAATAAAATCAGGAACTAGAAAGACCCTCAAATTTGAAATTTCAGGCCTTTTACAAAGGCCTTATTTTGTTTTATTGGTACTTTCTAAAAGCTATACAAAAAGGAGTATTAAACTACTAAAAATCAACTGGAATAGTTTATTAGAGGGCTGTACTACTGGCACAAAAGTTCCTGTGGCAGAGATATAATCGACGCAAACTACACGAAGATTAACTTGTCCATCGTCAGTATTCCAACTTGTAATAAAACACCCTTGAGGCTGCTGAAGAAAACGTGCACCGGGTCGAGAACAAACCAGGTCACCTGCGTACTACTTCGCTTGTCACCGCAAATGTATTATCGGAAACGTAGTCCAACCACTATCCATTCGTTAATGCTTTCAGCGATATCTAATTTTACACCAGTGATAATGAAAAACATCTTAAACCGCTTAAAACATCTTCCACGTTGGTATTTCTGTCGCAACCGCAAAAAACTGTGCTTCGCCCTGGTTCCACCCTGACATATTTATTCCAAATCCTTCTAATCCCATTTTTTGCCTTCACCTTGGCTCTGTGCTCCAGTGACACCAATTTTCAAAAATGGAGATAAATTGAATGCCGGAAACTACCACCCGAAGAAAAAGAAAATACAATCTTTTTTTACAATTTTCATCTTTCGTTCTAGAAGGCTATGAACAGTGACAATTAACTTAGCTTAACATCTCCTACCACGAAAATTTGTATCTAAAATTTTCTAAAAATTTAAATTGCTCATTTTTAGGGGTGTCAATGTTTTAAATGTCAGTTTTTCGTCAAAAAGTAGGTTTTCTTCTGAGACAACTACATCGGGCCACCGGTTATCACAAAAATAGTATTTTTTTACGTTTTTTATACCACTCACGTCACTCTATTCTTAACGGTTCCGGAGTTCTAGTGGGAAATACCTAGGCAATTTTTGCAGAGTTTCCCCATTCGCTAATAACTATAACTACGTTGGTGATGCAAAATTTTTGTTCATACTTATAATATTCTGTGATCATAAAAATATCAATGTGATATATCAAAATTCCATTGTTGTTAGTTATCGACATTGTGAATTAGTGAATTCAGTTTTGAGTATGAATCAATACACCCAAAGTGGAAAAGTCGATATGCTCCTTATTTATGGAAAGGCAAATAGATTTCAAGCTGAACAATTATACAGAGAGCGGTATACGGAAAGACTTCATCCGAATAGAACCTATTTCTCTAAAGTTGAACGAAAATTTCGTGAGGTGCAACCTGCTGAAGAGGAAGATTTCGTTATCGACGAAGATACTGAAATAGACGTATTGACATTTGTTGATATTATTCCAACCACATCAACAAGGGAAATTGCCGAGGGGCTTGAAATTAGCCACCAAAACTTAGCTTAGGATAGGTTAGATGGGATGTTAAATAGGAAAAATACCAGGTACTGGTCGCAACAAAATGAGCACAAATATCAAGATGGACACTTCCAAGAACGTTTTGAGGGGAACCATCAATCATGTGGGATGTTGTGTTCGAGAGAATGGTGGTATTTTTGAGCATTTATTATAATTATCTAGTTTTCGCTGTTCGCTCTTTTGTTATTAACTTTGAAACCCCGTAAAAAATGAGCAATTAAACTTTTAGATACAATCAGCTAAGCCAATTTTCACTGTTCATGGCCTTCTAGAACGAAAGATGAAAATTGCAAAAAAAGAGATTGTTTTGTTTTTCTATCAGAAATATCGTTCCCGGTATAACCGTAAACGAAGTGGATAACATATTAATGTTATCAAATTCAAAATGTTGTCTAACCTATTCGATTCCCAAATTTCATCAAAATATTCCAAATAGAAAAAAAGTAACAGGGGTGGCTTTAGTTTCAGTTACATCCGGTATAGAATGGAATCCTTTTCAAAAAGCTATCGCCTTTTCCCTATTAAAAAATTCGGGGTGGAAACTTCCATGGGTAGGTGGTTGATAGGGGAGAACGAAACATGTAACGCAAATGTTTCTCTCCAAATAAATATCGACTTGTTGCAGGAAACCCACAGAAAAATCAAATTATTCCAGTTATTCAAGTTCGTTTTCATTGTATGATGCCTATCGCCTCTTGGATTCAGGCTAAGACCAGATTAATTTTCAGTACTGATATTCGATTACTGGCCCCCTCTATGTCTTAGTACGGAAAAGTTTAAAGACATCTCTCGTACCTGTTAATGATAGACGGCGCAATCATTCAGCTAGAAATTTGCATAAATCATGATTCTTTTAATTTCGGTGAAGTGAACTATGTGAGGCCTTGGTAATGGGCATAATTGGTTGAATTTTTTATACATAATTTGAGGAATAAGAATTGTTATCAAGTGTAGATCAGATATTAGTATTTTTCTCAGGTATTAGCCTTCATAAAACTGGTCGTGAAAATACTGCAATTGAATTAGAAAAATATGATGCGGAAATTTTTTTGCTCTTATCTAATATTAAGTCAATTCAGTAATAGAGGATAAATTTGCATTTCCATTATTTTATACTCTTAATTTACAAAAATAATTTTGCATATAATACTTGAATTCAGGAACTTATGTATATGCTTGTTTCAGAACATAACTTTATTAAAAAATCAAATATTTTATGTAGATTGCCTTCGAGAAAATAATAAAAATGCAAATGAGTAATGTTGATGATTTTTTCATTTTATGGAAATTCATTTTAACGAGGATGAAGTAAAATATATTTTATACTTTTCACAATTTTATTTTTATAAACGACCGGTTCCGACCGTCAGCTCATTCTCAAGTGGTTAACTACACGAAATGAACTAACTTACATAGATAGTAGCCCAGTTTGATATTAAGTAGTGGAGAGGTATTAATGTCTGGCTGCCTATTGAGGGTGATTTCATTTGGGTTTTTACAAAGTTTATAGAATTCAAAATATTCCAAAATATGTAATTTGTTTCCTTTGTCGCCATTATGAAGAATTTTGATATTATTTAAGGTTATCAAATGTTTTGTGGTTTTTATATGTTCCCATATTGGAGAATTTTTGTCAGAAGATGAGTGTTCTCTGAATCTAGTTTCAAAATTCCTACCAGTCTGCCAATATAAGCTACCGTACACTCATTGCAAGCAACTTTGTAAGCTCCTGATTTTTTGAATTTGTCTGTTTTTTGTTTAGCATTGAGTTATTAATTTCTATTCCTGCTGTAATCTTAATGTTGTTATGAACTTCATCAAGGAATTGCAGAAATTTATTAGCTTTCCTGTTTGAGCCTTGGAAACCTATCAAAATATCATCTACATAACGATACCAGAACACTATATTTTTTGTCGTTAAGTGGCTATTTAATCTTACTGTTCTTTCTTAGTTATCCATGAATATCGGCTTAAAGGGGTTTTTAGAAGGTTACAAAATTCATCAGTAACGTGTGGCAGCGTCTTACTTCTGGTAAATATTTCTCTGGCTATCAGAGGGCATTCATCTGTTAGAATATTTGGATACATGCTCTTTAAATCAAATGGAACTAATTTAAGATTTTGTGTGTTTTCGATCCTAGAAAGGTTCTGTACAACATCAAGAGCGTTCAAAATGGTGTATTTGGAAACGAATTTTTTGAGTCCAATAAAATTTTGAAAAATTAACATCGCGGTTTCTCCCTCCAGTAACTTGAGTAACTATTTTTCTAAATTTAGAATAAAAACTTCTTTCTCGAATGGTCTGAACGTGAGAAAATTAAAAAAAATCAGGAGTTTACAAAATTGCTTGCAATGAGTGTACGGTAGCTTATGTTGGGTAGACAGGTAAGAATTTTGAAACCAGATTCAAAGAACATTTATTCTCTGACAATAATTCTTCAATATGGAAACATATCAAAACCACCTCAAAACATTCAATAACTTCTTCATAAGTGCAACAAAGGTATGATAATGAATATGTGTACTTAATATCAAATTAGACTAGTATCCATTAAAGGTTGTTCAGGGGTGTTCAAACGGTCGAACGCCATCGACTTGCTTAATTGCTAACAGGGAGCGCTGGGATAGGATTCCTGGAGAGGAAAACGTGTGCAGAGGTGCTCAAAGGGTCGATCGCGAGCGCTTTTTGAATAGATCTCGAGAAGAAAAAAATTTAATGAGTAGGTAACTAAAGTACAGAAATTTATTACGTAATAAAATAACATTCTGCTAGCAACAAAAGTCAGCTGTATCAAAGGAACGCGCGGTACTTGTCAAAGAAAAGCCGCGTTTTTATTTTTGCCGCTTTTCTAGAAATTTCGGGAACATCCGAGACTTTCGTTCACGCCGATATAAATGTTGCGCCTGAAGTCATTCTGAATTGTAACTTGAAGGTAATACTACGTCGATACAAAGTTTATTATTGAATAGTACAAAATGAATGCAGAGAAGAAATTTAAAACGTATCATTTTAATAACGATTGGAAGGAGGAATTTTTCTTTTGTATGGTGAAGGATAATTGCATTTGTCTTATTTGTCGTGCGTCAGTTGTAATACCTAAGCGTGGTATCATAAAACGGTTTATAAAATCTATGAAAAAGGATTTTCCACCACAGAAAGAATTAAGAAAACGAAAAGTACGTGATTTGATATCTCAATTGTAAAAAGAACAAACCATGTTCACAAGACCAGCGAAACAATCAAAAGCTGCTACGATCGCGTCATTTAAAATATCTCATATATCGGCGAAACACAAGAAACCATTCGAAGTTGGATCGGTTGTGAAGGAAACGTATATTCGAAGTGGGTGAGACTTTATCTGGGGATTTAAAAAATAAAACAGAAATCATGTCTGCTATTAGAGAACTCGAGTTATCTCGTCCGACTGTCTCAAAGCGTATTGAAGTCATGAGTCAGGACATGGCAGATAAACTGAAACAAGATATCATGAAATGTACAAACTTTTCTTTACAGTTCGACGAATCCACCGATATGACAGACACTGCCCAGCTGTGTATTTTTATTCGTATGGTATTGAATGACATGTTGGCTAAGGAAGAATTTTTGACAATCATTCCTTTGAAGGGGAAGACCCGTGGCGAATATATATATGACGTTTTTATGAAAAACTATAAGCTACCAATATATAAATTAGTAAGCATTACAACCGATGGAGCACCAGCAATGACTGGAAACAAAAACAGTTTTGTGGCATTGTGTCGAACTAATGAAGATTTCCCTTCATTTTTTCCATTTCATTGCATTATACATCAACAAGTTGTGTGTGTTCAAAAGTTTGAAACACGGAGGAAATTATGGGCATTGCAAGAAAAATTGTGAATTCCATCCCTGCACGTAGCTTGCAACGGAGGCTCTCTAAGTTGCAGTTGAAAGATAGGGAGTCAGCTGAACACACTGATTCAGTTCTTCACACGGAGGTCAGGTGGTTGAATCGCGGAAATTCCCAGAAAGGTTTCAAGAATTATTGCCCGAAATAACAGCTTTTGTAGACGAAAGAGGTGATGACACTCAAATGTTGAAAAACGAAAAATGGCTGACAGATTTGGCATATTTGACTGACATCACAATGCACTTAAACACCATTAACGTGGAGCTTGAAGGTAAAGAAAAAACGTATAAATGAGATAAAAAACACAAGGTTTAACTTTAATCTACACTTAATTTGAAAAAATTCGACGACGTTTCGCTGACACAGCAGCTTAATCAAGAATGAAAAACAGAATGAAGAGTATGGTATTATAAACAAATCGTAGAACAAGTTGGATGAATAACAGGAAAATCCACACCGAGCCATTGTACAGTTAGTATGAAAGGTAATAAAAACTAATTAAACAAGTTAAGTAGGGGTGAATAATTCACATCTACCTGCTCATTCAAAAGCTTGTCCGAATGTTTGTATCTATTTATTTCTAATGCTTCTAGGAGATCTAATTTTAAACTTTTTGATTTTATATGTAATACGTCAAAGTTTTTATTGAATGAATGGTTTTCTTTTATTAAGTGGTTTGAATAATTTGAATCAGATTTATTTTTATCGAAGCTACGTTTATGTTCAGATGTTCTTATGCCAAAACTCCTATAGGTCCTACCAATATAAATTTTATCACAAGAACCGCATTCAAATGTTAAAGAAAAAACTATTATTGAGATGATTAGCGCAGTAAACGCATTTGTAAATTGTAACTTATGATAGATCAATTGAAAAGAAAAGATCTGAAACATTTTCCGTCTCTGAAGAAAGGATTCCTCAGTTGAATTACGATGCGATGAGGCTGAATTATCAAATATTTTGGGGCAATTCGAAATTCGGTTTTATGATTGCAGTAAATTGGCAAATATAACATCATTTATGAGTTATCTTTTTTCATGTAAAAACATTGAGGAATTAGCTACTGAAATGGAAAGTTAGTTCAATATAAACTCATCTCCTGTTGAAAATGAGGTGGTGCAGATTATATCAGATACACATCTCAAACCACCATCTTATGAAAAGTATGCTGAGGAGATGCAGTGCCATGTTTCAACAACCAAAGTCACTCCTTAGTTAAGTTTAACACCATATGTAACTGTTTTGTTTTGTAACAACCACTAAACTATGAGTTTTTAAATTGATATTATAGAGAAGAACATAACTAAACCTAACCCAAACCTTGACTAAAATAATGTATATTGTGCGGAAAGCTAATATCTATATATGCTATGGTACACCCTACCTAAGTAGGTAGGTAGGGTGTATCGTGTATGACAACCCTGCATCACACATACTTGCAGCCTCTCAGAGTCGATCCTAAGCAGTCTATAAATATTGAGGTAGATCACCAGCAGTTCAAGTTTGAGCACCTCTCAGTTATTTCATTTCCTATAGTTGACCACTCGAAAACTACCTGGCTGTCGAAACCGGTAGTGGTTGTATAATAAAATTGTGGAATGTATAAAATATATTTTACTTCATCTTCGTTAAAAATGCAAATACTGTTTTTTTTCTAGAAATATTTGAATATATCGAAGACGGTAGTTTTTATATGCTATAAATGCTTCTCATAGTCTATCTGAAATTAAGGAAGGAATTTAAACATTTAAGAATATACAGCGTGTTCTATTTGATATAGCAAAAGTTAAATCGTTCGATTTTAAATGATACACCCTGTATGGTCGAAAATATAGCTATACGCGCCATATAGTTTCAAAAAAATGTTGCTTTCTACATATATATATATATATATATATATATATATATATATATATATATATATATATATATATATATATATATATATATATATATATATATATATATTCTGATGTCTTCATAGCTGTCGAAATACGCATCAAAATAATTAGGGTTGAAGTTTAGGTGAAGTGATGACTGACGAGACTTTTCTGTTCATTACATATGAACATGTTCAATCAGAATATTACCTGGAAGTGGAATAGATGAAAACTTACCTAGTATCACATGCATTGTTGAGAGATTCAGCTTCTTTCGTAGGAGCATTGTAAGAAACGGATTGAACTGGCGATTCGCCAACGGGCTGCAAGTTTATTTTAACACTCTTCAGATCCATAATTATGGGTTGTTCTCATTCGTCCGTCAAGAATTCATATTGAACTTCAGAGCGGTGATACTGAAAGAGAATAATAATAATGATCTTCATTTGTATGTTGGCCACAGTAGGATATACTCGTCAATTGAGAATCTTAAAATTAAAACTTAACTTAATAACCTAACTAACTAACACAATGTATAAAATGGAATTAGAGGAACAGTTCGGTTCATAATTTCTTCTAAGTGTGACGGTCGCCCAGAAACTCGTCCACAGAATAGTAGCCTTTACTAATCAGCAGTTGTAGACTTGCACTGTACAGGTTTTGGGTCCCTTATCCGCGAGGTGAGCTTATTAAAGACTTTCTTTCCGATATAGCTTGGAGCTTTTTCAAACCTGCTTAGTGAATGCTTATCGGTAACAAACAAATCTGCAGTTCTTGTTTCACACTGATGATAGTGAGCGTTTCTGAGAAAGCCGTCTGAGTGCATCCTAATATATATAAATACAAGGGAAGGTTAGCAGTCGATGTTTGATAAAAGAGGGTTTGCAACTTTCCCCTGCAAGATGAAATTTCTTTTACTCTGTGAGCTGTCACCCCAAAGAAGAATTTAAGGTGACTGTATATAAGAGCGAAGTATGCGTCTATGAGTCCCCTTTGATCCACTGTATGTTTGAGTTGGGTTAAGGCATAATACCCAGAGTTTATTTTTTTGCTGATATACTCAATATAATTATTCCAATTTAGGAATTCATCGACCTCTAAACCTAAGAATCTGCCTTCATCCATTAAATTCAACGGGTCTAAGTCTACCTTTTCGGATATTCTATTGCACCTAAAATTGATCGCAACCGTTTTTCCAACATTCAATATCAAATTGTTAGTATTACACCATTTCGTGAAGGCCTGTATAACTTCTTGTACCTGGAGCTTTAGTTCCACAGGATTACGTGCCGTGACCACTAATGAAGTATCATCAGCAAAGATTATTCTTTACCTTCGGAAACATTTTCAGGCATTTCATTTATGAAGATCAGGAATAATAATGGCCCCAGCACGGAACCCTGCGGCACTCCTATATCGACATTTCCCGATTCAGAGAAGCAACCCTCAACTTTTACGAATATTTCTCTATCTCTAAGATACGATTCAAGTAAGTCTAATACCTTTCCTTTGAAACCACATAAGGAGAGTTTACCAAGCAAGCAATCTATCACTAAGGTATCGAACGCCCGAGAAAGGTTGAAGAAAAGCGCTACTGCAAAGTAGCCTTCATCCAGATTCTTATATATGAATTGGAACATGTCACAAGTAGCACTTTCGGTCGATCGTCCAGTGCGGAAGCCATGCTGACACAAGGTGAAAATATTATTTTTATCAATAATTTCACTGATTCTGTCATAGATAAGTCTCTCAATTATCTTAGAGAATGTATTTAAGATAGTTATTGGGCGATAATTAGCCAGATCCCTCTTACTGAGTTACTTGTGAACGGGTATCACTACCCCAGTTTTTAGATTCTGTGGAAAACATCCCACAGTAATTATGAGATTCATAAGGTGTTCAATAGGAGGGGCAATTTTATATTTGATACATTTCAGGACATTAATTGGAATGCCATCAGTGCCCACGCTGCCTTTTGGTTTCAGTGAGTTGATGACTTCTGCAATTTCATTAGTTTCACATGCTCTAAAATAGAAACTATTGGCATTACTCTTTTTAGGAAACGAGCATTTGCTTTATTTTTCATCGCCGAATTTATCAATTAGGGTATTTTCGGTTATATTCAAGAAGTAATTAGCGAACGCATTGGCAACCTCCCTTGGGTTGCTTACACTATTACGATCTTCACTTTTTTCTAGTTTTACCGATATTAGCCCTGATTAATGACCAGATTTCTTTTTGCTTATTACAACTCTTTTTAATTTTGATATTATAGAAGTTCTTTTTGGTATCTCTGATAGAAGTTTGTATTCTTTTTTTACTTTATAAAGATCAGATAAAGCATTGTCATTCATCTTTTTTTGCCAGAATACAATTTTCAGTTCGTTCCCCGCTTTTATCACATCTTGGTTATTGCTTGTCACAGTCCTCATTAACAATTACAGCCACAAAAGGACAGTTAACATCAATTGCTTTCGACAATACATTGTTCACATCTTGATATATTCTATAAATATTCTCAAAAGAATGTTGATCAAGAGAAAAATTTAGATTGTTCAGGTTCCATGCAGAATAGTTTCGAAATTGTTTCAGGTGTACATTTGGCTTATCCGATTTGCAGAATTCCATTGAAAACGAGTGAATTAGGGCCAGGTGATCACCAAAGTTCGGCTGTACAACCTCTGTTTTCATGTCGTTATAATCTACATTAGTCACTAAGTAGTCAATTTTAGTGCCATATGTCATATTGTCCACATCATTGTGTACAATTCTAGTTGGTTCATACGAAGTTATTTTCAGATTAAAACATCCAAATAAGTCAGCTAGAAGAAGCTTGCTGACATTTTCGGATAGATAATTAACATGTATGTCCCCGCACAAATAGATGCTGGTACTATACCTTTGACAATGAAGCAAAACCTCTGCCATCTTGGTTGAAAAAAACTCCAGGTTACCATTTGGAGGTCTGTAGACACACACAACACAGAATTTATGCCTATCATTAATGCACACCTTCACTGTACAACATTATATATTCCACTCCACACAAAACCGCTCAGAATCCACAATGTTAATTTGACAATCGTCGTGGCGTAGATTGCTTTCTACTAAAATTAGCAATTATGTCGTATTCTTCGAATTGCATTAAAATATTATTGGCAATACACCAGTGTTCTGTTACGCAAATGAGGTGACAATTATACTTTTCCAGGAAGACTTTCATCAATGACATTTATTTGTTAGACTAGACATGTTACATTAACGGCCGCAATCCTGAACATTGAAGCAGATTGATGAGAGACCTGGTCCGGTTGACATTCTATCCTTTTTTGGGAAGTTTTCTCTTGAAATAAAAATTTTGGCCAGGCAGCTGGGTCCAAGTATGCTTCTTTTAGGTTATCTTCCCCTACCTAAAGGAATTGAAATTACCCAGATTCTCAATTTTCTACACCACAAACTCCCGGTCTGGGTGTGTGTCTTTCAGGCTTTTCAGTAGCATCTTATCGTCATATTCACGCTTGTTTTTTCTAACCAATAGCCATGCTTTTTTTGAAACGGCTACTTTTTCTCCGTCGTTTGGTCTATAGACAACTTTTGTTCTTTCGTTCCTTCCAGATTTCCTTCGAACCACTGTCGACTTTCCGCAGGATTGGTTTCTTGTTGTGGATCCATGTTACTGTCTTTAGCATCACTTTTTCGATCATGAGTCATGTGATCTTTGTCAGTATTATCGACATGTACTTGAATTGTAGATTTCTTCGCGACACTCGGCACCTGCTCTACCTGATGTTGCGTTTCATCTGTTACTGTTGCAGATTTTTTTTCATAGTTCGACGGCCTGTTGTTTTTATTGTGTTTCGGCTTAGCACTAAATGATGTCGACACATTTACTATTATTTTATGCAGTTGATATGATGCATTTCATTAACAGTCATCAACTCATTCTTTTCTAGGGTAACGAAATCACTTTTGGTAACGGTGTTTTTACAACAGATAATACCTTTTTCGTCGACAAGTTAGATGAATAATGAATAATACATCCAGGGTGATTTAGAGAACTACACAAAATGCACTTTATGTCACTTTTCGGCATGATACCGCAATTTCTACATGATTTTGTAGGAGCGTTAGATTTCACGTCCGAACCGCCAGGCGCCATCTTGAATCCAGAAATATCGCAATAAGTATTTTTTATAATTTAAATGAGTAATTATCTTGAAACGCTTTTGTTTTTGCTTATTTTGTCTACGACGTTTAATAATAAATAAATATTACGTTCTTAGACATATTTATCTTTATATTTCTTTTAGTTGCGTAATTAACATGATTAGTATTATAATCGATTCCTAATTGCTATAACTTTCATCATTTAAACCTTATTTACACTAAGCCAACATCGTTCGTAATTAGTGTTTATTCGTATTCACAGTTAATTAATTAGTTAATTAAGTCGAACATTTGAACAAAAATTTTCGAAAAGCTTCACCTTACTTGAAATTCAAGCTTTTGTGAGCTTGATTTTGCAACCTAAAAGCTTTTTTGACTTCAAACTTTTTAAGCTGCTTGAAGCTAACATACAGAATTTTTCAAAATTGGCTGCACACTGGGAATACAAAAAGCAGGTCAATTCAAAGAAAAAAAAGAAGAAATCAACCAGTAATCATTGAAGAAATGTGAGAAAATCTGTATTCAACAACAACACTCAACAAAATATTGATCGTCGCCTAAAACCTATAATAGATTTTTGTATACAGTGATGTCTTCTTACTTAACGAACTTCATTCAAGGAACCAGCAACGCAGGTTTTATAGCGAAGTTCGTTATAAATGAACCAAAATTCAAGCAATTGCAATTACAATACATACTGCACAGAAAAGCATATAAATTTCTATAAGAAAAGTTTTATTCTCTAAAATTTAACATTTGAAGGTTTTATATATACATAATAACCAAATAATAACGCAAGTAAATATGAAGATTAGTTTTGTTCAAAGTACTCATCAATTTTTATTTGTTTTTGTTTCTGGGCAATATTACCTCCATGTACATATGACTCAACATCTGCCAGATTCTTAAAAACGCTTTGAGGAATATTATTTTGAGTTAAGAAAAAACTGCGAACTTTGCTATACTTTTGATAGCATCTGATAAGGCACTTACATTGTCATTAGAACTTATCTCTTCTTCATCATCCTCATCGTCATTTTTTTCATCGTCTATTTCAATAAATTCTTCCCTGTTTGCCACAACACTAGCTAATATTGCATTATCTTTCTGATATTTTGCACTGATCACACTGAACATTCATACGCAGAGTGGATAAACAGCAATATCTTTTCATCAAATGAATTTGCATTATTTCCAGTTGTCTCCTGATATCCTGCCAACCAAGATGCTAAAGGCAAGTCATCATCTGAATCAAATTCATCCTCATTGTGCATATGACATCGATCATGTCGAAAACAATTGGCTATTGTTATTTGCGATACTTTTTGTCATGCTGTTAATAAAGTTTATAGCATCCAAGACACTAACAGTAAAAATTTCGATTCCTTCATTTTTAAAGTTAATCATTTTGGAAAGCAAAAGCCGCCTGTAATGGCTTTTCAAGCTGTTCATCACAGTTTGATCCATCGGTTGCAATCTTGAACTGTTAGGTGGCATAAATACTAATTTAATGAAGTCTGAACTTGGGGATGAGCGGGACAGTTGTCTACTAGTAAGAGGATTTTCCTTTTGTCTTTGCACAATTCTTCATTCCATTGCCTTAAGTCATCAATAAAAATTTCAGAAGTCATCCAAGTCTTTTCATTAAATTTATAATTTACCGGCAAGGAATTAACATCTTTGAAGCAACGGCTGTTTTTTGTTTTGCCAATTACAGACAACTTTCTTTTTTCTGTACATGTTAACGTTTTCCTTTCTTTTGCTAACTAGCCTCCTACGCAATATTCTTCCTTAAATGTTTCATTTAGAGTAAGTTTATATAATAAGCCGGTTTTATACCCATCAAAGATATCGACGTCGTTGTAATTTCTTGGAATCAACGGCCATTCATTTTGAAGCCAATCGGCTACAATACTCATATCTACGGATGCAGCTTCTTATATAACTTTTGTACTTGTAATGTTATGCTGTCTTTCAAACCTCTCAATCCAACTTCTGCTTCAACAGCATTCTGTTTCTTGTAGTTTAGTTCGAAAATGTTCAGATTTTGATTGCAATATCGCTCCACTAATTATTACATTTTCACCTCGCTGTTGAGAAAACATGGATTAGCTGACCTTTGTATTTAAAGAATTTTCAATTTTTTTTTGAATTTGAATTTATTTTCTTTTAGTTATTAGGTGCGCAACAAAGTTCTCGCTGTTTGTCAATAGATGGCTCCAGCAGTAAGTGCTGGTCGATTTTTACATATCAAGAACGCCTTGAACGAAGGTTAGATATATGATAAACAAACCACTGTGACACATTAGTGATTTTGTTTTTGTGTTATATACTTTAAGTATATAACACACGGCTGAAGCTCATAGAGAGCTCCAAAAAGTTTACGGAGATGCTGCTCTCAGTGAAACAACGTGCCAGGATTGATTACGTCGCTTCAAAAACGGTGATTTCGATGTGGACGACCGTCCCTGTGAAGGAAAGCCAAAAATCTTCGAAGACGCTGAATTGGAGGCATTGCTCGATTAGGAGCCGTGCCAAACGCAAGAAGAACCTTAGGAGTTACCCGCCAGACCATTTCCAAGCGATTGCATGCGTTGGGAATGATTCAAAAGCGAGGAACTTGGGTTCCTTATGAGGAAGCCAAGAGACGTTGAGCGTCGTTCTGTCGCCTGTGAACAATTGCTCCAGGGGCGAGAAAGAGAGGGTTTTCGTCATCGCATCGTAACGGATGATGGAAAATGGATTCGTTACAGCAATCCAAAGAAAAAATCTTGGGGACTTACCGATCATGCTTCTACGTCATCGTCTCAGCCGAATATTCACGCTGCGAAAGTTATGCTGTGTGGTGGGACCAAGTCGGTGTTATTTATTATGAGCTGTTGAAACCGAACGAAACCATCACTGAGGAACGGTAACAAACTCAATTGATGCGATTGAGTAAAGCACTGCGCGAAAACCGGCTACAATACGAGAAGAGACACGAAAAAGTAATTCTACAGCATGACAATTCTCGGCCTCACTTTGCCAAACCGGTTAAAATCTACTAGGTTCGCTCAAAGTCCTACTCTACCCGCCATATTCCCCAGATATTGCACCATGCGATTATTACTTGTTCCGTTCGATGGCACATGGTCTGGCTGATCAGCCGTTCCGCTCATATAAAGAGCTCGAAATATGACTTGATTCGTGGATAGCCTCAAAAGACGAACATTTCTACCGTCATGGTATTCGATCTCTGCCAGAAAGATGGAAAAAAGTTATAGCTAGCGATGGGCAAAATTTCGAATGATTCATTTATAATCATTTTTCACAATAAAGTTGTATTTTCATAAAAAAAGCAGCGAGAATCAGTCGCGGACCTAATATCAAATATTTTGTCACGCGCCTTCTAAATTGTACCTACTGTTGATTTGCTGAGTTCCATTTCTTAGCAAACAATACTTTGTTTCTCACTACAATTTTTCAATAATTTTGTATTTAGTTTTAAACTAAACGATTTACGTTTAACGAGTTTCAAATTATTGTTCGTATTCACGATATTTTAATAATAACTTCAAAATTCAGCAAATGGGAACAAATAACTCATAAATAACAGAAAGGCGTACGTTATTTGACCTGACACATAAATGAGGGTTGCGGGAATCCCGGAATACCCTTCCCTTTAATCGGCAATTGCCGATTTCGTCGCTGATCGGGCGCTTCGTCCATTTCCATTTGTCAAATTTTTGTAGGATCAGTTTTGTTTTGAAATAGGGAGAGCTTACAGGAATGAGAGGGCATTGTTTCACTGCCTATAGATCCATAATGAACACTTGACATTTTCCGGTCATAGCACTCTCCTTGTTTGAATTTTTTTCTAACCAGGCTCTATCTCTTTTTTGAATGTGTATTTTACATACCTCATCTGTGCTTTGACCAACTTCATAGGCCATATTGATCTTTTCGTGGTAGAAAAACAAAAATGTAGTATGCCTTGCATATTACTGCTTTGAATTGTTACTTTTTCTCTACATATTTATTATTTGTTCTTTTCGATAATACTGTGATTTCACGGTGTGAATTTTCTGTCGTCATTCTCCTTATTTTTCTCTTTTATTGGTGTCTACTCTTTTCTGTTTTTGACTTACTCGTTTCTTAGAGGTAAGAAGAAGAGATTTTTGCTCTTAAAATGTTTCTATACATTACGTGAATTTTTGCAATGATAATTATAGAATGTAAGTTGTTCATTTATTATTGGAACTTTCTTTTCTTTACTTGTTGACATGTCCCATACTATGTTACCTGCATTAATTGTAACTGTATTGTAATATTTGTAGTCAGAGGACAATAAATTTATTATTATTCACCAGGGCTGGGTGAATTTTGTATATCTGCAATACTTCAACAATCCAAGAATAGGCGGTACTATCGAATGCCTTCAGTTAATCGAGAAAAGCTGAAAGAACATTCCGATGCTCTACGTGTGCCTGTTTCATTATCACAGAATCGATGATGAGTTGTTCCATGCACCCGTGGTGTTTCTTTCTGCTCTTCTGCTAATATATTGTTGTCGTCAAGGTGTTGGTATATTCGATTGGATATGCATGAGGTGAGTATTTTGTAGAGTGTTGGCAGGCAAGTGATTGGCCTATATTGAGACGGATCCTGTGTTCTATCGCTCCTAAGTAGCATATATGTTAAGCCTTGTGTTAGGAAAGTGGGTGTTTTCTTGGGATGTTGAAGAACATACGTGAGCTGTTTCGATAGGGCTCCATGGAGCTTATCAAACTTCTTGTACCAGAAGTTGTGTATATTATCTATACCTGTGGCCTTCCAATTGTTGGTCGCTCTAATTACTGTTGTGATTTCTTCCTCCGTTATTCCTTCGAAGTTCATATGTTTGATATCAAGGCGTTGTTTTTTATTCTTGATCCATTCCGGATCTTTATTGTGTTCTTTGGGCTTCGACCATAGTGATGACCAATAATCGGTCAAGCACTGTGCGTCAGGTACTTCTCTGTTATTGTTGGTCGCAGTTTTGTTATTTCCCTTATGAAAATTGGCCGCGTTTTGGAGGAACCTTTGGTTTTGATGTTTCCTTTCAGTACATTTGATGTATTTTGAGAACCTCTTTGCTTTTGCTTGGAGTTTCTGCTTCAAAGTGTCCAAATACACGTCGATATGTTGTTTGTGATCAGGGTGTTTTGTGTTAGTACCAATTTTTCTATGAATTTTGCGTATATGGGATTTCAAGCGCCTCGAGGGCTTTTTGTTTCTGAGGAATTCTGTGAGGCGACCGATCTCAGCTCTAATATTGTCAATATCCTTCTCCAGTCGTTTTTGCCATGGTGGTTTTCTGACGCTTTTTGGCTCAGATCGAATCAGAGTTGTGGAGACTTGTTGTTTGTGTAGTCGAAGAACCGTTACCGCTCCACAATAAATTAAAGTGTGAATTTTCTCCAAGGAGTTCTGGTCAGTATATTCTTCAAGCACTGAGTTTATGCTTGCTAGGATGATATTGGTGTTCATGTTTGTCTTGAGTTTGGGCAGTTTAGGTCGTTTAGTTACGTTACTACCACTGAGTTCAGTTATTGCTCTGTTGAGTTCTGATCGTGCTAAATACATAAATTCGTTCTGCTGGTTTGTCTCAGGGGGGTGCTCTATGTTAATATTCGTTTCCAGGGCTTTGATGTTATCTGTAACACTTTCATTGACGGTAGGTATACCGTTATGAGTATCATCGTCACTTCTGAGTTACATTATGACCTCTTCTCGTATGCTTTGCAGCGTTTCTGAAGAAAGTAGCCTGTTTTTAACGATTGTTCTTCGTTGATCCGAAATTCTTTGCTCGGATATATGCTGTAATTCCGAATATTTTTCTACGAACGCAAGATGTAACGCGTATCTGTATGCTATCATTTCCGATTCCAAGTTTGTAATCTTGTAATAGGAACGCATAATGAAGGAATTTATTTCTAGGGTCCACTTCATGCGTTTCCTAGGGAGTCCGGCTCTCGTGGTCGTAGGCATAATGGCTTGCGCCACCGTTGAAACATCAAGAGTCGGTTGGGAGGTATTGATGTTGTCTCCCATTTGGTTTTGTGTTGCAGTATCCCTACTCCATATCACACGGCTTCCGTCGCTAACCGAGGGAGACTGTGACTCACTTTCCGAACAAGACCCTCTCCCTGAATCTTGAACGCGACAAGAGGTTATGGTGGTACAATGTCGATTCACCCGTTTATTCCTTAGGTTGTACATCATTGGATAAGTTGCATTTTATACCTACTGCCAAGTTCAGCTTGGGTACCTCGGGTTCGCTATGCCCGTACTCAGAAACAATGTTCCTGAGCCTCTGAGGTTTATTATTATTATGTTTCCACTTGCTTAATTAATCCATTTTCTTACCATGGTTTGGGCCCAAAGTATTTACACATATTTTCTTACGAACAGGATTTTTTTGTTTATTTTGTGATGAGAAATAATGAAAGAGAAGTTTTTTTCTTGAAACATCGCTTTTTGTCGAACTTTCCTTTTTTTCTTTCTTGCTCTATTAATCAAACAACGTAAACTACCTTTTGGTTCTTGGTTCCAGCTAATCAACTCCCAAAATGACTCGAATATTTGGTGGTTCTCTATAAGCTTATTACATTCTGTTTTTATAGCTTTTGACACACTTTGAAATAACACGTTGGTCCCCTTGTCCTTATTTTCCTTAGTTTATCGTGTTTCATAATTTCATGTTGTCTAGTATATCCTTTGTATTCTTCTTATGCAATTCGATTCATTCAATAAGGTCTGTTGTTCGTTTATCATCCAAATTTTATTGGTCAAAAGTTTACGTTTTGCTCACAGATGTAGAAATTCATAAGGAAGTAATATCGGGTACTGAAAAATTATTTAAAATTGCCAATACTTTCTATTACAACTAAGTCATGTAAATATAAATCATGCAGATTAAAAAGTAAACATACCAAGAGATTTACTCAGTGTATTATCGGTAGAAATCAGTGTGTTAGAATATCATCACGAGAAACTAACATTCTTACTTGTTAAAATAACGTGGAACACAATGGGAGTATGTCATTAATGAAAATTTCTTCACATACACGAATCATAACCGCACTATAGAACTCATTCACCGATAGAAAGCTTCGAAATCTGTTCGTTAACTGATCTCCGTCGTTGTGAACTACCATCTACCCGCATCTTTTAGCTCTAACTCGTTTCCGCACATGGAGAACAGCACGTGTGGAATCAATTAAAGTTGAACTCTCTTGATTCACCGCTGTTTTACAATATTTGATATTCTGTGGATAATTTTTCAATTTCCGACGAAGATTTCGCATATCTCATGTGGGACCTTGAAAGTTGAATGAATTTTCATCAGATGATGCGAAAGATATCTATCGAGTTTGATAAAATGAATAACAATGAGAATTATTGCAGCGTCAATGACTTTGTTAATAGCGAGAACAAAAACATTACATCTTTATTTATGCATGACGGCCAATGCGGAAATGCATCATTGATTTATTGGTAATTTGAGTTGATATACTAAGATTTGAATTTGGGAGGCTTTTACTTGGTAAAATTCCATTATCAATAATAAAAAACAAGTACTGTGTTTTAAGGAATTTTACTTAATAATTGCGATTCGTAACGCGTTTCACTACACCGTAGCTTCTTCAGACGAATGATTATGCAGAAAAATGTAAATGAGAATATAACTATAAATGTTCTTGAGTAATTAAAAGCTTATTGGTCGGCTCCTCCTAAGTGGTTATTTATGGCAGGTATATCCAATAAAATTGAATCTTTTCGGGAGCAATCTATTCCTTAATTTTATTGGATATACCTGTCATAAATAACCACTTAAGAAGAAGCAACCCAATAAGCTTTTAATTACTCAAGAACATTTATAGTTATATTCTCATTTATATTTTTTCTATATATTCATTCGTCTGAAGAAGCTACGGTGTAGTGAAACGCGTTACGAATCGCAATTATTAAGTAAAATTCTTAAAACACAGTACTTGTTTTTTATTATTGATATACTAAGCTTGATATTGCATTAGCAGAGTTATAATGAATTAAATGAGATAAAAACACAAGGTTTAACTTTAATCTACACTTTATTTGAAAAAATTCGACGACGTTTCGCTGACACAGCAGCTTTATCAAGAATGAAAAATAGAATGAAGAGTATGGTATTATAAACAAATCGTAGAACAAGTTGGATGAATAACAGGAAAATCCACACCGAGCCATTGTACAGTTAGTATGAAAGGTAATAAAAACTAATTAAACAAGTTAAGTAGGGGTGAGTAATTCAAATCTACCTGTTCATTCAAAAGCTTGTCCGAATGTTTGTATCGATTTATTTCTAATGCTTCTAGGAGATCTAATTTTGAACTTTTGATTTTATATGTAATATGTCAAAGTTTTATTAAATGAATGGTTTTCTTTTATTAGGTGGTTTGAATAATTTGAATCAGATTTATTTTTATCGAAGCTACGTTTATGTTCAGATGTTCTTATGCCAAAACTCCTATAGGTCCTACCGATATAAATTTTATCACAAGAACCGCAATTGAGTTTATAAATTCTGATTTACTTGATTTTTCAACACGAGATTTATTATTTTAATATGTTTACCTAAGTTATTAGAAGTTTTGAAAGCTATATTAAGATTTTGTTTGACGAGAAATGATTTAATATTTGTACTTGCAGAACCGCAGAATGTTAAACTGTTGAATATTTTATAGTCTTTATGAATAGGATATACTTCATTTATTGCTTTCTGATAGAGTTTTTACGAATGATTAGATCTATCATATCCGGATTATATGAATTATTAATGGCTATCTGTTTGATGGTGTTTAACTCTTTATTATAATCTTCTACTGATAAAGGTAAATTGAGTAACCGATGTACCATGCTGTTTAAAGCTGCAACTTTGTGTTGAATTGGATGTAATGAGTAGTTATGTATAATTGTATCAGTATGTGTAGGTTTACGAAAGACCGAAAAACATGATTATTATTTTGTTTAGTGATTTTTAAGTCCAAAAATTTATGGAATCGTTCTGTTCAATTTCTATCGTGAATTTAATGTTCAAATGGATGGAATTAATGAAATTAACAAATAAGTCTAATTGACGAGTAGTTTGAACTACTCGTCAATTAGACTTTCTATCTATCTATCTCTATCAGAAAGCAATAAATGAAGTATATCCTATTCATAAAGACTATAAAATATTCAACAGTTTAACATTCTGCGGTTCTGCAAGTACAAATATTAAATCATTTCGTCAAACAAAATCTTAATATAGCTTTCAAAACTTCTAATAACTTAGGTAAACATATTAAAATAATAAATCTCGTGTTGAAAAATCAAGTAAATCAGAATTTATAAACTCAATTGCGGTTCTTGTGATAAAATTTATATCGGTAGGACCTATAGGAGTTTTGGCATAAGAACATCTGAACATAAACGTAGCTTCGATAAAATAAATCTGATTCAAATTATTCAAACCACCTAATAAAAGAAAACCATTCATTTAATAAAAACTTTGACATATTACATATAAAATCAAAAGTTCAAAATTAGATCTCCTAGAAGCATTAGAAATAAATCGATACAAACATTCGGACAAGCTTTTGAATGAACAGGTAGATTTGAATTACTCACCCTACTTAACTTGTTTAATTAGTTTTATTACCTTTTATACTAACTGTACAATGGCTCGGTGTGGATTTTCCTGTTATTCATCCAACTTGTTCTACTGGATCTACATCAAGTAACGGCCTCCACAATTCAAATTATAATGAATTATCTGCAATGCAAATTAACACACTTTTTAAATGGAATGTCAAAATATTGGTTTTCCTATTCTTCTCGTAAACGTAAACATTTTATCTTTAACATAGATCAGACAAAAATTTTTGGATTATACCATACTTTATAAGTTATTTTGATACTTTTTTCAATACAAATTAATTACCAACGTTGGATTCCACAGTTCCAAAAGTTGGAGACGTTGAATTCTACTTAATATGCAGACACTCATGTACCATTTATAAGGTAGTGTACTTAGTGCATTTTCTGAGGTGTTTTGCCCAGCAGAATCATTACTGCAAAAGGTTGCAATGAAACAAGTAGTTCTAGTTGAAGGAAAAGAAAAATGTCAACATATACCGGGTATAGCTGAAACTAGAGCCACCCCTGTAACATTTATTTTATATGGAATATTTTGATGAAATTTGGGAATTGGATAGGAGACATTTTGAATTTGATAACCTTAATATGTTTGACATTTCCGGTTGGTTTTTAAGGAAAAACAAGAAACAATCTTTTTTTTTGCAATTTTCATCTATCGTTCTAGACTGCCATGAACAGTGACAATTGGCTTATCTCAACATTTCTTATCACGGAAATACAAGATTGTATCTAAAAATTTTTTATTCAATAACAAAAGAGCGAACAGCGAAAACGAAATAATTATAATAAATGTTCAAAAATACCACCATTCTCACGAACAAACACCCACACGATTAATGGTTTCCCTCCCAACATTATTTAACTGTTTGGCTGTAATGCCTACAATAGCCTATCTCAAACGGTTCTCTAATTCTTGTTGGGTTCAAACAGGTGTTTTGTAAACCTCATTCTTCAAATGGCCCCATGGGAAGAAGTCTAATTAGCCATCTTATGGCAACATTTGTACCTATCAATTTTTCGGGAAAAATTTCGTCGAGATACCTCGAGACCTCCCTTGTACGTGAGGAAGTGCACCATCTTGTTGAAAATATATTTCATTCACAACAGCTCATGGCAACTTATCCAAATTATCTTGTATTTGCGTCCTCAAAAATTCCAAATATCTCTCCCCTGTCAATAAACCTTCAAAAATTTTAGGCCCTATTAAATATCTTCCCATCATCCCCATCCAGACATTGAAAATGTCTTCTTAGATCTTGATATCTGTGCTCATTTTGTTGCAACCAGTCTATTAAATATCCCATTGTTCATGAAACGTGATTCGTCACTGAATAAAATCTTTGTGGGATATTGTGGATCATCCTCCATTTTCCTAAGGTACTCTTCACAGTACTGGAGTCGCCTAACATTATCGTTAACATACAGGTTGTTGTGGTTGATATTTAAATGAGCGGTACTTTTATCAAAATTCTCCATGCGATTTGGTGGCGAATTTCAAGTTCCTCGGCAATTTCCTTGTTGATGTGGTTAGATTAATATCAACACGTCTATTACAGTATCTTCGTCGATAACGAAATCCTCCTTTTCAGCAGGTTGCATCTCACGAAATTTTCGTTCAACGTTAGAGAAGTAGGTTCTATTCGGATGAAGTCTTTCCGGATACCGCTCTCTGTATAATTGTTCAGCTTGAAATCTATTTTGCCTCTCCATAAATAAGGAGCATATCGACTTTTCCACTTTGGCTGTATTGATTCATACTCAAAACTGAATTTACTAATTCGATAATTAAAAACAATGGAATATTGACATGTTACACTGATATTTTTATGATCACAGAATATTATAAGTATGAACAAAAATTTTGCATCGCCAACGTAAATATTGTTACTAGCGAATGGGGAAAATCTGCAAAATTGCTCAGGTATTTTCCACTAGAACTCCGGAACCGTTAAGAATAGAGTGATGTAAGTGGTATAAGAAAAAGATGAAAAAATACTGCTTCTGTAATATCGAGTGACCGGATATGGGTGTCTCACAAGAAAACCTACTTTTTGAGGAAAACTGAAATTTAAAACTTTGACACTCCTTAAAAAAAGAACAATTAAGTTTTAAGATACAATCTTGTATTTTCGTGATAGAATATGTTGAGCTAAGTCAATTGCCACTGTTCTTGGCCTTCTAGAACGAAAGATGAAAATTGCAAAAAAATTGTGTTTTGTTTTTCTTTCAAAAATATGTCAAAAGGTAGTCGTAGGAGATTTCAATCAATTGAAATAAGCAAAAAAATACGATGTCCCATTTGAAAATCGAAAGTTGAGATCGTTTCCGGCATAATCGGAACGACATGTCAAATATATTAATGTTATCAAATTCAAAATGTTGTATTTTATCCGACTCCCAACTTTCATCAAAATATTCCAAATGGAAAAAAAGTTACAGGAGTTTCAGTTACATGTGTTTCATAATATGATGCCGTAAATGGTGAAGTTGATTCCTTGAATGGAAAAAGTTTATATAAACATGAGTCAAAAATGCTTCATTTCCGATATACAGGATGTAAAGCTTCAAAAGTTTTTCAATATATTCTTCATAAAAATTACAGTTTTCGAATTTGTCAGGCGAAAATTAATACAAGAGTTATTTTCAGAAATATGCATCTTTGAACAGGCTGAAAATTTGTTAACAGTGTATAGGGGTCAGGCTTCTTTTTTTCTCTCCACATTTTTTATGGTGCACTACCGACGTGTACAAATAAAATCGAATAGATCAATTATTTTACAAACTTTTTCGAAATTGCTTTTTTTCCTTATCTGTCACAGTTTTTGAGATATTAATTAGTGAAAATAATTTCAAAATCGAAAGAATACATATATTCTGTCGATTTTTCTTATGATTGTTGAGATTTCAAGCTCAAATATTACACGGGTCAACTGCGGAGACCTACAGCACTAGATGAGATGAAATTATGTGAAAGGATACACGCACGGCCCTCTCTATACAAGGCAGGAGCTGCTGAGAATTGGCAACAATGCTAGCAGGGCTATTGACAGCCCGTACCGAGTGCGCATCATGCGGCCCATTGTTTACAATTGGTTGAAGCACGTTAAAGATATTTCGTATTTTATTCGTTTTCGGAAGTCTTAAGCATTATTTAAACAGTTTTCAATACGAACTTCATTTATTTGAGTGTAGCATCACTTCAAGTTTTGAATAATCAGGTGCTTATTCATCTGTATATGGTGTCTGCCTAGATGAAAAACATTCCCAGAAAAAAACTGGACTCATGGTAAAAACTCTGTTTGTGAACAACATTTTGAACCTCATTTTATGTGGATTCGACAGGCCAGGAAAGAGTTATTTTTAGATCGAGGTATGAACTGGTACCTGGATCAGTTCCCACATTATTTCCCAATTTACCTTCTTATATAACCAAGAAATTGCCAGAAGTAGCGAAAGACACTGCTGTCCGAAAGGAAATGTTTTTATCAGGTTGCTCTGGAAAATATGCCAACGGTACCTGTCTGTATTAAAGTGCAAGATAGTTTCAGTATAAAGGTATGTATATACAACTGTTATATATCTAAAGAAGATTTGAATTGGGTTCTTAATGGTGGTGGCAAAATTAATAGATGGTCGCAATTAGAAAATATATTAATTAGATACAAGTATGTTAAGGGATGTGATGAACTTCAACTCAACGTTACAAATCTGGTAAAAAATATTAATGATCTTTTTGAATTGCTTTCTGTGAACTGTGCACGAAGTTTATAACACAAGCGCGGTCACAAATTGAGGATGATTCAGATAATTTCAAAGATTCAAATGATTTGAATAGGGGAGGGCTTTCTATTCCATCTGATACAGTGCTCCTACTTGGTAAGCATAAATATTATGTAATGAATCATTTAATATCGAAAAAATTTGAAATGGATTTTCTAAAATGCAAAAATGAACGTAAACTCCCCATTCAATAAACAGTTAAAAGTTTTGATTCTACTCTCTTCAACACCAGGCTATCTTTCCAAATATATTACGATAACTGTGTTTGTGGCTTACAGTTTAAGGATGTTATCAACAAGTTATTGAAAACTATCTCCAACATCTCGCTAAATAATTATACTAAAGTGAAAAATAACTCCATTTGTCAAATGAGTGCTCCAAAAAAACGGAAACTTCTTACTGTACTTTAAATCATTCACCTATTGTTGTTTTAAGTTACCTATTTCTACTAAGATCATTAATATTTTTCTTACACATTTCTCTGTCATTGTAAGTACATGTTTCCAAGTGTTTTCATATTATAGTATCATTTAAATACATGCTAATTCTATTTAAAACACCCGCGCCTCATAAAATCTGTGCTAGTTCAATGTCAAGTAACCCTGTTAGTGTGACGTCACGCGCTGTTACACATGAGTAGCTCCGATCTTGTATAAAGAGGACCGTGATACAGGGTAATATGATTTTTACGGTCATACCCCCTTTTGGACCCTTGAACTCTTTTTGGTACGCTACTGATGTATTCTGTAAATCAAACAAGGAACAAGATCAGAGTTTTCAAAACAGTTACATATTTTCATTAGTTTTGAAATGGGAGAGATATTTCGCCGATTTTTATCTCGAGGAGTTTAAGAGGCAGAAAGAGGCATGACCCTGAAAAAAATTCACTCTGTATACTTTCACATAATTTCGTCTTATCTAGTGCTGTAGGTTTCCGTAGGTGACCGATGTATTGAATTTATAATCGAAATTTTGAATGAGAATTATCAACAGTATATCTAAATTTTTTCGGTATGAGTAGAACCATCAAATTATTTTCAGTGATTAATATCTTAAGATGGTGACAAATACGGGAAAAATGCAATTATTAGAAATATTTGTAAAATAATGGATATATTCGATTATATTCTTTGAACACGCCAGTGGTGTACCA
This sequence comes from Cryptolaemus montrouzieri, assembly GCA_013387265.2. NCBI lineage: Eukaryota > Metazoa > Arthropoda > Insecta > Coleoptera > Coccinellidae > Cryptolaemus > Cryptolaemus montrouzieri. Next base: position 100,215,061 of record JABFTP020000001.1, on the reverse strand, counting down.
CAAAAAAGTTGGGGTAGAAAAACGGCAGCGTGAACTATTAGTTTGTTCTATGTAGGCGCCTTCATAATCCATACAGGACAACTTGTAAACTCCAGTATTGTCAAATTTATCAGTTTTATCTTTACTATCGCAAATTCCTGGGAGAGATCCATGTGGGTCTTGAAATATACTTTTTTATTCTGTTTTGAAATGACATTTGCAATCTTTTTGCGGATAGGGTCAAAATATGTGAATGAAATATATTTATCTGTATTAGTTGATTCTATACGTGGGTGAATATTATTATATGCTATTCATGTTTGTTTTGTCTGATTATTCCGTATATTATATTTGAGGGATCACCATTGTTCTTAGCAATTTTAGCTATTTCTTCAATAATTGACACTTCCCTGAACATATTTTCTTCGGGAAATGTCAGAAGTAAAGCCCTATGAATCATTGAATTGAAAGCAGCGTATTCATGGGATTTTGGGTGTGTCGAGTCATATACCATATACGCGGAGCCAATCACTTTCGTCAAGAAAATGTGTGAATGTCCCTAACTTTTTGTACACAGTATATTCAGGGCTTTAATAAACATGATAAACACTATCGAATCAATATAGCAGCATAAATTCTACATTCTACATTACAGGAACATGTTATAACTAGAATTAACTACTGTAGTTATATTAATTATAATTGTCTCTAAAGCTTTTTAAGGGGAATCGGTAGGAATAATTAGGTCACAACAATTGAAGTATGATTGATCACATGATCGTATGTCGTAATTTGATTGAATCAACCGTAGTTATGAAACTCAATTAGTCGAAAATACACGGAGCGACTGTTATGGATATTCATGTATATTTCTCCATGTATGTTCGTGAAGTTACCTCAAATAATTTTGCGTAAATAAAATCTAAACATGATTAGATTATGCAGCGTTTAATCATGCTTATGCAGAAAAATAATTTAATGACCATATTTTGGTGATCTTTTATTAAAATGAAACATTCTGGCTATGAAACACTGAATAGTTTTCCCAGGATAATCAAGAATGTTCACGCTATGTAAAAAAAAACATTTTCGGTTCGGTTATACATTTATGTGTGAAGTGGTAAAACGTTTCTACCTGACGCAAATTTTTTTCACACCGCAAATGTATTTTTATGCAGTTTAAAGTTATCCCACAATCATCAAGATAAAAAGAAATGTTACAAGTTGAGAAATGAATTCGGAAAGTGGATAAACGTTCTTTCTAGGTGAAGAAAATGTTTGCTTTTCTATACCTCAGTCAAAATGCTTCAATGTCACAAGATCCTGAGATGTTTCCCATTCTTCTTTCTGTACAATCATTATTAGCAGCACACAGGCCTTTTGGTTCTTTGTGCTTGGTATTTTCAATTCTGAAGAAATTTTTTAATGAAGTTTGCGAAACTGTTGTAGGGGGCTCCTGCATAATGAGGGTACTGGGTGTTTCATGCTTAATATCTCCAGTCTGGTCACTTCGTAAGCGGAACATTCCAAGAGTATATCTACCGCTGTGTTATCATTTTCTTGGCAACCACGGTGATCTCCGACAGTCTTATATGTTAATATTTATGGGGTTGGTGTACCATTAGTAGTAATTACCATCCCAATGGACTTCTTGTCAGAAATCCTTTCAGTTGATTGAGTACTTGTTAAGAGCTTTTTCGTCGGTCAATCGCGAGACAGCAGCCCAGTAGTTCAGGGTCTCGGTGTTGTTCCTGTCTTGGAAAAAGAGACCATGTGAATCCATGAGATGATGAATATGGGTTCTGCTCTTATCGGCATGACAGCTGTTGCAAGTAACCAGAGTAGTGTAACCCTGTTATACTAAGCTGTAATAGTGATTTTTTGCATTTGTCATTTAATTAAGATGTAGCCTTTGGATCGCTCATGTATCCCAGCGATTTTGGCTAATATAGCACATATAAATGTTAGAATATGTGTATTTCTTGCACGCATCTGAGAGTATCTTATACTTCTTCGTGCATTTCGATAGTCCCCAAGGATAGTCATGATGCTTGTCAGTACTTGTCACGCTTTTGGACCTGTCTATGCACAAGTGGGATCCTTTGGGATGCTTAGTCCATGATATGTAGATATAACGTTGAAAGATTAACGTCCTTAAAGGGTTCGTCAAATTGATGAGTGGATCTCATTCGATCTTCCCTGATGATAAGATCAGGTAGCAGTTCTCTTATTGTATTGAGGGATGCAGATTGCCTAGAATTCAGATAAATGTATGCCTTTTTTCCACAGCCTCAATCGAGTCCTCATGGACGTCTCCTCCATGTGTGTAAGTGATTTTAAGGTCCCTGTATCTTGCTTTCTTACCTGTTTTGCTTTTGTTTTCCAGTGCAGGCCATCATTCGAAGTGTGTCAGAAGTAGTCTGATCACTGATCATGTACACCAACTGGTCCCAAATAATTTGCAGTACGTCCAGAGAGTGTTCAGCGCATGTCTTTTGATGGGATTGTCCCAATTTAATTTGGATTCAAAAATCAAACCTTAGTATTGCTCTTGCTTCAGTAATTATAGTTTTCATTGAATATAATCGTTGTCTTGACAGGCGCTCATTTCCTTTCTCCAATTGAGAATCGAATTCGGAATGAATGTTTTTAGGTGAAGAAACTTCTTCTCATCTATTTATTGGTCAAAATGCTTTAGTTTCACTAGATTTCAAAAATGTTTCAGAGAGAAAAGTAATTCAAGAAAACACTTGTAGAATCTCCTTATGAAGAAAATACTCAGCAGTTTTCCAAACTGGTCCAGATTAAGTGTCCCGGAAACTGGAAACACAAAGTTGTTCTAATATACACTACGATACTAAAACATATTCTTTGTCTGAAATCTGAAGTTTATACATTGTCTAGATCAGTAAAACCTTAAAATAATTTATCCCGTCAACAGTAAAAAATAGATAGAATAGAAAAATTTCACATACTTCCTCACCATCATTCTCATTTTACTAAGGAAATAAATTAAAATGGTTAATAATAGTTTATAAGTGTAATAAAATAAACGTTAAGGAAAAAGTCCATCGTTTTATATATTCACAACCGAAGCTCATTACACATATTGCTCTGTAAAGTATCTCAACATAATTTTTGACTTATAACTTTCTGCACAGTTGCTAATTACTCTAGTAGTAGGAATAACGTATTTCTGAATAAAAAGAAAGGATGGTCGAAGTTTTTGTGCATCGCAAAATTTTATATTTTTCAGATATGTCATCTCGAATGTAGCGAGGCTGAAACACCACATAGACTCTTTTCAACCAAACAAACATCTGTTCTTTTTTCTTGCATGTTATGAAGATTTTTTTTATAAGGAAAGGAGGGACGCGGGAAAATTGGCCCACATCCGTTCTTCCTTGACCGTATAGGCCATGGATTTGTCCATTACGACATTATTCCAATAGAGTAATTTGTGTAAACCAGATAAGAGACAAACACAACACCCATGCCTTTGCCGGAATCGAACCGGCGACCTGCCGTGTCACAGCAGGGACTTCTCACCACTGCGCCACGGAGACGAACATATTTTGAAGATAAACTATAAACATCTTTGTCAGTTACATCATGTAGTAAGGCCGAGGTGAACTAGAATTAATTTACCGAGCCATTCTTTCGAAAAACGAGTCAGATTTCTCAGTCATAATTAATGAGTTATACCAATAACCTTGAACATCAAAACAGCAGTAAAAAAGCAACAATAATAAAATAATTACCAAAAATATCTGAAAAGCGAAACCAGTTCTTAAATTCTTTACATCATTTTGGTATGTATATAATTTGCATTCATTACAAAATGGAAACAAACTGTTTTGATATTGAAAATAGTATAATTTTAATGATGATTAGTGATAACGATCATACATATAATTTGGCATGGACGTAAATTATAATTGGTAGCTATTAGTTTATTCTCTCGTAATTTTCATCAATTTGAACTCATAGCAAGTTATTCGAATAAAGTTTGATTGTCAAAGCTTATAATTACGAAATTATAAGGTTCCTAGGGAAGCAATTTCGTGACTTGAATCGTATTGTCATATAGTCGAATCTGTTATAATGACCTTGAAGGAAAGAGACAAAAACGGCATATTGTGAGGATATCTTACTAGGAATAATATTAAAAATTTAAATTTCTATTTTCATTAGGTATTCTTTCTATTGGAGAAAAACTACAAATTGTAACTATCAGTGATAAATAAAGAAGATTGAAGAAAGAAGATATTACCTTGTTCCAATTATAATTTTTGTCTGCACTATAAATGAATTGTGATAACGAGGATTTGAAGCCCTTCGTGCGCTAGATATTGATTTCTCCTGTTAGAAATTATGTAGGTTACTATAACTGGAGGTAATTTCTTAAAAATAGATCAGAATAACTGACATGCCATTATGCGAGAAGCGTTTCTGCTCTGGTAAAATAATTTGGCAATTTTGATTCTTTTCTTTAAAAATTGACCCCTCACAATACAATACAATACAATAATTCATTTACCATCAAAAATAATTACATGGCATTTCAGGAATGAAAAATTCCTATCGAATATGATCGGAAATAAACTATCTTTATAGTGACATAGTCAAAAATTTCACAAAGACACTTCTTCACAATGAATAAGTAACACACAATACTATTAAAATAGAGACATTTAAAACTCATAATCCAAACACTCATTTGTGTTGTGTAAAAAAGATTGTTCACTAGAAATTTTCTATTCTCACTGGTAAATTCAATTTCTGGCAAGGTTTTCAGTCTGTCTGGAAGTTTCTGTAGAACTTATTCCAATATAAGTCGCTATCAGCTGAGAAATACCCCAGGAATATTTCAAAGAGCGCATGCTAATATGGAAAGAAGGACAGAGGCCTGTATTCTTGCAGGTGGAGGACACTCTCAGCAATTTATTTAGTTTTTCATTGTTCTTTTATTTTCAGTTTGATATTGAATAAATATAAGTTGAGTCTAAGAAGAGGAGAAATTAAAATAAAAGCAAATTTTGGGCATACCTTTCGAGTATTTCTATTTTTTGTTATTTAGCGAATAACATACAATTCAAATAATTCAAATTCAATAATTTTTCACTCGAAAACGGTTGGAGATACGAAAAAAATAAGAAATGTCAAAAAAGTTTCTAAATTGAACGAAGATGACGAAAATTGATTGTACGCTGACCAGTGGCGTACTGAAAAAAAATTTGAAAGGGCAAAAGAAGACATGGCTCCGGAAAAGAAAACACCTTGTAGATTGGAGGCTGTAAAAAATAGCTTGCATTCCAAATTTGGGCTGAATATCTCAAAAACTGCAGGGGTTTTGAAGCTTTTACGGACCTATGTTTATATGAACTTTTTTTCTTAAAATTGCACGTATATTTAACCCCTCAAGTTGCGACATACTATCATGTAACACCCTGTATATTAGAAAAAATTATGACTACATTGATTAAGTCAAAACGCGATCGCAGAAAAGCGCAAAGATGTAATCGTTTCTATGGTTTAAGAGAACAGGGAGAAAGGAAAACCCTTGTCTCGATTGTCTCTGATATACCAGTAACATCTAGTCTGTGAGTAAACAAAATAATCAGAATTATCGAGCCTGAAATAAATCTAATAGTTACACCACAGACAAGGAAATTCATATAAAAATTAATATATATTTAAAATTACCTTGGAAAACTGACGATGAAGATGTTTTAAACAATCTTCATTTCGAACGCTTTACAGTTTATCTTGATGCACCGAAATTATACAACAGTTCCCATTAAAAGAACTCACTTTTTACATATCAGGGTCGTCTGTTTCTAAACGAATAATGTGGTAGTAACTGTTCCACACCCTCTATCGCGACTCTCGTCTGACTGGTCTTGGATGTTTTATATAAACAACCCCGTCTCGCATTCCATCAGGTAGATACCGTGTGTGGAGGACTGGATTCTTCAACACTTTTTTATTTACTCTAAGTAAGATGGTTAGTTCTCTATATCTGATTTATGTCATTTTATTGAATTTCTTTTCAGTATAGCCATCAAATACTCAATTTTAGAATATGATACATATCGATAGTTTCGTTGTTCTCCCATTTTTTTAATAAAAGTGGAAATTTTGGAGTGTGACAGCAATTTTTGCAACGGTTGAGGTGTGCAGGATAACAAAAATTGACCGAAACAAGCCTTATGAATGAGGATTTTTTCTCATACAAGCTGAACAGCTGAAGTACCCAACGAGCCTAAAGATTTCCACAATCATTTCCATATTGACGAAGACATATGCCTACACCGAAGTTCGAACGCTCTAAGCTCTCAATATAGATGAAATAATCTAATTTTTTATATGGCACATAATCCAGAAATAAAGGTCATAAATATTTAATTAATATATCCCAAAAATATATTTTGAGTTTTCTAAAAGTATATTATGTTAATAAAAAAGGATTTAAAAAAACTGAGCTTTCATTTTCAATGAAGATATAAGGGATAACTCCAAATAATATTCAAAAAAATGTGGATTATTTAAAAATTCTTCATACTCATTTAATCTGTCTTCATTAAAAATAATGGCTATCTGCCGATTTAGAATTTGATCGTAAACTTTAGTTACTGGGCTCCTGTAGCTGCCGGCAGGTGGCAATATAATCGCACTCAAAGCTACATATAAGATATTTCGCAATCCCATCAGAGAGATACTAAGATTAAGTACATCAAGAAGGCCAGGTTGAGCATACCTGCTACGGCATTTCAGGTAAGCCATACTGTCTGTAGCCAGAACCCGTAAGAAAGAGACAGTTTGGAAGGACGTAGGAACCCACCAAACTTTGCTTTCTTTAAGTAAAACCATCATGAAAACGAAACCTAAAGATATATTTGTGCCATGTGATCTGGTCACCAACCGCCGTCACCTGGGATCCGGGCCTAGTGGTGTGCAATGTGATACCAGGTCGTGTCTGACGTGAAAAATGGGAGACTGGATATCAAGAAAAATAAACAGCCACTGAAAATTGCAATATGGAATGTGCGTACCCTATTCCAGGCAGGAAAGTTAAACAGCCACTGAAAATTGCAATATGGAATGTGCGTACCCTATTCCAGGCAGGAAAGTTAAGAAATGCTGCCCTGGAGCTGAACAGATTCGGAATCAATATCATGAGAATGAGCAAAATAAGATGACCAGGAAATAGGCACTGCAGAACTGATGGCGCGACGCTTTACTACTCAGGATCTCTTGCTGAAGATAAACACCATAGACACGCAGTAGTTATACTAATAAGGGACGAAATAATTGGCTGTGTTTCTGGTTTTGAGCCGCTCTCTTCTCGATGCATGCTACTTCAACTGACTACCCGGTTATTCAAAATAAATCTCGTCCTACATCAGAGAGTGATGAACCTTTCGATGAACCTCTATGATTTGTTAGTATAACACAAAATCTCAGTGATATGCGTTTTGTGTTTCAGCCACAACAAAGTTCACAAGTTAGTAGAAAAAAGGAATTAAACATTTTCGCGCAATAATTTCCTACAATTTTCAAACACAATTTACTCAATAAGAATGTCTCGGTGATTTGGATAATACTTCATATGTTGGCTGCAAGGGTGTCAAAAAACTCATTTTTTAAACACTCAAAGCCTTTACAATATTGTCGGTGGTGATAAACCTTGAATTTATTTAAAGGAGCCAGAAAAGAATTTAAAGGAGCCAATTTCGTTTGGCTCTTCCAAGGGGAAAAAAATCAAGAGGCAGAAGTGTCTCTAAAAAGTGATGTAACAAAAATTTGTCTATAATATCAAAGGATATTTAATGCCGATTGTACACAACCATTTGTTTGCTTGGTTAAAGGTTTTAGTCTTCAGAAGAAGCTGTTCATGCCTTCCACAATGCCATTTCGAATGTAGCAGCAAACGATTGAAATTAATACTTCCAGAATTGATTCGAACAAATGCGAAGTGTATTAATATTCACGGAGAATACTTTGAAAAACATCAATTATTGTTGCAGAGCATTCTTTTGTTATTCTCCTGTCCACGTGACCGAAAAGGATGATCCATATAGATCAATGATTGTACGTAGCGTACAATCATTGGTAGCGAATTGCTACCACCAACTCCATCGTTATAATAGGAAGCGCTTTCGAGGGTACTTTTTAATTCTTCTCTTAAATAGTCCAATGTTGCAGAGTATGCTCTCGTTATTTTCTTATCCAAGTGCCGAAAAAGATGATCCAAATAGAATACAAGAAAAACGATGGTAACCTCCTAAGATTATAGGTAGCGTATGGGAAGCTGATCCATCGTGGCGCACTCTACTTTGAGTTTCATTCACTAACTCCAGCCTTAGTCTTATGGTGTTCCAAGTAGGACATTCGAATAAAAATATATTGTATAACATTTAAGGATATTTCATAAAGCTCCTGGAATCCTTAATCAATCATAATTTATTTAAATTGTTTCTGTTAACTGTGCCCAGTAAGTAAAGTTTGTGCAAGCTTATAATATTCAAGAACCGTTATGCTTCCGCCCTTTGATCATTTGTTTCTAGTCTACGCCTTCTTCAGCACAGTTATTCCATATACCCTCATCACGACCTTCAATAATCCTCTTCTAATTCGTTCATATTGAAATATTCCCTAGGCACTACCAAGCTGCTCACTTAAACGACTACCGAACCAAAACCTTACTATCTTAAAGAAATTAAAAAAATAAACATATTACACTTTTATTGAGGGACATGATCTGTCATAAACTGCTCTCATTTCTACTGGAACACCAATTGGTTTATAATTCAAATCACGAAAATTCTTTCAAGACTTCTAAAGATACAAAGACTCACAACTTGTTCTACCTGCTATACCATTGTTTAGTGAGCACTTACAGAGAATTTTGTTGTTGCCGATTAAGTTTTTCACACAAACTGATACAGACAAGATGTATTTGGGTCCCTGCATCTCTATTTATTAATAGATAGTCCCCCATTTGTCATTTAATATAACGCCAGACGTGTTTGAGTCAAGCTGTTTATTTATAGAACTCCTTTGCCGTTGATATAACTGATATAGGGCGTTGAACCTACTTGCAAAATATTATTCGCGATGCTGTATACAGTGAAATATTTCAAATATTATCACAAGACCAAAAGAGTGAGGATTATCATATACGCGGATGGTCAGAAAAGTTCAACAGCACAATGATCTTCTGAAAAAAGGTTTTGCTATGAAGATTCGTACTATCGACTCATGAATAGTTATTCGATAAAAACGTTCTCCAAGCAAAGTATTCCTCTTCAAACGGATTCACGGAGAAGAAAATATGCTAATTTTCTAGAAAATATCCCATTGAAACATTTTGAAAGAAAGAAACATCGGAAGTAGTTGAAGATAAGATGTGATTATGTGAGGTACTGAGGGACTTATTTATTCAATTTTTGTACTTTCCCAGCTCAACCCCATTCGACAGGATGTGAAAGTTTTCCGGAAAATAAGATGAGGAAAAAATTGGAAGAAACTTCATAGTTACTTTTGTCAATGAACTTGGAAATTTTCGCTTTCGTTCTTGCAATTATAAAGGCAGTAGAAATGTTTGCGGACATTTTGTAGTATTTCGAGATTTACTCGTGGGGATTCGTTCACTTTTAGTTGTCATAAGTCTTGTGAAGAATTAGGATTACTTGCATGAATCTTCGATGAGGTAAAATCCAATGGCGATGAATCAGTATCTTTTCTTTTTTTATCTATCTGCCTGGCTTACAAGAATCGAATAGTGCGTAGATGCTCCATCTTGCTGAAAAATTATATCGGCATTTGTTGAAGCAAGATAAATATTATTCGTCTACAACCATAGATCATGTAACCTGTAACATACAGTTCCCGAAAATTTCAGTACATTACATCACAATATACTGAAACAGAGAGTTAATTTCTTATATATAACCTTGCTTTAATTGTTTCTCTTTTACAACATTGAGACTCTTCCTGAACGCTAATACTGCAACTGTTATTGTCTCAAATTAGCAATTATTATAAAGTTGCACATAACGTGCTTAGCGGCAGATGATATGTCAGTGGTCTGTTAGAAGGCCAGCGTTCATCCTCAGATAGTATTTTTTTTCGAGTAGTCGTTTTACTCTTTCGCTAGCTTGAAATCTGGAGATTTTCTCCAGTACTGATTTTCTTCCTACTGTTAGTATGGTTTATAGGGGTGGTTTTACCATCTCATCAATTTATCATTGATGGATGGAATGTATATCTAGTTGACAACCAGACATGAATAAGGAGCGTTCGTCTTTTGACAGATCGCTTTCTTGCAGACACTGTGTGTAGCGTTGCGGTAAATATTCGAACTGTGACTGCTTGAGGTTTTCTGTTTATCTACGCTTTGTTTTCATGGTTTCCCGGTGGCGATGGTGAGTGGCCTCTGTGTAAGTTCGTTGGCGAGGTCAAATGAGACCGAAACTGCAGCCTATTGCTTCTATTCATGACATCTAACCGAGCTGTACCACTGATGTGTGGCCCTAGTTGACGATAATTATGAAGGGTGGATCAGAAAACCAGCTCTTTTAGGGAAGGATATTCAACATCCTACGGAAGGTTGAATATTCTTCAATGTTGTTTTACCAGCTAATCTTACAAGTTTATTAGCGCTTTCATTATCCTCTATCGTTTTAGAGCATTAACGAGTTTCCCAGCCAGAGACAGTCTGGTTATTAAGAGAGTGCCAAACAAAATATCTGATATATTAGTATGTAAGTATGAGTAACTCTGAGTTCCATTTGTAGATCCTGTTGGCAGCACAAATTGATAGCAACTGCTCAGCTTGCATGATTATAGGAGATGAACTCAAGAGTACTACTGAGTACTCGATAAAATAAGTATGCCTGCGCCAGTTCCTCCAATTGTTTTGGGTCTATCTATGTACCAGATAAAGGATCTTTGGTCCAATTGACTTATTTTCTCTTTTGCTATAATACACTCTTCTATGATCATTTCAGAGGATTATGAAAATCACACTGTTGTGGCATTATATATTATTATATGGTTGTGTTAAAAATTCTAGAGCTGTGTAACTCACAACTCCCCAGGTGTCTTTTTCGATCTCCAGAAAGTTTTTTTATCGTTCCTTGATTGGAATATCGAATGGTTTTTAGAATATGTATAACGTATTCAAATATGCTTTGGAAAACAAAATATTCACGCATTACCATTGTTGTCATATTTTTCGAACGACAGTCAAAATTTTTGAGCAGATTTTCCTTTAAATTACACAAGATCCACGAAGAAATAATATATGGGCGATGTCAACCCAAATTATTGGGTCCATAATGATTTTAAAACATCTGTAGATCATAATCGGTATCACTTGGAAGACTGGATCTGGCCATCGGGGCTCTCTTGGTCAAACAGAGAGGGAATTGTTTTGTTGAATATTGAAGAGTTTTTCTGCGATTATACTTCAAAATTGGTAAGCAAGAACAAGGAAGTGATTATGTTTCAGGAGACTCACACTGCGACGGAAGAACATCTCCGCGAAAGACGAAATATCGCAGGTTGTGTACTTTTTGATTATCTCCTTAGTCCTTTTTATGACCTTGCTTGCTATGTAAAATCTTTTCTCAATTCTGTATAGACATATAAGAGGTATGATTGTTGAAATATTTTTCTGCTGGTTTTCTTTTTCCATTGTTACAGATTCCTGTCCCAAACCCCTGTCATTTCACCCTTGTCTTCGTCTGGAAATCATGGAGTGAAAGAGAGAATGAAGCGGCTAAGCAGAAAAATCTTTGGTACTCTTTATGTACACACGACACTAGCAGAACATAAACACACAAGCTATTTTTGCAAATCCTCTCTTTTTCAGAAATATTTTTTCTTTCTATATATATATATATATATATATATATATATATATATATATCAGAATATATATATATATATATATATATATATATATATATATATATATATATATAATTTAAAGATAATGACCAAGATGAAAATATTGCATTTTTAATCGATCCAGAATGTAACGTTTGCATTCTTTAAAAATCTCAGAAGTAATGTACTGCTGCATAGTAAAACAATTCCCTCACCTACAGTTTGAGTTATGTTATATTCAAACTAACCTAATTATCAGACAAGAAAAAAAACATTTTCTTCAAATTGCTTTTTAAGGAGAGATAACCAATTTTGCAACTGAATTGAAAGTGGAAATACTGGTGGATATAGTTCATCAAAATCTTGTTCACATGAATAGTTTCTTTCATTTTTTTTTGAATTTGGGAGGCTTTTACTTGGTAAAATTCCATTATCAATAATAAAAACAAGTACTGTGTTTTTATTAAGTAAAATTCCTTAAAACACAGTACTTGTTTTTTATCTTTCATTTTATTGCAGATTTTGTCTTAAGGCTTACAATTCTTCTATGGAACATACTACTAAAGCAATGTATAAAATCTGTCAATTATTTTTGATGAACTTCCAATTGCCACTTAATGAAGTTGTAATATTTATGACGGTTTAAGTTGTGCGTCCGGAGACCCAGCGAATTGGACATTATGGATTATACATATATCAACGATATAATTATTATTTTATAATCATTATTGTAGATACATGAAACTATCAGATGAGATGGAAAATGTGAAAATTGACAAAAATATGTATCTTGACGATTATTATTTCGAAAACTGGTATGATTCCTTAGTACCTCTTTCATGATAATTGAAATATTCTGATTTTTTTGATACGAACATTTACCGAAGAAAGCAATAATCTAATGCTGTATTATTATCCGAAGGCTTCCGAAAAGAGTACTCAGATGGAGAGTCATAGGCATTCTTTGTAGTGATATTGCTCACAACTTATTTCATATGTCCTGAATATACAACATTTAGTTTGTTAAAATTTTTTTACCATTTGTATTCGATTATCAACTACTCCATAAGATAAAAAATAAGAATGAAATCACATCCAGTGTTACTAGAAGAATTTTCTGGGTAGAAAGCATTTGGTACTTAATGTTGGTTCATTGTCATTAGGTGATAATGTTATAGTTTATGTATTTTTAATAGATTGATATACCCGAGTTTCGTATTCAAGATTACAACGTCATAACAACAGAATCAAATTATCAAAGTTATTTATTCAAATTATCTAACTTTTATAGGGGCCTCAGCATATTGTTTTATCATAAATTCAGTTGAGATCATTCAGTGAAAATAATGAAAATTTAACATATTATTTTTATTCTGAACTTTTAAGTTGATGTATTTGAATATTTGATTTGATAATTGTTGATATCCATATCTAATTTTTGGGTCAAGTTTAATCACTTGGTTGTTACCTTGAGTTAGTTATGCGATTGGTTAGATTTCCTTTATACGATAACATTTTTTTTTCGTCGTTTGCCTAGCTGATGATAAATGCATTAATTTTTATTGATTTTCCTAAGTAATATTATCAAATAAATATGTTGCTAATAAAATTTCTCGAGAAACCGCCAATTAAAAAAAATTCCAAGGAAAGCAAGCTTCCGAGATTTATGTCCAACATTACCATCGTCATCAATGTTCTGAAAGATCAATTTTTTTCTGCTCGCTTGTAATGACAACAGGCAACTAATAGTTAAGCAGAATGTATTTTATGATTTGATTTTGTGTGGTTTTAATGAAATTGCTGAAACAGTAATGTTTCACTTTGTAATTTAGGTATTATATACGAATTTTCTTGCCTCCAATTTTGAAAGTGAGCGAATGTGATACAATATTTCAACCCCTGTTTTGTACCTGCACTAGTCTTTTCCAAAAAATTCGGCAACATTATTTTCATGTGTCAAACCTTAAAACAGAGAAATTCTATAGACATATAGAATACTGATAAAGAATTCATTTATAGACTTGGCCATTATCAAGTTGTAAATAGTCGTCATTTCGCGGATTTACTAAGATTAGATATTGATATTTATGTGCTCTATTGTCAATACATCAATCTTAATCAGTAATAATTGTTTGATAGTGTATCCTACTTTTGTTCTTCTTGTTTTATCCGTTGTTGATATAAAACACTGTTTATTGGAATCACATTTAAATGAAATTTCAGGACTGAGTAGTACAAAAGTCTAGAAATTATAGAGTAGAATTAGAGCTTTCCACAACTATTATTACCAATTAAAATAAAGATATTTGCAAGAGGGTTCATCAAAAGAAGAAACAAATTTTATCAGAAGGTGAAAATGAAATCGACCTGCCAGAGCATTTTCCCTGAAACTTGTCGACTATCTAATTATTAGGGTCCAACCTTTCTTCAGATTGATTTCTAAAGACATTTTCTCGAAGAAAAAATGTCTATTTTCTAAGAAGAACCCATATATACGAAGCAAATGTTGAAGAAAACTTCAACAACGCAAAGCAAAATAGAAAATTTTTATGAGAAAGTTAAACTAATAGAGTTCATCACAAATAATGGATTTTATTCAATAATGATAATGTTATTTGAGTACCGTCAGTTTTCCATGATCGATTTTATGAACTAACCTAATTTCAATCAATCCGTTAGTTATGAGTTGATTGTTGTTGATTTATGAATCGTAACAATTCACTAACGGATGTATTCGATTTAAATGAAAATTATTTTTATCTTGCTGAGATAAAAGTATTATTTTCAATTCAATGCTGTCCGAATTTTCACTTTATTTGCATTACGCTTAGTTACTTACGTTAATGTGAGGAAAATCCAAATAGATTTGCTGATTTTAACAACTGACAACTGAGAGGATTGACTGATGGTAAAGAAATAAGGTCTAGTTGAGTATAAAGTAAATGAAACAATTATGAAGTTTTCTTTTTAGGCCCATCAGTTGTATCATTTTATTGTGGATTTTTGTAGTTTCCAAAGTTCAAACATATTTAGTGAGCGGAACATTTTTAAAGAATTCAAGATATTTGGTACATTTTCTAAGTATAGCAAGAACTAAAAATTAAATAATTCATTCTCGTTAATCACGTAATGGAACCAAGATTGGAGAAAACATTGGCCGTATATTTAATTACTTAATAAAAATATTTCCGCAATAAAAACTACTTTATAATACATACATTTGAATGATTTGAGTCTCTTACAACATTGAAAACCAGTTTTTTTAGAACGTAAAGTTAGCCCGGAATCAAGTATAAACATAATTCTTTCCTGCGGAGTAAAACGATCCCAATGGATGGATAAATATTTTTTATGGGTGGTGAAACGATTCTAATAGATATGGACATTTTTCCTCACCGAAAAACAAGTTTTCATAAAACGAATCGAAATAATCATAATTTTTTTGTCTATCTAGTGGGTAGAAAGACGTTTTCATAGGTGGAGGAACTTTCTACTACTTCTATACATTGCCGAAATAGATTCAATCTAACGGGTACTATAATTGATCCAGAAATATTGTTTAGGTATGAAACTTCAGTTTTACGTGTATTACCGAAGAAACTTTTGGATAATTTAGCAGTTAGATGAACGGTTTAATATTGTAACGTTTCTTAGTTCTTGAAATTATTGGTGGGTTCAAATTAAACACTTCAACGTTACAAAAACTCTCACCAATTTATTTTCACGTAAACTGAACAATTATAACTAATTCATATAACACAATCGATACTGCTCAATTTATTTCTAACACTTTGTCCACTTTTTCGCGCTCTTTATTCAAACTGAATCCTTGCGCTTCGCGCTCTTTGTATATTCCGCTTTTTTCCAGACCTTCGTTCAAGAGCCTTCTCTGAATTTCAGCGCGCTGGTAGTTTTTAGATCTTTCCCGAATTCTCTCGAAAGTGCAAGGCAATTTGGCATTCAGCCGGGCGGTGACAGGGTCGGCTTCAGGGACGATTGGATATCGTTACAATATTATTTCAAGAAATTCTAGGCAGTGTGAAGTTAGCCCAGAATTTTGTTTTCTTTTCACTGAATAATTGCCGAAAGATGGATGAACAAAAATTTTTGGCGAAACGATGGATAATCGAATACATATATTAATTTCTTCAGTAAGTATTCATTTGGAAGCCTACTTGATTGTATATACGTTGAATACTCATGAAATTAAATAAACTTTAATAAAAATCTCAGCACAAATTGCTTCTCAATATACAAACAACGTAAATATAATCTTGAGGAATGCTTTTCTGAAAAGAATTTGATAATCGGAAGAAGAGAGAACGAAAATACACACAAAATTGTCGCATCACCTGGTATTCTGAATTCCACAATCGATTAAGCAGCTCGATCGCAGTATCTTCAGTTCTTCACATATGTTTTTAGATATATGAGGGAAAAAAATCTTATTTATGTAGTAACATTTGTTTCCATATGATCTCAAACACGTCTGAAACAAGAATGTGTTTTTTTGACTATCAGTATTTATTCAATTTCTCTTCAGTTTTCACGCTAAATTAAGGCAAGTTTTCTGTGTTCTATTTGAGTGATCATGAAGTGGTAAAAATTGTAACACTTTTAGAGGAGGAGCGAAGCCAACGTTACGTGACTAACTTGTTGAACGTTAACCAAAGCACTATTTCAGGGGAATATAGAAGAAGGGACAGGGAAGAAATCGGATAACAACACCAGTTGATGATCGTTGGCTGCGTTCAACTGCACTAAGAGTTCGGCACTGTACGGCAAGAATGCTAAAAAATGAACTTGCACTTTCCAGAAATGTGCATATACCATTCGATGCTTGTTGATTGGTCTATTTGCAAATGTTTGAATATGGTAGAATTTTTTAATTTTTCATTAAAACGAAAATTATTGATATATAATATATATAAACTCATCTCTTTTGAATGATATCTTCTTATTTTACAGTTCTGAAAATTACCAAGCGACTCTTGAGTGACCAAGTTTATATAGTATTGTCGTAAAAGTAGGGTGATGCGAACATTTCTGTGAAGAGTGTACATAGTTCAAGAAAATCTAGAGAACCACTACAAATATAAATAAATTCTGAGTGAAAAGTTTCAGTTTGGAAACAATTTTCAGCTTGTCACTAAAAAAATAAGTATTCAAAACGAAGTATTTGAAAAAAAACAAAATTGTTTAACGTTTTTAGTAGACCAATTATAAAAAAGTATGGATATTTTCAGTATCCAGTCACCTGCGTTATTTATGACATATTGGCAACGTTTTGGCATATTCAAAATCAAATTTTAGCCTACATTTTGACCCTACTCATTCCAAGACCTCTGAGCTTCATAGCGAAGCTTCTGTAGGAAGAGTGTTACCTCTGAAGAGTGTTCAGATCAACTTCGATAGGATTGAGGTTTGAGGAATGGCCAGGAAATTTCTATTCTTCTCTTCCTGTCAGAATTTCCTTGACGGAAGAGTGCATTTGGATCCCCTATTTGGAGGTAGTGCACCTCTGTTGGTAGAATAATCTCATCTTTGGAAAAATTTCCTGTCTAATTGTTGAACATAAAAAATGAGGCCAATTTTTCCACCAAGACGTCTGCTCTCCAAAACATCACCGATCCCCCTTCCCATCCGAATCGGGATTGAAACCGAATAGTGACTCATTACGGACAAAAACTAGGGTCTTTTTCTCTTGATCTCAATTTACGTTTTCTTGGAATCAAGCTGAAAGAGCAGCGCGATGCCCGAGTATCAGTCGAGGTACTCGAACGACGTTTTCATGAAACCAATTTCTGACATTAAGGTCAGAAATTTGTACTCGAGATAGCTTTCGAATCAATTGGAATGATGTGGTGGTACGATCTCTTCTGGCTTATGATATGAAAAATCGGTATTGAATGGAAGTAGTAATGCTAAACCTTCTGTTTGCAATCGCCTGCTAATTCCGAAGCACTTGTAGTTTCCTTGTAGTACTCTATATGTAAGATTAGATTTTGCTGGTTCTAAAGCACAATTTTCCAAGATTACTTTTCATAAATATGGCTTAATGTCGGCGAATTTCTTCTTTGACCATATTGGTGAATATCAGCCTGCAAGCATAGATCTTTCGACTTTAAAGAAGCATATAAAAAGATCTCTTTTGGTGTTTAATTACAAAATTCATCAGATCAATGCGATCACGAATCGAAAAAATTCACGACCAGGAAATGAGTCATGTTGTAATTGAATTATTTCATAGGACGTATGACAATAGGTTGAATCGTCTTGTTGAAACCACATGTTGTCCATATCAGTATTGTTGACCTTTAGATTGACTAAACTAGGTTATCATGTCGCGATATAGAGCACTGTTACTGCTTGACCAGCCTCATTCTTGGAGAAGTGCGGTCTGATAATGTGTCAGTCCAAAATCCACAACAAACAGAGATTAATTGAGAAAACTATTATTGTTGGACACATGTTCACACTGTTGATTCTTTCAAGACTAAATGCAACGATTTCATGATAACACAATCATTAAAGTAAAAGCCTTCGCTCAGAATAATTTGGTCGGAAAATTCATCCGCATGCGGATTAAGGATGATGCCTGTGATTTTATTAATGTAACTATTAAACCAAATATATTTTCAAATAGGATTCGATAAAATATTTATGTGCGTTTAGTCTTCTTTGTACCAGCTGGTTTGTTTCTTTGCTTATCGAGTTTGTTTAAATAATTACCAAAATAAAACAACAGAAATCTCTGCGAAAAAACAAAAAAAGGGATACTAATCGTATATCCAATGAAAGATGAGACGTAGATTGCATGTGCGACAATAATGATAATAAGAAATTGAAAATCGAAGAGAACGGAATTAATATCAACTACCGGTATTTTCGGAAGTACGTCGATGGCAAAATACGTCGAGCTTATAGATTTTTGTCTCATATGTAATTCTGTTTCTGTTTCATCGAATTCGGTTGATGCAAAAGTTCGTATTACGAGTATTACAGTCTGAGAAAAGTAATGAATTTTTCGATGTTTTTGTACTCTTTCCAAATATATAAAGCATGCCTCACCAATTCTGTAAGAGAGTTTTGAGGAATGAAAATTCTTTGAATATTTTGTGGTTTCATCTTCAATGCTGTTGAGAATTACTAAATGTTTGCTCACAATAATGAAGCCCACTTATAATAAGAACAAACGAAAGTTACTTAATAGTCATGGGTAACTAAAATACTCATTAATAACAGAAAAGCTTCCTGGAAAAATTTTGAATTTTGACGTCCTTGCATTCTACATAAAAAAGTGCTCATAGATTATCGAAATAGTTTTCACTTAGCTTTGATAGCAGCCGAGACACTAAGATATGCCCAAATTCCGGAAATTCGATGAATCAGGAATAAGTGGAAAACAAAAGAAGTAAGTAGCGATCTGTTTTTACCAATTCCCCTTGAAAGCTGGGAACGGAAATGGGGGGTTGTTTTATTAATTTGAAGTATTTAACATAGTTGTCGTACTAAAACATTGAAAATGGGACACCCTGTACACGCTTTTCCTGCGTGAGAAACATAGCAATTTGACATAGTACCAGGTGCAACTGAAATTAGGGCTACCCCTGTAACTTTTTCTCTATTTGTAATATTTTGATGAAATTTGGGAATCGGATGGAAGACAACATTTCGAATTTGATACCATTAATATGTTTGACATTTCGTTTCCAGTTATGCCGAAAACGATACCAACTTTCGATATTCAAATGGGACATTTTTTGCTAATTTTAATTGTTCATATCATCCTACGACCTTTTGACATATATTTGAAAGAACAAAACACAATCTTCTTTTTGCAATTTTCATCTTTCGTTCTAGAAGGCCATGAACAGTGACATCTGGCTTCGCTTCACATCTCCTATCACGAAAATACAAGATTGTATCTGAAAACTTATTTGCTCATTTTTTACGGGGTTTCCTAAGGTACTCTCACAGTACAGGAGTCACCTAATACTATCGTTAACATACAGGTGTTGGTGTAGTTGATATTTAATTGAGCGGTACTTATGTTTCTTCATAATTCTCCATGCGCTTTGGTGGCTAATTTCAGGATCCTCGGCAATTTTCCTTGTTGATGTGGTTCGATTAATATCAACAAATGTCAATAGTCTATTTCGGTATCTTCGTCGATAACGAAATCCTCCTCTTCAGCAGGTTGCACCTCACGAAATTTTCCTTCAACTTTAGAGAAATAGGTTAGATATAGTATAATTGTTCAGTTTGAACGCTATTTTGCCTGCACTCTTCATAAATAAGAATCATATCGACTTATTCACTTTGGGTGTATTGATTAATACTCAAAACCGAATTTACTAATTCGCAATGTCGATAATTAACAACAATGGAATTTTGACATGTCACACTGATTTTTTTATGATCACAGAATATTATGAACCAAAATTTCACATCGCCATTGTTATTAGCGAATGGGGAAACTCTGCAAAAATTGCCTAGGTATTCCACCAGAACTCCGGAACCGTTAAGATTAGAATGACGTGAGTGGTTTAAAAAAAGATAAGGAAATACTGCTTCTGTAATACTGGATAGCACAATATAGTTGTCTAAGAAGAAAAACTACTTTTTGACGAAGAACTGAACAAAACTTTGACACCCCGTAAAAAATGAGCAATTAAATTTTTAGATACAATCTTGTATTTTCGTGATAGGAGATGTTGAGCTAAGTCACTGTACATGGGCCTTCTAGAACGAAAGATGAAAATTACAGAAGAAAAGATTGTGTTTTGTTCTTCTTTTAAAGATATATCAAAAGGTCGTAAGATGCGTAAAAAGCAATGCAAAAAATACAGGGTGTCCCATTTGAAAATAGAAAATTGGTATCATTTCCGGCATAACCGGAAACGAAATGTAAATGTTATCAAATTCAAAATGCTGTCTTCTATCCGATTTCAAAATTTCATCAAAATATTCCAAATAGAAGAAAAGTTGCAGGGGTGGCTCTAGTTTCAATTACACCCGGTATATCGAAAAACTTAATTGTTTCAGATATTTACCGGTTTTCTGATAGAATACATAAAATTCGCACATTTTGTTATTACATTACATTACGACATTCTAATTGTGTTGATATCTCTACACACCTTCTTCAATCGAATAAAAAAATCAAAAATCACTATTATGAAATCACGGAGCTAAAATAATGATTGTTTAAGAGAAATACCTGAAAATGAAAATAATATATCACTCAAATATAGGCAGAATCTCTCTGTACCTTGAAAACTAGGCATACGATTTCATTATTATAATCAAGAAGCCGAAAACTACAATAAATTCAACTCCAAAAAAAATTCTCCACTGGTGTCATTTTAATGACAACTTTGTCAAGGTTCGCTAGTCATTAAAAATAATATTAGTTTAAGAATTTTTCTGCTTTTTTTTTATAAATACACCTCCCATAATCAAGCTTATTTACAGAAAAATGGTCACTGGTGAACATGTCTTGTAATTTGATGATGGCCTAATGAGATTTCTATATATAATTAAGTTAGTTACATATAAAGAACTTCGATTCATAATATAAAAGCGCGTTCATAATTCCATTAAAAAATAAATAATAGATCCTTGACCAACTATATTGATACATTAATAATCACTGAACTTACCAAAGCTTCTTGGAATAAGTTTCTTGATTATGAGTAGAGATGTTCAAGTGATACAATGAAGTATTTGTTACTCAATACAAATTAAAAATACACTCTCCTAATGATTATGATTCGAGCATTGTTTCCAAGTTAATATGAAGATTACTAACGAATCAGAATATCATTATTACACTGGCTTATGATTAATACAATTGACTATAATGATATCAAAGGAAATACCACTTAATGATAACATCAGACGATTTGATGAATATGATAATTACACGCATGTACTTCGTTCTTAGTTTATAAGCTTCCAGGTTAATAGTCGAATAAGTAAGGTACATTTTTTCATACAATATAAATTCTTACTTGAAAGATCCTGTAGAACTCCAATACGTTAACCACTGACAATGTTCAGACTCAGAGATATAAAATAAAAGCCGTCTCACAAACTGACCTAACACATTCACACTTGAGCTAAACACAACAGCGTTGCGATTATGACTAAAAAGTTCCATCTATTCTTGTGCTTACTATAAACAACTCAGCTGATCGCCATGCCAGGTACATTAGTACTAGATTCAGTGCACCGGTATTTCTATATCCTTTCAGCTTGTAGGGAGAAGAGTTGCTTGACTAAGTTACGCGAAAACCGTATCTAGTGACTTGTGTAGCAAATAGTTGGGAGTGCAGATGAACTCGCGACTGCATAACGGTTACCCTTGAACTCGTTGAGGATGGAATATGAACCGTATTGCTTTCAGGTACAAGTGCACTCGGACACATATATCGATTTTCTCAATCCACATCCAGTTTTACTATGCCATGCGTCGTGATAGGGAAGGAATCATTTCGGAAGTGTCTCATCAGAGCAAACTATGCGTATTTATAGATATATGTATACCGGGTGTCCACGGGAGATGGTACATTAAAAGTATACAGAGAAAGGAATGACCGATTGAAGAAATTTTTGTCATTTCGAATGGCATAATGTATTTTCCTATTTTTTATTGTATAAAATTAAATTCTGAAGAATTTTTTCTCATATCATCGCCACCTGAAATCAGCCCAAACGAAGATATGAATTTTTCAATCGGAATTTTGCGATTTTTGGTTGTGTCTTAGAAGGCATCATAAAAATACTAAAGATCATTCAATATCGATTATTTCCAGCTCGTTGTTTGAGGCTCATTCAGCAGTATTCAATGTATTTACAGGTTTCGCGGTATACAGGGTGTTTCCAAAGTATGTGGCAAATCGTAGTACATTCAAAGGTACAAAAATCCTTTTTTTTCGAATTAAACTACCGTAAAACGGAGAATTTCCACCACACCAACTACATACAGGGTGCTTCAACGAAAACTAAACAGAGGCTATATCTACCAAGATATTCATTTCTGATCAAAACGCTGAAACAAGGGGGACATCTTTTGGGATACAAAACTTGCCTGAAATATCAATCCCCTAAGCTGGGGTTGCAATTCTTGAACATTTTGAATAGGGAAGATAGGTCGAGTGATCACTCGAAAGAAAGGTGGTATCTTTATCTACATTTTCTTGAACGAATTTCTATTTTTAATTTTTAACGCATTAGGTTGCGTGTCTTGTAAATGCTGGTGTACAGCACTCACATTCATGTTGGTGTGTCCTTGTCCTCTTCTGTTGCAAAACTAAATAACAAATTGGTTTCTCTCATCAGATTCTAGGGGATTCCATTTTTCTGCCAGAGGACTGTTGTTAGTCGTATAACCATCATGAGCCCTCCAAGCCAGATTTCTCCAGAGATCCGACTATTACTGAGAAAAGGTGTGGCTGCCTAGACGAGAGCGGAATAAACTTGTTATAACAAAATTCTGGCGAAAAATGAGATGAAAAGGCAGGAGGAAAGAACTCCAGCCATATATTAAGTTTATTAATTGAGAACCTCCTTTTTCTTGTGGAAAGTGAGCCTTTATTTCAAGAAAATGAATACAGATATCATCAATATTGTATTGACTATCAGTAATTATAACTTTTCCCATTTTTCTTGTAAGTGAAGAATACCACGACGTAATATAATTCATTTTTGGATTCATATCACATTGGTTTTCTCAAGAGCGGGGTAAAATGTTACAATTAGTGGGGCGATATTGGAATTGAAAGCTGAAGATTTTGGAACTAAACTACAAGAAACAGAATGCCGTTTAAGTAAAAGTTGGATTGAGAGGTTTGAAAGATAGCATAACATTACAAGTACAAAAGTTGTAGAAGAAGCTGTATCCGTAGATATGAGTATTGTAGCCGATTGGCTTCAAAATGAATGGCCGTTGATTCGAAGAAATTACAAAGACGCCGATATCTCTAATGGGGATGAAACCTGCTCATTCTACAAACTTACTCCAAATGAAACATTTAAAGCATTCAAGGAGAAACTTGCAATTGCTGATAATTTCTGTTTCTTTCATAACTATCTGCTCAGCATATGTGAAGGATAGCTAATTTTTTATAGAATTCCAAGAATGGAATATCCTTCATAAATCTAACATTGAGCAATCTTCAAAATTTCTAAGTAACTTTCCAGTACCTAGACTCTCATAAATAATTTATTCAGAGAGATATCACAAATAGCGAGGGAGAAAGTCTCACTTAAGCTTTTCTTATTTTCATTCTAATGAGCTTAAAAAAATATAACAATTTCAGTATTGTTATCAACAGCTTTGAACTTTCCATAATATTATTCGCTGCCACTTTATTATCGTTCGAATATTGACCGGCTATATATCTTAATCACCTTATACGCTCAATATTATTGGCAATATCGTACTACCAATATTATTGATCGCGTAAGTCCCGATATTACACACAAATGAGAACTCATGAATCATAATCGAAATATGATTCATTCGCTTCTATCAACTTTTCCATCATACACAGCTATGTGACTCCAAGGACGTTAACCGTTCGTTGGTTGTTATATCAGTAATAGAACAAGAATAATATTACCTACTCTGTTGATTTTAAGTGACAATGGCTGATGTAGCTCCGAACAATGAAGTCTATATTTTCGATATAGTATTTTATATAAATCATACTATAGTATTATGAAAGATTATAAAAACCATATTAAGAATAATAATACATCTCAGTTTTAGGGCCCTGTGAAGTAAAACATTACATGGTGATGAGGTTTCTTTTGACTATCTAACTGCTGCATTATTGACCGAAATATGTTCGGTCCTCTGATTCGGTGTCAGTTGATTTTCCATCAAATATATCTTCAAGAAATATGTTTTGTCGAAAGTAGGTTTGTTTTGATATGAATATATTTTACATTTGTTACATCTGAACTTAAATTACACTACCCAATAGTTAAACAAATGCAGAATTTGTTATGTTGAGTAAGGACTGACAATTCGTACTCGAAAAAGGAAAAAGCGCCGTCATTTTGAGATGAATTAGGCTAAAGTAACATAATGCTTGCCTTGCTTATACTCACAACCAAATTTATATGGAATCACTGGGTATTTTACATTATTGATTGTTTTTAACCATGGATCTTTGTCTTCTTGTGGAGAATGAAGTTTTTTGTTGCAAAAAAACTGGTTAGTATGACAAGAAATGTTGAATTATCACCACATGTTTGGGATATTGTCGTCAATGAGATTTGAAACTCTGAATTTATAAATTTAAAAAAGCCTATAATCATAATTGAAAATGCCTTACGTTGGATTCACCGATGTGCAGAGGGGTCGAATAATTGTTCTCGTTGAAGAAATGGTGACACAGTGGGATATAGCGGTCATAGTGGGGGTATCACAGGGGGTGATTTCAAAAACCTACGACCGATACGTGGAGCTACAATCTCTGCAAAATAGGCCTAGAAGAAGACGTAGGAAGATCACTTCTGAAGAACAAGACCGCTTTTTGTGACAAATTGCAAGAAGAGACCCTAGTGCGTCGCACCCCATACTCCAAAGGCAATTTCTGGAAGCAACAGACATCAGTGTATCAATCGGAACGATACGTCAAAGACATCCCCCAAGGAGTTTATACAGCAGAAGGCCCTTAAGAGTTCCAGAGCTAACTAGACAACAAAGAATTAACAGACTTAATTGGTATATCGAGCACCAGAATTGGAATATTGAGAATTGGCGAAATGTTCTTTTTTTGGATGAGACCAGAATTGGTGTTCAATAAAATGACCGCCGGATTCGGGTTTTAAGGGGTCGTGGAAGACAAGCTAGACTCCGAGCAGCAAGACAAATTTCGAAATACCAAGGAGGCTGTGTGATGTTTTCGGGTAGCATTATGCTGGGAGGCAAACATATTTGATTTCGTTTCCTGCGAGTGTAATGGTTAGAAATTACGTGGACCTAGTGATGGAGCACATAGTGAGAGTCTGGCGAAATGCCCACTTTTATGCAAGATAATGCTGCTCCACATACCAGCAACCTCGCCCGACATTATCTTGAAACAGAGGGAATCGCTATTTTGGACTGGCCAGCTTGCTCTCCAGAATTGAATATTTATGGGATAATCTCAGACCTTAATCCGGGCAAGAAGGGGTAATACAAGCTACTGATGTAGAGAAAAAGTCCTACTCCGTGAGAAAACAATTTTTAGTTTTTTACTACATGCGGAAAGAGTCTCTTATTGTCTTTCATTTATTTCTCTCTTAAAATAAACCTTAATTCATTTTTTTTCAATTGAAATATCTCAAGAAGGATCAATTCAAACAATCCTTCGAAATTTCCAAAATCCCTGACGTAATATTCAAAATATCGGGCGATTCATATAAATTTGGTTGTGTGTATCATCTCTATTTTGATGTCATCTTTTGATTCATTTTCAAATTTGAGTGTTATGTTGCGTTTAAGGTAACAAAATAGGTTTACTTAGTCTACAGGTGTGTTTTTGATGTTTACATGGAAATTATTAATGTATTTATATGAGCTTCAAACTTATAATTTTACCGACGTAAATGATGAAAGGTATCAATAAAACAATTTCACTCTGCACGATGTAACTTCTTTCATTATTATGATTTATCATTTGTTATTAAGGTTTTCCGTTTAGATGACTTTCAAAATTTATGAGGTTGTCTACGTAATGTCTTCTGTCACGAACTGACTATTATCTCTCGAGCCATTTGGAATGGAACGACTATTCGTGGTTGAAAACTATCATTCATAATCGTTTAAGGCTTGGACCACAATGGCGTATTTTCATGATGAGTTCTTGCGTGAAATCCCGTTGAATGTATGAAACATTTAAGAAGTTTTGGCCGGTCACACTAACCTTGTATTCAAGTGGTTTCATACCTTGACAAAACTCTAGATATGAGAGTTATGTGCCATACACCTATTCAGTCCTACGTATTCAGAATATCTGAAAAAAATTGTGTTATATCATATTAAGTAGAGGGTAGAGGGTTAGTTTTCCTAGTATCTTTACCCCCTTACCTATTCATAATTGAGAAATACGCCATCTAGTATAATATGTGTGGACGTTCGTTCGTTGTATGACACATTTGAATAACTCAGCTGCAAACTTCTGAAACCGCTCTGTATTCATTTTTTCTAGACAAAGTTTTATGTTCACGGATTTGAACTTTATGATTGACAGACGTTTTTCTATTGGATTTTCCATTTTTCTATTGGATTTTGAAGGTAATTATGCAATAAAATTAGATAGATATGTATATTTTGGCATAATTATTAACTTGTATGTCCGATATATGATTTCTGTATGTTTTCAATTCTTCGAAAAAAAGAAAACATGGGATCCAGATCAAATGAAGGAAGACTGAAAAAACGTTTTATGTGCCAAAGTCACACAATGAAACGATTACTGAAGAATTATAAATAATCCGAAGAGTTATTGCTGGAACTTCCACCTCTCCTAGAAAAAGTACTGAATAGTATACAGGGTGTTGCATAATAGTATATCACAACTTGAAAGGGTTAATCTACGTGCAATTTTAAGAAAAAAAGGTTAATATACACATAGGTCCGCGAAAGCTTCCTTACGGAGCTACAGGGTGTTGAAATTTCCGGTAAAAATTGGTTTTTCCTTCAAAACTCCTGCAGTTTTTGAGATATTCAGTCCAAATTTTGAATGCAAGCTATTTATTACAGCCTCCATCATTACATGTCCTAGATTTTAATTGAAATTCACAAGGTGTTTACTTTTACGAGGCCATGTCTCCTTTTGCTCTTTCAAACTTTTTTGCGGTACGCCACTGATCAGCGTACAATCAATTTTCATCATCTTCAATTTTGTTCAATTTATAAACGTTTTAGACACTTGTAATTTTTTCGTATCTCCAACCGTTTTAAAGTGAAAATTTATTGAATTTGAATTATTTAAATTGTGTTTTTCGCTTAGTAAAAAAAAGTAATGGAAACACTCGATTGGTATGCCCAAAATTTGCTTTTATTCTGATAGCTCGTATTCTGAGACTCAACTTAAACTTATTCAATATCAAACTAAAAAAGAGAACAATTAAAAACTAAATAAATTGCTGGAAGTGTCCTCCACCTGCAAGAATACAGGCCTCTGTCCTTCTTCGCATATTATCACGCACTCTTTGAAATATTCCTGGGGTATTTTTATTGTGTCATACGAGGTTATTGTTCGATTTCTCAATTCTTCTATAGTGTTCACTGGAGTGGTATAAACTAAATTTTTGAGATATCCCCATAAGAAAAAGTCTAAACTATTTAAGTCTGGGGACCTAGGAGGCCATGGTTCTGGCCCACTCCGACCTATCCATTGGTTTTTGAATGTATTATTCAAGAATTCCCTAGCTTCTACACTGAAATGTGCTGGTGCCTCGTCATGCATGAACCACATTATGTTTTCACCAAAAGCAGCACATCCTCGAGCAATAAAGGTAACTCCTCCTGAAGAAATTTCTAATAAGCGGGACCGTTTAGTCCATTAGGCAAAAAAAATCGCCCAGTCAAATAATTTCCAATTATTCCGACCCAGACATTCAGTGAATATTGTTCTTGATGATGAGATTCTTCAATCAAATGGGGGTTTTCCTGAGCCCAATAATGATTTTTGTGAAAATTTGTGATTTCAGTTCTCGAAAAGTTAGCTTCGTTTATGAACATCAATTCACTATCAAAATGAGCAATTTCTCTAATTTTATCTAAGAACCATCGGCAAAAATTCAGTCTTGAAGGAAAATCTAGAGGAAGTAGAGTTTGGGCGCGTTGAATATGAAACGGTACAATAAAAAGTAGTGGAGAATCATCCAAACTAGAACATGTGAAATATTCAACTGATTTCCAACTTTTCGTGTACTCACATGTGGATTCAAATCAATTCAATTCAAAACTGCTTTCTCAATATCAGGAGTTCTTATAGTTTGAGTTGCACCTTTTAAATGATTATTCGCAGTAAAAGTACCTGTTTCTCTCAACCTTCTGTGGATGTTTGAGAATGTTCGCCTGTCTGGTGTTACTCGATTTCGAAAGCGCACCTGATATAATCGCCTAGCTTCTGTTGTGTTTCCGTCAGCCAGACCGTACTTTTAATGGATATCAGCTAATTCGATGTTAGTAAAATAAGCCATTTTTTGTTACAGCAATACCTTCAAAAGTTGTAAGACTAATCTTTAATTAAATGAACAATTCGAGCGGACACTGGTTCAACTTAAGCAAATGTTTAAATAAATAAATGCATACTAGTCATTTTTTTAAGTAGAAGTGTTTTCAATTCAGCGAATTCATACAATCGTTTAATAATTTGAACGAAAATTGATTGTGGAGTACTTCAAAAAAGTTTGAAGAGGCAAAAGAAGCCATGGCTCCGTAAAAGAAAACACCTTGTAGATTCTAGTTAAAATGTAGGTTATGTAATGATGAAGGCTGTAAAAAATAGCTTGCATTCCAAATTTGGGCTGAAAATCTCAAAAACTGCAGGAGTTTTGAAGGAAAAACCAATTTATTCCAGAAATTTCAACACCCTGTATGTTTATATGAACTTTTTTTCGTAAAATTGCACGTAGATTTATCCCCTCAAGTAGTGACATACTATTATGTAACACCCTGTTATTTTGTTAATGGAATCTATATAGTCCGGACTAGAATGGATGTAAGAGAAATGGACTATGAATTGGCTGTCAAAAACGACATCAAAGATAAATTTAGAAATTAAGTACACACATCTTTGAAAAGGAACTTTAATTCTCTATCAAAAAATGTTATCTTTATGAACATTTGATATCGCACAGAAAATCCAAACTCAACAAAATTATGTATTCCAATGGAAATTTGACATCATCTCTGTGTCACAAGAAAGACTGCGTGTAGCGGAAAAAGCTGAGACGTCAATTTCTGATTGGAGCGAGACTAATTTCTGAGTTGATTCGAAGCATGTAAAATCAACCCCTACCCTCAGCAACACCTTAGTCGAAATTGATTAGTTAGAAAGTCGGTCGACTGGCATATCTTTGGGAAGAACTTTTGATTTTCTACTCGAAAATAGTAAATTATCATACAGACAGTTCAAACACAACAAAACTTTGTATTCCAACGAAAAATTTGGCTAAGCCAAAAATAAATCAAATGCTCAAAAGACTTCCTCCTAAATTGATATAATGATACAAACGATTCGCGAATTCTCTTATAACATTTCAAAGAAGTTCTGGTGTCGAAAGTCTGCATTCGGTGACGACTCTTTTCCGTTGATCTTCCAAGTTTCCAGGTTGTGTAGCATAAACTCACGATTTAAGCTGATCCCATAAAAATAAATCTAAAGGACTCAAATCTGGTGACCTGGCAGGTCACTGAACTATCTCTTTTCCGCCAATCTACCGACCAAATATTGTCGCACACGAACATCGAAATATGAAGGAGCATCATCTTGTTGGAAACGTATTTCATTCTCTGTAAGAGTTTCATCTTTTTCCAGAATTTCTGTGAACCTGGGATTTATTAATTCTTCCAATAACTGCAAATGAGTGTAACCATTGAGATAACCCTCGATAAAGAAAGGTTCTATCATATGGTTTCTATAAATTCCAGCCAAAACATTGAATTTCTGAGTCATTTCTGTATATGCTTTTGTGAACCAATAAGGATTCTGGTTATCCGAATATCGACAATTATGCCCTTTTCACTTCACCATTGGGAGTAAAGAGACTCCAGTCAAGAAAACAGGTTGTTATACAGAATATTTGGATTATTGTTGATCTTTTCATTTAAAATTTCAAAAAATTGTAAGGGGCGATCAGGATCATTTTCGTTTATTTTATGAACTAGTTTCACTTTATGAGGGTGAAATTGGTGATGTTTCATGATCATGACTGTTGAAGCTGATACACTAGATACACGTGATAATTTTCTGATAGAGGTACTGTTTTCCATTTGTAGGATCATCAAATATGAATCATACTAGTGTCTTATCTACCGGTTCTTCTGGATGGTTCACATAGAAAATCCGTGCCGTTTCTCTAGCACTACTATTATTTCGATATTGAATTCAAACATTTCTGACCCGCTCGTCAGTTGAGTAAACAATTTTAATATTTGTCTAGCTAAGGACAATTATGATTAAAAGTATTGCGAAAATGGAAGACAAATGTAAAGCAGATTTATCATTACCAGAAGGTTGTGGTAAAAACAACATTGATGTTTATCAATATCTCAAATTATTACATTTTCTTGAGAATTAAAAACTTGGAAGTGTTGAGTATAAGAATCGGCGCTTGAGAATGATATCAGAGAATCTGAATTGTATCACTGAATGTCGGATGAGGTCATTTGGGGACTCAATTTGGCTTTAAGCATCGTCAACTTTTCGTATGAAAACAAACAACTATCTTGAGATAGAGGGAGTGTCAAATTTTTGTTGGAACAAACTGTATTGTTTGATGTAGTAAAATATTGCTTTATAATCGTGTTTTTAGGGAAACACCTGAGAAGACAACCTAGAAAATCGAAAGAATGTTAAAAAATACGAAATGTGTTCAGAAATATAATATTTAATAATAATAATACTTTTTAGTATATGTCTTATGAATAAATTCTCGTATTTATACTTAAAAAAATCTATACACAGATATACAGGTACCAACAGGCTGGTATATTCCAAACTTGCATTTGATATGAAAATAGTCGATTGGTTTGATTCCTCAATTTTTATGAAAATGTTCCAATTAATTCTTTCAGTGAATTCATCCAGTCTTCAAAATTTTGGAGATGTACCATTTTTCTCGTACATAGCCTGCTTTTCTTTCTGTCTCCACCATCTCGATTTTACGTAGTAGATGGCTGAAAATAGGATAACCAGTAAAGCTAATCCAGCAATCATGCCTGTGGATATTGCTTGTACTTTTCTGTATTCCGGAATTTTAATCGAAACTTTCTCGCTGATAGCTTGTTGATCGTCGTACGAAACAGCGATTATTTGAATTCCATATTGATTTCCTTCCGGCAAATCTGATACTGAAATCAAGGTTGTTTTTTAGTCTCGTGATGTTGAATTTGTGATAAATGTATATAGAGATAAGAGAAGAGCGTCGAAAAAATTATAAGAATGAAAGGAATCTACTGCTTCATACTATTGTTTTGTATGATGTCTTGATATAGATGAAAAATCATTTTTAATGGCATATCAAGTACCTTATTTCATTATCTTGTTCTTTGAATCCTGAAATAATGTCCAGATACAGGTTAATTTTTTTACAAGCATTAACTTCTGAATTGAACAAGACATAACACAACCAAATTTATAATGAATCACTCGAAATTTCACTTCATTGTTTATTTTTACCCATGGATCTTTAACTACTTGTGAAGAATGAAGTTTTTTCTTTGTAAAAAAAGTGGATAGTATGATAAGAAATGTTGAATTATCACCACAAGTTCGGGATATTGTCTCAGTCGTCACCGAGATCTGAAACTGTGAATTTCAAAA
Source organism: Cryptolaemus montrouzieri (assembly GCA_013387265.2). Taxonomy (NCBI): domain Eukaryota; kingdom Metazoa; phylum Arthropoda; class Insecta; order Coleoptera; family Coccinellidae; genus Cryptolaemus; species Cryptolaemus montrouzieri. The sequence goes on along the minus strand of JABFTP020000001.1, from coordinate 100,182,626 downwards.
TTTAAAAAAGCCTAAAATGCCTTACGTTGAATTGGTCGATGTGCAGAGTGGTCGAATAATTGCTCTCGTTGAAGAAGGGGCGACACACATAGTGATATATCTAATCTAGTCAAAAATTTCACAGATATCTTCAAAATGAATATGTAACAAACAAAAATATTAAATAGAGACATTCAAAACTCTTAATCCAAAAACTCTTCTGTTGTATAAAAAGGATTGTTCAGTAGGAATTTTCTGATCTCACTGGTAAATTCAATTTCTGGCAAGCTTTTCAGTCTGTTTGGTTTATTGTAGAACTTTATTCCAAGATAATTCGCTCTCAGCTGAGTTCTCTCAATACGATGGTGTGGCAAGGATATTTGATTTTTAGCCCTTGTATTATATGGATGCAATTCAGAATTGAGATGGAATTCATTATTCTTATTTTTACTGTAGACGTATTTGAGGCAGGTAAGTACATAAACAGACACAATGGTAAGTATCTTTTGAGATTTAAACAATTCTCTACAACTCGTTGTTCTGGAAACACCACAAATTATTCTTATAGCCTCATTTAGTTTTAGCAGTATTCTACCGACCCCCGTGCAATGTCCCCACAATACAATCCCATAAGAAGATATGGTATGGAAATTTGCGAAATATACCTATCTACAGATATCCTGATTGGCTATTTTCTTTTCTTGGCGGATGAAGAACGAGGCTATAGACAACCTTTTCGATATGACATCTATACAGCTTTTCCAGGTAAAAGCATCGTCGATAACAATGCCTAACAGATTAATGGTATTCTTATCTCTGCCATTCACTTGGAACTTGATTCTTTGTGTATTTTCTCGGTTCAGCCTCAGTCCATTCACCGAAAACCACTGCTCTCCTGCGTCTAGGGCCTTGGCCATCTTATAGTCTAGCTCAGTGTCTGTTGGAGACATATTCAATAGGTTTGTATCATCGGCAAGAAGACATGTTTCTCGGCATGTTAAGTTCGGTGACAAGTCATTAATATATATGGAAAATAGCACAGGTCCCAAAATTGAGCCCTGCTGAACTCCATGTATAATTTCTATTTCCTTTGAAACATTTCCATTCCATGATACAATTTGTGTTCCATCCTGTAGATAAGACCTAAAAATCCCCAAAGCTCTCCCAGTGATACCATACCTATCCATTTTCTCCAGTAGAAACTCCCTGAGAATGCAATCGAATGCTCAGATCAAGAGCCAATAGTTCAGAATGCTCGTATGAGTCGAAAGCGACTGTTATTGCTTCCATTAGTTGAAGTAGGGCTGTTGAAATTGATCTCTTTTTTCTGAAGCCATGTTGTGAATTGCCTATTATGTTGTTACTTTCTAAAGAGCTTATAAGTCTTCTTTTAAGAAATTCTTCAAAATTCTCGAGATTGAAGGAAGTATGGAAACGGGTCGGTAGTTGTTACAATCATTTACAGCATCCTTCTTATAGATAGGTATGACTTTGGCTAGTTTTAAGCTTCTAGAGAAAATTTCTTGTTCCAAGCACTGATTAAAGTATCTCCGATAAAATTGGAAACACTCTTTTCAGTAGTATGGTATTTAAACCAGTAATGTGCTTGCTTTTCAGATTTTCGACTATATTAGCTAGTTCCATTCTGTTAGTTGGACACATAATCATGGAGGAGGCGAGAGATGGAATCTCCTTTGTCTGTTTCTGTCATATCAATTTATTTTTCTCAGACAGATTACATTGACTGAGGTATTTTCGAGCAATGGACGAGAAACAAATATTGAAATCATCTGCAGAGTTTGCACTTTCAGTATCATTAGTTGTCTTGCCTTACGAGCTTCCTTATTTACAAGTTTCCAAATAGCTTTTGATTTATCTGATGCAGATGCTATATATTGGGAGTTTTCGTTTTTCCTTTTTTCGGAGTAGCTTTGCCGAAGGTGACTTTTCAGAACTCTCAAAAGCTCGCCAGAAGCAGTATCTTTACGTACCCGGTATATAGTGTGTGCTGCATCTATCGCTTTTTTCAGCGCTTCAGTAGCAGCTTCAACGTTGTTCATCTTCCTGCAGTTAATATTCTTTTTGATTCTTTTTCTCGGAAATGATTCGATAAACTAAGCTACGGAGGGATATAGCGGTCACAATGGAGATAAGCCTGAATCCTAGACGGATTCAGGCTTATATCAGGTCAAGAGAAGGTAATACAAGCTACTGAGGTCGAGAAAAAAGCACCTAGTATGTGAGAAAATAATTTTAAATTTTTGTACTGCATGCGGAAAAGAGTTTCTTGTTTTCTTTAATTTGTTTCTTTCTTAGAATAAACCTTAATTTATTTCTTTTTTCAATTGAAATATCTCAAAAGGATCAATTCGAACAATCCTTCGAAATTTACAAAATCCTTGAGGTAATATTCAAAATATCGGAGATTCCATATAAATTTGGTTGTATATATATATATATATATATATATATATATATATATATATATATATATATATATATATATATATATTATATCTACTATAGTTAAATATAATTAAGGTAAAAGTTAATCGAGCGTTCGTTCTTGATGAAAATTTAATGACAAGAATATTAATTAACATAATTGAATTACTTTGATTAAAGATTGAAAAATAGAAAACAAAATTCATAAAAGTATATGTATGAGTTTGAGTTTGTTGAACCACTATAACATTCAGTCATCAGTTGATCAAAATTTTCCGAGAAAATACTACCTTTACGTCAGCAAGTGGTTGTCAAAGCTATTGAAACGGCAATCTGTCAGAGCAGGTAACAAATCCGAAGCCTACTTGGTTGATAAGGCCGTGTTAAATAGTAGCAATGAAATAATGAAGCATTTGTAAAATACTTTTTGTGACTGCCAAATTTTTCAAGACAAGACAGAAGCTACCCAACACCGGCGTAAACTGTAAGAAAATTTTGTTGATTGAAAGCAATTTTCAGTATCTTCCGCCATTTGTGAAACTTCCAGGTTATTGTATGGACCGCCTAAATATGTCCTTGGAGTATCCAAATACGTATTGATAAAATGGTCAAATCGATCAAGATGCTTTTGATTTATTTAAAAACAAGAAACAGTCTTAAGCTTTGACGACCTCTAGCAACCAAACAAAGAAGCATTTCATATACGTAGTTTGGTTTAAATCGACTGATTCTGACTATGAGAATCTGTGGTATTGCGTTGTATATACAATCCACCGACACTCTGTATATTTGGCCATAATATTAATTCAGAACGCATTCAAGAAAATGAAACGAAGGGAAATAACACTTGTTTGATATCGAGAATGCAATGTCATACGAATAAGGAAAATGGTGCAACTTACTCAGATGTGATATATTCCTGGTTTCATGGGACACTAAAGGATAATCTTCAACTCCTTGTGTGCATCTCACAACATAAAATTTCAAATTCTCTAGACCATACTCTGGAGGTAACCATGAAACCTGAAAACCCTTATAAGTTGGCGTTACCGTGACATTCCTGGGAAATCCAACAGGTGGCATAAACGAGTCCATGGTAGTAATAGAAAATTCACGACCATCCGATTTCTTGGTCCACAATTTTATAGCTTTGCTGAAAAGACCTTCCCCCCTTTCATCTCTACAGAGCACCATAAACTCATATTCCCTGCCTAAAGAAGAATTTATTATCAAATGGGAATATCTTTAGGAAAAATTTTAATTTGCACCAAGTCTTTGTTGATCACTGATGGAAAAAACCAATAATAAAATTTCAATATTAGTAGTATAACCTATGTTTCACTGTAATTCCATAAAATGATCTCAATCATCATAAAATAACGAAAATGGCTACGCTTCTTAAGGATTCAATCGTCGATTGATCTTAATGTTTTTTGATACTGAACACGGAAACGAGTACAGTCTTAACGAAAAAAAAATTGTACAACATGTCCTATGGAATTTAAAAAATATGTTAAAGAAGACTACGCTACACCAAGAAACGAGCTGTTACCGGTCAATAAGTAACTGAAATTCACAGTTGGCATGTCTATAATTATATATACTTATCCTTCATTTGAAGCTTGTTTTTTACTTACCTGGATCCAAATTTTCTATGGTCGCATCCAAATACGATGACCTAGGTACATAGTACGTTTTCCATTCTTTGCTTTCTACTGGTTTGTACCAAATACTATAGTTGACGTTTACCCTCTGTCGTCCAGCCCACCATTTCAGATATACCGAATGGGACGAAGTTATACCGGTTAAGTTGTAGGGTGCACTCGATGGAATATTTTCTACCAATAATTCTGTTTCAGCTGTAATCGTGGAAGCTTTGTTGGTCACTGAGCATACATAGAGACCCCTATCTTCTTCCTGGACGTTGTAAATCGATAAGTTTCCGTCTTTGATTTCGTAACGGCCCATTGGTAGAGATGTTCCGTCTTTCTGTAGAACGAAAGTAAGTCAATATGTTCAGCGAGAAATAAAACGACAGAAATCATGAAGGGGAAAGTTCATGAAAACTTTACTTAGTAGGACTATTCAATAATCTCTAAATTATCAAATTTTTTGTCAGCTTCATTTATGCTTCTATATCCAGTGGATAGATGGAATATCGTTTCATAGCAAAAAGTTGAGTGAGACCAAGTCGATTGTTTAAGTTAGTACCTCTTCAACAACCTTATCATGAATTGTTATCTAATCAGTTACCAACCAATATCGTATGTATAAGGTTTGAACATCTCTGATTCTATAATGAATATAATGACTCGGCAATCGCACGACAGCATTATGTAAGCTTCTCTTATCAATGCACTGTTTTGGCTCATTAGGTAATGAAAACTCTCATATTCTTACTTTAATTATGTTGGCGTGCACTTGTAGAGTCATTATATTTATTAAGGACATAAAGATGTCTAATTCTAATACAGTCTCTATAACTTAAATAACCGAATTGGTTTCATATGAGATTTCACAATTTATTAATTTTGCGGTGAAAGGATGTTTACAGACTTGTCAATTTTTATATTTTATATTTTTGATGGGCTTTAATTTTTTCCTATAGGATTTATTTTTAAAGTAACTGGTTTATGATGTTTGTATAGTATTATGAATGAGTTTCACTTACGTAATATAGGAAAGACGATAGGTTAGATTTCGACGGAAGGTGTCTAAAATGACTTTTTTCAAATAGATAAGTATGTGAGAATAGTTTTCTATACCTTAAACATCACCTAAACAACATCGAACTTGCTAGCAAATAATGCTAGTAAACGACATTTTATCGAATTTATAAGATGAAAATCAAAAACATCCTTTCGAAACATAACGGAACAGCTGCCTGGATAATGATTAGGACGTATTTTATTTTCGTAGAGTGTCTTTCATTGACAAATAACCATTCCATCTGAATGTCTGTAGGAAAGCCCTTAGTCATGATATGGAAATGCAATTGGTTGTAACGTTAACACTTATATTATGTGCTATGGCACAATTTTTAATAAAGATTTCAAATTAAATTATATCATAAACCTCCAGTGGTCTACGATCGTAGACCACATCAGTTTGAATGACGTTCATTGGTAGATTATTTTTATTGCGCGCGACTACTTTTCAGTAGCTGTAGAAAACTTAAGTATTAAGAGAATCAGTATGTTTTTGACAGTGTTAACTATTGGTTTTTGAAGATATTTGCTTCTCTCACGCGAGGATTCACGTTTTACTTTGTGTTTCGAGTCAGTTCAATTCAAATTCGATTTCCTGGTATCTTGGAATGAAAGAAGTGTGTCTGAACCCAAAAGACGACGTGTACAGTCCAGTAAAGATCCTAAAGCCTGATAACAGTGGTTCAATAAACTTCCTCTGATGAAAACGATGATGAGGAAGACGATAATGCAGAATAAGATGTTGTTGAGCATAGTAGCCATGACACAGATTCAGAACAGAATGTAAAAGAGGATGAAGAATTTTCCGATGAAGTAAATGATTCCAGTTCGCTTATTACGCAGGAAAAGACACATAATATTATGAGACAACGCCCTGGAACGAAAGGTAATGCTCGTGATGCAACAACCAGTGCCTAAAATTGTTCGTAAACAATATAATCTTTCGAATTGTAACGGTGTCAACAAACATTTATAAAGAAAATGGTCAAAACAAATTTGGCAGGATTCGGGACACGAAAAAAACTGATGAAACGGAAATGAGTGCGTTTATAGAAATTTTGTTCCTCATTTGAAAAAGATTTGGGTCAATTCTTGAGGAAGCGGAATCAAATCATGCTGCCTTGCTATGAGTGAAAATAAATTCAGGTTCCTTCTAAGATGTATTAGATTCGAAGATATAGAAACTAGGAACGAGAGACGCGAGCTTGATAAGTTGGCTTCTATTCGGAAAGTTTTTGTGAATTTTCAAGCCAATTTGGCACCAAGTGAGTTCCTCACGGAAGACGAACAACTATTAGCTTTCAGAGGCAGATGTGGCTCCAAACAATATATACCAATTAAGCCTGCCAAATATGGAATCAAAATGTTTGCTCTTGTTGAGGCGAAAACATCGTATACGATTAATTTGGAACCCTATGTTAGGATGCAACCTGACGTCCATATACGGTAAATAACTCTGGTGAAGACATTGTCCCCCTATTGATCCATCCAATTTCCGGTACCAATCGTAATGGTACCGGAGTCCATTGGTTCAGTAGTTTACCATTTGTTGAGAAATTACTGAGAAAACAAAAATTAACATATATGAAGGAATAAACGGGAAATTCCAGCAGAATTTTTACCAAGTAGAAGCAATGAAGAAAAATCGTCAATTTTTGGGTTCAAGGAAGAATGCACCCTTGTTTCATATTGCCCTAAGAGAAACAAATCAGTGCTATTGTTATCGTCAATGCATCACTGTAATTCAATAGATGCTGAGACAGGAGATGACAAGAAACCACTTATCATTACAGGCTATAACAAAACAAAAATTGGTGTTGATTTAGTTGATTAACTTTGCACCAATTACAATGTTGTTAGAAATACCCGTCCGTGGCCTATGGTTGTGTTCTATGACTTACAGAACATTGCAGGCATAAACGCATTATGCGTATTCAAAGCTAATTGCCCAGTACATTGAGTGATTTCCTGGAAAACTGTGCTTCGGAACTCATAAACGTCCAAATTGAGTTTAGGGCAACAATAGAGCAATTACCTGCAGAAATTAGGCGTTCGCTCGACATCTATTAGGCATTAGTGAAGTCGTACTCCCTCTCCCTCCGTGCCCAACGTCCACAAAATTATGTGACAATAAATCGACACGAAAATATTGTGCCAAATGCTACAGGTATGCTTGTAAAAATCAGGAAATATATGTGAATTGTGAAGGTGAATAAAATTGACTCTTTTCAGAGGGACATAAAAGGGGTAAAAATTGGTAGTTTTTAGCTTGTGAACATTTTTTCACCAGCTTGTTATCTGTTCTTTTCAGTCTTATACTGCATATTTTTTCACGTTATTTTTCAGTAAATGAAAAATATATTGAGTTATGACAAATAATATATTCTGGAACTTTCTGGTTTTTTCCAATTCCACAGAGAAAAAATCAATATTTTTCATCAGAACTGAAACAACTTCAACCACAAATGATCAAAGGAACTATTTCATTTCAAATACGTATTAAAATGGATGATATTGATTTCTTATGTCAAAATGAAAATAGTCTACAATAGTAAACCAAACGAAAAGAGGGCGAGTTACCGAGGGTTAAAGTTGATCTCATTTTATAAAATTCTTAAATTGCAAAAACTTTCTTTTGAAACATTTTTTTGCATATGTTGTAGTCAGTGAGCTGTTCTGAATATTCCAACAATAGTTAGCCGTCATGTGATTCCTTGATACTGAAGGTGGATTTATCACGTTTAGTTGTACTGGAATTAGCGCTTCCTGAATAGATCAATATTCGTTAACCCAGTGTTAGTTTTCAGATCTACAACATAAGCAGAGAAAACAGAAATACTTTGCGTTATCACTTTGTTAGCCGAAAAGAAGTTAACCATTTTTAAGTCAACACATATGAGCCAGTTGTTTTCTGTATACTAAATTTTGTCCAAAACCAAAGCAATAAATGTTTATTCTTCTTTTGTTTGTTTGTTTTTCCTTTAACGTGCTCTGTTTCTGCCTTTCGGCTAATGACACGCCGGGGAATTCTGTCACCTCACTAACCCGGGAATTTTGCCGAACCCCTCTCGTGTCGAGGGAAGGGATCTTTAATGTCCAACACATCTCTGTTAGACAGGACCGACAGCTTTACATTTCCTCCGAAAGATGGACACTCAAGCGATTCCCAGAATCCGAAAAATCGCACCAACTTTGTGGGGATTGAACCCAGGTAACTCTGCGTAGGAGACGAGCATCATATCCCATACGCCACCGAGCCGGCTATTCTTCTTTTACTTCAGTAGAATGTGCAATCAGCAATGCCTCTAATTTATTTCTGTTGTGTAAGAGAATACATTTCAGATTCCGTTTTGACGAACAAACACCATTCATTACAAATGTAATTTCGTAATTCCATTGCAGCCATTATAATTGTTACATCATCGCAAAATACAAAATCATCTTCTACATCAAATATTTTAGGAAATTCTATTCTCTGGTGCGCCAATAAGAAACTATAGTTATTTTTTTTATACCTTCTGAGAAACTCAAGGTTTATCACGCATTTCCATCGGATGCCCAAAGTAATTTTTGTATATTACGAGCTCTGTCACATTTAAATGGTATTCTTTGAATATACTCTCCGGAAAATGAAACAAGAATGATTAAAATCATTCACACAAACTTTCCATATGATATTGTAGCAAGTTAAATTTATTTAATATATTTATTTTTTTAATTCACATCAAATTATTAAAGTAATTAAGTCTTTAAATATTGGGATTACCCATGAGGTTTTCTCGAGTGTTTTATTCACCTCAATTTAGCTTACCTTATACCAGACGACAGTTGGCCGATGACCGTTATTTCCATCTCTAGCATCGCAAGGAATTTCGATTGGTTCTCCAAGTTTTCTGATGTACATGTTATTAGGACTGGCTACGAATACAGGCGGTTTTTGAACGACCACGTTCATTGGTGGCGAAGGACCCTGTGTTCCTAATTTGTTGAATGGAGTACAAGTGTATCTCCCGTTATGGCTCTCATCTACTTTACTGATTAGAAGACTGCCGTTTTTCTTGTAGAAAACACCCGGTATATTGTACGGATCATAAAGAAAACCATCTTTCTCCCAATTGAGGTTTGTGAGGGGTGGGTTAGCTTTGAAATGACAGTCGATGATTGCTGCCCTTCCGAATGGCAGATGTATTTCTGGGGGTGCGTAAAGTACTTTGGCTTTGACTGAAAATAGAAAAATAATGAAAGTAATGTTTGTAATAGTCATTTGAGATTTATATTATAGTTTGAAATGGAATTACGTGGTAATCGACAATAAATACGCTATGCTCAAAAAGATTGGGATATTCAAATACACTTCGCCAAAAAATTAACTCACAATTTCGATATTTCGATTTTCTTCCTTCATAGGTAACTAATTAAACATATGTTTGTTTTCGGATATGTCCGGACATATGCAAACAAAATTCGATGTTTCTTTGGCGCACATGTTGATTTCATGAGAAATAAAATGAAAGAAATAAATTGACAGTTTACAAAAAATGCATCGGAGAAATGAGGGGGAAGCAGATAATTCTCAATAAATAATAAATAAATAGGGGCGAGCGTTGTCGTGTATAGGTCGTCAAACATATCTCAAGTTTCCCCTTCCCCTAGATAGACTTTCTACTAGGAGAGCGCCTTTCAATGGTTAGTTCATCAAAGCTCTCGCGGAGTGAACATCGTGAAATACACTCTGTTCAACAATTATTTGGTATCGCAAGTGTGTAACGTGCTGAAATCACATCACAACAATTTGAATTGAAACACCTGACTCCAGTTAACCCTACATCTGTGTCACGTCACTGGCTAACAGTCTGATGCGAACAATGCGGCTATCAGATGATATGTCTTATCGGCTTCCGAACCTTCTTCGGCACCTTCTTTCTGCCGCAGACCTTCAAGCTGATTAGTTCTTGAAAATCCTCTATAATTGTATTTGAAATAATTAAATTATATCAAAATTCTTTGGTAAATATTGTGTTGTGACCTATATCAGATTCGTAGATAGAGATTCCTAGTAGCAGACTCGTAGGTGGAGAGTCGTAGATGGAAAGTCGTAGGAATTCAGAGGTTGAGATGAACTTCTATCTGGAGTCCAGAAATCCGGATGAATCCAAAGCTGAAATAGAGGTTTTCCCCATATTCAGCAGTAGAATACAAGAACTTTTGGAATTTGAACTCCCTAAGTGATTGGGGACTATAACATAGACTACCTATACCTCATCTATCTTAACAAGATTAGTCTTATTGACTGTATATATATATATATATATATATATATATATATATATATATATATATATATATATATATATATATATATATATATATATATCAAATCTTGTAATATTCTTCGTAGGTTTCTTTCCGAAAATAATAATGAGGTAGAGTCATAGGTTTTCTCTTTAGTTTATACTGCTCAGAATCTCATTTCATATTTTATTTATTTGTTTATATAAATGTAATATAATTAACTGACAATTTTGTCATATTTATATTCAGAGCAGTATTCTATTCGATCGTTCACCACTTCACACAAAGGAAACTATTAATGAGTAACATTCAGTGTCACTTGACTAAGGTCCGTACACTGGATTTTTCCGGAGAAAGCCTCTGACACTACTCGTTGGTACATTGATATCATTGTCTGATGATGCTATAGTATGTATATATTCTGGTAGATTGATATATTCTCATAACATTTAACGTTATCCTAATATATAATTACTCCAGGATATGTTTTGATTATAATCATTGCCTGGCAATGGTATTAATTACCGGGTGGTGGATTTATATTTTTCATGAAATCAGTTTGATTGCATGAACAGATATATGGGCAACTCGTAGGTAAAACCTATATATATATATATATATATATATATATATATATATATATATATATATATATATATATATATATATATATATATATATATATATATATATATATATATATATATATATATATATATATATATATATATATATATATATATATATTATATATATTAATATATAATTGTATCTGACCTTTCTTCCAAGACCCCAGTGACAAATATTGAATTAGTGTCTCATTGCTCATATTTCCTGGCCCTAACCAGTAAAGCTATCTCTGTTAGAACTGCTCTGAAATTACCTATCTCAATTAGTGTCCATCGTTATCGTTATATTTTATTTGGCCATACTCCCAATATTCGGGACAAATCTTCCTACGTTTGTGAAACTGTATAGTTAGCACTTTATTTCTCACAACTGTTAGTCCTAGACACTTGAAAATGAAGTGTTGAAACCAGTCGTGTGTATAAAAAATAGACATTGTGGAAATCAGACAAAAGTGTTTCGATTTATTTATATTATTTTGTTGTAAAAAAAAGAATAACATAAACAAGTTGGAATGTACTATGCTTTACCAGAAACCTTTGTATCCCTCACTTTTTATATAGAATGTATTTACATCAATCATATTAACCAGGGCTCAAAAGGAATATATTTCTGACTTACATTGAACGTCCAGAAAAGCTCTAGCTGCTTGTCTTTCACCTGATTCGTGAATGACTTCGCACTCATATTCCCCATTGTCTTCCATTTGCGTTGGTTTGATAACTAAAGTGCCATCCTCTTCGGTCCACGTTCTGTGGGTCATTTCCTGATAGTCTTTCACGGCCACTGCATCCTTGTACCAAATGACCTTCATAGCATTATCTTTGGGAAGGCAAGTGAGACGCGCTTCCTCCCCCTCCATTATAGTTTGATTAATTGGCGGAACCTCTAGAAGGTTTCCACCTAAAATCAGTTTGTCAACTTAAGCTAGAAGTTGAAAATGTGAATGATGAAGGGCACAATGATAATATTTGGACTGAGGCTAGTAGTAATATATCGTGGAAATATTACCGATTTTCAAATATTTTGACTACAATAATCGCTACTTTAAACTACAAACAGTACATCAAATATGTATTGGGTATCGCGTGGAGGTGTCGTCGAATGTTGAATCGAGTGTGTTGTATTCAAAGGAATTCTCAACATGCAACCCTCATCCCAAATAAATACGATCAATAAACAATTTAGATTATATTAGAACCATCTTTTTGCATTTGTGAATACACTAGTAACCCCGCAAGAAAGCATGACCAATAAATTTAAACGCACCAGGGACGATTGGCAGAGGATAGCTTTCCTAAATCCCACAAACGATAAATGAAAAGAAACTGATTTGTTGGTATATCGACTTGAAATACCATCTTTTTCCAAAACGATGATCTTATGAATAAATAAATATATATAATATATATTATATATATATTATATATTCTATAACTTTGCCTAATTCATGTCTATAATCAACCTTCGCTTTGAGAAGTATAATCAGGACTATTTATTCATTTATTTTTATGAAGCTGTGGAACTTGTACTCAGATTGAACATCTATTGTTGATAATTTAATTGCATAATTTTCGATTATGAATGTTGGAAAGTCCATTTTCTATTTCCATTCACGAGTACCTTTCTCCATAAATATTTTAGACCAAGAATCTACCACGACCAGATTTAAGTTATATCATAAAGGCTCAAAGTTTCTTGATATATGCCCCAACTGTTATATGCAATTATGCAGTTCTGAATGTGATAGCTTTGGCAGGTAATAAGTAGCAAAGATGTTTAAAAATGCATCTCGAATTCCCTCCAGAAATTTAGCCCCCCGACCCGACATCTTTAAACTATAATTTCCTATTATACTTACGTTATACTCTAAAAGCTGAATTGCATAAATGTCACTAGGGAAACCATAAAAAGATAATACCTCAGTAGCCAGACCGTTATGATTATTTTTTCTTCTTGCCAGACGCATTAAAAGTCATCTGCAAATGTTAGCACGAGTGCAAATGGCTCATCATCATCTGTCCTTTATTCCGAATTGTATGGTGAACTATTATATGTTCAGAAAGCGTTCAAATATTCAATTGTTCTGTTTATGACATAAATGTGATACTTATAATGAAGAGTTATCTTGAAAAACACAACTTGTACTGTTAGTGTATTGTTTGCTGAGACTCTTTCGAAGGTTTGAAAGAAACATATAATTAAACATAATAATAATACTTTGTCTGATGAATATGTAGACAATAGTAATCGCCAGGAATGCTACGAAACATTCACAGAAAGATCTGAAAAAATGTGAAAACGAAAATCAACCAGTGTAGGTACAGACAACTCATCTCCATCTACACTATCAGGTATATAATCATTATCCCAAATTATTACACATGAATTTGTGATTTAGGTTCACGTAATTTCTAGCCGTTGCACTCGCAAGAAACGAAATCAAATCTGTTTTGCATCCCAGCATAATGCCACCATAAAACATTACATTGCGCCTTGGTATTTTGGATCTTGTCTTGCTGCTCGGAGTCTAGCTCGTCTTCCACGACCCCTTAAAACCCAATTCCAATTCCAATTCCAATTTTGGAGCTCGATACACCAATTTAGTCTGTTGATTTTTTGTTGTCTGGTTAGCTCTGAAACTCTTACGGGCTTTCTGCTGTATAAACTGCTTGAAGGAAGTCTGACGTATCGTTTCGAACACTGATGCCTACTGCCTCCAAAAATTGCGTTTAAAGTATGGGGCGCGACGTACTAGGATCTCTTCTTGCAATTTAGCACAAAAAGCAGTCTTGTTCTTCAGAAGTGATCTTCCTACCTACGACCTCTTGTAGGCCTATTTTGCAGAGATTGTAGCTCCACGTTTCGGGCGTAGGTTTTAGAAATCACCCCCTGTAATACCCCCATTGTGGCCTCTATATCCCCCTGTGTCAGCCCTTCTTCAACGAGGGCAATTATTCGACCCCTGTGCACATCGGATAATCCAATGTAAGGCATTTTCAATTATGATTATAGGTTTTTTTAAATTTTGAAATTCACAGTTTTGAGTCTCAGTGACGACTGAGTACAATATCCCGAACATGTGGTGATAATTCAACATTTCTTATCATACTATCCAGTTTTTTTACAACAAAAAACGTCATTCTTCACAAGTGGTCAATGTATATGGTTAAAAACTTTCAATAATGTGAAATACCGAGTGATTCCATATAAATTTGGTTGTGTGTATTTCCTTTGATACAAGAACCATCAGGAAATTCATAGATTTCACCGTTGTTTGTAAACTTTTCATATGGAATAGATACACACTAAATATATAAAACATGATTTTCAATCAGTTGAAATCTAATATAAATGTATTTATTTCAATGATTTCAAAATGACATTGAAATAGTATTAACGAAATGAATTTTCATTTACCATTGACTGAGACGTGGAACCAAGTCCCGTTCCTATTCATTGTATTGGGAGTTCTATTGGGAAAAGTGACTTTGCACTGGAACCATCCATCATCTGATTCCCTAATGGATGTCAAATTGACTGTAATCGTGTCATATCTAGGTTGTGGAGGATCGACTAGATTAAGACGACCCACGTAAGGTTCGTTGGACGTTATAACGCCTTTGTAATATGTAAATATCGTCCTTTCCTAAAATTAAAAAGTTTATACTTATTATCATCAAGATACATATGAAGGAAATTGAGGAAACATAATGTCTATGTAATTCTTTTATCATTAACGATTTTAACAAAGTCGTTTTGAGATGTAATATTTCGTTTTAAGTGGTAAATTGTTCTACCATGTCTATATTGAAACTTTTGATGCAGAAAGTTTTCTGGAATATTTGTTTTTCACAACCGCTAGATGAAATACCACTACGGGCTACTTATTTTCATCAAGATCATAAAAGTAGGAGAAACCAAGGCGCTAAATGGAGATTTACTAGATCATCGTGGGGAGCTTATACTTTTTAAAGATTAGTTGGGGTGGTGGAGGGGGGTGTTGGTTAGCGTCTACAGGTAATTTGAACTGAGTTCAATGCTGTTCAATGCTGTGGCACTTCCGTTATATCGGAAGTTGACAGCATTTTTGTTATTTCAAATGGCATAATATATGTTTCAACTTTTCTATTGTAGAAAATTGAATTCTGAAAAGTTTATTTTATATAATTGCCATCTAAAATCAACCGAGAGGAAGATATGGATTTTTCAATTGGAATTTTGCGATTTTTGGTTCTCTTAGAAAACATCACAAAAATACTAAAGATCATTCAATATCAATTATTTCTAGCTCATTATAAGTGAAGAGACTCATTCAGCAGAATTCAATGCATATAGAGGCTTCACGGTATACAGGGTGTTTCCAAAGTATGTGACAAATCGTGGTACATTCAAAGGTACAAAAGTCTGGTTTTTCAAATTAGACTACTTATTTTTGCACACGGCATTTAACTCGTGATATCAATACGCATCGATCTGTTATAAGTTTCTATATACCCAAAATGCATCATTTCCGAGTTATTAGCGATTTTACTCCAAAAACTACGATTCTTCACGCGAGAACCCTGAAATTCGTAGATTATATGACCGGAAATCTTTCAAATAATGCATTTCGATCTTTCAATACGAGACCCATCTCAAAATCTTCATCAAAGTAATTCTGGTCAGAATTCCAAGAGAAGAAGTGCGATATCAATTACTATTGAAGTAGATTGAATCTGACTTCTCGTTTTTCTTCTTTTCCAGTAGGTAATCTCAATTACATCAGTTACTTGTCAGGAAAGTCATCTTCGAATTGTTATCAATTTCAGATCTAGACGTTTTGAGAACCACAAATTATCCGGAAGGAGAATATTCCATATATTATTTCAAGAATTAAAACTGATATTACTATGTTGATGAGTACTAAACTCAGTGAAGGTTACTCTGATGCTCTAATACTACTGGTGCAAAAACTAACGTAGAAATATTTACACAGTGAAATCTTACTTATTAGGATGAATACCCTTACATTCGGCAACAAGTTTATGACTATATACAAGATAGGTTTTTCCAATACCATGAATATTGGGAATTTCAAGCAATTGTTAACACTTTCCTATTTTAAATACTACCTAAATAACTATTTACAGCCATTCTAAGAAAGGATACAATAAAGATTTTGAATTTGAATAAAAGTATTGGAATAACCTACTTTAACTATAGGTTTTGTCCATGTTGAGATTATTTATTACAATTCTCAACAGTTCCTACATCTGAACTCAACAAAAAACGCCATGTTTCATTCAGCGAGGTATTTTTGGTAATACGAAGATGACTTTCCTGATAAGTAACTGATGTAATCGAGAATACCTACTAGGAAAGAAGAAAAAGGGAAAGTCAGATTCAATACGATTCAATAGTACTTTGATTTCGTATTGAAAGATCGAAATGCATTATTTGGAAATTTCCGGTCATATAATCTGCGAATTTCAGGGTCCTCGCGTGAAAAATCATAATTTTGAGGATGAAATCGCCAATAACTCGGAAACGATGCATTTTAGGAGAAGGGACACTTATAACAGATCGATGACTATTAATATTACAAGCGTAATATTAATAGGTCTAATTTAAAAAAACGGACTTTTGTATCTTTGAATGTACTACGATTTGCTACATGCTTCTAAAGCCTCTAAATCCATTCTGTTGAATGAGCCTCTTTACAACAAGCTAGAAATAATCGATATTGAATCATCTTTAGTATCATCATGATGCCTTCTGAAAGACAACAAAAAAATCGCAAAATTCCGATTGAAAAATTCATATCTTCCTTTCACTTGATGTCAAGTAGCAACAATATGAGAAAAGAATTGTTTCAAGTTTAATTTTCTACAAAAAAGAAAAAGAAACATACATTATGCTGTTTGAAATAGCAAAGATGGTATCAACAGAAGTGCCACAGCAATCAAGATAGTTCGAATAGCATTAATGACAAAAAAAATTCTCCAATCGGTCATTTCTTTCTTTATATACTTTTAATGACCCATCTCGTGTGGACACCCTGTATATATTGTGAGATTATTATAAAATTTAGTGATGGTTATGTCAAGGCAATTTATTGAATTTTTATGTTCAATTTCAGGTTATTCTATTATGCATTTTATTTAGAAACTATGAACTGATCAATATGGAAATCAATCATCAAATTGCATCAAATAATAATATTACAGTCCCCACATAAACAGTATTATTAAACGCAACGAACAAAACCGATTTTCAATCATTATATTCCATTATAGAAAAACCAGAAAATCAATACGCATGTCGAACTTACATCGGCCACGTCTCTAATAACATCAGCAATCTTCTTCAATAAATTCAAATAGCCTTGAATATACAGAATTGAATGCAATGAATATCCATTAGCTTACCTTGGACAAACAGGTCCAAATTTTGAATCAAAATTCAAAGAACATCTTTTCTCAGATAACAAATTCGTACTTTTTGAACATAATAAAACAGCAAATCACATAATCACATAAGTTAATCTGAAAATTCTCCACAAATCCAATAACAGGATGACGATGAATTTGTTGGAAAGTTTTGTAGAAACCCAAAATGCACTATCAAATAGGCATACTTCTCCCTCACAACTCTAGACACTTGAAAATGACGTAACTGTCGAAAAAGGTCGTATGTATCAAAAATAAATATTGTGGAAATCAGGAAAAAGGTTATTATTTTGTTTACATTAAAACCTACTTTCCTCAATCTCAAAGTAAATATATCTACGGATTTATGCATGCAGACGCTAAATACCCTTGGAAGGTTTCCGTAAAATCAAAAGATGAATCGTTTCCCCATTTTTCAATCTTGAAAATAGCCAAAGTCAATAATAAAAAACAAGTACTGTGTTTTAAGGAATTTTACTTAATAATTGCGATTCGTAACGCGTTTCACTACACCGTAGCTTCTTCAGACGAATGATTATGCAGAAAAATGTAAATGAGAATATAACTATAAATGTTCTTGAGTAATTAAAAGCTTATTGGTCACCTCCTCCTAAGTGGTTATTTATGACAGGTATATCCAATAAAATTAAGGAATAGATTGCTCCCGAAAAGATTCAATAGAGGTGAAGGGCTTAAATCAACTTGTTCATTGATGAGTCTACCTGAGTGTTTGTATTTATTTATTTCTAAAGTTTCCCAAAGATCTACCTTCCAATATTTATTATCTGTATGCAAAATTTCAAATAATAAATAAATAAATTGTCGATAAATTGAAACAAAATTCAACACCTTAACCTACGTTGGCAATATAAGTGAAAAACTGAAATCATTCTTAAGTAGCAATAATTTCAACATAGCTTTTCAAACTAATAATAATTTAGGCAAATATATAAAAAATAATAAAACCAAACCAGGTAAAAACAATAAATCAGGTGTTTATAGATTGAATTGCAATGACTGTGATAATTTCTACATTGGTAGAACACATAGAAATTTTAATATTAGAATATCGGAACATATACGCAGTTTTTCAAATAAAAATCAGATTCAAATTACGCGAATCATCTCTTAGAAAATAATCATTCTTTCGACCCACAGTTTGAAATTTTGCATACAGATAATAAATATTGGAAGGTAGATCTTTGGGAAACTTTAGAAATAAATAAATACAAACACTCAGGTAGACTCATCAATGAACAAGTCGATTTAAGCCCTTCACCTCTATTGAATCTTTTCGGGAGCAATCTATTCCTTAATTTTATTGGATATACCTGTCATAAATAACCACTTAGGAGGAGGTGACCAATAAGCTTTTAATTACTCAAGAACATTTATAGTTATATTCTCATTTACATTTTTCTGCATAATCATTCGTCTGAAGAAGCTACGGTGTAGTGAAACGCGTTACGAATCGCAATTATTAAGTAAAATTCCTTAAAACACAGTACTTGTTTTTTATTATTGATAATGGAATTTTACCAAGTAAAAGCCTCCCAAATTCAAAATAGCCAAAGTATTCAAGGTGACCCGTTTGCGATAAAAATTATTTTTTGCGGAAAAAATTCGTCAATATCACTTCTTTCAATTGAAGTATAGTAGAGTCCTTTGCCCTTTGCCCTATTCAATGTTGGGGGGTTAAAGTGCTTCCTCTTGAGGGTTGCTTATTGAAGACTCAGCTATACGCCAAAAGATGTCTACCAAACAAAATAAATCGAGGTGTTCGGACTAATTTTTCCAATCACTTCGGGATTAGAAATATACAGGGTGATTCGTTTGAGAAGGAACATTCCGTATAAATTTGAGGACACTTTATTATCCTTATGACATTTAATGACAAACTGTAGAAACAAATTTAAATAAAAGAGGTAATAGTTTGGGAGTTGTAATTTAGTCCTGGAGAACAACTTGCTTCATGTAATTAAGGAAACGCAGCTATCGCAACATGCAGTTTGAATTGGGCAATTCAAATATTATTCACGTCAATTGAACCCAAATATTGAGTTAGGATAATATATCGAAATTTTGTTAATAGCTCAAAAATTACAGACGTAAGACAAAATCAGATTTGCTGTATAAATTTCTCTCTAAAAAGTAGACCAAGGTTGTGGAAACCCCAACTCTTTAAAAGCTAATTAATACTGAGATGCCCTAGAGTTCCTTCCAAAGTGGGATATACAGAGCATTAAATATATGTGTGTATAGTTCCTGAATTTTTCTACAATCATATTGCAGCTATGATCCCATTTGTATTCGTTATTTATACCATCTCGAATTGATACTCATGATAATGTGTTTGAATCTACCTTACTAACTTTCATGCTTAAAATTAAAAATTGCTCACATTCTTGTTCCAATATAGCTTGAAAGGTATCGGCATAGTCTCGGGGAAATCAATGTCACAACTTAAAAGCACCCAACCCCCAACACTAGCAGTAAGGAAAATAGGCTGTCTTTCATACTCCCCATACTCGAAACTGTAAACAGCTCCTAAAGTTATCCACACTAAGAGAATGTCACTCGCAACAAGTTTCATATTTTTCGATATTTATTACTGGCAGTGTTTAGTTTCCTCGACTTGGAACATAATGTCCTACAGAATCCTTGCGTGCGTACAAACTCGGGAACTACAGAACGTATGTGCTAAATCAGATGTAATGACAGGCTTAAACGGCGAAATTAGATTAATAGATGATGTAGGAGTTCGGAGGCCTACGTACTTCATTGCGTTAGATGAAAGTATGCCACTTTGAAGGTGCATAATTGTTGGCCATTATATTCGATATGTTGTGCACATTCAGAATTCAGAGCTATACTTAGTACAAGCGAGTACGAAAGGAAATGAATTATTAGTTGAGGAAAGATCTTGATTTACATCGCAGCGAAACTTAAATGATATACTGATAAAGGATAAATATCATTTATTCAATCTACAGAGTTGCGTTTTTAAATTACATTTCTTAAGGTAGCAAACATAGAATTTAATTTCCTTCCCTTTCAACCCCTTTTAACTTGGTGGTCCATAAAGCTGGAAACGTGAATTTTTATTGACCAAGAAAACATCTATCTAGTTGAGTAATCTTAATGATTTGAGAATTAAGGGTGTGATGAAGTCGCAATGTCTCGAGGCGTTTTACAAATATGCAATCAAGTGCAAATCAAACGTTTCTTTTATTTGTAATTTGAAATTACCGGCGGCTGGTCTATAATTTATCATTTAAGTAGTATGGTATCGTACATAAATATTCCCTTGATGATTATTTCAACTTTGAAGAAGCTTTTGCTATAAGCTACTGCGTTTTATTCTTCAAATTTAGCATCATAATTGTATAAAACTTACCTCTCAGCTCAAATTACTCATCGTTAATTAAACCTATTATATAATACGGTATGTGTTTCATCAATTCGTCTCTGAATTAGTCTAGCAATTAAAACAAATTCGTGGGTGATTTTTAAATGTTGTGACACACTCACTCATAGACTCCTAGAAAAAATATAATTATTTATATTTTCTTTCTGGAAAGTAACCTAATATGGAATAACAATTTGTTTTTGTGTCATAGAAAAAACCATATTGAGAATCAAATATTTGTATTCTTATTTATTATCAGTCATACAGTTGCGCTTAAATTATGAACATTCTTGTTTGACATATATTAATTTAAAATATAAAATTTTCACAAGAACAAGTTCAACATAAAAGTACCCAAATATGTAATAGGTATCCAAATATGACTACTATGAAATCATAAATAATAAGCCAATTTTAATGAGAAACTGTAGTAACTTTTAACTTTGGTCAATTTTAAAAAGTGACTTGCAAAAATCACATATCCAGGTATCAAACTCTGCACTTGCGCAATCATCATGAGTCCAGAGCCCTCACATGAGACATTTAAACCATGTCTCTCCTCGCGAGTATCTTGAGAAAACAGGCTGTTACAAAACATACAATCTGCATCTTCTGAGTCAGGAGCTTTCTGTCTTATGAAGGCATCAGGCTCACTATCTGTTTCAAAGTGTATTTCTTTTTTATCATCTGAATCAATGGGACTATTACTTGACTGGGTTTTCTCCTTTTGCTGTTTTCCTTCAGTTTTTTTCTTAGTGTCTGCTGATGGTCTAGTTTTTCTTTGTAACTAGATTCAACCAAGCCTTTCAGTTCTTCAGGGCTTCACATGATCCAAGACATGATGAAAATCGACAGTACAATAATATACGTGCAACCGTGTGCGAAACGCAATTTTCCAATTTGAATAAATGTGAAAAAATAACATAAATTCCTGAGAAAAACGTGCCGATTCTCCTTGATTCAAGTACGAGAGAAGGAAAAAGTGCTGATCAGTCGATGACCGCAAGAGTATAATTGAAGGTCAATGGTTCTTATTTTTTCCTTTCCGATATTTATTAATGTATTAAACAGGGTGTTACATAATAGTATGTACAACTTGAGAGGGTGAATCTACGTGTAATTTTGAGAAAAAAGTTCATAACATAGGTCCGCAAAAGCTTCGTTACGGAGCTACAGAGTGTTGAAATTTCCGGAAAAAATTGTTTTTTTCTTCAAAACTCCTGCAGTTTTTCAGACATTCAGCCCAAATTTGGAATTCAAGCTATTTTTTACAGTCTCCATCATCACACGTCCTAAATAATAACTAGAATCTACAAGGTGT
Source organism: Cryptolaemus montrouzieri (assembly GCA_013387265.2). Lineage (NCBI taxonomy): Eukaryota > Metazoa > Arthropoda > Insecta > Coleoptera > Coccinellidae > Cryptolaemus > Cryptolaemus montrouzieri. The sequence goes on along the minus strand of JABFTP020000001.1, from coordinate 100,160,414 downwards.
TTTCTTTTCCGGAGCCATGTCTTCTTTTGACCTTTCAAACTTTTTTGCAGTACGCCACTGATCAGCGTACAATCAACTTTCGTCATCTTCGTTCAATTTGGAAACTTTTTTGATACTTGTAAGTTTTTCGTATCTCCGACCGTTCTCGAGCAAAAATTATTAAACGATTGTATGCATTCGCTGAATTGAAAGCATTTCTAATTGAAAAAATAACTAATAGGCTTTGATTTTTTCAATTTATTTATTTATTTTAGCAGTTGCTAAAGTTGAACCTGTGTCTGCTCGAATTGTTTATTAAATTAACGATATCCAGCCGAATTGGCTGATATCCATTACATGCACGGTCTGGCTGTCGTAAACAAAACAGAAGCTAGGCGATTATATCAGGTGCGCTTTCTTAATCGAGTAACACCAGACAGGCGAACATTTTGAGAGGGAAACTGGTACTTTTACTGCAAATAATCATTTAAAAGGTGTAACTCAAACTATGAGAACTCCAGATATTGAGGAAGCAGTTTTGTATTGTATTGATTCGAATCCTCATGTGAGTACAAGAAAAATTGGAAATCATTTGAATATTTCACATGTTCTAGTTTGGAAGATTCTCCACGACTTTTTACTGTACCCGTTTCATATTCAACGCGTCCAAACACTATTTCCTCGAGATATTCCTTCAAGACATAATCTCTGCCGATGGTTTTTAGATAAAATTAGAGAAAATGCTCATTTTGATAGTGAAATAATGTTCACAGACGAAGCTAACTTTTCGAGAACTACTATCACAAATTTTCACAATAATCATTATTGGGCTGAGGAAAACCCCCATTTGATTGAAAAATCTTATCATCAAGAATAATTCTCACTAAATGTCTGGGTGGGAATAATTAGAAATTATTTGATTTGGCTATTTTTTTTGCCTAACTAACTAAACGGTCCCGCTTATCGACAATTTCTTGAGGAGGAGTTACCTTTATTGCTCGAGGATGTACCACTTTTGGTGAGAAACATAATGTGGTTCATAAATGACGGGGCACCAGCACATTTTAGTGGAGAAGCTAGAGAATTCTTGAATAATACATTGTTCTGAGTGGGTTTAGGAGGTTGAGAAAAATACCACAGCAAACTTTCGGGGAAGTAGACGTGTTTAATGATTTATAGTAGAATAATATAAAATCTGTAAAGGAAAAAAAACATTCTATATGAAACTATTCTGTAACAAGTTGTTATACCATTCTTACCTGTACCAAACTAATCAGGGTTGATTCTATAAGATAGAATTTACTGAATCGCCTAAGGGCTACGAATTTCAATTAAACACTTTAGATATCGTCAACAATTGTAACACACTACGATGTAGCTTCGTCAAGCGATTTCGTGTGAAAAGAGTAAGTCTCACAAGTGTTGAACAGAAAAACATATTAAGTAGTTAGAGTTTTAAATTCCTGATATGATACCGGCAGTGTAATAATAAAGAATAATAAATTCCAATACTAATACTAGTACAACATTCAACAACCGATGGATAGGTCGGGGTGGGCCAGAGCCATGGCCTCCTAGGTCCCCAGACTTAAAAAGTTTTGACTTTTTCTTATGGAAATATCTCAAAAGTTTAGTTTATACCACTCCAGTCAACACTGTAGAAGAATTGAGAAATCGAATAATAACCTCCGGTGGCATGATAAGAAATACCCCAGGAATATTTTAAAGATTGCGTGATGATATGCGAAGAAGGACAGAGGCCTTTATTGTAGCAGGTGGAAGACACTTCCAGCATATTATTTAGTTTTAAATTTTTCTTTTTTTCTAGTTTGATATTGAATGAGTATAAGTTGAGTCTCACAAGACAAGCTAACAAAATAAAAACAAATTTTGGGCATACCTATCGAGTATTTCTATTATTTTTTTTCTATTTAGCGAATAACATACAATTCAAATAATTCAAATTGAATAATTTTTCACTCGAAAACAGTTTAAGATGCGAAAAATTACAGGTGTCAAATAGTTTCTAAATTGAACGAAGATGACGAAAATTGATTGTACGCTGATCAGTGGCGTACTGCAAGAAAGTTTGGGAGGGCAAAATGAGACATGGCTTCGGAAAGGAAACACCTTGTGAATTTCAGTTGAAATCTAGGACGTGTAATGATAGAGGCTGTAAAAAATAGCTGGCATTCCAAATTTGGGCTGAATACCTCAAAAACTGCAGGAGTTATGAAGAAAAAAACAATTTTTTCTGGAAATTTCAACACCCTGTAGCTCCGTAACGAAGCTTTTGCGGACCTATGTTTACTTAAACTTTTTTCCCTAAAACTGCACGTAGATTTACCCCCTCAAGTTGTGACATACTATTATGTAACACCATGTAGTGCGATCGGAGCAAAGAAAATGAAAGTTAAGAATTGAAGATTGATAGAAGCAGCATGTAAAGTGTAGTAAGCGCGTTACACACTCCCGCCAGGCGGAAAAAAATTGAAGTTACTGAAAATTTTTCAAATGTAAAGAATCAGAAAAAAGAAAAAAAAGCAATATTCACATATGTTTTCCTCCAAAATATCTCAATGAAAATTTTAAAATCCAAAGTGTTATATTTATTATGCAATTTATTATTGAAAAGAGGAAAAGTGAGCAAATATCTACCTAAAATTAAAGTCAAGCTACATAAGACACGATATATCGTCTGTTGTTTGAAATATAACCTCTTGATTATTACCAATTTATAACTCGACTCTTAGTAATGGCATAGTCCAACCGAGTGAGCATCATTTGAAAACCAAAAATAAAAGTATGGATCAATCAAGAGAAAGTTAACTATTTTTCTCGCGATAAACGTTAATAAATAATAACATGCAGGTTAACTTCTGGAATAATAATGATTCTGATTACATTCTCGACAATATAAAAATAAATCGTATGTGAGACGAGTAATCAATTCGCTTCTCTCTTAACTTGAAGATAATCGTTCCCATACTCACAACGAGAAGGTAAGCACCATGTGACCGATAAATGGTGGATGGGCTTCTGTATCAACCCGAAAACTGACTAGACCTAACAAACAGGTTGCTCAAAAATAAGTGTCACACGAGCAAGAAACAAATGCAAGTAGAGAAATTCATCACTCTTCTCTAGCGAAAAAAAGACATTAAAAGAGAAGGAAAAGACAAAGATAAATTCACGTAGGGTCATCCTACATAATTCAATGGATCATACAAAAATGCGATACGATTTGCTTAAGAAAAGCGACAAGATAAGACAAATACTCAACCGGAATAGACTAGACAATTGAAATTGAGTACAATGATCGTCGTCCACATCTGAACGAATACTATCATCTAACCTAAGATCTTTAACATGGAAATTCCCCAAATCATTGCCATGTAGGTCCCTAATATTATATACTAACAAAAATATCACTCTATTACTCACACAGGGGCTTGAGATTAAGCTAAGCGGTAAAACCATCTATAGCTTTAGACAAAACGAAGTTCCATTTCCAAACACTATTCTCCACATGATATCTGATGGAACGTTTCCTGAGGTTGTATCGCTTTCTAACATCAGAATATAAGTCTGGTAAAATAAGTTTTAAATTCTCATTGAAGAGCTCATTTGAAATCTCCACATCATTCTGAGCATTCTCAGCGATACTTCCGAAGAAACGTCCATCTACCGCAATATTACGACAAAAAATAATAAAAGAGGGTGAGAGCTTGGTCACTTCATGAATTGCTTAACGTATAGCTTGAGCAGTTTTGAAGATATTTCAGTCCCAAGTTTGTGCCTGTGTGATATCTCTATTAGTATATAATGTTGAGGGGCCTTCAAGGCAATGATTTGGGGAATTTCCATGTTGAAGGGAAATTAACAGCAGAATGCCCCGGTGGTCGGTAGAATCATATGTGCAAAAGATGCACATATTTAGTTATTTGCACAGTAACAATGACAGGGTGATGTAAATTCAAAGAATTCTAGTATATCAAATTTTTAAGCCATTAAAAATTCATGTCTATATAGACAACACAAATCTGAATCTCGTCGAAATCTAATCTTTATTATATTGGGATTAGTGATCATAAACCATAGCCTGTACACCTTGAGGCTTTGATAGAGGAACTGCCATTATTATGAGCCCAAAATCCTATAGGAAAATATAGACCATCATTTGTAGTATGCCAGAAAAAATTGATGTTGTTTTTATGTAAGTTGTAGAAGCGCCTGATATTACTGATTTCCTTGACGTAAATTTTCTGTCTATAGTCTTTCATCATTTATTAATTTTTATTTTATTTCGGTATTATAAATCTCTATTATTTAACTGAATATCCTGGAACATTCTGTTTTCTACCAATAAGAACAAATACGATGAGTAAAAAGGTCCTTCCATGATCTTGAAGAAAATATCCCTTGCTTTGTGCATCCTCTTTAAAACATAGCTTCAAATAGTTAGTTTTCGGTCAAATAAAATATAGTCTTCAGATTTTCTAAAGAAACACTTGGTAGATAAAGAAAAATAACGGATTGCAGCAACATTATTGTATTTAAGTGATGCTTTATACAGCGTAGTTACATAGTAACAACTGTTATTCTACTTAACACTTACAACTAAAAATACTACTACTAAGTATAAATGTGCTGTGAAATGATGTATAATAATGTACAATCAGAAAAATTCTGGTATCGATTTTTGATAAAGATCGAGTGCTTCAAGTCATGCAAATTTATTCTGAAATATATGCCAAAGTAGCATTAACTCGGTCCTCTCAAATGATAGCAGATGAAGGCAAAATGTCATGGCTTCACAAGTTGAAATATAAACTCTGATACTAAATGAAAATTATAAATACAATTTATTTTTGGACTATATTCACTTTTCATCCCTTAAGTCTTCCATTTACATTCGCTCGAACTTACAACGAAATTAATGAATAAATATAAGTTGTACTGATTTCAGATAATAATATAATATCACTATACAAAATTTCAATTATGAACGAATTCAATAAATTATGAAAAGAATCATTTTCAGCTACTCTAAATATTTTCATATATTTACATTGAAAATGTCATTATATCAAAAACAATATCGTATTTGCTAAATAATCAGACTCCAATAATAAGTGATTAAATCTATTCAGATATTTTTCATTAAATGCAGATAATAAGTATAATAATGTCGAAGCCCTTTTAGTTCTGTGTTGGTCTTGAGAATGCTACTGATGATGAAATTTGAAATTCAAATTTTATAAAAGCTTGGTTGAAATAGTTTTTTCAAATAATTTAGGAGCTTCATAGTTATATTCAATGTCTACTTCAATCACAATCAAGTGAAGAAAAATTTTGGTCCTTTATTTTCTGCACATATTTCAAAAGAATTGAAACTGAAAAGAAAAATTTACACTACAATTCCACTATTTTCCTGTTTCAAATATCATAAAATCATTCTTGAATATTCTACAATTTATGATTTGCTGTTGACTTCACATGTGTAGTTTTATAAAAACATTAGTTTGCAATTATCTATTCAGCCATTGAATAGGTAATAAGATTTTTCATCATATACGAGTTGGTATACCGACAGTACTTTTGCAGAACGCTCTATTCCCTACTATAATATATTTGATCACTGAAATAAGAGGGCTGGAACATTGATGGTGTTGTATCACACTAAAAACACTGTACTAAGGTGGGTCAAAAAATGAATATTTTTATTTTCGCTTGGTACTCTGAAAAAAAGATTCCCAGACACTTTTAAATAAGGCTCTCCAAGTATTAGCTGTCAATTGTAACTCGAAGGTCCTCCGACTTACAGTTTTCTATTTTTGTCCTAGTATCACATAAAAAAATTGATATCTCGCTTCCAATACTTCAAGAAATATATCGTTTTATAGATTTCGTAGGAAATTGAATGTTCTACAAAAAAGCCTCCTACGATTTTTTCGTAAACCTAACAGTTTAAAAGATCTTAACTGTTAGTTTGATTATTTGAAGGTGAATCTTTTTTTCTGAATTTTATAACTCAATAAAAAAGACCATTATGAATCATCAAAGTTTTGTAGGAAATTTACAGCTCTACAAAATGGTCTCTTATAATTTTTCGATTAATAAAATTAAGAATTCCTGTTTTAAGAGACATCTTTCATCATTCATTGAGAAGATTTTCAATAAGATGAAAAATTGCCGAACGAACTGAATTCAAATTTGATAAGGGATGTAGATTACCAATAAAATGTAACCGAACCTAATCTTAATTTCTGTATCTACATTTCGTTTCAGATACATTCTTCTTCTTCTTCTTACGGTGCCTTATCCTTAAGGACGTTGGCGATTACATTTGCCCATCTTATTTTATTTGTTGCAGCTCTGATACATTAAGTAAAATAAAGGAAAATAGGTATAGAAATGCAAAAACTTAGTTTAAGTTAAGTCAATATACAAGTATTGGGTTGATATTGGAGTTATCGAAAGATTACATTTCTGTTGTAAGGTTTCGCGTACTTTGCAATTGCGCCATGTATTAGGCAATTTTTTAACCTCTTTGATGAAGTAGAGAATTTCATGGTATCATATATTTACCAATGGATGCTTCCAAATATTACAACATTTTTGGAACTTGTACTTGTTATCTGCGATTGAACAAAACAAGGTTCAATCGATGTAATGGAAGCACAACTACTGTCTTCATGATACGAAATGCCTGTCATTGAAGATGAATTAAACGCAATGAGAAATTCTACATTAGGTTTGTTTCTCCCTGGTCTTGAGTGTTCATATGTGACATTATATATATATATATATATATATATATATATATATATATATATATATATATATATATATATATATATATATATATATATATATTATATAAAATTTATATATATATATATATAATACGAATTTTATTATTTTTATTATCATTGTTTTAATACAATTTAATCATGTGGAGAAAACCAAGCAAATGTTTGCAAATTTGAATCAACTGAAACGCCTGTAAAATAATGAAAAATCTGAATACATCTAATCACATCAAAATTCAGTAACATAAATTATTCATGTTTATTACATCAGATGAAAGCTCGAATAGTATTTTCATTTTCTTTCAAGAAAACAAAGAAGAATGGGTGAACAAAGAACGATGTGCTCAAAGAGCAAAGGTACGTTAATAACAATCTAAACATCTAGTATTATAATATTGCAACAGCCTCTTGTGTAAAATGTTTTGTCGCGATCCAAAACTGGACCACGATAAAGCGTTAGATTTATTGGATGGGCGCGGAAATGCCTCCATGAGTTAAAGAGAGCAGAGGCAAAACCGACACCTTTGAGGAACTGCGCCCATGGCACGCATGTACACAAAAAACTAGATGGTTGTGCAAGAGTGTGGCAATTGAGAGTCATTTAGTAATCATATAATGTATGAATATTGAGCCTCATACCTATAATTCAATCTATCTTAATATATGGATGCAAAAACATAACATAAACGAGAATAGAAAAAAGGCATATTTGCCAGTAGGACGTAACATAATAGAAAATTCAAGATTTGGTTCTGTTTAAAATTTAGTTTAGAACATTATTCGTTTATTTACTGGGTGTTAGTGATTTATCATCGTCGGTTTATTATTTCAGGAATCACATCATCTATACTTTTTATAATAGGAAACATTTTCATATATGTATACAAAATGTATCGATTTTTGAATAGCTAAATTCTTCCTTTTGTTACATCATTGCAGGAGATATACCTTCAAAATACACTTTTATATAATCGAGAAAATTTTCGATATCAAAACTTGATCAGTCATCGATCAAGTTAACATGAAACAAAGTTTATAATTGACAGTGAATTCTACTGAGCAAAAAATTAAACAATTTATATATTACAGTGTTTTTTCATTAGAGAAAATTCATATCGAATCATTTGGCAATAGCTATTCGTAATTTATAAATGCTTTTAGAAAATCCCTGAAGGAATTTCTGAATATATTCGGTCGAATTGTTCGAATTAATACGAACAACACTCACGAATATTTTTAATTTTCTGACATAAATGAAAAGGAGAGGTTGCGTAAATAGAATCTACTCTTGTAAGTCATTTTGCTTTTTTGATCAGTAGATTATCATATAAAGTTTACTGTCAGTACACGAAATAAAAAATTGAGTATATTTGAAAACTTCAACTGAAATAATAACATGCGACAACGACAAATCTCACTCAGCGGTTAGTAGCGTTCATTATGATATCACGCCAGTCTTTAAGGTTCAGTCTTTAGGGCGGAAGCGTACTCGCACTGTGTCAACTAACATGCACTCTCCAGTTCGTGAACAACGCGCTGCCTCTTGGCTTGACGCTTGCGAAACTCATTGAATTCCTCCTTCATTGCCTGTACTCGGGCGTCGATATTATCGTAGCGACTGCGTATTGTGCCGAAAGTTTTCCTCGAAGACACAGGATCTAAGTCTATGTCTCTCGATCCAGTTGGTGTAGACGGGGTGGGAGTTGGTGTCGAAGGATCGAACTCGTAGTGACCATCAACGCTACCAACGTCAACAGCTTTATGGAACTGTTCCGATGTGGAAGGTGACGAAGATGCCAGTTCCAACCAACGACCAACTAGCGGTGGTGGAGGAGGTAATGCAGAAGGAGCGGGTGGAGGAGGCCGATAAGGTGGTAGTCGCCACTCCGTAAAAGTGCTGCCACTCTGAGAACTCTGATTCTGCGTGCCAGACGTATTTTTACTTCCGAAACCGCTGGAACTCGAACGGCTTTCGGGCGATCTATCCAAGTGATCTGGCGAGCCTAATTCAGGAGCGCTTCTGGCGATTCGAGCATGTCTAGGAAGTAACCTAGCTCTCGGCCTGGTACCGGTCAACGGTGGATACGCAGGCGGTACCCTTATTCTAGCATTTGGACTTTCCCTCAAAGGATGAACTGGGATGAATCCTTGAGATTCTTCGTGTATGGCACGGAGGGAAGGTAACTCCTGGGAGTATCTCTCGTGAACAGATCTAAGTTGCATGAATCCTGGTGGAGTTGGATAGGAACGTTCTCCTGAGCTGGGATATCTCACTGAGCTGAGATCGCTGAAATACATCGGGGTCCACGGAGAAAGCAACAGGGCGCTGGATGTATCCGGAGAACTTGATTGAAATTTCGGAGTGGCCGGAGTGTATATTGTGGGAATAGGATTGAGTGGATAATATGCCCTGTTTGCGATACTCAATAAACCGGCTAAGCCTCGTGCGCTTTGTCCCGAAGCGTCTGATCTAATACTCAGTTGACTGGGATAACCAACAAGCGGTCTTCGCCAAGACGCCCGATTTCTGATTCCCCTTCGAGAAGGTAAAAAGCCACCATCGTCACTGCTGCTTGCGTTCGAAGGACTGTCAGCCCTCAAACTGAGCAAAGAATCAACTAGAATGAAACGGCCATCAGCCGCCCTTGATATGCGTGCTAAGGATTTGGAAGGTGAGCCGGGATGGAAATAATCAGGATGCCAACTAAGACTGCTACCTGAACGGCACCTGTCCTTAGGCCATATCCAATTGAGTATGAAATGGAGGACTCTCATACCTGGTATTCCGCCTTTTCTATGTCTGTGGAAATAAAAGTACAATTAGTTTTATCATCACAGAAGTCTAAAAGGTACGAAGCCTTCGAAAAAAAGACATGCAAAATGTCATAACTTACAAACATTCAACAAAAATTTGAGGAAATCAATATTGAATACCATAATTACTCTTTAGATACTACTTACTCAAAGGTGAAAATATTCAGGCAAAATATATGAAAGCCATCAAAACTATATATTTCTACAAAATTTAATTGTCATCGTGCAATATCATCAAGTATACATACAATGTAAAGGTATACAATATATCAGAGGATGGATGAAGGTAAAGATGAATTGTAAGATGAAGGCCACTTTCTCTTCCTGAAAGGGTTGATTCAATCATAAAAGTGTGAATCAAGCTCCTCACAGGAAAAGATTCATTTAGGTAGTGTGAGTTATATATCATTGACTACTGGTGATAACAGTACTTGTTCATTAGCCATACTTATTTTTTGATGAACTGTCTTAATCACACCAATGTCATTGTGTCTATATATTTCTGTTGGTACTATTTTTTCTTTACGTGAAATAAAATGTTAATTAGGGTGGGTCAAGAAGAACGAATATTTTTATTTCGCTTGGTACTCACATATTATCACATAGAAAAATTGATATCTCGCTTCCAACTACTTGAAAATATATATCGTTTTATAGATTTCGTAGGAAATTGAATGCTGTACAAAAACTTCTTACGATTTTTTCGTAAACGTAACTAATATTAACGGTTGAAGTTTGATTATTTCAAGGTGAATAATTTGCCTTCTTATGAATTTTATAACTCAATGAAAAAAATCATTATGAATCAAAAACTCATTTTTTTTGAAATTTAGAGCTCTACAAAAATTGTCTCTTATAATTTCTTGTTGGTTTCACCCTTAAAAGTTCATCCACTTAAACCGACATAAGGTGAAAATATTGCACAAGTCGCTTAATCAATAATTCGACGACCCGTGACAGGAAATTCTGCAAGCTAGCGTTTTTCCCGTGCAGACGAACCACGGGCGGAACTCGGTGCAGCGACACCAATCTATTACGTCATGCAATAAATAATCAATATATAAGTAAACTTAAATTGTACAATAAACGATCACAAAATATCTATATTTCATTCAATTCGTTGCTCTGCCAAATTATTACTGAATCTTAGTCTCTCATCGCAGATTAAAATTTTCTACAATTTTATCCATATTAGTCTCCTGCCGTAGACTAAGATGATTCACAACTACCCAATATTTGAATATTAGGGAAACCAACCCAATATTTACATTTTCGATTAAGTTAAGCGTTTACGAGATATTCATCGTCGAACATCAGTGCCTATCAATTTTTCAGTTTTCGATAAATAATTCGAAAAATTTCAATTTAATTTATAGGTTTTAGGAAATTCACACAAATTGAAGTTCATATTATAAAAGTAACTAATACAGAAGTTTCATGTTCATTTATTGGAATGGAATATATATATATATATATATATATATATATATATATATATATATATATATATATATATATATTTTGTCCATTACTTCTTCTGTTTTTCTGTTTTCTTCTGAAGCTAACACCATCTATTTTTTTTACTTTCAACTATCTTAAGTATCTATCTGTTCAATACAGTTTTTTCAGTGATCCTGAAACTGATCATCTTGTCTTGCATACGTAATAGAATGATTCATTTCAAAGAAGTCTTATAACCATCACATAAATTTATTCATCATCAACCTAAGATGAATAAAGAAAACCGTTTTATCGGTTTAACTATGTAAAAATTTTCGGATCGTAAATAACCAAAAGTGAAAGAAGTAATGAGTATGTTTATCTATCAACTTAAAGTTTTGAAGTACTCAATCAAAAAGTGAGAAAACTTCAGTTGATCAAGTTAGTGAACTATGGAGAAAAATCAGATCTCAACTAGTGGAGGTCCTGAAATATTGAACCATATATCGCAGTTGATAAGTAAATAACAGAAGTTTTCGATGAAAAAGTGAATCACTTGTTTTTTCTTCCAGATCAATGTTTTTCGTATTAAATTGGAAATGAAAACGTTATTCATTCTATTTGAAATTAATCATTGACTATATGTTGAAAACAATGCATAAACTTTTCGTTTCAGTGTTCATGACTGAAAAAAAATTTAAAGATAGTTTATAACATTTTTCAGTTTCTAAAAATTCAAGTTGTGTAAATTTCCCCAAAACCTATAAATTCAATTGAAATTTTCTGAATTATTGATCAACATTCCCGTGACAATTGAGAGTTCATATTTGGAGAGACCTCCATAGAGGTCTAAGAACCTATTTTTCAGAGTACCAATCGAAAAAAAATATTCGCTTTTTTTGACCCACCCTAATCTTAATCTACCAAGCGCCATTCTTCTAACATACTCAATATTGTATACTTTTACTTTGCAATGCAAAAATTTAAAATTCGAGTACCAAAAAACTAATGATTTCAAGTTACTACAATCCAATAACAAGTCAACCTGTTAATTCCTCTCAAATGCCGGAATCCAAAACACTTGAGAATATTTCGCCAGTTAAAAAAAACTTGTTACCAAGTCTCGTTTTGGTTTATTTTTCGAATGCTAAGAAGAAATCTGGAGATACGTTCAATAAGAATTTATGGAAATCTGAATAAACAAAATAAATACTGCTATCTATTCTAAATAGTTTGAGAGAGAGATTTTGTGCTTGTAGCTGTGGAACTGGCGACGAAATCGAAGTATTCATTCATTTCATTGAAACTGAAATTAAAAAAGGAATTTTCATGTAGATGGGTCATTGATTAGGTTAAGATAATACGTATAGGCTGTCAAATGGAAACGGAAAGCTTTTGGAGGGTAGTATGACAGACACATCACTAATGGTTGACTCAACCATTCTACTGCGACCGTTGTACTCCATAGGTAAGCGTGTACAATGGTTGAAACTTTTCACTAGAAGTGCACCTACTATATGTAAGTGATATGCAGAAGCTCCAGGTCTATATAAACGTCAATTTTATTGAAGCCAGTGGTTCCATAACTAGTGAAGGTCCTCAGGGTAACGTAGGTAATATTCCATTGCTTGGTTCCAAGCTTTTCCCTTACTTGGCACCCTGACTCTTGGATGAATAAACAAATATGTGGCTTTATAAGAATTGCTCAAGATTCCAATTTATGATTAACAGAAAGTTAAGGAGATGAGATCAGCTTTTCTCAAAAGCTCATGCAGCTCTACTCGAAGATATTCTGAAGAACTTGAGATCAACAGATGTACAGTGTAAGCATTTTGGATGGCCAACTGCGAGGATTGTTTCGGAAAATAAGTGACAATATTTTTTCTTTCAATTGCAATATTTTGTAAAAGGCATTTTTTGAAAGAAACAATAACATCTCATCATTCAACATAGTTTCCATGAATTTCAATACATTTATGATGGCGTAAAGAACAAGTTCTTTTTATTCCAGTGTCTCGCCATTATGACGGCACAGTTGATAGCCGATAGTCATCCTTTCACTTGTTGTTTTAACTTTTCCTCATTTGCGAAGCATGTACTCTCTAAATGGATTACCGAATACATTCTAGTTCTTCCAAAAGTATCTGCCAAATGTTATAAATACTTCTATCGATATTGAATCATGATTTCCGTAGACACTTATTTTCAGAGTACTGGTTTCATACTTTAATCATTTCAGTATTCTTTGTTGTTCTGAAATGAAATATGTTCTAAGGCTTCAACCTCCGACGATAATCTTCTTGTACAAGTTAGTCCATAATCGATTTCCGGCAGCAAGTGAGGAACTTTTTATGAAAATTTGTCTTAAGCCCTCAACAATGCTCAAAGACAATTGGCGGCTGTTGCGCAAATGTGTTTTGATCCAACGTGAAAAGATTTGTCTGCTTATGTCAACGGCAGTTTGTGTTGGATACATGAACGACACCTGTTGAGCATATTCAATTAGGAGGTAGTCTCAACTCAAACTATCGAAAATCTCAGATCTTCCATATTGAGTAGGTAGTGAAGGTATGTGTATGAGGAGAAGCGTAAGGGTAGCTATCTCAGAGAAGATGAGCAGATAGCAGATAAGCCCCTGCTATAAGCAGAGCGCACCGAGAGAACTATCTGAAAATAATGAAATCACTACCAAATAGAGAAAGATGATACCCGACCAAACTACATGGCCTTGCTTAACGAAAATTTCTTTTTACAATCGACCGATCAAATCAAATTTCGTCGCCAGTTGAGTTATCATCTATTCGTTAGTTGATCAAAAGTTGTTTTTTAATTACACATATTTTCTGGTTCATAAAATAGATTAAGAGTCGCTTCTAAACCGACCTTAATTCATAGTTTTCGTGGGAAGATTTCATGTTGGCTACAGAAACGTCTGAGCAATATCAGGAATATATTGGACAAGAGGATACAATGAATAATTCCGAATTTGGTTCCTAGTTGGGATCTTACGGCAACTCTAGATATCATGCTAATATTATGCAAATGGTAACGCAAGAAGCTCATGAATATCACATGAATTAGGCCTAAGATCAATGGAATATAATTTTTCCGTATTAGCCATGTAAACTTGGTCCAGTCAGTGCAATATTGCTTCCAGCCTAAATTGTCTCTTATAAAATTATTATCTGCTTTTTCTGAGAGATTGGCAAGAAGGATGATCATCAAAATATGTTTTGAATAACTTGAGAATTCAACTGAACTGTATCAAATAAAACCCAAAGCAAACACACTCGATACTGTTCGCTTCGATAAACGATGAATCATTGAATAATCGCCAATTTAAATATGATGAATAAAAGAAATTTTGATTTACACTTATTTACTTTACTTGTAATGCGTTTCGACGGCACAGCGCATTCATCAGGCAGATTGAAATGAAAACTGAACTAAGGTACAACACATAAAAATTCAGAGCAACTTGGTGTAGATACCGAAATTGCTCTTAGAAACGTTTATAAATTTTATTTTCACAAACACGGATCGTTTCGACCTTCAATGAAAACGAAAACTTAATTCTGTTTGACGACTGGACAAAAGCAATCGACCGTAGTGAACCTATAGACATATTATACTTGGATTTCGCAAGAGCTTTTGATCGTGTTTCTCTCCGGCGTCTGTTGCATAAACTAGATCATCTGGGGATCAGGGGTGGCCTGCTGGAATGGATAAGGGCTTTTCTTAGCGATCGTCAATTCTAAGTTAGAGTTGGCTCCTCCTTTTCATCCACCAAACCTTTCATTAGCGGGGTCCCTCAGGGCTCAGTTCTGGGGCCTATTCTCTTTCTGGCATATGTGGAACACTTACCATCAACCCTTTTCTCTGCTCACGCATGGTACGTTGACGATCTCAAGTTTTACGCCAATGCGTAAGATATTGATAATATATGTGAATGGTCTCGAGAATGGCTTCTTCCCCTAAACAGAAGCAAATGCAAGGTGTTATATTTGGGCAAGAATAATCCCCAGTACCGGTACTATATGGATGGTTGGAGCATTCAGTCCACGCAATCACAGAATGTCGTCGGTGTGATCATTTCTGAGGACCTATCGTGGTTGGCTCACGTCAGCCATGTTGTATCGAAGACGAACGGGATATGCTATCTCTTCTACCGGATGCTCCATCGGCACATGCAAGGTACTGTATATGTCTTACGTTCAACCTATCTTTGAGAACGGTGGTCCTGTTTGGCACCCAATCCTGTTTCGAGATGAAACTTCCTCGAGTCTGTTCAGAGAAAAATGACAAGACTTCCCTTTTGTTTTGTTCGACCTTCGAGGGGAGGCTTGAACTTTTTGGTCTGAGGCCATTCTCTGAGCGTCGCGAGCGTGGAGATCTGATTATCACCTATCGTGCAATGAACGGCCTGTTTTGGACGGACCTTAGCGATTTCTTTCGCATCAACAGAAGCCATCTTCGCGGTAATTCACTGAAACTGTATCGGGAGGACTTCGAAACTACCCTCGTGAGCTCTTTATATGCAACCGCGTCTTCCATAAATGGAACTCTTTACCAGAAGCTGTGGTGGGCGCTTCATCGGTGAACTCATTTAAAAATCTTTTCGACAAAGTGCGTGCGTAACACTGTTGCCTCCTTTTCATTTTCACTATTTTAATATCACGTATTCTATCTATGTCATCATTTATCCTTTCTGTTTCATTCTTTTCTTCAATTCATCTCGATTTTCTCATTGGTTAAATTAGGCATTTTGTTAATATTATTTTTACCGTTTCCTTTTTTATTTTCTGTGAAATCACATACCATATTTATTATGTATTATGATTCATGGACCCTTATGGTTTCATCTCTTACCTTTGTTACATAAATAAAATAAATAAATTATGAGAGATTAAACATGAAAATCCATAAAGAATTGATGAAACTGTGAAGCGAAGAAAATTCCAGATTTTTATGCAAAGCTCATAACTTCCAATATCCTTGAGTGATCGTCTCTCTTTTAGGCTCGATCAGAATTAGAAAACTTGAAACAGGAATATCGTCCTAAAGTTTGTTAAATTACAAATCTATGACTTGATGTGTTACGGGTTTCATTCCGTGGTCTATTTTGATTTTGGCGACGTTTGTCCCTTGTCATCTTTAAGCGTTCGGTAGACGATTAGGTTGAACTCACTCTTATTTCAATGTTGTAGATCATATCTTATTGGTTGTATCTTAGTATAGTTCCCTTTTGTCGTCGAAAGGAGTTATAAATAAAGTATATTTGTGTAAATTCTTTTATTTATCATTTGAAATTGATTTGCATCAACTAGAAATTGATTTGAATCACGTAGAAACTATATATTGCCATGTTCATGTTTGTTCAAAATGGACGAGACCATTTTTCTTTCAAATAACAAATGTTTATCGATTATATCTTGATTCTTTGAAGAAATTTTTCTTCGCAATAGAATGAATTATCATTCATAACTAATAGTAATTTTTAGTGAAGCTAGTAAGCGTAAATAAAACGAAAAAAATCAAAACATAAGATCGAGTTCTGTCAAAGTATCCTCTTTTATCCGAATTTCCAGTAAAGAGTATTACTCATTTTTCTGCATGAATAGCAATTACGAGTTATCAATAAAACACCTAGAAAAAATCTGCGTTTGCAAGCGAATAATCCATATAATAAAAAAACGAAACACATGTGCAGTATTTGGTGCAATAAATAAGAAGAGCAATATACATGTGACAGTGCGATCAGGTGATGACGTTTCATCAGCCGCGGGATTCTTCACCTTTTTTCCTCCTGTGTAGATCCAGATAGCGGCAAATAACACACGTTTGGGATCAAAAACTAGGCAGATGCAGAAAATCGCGTTTAATATTATTAGATGGAAGAATGTGGCAAATATAAACATGAAATGAGAATCAGAGTACAATAGAAAAAACATTGTACCAAATCTGAGAGAAAAATATCCCAGTGAAATCTCAACAACTTTAGGTTATATACTAATTATAAATATAACTGATTGGTGTTTTCACGAATAGACTTTTTGCTTCGAAACTTTTAGTACACATATATTTTAAGATCTATATTACAGATCTTATAATTCCTGACACACAATTTCAATTTATTTATTTTAATTTTTCATCCTACGTAATTCTAGCCATCAATGACAAAATTATTATCTTAACCATTCGTTACTCGCGTGGTCTACCATTGTAAACCACGCCATTTTGAATAACGTTCATTGGTAGACTATTCTTATTGCGTGCGCTGTAGAAAACTTAAGTATTTAGTGAATCAGTATATTTTCGATAGTGTTAGCGATTTGTTGTTGAAGATATTTGCTTCTGAATATGACTGGTCTACGATAGAGCATTCACTTTTCACTTTGTATTTCGAGTCAGTTCAGTTTAAATTAGATTTCTTGGTACCTTGAAAAGAAAGAAGTATGTCTGAACCCAAAATACGACGTGTACAGTCCAGCAAAGATCCTGAAGTCTGGTTACAGTGGTTCAATGAACTAGTGATTTTGGAAATTCCTCTGATGAAAACGATGATGAGAAAGAGGATAATGCAGAGCAAGATGTTGTTGAGGAAAGCAGCCATGACACAGATTCAGAGCAGAGCGTACTAGAGGATGAAGAACTTTCTGATAAAGAAAATGATTCCAGTTCAAGCCGTTCGTCCGATTATTACGTAGGAAAAGACAAAATAACAAAATGGTGAAATTCGAATTAATTCACAGAATATTGTGAGACAACTCCCTGGAACAAAAGGTAACGCTCGTGATGCAACAACAGAAAACCAGTGCCTAAAATTGTTCGTGAACGATATAATCGTTCGAATTATAACGTTGTCAACAAAAATATATGAAGAAAATGTTCAAAACAAATTTGGCAGGATTCGGGAGGCAAGCAAAACTGATGAATGGGGAATGAGGGCGTTTATAGGAATTTAGTTGCTCATTTGAAAAAGACTTGGGACAATTCTTCAGGAAACGGAATCGAATCATGCTGCCTTGCTATGAGTGAAAATAGATTCAGGTTCCCTCTAAGATATATTAGATTCGACGATATAGAAACTGGGAACGAGAGACGCGAGCTTGATAAGTTGGCTTCTATTCGGAAAGTTTTTGTGAATTTTCAAGCCAATTTGACACCAAGTGAGTTCCTCACGGTAGACGAACAACTATTAGCTTTCAGAGGCAGATTTGACTTCAAACAATATATACCAATTAAGCCTGCCAAATATGCTATCAAAGTGTTTGCTCTTGTTGATGCAAAAACATCGTATACGATTAATTTGGAACCTTATGTTAGGATGCAACCTGAAGGTCCATATACGGTAAATAACTCTGGTGAAGACATTGTCCTCCGATGATCCATCCAATTTCCGGTACCAATCGTAATGTAACCGGAGATAATTAGTTCTGTAGTTCACCACTTGTTGAGAAATTTCTGAGAAATCATAAATTAACATATATTGGTACATTACGAAGGGATGAACGGGAAATTCCAGCAGAATTATTACCAAGTAGAAGCAATGAAGTAAAATCTTCAATTTTTGGGTTCAAGGAAGAATGCAGCCTTGCTTCATATTGCCCTAAGAAAAACAAATCAATGCTATTGTTATCGTCAATGCATCACTGTAATTCAATAGACGCTGAGACAGGAGATGACAGGAAACCAATTATCATTACAGACTATAACAAAACGAAAATTAGTGTTGATTTAGTTAATCAACTCTGTAACAATTACAATGTTGTTAGAAATACCCGTCGGTGGCCTATGGTTGTGTGTAACCGAGAGTTAATGAGATATACTAAAAATATATTTTTAATATTCAGGGTGGACAAATTTAAATGATTTAGTAGGGAAGATAGATGAAGTAGTATAGCTAGAAAAGAATGACATCCCATTATCGGTCATATTCTCACAGCCCAGTTAAATGACGCAAACGTTTTCGAGTTGTCGAGTTATTCAAAATTTTTCGAATTTTGAAGTCGAGATTCGCAGATATCTCGGTTATTATCAAAATTACATGAATTACAGTATGACATTATACAGGCAGTTTTCAAGTGAAATTTAGTGTTGTGAATAGAAAATTTTGCTCAGTAGTTTTCGATTTATGACATGAGTTTTTGGATATTGAAACATCAGCGATTTTACTTTTGTTTGAAGCAGAATGAAACCACGTATTATATTATTACAAGTAGACAAGTAGAAAGTAGAAACAAGAAATCGATAATAAACTACATATTGGTAAAGAAAAGCAAACTGAAAAAATAATAGACGTTAGAGTGAGAAGGGGAGCTGAAATAGGGAGCGACCATTTTTACTAGTAGCTTGTATCAAAAAGATACTGAAAGACGACGGTAAAGAGATATCAGGTAAAAAATGATCGAATATGAATCGATAATGGCTTACAAACTCGCCTATCCAGAATACGCCAAAATTTTCGAGCAAACCATATCAAGGAAACTAGAAAGATGCAACAGACAATATGAGCACAGAAGTCTTATGGAAGCATTTCAAAAGCACTCTTCTCGATTCTGCTAAAGAATTATGTGGAAGTAGCAGAAATAGAAATAACGCAAAACAAACGGCAGGGTGAACACATGAATTAGAGATGAAGTGAGAATTAAGAAGAGAGCATGGGTAAATTATCTCAACTGTAAAACTATAGAGAAATATGAGTTATACAAACAAGCAATAAAACGAGTGAAAGATCTTGTCCTGGCGTCTAAAAGAAGAATATGGGTAGAATTCGGGGAAAAAATAGAAGCCGAGAGCGAAGCAAACCAAAAGCTATTCTATAAAATAGTTGAATCGTGTAGAAAGAAAAAGAACTCTGACATTTATAACATCAAGGACAAAAATGGAGAAATACTCATAGATGACAGGAAAGTAATGGAGAGATGTAAGCAATATTTTCAAGAGCTACTTGGGAGAGAATAGTGAAGTTTGCATAGAAGAAGATAGAGACCAAGAAAAGATAACAGAACAGGAATTACAGGAAGCTATAAAACGCTCGAAAAATGGAAAAGCCCTAGGCTATGACAAGATCACGACCGAAATGATCAAGAATATGGGACAATATGGAGAAGACGTGCTTTTGAAAATATATAATAAAGTATTTCAAGAAGAACAAATCCCGAAAGACTGGCATATCTCAATGATGATCCCAATTTACAAATCAAGTGACAAACATGAATGTAGCAAACTACAGAGGAATCATGTTATTATGCACGGCTATGAAAATATATGAACAAAGAATAGATATGAAACTGAGGCCAATTATTGAAAGAACATTGGGAGAGACACAAAGTGGATTTCGAAAAGGAAGAAGTCTTCAAGATCATATATTCAGCATAAAGGTATTGATGGAAAAATCTAACAGGATGAAGAAGAAAATATACCTAGCGTTCATGGACTTGAAAAAAGCTTTTGATAGGGTGCCCAGACGAAGATTATGGAAAATACTACGTAGAAGAGGAATCGAAACAAAAATTATAAGCGGAAACAGGAGATCGGAGTATTTCAAGACAACGAAGGGACTTAGACAGGGGGGTGGGCTTAGTCCTCTGTTGTTTATAATCTATGATGAATAGATGAAAAAATAATTACAAAATTTGCTCAAGACAGAAGTGAGGAAGCGTTCAACTTGAAAAAGCTTTTCCAGATTAGAAGAGGATCGAAGCGAAAATATAAGCGGAAACTTACAAGCGGAGGGAAGGGAGGTAGTCCTCTGTTGAAGTAAAAATCGACAGAAGGGCATACACAAAGTAGAAGTATCAGAAGGAGCATACACAAAGAAAAAACTAAGGTTATGGTGATTGGAACAGAAAAGGAATACATGAAGATACAGATAGATGGGACAAAAATAGAAAGTACTTAGGAGTTGAACTCGAAGAATCAGGAAAGCAAGATGCTGAAATCAATGATAGGATCGAACAGACCATGAACACATATGCTATCAGCAATAATTTCATAAATAAGAAAGAAGTGCCAAGAGCCACAAAAATGAAAGTATTCACATCTATCTATAGGCCAATACTGACATTTGATTGTGACTCATGGGTTCTAGATGAAAACTAAAAAGTAAAATTTAAGCTGTCGAAATGAAATATCTTAGGAGGGTAAGGGAAGTCACAAAGAGAGATAAGCTAAAGAACATTGACATACGAAAGGAATTAGGAATTGAGTCAACTTTGAAATTTATAGAGAAAAGGCAGCTCAGCTGGTTGGGACATCTTCAAAGAATGGATAATACACGGCAAGTCAAACGTATATGGGAGACAAAGACTAACGGAAAGATGAAAAGAGGTAGACCACGACGAACATGGGATGGAGTAATAGTGGAAATATTGGACAGAGGCTAAAACAATCGCAAGACAGAAAATTGATTGGAGAAATTTCATATATGAACAATATTGTTGATATATCGAATTTTCATGAAATTCAATTTCGGTCTTTCGACCATCTGAAAACAAGTAGTTGTTGTCAGCTGTAAAGTTATATCGTTGCAGTCGATCAATGCAATCTGTAAGTCACATTCATTGAAATTTCTGGTGTACTAATTAGAAGCAGCAAAGCAAATTATCTACTTGTAATTATCCAAATTATCAATTCCTAAATTGAAAATTGAGTAGTTCACTGGGATTGAAATTCTCAAATATAAGTAACAAATAAATCACCAATGTCAAAATGTAAGGCTCTCCATTATTCCCAAATCTATGTGCATGTAAACTCGGATAAAACTAAAAACCTCTCAACCAAGTGAAAATGGAGACACTTACAAGGACATTGGTATGGCTCAGTTAAAATTCAGATAACCCATATCTAGGTCTAATGCACACATAAAACGATCAACGCCTAAAATTGATCGAACATTCCAGGAACAAATGAAGCACATATATTAGACCGTTGAAACGGCAGATCTTCTTACTTATAAAGACTTGCTCTACAGAAAATCTAAATGAGGCACTGCCAGAAATGCTATCGATATTCTTGTGACTCGATCATCGAAATTTTATTCTCGTTTAAATGAATTTAAAAACGATTCGGTTTCGTTTTTCCCGGAGAACCACGAACGCATTTTATAGCAGGACCTTTTCCTCATTCTTACGGTTTGTGTCAACGCTTGTCCCAGGAATTATAAATACACTCTCGTAATCTCGATAGGACTCTGACTTTACGGTCCTACAAGAGGAGACAAATTGTCAACCCTGTTTTCCATTAATTAGGAGACAACTCCGTCCGGATAACTTCTGTATTAATAGTTGAAACTAGTCGTCAGTCAGTTGACACGGATGGAACATGATGAACTAGAATTTACATTCAAATTATTATCTTTTGCGAAATTCACATTTTCTTGTAACACATTTTTGAACAAGATATTTAAAAAGACACGGCAATGTTCAAGGAGCTGATTGCTGAAGTCATTTTATTTTTTTCTTATTTTCACAAATTTTTCTTGAAATTAAACAAGTTTCTACGAAGAAATAATATATGGGCGATGTCAACCCAGATTATTGGGTCCAAAATGAAACAGATATGGAATTTGAGGAAATATCGCAGGTTATGTATTTTTTTTATTATCTCCTTAGTCCTTTTCATGACCTTGCTTGCTATGTAAAATCTTTTCTTACATGCAATAGCGACAAGGAAACGAGTTTTTTTCTCAGGTTTTTCACTCGTTTATTGAATCATATACGAGATTGTATGGTTCCCTTGTTACATTTCTTGAGCTCACACTTGTGTTTTTTCTGACACACACCAAAATTATAGATATAAGCATTTATTGTAAATACAATTATTCAAATTTTCGTAAATCAATTCTTTAGGTGCTTTCCGTGTAATTCCTTCTCTTCAAAAGAATATATATATATATATATATATATATATATATATATAGTTATAATATATATATATATATAGATATTATATATATAACATATTGAAGATATTGGAGTGTCGAAAACTTTCAAGGACGTATAATTTTCGAGAAAAAAACAATATTTTGGACTCAAAAGTGGCGCGTGTATTGCCACAACGCAGATTATTCTCAGAGAAGAAACTAGGATGCTATTGATTTCTTCAAAATAAGACATACTGTTGAATTTTCAATTATTTTTCAAGAAAAAATAATCCTGACATTTGTTGTACCGCGCCAAGTTTTTGAGAATAAAAATGTTGAAAAGAAAGTCCATCATAGTATATTTCTTTTTATCATTAAATAAACTATGTTTGAAAATCAAAAGTTTAATTCAAGGTCAAAACAATGACTTCTGATTATCACCAATAACTCATGAAAAATTACAATAGCTGTTCATCAAACTAACTTCCTCCAGCTCGATTGCAAGAAACCAGTCTTCTCCTCGTTGATTGGCGAACTATTTCAAAAAACACCAGGATCTGTTCTTAACGAGTTACACCCAGCGTTAATTCTATTTCTAAGGTCATCAATATTTGCCACAGGGGTAGTGTAAACTAAAGACTTCAAATGAGCCCACAGAGATAAATCGAGGGGAATTGAATCTGGGGACTCTGCAAGCCAAAATTGAGGTCCACTTAGACCTATACAATCATTTCCATACTCTTGAGTTAGGAAGTTACGAGCAAGCTGATTGAAATGGACAGGTGTCTTTTTGCCAAGATACATCCTCCAAAAACTCTGGAAGCGTGTATTCCAAAAAGCGTCGGTACATCTCACCCGTAAGTCTCCCTGGTCGAAATACTGGTCGAATCAGGCATCTAACCTACAATGGCGATCGATACGTTCAACGAGAACTGATGTTGAAATCGATCTTCATATGTTTGATGTGGATTTTCTTCACAGGATCAGTATAATAAATCAAGGAATTCGAATCAACTTACGCAAAAGCTATTGACAATATGTAATACGGTAAGGAAAATAGGTAAAAGGAAGTACGCATTGTAGGTGAAATGGATACAACAAATGAATGCAGTGTTTATTCCAGTTACGTAGGATGCAAACGTCTGGGGATTACCTCGGATAGTAAGCTCACGTGGAATTCGCACCTGGAAAATACAATACACAAGGCTAGACATTCCTTATGAGTATATCTAATGACCCGTGAAAAGAGATGGTGTATTGATTCGAAGTAACTTCAGTAGCTATTCTGTATGGTGGCGAGACCACGTATCGATTGGTGGGAGTGCAGTCTTATGAACCAATCCCCACTCAAGCTCTCTAATTGCAGAGAACGGCCTGCATGATGATTATTGGAGCTTTTTGCTCTACATCCACTGCAGCCATGGAACTGATATTGGGCCTTGTCCCTCTTCATTTGGTGATTGAAGGAGTGGCTAGAATGCCTTCCTACAGATTTCATCAACTTTCCCAAAATGGAACGGGTATATTCGGCTTCGTGCCCGGCGCCTTACAGTCTGAAATAGAGGACAACGAGTTGCTGGGTATGAGGTCTGACATAGCAATACCCAAAACCAACATGGAGCGACTATTCCAGATCATTATTCCTGGAAGGCAGGAATGGACCAGCTCCAAGAACCGTATACTTGAGGATTCCTGTTGGTACACGGACGGCTCAAAAACTGCAAAAGGCGTTGGAGCTGGTGTCTACAGTCAAGGTACTGCCAATGATCAGTCGATCTGTCTTGGCGGGCTTGCGACTGTTTTCCGAGCAGAAATATTCGCTATGGATCACTGTGCTGACCTTTTGCTAACAAATAGGTCATTTAAAATCATCAACGATAACCAAGCTGCACTGAAGGCATTGATATGCGTTACCTGTACGTCATTTATGGTGCAGGAATAAGGTTCCACCCTTATCAAACTAGGAGATTGGAGCAGACTCCGTCTGATATGGGTACCCAAATACTCGGGTTTTCGAGGGGAATGAAAAGGTCGCTCAAGAAATAGGCTTGGAATTCATCCGAGCCTAGGTTCGAAATTCCCTTGGAGACTGCAAGAATGGAAAATATCTGGTTGGACCTGAGGGAACGTGAGAACTGGATGAGTCTTTCAGGTCTCAAACACGTTCGACTTGTTATCAGTGGATCTTTCTCTGCGAGAGCCATAGCTTGGCTTGAACTCACTAGGTTAGACCCGAGAGTTTTAACCACCATACGAACAGGGCACTGTCGCCACAGAAAATAACCTAAACAAGTTAGGATTGATTGAGGATCTTTCATGTAGGCTATGTGAAGAAGATAAAGAATCAATGGAATATGTTACCTGCGAGTGCCCAGCTGTGGACAAAGTCAAGATGCAAGAACTTGGATTTAACAAACTGAAGCTGACTAAGCTCATTAAGCTCTCACCAACAGAGCTCACGTCCTTTCCAAGAAGGATGAAGCTTGTGGATGAAATTTGGGACAGAGTGCTACAATAGACCTCTGGAGCGCAGTGGGCGGATAAAAGTTATGATAAAGTTATTGAATAGATAACTATCATAATTGATGTGATTCTGCCTGAGATATCTGAATTTTTTGGGTTGAAAACTGCGTTTCCAGACTTATCATTTCAATGCATTTTATTCGTTAATGGGATTTACATTTAACGCAATAAACGAGAAGATCGAATGGAATGAATTCATCCAAAATTATCCATGTTTTCCGTTTTTCAATATCAACTCAACAATGCATTCGAAAGAGAATCGTTTTCAACAATTCCAGTTTCAACATTTTCATATATTTCGTATCTCATGCGGAAAATGAATAAACCAAATCAACTCCATTACTGATTTTATTCGAAATTATTCATAGTTTTATATTTCACAAGCAAATGTTTTCTGTATTAGTTTACATACGTTCGAAATAGTACGAAATTATTTTCAACAACGCAATTTTGAGCATTTCCAGGAAATCTGGTTTGTTTCATAGAAACGAACGCAAATGATTTTCAATTATATAGATATTGAAACACGTTTCAAAGGGACTATCGAATTCTGGCCGCGAAAAGTCAATCGCTATTCCGAATGAAACGAGTTGAAACGTGTCCATTCAGAAACGTATCGGCTCTGCGTTCATTCGAATGAAATGTGATTGATTAGATTGGTTTAAATGAAACTGCGATTATTTGTCCCATAATACTGAACACTTTTTTCCGGTATGCAAAACTTGTGGAAAGCATTCTTCATCTAATAGCATGCTCTTCACTCACTTCTCGTGAATTTTCTGGTAGATGACATGGAAATGAAGAAAATGGACTTTTAAACTCAGTACTTAAACTTGAAATGCTTTTAATATTCTTTAGACGATTTGTTTGTGTTTAGGATCTTTGTTATTGGCTGGAAATTTCTCTCTGATCTCTGATCCACCAATCTCTTTGGGGATTCATCATGGTTCATTAATCATAAGCCATAAATCTAACCTAACCTTCCTTCAAATTTGCCTCGTAGAGGCCCGGAAACTTTGATTTCAAGTATTTGGAGCAACTTCCATCCTTTGGAAGTGATTTCCCAAATTGCTTCATCAATTCCAGCTTTATGGGAAACGATGGTAGATGAATTTTATGAGGAAACAACAAAGTTTCATGCCATCCTTAAGCTCTATCGCCAACACTTTTTCGTTCAGTGATCTTTTTCGTCTCTACTATCGCATAGACAAAAAAAGCAAGGGAAGTAGGTAAACCCAGATTGTTGTCTGAATAACAGAAGCAGAGCTGCTTCAAGGCTTCTTTTCGAAGAATTTATTGGATCATCTATTGGATCTTGAAAATATCCATCAAACCTTCAATATTGGTACAATAAACCAACTCGTCCTCTTGGGCAATGTAGGAAGTGAATCGCTTCTCACGATATCTAAACCAGTTTACTTCTGGCAAAAGTAAGTTCCTGCCTTTGAACTTTCATCCAAGCAAGTAAGCAACGTTTTTAGGAAGATTCAAGTTTCTTATCCGAATTTAGCTCGCCCTGAAAAACAATTCGAGACTGCTGTTATTTTCAAATTTCAAACTCAGGTACAGCGCCATCTTCGTCAGAACTGAACACTGAGGATGTCATTTGACGTACTGTCAAGTAGTCTATTATAGATTGAAGGTCATATGGCCCAACCAATTTATCCTGCTGTCTGGCACTAGTTCTCATATTCATATCTCCCAACATGATAATTTCTCTAGAACCCCCAATCCTCAGAATATCATCATTCAGGTGTTCATAGAATTCCACCTTATTGTTGATTAATGCATCCTCGTTTATTGCGTATACCCCTTTTAGTGTTATTTTATGTCCGTGTATATTTATATTCATTGTGATTATTCTTTCGTTGACTGGTTTCCATGAGGTGATATATTTCCTAAGTTCTTTACGTATGAGAACCTAGCCACTCTTTGTTTTGCCCTGTTTTCTTTCGAAAGTCCGCTAAAGAACAGGTCGTAGTGGACAAGATTTTCAGAACCCTTTCCTTTCTTTTTGGCCTCCGTTAGAACTATTATGTCCATACTGAGCCGTTTTACCTCATATAGTACTTCATTGAGTTTTGTGGCCAAACCCTGTACGTTCCATGTACTTATATTCTTAATCCATTTCCTTTGCAAGTTAACAATTCATTATTATGATCGATTTAATCCTAACTGATTCTTAGATTGGTTTCGAGTTGTATTCTCTTGGTTTTTTTGTACAAAACGTTTAGGATGGATAATTGGGTCAATTATTGAATCCAAGAGTATTTCTCTTGCAATCTGAGTTTCATTAAGATAAAACTTTGGATTCCAACCAGGGAAAAACAATGGAAAGTGTTGTGAAACATTATAGGCTCAGAAGTATAAGAATGATTGAGAGAAATGCTTATGCCTTTGAGAGAAAAAACGGAATTTCCCATAGCAACTCTAGGTTTCAAATTATTTGACAATTTTAAAATGTCTGAAATTTCGTCTGTGCTCAGTATTTTGCTTTTGACATTTTTTTCTTGAAAAAGTTTAAGTTTAAGGTTTGACGTCCGTTTTAGTTTTAGTCGCTAGCTCTTGTCTATATATGTCCATTACATACATAAGACATGAGAAGCAGTTGACGTGAAAATATATGACGCCAAAGTTCTTGCTTTTTGTTGCTTGATTTTCATGTAGTTGGTCTTACAATTGCTGGTTTTACTCACTTCCATCTGAATGGCAACTGAGTTTTTCTGCTTCCGTGAATATTTAATAAACATGAAATGAACACAGACGTCATTGTGTAAAATTAGCCAACTACGAATATCTTTTGAAAAAAGTGATTCAACAAAAAAATGTTTTCATTTTCCTCTTTATACTAAGAATAAAAAGAAAGGTTTGTTACAACTGAAAAATAGAACAATTTCCTGCGTGATTACGTTATAATAAAATGTGCCTCAAAAATGCGAGAATTTCTTTAAATAACAGATTAAATTGCATTGATTTAAAAAACTAGAGAAAGTGTCTTATCCGCGAAAAAAAGGCGAGGACGGTACTTTTTCTACTACTTTCACTATTATCATATCTAGTTGGGTATGTCCACTGTAAATTTCACCTTCCATTTTCATTAAAACTATTCAAGAATCACGAAACGAGGTAATGGGAATCGTAATTCTTGAATAGCACATCTTGAATTTTTATGAATAAAAGCGAGCAACTGTATATGAAAAAGAGTTGGGTATCTCGTATTTTCATCCGAATAAATAAAAAGAATCAAATTTCCATTCATTAGAACCTGCGGGAAGTCACAGAATTTTTTACCCCTAAAATTTTAAGATACGAGACAGAATGCGCGGAGCGAATCTGCACCCCGCTTCATTTTTATCGCGACTTCCGTTTCTGTCACTGTTTTCAGAAGTTATCTGGACGGATGTTGTTTAGGTAGAACAATGAAATACAAAGTGTAATAGATAAACTTTGTTATACTTACTTTTTCAAAGGCACTTGGCTATCCGTCGCATTCGCCCCGTTTCTAGCATCAGTTATTCTACAAGCAACCATATTGTATGCTAGAAGAGACACATTGTGTTATTAAATGAAAAACAGGAGTCGTATATAAATCTTCTTTCATTGAAGATAACTTTTATGGTGTCGTTCTTTCATTTTTGGAACATATTCTGTAGATAATTTGAAGGGATATCCCAATATCTAATAACACGCGAAACTTATTCCTATATTTAACTTTTCGTAGAATGTTAAATCGGATTCACTCTTCATAATCATCATCAAATCGGGCCACAATAGTAGTAGTACACTCTAGTCACTATTTTTCTCGTTTGAACTCGTCAGTGTTGCATACTTATTCACGAAATCGGGCCAGAACCATGAGAGAAAGGGTAGGTCAAACGACGAGATGGGGGTATATCGTCGTTTGACCTACCCTTTCTATCATGGTTTCCCGGTGGTCCTGGCAGTCTGCTGTGTCGGTTCGTTGGAGAGTCCTATATATATATATATATATATATATATATATATATATATATATATATATATATATATATATATATATATATATATATATATATATATATATATATGATGGGACAAATATCTTCCGCGATAAACATCGCGAGGAGTCTATATATGTAAATTTGAGACAAGAAGAATTATTCAAAAATCCGTAGATCAATGAATAATCCCTCCTGACAAGAGCTAGTTCCCAAATCTACCTGCCATGCACGCAGCCCCCAAGAGCCACAATAGTGCGATGCCGAGAAACGAAGCGGCAGACTGCAGTTTTGCTCTTATTAGGAGCTCATCAGTGTCGCATATCGCTTCTCAGCATCCTTTAATCTCGAAAACAGAGGCTAAGAGCACTATTCCAGCGGGATTATTTCGCTCGTTTTCTACCGTTGATGTGATTCACGGAACGGCGAAAGATGTCTCCCAAATGTTTGGAATTTTAACGTTTCCACATCTGTTTGTTATTGTTCGTATCTTTCTCGAAGTCCGGTAGCGGTTCGCCGTGTCGGTCCATAGAGGGCGACTCTCATACGTATGCACGAGGTGCGTACCCCGATATAGCTTGAAAGGATGCTGAGAAGCGATATGCGACACTGATGAGCTCCTGGCTCTTGGGGGCTGCGTGCATGGCAAGCAGATTTGGGAACTAGCTCTTGCCAGGAGGATTATTCATTGATCTACGGATTTTGAATACTTCTTCTTGACTCAAGATTACATATATATATATATATATATATATATATATATATATATATATATATATATATATATATATATATATATATATATATATATATTCTGGATACGTTCCATCGAAGTGATAGTAGGTGACAATCTGTCTTGATGTTGTAAATGGGTACCTTTTCTATTGTGACCGTGATTGATGATGATTATATATACGTCATGTAGATTCATTGATAAAATGAAACATAAAGAGCAATTTCTGATTTGTCAAATATATATTGACTTATGTATATACTGAGTCTTTGAGAGAATGAGTTTGCAAGTGTTGAAATCATACACTCCTTCTCTTCAAATATAATCCGCTTGTGCAGTTTAGAGGTTATTATCAAAGTGCAAGTAACTTTGTAAAAGTCACTCTACAAAGAGATATCGTCTTACCTTTCTCCTGTTTTCGTCTTTTTCGCTTATTGCAAATCTTGACAGCACAGACTGATAAAATTATAGCTACTATAAAGAACAATATTCCCCCTACGACGCCGGCGGTGATGGCCTTGTGTTTAACTCTCGCCGGAACAGAAAATTTCACTTCTTCACTGGTCTCGTAGCTCTTCAGAGAATAAGCAAATATTCTGAAGTAATAAGTTCTACCTCCGACTAGGTTTTTAACTGCAATCAAGACGAAAATTAGGATAAAAGTCATTCGAAAATATAATAAGACACTTACTTAAACTGAAGGAAATACACATTAAAGTTAAATATAGATATAACTAGTCAAATTTTCAAATGAAATGAGGCTTTCAGAATATAAAAGACTCAAGAGTGTAGAAGGTACTGGAAAACAATGAATGTGATAAAACTGAGGTTATTGAATTAGTTGTAGCGTTTCATAAATAAGTAAGAAATCAGAGTTATTTTATTACTTGAATACATAATAAATTTGAACCAAATTTATAAGACTTTAGAGAGGGTTGAATGAATAGTACTGCATTGTATATTTAGTCCAGTCAATTTAGATATAATAGTAGTGAGCAAATAACAAAGATTCCGACAGAACAAAATCATCGATTGTAAGTGTATTAAGAAAGTTACTAGAGGTTTTGGTTTTTATTGGAAACGGTACGTTGCATCGAAAAATTAACGCAGACCAAAGTTGTATATCCCAGAATCATCTATAAAAATGTTTCCTAAAATTTCATTTCTATAAAAGTCTGCATTCTTGGGAGATATATACATATTCAGGTTTTAGCACAACAGGCTTAGAGCAGCAGGACACAGCAATACCTTGGCGTGGTATAATGAAATCTGGTGCAGATTCAGATGAATTTCGTTCATGTCTGGCTTGCCTTTTCTCCGGATTTAAGTCCCATTGAGCATGGCGGGTACAAGTTAGGGAAACGTTTTTGAAGTCACATTCCAATTTGTATTCATAATTCAACTAACAGCATGCACGCAGATATTAATGCAAAACAAGGAAATACTCATCACTATCGTCTAGTCATTTTCAGACTTCCAATGTTTCTTTCCACAGTTTTTCGCTATGTTGTACCTGACCTTCATTTCGTTCATCGAGGCCATTCTTTTTATCATTTTTCCAGAGATTCTTCATTGCAAAAATGCATAGAAGAAAAGTATGGAAAATTCATATCGAAAAAAGCTGTGGTTCTTATCACAAAAAACACCAAAATTGTAGATGGACCTGATTTTTTTGCACGCCAGAGTATACTAATTGAAATCCATCAATTTCATAAATTTTGTGTTGTTTCTGCACCTGAGGCTGATCAGTCCTGGCTTGCAACTACAGCGATATTGATTGGCGGTTCACATCTGATATTGTTACTCTATCGGAGAGTTTCAAAAATATTTATTGATTTCTTCAGTATGTATCCCGGCGCCTCCGTGATTGTCTTGATATGTAAATGGTGAAAACGTAGAATAATATAATGATGAAATGAACTTTAATTTCCGATTTTCGTGCTACTATATACTCAAATAACATAAAATTTCAAGATTATTTTGCAGAGCCTAAAACATAGTCAGAAAAAGTGAGAGCAAACTATTCATATACCTAGAAACTTCTACGGAAACTTCAAACTTGAAAATTATCTTCGGTAGAAGTTTAATTTTCGTATAAAATATCAGTGATACTTAGAAGTGATTTGGATATACTGCAGGGCAGTGTTCTTCTCTGGCTCTTTATATTGTATCCGATACATACTGATCTTTTCGTGGTGTTAATTCATTTACCGCTGAGCAGGTGGACTCAGCAATTGCAATAAATATATTGGAAGGAATTAGTACGACGTCCAGTATTTTGTCTCTACTTGCCAGGGATCAGAGGTTTAAATCCCTTTAACTCCGAGCTGGTCTTTCGTCACTAAGATGACCCACCTTGTTATCCCTAACCTAACCAGTCTGATAAATATTTTGCTAGTACCTAAGGAATTTTCTTTCGTATACTCTTTACTTGGCGGATCTAGATGCTTGAATCTTTTGAATTCCAGAATTTGAACTCATATAGAACATGTTGGTTCATCCTACATACCACGACCTACAGGTCGCACTCTCGGAAATGAGCTTCTTAGAAGGCATTATTCTTGGTTTTTTCAAGCTTCTGTTCTCAGGTATAGAGTCCAAGCTTAAAGTTTACATCTTGCCAGCCATTTACCCACTTTTTTGTATATACCTTTTTAGAAAATTCAGTAATTTCAGTTCTACTAGCTGTGCCTTCATAATTCTGCCGTTCGTTTCATTGCCTGCATAGTTCGAGTTTTCCGGAGCCCTCGCAACAGCAGTGCTGTTATTCCTAAAGCAGAATGTATTTTGTACGTAGGCATAGTTTGTCAGTTAGTGCAAAAATAAATTGACATACAGGCTATACTGTTCGGACAACTACACTCCTTTCGTTCCTTAACACCCTGAGAAAATATTTTATGAACAAAAATTTTCTTCAACTGCCTCACTTACCTCATAACCAATGAGCACACAAGATTCATTATTCGTTTCGGCATTTCACGAATCAAATTGTACATTTATCTAATAGGGCGGCAAGGTATTGGAACGATTTAGGAGGGGTTATGAAGAATGGACAATTCTCGACATCTCAACCCAAACTATTTTCCACAAGAGCTTTGCGATGCGTTCGGCCATGAATTGAAAATTTCACCAGCAAACTCACTAAAGGGAACAATTGTTGGTTAAACGACCTTGTCGCAATATCGCACATTTGCCAAACTTTTCAGAACATAGTATGGGCGATTTTACCTATTCTCCAATCACAGATGGCTCCTAACATTGTTCCACATAACACCTTCCTCATTCTTACCAAACTTTAATACGCTCATCAGAACTGCTGCCACTAGCAGAGTTACAGCTTATCTGTAGAAAGGCATTTATGGTCTATTCCAAGGCTTCTTAAACTTTTGTCATTCAAGACCCCATTTATGATTGCGAGTTTCTTGACGACCTCATACAAATATAAAAGAAAAATGAATCAATATTTTTTGATGATCTAACCTTCAACAAATGCGCGTGTCTAGACGCTGCAAGTCTACTGTATTCCGCCAACTCTAGTGATGTTATAAAATGGCATATATAAATATTTGACATTAAAATCTCTCGCGGCCGCAGAATTTTGCTACGAAGCCCTGGTCTATTCTATTCTTCGAACCACTGTTTTCGAAGTACACGATGCTGCATAGAACCTAATTAGTCTTCTGGCCCTTGAATCAACAGCGTTCAAGATTCTTCTCACTATTTTCTTAAATATGATTGCTCCAGATGTAGGATTACTAATACATGATGCTAAGAAACTACGATTTTCCTTGTCGTTATTTTCAAGCCACGGTCATCGGCGGGAGTTAAATTTCTTTGTCACCCTCTACCGTTTGCGCATGTGGGTTCTGAATTATAAGATAACGGCTGCATTCACAAAACTTCACCTTTGGTCTGGGTGGGTCCTTAATATCTCAGAGGAATCATGAGAGAATTTTGTTCAACATAAAAAGAATTTTTAAGAAATATAGGGTGCGCCAGAGAAATGCGGACGTTTTTTTTTCCGTTATAACTTTGGCAATTTTAGAGCTAGGTCATAATTTCTTGCTTTATTGGACAGCCAAAGAACTAGGTCTTCAGAAATTGTATCGAAAATTCCACTTCCGGTGAAATCCAATATGGCTGACTCATTCGAAAATGAGCGATATTTATAGATCGCTGGAACGTTTCTTTCTCACTAGAGAATTCGAATGGAGCATTCAGTCTATAATTAAATCTTTTCTGAACGATTTGACATATTGATCTGAAAAATATTCCAATAATTGGTAAAAGAGTAGCGTGAAGAATTGTTTTAATTCTGATTTTCAGCTGAAATAGAAATATTTTTTTTTTCACCTCATGGCGTTGGCAGTCCTGAAGTTGTTGTGTTTTTCATGGATGTTCTAAGAAGACAAAGAACCATATTTTACTGAAACCAACCTAATATTTGATTTCCGTCGAATTCAAAATCACTAGATTGAACCTTTTTCATCATTTTGGGGGGTTCCTGGAGTTCTGATAGGGCTGATTGCTTATGCAGAAATTCGCTGAATGTTATCCTGAAATTGTCAATTGAGTTTGTAATACAAAAATGTAGAGTTGATGCTCGAAACAGATTACAAAAAGGCGAGAACCTGTGTTCGAACTGTTCTAGCTGCACTAGTACCTAGTCTTCTTCCTTATGACCTTGTTATCCGAAATTTTTCCTCCAGATGAAAGATTGTATTTGTTTTGTAATTAGGGGCTAGAAATTGGGGTAATATTTGTCTAGAAGTATAACCACGCACAAATAAACATTCAATAAAACGCTTATCCTCATTTGTTAAAACCATTGTTAACAATTTCAAACGTCAAAAACAAGCAACACCAAGTAAAAAGAGTTCAAACCAGATGTTGTCTAAAACTCGATGGCATTTCATTATTTTTTGTTTATCATATGCAATCTATGTTCAGAGGTTTCACAACGGAAGGTGCATATGATGGTGGAGGAAACATTGTTGACAACAATTGGCATAATTCTGAATCAATTTTCGAGTTCGACCCTCAAAATGATCAGAATGAAAAAATTCTCAACACTACTTTTTACTAATTATTGGAATATTTTTAAGATCAATATGTCAAATTATTCAGAAAAGACTGAATTATCTACTGAATGTCCCATTCGAATTATCTAGTAAAAAAAACGTTTCAGCGATCTTGAAATATTGCTCATTTTCGAATAAGTTAGCCATATTGGATTTCACCGGAAGCAAAATTTCGATACAATTTCTGAAACATTAGTGTGTGAATCTTAGGACTGTCTTAGAAGTCGAAAACTAAACGAACGTAAAACGTGATTACATCGTTAGCCATTTTGCTTCCGAATGAGATAGACTCAAACGTAACCGTTCGGTTTCAATGAGATGGAGCGCCTACACACTAATGCCAAAAATGAGCCTGGATGTTGATTTTCTAAACAAGCAGATTGAAAAAAGAGAGTTGTTTGAATGGCTCCGAACTTTTTCAATAGAGATATAAGAAAGTAAATAATTTTAAAATTGAATTATGATTCTATTGAGGTTTTCAAGGAACGTATAGCACAGCATATAGAGCAAATCTCATCAAGAACAAAAAGTGTATACTGCCTAAAGTATACGAAGGTGTTTTAAGCTAATTGCTGAAGGAACCTTGTTGGTAAGTATAAAATTTGGAATTCTAATGCACTTGTTCAAGGTTTATGATGAAAACTGAGTATTATAATAGCAGTGATTTGACGACTTTTCTGCTTATTATTATAACTTCTTAAGTTTTCTGATTCAGTTGCAGTCCTTCATCAGTGATATCTGGGGCAAGATTTTTTTAAAATAGGTACTTCTATTGAATAAAAATTAAGGAAGAAAAATATTTCTTTTTCACATGGGAATTTAAGCTCTTCTGAAACACACAAATCATCCTCAGAGAAGAATAGATGAGATTACTAATGTATATGTTGCTACAGTGAACAGAATTGAGGCGAAAAGTTATGAAAACGAAGCTAGTTTACACAATCATGCTGGAAAATCTAGGCGAAAACGTCTCATAACACCTCGCAGGAAACGGAAGTGCAGAAACACTTAACCATATGAAAACTGATGAATAGAAAAAATTTAAATATGTTGTTTCTCGATAATATATTGATGGAATATTTTTAAGAGGACTGTCAACATTTTTCACAATTTTTCTTTAAATTAAACAAGATCCACGAAGGAATAATATATGGGAGATGTCAACCCAAATTATTGGGTTCATAATGATTCTAAATCATCTATAGATAATAAAAACAAGTACTGTGTTTAAGGAATTTTACTTAATAATTGCGATTCGTAACGCGTTTCACTACACCGTAGCTATTTATAGTTATATTCTCATTTACATTTTCTGCATAATCATTCGTCTGAAGAAGCTACGGTGTAGTGAAACGCGTTACGAATCGCAATTATTAAGTAAAATTCTTAAAACACAGTACTTGTTTTTATTATTGATAATGGAATTTTACCAAGTAAAGCCTCCCAAATTCAAACATCTATAGATCATAATCGGCATGACTTAGAAGACCGAACCTGGCCATCGGGGTTCTCTCGGTCTAACAGAGAGGAAATTGTTTCGTTGAGTTTGAATATTGAAGGTATTTTGCGATTTTACTTCAAAATGGCAAGCACGAACAAGGAAGTGATTATGTTTCAGGAGACTCACACAGCGACGGAAGAACATCTCCGTGAAAGAGGAAATATCGAATGTTATGTACTTTTTGATTCTCTCCTTAGCCCTTTTTATGGCCTTGCTTGCTATGTGAAATCTTTTCTTAGATTCAAGTGAGTTTATACATATAGGTGTCAGGTATGATTGTTGAAATATTTTCTGCTGGTTTTCCTTTTCCATTGTTACAGATTCCTGTCCCAAACCCTTTTCACCCTTGTCTTCGTCTGGAAATCATAGATAAAAGTCTTCAGTTGTTCCGGAAAATACATTTATCAAACATAAGAATTTGGCTTTCTTATGAAGCAAGAAATAATGATCTAACTCTAAAATTGCGAAAGTTATAACGGAAAAAAAGGTCCAGCTTTCTCTGGCGCACCCTATATAACTATTTGCTCATTCATTATTTATCTATGACTGCAAGAAAGCTTCAAAAGGAACTATGTAAAATATCAATATGTGCTTACATGCTAAAATTATCCAACTATTTCCACGTTTATCCTACGACTAAAGTATGATCCCATCAACTACCATTTTTTATAGATTTAATAAAAATGAAATATTCTCACCTAAGTATTGTGTATCTTCGGGTCTTATTTGAGCTTTGTTCAACGTTTTCCAGGGTCCGTCGGTTCGATATTTAATAACGTAGTGCTGGATAAGATTAGCCTTATCTAAGGGGGGCTGCCATGTGATCAGAAAACCGTTACTGATTTCCGTAACGGTGAGGTTTCTCGGGACTCCCGGTTTTGGTCCTAAATAAAAAAATTAATTAAATAATACAACGGCAATGTGTCCCAGTGAAAACTACTACGTGAAATTGAACTGGCGACTAATTTAACTACGAATATGATGAAGCATACGAGATTATTTGTAGAATATCACGTAAAACTTGTCCTCTTTTTATCTGAATATGGTGTAGTATGTATATAAGTAGAAATAATATTTCTTCGCGTAGAGACCCTATATGCATTCAAAATGATCGCATGACTCTAAATGTATGTTCGAGTTTCGAGATAACTAATGATTCATCAGTAATACCTACAATATAATACATAATTTATACAGTTTTCCTTGGGACACATGTACTACAATAGTAATTCCTAGCAGCAAGTCAATAATGCTATTAAACAATTCGATAGGCATAAGCAGATAGCTGTCATTCGAATAACACAAATGAGATTAATTATTGAAGCAAGCAGTGAAGCTCTACTTGACTTGAACTCCTTGGATGAATAGATTACGTGCAATGTAAACTTTAACGGTCTATATGTCCACATTTTCAATGAAATAAGATTAGGAGGGTTAATGACATAAATCAGTTGGCGTTAATTATGAAAGCAGATTTGTTCAAAATGCAGTTTCGATAATCGACAGTTACTCGTGAGGATATAGTTTCTGTTGGAAAGGACGATAGAGTGAATTATAAAATTTATTTTGAAAATGACGAAACACTATCATCAGACAAAATTCACTGCAAAATGTTACCAGTTACCAGCAGGACAGGGTAGAGTCTAAATTAATGTCATCAAAATTAAATAAAGCAAAGACTATCTCACTATCAGGTAAGCAACATTAGATGCTTACGTAATGAATATTGACCTTAATAGTCTAGTCATTATAGGGAGCTATAAACTCATATAAACTTGTATTTTGACATCCTAAAACTTATGTCAAAACTCACACATGATGCGATGTTCGCGTCTTTAAAAATCTGAATCAAAGGTCATAATGAATAATGAAATAAAACGAGTTACTGTATTTTAACTATAACTCATTCATTGACGTAAAGAATGAAAAATTACATTGGTTGGACTGGTTTCGGACATACGTCCAGTATCGACAGAGAAGTTAATGACAAGGTAAAATCTTTTACACTCTTTCATCTGAACATTCAGTCTTTAAGTAACAAGATAACCGAATTAGAGGCATCTCTGGCACTGTATTCTGAAGATGATTTGCTTGGCATAAGTAAAAGCTGGTTAACAAGTAACGAGGCATCTTCTATCGCTTCACAGGGGCTGAAGACAACTGCGTCATTTCCTGGAATAAGATCTGCGCACGGTGATGTAATTTTTTTCTAAACACAAATATTGTACTAATCTTTGTAACAGCAGTGAAAAATCCACTCAGTGACTCACACTGCGACAGAAGAACATCCCCGCGAAAGAGGAAATATCGCAGGTTAAGTACTTTTTGATAATATGGCTTTACTTGCTATGTAAAATCTTTTCTTAAATTCAAGTGTGTTTAGACATATAAAAGATATAAGATGTTTGTTGAAATATTTTTCTGCTGGTTTTTTTTTCATTGTTACAGATTCCTGTCCCAAACCTCCTTCCTTTCACCCTTGTCTTCGTCTGGAAATCATGGAGTGCAAGATGAGAATTGAAGCTGCTAAGCAGAAAAATCTTTGGTACTCTTTATGTATACACGACACTAACACAATATAAACAGATAAGCTGTTACTAGCGCAATAGCGAGAGGGAAACGAGTTTTTTCCTCAGGTTTTTTCACTCGTTTATTGAATCATATACCAGATAGTATGGTTCCCCTGTTACATTTTCCTGAGCTCACACTTGTGTTTTTTCTGACACACACCACAATTGAAGATATAAGCATTGTAAATACAATTATTCCAATTTTGTAAATTCTCCACCTTGATTTGTCATTTTAGAATTTTAAATTAACATACAGGGTGTCCCAACCAAGGGTGAAGTTGAATTCTGAAATCCCAAATACTAAATGAAATAGATTTATTTTGGCATAATGCAAGCGCAGGTTTATGCTCGGTCTAGAAAAACGACCTACACTTGTGAATTTGGAGTTGGTGCAATCAACCCCTATTTCCAGCATACTCAAAAATCATTCGATCGATAATAGGTCAAGTGGCACCTCGTTGGAAAGGTACTATATATATATCATCATACATATATATAACTTTTTGAAATCATTTCGGTATATGTTTGATCCGAGAATAGGACTTTCTTGTGTGGTTATAGAATTTTGCAATCAACCGCTTCCATTCAGCATCCCCAACTTGAAAATCATACAAATAATTCAAGTGGCATATCTTCAGAAAGGTTTTTGAATTCCAGAATGATTAAAGCATTTCATTCAGTTCGGCTCTCCATACAGGATGTCGCTTTCGAAAAATTCAATATCGTCATTTGAAATTGTCAACTAAAATTAATTCGAAACTGTTAAAAGTATTGGGGTACGATGTGTTGAGCATCAATTACGAAGAAATAAAGCTGATTTCTGCATTGAAAATGTTCACATTTTTTCATTTCCATCTGGCGTGCAGTCATCTGTTATTTCTCATTTTGCAATGAAATATTATTATTATTCAGATCAGTTCCTCATTATTGTTGTTGTTCGTCAGTTGAAATTAATCTGAAAATGGTTTATTCCACTGAGGAAAGGGTCGAAATTGTATCGACGTATTTTCGAAATAACAGTTGTGCCAAAGAAACGGCAAGGATATTCGATAGGAACCATCCTGAAAGAGAAAGGGAGTCAGTTACCAGTACGTTAAATATTTGGTTGACAAATTCCTAGCTACGGGTTCGGTGGCAAACAAAAACATGAAGTGGCATGTCCTGTCAGAAATGAGGCAACGGAAGTGGCAGTAGTGGGTCATCTACAAATGGAGAATACTACTTCGATCAGAAAACTATCTCGTCTGACTGGTGTATCAGCTACAACTGTCCATAGAATCGTGAAACATCACAAATTTCACCCTACAAGGTAGAATTAGTGCATGAAATAAACGAAGATGATCCAGATCGTCGTTTACAGTTTTGTGAAAATCTAAGTGAAAACCTAAACGCTAATCCAAATTTTCTGAATAACATCTGTTTTTCTGATGAAAGCACCTTTACGCTCAGTGGTGAAGTGAATAGACATAATTGTCGATATTGGGACACACAGAATCCCCATTGGTTTAGAGAGGCCCACACGCAAAGGCCTCAGAAGTTGAACGTTTGGGCAGGAATTTTGGCAATCATCTAGTTGGGCCTTTCTTTATTGAAGGTAATCTGAATGGAAATGGCTACCTACAGTTGTTAGAGGAACACATACATCCTAGATTGACAGAAATTTTACAGAACGATCCAACTCTTTCTGAGGACGAAATGCGTTTTCAACAAGACGGTGCTCCTCCGCATTATGATGCTCGGGTGCGCCAATATTTAGACGAAAATTTCCCAGGAAGGTGGATTTACTTGATTTAAATCCCTAGATGGGGCCATCTAAAATCTAAAGTTTATGCCACAAGACCAGAAAACCTGGAGGAGCTGCATGCTGGAAATAGGGGTTGATTGCACCAACTCCAAATTCACAAGTGTAGGTCGTTTTTCTAGACCGAGCATAAACCTGCGCTTGCATTATGCCAAAATAAATCTATTTCATTTAGTATTTGGGATTTGCAGGAATTCATCTTTACCCTCGGTTGGGACACCCTGTATGTTAATTTAAAATTCTAAAATGACAAATCAGAATGGAGAATTGACAGACCTTTACATAGGTGCCACTCGACCCTTATTCCCTATGATGAATTCTAATTGGGCGTACACTATCTCATGGACAAGAAATTTTCATTTCGGAGTTAAAAATTTGGAACACAAGCAAATATATAAACTTAAATATACTCCTCCAAAAGTTTCGAAAATTATCGTCCTTCTAAATAACACAGCCTACATTAAGTGGCTGCGATAGAACATTTGCGCTCCTTAAAAAAGGTAAGAAACATCAAGAACATTTGAGAAACTGCCTAATTTAGATCAACTTGCTGCAGAATTTAAAAAAGAAAACTGTCCGGTTCGAAGATTATTTGAAAGTGGGATACAAATCTTATTAGCAGTTTATAATGCTCCAAATTCCGTGAACAGTATTAATCACCTTCGTTCTATACGTTAAATCTACAAAGCTGAACTAGCCTGTGCAGTTAGCAAATATTCCACCAAGTGGAGCAGCTCACTAACATTTCGATCGTGTTTATTACTAAGTTCAAACTTGTCTAGGGCATGATTTGGAACCCCAGAAATAGGCTTGAACAATGCGTAACGATGCGACAATTTCACAACCTGCCCCAGATGAATTACTCAACACAATTTCCTGTAACTGAAAGAGTGTTTATGTGGCTCAAGGTGTGGATGCAGGAAAGCGGGTTTGCAATGCTCTTTAGTTTATGGCCAGTGTAATGGGCAAGTCTATCTCAATGCTCTGCCATATCAGACCGATGTCAATGACGATGAAACCTTTGACCCAAAAATCATGGAAGACTTACAGATAAATATTATTGAAGACGATAAAGTCATTAGTATGAATTAGATTGGAATTAAAATACGATTTAAGTTTATCCTCAAAAATTTCTTAACTACATGGGCAGGTATCATTTCATAAATTGATACTTAATTAAAAAAAGATAATTGAGCAAAACAAAATATCGAATATAATGTAATAGCTAATAAAGAATAATAATAATATATTTAACAATAATTTATCAACTTCATATTATGTATTTTCGATCGGGACTACGAGTTTACCTCGAGTGACACTCAAACCGCGCGCTCTCCGCCCTCTATTTCGAAAACAGTTCGACGTATAAAAAATATTTTCAACAAAAGTTGCAGAGAATTTTATTCTCTATAATATTGTTGAAGAATACAAATAGCGTAAAGTCCATAGGAAACGAGATATCTACAAAAAATCGATTTTTGTGACCTTTCACCTCTGATTTTCGAAGACGCGAACATCGCATCATGTGTGAGTATTGAGACAAGTTTTAGGATGTCAAAATACAAGTTTATACGAGTTTATAGCTGGGTATCTCGTATTCCGAGATTCTCAATTTTGACTAACATGATTCGATTATTAATTAATTCTTATACGAACTCAATCAATTGTCGTTCGGTTCGGTACAGTTGTGAGATAATGAAACGAAATTTTATGGGGGCACCCTGTATATTTATTTTGATTAATATATATCCCAAATGATTCTTAAACAGTTAACATCTCCAGCTATTTTAGCTCATATTTATATAAATCCTCATTCGAATATTCAAAGAATTTTGAACATCTAGCTATGTAGACGTCAAGCTTTCTCTGAAAATGTTCGGGTCGAGTAGCATCAATTATCGAGAATTGCATTCATAGTGCGTTTTATTCATTTAACCAAAAATAATGATTCACCAAGCAGTGAAAAATGCACATCATTTCCCAAAATCTCAAATCAGAGTATACAATGTGCTAAGACTAAAATTTCTGTATATCTACTTCTTCTTCAAACTTAATTGACATTGGAATAGAAATTATTCATTCAAAGACATCTTGAAAATTGATCATTTTACCTAACGCCACTTTATAGCAGGTCTTATTCATTTTTTCATACGTATTTTCCTATTTTCGCACCATTATCAAATCTACGGTATACTGATTTCATATACTTTTCCGATCGTTGGAACAAATTTTGAGCCGACAGAATTATCATGAGTGGAACTTATCTTTGAGATTTCTACACGGAAGATTCAATTTAAAATATTGTATTCATTTTGAAACGATTTTTGAGGAATCAGTTTTTTCAACCATTCATTTATAAAAACGTATAATGTATAATTTCCGCTTCAACAGTTTCGAAAACAGCTTCAACAGCACATCACAGTTACTTTGGAGCCTTCTACCTCGGATTTTCTAGTAACTGAATAATTGTTTGGTTCACAAAAAATTGTCAGTAAAGATGAGTGATAGCTTATTGGATTCGGAATGACGTCTAGGAAAATATATTGAAGTATCAAGGTTCCTTTTCATTAGAGCGTTTTGATGAAGTTTCGGATGGTCACGTGATTTTCATCGTTGACGTCAGAAAGTTGAGAACTTTATAGCAGCAAGCGCTAGAAGAGACAAGTGACTAGTTTATATTTTCAGTCTTCAAGGTTTGCCAATAAAAACCTAAGTCAACCAGTTTTCTTCGATACAAACTGGCTTAGTCTTTTTTTAATTTCGTCCAATTATTGCGCAATATTGGCTTTCGATACACGAATAACATAATTTGAGGTCTTGAAAAAAGAAATTCGCAATATACACTAAAGATTCCAGAAATGATACCAAATCAATAAAAAATAGACTTCATATTTATCAATTAAGTGTTTAAACCTAAAATGAGTGACAAATGTCATATTTTGACGCTGAAACCCTCTTTTCATGGGAACGTCATAATTTCACAGAAAAAGGTCACATGACAATTTTGACGCTCGTATCAAGGGTCAAAATGCTCCAACGAACAGGCCCTTTCACTCTGGCAAATAAAAATTACTGACAAATA
Organism: Cryptolaemus montrouzieri; assembly: GCA_013387265.2. NCBI lineage: Eukaryota > Metazoa > Arthropoda > Insecta > Coleoptera > Coccinellidae > Cryptolaemus > Cryptolaemus montrouzieri. The sequence goes on along the minus strand of JABFTP020000001.1, from coordinate 100,116,232 downwards.
AACATAAAGAGCAAAGCGAAGATTTTTTCACAAATACTCCAGAAATTATTAATAATTTAGAAGTAATAGAACAAGAATCTGAAGAACGACGATATTTTCAATAAAAAATTTCCAACTCACTTATTCAGAATTTCAATTTAACGAAATTTTTTCAGTGATCCTCTTCCGTTGAAGATGACGAAAATTCAATTTTTTGTAGCTTTTGTTACGTATAAGCTTAGCAAAATTACGCCTAGAAAATATTTGAATGCTGATGATATGTGTTAACAAGTTAACATGACAAATAAAATTTAATTACTTTCATCATGTTATTCTTCTTCAAGTTAAAGTGTGGTGAAGAGAAAGATTTCTAGACAATGCTAAAAATATTTTAGTGGTCTCTGATGGAAACGCAGGCTCGAAAATATTTCTTTAGTCAATATTACTCTAATGTTTTGAAAGAATAATGTATAAATGAGTGTTTTTGAAACCTTAATTCATCTAAAATTCATATTTAATTTTATGAAATAATCACACTAAATGCCATGCGTTTGTAACAAGCGATGTCCTAATTTCACTGATGAATTGAAGCTATAAATCACAGATATGGATTTTCGAGCTTCTATACCTTCTTTATGGGCGAAATATCCTTTTCGAGAACCTTTTTCAATAATTTCTAAATTACTCAGAGACTTTTCGTACTTGCCCAAAAATGGCATGCTTCTATTTTGATATGTTAACATCTTTTTGCAATTTTTCATGTGCTGAGATAACTTGAAAAAATGTTTATAAACGTCATTCCTATCTGATGAATTATCGTACCTTCTTCTGGAAGCTTTATCGAAAACAACAGCGATTTAAGATAGTGAACGAGACTAAGTAATAATTTTCTGGTCATTCCAACAGTTTTGACCTCACTGCAGAATCCTCGCCATGGTTCGTCACCAGTGTTTCTGTTATCTTTCATAAAGATAGTAAAACACTATTTGACCGTTAGGCATGTTGAAGAAGAATACACACAACCAAATTTATATGGAATCACCCGATAATTCAAATATTACCTCAGGGATTTTGGAAATTTTTTGAGATAATCCAATTGAAAAAAATAAATAAGGTTTATTCTAAGAAAGAAACAAATAAAAGAAAATAAGAGACTTTACGCATGTAGTAAAAAAATTGAATATTGTTCTCTCACGGAATGGGTGTTTTTCTCGACCTCAGTATCTTGTATTATCTTCTCTTGCCTGATAGTAGCCTGAATCTGTCTAGGCGTGCTTTGGATTAGGTTTTCGACCCCCTCTGGGGTGATATTCTGCAACTTTCTATGGCAGCTTGGATGGGCTGTTGTGGGATTCTTGAATTATCCTGGAGCGATCTAATTTTCCTTTTGAGAATCCATAAATGTTCAATAGGATTTAGGTCTGGAGAGCAAGCTGGCGAATCCAGAATAGCGATTCCCTCTGTTTCAAGATACTACTGGTGTGCGGTGGAGCACTATCTTGCATACAAGTAAAATTCTCACCGTGGGCACCTCGCCAGAGTCTCACTATGGGCTCCAGCCCATATCCACGTAATTTCTAGCCGTTACACTCGCAGGAAACGAAATCAATTCTGTTTTGCCCCAGCATAATGCCACCCCAAAACATTTCAGTGCCCCCTTGGTATTTCGGAATTTGTCTTGCTGCTCGGAGTCTAGCTTGTCTACCATGACCCCTTAAAACCCGAACGCGGCGATCATCTGATCGAACACCAATTCTGGTCTCATCCGAAAAAAGAGCATTTCGCCAATTATCAATATTCCAATTCTAGTGCTCGATACACCAATTAAGTATGTTAATTTTATTGTTGTCTGGTTAGCTCTGGAACTACTTAAGGGTCTTCTGATGTATGAACCCCCTGAACGAAGTCTTTGATGTGTCGTTTCGAGTGATACACTGATGCCTGTTGCTTGCAGAAATTGCGGTGGGACGCACTAGGGTCTCTTATTGCAATATGGTACAAAAAGTGGTCTTGCTCTTTAGAAGTGATCTTCAGACGTGATCTTAGTTCTAGGCCTATTTTGCAGAGATTGTAGCTCCACGTATCGGGCTTAGGTTTTTGAAATCCGCCCCTATGAGAGCTTCATTGTGGCCGCTATATCCCTCTGTGTTACCCCTTCATCAACGAGAGCAATTATTCGACCCCTCTGCACATCCAACGTAAGGCATTTTCAATTATGATTATAGGCTTTTTTAAATTTTGAAATTCACAGTTTCAAATTTCAGTATCATACTATCCAGTTTTTCTACAAGAAAAAACTTCATTCTTCACAAGTAGTCTTCACAAAATCCATTGTTAAAAACAATCAATAATGTGAAATACCGAGTGATTCCATATAAATTTGGTTGTGTATTTCTCACTCCAATAGACTAAACGTCGAACAGGAGAATCGTCGAGAAACTTGCTACGAAATGTAACCAACAACAGTAGAAATCAATATCAGAAATTTCCAAAACCAAAACACTTATAAAATCTAACTTGATGTATTTTTGATATTTCATTCTGATCATGCATAAGTTTCAGAGTTTGGAAACGCGATTGAGTAAATATCATGGCAAATTGTAACAATACAAGAATACGTCAACGTGAAATGGTTTCAAAAACGTGTCTGCACTCGCTCGTGAAATATAATCGCGATTGACGGTCATGATTCGCGCGTGTTCTATGCGAGAAAAATATTAGTTTCATCATAGAAAAATGATTTAGATGTCTTTAATAGCTTGGAACCTTCTCAATGGATAAATGAATAAAACGCTTCGTGTTAAATCTTTCGGTGGAAATAGAAGCCTAATAGCATTAGTTTTATTCTGTCTATGTACCAAGAACCCGATTTAGCGAAACAAAAAAATACCTTTCGGCTTGAAGATGGGAGGTATGAATGCCGTTCCAGTTGAATCGGTAGGTAAAATAACGTTACTATAATCTAAAATATCTGAAAATAAATAAATACACATATATCATCAACACATGCACTACCAAACGTATACACAAAGCATAAAAGCAACACAAACATTGACCGAAATGCAAAATAATAAATATTACGGAAAGTTGTCCAAGCAAATTGCTCGTGCTAAACTATTAACGTTTGCGATTTCGATTATAAACACGCCCTCGATGCAATTTTCGTTAATTATCTCGAGGTAGCGTTGTTTGTTATAATTTCGTCAGATAAACGGGAAATTTCCATTTTGGCAAATAAAATCAGCGAGTTCATACATATCTGATTGTGTGATTGTTTTCTTCACAGCATATGTGCTACTATGTCTGTTTCACTGAATGCATAACATCAAAAATATTGTTAAAATGTTTCTGGCGTATCTGTTCATTTGAACAATAAGTGAGCTATTAGAGAGTTGAAATATAATGGGAATTTTTTATACTGGTTTCGAAAGGTACTAAGACGATTGGATGTTTTTTGCATATTTGCAAGTAATAAATAATGCTGAGGACATTTCCAGTCCTAGATGAGTTTTGTAGGTTCTATAGAATCTGTTCTAATGAACTAGCTTTGTAAAATGAGGAATTCGGGAATATAGTTCCTGTTTGATATTAAAAAAATTTCTTGAATATTCAAAAGCATGTAATTGTAATATATAATACACCCAGCATGTATTGCTATCAATAGCTAACGGCGCATTGTATATTTCGCGAAAAATCTTAACAGAAAGCGAAATATGATCGTAGAGTAATTTTTGGGAATAAACGGTTTTTTCTTCAATTTCTCAATTTATTCCTGATACTAGACACTTTTGACGAACCCTTGTCCTGATCGGTTGTCGCGTGTCTAATTCAACAAATTGTTCAATACACTGAGCGGAATCTGACTTTTGTCCTCGCTAAATGAATACTTCCATTTCATCATATGGATACTTTCAAAAGCGTTCACTTTATTCGGGTTTTCGACATTTGTTATCAATTTTGCATTCTCAGAATCTATTCCATGGTCTTGATCAAAATCATATTGGGCAGCGCAATAATTTTCTGTGCGTCCGTATTGCAAATACGATTTATCATTTTTTCCGACATACTTCTTCTCACAACATTTACAACTGAAAGATGAATTAAAATCAAACTGGAAGAACATGAAACACATTCAAAATACCGCCTTGCAGAAAAATGAAGCGTTGCCTAACATGTTTTTGATCAAGACCATGGAAAAGATTTTGAGAATTTGATATTGGATAAAGGTCCGATTCCGTTAAGTGTACTCTACAGTTTGTAAGATAAGATACGCCTACTAATAGCGCGTTCGACCAATCGGGACGATGGTTCTTCGAAAGCGTCTGGTACCAGGGATAGATTGAGTGTAAATGATAGAGCCATGTAGAATTAGATTCAGTGCACTGAGTCACCTGACTAGGTGTGTAAAAGTAAGTAAAACTAATACCAAGACTGGCTTAGTCTCGTTTTGAACTTTGGATATCACTAGTTCTGGACAAATCGTCATTAAATTCTAGCGAAAAGTTCTAACATTACTGATAAGTTTTGCCATACACGAGATACAAAATGATGACCTCTACGTACTAACGGTAAATAAATTTATGTCGACCTCTTAGTGAAGCTACTCTTTTGAGAAACTTATTGTTCCCTGGACAGGCAAAGTGATTTCTATTTTTTTTTCTTATGGAAAACGTGACAAATTGACTTTAGAGATAAAAAAGGATTACTTTGATCTGCTGAATTCAAACTGGGGGCAAAGATAATCTATTGGTTATCCATCGTCTCGTATGCACCTTTCATATGCTGGAGGATACAACAGAAGTTACTACCCAAAAGAATTTATGAAAACTGCAGCATTCAGTATTCACATATGATGAAAGAACAAAAAAGAAACGATGCATTTGTTAAAATATCACCAATGACAAAGAAACAATACAAGTAACTAACCTTTGAAAAACGAAAGATGCTCCACCAAATTCAATTCCGGAAACACATCTCGTTATTGTCGAAAATACGAGAAAAATATTTTTAAATAGTAATTAAGGTACTTGATAAATTGTTATAACATGATACTTCAAATATTATTGGTTTTTAATTTGTGGATATAAATATGTTTTATTGTTCCTTAAGTAAATGCAAATGTATTTCTGTTCATTTTCGAAATAAAACCTCCCACGGTAAAATAAAAACAATTCTTTCACATTATTACATTGCAACATTCTTTACAGATTCTAAAGTTGGTACTGAAAATTTGAAAGTTTCTGAACTAGATGAAAACTTATCAAGGTATGTTCTAGTTATATTAGATGATAGATAATACGAGAGCTATTTAAAGTAGCCACAGGTCCGGTTCTCCAAAATTCTGGGAAACAGGAACAATAAAGCAAAGTATATACTAAAAGTTATCTTCGAAATATTGAATTTGCTTGTTTCAGATTTTAAACAATTAGAGTTGAAAGTACATTGCTTGTACATTACCGTTTAATATTGAAAAGATCCTTATATATTTGGAAGGTTCTTCTAAGATGTTATAAATTTATATTCCAGTTAACCACATTGAAGTCATTGGAGATAAACTTCTGGTTTACACCAAGCTAAGAATCATTCAAAAATTACACATCTTCTCGACCTATCTAGAGAAGAATTAATAGTACATTAGACATGGGGTTTGCGCTGGTAATTCAATCGAGCGAGTAATAGCTATCACACGCAAGTAGAATACTGTACTTTATCTATAACAGAAAAAATATATAACTATAGAAATTATAGCTAAACAAGATGACACTTTATAAATTACGTGACAAACAAAAACTGCATCGCGTTAAGATCACAGAGGAATTGAAACAAAACTGAACCACAGACATGGCAAGCCCATAGAAATTATGCATTGTTGATGTAATTTTGACATATGCATTGAGTAATTGGCTGATCACTCGATGCATCTGTCATTATTACTCGCGGGTAAATTTAATTGACGTCATAACTAACCGAAAATATTCCTATAATGCATAGACCACTGGTAGGTTGTAGATAAAGAACATTACTGGCCTACTAAAAATTAACACCCAGAATAATGACAAGGCAGCATTACTTAATGTATTTACATAACCTTTTTCACTTAAAATTGAATGACGATTCGGTGATTATATGTTGAATTACTATGAAACCAACAGACCTGTATAGCACAAAAAGTATTAACAAACTATCAAGGTATATCAGATTAATGAATATAACAGACTATACAAACGATTCAGAAGCAGTATTTTAATAAATATTTATCGAATTGCAGAGTACAAATAAAAATATGTTCTTCTGCGACAACCTACTACATTAACAACGTAAACGATACAATCACACAGCCGGGCATGCAAGTTGCTACATTACACTACTTAAAACATAAATAGACAATTTCTGTTAGTGCATGCAAAACCATGACCTATAAATTCGAACGCAGTAATTTTCACTGTACATGAGGATCAATGGGAACGTCACGCGATGTAAGAGCTTCAAAATATATTACCTCCAATTTACAAATGACGGAATGCATAAGCGCATAATTACCTACAGCAAAATGCCAGAAAATAAATGATCCATTGTTTGACGATTCGACGAAATACATTTGTGCTTTTCACGTCATAATGTTGAACGAACATCGCGATTTATATTGCGGTGAATGTAGATAGATTGAAATACATTCGAATAAAATTTATTATAACACAAATCTGAACAAAGTAAATCCTATTATTCTATCGAAAATTAATACAAAGTTTCTTTTCTAGGAGATGTGTTGTTGTGGACGCTTTCGTGACTATCGAGCATTGTAGATAACTCTTCTTCTCTGTGGTTGTCATCTGTGAGTGCTACCCATCTGCTTATGAGCGTTTTGACCACTGATTTTAATTGAGGTGGATGATGATGTGATGAGGCATGTAATTATCTATTTGTCTGAGTTGATCATATGGCCTCACGGTCAAAAATCCCTAAGCGCGTTCACAGCTCACCTGAATTCAACCAATGCGAACATAACATTCAGAATTGAAGAAGAATCAATCAGGCAGCTGCCATATCTGGCTCCCTTCTTAACAAACTCACAAAACGGACATTTACAATTCTCAGTTAACAGAAAATCAACACACACAAATAGATATTTACATGCCTCATCACATCATCATCCAACTCAATTAAAATCAGTAGTCAAAACACTCATAAGCAGATCGGTAGCACTCACAGATGACAGCCACTGAGGAGAAGAGTTATCTACAATAACCAACGCTCTTGAAAGTGATGGATATACCAAAAACACAATAAAAGCTGCTATAAAAGACACAATCACTGGGCGAAACACGATATGCACAGGAGAACAAAATCACACAACTGTTTTACCATATATCGAATGATTAACAGATTAAATAGGAAGAACATTAAGGAAATACAGAATTAGAACGGCATACAAAGCATACTTCACAATCAGAAAAATTCTCAGAAACCTAGAAGACAACGTTTCTTCAGAAAATTAAGGAGTTTACTCTATACCAAGCGATAAACATCGGCCAAACCAATCGAAGAATAAAAGAAATAATAGAGAAACATATGAGACAACTAAATAATAAGTCCATCTCATCCGCCATTTATCTACATATACTACATACAGGTCATACAATAGATTTCGATAACTCAAAACAAATCAGCACCACACAACAAATTGAGAAACGTCTCATCAAAGAAGCAGTGGAAATTGAAAAAGGAGGTACAATGAACAAAAGAGACGAAACCCTGAAACTTTCAAATGCTTGAAAAGTTATTTTACCACCTAGGAAACCGGCATCATCAACCGATAATAATGAAAGCAACCCCACCACCCGGTCTACTGACGCCCACAACGAGGACACAAAAAGATAACAGCCAGCAAACCGCTATCAGTTACGCTCGAAACATCGTATACCAAACGCCTAAAGATGGATGACAACGGACAACTTGTAATCATTATATTGAAGGTCTCATTCTCCAGGTTTATATATATATATATATATATATATATATATATATATATATATATATATATATATATATATATATATATATATATATATATATATATAAACCTTCCTGGAGAATGAGACCTTCAAATTATACAGGTACTCGACAGTTATCACGGACAGGCCTATGGCACATAATAGACCTGATATTGTTCTAGTGGATAAACACAAACAATCTGCACTGCTGATTGATGTGACGATACCAGCTGACGATAACGTATCTAAAGCGTACGCGGAGAAGCTGATGAAATGAATGATGATTACTCGCTCGTTATGTCGACTAATGGACTGGTAGAGTCACATTTTCCTCAAAATACCTAACACCTTGGGCTTAAAACTGATACCATATCTATTGCCCAGAAGGCGGTGATACTACAGACCACGAGGACGGTCAGAAAAATTTCAAATGCTCATGAAGCTGCCTTGAAGAGAAATATTCCGGCAGTTCAAGTAATACCCATAATGGTGTAATGGTGAAGTACCAAAAAATATATATATATATATATATATATATATATATATATACAAACAAATTTATATGGAATCACTCGGTATTTCGCATTATTGATTGTTCTTTACCATGGATCTTTGACTACTTGTGAAGAATGAAGTTTTTTTGTTAAAACAAACTGGATACTATGACAAGAAATGTTGAATTATCACCACATGTTCAGGATATTGTACTCAATCTTTACTGAGATTTGTAACTGTGAATTTCAAAATTTAAAAAAGCCTATAATCATAATTGAAAAAGCCGTTGGATTTACCGATGTGTAGAGGGGTCGAATAATTGTTCTCGTTGAGGAAGGGTGACTCAGAGGGATATAGTGGCCACAATGGGGGTATCACAGGGGGTGATTTCAAAAACCTACACCCAATACGTGGAGCTACAATCTCTGCAAAATTGGCCTAGAAGAAGTCGTAGGAAGATCATTTCTGAAGAACAAGACCGATTTTTGTGCCAAATTGCAAGAAGAGATCCTAGTGCGTCGCACCCCATACTCCAAAGGTAACTTCTGGAAGCAACATTCATCAGTGTATCAGTCGAAACGATACGTCAAAGACTTCGTTCAAGGGGTTTATACAGCAGAAGGTCCTCAAGAGTTCCAGAGTTAACCAGACAATAAAAAATTAACAGACTTCATTGGAGTATCTAGCACCAAAATTGGAATATTGAGAATTGGCGAAATGTTCTTTTTCGGATGAGACCAGAATTGGTGTTCGATCAGATGACCACCGGATTCGAGTTTTAAGGGGCCGTGGAAGACAAGCTAGACTCCGAGCAGCAAGACAAATTCCAAAATTCAATGGGGGCAGTGTGATGTTTTGGGGTGGCATTATGCTGGGAGGCAAAACAGATTTAATTTCGTTTCCTGCGAGTGTAACGGCTAGAAATTACGTGGACCTAGTGCTGGAGCCCATAGTGAGACTCTGGTAAGGTGCCCACTGTGACAATTTCACTTTTATGCAAGATAATGCTCGACTTGCTGTCCAGACCTAAATCCTATTGAACAATTATGGAATCTCAGAAACTAAATTAGATCGCTCCAGGATAATTCAAGAACCCCACAATAGCTCATCCAAGCCGCCACAGAAGAGCGGCAGAATACCACCCCAGTGGAAATCCAAAGCATGTCTAGACGGATTCAGGCTTGTATAGAGCTATTGAGGTCGAGAAAAAAACACCTACTCCTTGAGGAAACAATTTTCAATTTTATAACTATCTGCGGAAAGAGTCTCTCCTTTTCTTTTATTTGTTTCTTTCTTAAAATGAACCTTAATTTATTTCTTTTTTCAATTGAAATATCTCAAAAAGGATCAATTCTAACAATCCTTCGAAATTACCAAAATCGCTGAGGTAATATTCAAAATATCGGGTGATTCCATATATATCTCACTGTGGGAAACTGCAAAACTTATAATAAATAGGTTGTTTAGGATGAAAATTTAGAAAAATAAGGGTTGTGAAAATAAAGTTTTTTATTTGACCTAACAATTTCTCGCTAAATAGCTAAATATGAAAATTTATTTATTCTAGCGCTTTTTCCAATGACTGATAAGTGGAAGAAATTAGAAATGTTATTCTTTACTTTGCATTCACGCTGTACAAAAGATTGCATATGATTCAACCATTTCACCTGATCGCGCACTTTGAGGGCGAGCGTAGGAGGCTTAGTGTATTTTTGATGATTACCTCTTCAATATGTTATGGTTTCCTCTAATCGGGTTCAAAACTTGACATCATAATGTAATCAGTGAAGGAACGAACGAAAAAATCTTGCCATAATGTAATTTCTATTTGAATGTATTTCAATGTCATTCGTCGATGTAGAAAATTAGTTTTTTACCACCATTTTCACGTTTCTTCAAATGAGGCAAATAAAATTTTCAGCAGCTAACTCGTAGAAATAAAATAGCATGCTATTCGACATATAATCCAACAAATAAACGTCAAAATAAACTAAACGATTACTGACTTCCCCGAAACGGAGCATATTGCTTCTACTACACGAGTGTTAAAAGTTCTCAATCCCGGGGTAGGCAGTAATCAGAATATCGTTCAGTACCACGTGCAACACTGGCAGGGTTCATTTCTCTTACCCGCGTCATCGTTTGGAGTTAAAAAGGGTGTGGGTGTTATGGAAACTTTATGTGGAACACCAACATCTGTCACAAGACGAGAAAATAATTAATTATCTGACATTGTTGACCTCGTTTCGCGTGACGTTAAAATTATCGCAAAAATTAATGGATCAGTAGGCATGGAAATCCAGAGTATCAAGTGAGTAGATGAATCTTATGTGGTACAACTAAATTAATAAAGGGAATGACGAAATTGCTCAATGTTGGTATAGTTTTATTAATTCGCAGTCGTCATATCATGCAAAGTTTTAAATCTGTAGGGTACAAGATGGAGTCAATAAATAAAAAGAACTTATTGCCTAAGCTGTATGTGACAACAGTATAACAACTACCAACATAATCGTGTTAGTTCGAACAGTGTGTGAATATGAAACCTGCCTACATTTAACTCTCTGCCGATTACTGGAATACTCTTCCCCTACGAAATCAAAAAATCTAGAAAGCAATAGTCTCGATTACTATAACTTTGACACTCATTTCCTAAAATGTCAAGAATTTTATATAACCGTCTGTTGTATTTTCATATAAGTGTTCCTATGTTTTCTATGAGAAAGTTAAATCAGATCAAACTATTATGAAGTATCTTAGGACAGCCCCCATTGGACGAGATTGTATTGTATTTCGTCTATTATTGAAAGGTTGAAGATCGAATATTTTGAGGCGTTCGGAATAACTTGGCCGTCGACGCCCATACGGAATTCTCCGCTGAATAGATTCGAGAGAATTCGTCTCGTAATTGTAAATGGTAGACCACACAGGACCTGCGAATTCCATTTATGGACGAATATAAGTTTTATATAAGAGACTACAAGTTTTGGGCTGACAACCTTTGAAAGTTCTCTGAAGCAGAAAGGAAAGTCTAGAAGCTTTGTTACAAATACTTTGAATATGATCAGTCCACGTTAGGTCATTAGAGACGGTAACTCCAAGATCAACTTGCTTCGATGTGGTGATCAGAGCAGTTCCAGAGATCTTGTACATCCGCTGGGGGTTGTTTTTGCCAAGGTGCAGGACCTTGCACTTATCCAAATTCAAGGGTAGAAGCCAGTCGGTGCACCATCTGTACAGATGATCGAGATCTTGTTGAAGAGTATGGAAGTCAGAAAATGGATGATCATATAATTTTGTATCGTCAGCATAGAGAGAGCAGGTGGAAGAAAGTATAGAAGGAAGTTCAGCAGTATACAGTAGGAATAGTAATGGACCTAAAACGGAAGCCTGGGGAACACCACTTGAAACCGGCTTGAGTGAAGACTTTTCATTCGAAACTTTAACGCGGAAGCTTCTCCCAAGTAGAAATGCTTTGTAGTCTTGCAGAAACTCTTTCATGAAGTTTTTGAGACTGTTGTCGAGGGGCTCCTGGATTATCCGAACACTAGATGTTTCACTGCCTGATCTCTCCAATCTACTCGCCTTATGAGCTGGATATTTCAAGAGTATATGTTTCGTTGTTTCATCTTCTAGGCAACCATGGCACTGTGTGGTATTCGACAGACTCATGACGTGTAGATGATTATTGAGTTGGTATCCCGTAAGTAGGCCAACTATCATACTAATAGATTTCAAGGGACAATAGATCATGTACCCTCTTCTTTGATTGGGGCCCCTTGGGGGCCTTTTCAATTGTCTTAATCCCTACCTGCCCAGTAGTTGAGGGCCTCGGTAGTGTTTCAAATTGGAAGCAGGAGAGCAGTTTACGTTCACGCAGCTGAGAATAGCTTTCACTTCTGCGTGTATTACGGTAACATGGTTTCTCAGAGCAATTGTAATCCTTGCCCTGAGGTCATGCATGCAAATACCTCTGTACCCGTCTGTAAACCAGGTGGGGCCCTGTAGGATGACTAAGGCATGGGATGTAGACCAAGTTACTTTTAGTTGAATGATGACCCTATAAAATTCGTCAAAACGATCAATGGCGTTCATTCGAATAATTATAAGAATATCAAACCGAAATTTTCTTATTTTATTAAGAGATGTGAAGAATCCAGAAATCAGATTTCTGTCTCTTCACATGCCTCGTTTCCATAGCCTCAATAAGATCCTCGTCGCCATCTCCTTCATCATTGTATATGATGTATGTATAGAGGTAGGAGACCCAGAAGACATCCCATAGAGGCCGTCGGTGTCGATCTTAAGATTCTCGTCACTGCAAGAGATGCTTGCCTTAGGATCTTGCTCATTTCATTCCGTTTAGTCCCCTTGTTCGGTGCAAGCCACCATACGATATCTGCATAGTTTAAGAGTGATCTAGTCATTGTCGTGCATAATCAATGTATTATGTTTGGTTGAGTCCTTATCGGGGCCCAAACATTCCGTTTCGTTATTGATACCTAGTATATGCTTTTTAAGGATTGATATTGATACCTAGTATATGCTTTGTTAGGAAAAACATATCTATTATGTTTCGTATATACGATTTTTATATGTGATAGTTTGGATTTCCATGATATCTGATCAAAATAATTGAATTGGCAGTGAAGGTAGAAAGAACATGGACAACGTTTAATATTTGGATTTGAGTAAGAGACTTCCAATTCCTAATATTTAAATTATAAAAACTCACCTAGGGTCCGGACAGTTATTATCTTGCTCATCATGCCGTCCCCGAGGGCATTCTTGCCGATTACCTGAAACTCGTAATTGGTTGCGGGCGCCAAACGATTGATGGTCACTTGCGTGCTACCGGAAGGAGTTACAGGAATGGTGGACCATTCGGTGACGCCTGATTCTCGGTACCAGATTGTATAGTCCTGTTTGTAATCTGGACCTCCACTATAACCAGGAAGCCAACTAAGAGTGACAGAGAATTCTGTCGATGTACCTATGAAGAAAAGAGAATATTTAATGATAATGATGACAAAATAAATATGCAGAAATAACATTTTTCGTATCAATAATATTATTATTATGTTTGCATTGATTGGGAAAATTGATAGCTTTAATTCAGATCATCTCCTAAAGTTATAGGTAGCATAACTCACTTAATGTGAGCCTATTAAATTGCCAATTTCAAGAAACAAATCATAGCTTAACGCCACAAACCTATTGACAGCTAAACCTGTGGGAATTCTCAGATGATCAAAAATGACATCTTTGTTCTGAAATCTTGACTCGTAGCTCCATAAAGTATAGCTGTCCAAATTGAAATCATCATTGAGCAATATAAAAGCAATAAACTTTAATCTTTCATCTAAGTCCGAAGGTGAATTTTGATATTGATATTTGTGCGCATCAATTTTATAAACGCTCGATTTATTGACTCCCATTTATTCTGCCACAAGGAACAATTGAAAACCATGAAAAAAAAAGATAGTAATGAAAAGAAACTAATTCAATTTTGTCTGTAAAACGGGTTGACAGTAACGAACACCTCTTTCCAACATGAGGAAATATATAAATTTACACGAGAAGTGCGAAGTAGGGGGAAAAAGTGGATTATTGATTATATACTAGAAAACAGTTCAGAGCAGAAGTTGAAGATACGCGAGTTGAGAGGGATCCCGAAATAGGAAGTGATCATTTCCTTTTGGTACCTGAAATGAAAAAAAAAAACAGACAAAAAAGAGTTTAAAATACGAGAAAATCAGGACATATACACTGAATGAAATAGCGGTGATAGAAAAGTTTCAGGAAGAACTAGATCTTGGAATAGAACAAATCAGTGAAGAACTTAAGGAAAGAATTATGGAATGTATGCAAGGGCACACTAATTGATTGTGCAAAGAGAGTGTGGGGAGTAGCGAGGATAGATAAAAAGAAAAACCAAACATCATGGTAGTCCCAGGAAGTTGAAGATCGAATGAAGCTGAATAAGCTGAAATGGAGAGAATATCTAAGCGGAAAAACAACGGAGGCATTAGAGGAATATAGAAAAGAATAAGAACGAAAGACCTAGTGATTAAAGCGAAACAAGAACAATCTTACAAGTGAAGTGAAGGATAAGAATGGTGAACTGTTAAATACTATGGAGGTTATTTGGAGTAGATGGGGAGAATATTTCGAGGAATTGTTGGGTGGAGAAGAGGACGTGGTGGAAGTACATGAAACACAAGAAGAAGAAATTGGACAACTGGTAAATGGGGATCAAATAACTGCAAATGAAGTAGAAAAAGTATTTACAAAAGTGAAAAACGGTACAGCAACCGATAGCGAAGGCATAAGAACAGAAATGTTAAAGCTACTAGGAGGGAAAGGTTTCCATGTAATTTAACAGGGTATGGAAATCATGATTCGTCCCTAAGTACTGGGAAATGGTTAAAATAGTCCCGGTATTCAAGAAAAAGGATAAAAGAAACTACAATAGCTACAGGAGAGGTGAATATGAGAGAATATTGGAGAGTAAATTAAAGAAAATAGTCAAGAGGCATCTTGAAGATTCGTAGACTCGATTTAGGATAGGATATGATGTACAAGAATTTCAATAACACAAATAGTAGAGGATATATTAGAACAAAATCAAGAAGCGTATTCATTGTTTGCAGATCTGAAAATAGCCTTTGATAAAACAGAAAGAGCAATGACATGGGAAACATTGAGGAAACGGAATAAAATAGCTGAAAGTTCAAGAGCTATAAGATATGTATAGAATCTGTAAAAATGTACTGAAAATAAACGGCATTGAAGCAGAGGAGTTCGTCACGAGACAGGGATTGTGGCAAGGTAGTGTGCTGAGCCCGATATTAGTTATTATAGTGATGGATGAAATTATTGAAGAAGTAAAACCAAATATCGAAAAATTGCATATAGGATACATAGATTTCAGAAGAGTGGAGATAGAAGAATGTGACTTTGCAGATGATTTGGTGATATTTGCTAGTAGTGAGGAAAAATTGCAACAAAACCTGCATATCTGGAATGAGGACTTATCAAGTCATGGTAATACCAAATAAGGCAAAGAAAACAGATATTCGAATAGACGGTGGGAGACTTAAACCGGTTGATGAATTCAAATATTCCGGATGTCTTATAAACGCAAATGGTTTGCAAGACATAGATATCATCGAGAGGTTTAAGGCAATGCTAAAATATATGAGTGCCTAAATAAAAACTTCATCAGAAGAAAGAAATATTTACAAAACTAAAAATTGAACTTTTCAAGACTATTCGAAAAACAAGAGAACAGTATAGAATTCATGGCACTTGAGAGGTACCAAAGGGGTGGCGAGACTAGACAGAATAAGAAACAACCACAGGACTAAGGGTTAGTGTCGTTTTAAGATGATATTGAGTAGAACCAACTGAAGTCGTTTGCTCACATCAGTAGAGTGAAGGTGGCAAGACAGGTGAGTGTGGCGTGGGAGTTGAGAACAACACTGATATGAGGACTGGACGACCAAGAGAAATTTCGAATTGGAAAAAATCCTACACAGACTGCGAATAACATCTAGGGCTGCTTCACAGATGGCATTGGACAAAACAATGATCATTTTGTGTATAATTTAATTTAGTTATTTAGTTAGTTTCATAATTATATTTGGCGGCCGATGATATGCTTTATTCTTAAAGAAAAGAATGCTTAGTTCCGCTTTCACATCATTTGGGAAGAGGTCCGGCTATAGCGAAAACTTTTCAATTCATTCATGTCAACACACACGTTAGCAGCTTATGAAAATGGTTCTTATTGTGAATTTTGACTTTTTTTTTGTCCATTGACAATTGCCAATGTGATAATGGAAACATGATAGTGTTATTTAACATACTCAACAATAAGTACGAATAGAATTAAAAAATCTCTGAAATTTAAACGAGAGATATATAAACAGATGTGAGCGTAATGAAAAAACACTGAAATGAATGGAGAATATACTGAATGTAGCAATTGGAAAATAATTGAATTCAAATTTATCAGGATGAAGAAGCAGATACATTTACCATCTTACGTTATTAAAGTATTTTTGGAGCGCTATGACTGTGCTCTTGTTCAATTTTCAAAATCTGGTTCCGATTGCGCCAGTATAAATCTGATTGTGGATACATGTTCAAAAACCGATTACTCGATGATTTGGAATAAACCGACGGATGAGAAGTTAGGACAAATCCAAGTATTTTCAGCTCAATTGTTTTTAGGTAGAGAGTCCAGGGATGTAGAAAACACTACATGTAATTGTAAAGGCGGAAAAGGATTTTATAGTAAAAAAAAACTAATCTGACGTCCTTTCTTTCATATTTATCTAACTTTACATCGATAGGTTTCTTCCAAATCATCAATAATTGATCGATTTTTGAACATGTCTTCTCAAATTAAATCTAAATACATTCAGCGGCTGCTACAATCAGTTTCCTTCTTTACAAATATATGAAGTTTTTGAATTGTGGAGGCCGTTACTTGATGTAGATCCATGATATAAATGAGATAAAAAACACAAGGTTTAACTTCAATCTACACTTTATTTGAAAAAATTCGACGACGTTTCGCTGACACAGCAGCTTTATCAAGAATGACAAACAGAATGAAGAGTATGGTATTATAAACAAATCGTAGAACAAGTTGGATGAATAACAGGAAAATCCACACCGAGCCATTGTACAGTTAGTATGAAAGGTAATAAAAACTAATTAAACAAGTTAAGTAGAGGTGAATAATTCACATCTACCTGCTCATTCAAAAGCTTGTCCGAATGTTTGTATCTATTTATTTCTAATGCTTCTAGGAGATCTAATTTTAAACTTTTTGATTTTATATGTAATATGTCAAAGTTTTTATTGAATGAACGGTTTTCTTTTATTAAGTGGTTTGAATAATTTGAATCAGATTTATTTTTATCGAAGCTACGTTTATGTTCAGATGTTCTTATGCCAAAACTCCTATAGGTCCTACCGATATAAATTTTATCACAAGAACCGCAATTGAGTTTATAGATTCCTGATTTACTTGATTTTTCAACACGAGATTTATTATTTTTAATATGTTTACCTAAGTTATTAGAAGTTTTGAAAGTTATATTAAGATTTTGTTTGACGAGAAAGGATTTAATATTTGTACTTGCAGAACCGCAGAATGTTAAACTGTTGAATATTTTATAGTCTTTATGAATAGGATATACTTCATTTATTGCTTTCTGATGCAGTTTTTACGAATGATTAGATCTATCATATCCGGATTATATGAATTATTAATGGCTATCTGTTTGATAGCCTCTTTCTTTATTATAATCTTCTACTGATAAAGGTAAATTGAGTAACCGATGTACCATGCTGTTTAAAGCTGCAACTTTGTGTTGAATGGGATGTAATGAGTAGTTATGTATAATTGTATCAGTATGTGTTGGTTTACGAAAGACCGAAAAAACATGATTATTATTTCGTTTAGTGATTTTCAAGTCCAACAAATTAATGGAATCGTTCTGTTCAATTTCTATCGTGAATTTAATGTTCAAATGGATGGAATTAATGAAATTAAGAAATAAGTCTAATTGACGAGTTGTTCCAATGAAACATACTAAGATGTAGTCAACATATCTATACCAATAAAGAAATTTTCAAATTTTAGTAGTATGTGTTTTTATCTCATTAATATATGAAGTAATTTTTACGTCCCTGTCTCGTCCAGCTAAAATGATTGAAAAATAAACTTTTATGGAAATACTACAGAAATATAAAATTTATAGGTTAGGTTAGATTAATCATAAAGTAAGATCTTCAATTTACCTGTATCATTACATTTTAATAATTTGTATTATTTTGAATGCTTGTTTAACCGTCTGTTTGGCGTAAAAGTCTTTCAACATTCTCCGAGAATCATTGAGATCATTGAGAGTATTCCTTTGTATGGGTTTGAATCATGAAAGGTTGAACATAGTTTTGTACCTTTTGAAATACTTTTTCATTGACATTGTTAGTAAGAAAATGTTTTTATTGAAAATAAAAAATGTTCTTCACTACCTCGTAACCAGATTTTAAAAAATTTAACAAAAAATGGAGCGCCAAAAATACTTCACTAGCGTATAATTTCCTTCCTAAGACCCATCACTTAAAACCGAGAACATTTAATACGCAAAAAAGCAGATATGAATCCAGTACGTCCTTTTATACCTATAACTTGTTATTTTGCAGAAGCATTGCGTTTCAGAGGAGTGTATTCAAAAGCTATTTGTCGAATAAACATCAGAGAAATGATCAAATGATAACGAAATCAAAGTCAACACGCTGCGTTAATGTTTTAATTCAAACCAATCCGCAAGAATTATTACCAATATTGTTCTCAATTAAATGAAGCAACATTTACATGATATATATTTCAACGTAAATTCAGTTGGTAAGCATTGTTCTGAAAACAAAATGGCATGAATAATTCACGAGATAATCTATAATTTATTGAAAGCGGTGGCATTGACTATGGGGATCAATAATGTGAAAATCGTACTATTGAATAGAATCAATACGATGCTCTTTAAAGACCCTACCCTACACCTTTACGAATGAAAGAAATCTTTGAATATTTTTCCTGGCACAAACATAAACTTTCTGAAGACAAAATAACATCGAGTTTTTACGGATGACATATGAGTACAATGCATTCAAAAATTGAAGACTTCAGGTTCTCAGAAAATATGGATCAGTTATTAAGTGATTAAGTTTCGTAAAATTTGTTCATTTTCATTGTGAACTAGATCGCCACACCCGTGGCAACGCTAAAAAATTTCGGCATCATTTTGCCGAACCCTTAGCCTTACGCCTAGGGCATTTGCTTCATTTCAATTCTCTCTTGCTAAGCCACTACTATTATCGGATATACAGGGTATCCCAAGTTGAGTGGTCTATTAGACGTTTATTAATAACTAATGATTTGATCGTTCTGAAATGTTGGTAGTTGATTTATTTGCTCCGAAACTCTATTTCTAAAATACACACAACACAAAAATTGTCGCATCACCTGGGAATCCTGAATTCCACAATCGATTACGCACCTCGATCGCAGTCTCTTTGTCAACATATGTTCTTGGACATATGAGGGAAATAATCTTATCTATTTAGTAACATTTGTTTCCATATGATCTCAAACACGTCTGAAACAAGAGTGAGTTTATTTGACTATCAGTTTTCATTCAATTTCTCTTCAGTTTTCACGTTAAATTAATGCAAGCTTTCTGTTTTTTTTGTTGATTTTTGAATATTTTAATTTATTGTAATAGCTGCCGAACGTCCTGGACGCTATTTGAGTGATCATGAATTGGTAAGAACTGTAACCATTCTAGAAGAGGGGCGAAGCCAACGTTACGTGGCTAGCTTGTTGAATGTTAACCAAAGCACTATTTCGAGAGCAATTAATCGGTACCACGAAACAGGGGAATATGGAAGAAGGGCCGGACAGGGAAGAAATCGGATAACAACACCAGTTGATGATCGTTGGCTTCGTTTAACTGCACTAGGAGTTCGGCACTGTACGGCTAGAATGCTACAAAATGAACTTGCACTTTCCAGAAATGTACATATTTCATTGCAAACTGTTAGGAACAGGCTAAGAGAAGACGATATCAGACCAAGGGTGGCTTCTACCGGCCCGCGTCTCACCAGACAGTTGGGGTATTCCAACGACACTGTGGCTTCTTCAGATAGATACAAACTAATGAACAGAGTTATTCCTTATATATTAGTCTTATTTCCTACTTAATATTACAATAGGTACAAGTAAAAGAAGTATGTTGGAAAACCCATCGGAGTTGTTTACTTTATGAATTGAGAGGATTGAGTAAAGGAGAAGGATTTAGATCTAATTGACTATTGAGTAGCCTACCTGAATTATTTTCTTTGTTGATCTCTAAAATTTCCAATGGATTGGGTTTTCGTCTATTATTTTCATTGTGTAAAATTTTGAAATTATCATTAAAGTTATGGTTTTCTTGGAGTAAGTGATTACAATAATGGAAATCTGATTTTTGATAATTACAACTACGTTCGTGTAATCTAACTTTGAAAATATAGATTTTATTACAATCCCCGCAAGACAATTTATAAACACCGGCTTTATTACCTTTATCAATTTTGGATTTGCAGTTCTTGATATGTCGGCCTAAAGAATTATCAGTTCGGAATGCTATATTGAAATTATAATGCGAGAGGGATGATATTAATTTTAGACTAAGATTACCAATATAAGTTAAGCTGTTGTATTTTGTGTTAGAACTTTTATACTTGGAAATACTTCCTGGATTCCTTTTGAAATTTTTCGCGTGAAATCATGTTCTCAATCATAGTTGAACTGTAACCGTTACTGCTATTTGTTTAATTATATTTAGCTCTTTTATGAAATTATTTTGTGACATTGGGATATTAAAGAGTCTATGTACCATACTATTGTAAGCTGCTAATCTATGTGGATCAGGATGTGTAAATGAGGTGTGAATAGTAATATCCGTATGCGATGGCTTACGAAAAATAGAAAAATCATGTTTGCCGTTAATTTTAGTAATAGTTGAATCCAGAAAGTTAATGGAGTTTTCTGTTTTTATCTCTAACATGAATTTAATATTATCGTAAATTTTGTTAATATATATATTATATTATATTGTTCATTTACAAAATTCACGATAATATTGAATTCACGTTAGAGATCGAAACAGAAAACTCCATTAACTTCCTGGATTTAACTATTACTAAAATTAAGGGCAAACATGATTTTTCTATTTTTATAAGACATCGCATACATAAATCAACAAAGAAAAGAATTCAGGTAGGTTACTTAATAGTCAATTAGATCTAAATCCTTCTCCTTTACTCAATCTTTCCAATTCATAAAGTGAGCAACTTCGATTGGTTTCGAAACATACCCCTTGTACTTGTACCTATTGTAATATTAAGTAGGAAATAAGACTAATATATAAGGAATAACTCTGTTCATTAGTTTGTATCTATCTGATGAAGCCACAGTGTGGTGAAACCGGTCATAGTTTTGTTAATATAGTGAAAATCTAAATACCATAGTTTTATTTCATTGAAAATATGTATATCGATTTTCATCAAGTAACGTCCTCCTCAATGAAAAAAATTGAATTTAACAGAGTGTCAAAATCAAGAAGAACCCGAAGGAAAGTTCTCTCAATAATAATCGAATCTTGCACTAAGCTCGAATAATCTTTATCACTAAACCCACGAGAGAAGAGTTAATCAGTGGTATGAAAAATTCTTCTCAGCTTCCAAGAAAATTCCATCAGGAAAAATAAAAATTGACATAGAGACCTATTTTCAAATAGTAAACAGCTCCAAAAACAGTGCCCCAGGTGTCGATTACATACCTTGGAAAATAGTTAAAAAACTCAGTGATAGAATACATGAACACCTTATAAGTATCTATGAATATTGCCTCAATCAAGAAATATTCCCAAAAATATGGAAGAAAGGATGTATAATAACAGTACCTAAAGCGAACATGGACCACTCAAAATCAAAAAACTACAGACCGATAACCCTCCTGCCAGTTTTGGGGAAAATTTATGAAAAAATAATAAGGATGAAATTAATTGAAAATCTGCAAGATCAACTTCCCATCTTTCAATTCGGCTTCCAAAATCAGAAATCTACAACACATCCACTGACTATATTGATATCAAACACGCAAAACGCCACATTGAAGAATTTTAAAACATCGGCAATTAGTCTAGATATGAATAAAGCCTTTGACAGTGTGTGGCACAAAGGTCTTTTATTCAAACTAAACTCGATGAAAACTCCCAGATATTTACTAAATATTATAAGAGACTTCTTGGAAAACCGACAACTATGGGTAAGAATTAAAAACAGCAAATCATATATTTTTGTACCACAACAAGGGACACCACAGGGCTCACCACTTTCACCGCTACTATACAACCTCTACTGTGCGGACATATTTAATCCTGAAAGCCAAGTTCAATATGTGTTACAGTATGCGGATGACACTCTTTTGATATCGCACGAGAAGAACTTAACGAAATGTATAGAACAACTTCAAGAACTAATGGGGAAGATAGAAGTGTGGTTCCGTACTTGGAGATTGAAGCCGAATCCAACAAAATCTCAGTTCATAATCTTCAATCATAGAATATCAAGTAGCTCTCCAACAATATCCATATGTAACGAGCGAAAAAATCCACAGCAGGCAATAAAATACCTTGGAGTCTATGTAGACAATAAAATGAATTTCAATCTGCACACAAGTCAAATGAAGAAAAAACAACATCCCGAGCAAAACACTTCTCGAAGCTAGTTATTGGAAACCAAGGCTTATCAGTGGAGAATGCAGCCAAAATCTACAAGACCATATGCAGACCAATCTTGGAGTATGCCCACCCAATTTTGATCAATTGCAGGAACCCAGCAGTCCAAAATATACAAAAAGCAGAAAGAATAGCACTGAGGACCATATCAAGAATTAGACATCCACGCAACAGACTGCACAATCCTCCCAATGTATTACTATACGAAAAACTATGATTCAACCTATTTCAGACAGATTTCAAAAATTAAATTCAAAATTCTACGGCAGATTGGAGGGTATGGCAGATGTCATCAAGCTGTACCATGAGGACCCCAACAACAACAACCCAACAAGGAAGTATCCATCAAAATCACTACTCCAAAAACTCAGGGAGGAATATAGAAGTAATAGATAACTTAAGCATACTTTACATAAACAGTTTTTTTTTTTTTGTTAAATAATGATATTTAATTTACTGAGCTGAAGGACCGAAGGTCGATGGCTCTTGTTGTATGTGTATGACAATAAATGACAGTCTCTCTCTCTCTCTCTCTCTCTTTATCACTTTGCAATATGAAACAATCAGAGCGAACGCCACGATGTTAACAGACATTCACTTTAATGACTTTAATTTTATTTATACTCTGGAATTAATCCTTATCAAAATGAATAGCTTCATATTTAAGTTTGCTTCAATACCATTATATAACTTTTTGAATTATTCAATTTGGACATTCAATTCGAAAAATATCGTAAATTAAAAAGTAAGATATTCGAAAACTGTCACACGCTTGCCGCTCACACCGTTCTATTAGGGGGCATCATAATAATAATAAGCGATGTTGGTGCCAATGGGGTACGGGAGGGAAGTCAATTCGTTTACAGGAAAGCCTTAACTCAATAAATTGAATTTCAGGAGCAGAGAAAGTAAAGTATATAGTTAAGGCCTTATTACACTAAAAATAAAATAAAAAAAAGCAAAAAAAAAATAATACAAAATAATGCAAAAAAAAATTGAATTAAATTAATATTTCATAATCGAATTTTCTTCATTTTATTCTTTTTCAATAACCTCATGCAAAAACAAAAAAGTATGTAAGGGAGTGTGTGTGTGTGTGTGTGTGTGTGTGTGTGTGTGTGTGTGTGTGTGTGTGTGTGTGTGTGTGTGTGTGTGTG
This sequence comes from Cryptolaemus montrouzieri, assembly GCA_013387265.2. Lineage (NCBI taxonomy): Eukaryota > Metazoa > Arthropoda > Insecta > Coleoptera > Coccinellidae > Cryptolaemus > Cryptolaemus montrouzieri. The sequence continues at coordinate 100,092,247 of JABFTP020000001.1, read as the reverse complement.
TGTAAAAATTATAACTTTTGAAATGTTTGTTTAATATCCGTGAGAAGCCGGGGCGGGCTGCTAGTGCCTCTTAATTTTGATGGATTAGTGCCAGACACAAAGTAAAACAATTTTGACAGCCTAACAGTTCCTAAACTGTACGGAATAACAGTTTGCTATCTTGAAATTTACGTTCACCTTTAGTAAACTCTTTTAGTTTGATTTTTGGTTTTTTCCACAACGAAATTACAAGGGGGGTGAAAATGCAGTGAATGAAAAACGCTATTTATATTTTCATGAACGTATTCCATTTCTAACAAGATGAAATTTTCTTTCAACTACACAAATATGAAGAAGAAAACACTATCAAAATGTACATAATAATATTATCTGTTTAGGTTAGTTTAGATTCTTAAAATATGAACTTGCCCCACTTGAACTAGATGATATTGAGTGTACATTATGTATTAATACAAAATCCAGCTTACCTGTTAAATTATATGGTGCATGAGGCTGCGTTCCTTCAACCACCAGCTGCGTTGCCGTCACTATAGTCGCCACTTCGTTCGAAGCAACGCACTGGTAGAAACCGAAATCAGACCGTCGTAAACTGTCAATCGTGATGTTACCACCGACAATTTTAACACGATTTTTCGGCAACGCGTTTCCGTCCCTTCGTTGCCACTGGATCGTGGGTTTCTGGGTCCCTTCTGCCTCCTGAGCCTCGCAATGCATCTCCACCGTCTCGCCCACTTTCCGCTGATACATTGCCTCGGGTTCCACCGTGAAAACTGGCGGCTTGCGAACGAGCACCTCCATCTGACCCGAGGAACCTTGGGTACCTTGCGCGTTGTAAGGCGTGCAAGTGTATCGGCCCTGATGGTTCTCGTTCACCCGCGTAAACAACAAAGAACCGTTGTTCATTATAACTATGTCTTTAGTTTGATAAGGTTCGAGCAAACGTTTATCTTTGGTCCACGTAACATACTGGAGGGGAGGATTGGCTTTTATGTAACACTGTACAACACCAGCCAAACGGAAAGGGAGGTACTGTATGGTGGGGGTGAAGGTCACCTTCGCAGGATCTGAAAAGAAATAAAATATTACAAATTTTGTTGAGTGATGTAATGTTAATATCCCATAGCTGTGATATGTTAAGGTAACATTTCAATGATTGAACTCAAAATGCCACATTATTTCGATTACAAGAACATCTACATACATGAATGAAATGAAGTTAATGGACTTTCAACATGTTCTCAGCTCATAATATGCTGTCTGACGAGTTTTAAAGTGATATCAATTTAACATTTGAATTGTGGAGGCCGTTACTTGATGTAGATCCATGATATAAATGAGATAAAAACACAAGGTTTAACTTTGATCTACACTTTATTTGAAAAAATTCGACGACGTTTCGCTGACACAGCAGCTTTATCAAGAATGAAAAATAGAATGAAGAGTATGGTATTATAAACAAATCGTAGAACAAGTTGGATGAATAACAGGAAAATCCACACCGAGCCATTGTACAGTTAGTATGAAAGGTAATAAAAACTAATTGAACAAGTTAAGTAGGGGTGAGTAATTCAAATCTACCTGTTCATTCAAAAGCTTGTCCGAATGTTTGTATCTATTTATTTCTAATGCTTCTAGGAGATCTAATTTTGAACTTTTGATTTTATATGTAATATGTCAAAGTTTTATTGAATGAATGGTTTTCTTTTATTAGGTGGTTTGAATAATTTGAATCAGATTTATTTTTATCGAAGCTACGTTTATGTTCAGATGTTCTTATGCCAAAACTCCTATAGGTCCTACCGATATAAATTTTATCACAAGAACCGCAATTGAGTTTATAGATTCCTGATTTACTTGATTTTTCAACACGAGATTTATTATTTTTAATATGTTTACCTAAGTTATTAGAAGTTTTGAAAGCTATATTAAGATTTTGTTTGACGAGAAAGGATTTAATATTTGTACTTGCAGAACCGCAGAATGTTAAACTGTTGAATATTTTATAGTCTTTATGAATAGGATATACTTCATTTATTGCTTTTTGATAGAGTTTTTACGAATGATTAGATCTATCATATCCGGATTATATGAATTATTAATGGCTATCTGTTTGATGATGTTTAACTCTTTATTATAATCTTCTACTGATAAAGGTAAATTGAGTAACCGATGTACCATGCTGTTTAAAGCTGCAACTTTGTGTTGAATTGGATGTAAGGAGTAGTTATGTATAATTGTATCAGTATGTGTTGGTTTACGAAAGACCAAAAAACATGATTATTATTTTGTTTAGTGATTTTAACTCCAAAAAATTTATGGAATCGTTCTGTTCAATTTCTATCGTGAATTTAATGTTCAAATGGATGGAATTAATGAAATTAACAAATAAGTCTAATTGACGAGTAGTTCCAATGAAACATACTAAGATGTCGTCAACATATCTATACCAATAAAGAAATTTGGAAATGAGTGGATGTGTATGAATTTTCTGTTCAATATTATTCATAAAATCTCTGCTAAAAGTGGACTCAAAGGATTTCCCATGATCAAACCATTTTCACTACTGTAATAGATGTTGTTGAAAGAAAAATAATTTTGTTCAATGCAAACGTCCAACAGATTCAATATTTCTGATTTGATTATGTGGTTAACATGATTCGAATTCAACATGTTTTCGATTAATGTTTTGACATCACCTGGAGGAACACTTGGGTATAAATTCTCAACATCAAACGAAATAAGTTTTGCGTTAGGTGGTAGGTTAACGTTTTTATGTTATTTATCAATTCGAATGAATTTTTTATAGAAAATTTTGATTTGAATGAACAATAATTTTTAATAATATCTATAAGGTAGTGCGACAATTTCACGGCTGTAACGTAAGATACGACTGGTCTAACGGGGTTATTTACTTTATGCAATTTAATGAGTGAATACAGTTGAGGTGGTTGAGGTTTGGTAAAATTAATTTGTATTTATCTATTGCTTTAATTAAAGATTTTGCGTCAATTTACCTTTATCAGTAGAAGATTATAATAAAGAGTTAAACATCATCAAACAGATAGCCATTAATAATTCATATAATCCGGATATGATAGATCTAATCATTCGTAAAAACTCTATCAAAAAGCAATAAATGAAGTATATCCTATTCATAAAGACTATAAAATATTCAACAGTTTAACATTCTGCGGTTCTGCAAGTACAAATATTAAATCCTTTCTCGTCAAACAAAATCTTAATATAACTTTCAAAACTTCTAATAACTTAGGTAAACATATTAAAATAATAAATCTCGTGTTGAAAAATCAAGTAAATCAGGAATCTATAAACTCAATTGCGGTTCTTGTGATAAAATTTATATCGGTAGGACCTATAGGAGTTTTGGCATAAGAACATCTGAACATAAACGTAGCTTCGATAAAAATAAATCTGATTCAAATTATTCAAACCACCTAATAAAAGAAAACCATTGATTCAATAAAACTTTGACATATTACATATAAAATCAAAAGTTCAAAATTAGATCTCCTAGAAGCATTAGAAATAAATAGATACAAACATTCGGACAAGCTTTTGAATGAGCAGGTAGATGTGAATTATTCACCCTACTTAATTTGTTTAATTAGTTTTAATTACCTTTCATACTAACTGTACAATGGCTCGGTGTGGATTTTCCTGTTATTCATCCAACTTGTTCTACGATTTGTTTATAATACCATACTCTTCATTCTATTTTTCATTCTTGATAAAGCTGCTGTGTCAGCGAAACGTCGTCGAATTTTTTCAAATAAAGTGTAGATCAAAGTTAAACCTTGTGTTTTTATCTCATTTATATCAATTTAACTTCATCATTTAGTATTCTCATCAATGTATTACTCAATTTTTTCATTGTTTAGACTCTTCTAATCGCCTAAAATTTTCAAGGAAACAGACGATAAACTGAAGAAGCTGAGTGTCTTCAGGGATATTTCCGTCATTTAGCTAGCAAGCACAGTAAATTGCTTTTATGGTTGGGGAAAACGCTCAATAGGGTAACGATTGCAGCTGCTCTCAAAGTTCTCGACTTTTTAATAAACTCATACATATATTGGATAAACGACTGGAGAAAATTCCACAGGCTGGTAAAATATTTTTAATTTAGATAAATTGATTTGGGTATTCCCTTAATACTATTCCTCATCATGAGGATCAGTATGAACAAGATAATTCTCTCTTTAATACTTTGTCACTGATACACTGGAATAACTTACTGCAAGGACGACTGTTCAAAACAAATGAAATTCAATCGTTTAAACTGAAGGCTTATCAATTGAGATACAGTATAAAATCATTGGCACAAAAAATATAGAACACAGCACACAAATAATATAGAAAATTAAAGCAGGATATATTCTTTTTGCGAAGAATATTTCATATAGCGTTGAACAAAAAAATGAGATACTCGTAACAATTAGATAGTTTCCCTAATTCTTCTAGGAATCCTCACTTTCCCTAAAATACAGTTTATGACATGTTATACAGGGTGCTTCAACGAAAACTAAACAGAGGCTATATCTACCAAGATATTCATTTCTGATCAAAACGCAAAGAACAGGTAAATTTTTGTTTCAAGGGGGACATCTTTTGGGATACAAAACTTGTCTGAAATATCAACCCCCTAAGCGGGGGTTGCAATCCTTGAACATTTTGAATAGAGAAGATGGGTCGAGTGATGACTCAAAAGAAAGGTGGTAGCTTTGTCTACATTGCCTTGAACGAATTTCTATTTTCAATTGAAAACTGTAAAAGATACAAGGTCAGCAACTGGAAGATTATTCCCTGAGACTATTCAAGTTTCAGTGAAGTGAAATGGATCAGATCTATGCTGATCAATGGCAGTCATCACCAAGTACCATCCTCATCTCGAATTTCAACCCCTAGAGCAGGGGTGACCACCCTTGAAAATTTGGAAGAGGGTAGATGGGTCGAGTGATACCTCGAAAGAAAGGTATTATCTTTGTCTGCATTCCCGTGAACGAACTTTCATTTTCGATTGAAAACTGTAGAAGATACAGAATGAGTTACTCGAACTCCTATGGAACTCAATGAGAATAGAATTATTGCGAGCAGTCATGAAGGCAATCGAAATCCTTTACTTGAAAGGTATCACTGGATCGAAATATTACCCCTGCTCTAGGGGTTGCAATTCGAGATTAGGGTGATTTCGGAAGCTTTTGATCAAAAATGAATCTATTCCAGTTTTTCGCACTTATACTCCAATAGTCTTGGGGCGATAGTCTTCTCTATTTTTCAGTGGCTCACTCTGTATCTTCTACAGTTTTTAATCAAAAATGAAAATTCTTTAGTCTTCAATTATCAAACACCTTCGCTCAGCAGAAAAATCGTGCAAGGGATATCACGAAAAAAGAGCTACTTTGTTTTATTGGAGTTCTATTGCTCAGTGGTTATGTGCTTCTTCCACGAAAAAAGATATTTTGGCATTATACGAATGACACTAACAATGAAATGATATGTGAAGCTATATCACGTGATAGATTCCCGCATATAATGCGCAACATTCACATCTAACCTAACCTAACCTGGATTTGAAGGACAAATGTTCAAAAATGCGACCACTTTTTGACATTCGGAACTCATTTTTTGAGCATGCCTAAATCCAAGAAAATCGTAGTATAGACGAGTCAATGAAACCATATTTTGGACGTCACAGTGGAAAGCATTCATACGAGGAAAACCTATCAAATGGGGATATTAGTTATGGATTGGTGCGCTCCGACTAGGTTATATAGTTCATTTTGACCCATACCAAGGTTCTCTAAATGCGTTTCTAGATAACTACAAACATATAGGTCTTCGCGCATCAGTAGGTTTACAATATCATCAAATCTGAAAAATTTTCCATTCACGAATTCACTTACATTCCACATTGAGATAAGCTGATGCGGACTGGGGTTCCCCTATACCATTGCTGACCTCGCACAGGTACTGACCGGTGTCATCAGAACTGACGGGGTTGATGACCAGAGAACCATCCCTTCGAATCGTCACTCTGGTCTCAAGGGACGACAGTTCCTTAACTGGTGCACCTTCTCTAAACCATTTTACGGTCACGTTTCCGGGCTGCGCCTTAGCTTCACAATTAAATTGAACCTGGAATATATAATTCTTAGTAATGATAAATTTAGGGCATTACGCCGGATTTTAGTCATCTAATCTGAATAATATCAGGTTTATATAAAATTGTAGCCATACAAATATTATACATTCGACTCTTTCCTCACTTGTATAGAATTATTAGACTGTAACTCGATATAAATGTAGGATTGGATTCGAAAGGGTTTGAAGTTATTCGATACTTCATTTCATTGGCTGCACTTTGATAGTGATACAATATACTTACGTGTAGAATTCTTATTTTGTGGATATTATAATTGTCAATTAATTGAATTATTTTCTATGCAAAATTAATTTTCATTAAGGAAGATGAAATCATAGAAACATTAACTCAATTTTTTCTTACTGTTATGTAGCTGGATTGCTAGCAAATAATTATATACAGTGTGTTCCAACGAAAATTTGACCCCCCCTATAACTCCGAAATGAGTAACATTAGCGAAAAACACCAAGACACGTCGATTTTTGTTTCGAGGGGGAGCATTTTTCGAAATAATTCGAAACTTGTCAGATCAACCCCCTACCCCCAGCAACCCTAATTTCAAAATTCATCATAGGGAATAAGGGTCGAGTGGCACCTTACTGAAAAGGTCTGTCAATTCTCCACCTTGATTTGTCATTTTAGAATTTTAAATTAACATACAGGGTGTCCCAACCAAGGGTGAAGTTGAATTCCTGGAAATCCCAAATACTAAATGAAATAGATTTATTTTGGCATAATGCAAGCGCAGGTTTATGCTCGGTCTAGAAAAACGACCTACACTTGTGAATTTGGAGTTGGTGCAATCAACCCCTATTTCCAGCATCCCCAACTCAAAAATCATTCGATCGAAAATAGGTCAAGTGGCACCTCGTTGGAAAGGTATTTCAATTTTCTCTTCGAATTTGGTATTTTCGAAATTCAGAATCAGCATACAGGGTGTCCCGGAGCAGGAACACTGAAAACCTAAATAACTTTTGAAACTGGTTCATTTCGGTATAATACGAGAACATGTTTATGTTTGATTCGAGAATAAGACTCTCTTGCGTGAATATGGAATTTTTGCAATCAATCTCTTCCATTCAGTATCCCCAACTCAAAAAATCATACAAGTGATTACAGGTTGAGTGGCAAAGTTCCAGAAAAATTTTTCTATTTTCTGAATCACTGAGGCATTGGTTTCAGTTTGGCAATCGAGGTTTTCTGGCGTGAGGATCAGGATGAGGGGATGATGGAGAAACTGATTGGATGCTCATCTAAACAGGAAAACGAGATTTATTGAACTTGTATTCAATTGAAAACAAAAAACTAACTTGATTATTACAACAATTGTTCAAAATGACCTCCGCCCACCTCCATACAGTTATACAGACGATTTTCGAACTCTCTTGTCACATTAGCGAAAACTTCAGGAGTCAAAAGTCGGCATTCTGTGATAATCCTCATCCGCAGCTCCTCCAGGTTTTCTGGTCTTGTGGCATAAACTTTAGATTTTAGATGGCCCCACAAAAAAAAAATCTAGGGGATTTAAATCTGGTGACCTGGCTGGCCACTCAACAGGTCCTCTTCTACCAATCCACCTTCCTGGGAAATTTTCGTCTAAATATTGGCGCACCCGAGCATCATAATGCGGAGGAGCACCGTCTTGTTGAAAACGCATTTCGTCCTCAGAAAGAGTTGGATCGTTCTGTAAAATTTCTGTCAATCTAGGATGTATGTGTTCCTCTAACAACTGTAGGTAGCCATTTCCATTCAGATTACCCTCAATAAAGAAAGGCCCAACTAGATGATTGCCAAAAATTCCTGCCCAAACGTTCAACTTCTGAGGCCTTTGCGTGTGGGCCTCTCTAAACCAATGAGGATTCTGTGTGTCCCAATATCGACAATTATGTCTATTCACTTCACCACTGAGCATAAAGGTGCTTTCATCAGAAAAACAGATGTTATTCAGAAAATTTGGATTAGCGTTTAGGTTTTCACTTAGATTTTCACAAAACTGTAAACGACGATCTGGATCATCTTCGTTTATTTCATGCACTAATTTTACCTTGTAGGGTGAAATTTGTGATGTTTCACGATTCTATGGACAGTTGTAGCTGATACACCAGTCAGACGAGATAGTTTTCTGATCGAAGTAGTATTCTCCATTTGTAGATGACCCACTACTGCCACTTCCGTTGCCTCATTTCTGACAGGACATGCCACTTCATGTTTTTTGTTTGCCACCGAACCCGTAGCTAGGAATTTGTCAACCAAATATTTAACGTACTGGTGACTGACTCCCCTTTCTCTTTCAGGATGGTTCCTATCGAATATCCTTGCCGTTTCTTTGGCACAACTGTTATTTCGAAAATACGTCGATACAATTTCGACCCTTTCCTCAGTGGAATAAACCATTTTCAGATTAATTTCAACTGACGAACAACAACAATAATGAGGAACTGATCTGAATAATAATAATATTTCATTGCAAAATGAGAAATAACAGATGACTGCACGCCAGATGGAAATGAAAAAATGTGAACATTTTCAATGCAGAAATCAGCTTTATTTCTTCGTAATTGATGCTCAACACATCGTACCCCAATACTTTTAACAGTTTCGAATTAATTTTAGTTGATAATTTCCAATGACGATATTGAATTTTCGAAAGCGACATCCTGTATGGAGAGCCGAACTGAATGAAATGCTTTAATCATTCTGGAATTCAAAAACCTTTCTGAAGATATGCCACTTGAATTATTTGTATGATTTTCAAGTTGGGGATGCTGAATGGAAGGGGTTGACTGCAAAATTCTATAACCACACAAGAAAGTCCTATTCTCGGATCAAACATGTTCTCGTATACCGAAATGAACCAGTTTCAAAAAGTTATTTGGATTTTCAATGTTCCTGCTTCAGGACACCCTGTATGATGATTCTGAATTTCGAAAATACCAAATTCGAAGAGAAAATTGCAGTACCTTTCCAACGAGGTGCCACTTGACCTATTATCGATCGAATGATTTTTGAGTTGGGGATGCTGGAAATAGGGGTTGATTGCACCAACTCCAAATTCACAAGTGTAGGTCGTTTTTCTAGACCGAGCATAAACCTGCGCTTGCATTATGCCAAAATAAATCTATTTCATTTAGTATTTGGGATTTCCAGAATTCAACTTCACCCTTGGTTGGGACACCCTGTATGTTAATTTAAAATTCTAAAAATGACAAATCAAGGTGGAGAATTGACAGACCTTTTCAGTAAGGTGCCACTCGACCCTTATTCCCTATGATGAATTTCAAAGTTAGGGTTGCTGGGGTAGGGGTTGATCTGAGAAGTTTCGAATTATTTCGAAAATGCTCCCCTCGAAACAAAAATCGACGTGTCTTGGTGTTTTTCGCTAATGTAACTCATTTCGGAGTTATAGGGGGTCAAATTTTGTTGGAACACACTGTATATATATATATATATATATATATATATATATATATATATATATATATATATATATATATATATATATATATATATATATATATATATATATATATATATATATATCGCCAAATCTCCATTTCTAACGCAAGTAATCTTTGTTGTAATGTCTTATTCAGTTCTGTCATATTTTTCGAACGACAACTTTAAATTGACCAAGTTCCAAGAAGAAATAATATATGGGCGATGTCAACCAAGATTATTGGGTCCATAATGATTCTAAAACATCTATAGATGTGTAATCGGCATCACTTGGAAGACTGAACCTGTCCATCGGGGCTTTCTCGGTCAAACAGAGATGGAATTTGAGGAAATATCGCAGGTTATGTATTTTTTTTTATTATCTCCTTAGTCCTTTTCATGACCTTGCTTCCTATGTAAAATCATTTCTTAGATTTGTTTATACATATAAGAAGTATGATTGTTGAAATATTTCCCTGCTGGTTTTCTTTATCCATTGTTACAGATTCCTGTCCCAAACCCCCTTCCTTTCACCCTCGTCTTCGTTTGGAAATCATGGAATGCAAGAGAGAATGAAGCCGTTAAGCAGAAAAATTTTTGGTACTCTTTATGTACACACGACACTAACACAACATAAACAGACAAGCTATTGCTAGTGCAAAAGCGATAGGGAAACGAGTTTTTTTCTCAGGTTTTTTTCACTCGTTTATTGAATGATATACAAGATATACAAGATACACACTTGTGTTTTTCTGACACACATCAAAATTATAGATATAAGCATTTATTGTAAATTAAATTATTCAAATTTTGTAAATCCTCTCTTTTCAAAAAGAATATATATATATATATATATATATATATATATATATATATATATATATATATATATATATATATATATATATATAGGGTTTTACCCCGACGAGTTGCTTATATATCTGTTCATGCAATCAAACTGATTTCATGAAAAATATAAATCCACCACCCGGTAATTAATACCATTGCCAGGCAATGATTATAATCAAAACATATCCTGCAGTAATTATATATTAGGATAACGTTAAATGTTATGAGAATATATCAATCTACCAGAATATATACATACTATAGCATCATCAGACAATGATATCAATGTACCAACGAGTAGTGTCAGAGGCTTTCTCCCCGGAAAAATCCAGTGTACGGACCTTAGTCAAGTAATACTGAATGTAACTCATTAATAGTTTCCTTTGTGTGAAGTGGTGAACGATCGAATAGAATACTGCTCTGAATATAAATATGACAAAATTGTCAGTTAATTATATTACATTTATATAAACAAATAAATAAAATATGAAATGAGATTCTGAGCAGTATAAACTAAAGAGAAAACCTATGACTCTACCTCATTATTATTTTCGGAAAGAAGCCTACGAAGAATATTACAAGATTTGATGATTGTTATCTTTTGTAACTGTTCAAACAAATTTTCTTCAGACCCAAAATCTCAATACTTTTATATATATATATATATATATATATATATATATATATATATATATATATATATATATATATATATATATATATATATATCTATATTGAGTTGCCATGTCTCACACCCATACAGTACAATACTCTGAAATATGGAGCTATACGCTATACAGAAGATGTTTTCTTTCCTTCGATATGTTCTTCGACCAAAGTATTGAAGTTAGGCACCCTTTAATCTTCTTTCCTCTAATTATTCTTTCTGTTATTTCCTTTTCTGTGCGCCCGCTGTTATTAATCTTTGTCCCCAAATAAATATACTCCTCGCATGCCTCTATCTTCTCACCCCCTTCCAGTTGTAAGTCTTCTTTATTTCCTCCTATAAAAATATATTTAGTTTTAGTTAGATTCACAGCTAGTCCCTAGTCCTTGTATTCCTGGAATAATTTTCGGGTCATGTATTCCAAGTCGCCTCTGCCCTGTCCAATGACCACTTGATCAAGTCTTCATTTAAGGGCAGTCTCATTCCGCTGCAAAATCTTCTCCGTTGTTTGAGAGCTTCATTGAGGAATATTTTAAACAATATTGGGGAAAGGCAACAACCCTGTCTTAAGCCTTTTGTAACTTCGAAAGGTTGTGAGATTTTAGTTTGATTCTAGATGTTGCTTGAAGATAGATGTTGTTTTATCGCTTTGATGAGAGTTTTATTTATTGGAGATCTTTCTAATACTTCCCATAGCTTTTGACAGGCACTGTGTCATATGCTTTTCTCATTTATCTGTATGTAATACCGTTCGGGCTACCTTTTCTCATTTATCTGTACGATACCCGGGCCAGCCCGAAACTTGCTGTTCAATTTCACATGGTCCAAATTCTCCCTCTAACATGTTACGTAATATTTTCCTGTAGAGTCGACTAAAGGTACTTGGGACCGAGATACAACTATAATTAGAGCAACTATGTCGGTTTACCTTCTTATGAATTGTTATCCACGCTTCCTTCCAAATATATGACATGTTGTCGCCATTTATTACTCTAGAAAAAAGTTCTTTCACATAGTTCATTAGATTTTCCGTTCCGTTTTTAACAATTCCGAAGTTATTCCCTCTGGTCCACACACTCTTCTATTTTTCATTCATGTAATTGTTTGTTCTATCATGGCGCTGTCTAGTTCAATGTATGGTCCACTTGATAAGGCCTCGGTGAGTTTGTGAAGTATTCTTCTCTGTTTTCTGTTAGTTCTTTCGAATAGTGTTTTTTCCATTCTTTTAATTTTATGGGCTGTATATTGATATTCTTAGAAGATTACTAAAATTCAAGGACAACGCTCTCCGATAATGTGGAATAAACAGTTCGCTTGGCGACATTATGGCAGATAGTCCAAACAGCCGTCCAATGATGAATTTCTACATTAGTAAACTTAATATTAAATACTTAGTTCTTATAAATCCTTATGACACAGCAGCTTTATGTACTGATTAATTACTTCGTATGCAATGGTGATTGTAAGGAATTGAATAATGGTTATTTTACAAAAATCTGCAAAACTACTCAGTTTCATTATGAAATCCATTGGATAGTGTTTTCATCTCATTAATATTAAATACTTAGTTCTTATAAATCCTTATAATGTACTGATTAATTACTTCGTATGCAATGGTGATTGTAAGGAATTGAATAATGGTTATTTAAGAATCTGCAAAAACTACTCAGTTTCGAAAAATAGGCGAAAAATTTTGAGCTATAAATGTATGAAACAACTATCGATTAAATTCAAAAATAAAAAATAAAAATACTTCTAAATCCGTCCATTGTGATTTGAAAACGGAATATAAAAAGAAAAATTTTGATCATAAATCTGAAGCTGACGATGATGATTTAAATTTTGTTTGACATATATTTCAGGCTTCGTTCGATTTCTAAGAACTAAGAGGAAATTAAAATATTACAAATGTTATTTATACCAAAGAAAAAGATGGGAGGCAAAGGGAAATCAATCGTTAGTTATTGATTATGTTGGTGAGCTGACGAAATTTTTACGAATTTTAATAAATCCTACCTGTTGCTTTTGTTACCTTGCAGCGTGTAAAATGTCACTTTCGACTCAACACGCTACGCTTTCATCATTTCGTATTTGAGCAATGCCATTCGGACCGTGTAAAACTGGCCTTATCACTCCGTGTACTTTACGGTAGTTTGTTTGGTTCTGTAATCCGTGCCCCTTCCTCTTACGCAGGATATAGATTCTCTGATTGACGACGAATCTTTTGGACTTTTGTGAAACTAAGGCTCGTATTCGCTCAATATATACGAAGTAAGTGTAATTTTCACCTGATTTAGTTTCGATGACTTTCCGTTACGGCAATCTTTGCAGATATTCGTTCCGGTATTCCAGACCACGAGAATCATCTTGCCCATAATTTTTTGTACTTAACTAATCTGTTTCAGGCTCAGATACCAGGCCCAGATTTATTCAGTCATAATTTCGAATTTTTCATCTGCTTACTTTTATTTCTGAATTTAATTTTTCTTCTCATTGAATTATTTCTTTTATCTTCAAAATGCGTATTAAATCTCTCAGAGTTTTTTCTATGATCTTTGACAATGACAGCTGTCAGAAAATTTCGTTGACATAAAACCTTCGCTTCAACTTAATATATGATGTAAAAGTTGTGTTTTTGTGAAATCTAAGAAATGCCATTCATTTATCCAATTATTGATATATGCTTGTACTTACCTTTTCTCCTTCGAGCTTAGTCTGATTAGTCGGAGGCACCATTATCACCGCACCTCCAGCGATAATGACACGCGCAGTGTGCGATATTTGGCCTTCGCCATTGCGGGCGATGCAGGTGTAGTCACCAATATCTTCGTGTCTGATGTTGCTGATGCGCAGTTCGGTTCCGTCATTGAAGATACCTAGATTTAGGGGAAAAAAATCACAAACTACAAAAATTGACTGAAATCGGTGTTCTCTTGTGTGTTTCTTGACAGTAAGATGGGGTATAGTGATGATTGAAGGGTGTCGTGAAGGAGCACATAATGGGAATACTGAACAGTCCTCATTCAGGAGAACAGAGAGCAAATGAGAAGTCAGATGTCAAAAATCACTTCGAAATTGTGCCTACTATCAAATTATCTACTGTATTGAATATGTTAATTTTAGAAGACAATTTAATATTGACAATCAATCTTGAACAACTCGTTAAGCTATTTTATACATTCGATTGTTACGACAATATTGCTCTATAACACCCATATCCGAATATATATTCATTAAAACTTTTTGCTTTGTATGAGCATCTACGTATAATCTACGTACAATGGTTTTACCTCGACTCACCATATCCTCGAAGAAAACTCCAAGAAGAATTAATCTTTCGCGGTCTTTCAGATATCATTACTGTTTTCAATATTATGGCATCTAACTCTAAAGTGAGAAAATGGATTGGGAAAAGATATTCTACACTTAAAAGGAACATCAATGGTAAAAACAGATTCAATTTAATAATTTTTCATGAAAAGTCGAGAGTGGAGCGCTTTACATCATGTTCTGAATTCTCTTGATATCTGTATGGTGAAACAGATAAAGAATTTTCAAATTTCTGTAGACATGTGCTTGATAACAAATAAGAAACTTAATTATACTAAGAATGCCTTTTAAGTTTAGCATATAGAGCAAGAATGAAAGAATTGAGAGCTTTTAGATACTACTGTTTTGAGAAAATTAATACAAATCAATCAAAATGGCAATTGGAAGGCATCAACAGCTTCTTATGAAGACTGAAACCACTGATCATGCAGTTCGTTTTTGATTTTGGAAAACGTAGAAAAAACAATAGGACTTGGGTCTGAACTGTACGCAGGATGATGTAGAAATTCGATGTTTTCTTGCGTTGAAAATTCAATTGTTTTCCGAGCGAATTCGTATAGCCTTGGAGAAGAATGATTCGCCGTTCGGGGTTGGTTTCTCAAAGCCTACAAACGACTTGCGGTAAATGTTCTTTGATCTCGTGAAAGATTTATTGCTATATGACCTGTTTTAAAATAAATGTTGCGACCTTATTTTGGAGACAATTCGGCCACCGATGACTTTTGCCGGTTTTTCTTCCTCTTGGAACACCCGAACAGAAGATTGGTGCTTATTCTCTGTCTCATATGAATGAATCCAAGATTCATCACCACTGACTATATTTTAAATGATCAGACTTAAAGCGGTCCAACATCAATTCACTTCTTTCTACTCTTCGGTCAAGAGCTACGGCATCCAAGAAGAAACTAACTCACACTCAATTCTTCGTGCGAAACTTTTAGTACTGAAGTCTTTGAAATCCACAATGATGCCTCAATCTCTATATATTACATGCCGATCTTCCTGGGTAAACTTACTCACAGAACCACACATTTTCTTGAGTGACCACTGCCTAACCCTTTTGCGTTTAAAATCTCCATATCAACATGAAACTGATCAGTAGAGTGGTGCTGCAATGCCGAAAACCTAACTCACCGAGACATTCTTGTTTAGATAATTTAGTTTGAAAATTGTAGAAATTGTTGTGCGAAAATGCTCACGGTTTAATTCCATTATTCAACTTACTTATCAACTTTGATAGTTTGTTGTGACAAAAAAACATGTAAAACATGAAAGACATCCCTCGTATCATGTTGTTGCTATTAGTGCATTTTCAATATTGTTGACAGGCACCGGCCTAGCTACTAGTCATTACTGCAATGTCCATGATGTGATTAAAAAGTCCACCGAATATTTTTTATAGGCGAACTATAAGTTTTTTCAATCACATTGTCCGAACAACGTATATGTCTTGCTTATATTTGATATTCAATGGACTACAATAAGAAACCCATCATATGGAGGAGCTCAAACTTTTATCTAGGCATATTATAAAAATTTGCCTGTCCATTATTCCCAGTCTGTAAGCTCCAGCAGCGAAATCTAAAGAACCATTTCGTGAAATTAAAATTCGGGTGAGGTGTCGCGAAGCTCGTTAACCTTCGAATTCGTCACAATGGTTCTTTTGTTTCCACTCTGTATACAGTGCGAGTGCTCAATAAGCAGATGAGAAAGAGTGTAGGTGCATGTGCAGCTTGGGACGAAAAAAAGGAAGAGCTATTCTAGGTCTGATGAAATATTTTACATTCACACTTAGCACAAATATGAAATGTATCAACGAGCAACGTAGCGCAAATAATTATACTTAAGGATAATATGTTCAACTGATTTTTGTTCTGTTCCAGATGTGAACCCTTTCTATTTTTCCCGAAACTCATTCAGTTTCATAGTTATTCCCCTTCACACAATAAAAATATTCCGTCACTTTCAAATATATAAAAAAAATTTTATGAACTACAAAATGGTAAAAGAAAAAGAAGAGAGCTCAAGTTAATTACATAGTTATATACACACACCACAAAAATTGTAGCATCACCTGGTATTCTGAATTCCACAATCGATTAAGCAGCTCAATCGCAGTTTCTTTGTCAACATATTTTTCTGTACATATGAGGGAAAAAATCTTATCTATGTAGTAACATTTGTTTCGATATGTTCCAAACACGTCTGAAACAAGAATGAGTTTATTTGACTACCAGTATTCATTCAATTTCTCTTCAGTTTTACTCTATATTAATGCAAGTTTTCTGTGTTTCTTGTTGACTTTCGAATCTTTGAATTTATTGTAATGGCTGCTGAAAGTCCTGGATGCTATCTGAGTGATCATGAAGTGATAAAAATCTTGCAACTTCTAGAGGAGGGGCGAAGCCAACGTTACGTGGATAACTTGTTGAATGTTAACTCAAGCACTATTTTGAGATCAATTAATCGGTACCACGAAACAGGAAATATGGAAGAAGGACCGGACAGGGAAGAAATCTGATTACAACACCAGTTGATGATCGTTGGCTTCGTTTAACTGCACTAAGAGTTCGGCATTGTATGGTTAGAGTGCTACAAAATGAACTTGCACTTTCCAGAAATGTGCATATTTCATTGCAAACTGTTAAGAACATTCTCAGAGAAGACGATATCAGACCAAGGGTGGCATACAAATTGGGATATGCCAGAATGGTCAATTGTTCTCTTTTCCGACGAGTCCAGGTTCTGTCTAGTATCAAATGATAGACGCATGCCTATATACAGACGTCCTGGGGAACGGTATCAGCAATGCAATATTCGTCAAATCGAAACTTCGGAGGAATTTCTTTCCATGGTCGAACTGAGTTAGTCCTAGTGAATATCTTTGAACCCCATGTTGTACCCTTTGGCCCATTGATTGGCGAAAACTTCATTTATATGCATGATAATGCTCGACCTCATGCAGCTAGAGTAGTTACAGAAATTCTGCAAAATGCTGAAATTGTTATTTTAAAATGGCCAGCCAGAAGTCCCGACTTGAATCCCATAGAACATGTTTGGGACAACATGGCGTGGCAAATTCTGCAACGTAGGATGCCTTGTAGAACACTTAACAACTAGAAAATCTGCTTCCTGAAATTTGGAACTCAGTGACTCCAGAGTACATCCAAAATTTGTTTGAGGGGCTTCTGAGACGTATACTGGCAGTAATAAGGGCCGGAAAGGAAACACTCGATTTTGAAAATGATTAGTAACCATTCGATGCTAGTTGATTGGTCTCTTCGGGAATTTTTGAAGATGGTAGAATTTTTAAATTTTTCATTAACTCGAAAATTGTTGATATTTTCCATCATAAACTGAATGATATCTTCTTATTTTACACTTCTGAAAGTTACCAAGCGACTCTTGAATGACCAACCAAAAAGTTTTATAGTAATGTCGTAAAAGTAGGGTGATGCGACAATTTTTATGGGGAGTGTATTATGAAGATTGCTTGAAGTAATTTTAGTGTTCATGCAAAACAATCAGTAGTTCATGATGTGTTTTTGTTGTCGTAAAGAATGGAAAAGTTATTTAATTTAATTAATTACAAGAAGCCATCTTTCCTAAAATGTGCGAATACTCTAATCGAATATTTACAGTTTTTCAAGATACAAAACAGTTTTATCTATATCAACAACAATATGCAGACTTTTAAAAAGAGAATATCTGAAGATGGAGTAACAAACCGTATACTGGAAAGCCCAAAATTGATTGACATTACTTGATGCAAATTTATTCGAAACGAAAGATAAATGAAAATCTGTTTCACACTTATCATATATTCGTAATGCGTTTCGACGACATTATGCCTTCATCAGACAGATACAAACTAAATACCAAAAAATACAACAATCTATATATAATCTACACAATCAGGCGAAGAGTGAATAAAAATAATCTAGACAAATTCAAAGATACATTATCGAAATTGCTCAACAGGAAACAAATAAATTAAGTGGAATTATTGTCGAAATCGACTAGTTCATTTAATGATTGGATTTAAAGGATTCTAAAAAGTAATATCAAGTTTTTCAATGAAGATGAAGTAAAATATATTTAATACCAAAATTTCATTTTCATGAACATGACTGGTCAAAGTTATTTTAAAGTGGTCAACTACAGCAAACGACCTTACTTATATTACTAGTATAATTACAAATTAAGTAATGGAGATGTATTAATGTCTAGCTGGCTATTAAGGATGATTTCACTTGGGTTTTACCAAATTTATTGATTTCCAAACATTCCAACAGATTCATTTTTTTCTTTGTCGCAATTATGAAGAATTTTGATATTATTTAACGTTTGAATTGTGGAGGCCGTTACTTGATGTAGATCCATGATATAAATGAGATAAAAAACACAAGGTTTAACTTTAATCCACACTTTATTTGAAAAAATTCGACGACATTTCGCTGACACAGCAGCTTTATCAAGAATGAAAAACAGAATGAAGAGTATGGTATTATAAACAAATCGTAGAACAAGTTGGATGAATAACAGGAAAATCCACACCGAGCCATTGTACAGTTAGTATGAAAGGTAATAAAACTAATTAAACAAGTTAAGTAGGGTGAATAATTCACATCTACCTGTTCATTCAAAAGCTTGTCCGAATGTTTGTATCTATTTATTTCTAATGCTTCTAGGAGATCTAATTTTGAACTTTTGATTTTATATGTAATATGTCAAAGTTTTTATTGAATGAATGGTTTTCTTTTATTAGGTGGTTTGAATAATTTGAATCAGATTTATTTTTATCGAAGCTACGTTTATGTTCAGATGTTCTTATGCCAAAACTCCTATAGGTCCTACCGATATAAATTTTATCACAAGAACCGCAATTGATTTTATAGATTCCTGATTTACTTGATTTTTCAACACGAGATTTATTATTTTTAATATGTTTGAATAAGTTATTAGAAGTTTTGAAAGTTATATTAAGATTTTGTTTGACGAGAAAAGATTTAATATTTGTACTTGCAGAACCGCAGAATGTTAAACTGTTGACTATAAAATATTCAACAGTTTAACATTCTCAAACAAAATCTTAATATAACTTTCAAAACTTCTAATAACTTAGGTTAGATACTCTTCATTCTGTTTTCATTCTTGATAAAGCTGCTGTGTCAGCGAAACGTCGTCGAATTTTCTCAAATAAAGTGTAGATTAAAGTTAAACCTTGTGTTTTTTATCTCATTTATTCAACGTTATTGAATATTTTGTGTGTTCTTATATTGAAGAAATTCAATCAAGATTTTACCAACCATGGCTCAAATGGGCAACTTCATGAATCATTGCAATTTCTGAATGAAGTTTATAACAATATTAAGTTTACAGCAGAAATAGAAAGTAATAATTTAATAAATTTTTCAGACCTGACAATAACAAAATCGACTAATAATATTTTGTTTCTAACGTTCTAACGCGATGCTCACGGTATCCATGAATACTCGCCAGAATGCCCACAATTGAAAAGAGAATTGTTCGGTCATTAAGACGTTTAAGGAACACAGAAATGAATAGTTTGTTGTATGGAAAATGCCCGTAATTTTTGACCAAAACATGAGTATTGCTATCCAATATTGAGCGAATTCTCCTAATTTGGATCTTTGTGACCTCCTACATCCCGAAATAGTTGAAGTATTTCATTGAGAGCTGAGAGAAGGTAATGGAAAAATCGAATACGGCTCTGTAAGTCGAAAATGTGTAAACATAGTCGTCAGCGACGCATCGTAACACATCGAAAACCCATCTCTGTGGAAGGACACTCCTCCAGGCGTAAACGCACCCACAACCCAACGTTGATAATATAATCCTTCCGTAAACACTTACCTATTGTAGCGGAGGGTTCTACGGGATTAGCATCCTTATACCATAGAATCTCAGGAGTGGGGGTTCCTTCTGCCTGACAGTTCAGTATTATGGCGTCGCCGAGGTTCACGTAGATTATATCCTCCGGCGTGACGACGAACCTCGGCGGCGCGTGTACGTCCAGGTGGAACCAGGTGCCGTTCTTGTGCTGGTTCGGCGATCGATTGAGGAAGACCACCTTGCACTCGTACCTGAAAATAAAGATATATACATTTAGCCAGTTACGCGGTTAACATTGCAGTTAAAAAAACTTTGGGTCTTTTTTCGGAATTCATTTCCTCTGCAGCCAGACTGGGCCTATATTTTTCGTTGACATATACGTTTTAGGTTTCCCAGTATGGTATGAGAAACATTGATTCATTCTGAAGTATTCTCAACAGTTCTTGTCACACATGTCTTGAATAAAATTATAAATGTTGCGAACGAAATTCAAAGATTGGAAAATGCAACCGTTCATACTGATTGAATTGAAATCAATGTAGAAAGATCTGGAGCAGAGATAAACTATCGCTTAGCTTATCACATATCAAATAGCAGTGACCAACAATATAAATAAAAAAAAAAACAAGTACTGTGTTTTAAGGAATTTTACTTAATAATTGCGATTCGTAACGCGTTTCACTACACCGTAGCTTCTTCAGACGAATGATTATGCAGAAAAATGTAAATGAGAATATAACTTTAAATGTTCTTGAGTAATTAAAAGTTTATTGGTCGCCTCCTCCTAAGTGGTTATTTATGACAGGTATATCCAATAAAACTAAGGAATAGATTGCTCCCCGAAAAGATTCAATAGAGGTGAAGGGCTTAAATCGACTTGTTCATTGATGAGTCTACCTGAGTGTTTGTATTTATTCATTTCTAAAGTTTTTTTATTTAAAAAACTGCGTTTATGTTCCGATATTCTAATATTAAAATTTCTATGTGTTCTACCAATGTAGAAATTATCACTCATTCTTAAGTAGCAATAATTTCAACATAGCTTTCCAAACTAATAATAATTTAGGCAAATATATAAAAATAATAAAACCAAACCAGGTAAAAACAATAAATCAGGTGTTTATAGATTGAATTGCAATGACTGTGATAATTTCTACATTGATAGAACACATAGAAATTTTAATATTAGAATATCGGAACATAAACGCAGTTTTTCAAATAAAAATCAGATTCAAATTACGCGAATCATCTCTTAGAAAATAATCATTCTTTCGACCCACAGTTTGAAATTTTGCATACAGATAATAAATATTGGAAGGTAGATCTTTGGGAAACTTTAGAAATAAATAAATACAAACACTCAGGTAGACTCATCAATGAACAAGTCGATTTAAGCCCTTCACCTCTATTGAATCTCTTCGGGGAGCAATCTATTCCTTAGTTTTATTGGATATACCTGTCATAAATAACCACTTAGGAGGAGGCGACCAATAATCTTTTAATTACTCAAGAACATTTAAAGTTATATTCTCATTTACATTTTTCTGCATAATCATTCGTCTGAAGAAGCTACGGTGTAGTGAAACGCGTTACGAATCGCAATTATTAAGTAAAATTCCTTAAAACACAGTACTTGTTTTTTTTTATTGATAATGGAATTTTACCAAGTAAAAGCCTCCCAAATTCAAATGTTAAAGAAAGCTGATACCGGCTTTTTGGCTTTGTGGTATTTCAAAATACTACTAAGATGTGCAGTTCACACGCAGAATATATGGTTCTACTCAATGTGCTTGAAAAACAGGTTGATTCCCAATTACATACGGTTGAAGACACATAACAACAGTGGACCAGCAAGAAAAGCAATTGAGAAAGGCCAACGCATATGGCTCAAAGAGGATATGAAGATCCAGTACAACAGGAGGGACGTTGCAAACATATATTTGAAGGTAATCCATACGGAATTATTGTTTAGATTGCACCCTGTTGAGTTTGATATTTTAGACTCTGAATCCAGATACGATGTCAAAATTTTAATTCATAAAAAGTTTCAGCAACAACAGAAAAAGTTGAATTCACTTAAATTCAAAATTTCTCCACACAAACCTTCAACTGATAAATTTTCAGACCATAAATTTTTGAAAGATTCACTAATTTAACTGATACCGATTTTACACAACCACAAAAAGATCTATTAGAAAAAGGATTCAAACATAATTTACATCCAAAACATAATAAAACTAAATTTGAACAGTTAGGCATAGACTCCGAAATTATTCTCAAAAACTCCAAAGATAATATTTTAGCCAAACATCAAACAGCAAGAATCATCAAAGGAGACTTTTCGAAATTATCACCTCATTGCAATTCCGATTATAACATAATAAAAACAATTCGTGAAAATAGTACCAAGAACGATTTAGTATTCACTAAAGCAGATAAAGGTAACACCGTCATTGCGATTAGTAAAACCGATTATATTTCTAAAACTGAAGAATTCTTAACAGCCGGAAACTATATAACATCAACTAAGGATCCTACCGCAAAATTTCAGAAAGTTGTTAAAAACATAATTTCGACAGCAAAATCATTAATTACAGACCAAGAAAAATATAAATTCATTAACTCCAATCCACAATCCCCCGAATTATATTCGTTGATAAAACTTCATAAACCTAATTACCCTATTAGACCTGTTGTTTCTTATGTAACGGCACCTTCGTTCAAACTTTCAAAATTCCTCAACGACTTGCTAATAAAACATTGCAATTTTAAATCTGAATTTTCGGTCAAAATTCATACGAACTTATTGCCAATATCAAAGATACCACTATACCACCTAATTCCAAACTTATTTCTTTCGATGTTAAGAATCTATTTCCCAACATTCCTCCAAAAGATACGTATTACTTAGTTGAAGAATTATTAGAAAGGAATCATGTCAATACTATCATTAAATCAGATATTCTTTCATTATTAAAATTTGTTTAGATCAAAATTATTTCCATTTCAATTACAAATATTATACTATTGAAGACGGCTTGATTATGGGCAATCCGTTGAGTCCTTTGTTAGCAGAAATATTCATGAATAACTTAGAGAAATTAATTCATAATCATCCACTCAGTAAATATTGTTTATACTGGTATCGCTATGTAGACGATATCATTATTTGCTTCACAGGAACAGATAGACAGTTGAAAATTTTCGAAAATCATATAAATTCATTACATCCAAAAATTGCATTCACAACCGAAATAGAAAGCAATAATTCGATAAATTTCTTAGACGTAACAATTTCGAATGAAAATGGAAAACATGTTTTCGCAATTTACTATAAGCCGTCACATACAGATATTATAATACATAACTCGTCGTGTCATCCATATCAACATAAAATGTCAGCATTCAATAGTTTTATTCATAGATTGATTAACATCCCGCTATCACCAGAAAATTTCAACAAAGAACTAAATTTGATTAAACAAATAGCCAAAAATAATGGTTACAATCCCAAACTAATAAATAATATTTTAAATAAAAAACAAAGTAGAATCGCATTGAATGAAGTTTACCCTGTCGATAAATTGAAACAAAAATTCAACACCTTAACCTACGTTGGCATTACAAGTGAGAAACTGAAATCATTCTTAAGTAGCAATAATTTCAACATAGCTTTCCAAACTAATAATAATTTAGGCAAATATATAAAAATAATAAAACCAAACCAGGTAAAAACAATAAATCAGGTGTTTATAGATTGAATTGCAATGACTGTGATAATTTCTACATTGGCAGAACACATAGAAATTTTAATATTAGAATATCGGAACATAAACACAGTTTTTCAAATAAAAATCAGATTCAAATTACGCGAATCATCTCTTAGAAAATAATCATTCTTTCGACCCACAGTTTGAAATTTTGCATACAGATAATAAATATTGGAAGGTAGATCTTTGGGAAACTTTAGAAATAAATAAATACAAACACTCAGGTAGACTCATCAATGAACAAGTCGATTTAAGCCCTTCACCTCTATTGAATCTTTTCGGGGAGCAATCTATTCCTTAATTTTATTGGATATACCTGTCATAAATAACCACTTAGGAGGAGGCGACCAATAAGCTTTTAATTACTCAAGAACATTTAAAGTTATATTCTCATTTACATTTTTCTGCATAATCATTCGTCTGAAGAAGCTACGGTGTAGTGAAACGCGTTACGAATCGCAATTATTAAGTAAAATTCCTTAAAACACAGTACTTGTTTTTTTTTATTGATAATGGAATTTTACCAAGTAAAAGCCTCCCAAATTCAAACCAACAATATAGAATAATTATTGAAAGAATGTCTAACCTAAACTAACTCTAAATAACTGGATGCGTTTGTAAGAAATGAAAAATATCATCGCAATGGTATAAAAAAAGTCCAAAAAATTCATCTCTCGAAACATTTCGCCTAAATTGTGTATCTGATAGAGACATTTATACCAGCATTTAATGCACGATCTAAAGCAATGCAACTAAAATCCTCTTGTTCGCGGCACTATCCCGCAACGATAATTCCCTCAGATCTAATGAGAATTTTCGATGACCCACTAAATAGAATTATTTACATATACATTCACATGAAGCTAGCTCCGTCGTTAAAAATAATGCGATCGTATAAATTCGGATCATTATGCAAATCTGCTGTCATCCGCTCGGAAAATTCAAGACGTTGAGCGCAATATTCTTCGACCTCGTTCAATTCTTAAAGTAGAATATTTTATAGAGATATTTCTTCTTTTTAAAACCTCTTGTCACATATTTCTTTTCGATAGCCATTTTGGTAGCAACTTATCGTGTTGTAGAATGATAACTCCCGTCCATTTGACAGAATTGACAGCTCCTCACAATTTATTTATTTGACGATAGCCTACCTGCTCGAAGCACGTTGTAATTTTCACCAGTTTAACGAATGCTCTATTGGTGTCTCATATTTATTTGTACCAAAGAATTCAACTCAAAATTAGTTTGTGTACCTGGCGCATTCGCCAAATTGAGACAAAAGGAAATAATTCATGTCATGAGATTTGATTTTAGATGCAACAGAGGCAATATAATGGGATTCTTGATAATAAAGATGGATTTTGTTGTTCTGGAGCTTACCGAGTTTTCAACCCAGTGTTGATTCTTAGCTCTTTTATACCACAAGCAGAGAAAACAGGGATACTTGGTGTAACCTCTCTCTTAACGTTGTGTGTTCTGTGAAATTTTGAAGATGGATGGTAGTTTATTTAAATAATTTCAGAAGTGACAGAAAATAAATATATAAACATAATGTTATGAATGAAAAAAATATTTTTTGATGATAGTTTCATTCATATATTATCAAAAACAAAATATTTCGAAGAATTACCTCGAACAACCAGTAAATTATTTTTATATGCAGATAAATGCTCGTCTAAAAGTAACTTTATTAAACATTCCAAAGAAGTTTCTATTCTTTTTTAAAACGGTACCTTTCTAGAAGAAATTACTTTCATTTCCTATTCAGGAGATCATTCGACATGAAAAACACTTAAAATTTCATAGATGTCAATGTGACAACATATGGAACACCAACCGAAAAAAATAGTTTCACATAAGAGTTTTCTGTACCTCCTAGATTTATCTCTAGATAAAACTAGAATAGTTTCAAATGAGTCAACATTTATTTACATATAGAAGCAAAAATGTTCTGTATTTAGAGAAAACTCTACCCTCTTTTTTATTCGCCTCTAACTACTCAAATGAAAAAAAAGGCAAAATGGTTTGACTCCGGAGATAGCGCGTCATGTTTACCTTTCCAAATAAATAAAAGTAAATGATGGCAAGTAAACTTTGAATTGAATTAGACGAGAATGCTCGTTCGAACTCGATTAGCTTTGAGGGCACATACTACTTCGCGACAAACAGTATTGGGTTCGTTAATTGAGGAGCACCGCATACTACGGTGGAGCTCTATCAACAGAGCTACTAGGTAGTAGGTGCTTCAAAGATGTTTCAATGGGTCTTCAGAATAGCGTCGCCTACTCAGTAACGATAATAATTTACCGGCGGATTGTTGGAGACATACGATGTTCACGAGAGCGTGCACGATGCAGCTACATCACTCAATGGAGTGGATATACATTTTATTCGCCCCAGTTAACTTCACCAAGTTGACTATTCGAGAATTTCCAATATGAAATTTCAACCCACAAAAGTACAAGGGTTGTTCAATGAATTGGACGTAAAAGGAAGAAAAATTCCAACTTCTAGATCATATTAAAATAACCGAATTTTACATGGAAACATTGAATCGAAAGGAAAACGTCTACGTGGTTCATCTCAATAATTACGAAAGTATTAATCAGACCCAGAATTACATTACAGTAAAGGTACTTAAATTATTCGAAACACTACCATAAATGAAATCTAAAAAGTCTTCATCGATCCGATACCTGGAAAAAATTGACTCGGAGTCAAATGTGACAAAACTGGGTGTTTCGTGATTTTCAGTAAAACGGTTGATTTTATCTTGAATTTAGTCCAGACGATAATTGTAGGTCAGATGTTTATCTATAAAAAATGTCTTAATATCTTTTTCCTAAGAGCCATCGTTTCGGACATATGAAGATTCAAAACTCTGGCAGAGTTGTAATAGTCATGATATTTACAATGACACTATTGACCTGAAAACTTTATTGTTTCTAGTAGTTTCTCTGCGACGATGAATACACTTCTGCATATGTTCGAACTAATTTTGGTTTGCTGCTACATTCAAAATGGTGAATAAATCGTAAGATTCATTACCATTCACAATTCTGTGAACGCTTTCAGACTTTCCAGAGTTGAAACAATGCAGAGTTTTTCGACATTCGGTCATCAGATGCGGTATCCAACGGGAAACTGGTTTTTACACACAATTCTTCGCGCAAAATTTGTTGCTAGGAGATCCTCAAATGATGCCTCAATTTCTTCATATATTGCAGGCCGATCTTCCTGGATATTGTTGCCCATACCAACAGGAAACTGTGATTGGTATGGTGCCTCACTATGGATACAGAAACCAAGTCGTCTAGACATTCTTGTTGATATAATTGGCTTTGAAAATTGTAGATCCACTTTTCCGCGAAAATAAATAGTCATTATTTTCAGATGAGTATCAATTCAATTTAATGGCGAGCTGAATTCTAAGAGGAAAAAGCATTCAATATTGACAATTATCACAGAAATTTCAAAGCGAAGGTGGAGGTTTGAAGAAAGAAGGTTGTGATGCGGAAATTGAAGGGGTTGTTCGACCAGTCAAATACTTAAAGCCCGCAGAAACAATGATCACCTTGACTGATGATTCCTAACCGCAACGCAAAGGAAAAGAAGAAAATCAAACAATACTTTCCGATATTATTCAATGAATTTTTCTTTAATTGTACTATTCTATAGTTTACTTCTTGGAATGAAACTTTTTCAGCGGCAATTTCATAATCAGTAAGTCGATGAGAATTGACAGCAAAATTTCAAGGAAGTTTCACGTTACTTGAGAGAGAAAGAAATAAAACGTACACAGAAAGAGACATATTTCGACGCCTCGCAGTGAACCAAATGAGAGCAAGGAATATATAACGATGAGAAACGATAGAATAAGGAATTCCAAAGAACGAGGAGGAATTGTGCGCGCGTAAACAATCACGAACACAAACAAGTTTTCAGTCTGGTAGGAATATAAGAAACTCGTGGTGTTTGGGATCCGGTACTCGCTTACTCGATCATAGCAAAAGTAATAATGCCCAAACGTTTGGGAGAAGCTACTGGTTCTAAGAATAATAGTGAACTAAAAACCTGTAAAAACCAAATGAGATTAATGACATATTTATTTTGGGCAAATCTATTTCAAACTAAGAAAAAGAAAACAACCTTTTGTCAATATTTAAAAACAAGTACTGTGTTTTAAGGAATTTTACTTAATAATTGCGATTCGTAACGCGTTTCACTACACCGTAGCTTCTTCAGACGAATGAATGTACAGAAAATAAGAATGAGAATATAAATATAAATGTTCTTGAGTAATTAAAGGCTTATTGGGTTGCTTCTTCTTAAGTGGTTATTTATGACAGGTATATCCAATAAAATTAAGGAATAGATTGCTCCCCGAAAAGATTCAATAGAGGTGAAGGGCTTAAATCGACTTGTTCATTGATGAGTCTACCTGAGTGTTTGTATTTATTTATTTCTAAAGTTTCCCAAAGATTTACCTTCCAATATTTATTATCTGTATGCAAAATTTCAAACTGTGGGTCGAAAGAATGATTATTTTCTAAGAGATGATTCGCGTAATTTGAATCTGATTTTTTATTTGAAAAACTGCGTTTATGTTCCGATATTCTAATATTAAAATTTCTATGTGTTCTACCAATGTAGAAATTATCACAGTCATTGCAATTCAATCTATAAACACCTGATTTATTGTTTCTACCTGGTTTGGTTTTATTATTTTTATATATTTGCCTAAATTATTATTAGTTTGGAAAGCTATGTTGAAATTATTGCTACTAAAGACGTTCTGGGAATTACCAACTGGTCAAACGAAAACAGTCAAAGAAGCTTTATAACATGAAGACCATCTACTTACAGATGAACGCTTTATCACCTAAAATGTATAGAATTATCAAGTTACATAAAAAAGCAAAATCAGTTCTGTAGTATCGTACATCAACATTACTTCGGGTAGCTCAGTCAATTTTCTAAACCATAAGTTTATAGAACTCATGATTTTCTGCTCACAAAATACCATTTTAAATTCCAATGACCTTATACAAAAACTCTCCTCACTTAAAATCAGCTATAACCTTAAACTTGTCTCTTTTGATGTACAAACATGTACCCGAACATTTCAACAGATGAATTAGTTTCCTTTAGTCCCCTTTAAATTATAAAACCTATTGAAAATATTTTAATTTCAAGATTATTTCCAGTTTCGAAATAAATTCTTTGAACAAAATAAGGACTTTCTATGGATCGCCACTTTGTCCCCTATTGGCAGATATTTTTATGGACAACTCATAAAAAACACATCAATATTGAACAGCGACCTAGCCAAGAAACATATGTTCTGGTACCGGTACGTTGATGATACTTCGATTCGATATCATGGCACAAATAGACAAATAGAAACATTTTTGAACTTACTCTAAAATTCACCGTTGAAATTGAAACTGGGAATCCTATGGAATCATTCAATCATTCAAATCATAAATTCGCTGCCAATAGAGCTTATACTATCCTCCTTTCAATCCAAGATTTCAAAACGGAAAGAAAT
This sequence comes from Cryptolaemus montrouzieri, assembly GCA_013387265.2. Classification (NCBI taxonomy): domain Eukaryota; kingdom Metazoa; phylum Arthropoda; class Insecta; order Coleoptera; family Coccinellidae; genus Cryptolaemus; species Cryptolaemus montrouzieri. The sequence goes on along the minus strand of JABFTP020000001.1, from coordinate 100,062,629 downwards.
ACCATAAAAAGAATAGCTTCAAATAACAACATACCAGTCTCTTTCATAAATGAAATCGTTAGACGCAAACAAAATCGAACATCATAATTATTGTATTGCATTTAAGAAAATCCCGAAAAAAGACATGCTAGTTTTGATTAAGTCGGCCCATTTTTTCATAAAATAAAACATTATTTTGCAATATTCGAGATAACCCCCTCATTCTCAAGCGGTCCAATTCTTAGCAAACAACTTTTTAATACAAAACGAAAGGAAGATTCACTAAAATGAACGTAAGGAATGCCCTTCAGTTTATGTAGGTCATACATGTAGAAATTTTGAATGCAGATTCAAAGAACACATATCATCAGACAAGACTCCTTTATTTTTGAGCATATTCAACCAGCAAACCATATAATAGTTTCAGACAATCTAAAAGTCCTCCACAAATGCAATAGAGGAAGAATCTGTTGCAAAGTTTGAAAATTAATGAACTCACGAAAACCCTACATTATACTATTCTCAATAGCCAATGTGAAACCAACCAATAACTCCCACCCACTTAACATTTGAGTGAAAATAGTACCTTAGTTTCCAGGAAAACCGGTTATGTAGAAACAAATAAACGTGGAAAACTGACAAAAGCGTTTTTTCCCTTTCAAATTCTGTAGAAACCTCTACGAGAACTGTAATATTAATATTTGTATGTGTGAAGTCGGAATCTTAAACAGCCAAGTTGTTCATAAATTTCAAGCAATCATCGAGCCCATAAGATATCTCGCTATATCAACAGTTTCAACGTACAAAATCGATTCGAATTTTCCATAAAGATGTTCCTCCTGGACAACAACTGTGAATCATAGCGTTTTGATTCGCGTCAATTTCGAAGGAGTATATATCGCGGATACTCATTTCGAATACGGCTGAATGGAAAGGGCTCAGTTTCACATTTTCTTGGATCAAATATTTACTTTTTCGCTCGATCGGAAAATATGCTCCCGCTCTATTGATTCCGTCCTATATATACTTCATAAAAGTATACACGACGCGCTCTACGGCTTACAACAAAATTATAACTAGCTCTCTGGTGGATAAAGACGCTTCGAGCATCATTCAAATCCCTTTACCATACAACGAAAAAGGTTTATTGATCGAGTGTTTATAATACTTGCAGAAAGCTCTCCACTCAATTGGTTTAAAATTGACTTTATGGAGGTATCATCTTCGGTTAGCGCTTCACGGATGACTCTCTTGCCGAGGTTCGCCAGTCGTTATGAACATAATGATAGGAGAGTTATTCGAATCCACAGACTTCAAAACTTGATCACTTCAGTCGGCAATTGCCATATTTTATTACTGATTGCTATATCCATGGAAGGCGTTAATAGATGAGAGAAATAGACGTTAAAATAAAAACACAAGTGGCACTATAAGTGGATAATCTCAATTCGCATAGTCTTCCCACCGAAAGCTTTACAGCAACAATTGTTTAGTTATCTGAAAATTTTAAACAATTTTTTCGCGATCTTGTAGGCATTGCTACAACTTTATTGGTCGTCAAGCGCAATTGGACTGATGCACCATCACAGTGCCTACCAGATTCTGTGGGGTTGCTGTGCATTACCCAGTTTTCAGGGTAGGAGAAATGTCAATTCATAAAGAACCAGACATAAGTGAATTTTTCGAGGGTGACCTCATGGGGTAACCTTTGCAGATGAATTAGTGCTATTTTGGACAGCAGACTTAATGGAACGGAGTTGGGGAAGGGGCGCGTTCTTCTCCTTCATACAAGTTTGTCATCGACAGCCCCTTATGACCTTTCAGAATGATATTTGTATTCTACGGATAAAGATACGCTGATAATGAAGTTATACTGATTACGGACATATGCATATACGCAGAAAGAATTTTACCTGAGCAAGAGGAGAAAGTTGGAGGACCTAAACTTGCATCTTCTTCAAGAGCGCCATTTCGAGTTGGGATCAAGTATGAATATGAGTCTATACCTGGATGTAAAGTAGATCCGGAAGCACTCAGAATATATACGAACAAATTCAATGATAGTATCATGGTTACCAAAAATATCTGTGACTGAAAACTTGAGTAATGAATCTGTATATGGTCTGCAGGGGCTTTACAGTGATATCAAGACATATTTTAGTATATCACCCTATTCTGGGCAGCAATGGTCTTGTCAACAGGCCGTATAGGCTGTGGCCTATAGGTGGCTGCGCCCTAAGGATTTTTGAGGGTTTTCACACGCTTTTAAACGCCATCTCTTATGCTATTATAAACAATACTCAAACAAATCATTTTTGGACAGAGTTTTTAAACGTAACGTTGAATTTCATTTCGATATGTTAAATGCCATAAGTTCCAATTGCAATTTACAAGTAGTAATACTGAGTTCTACATGAAATATTCATACTAATACGCTTGGCGCAGAAAAACAAAAAAAGGAATTGGCTTATCTATTCGGAGCAAAGGTCCAGTATTCTGTGGACCCTTTTTGGCCTTTGGATCTTCTGAGAAGATTTCATTTGAAACCATCAAGGTTTTAAACGCAAAAAAATCGAGTAGCTCAACATGAAAACTCTCCAAATCATAAATCCGGTATTCTCGCTATAAGAGTTAGAGGTTTGATTCAAGGTTTTATTCAGTCTTAACTAACTCCTCAAACAAACGAGGAAATTACTTACAGAATGGAGATCAAATAATGTTACTTGAATTAATATAAGAGATTGATCCGTTTTAAGCAAAGCATCTTGAAAGATGTGCAAACCAAGAATATAGAAGTACTAGCTACAGAAGCTTGCCACTTCTGCATGCTACTGAAAAAAGTGTATGTATTCTTCATACGGAACGTTTGACAAAATTGATTCATGAAATAGAAAAAGACAAGACACTCAAAAGGTGAACCACACACGTTGGTCAGTAAGAGCGGATGTCAGTAAAAGTCTAAGGGATTCCTGAATGAAGTACTTAGGGTTTTGAAGATTATAAAAAATGACACAGCCGAGAAACCTGTTCCACGAAATGAATCAAAGGGAATTGGTCTCAAATTAGAAGAAATTTATGGTCACATTTTGGAATGCTATTTCAGAAAGGCCTATAAAGTATCTGCAATGTATATTGAAATTTCTAAAACAGGGAAGTTTGGATTTGTTCCATCGGAAGAAATATTCCTCAGCAAACCATTGTGAATAATTTCTATATGATTTCAATCAGTAAGCTATTTAATAATTGGCCAATGCCCAGGCCAAGCTGAGAGAACGCACAGTCATAGTATCTTTTCCACAAAGCAATTCGCGGTATTTTCGGTCTCTCCTGAACTCCTTCGTTCATAAAGCAAGAAACCTGATAATTTGAATTTCAAGAGGTCACCACTTTTGATTTTGAAGAATTCGATTATGTTCCTAGAAAGGAAAGCGACAGTGATGGATATGGAACAAGGGCAAAATCTAATCCGGAATTTCCATTTCAATCTTACTACCACTCATAATAATAAACTATTCGTCAGTTCTCAAATTATTGAATGATTCGCATATGTTAGAAATATCAGAAAACTATTTGAATAGGGACTACTATATTAACGGAACGCGTTGAAAGCTATAATTTTATTAATGGTAAGAGTTTAATATTAACGATCATCGTTCCTTCGTTACAAATTGGTTTAGGAACCTCACATTAGGTGTGGTATCAACGCTATTCATTGTCAGAATGAATTAGGAGGGGTAACCTCCCTCCTGATACGTTGCCATGTTCTTCTCTATACCGATTCACATGTGTGATGAGAGTCTAATTCTATTAGTGATAGAAATAGCTGCGCTGGAACATGAGAAATTTCAATAATAAAATTGAATTATTTTAGTTTCTCACTTGTAATGCCAACGTAGGTTAAGGTGTCGAATTTTTGTTTCAATTTATCGACAGGGTAAACTTCATTCAATGCGATTCTACTTTGTTTTTATTTAAAATATTATTTATTAGTTTGGGATTGTAACCATTATTTTTGAAAAGAAAGAATTAAATTTGATTAAACAAATAGCCAAAAATAATGGTTACAATCCCAAACTAATAATTAATATTTTAAATAAAAATAAAGTAGAATCGCATTGAATGAAGTTTACCATGTCGATAAATTAAAACAAAAATTCAACAATTTAACCTACGTTGGCATTAAAGTGAAATCATTCTAGAGTAGCAATAATTTCAACATAGCTTTCCAAACTAATAATAATTTAGGCAAATATATAAAAATAATAAAACCAAACCAGGTAAAAACAATAAATCAGGTGTTTATAGATTGAATTGCAATGACTGTGATAATTTCTACATTGTTAGAACACATAGAAATTTCAATATTAGAATATCGGAACATAAACGCAGTTTTTCAAATAAAAATCAGATTCAAATTACGCGAATAATCGCTTAGAAAATAATCACTCTTTCGACCCACAGTTTGAAATTATGCATACAGATAATAAATATTGGAAGATAGATCTTTGGGAAACTTTAGAAATCAATAAATACAAACACTCAGGTAGATTCATCAATGAACAAGTCGATTTGAGCCTTTCACCTCTATTGAATCTCTTCGGGGAGCAATCTATTCCTTAATTTTATTGGAAATACCTGTCATAAATAACCACTTAAGAAGAAGCAACCCAATAGGCTTTCAATTACTCAAGAACATTTATATTTATATTTTCTGTACATTCATTCGTCTGAAGAAGCTACGGTGTAGTGAAACGCGTTACGAATCGCAATTATTAAGTAAAATTCGTTAAAACACAGTAATTGTTTTTCATTATTGATAATGGAATTTTACCAAGTAAAAGCCTCTCAAATTCAAATGAGAAATTTCAATTCATTGTTGGAACCAGATGAAACGAATCTCAGTACCAGAAATTTGGAAGTAATTTCATAAAGTAATGAAATAACATTCTACAATATTATGAAATGGAATTCGTTGAAAGTTTACAGTTAAAACGACATTCAGCGTAGTACGTTGAAACCTTTTAATTCAATTTGTTCGTGGAGGAGCAACTACTGTAAGTGAAGCACATCATCAACAGTAGGATGGGTCAGAAAAACGAATATTTTTTTTCGCTTGGTACCCTAGACATTCATAAAGTCTCTTCAAGTATGAGCTCTTAATTGTAACGGAAAGATCCTATGCTCAGGAGCCTGGAATATATGCACGTGTCTATGCACGTGCAGGAATCTAAGCCGCCTTTGCCAGTTTTAGGTATGTACGTGAAAATTTTTTCGCCATAATTTGAAAACTTTAGATCTCAGGTACAGGGTATGTATGGGGAACTTCATTTAGTTTTTCACGGTGAATCTAATGAATAAAAAAATTATGGGTTACGATTTGAAAAAATGTAGTTTTCGATGTTTCTTCGTTTCGAAATGTGTGCCTCAATATGATTTATGTCCCGCATTGTATCTTCTTTGCAGAACACCTTTCATTATTTTGGTAGCTCACGCCGTTATCGACATATATCAATTTTTTTCAAAAAGCGAAAATTCGATAATATTCGAGTAAGACTAGGTTATTTCATGGACGAAACAAGCTAGACGTATGTGTTAGGTGTTTTTGCGATTAGAATAACAAGTGTTATCGAACCAGTCATCAATATACAGGGTGTTCTATATCAAATAACAACGTTACTATGCATTTCTCAGACCAGCTGAATCAACTACCGAAATTTCAGAATAATAGCATGATTAGTTCTTCATAAACTTCTAATAGGTCACTCAACTTGGGATACCCTGTATAGCTTCCATTGAATTTTGTGCAGCTCACTGAGCAAATGTTTTTGCTCCCAAAACCCAGAACGCAAGGATCCCCAAGTAAGAGTAATCAGGCGATGGCTTCAAAATTGCAGCTTCCACCGTATGCAAGTCTTCATTAATCTTATTGGCAAATATTTCGAAAAACATCAAGTCTTCAATAGCTACTGTTAATCCACTTACGTATGCAACACTTAAAAGATATCTTATCAGTAACAAGTAAGGACAATTAATACTTCTGAATCATTTATTCATCACGTGCGTGTCGAAACGAAGATGTTTCAGCTGCGCTACGTGAATTCCGTAATTCGGGTTCAAAACATCATTTACAACCCACCCACAACAATAATTGGAAATTGTTGGGACATTAGTATTCGGTTTAAATTTCGCAAAATCATCTGGGAGGGTCACGAACAAGGAAGGGCGTCCGTAGAATACCGCCAGTCCGCCCCAGAGGACAAACAACGGGAAAGAGCTTCAGACTGGAGGTGGTGGCGAGTGAACCGATTTGTATTCATTGTTTCTCTTTTTTCCACGTACAATACGTGGATGGTTTCCTTTCCGCCATAAATATTATAATTCTTCCTGGCGGCATCAACAAAGGTATGTTGCATGACAGTTAAAGGTTTCGCAATAACGTCCTGAAAGAATGTTCTATTCAATACTAGTTTTTTTCGGAGAATGTTCCAATGAAGATAGAATTCCTGGCCCTTACTACTGATAAGTTTATTAGTATAGAATAGAATTCATTTAAAGATAGGATTCTCCACAAATTCCATATAATAAATGGCCATGTGAGGTCATGTGGTATCCGTGTTGAACATTTAGCCAACACTCAAGTATCCTTTGAGTTTTAAGTTTTTAAGTTATTAATTTTCACATGAGACTAACTTTCTCAGTTTATTTATTCAAGCAAGGATGAAGGCTTGTTTTTCTGAAAAATCTACTCATAAGAATACGAAATAGTAGTTTTGAATTAATATCGGAATTTCTTTGGGTTTTTACTTGAGAGGCATAATTATTGTAAACATTACCACCGAATTAGGAGTTGTTATTTTCTATAAATTGTCACAAACAAAATTGTGAAACAAAGAACCTTAAGAAACCCTTAAAATTACCCATTCGCTTAAAATTATATAGATATGGAAAACCAAATTCATTTTTTTCATGATTCCATGTTTCAATTATTTCAAAATTACAACCTTGCATTTCTCACGGATGTCCAAGGAAATATCGAGTCAGATGACAAACTGCTGACTCGATGATTCCCGATTGAATGATTCGTCAATCGACGTTTGAACCCAGAATCCCAGATATATAAGAATTCTCATTTTAAATCTTTAATTCATTCAAACAAACATTCACATTCTCGTTCGCGGTTATCATCAATTCACGTATATTTTTTTATATTTTTTTTGTGGTGACAGAGTGCCCGCCATGCTGGAAAGATAAGTGAAAGTCTCAAAAATAGATTCACTATTAGATTAAATATTTCTATATGAATTAGTTGAAATAACTGTTGCTCAATGAAGGAAATTGTAAAGGGGGATCGATGGCCACGATTTTGGATTCGAGAGTGGTTTTAAGGGTATTGGTTAGAACGAACCTTATCGCATCCAATAAACTTAATGAAGTTCTGCATATGCGTCAATATCAAATATTGATATATATATATATATATATATATATATATATATATATATATATATATATATATATATATATATATATATATATATATATATATATATATATATATGAAATGAAATAATGCTACGTTTTATCCTTTATAGCAATATTTGGACACAATTTGCATCATCTTTAGGAAAAGCTATCAGATACAGTTTTACAAAAGGTAAAGTAAACCTAACCTAAACTGTCTCCAAAAAATATCAAATGTAGTGTATTAATTGTAATTTTAACTATGTTCTTTTAAATATGTGATTTTAACTATGTAATTTTAACTAATTTTAACTAATTATAACTTAACTTATTGGACCAATAATAATGAATTAATGGATTTAGTGAATGTCAGATTGCACCTTCATATAGTGATTTGTCTTATACCAGTATTTGATAGCTTTCCCTGAAGATGATGCAAATTGTGTCGAAATATTGGACTTGCTATAAAGGATAAAACGTAGCATTATTTCATAAGCCTTTCTTTGCCACACAACCCTTAGAATCCAAAAGAAATACATATCTCATTGGCAATTATCAACACAAATAGATATACAGGGTGCTTCAACGAAAACTAAACAGAGGCTATATCTACCAAGATATTTCTTATCAAAACGCAAAAACAGGTCAATTTTTGTTTCAAGGGGGACATCTTTTGGGGTACAAAACTTACCTGAAAAATCAACCCCCTAAGCGGGGGTTGCAATCCTTGAACATTTTGAATAGGGAAGATGGGTTAAAAGATGACTCAAAAGAAAGAAGGTATCTTTATCTACATTGCCTCGAACGAATTTCCAATTTTAATTGAAAACTGTAAAAGATACAGGGTGAGCAACTGAAAGATAGGAAAGACTATTTCCCTGAGACTATTCAAATTTCAATGAGATAAAATGGATCAGATCCATGCTGATCAATGGTAGTCATCATCAAGTACCATCCTCATTTCGAATTTCAACCCCTAGAGCAGGGGTGACCACCCTTGAAAAGTTGGAAGTGGGTAGATGGGTCGAGTGATACCTCGAAAGAAAGGTATTATCTTTTTATGCATCCCCGTGAACGAATTTTCATTTTTGATTGAAAATTGTAGAAGATACACAGTGAGCTACTAAAAAATAGAGGAGACTATCTATCGCCTTGAGCTATACAAGTATTAGCGCAACAAAATGGAACAGATTCATTCCAGATCAAAGGCTGTCATCTTTGATCTGAATGAATCTATTCCAGTTTTTCGCATTAATACTCCAATAGTCTTGGGGCGATAGTCTTCTCTATTTTTCAGTGGCTCACTCTGTATCTTCTACAGTTTTCAATCAAAAATGAAAATTCTTTCACGGAAATGCAGACAAATACCTTTCTTTCGAGTTATCACTCGACCCATCTTCCCTATTCAAAATGTTCAAGGATTGCAGCTTAGGGGGTTGATATTTCAGGGAATTATTGTACCCCAAAAGATGTCCCCCGTGAAACAAACCTATTTTTGCGTTTTGATCAGAAATGAATACCTTGGTAGATATAGCCTCTGTTTAGTTTTCGTTGAAGCACTATATATATATATATATATATATATATATATATATATATATATATATATATATATATATATATATATATATATATATATATATATATATATATATATATGAATAATTAATCCGGCTCTCGAACCAATCGTGAATATATGGAATATTGAGTTTCATGAACATGTTTGAAATTTTCAATAATGAAACAAGATTGTATTTCCAATGGGTGAAATAGTTTGGATTGGAATAATTAAAAATTCCAACATGTAAATTTGGAAATTATCGAATAACTTTTCATGAAAACATCATAAACATAAAGCTGGGAACTTTTCTCTTGGAAAATATATCGTTATTCTGAAGTCCCGGCTATTATGAATACTTTTCCTTGAGGAAAAAATATTTTATATTCATAGCACAAGAATATTTTATGATGACTAATTCTGTTTGAACCGGCAACATGATTGAATCATCAATCGGTGTCTGGAAAATGTAAGTTTCCTTACCTAATTTATGTTCGATTTGGACGAATTGAACCCTAAAGAGAGAATCGATGCATGCAGTTGTTAGTTTGTGGAAAGTTTTATACAACTGAAAGGTTTTATTGTCGATGTGGTAAGTATCGGAATGCTCACGGTGTATTGGGCAGATATTTCGGGGAGTTCGTGAATGTCTATTCCCATAAAATACTTTTACTTCACTGCAGCATTTTTAAACTTACTTATTACGTTTCCTGCATAATATTTTTGCTCGATTGGCTCCTTTTATCCAGTGTTGAATCGAAAATGATGCATCCTTGATGATTATTCTCTCACGCTTTCTTACGCTACATGAAGTTGAAAAAGCTAAGGAAGAACTCCGTTTTGATTTTTTGTCCCCAAACGAAGCACCGGGATGCAAATTAGTCCAGTTGCACAAAACAGCGCGGAAATTGAAAATTTTGATTTCGTGAGATACGCGCGGGCGAGAAATCCGCGATGTGAAGAATGAAGTTTTTTGTTGCAAAAAAACTGGATAGTTTGTTAAGAAATTAATTTCACATAGTTCAGGATATTCTACTCGATATGTAGACCTACAATCTCCATAAAATAGGGCAAGAAGAAGTCGTAGGAAGACTGCTTTTTGTGCCGAATTGCAAGAAGAGACGCACTCCATACTTCAAAGGCAATTTCTGGAAGCAATAGCCATCAATGTATCAGTCGAAACGATACGTCAAAGACTTCGTTAAAGGGGTTTATACAACAGAAGGCAGAAGAGTTCCAGAGCTAACCAGACAACAAAAAATTAACAGATTTAATTGGTGTATCGAACACCAAAATTGGATTCGGGTTTTAAGGGGTCGTCAAAGAAAAGTTATACTTCAAGCAGCAAGACAAATTCCAAAATACCAATACAGTGTGATATTTTGGGGTAGCATTATGCTGGGGATCAAAACAGATTTGATTTCGTTTGCTGCGAGGGTGACGGCAAGAAATTACGTGGACCTAGTGCTGGAGCACATATGAGATTCTGACGAGGTGCCCACGGTGAGAATTTCACTTTTATGCAAGATAATGCTCCTCCGCATACCAGCAACTTCGTGCGACATTATCTCAAAACAGAGGGAATCGCTATTTTGGACTGGCCTGTTTGCTCTCCAGACCTAAATCCCATTAAACATTTATGGGATAATCTCAGAAGGAAATTAGATCGCGCCAGAATAGACCAAGAACCCCACAACAGCTTATCCCAGCCATCACAGAATAGTGGCAGAATATCACCCCAGAGGAGGTCGAAAACCTTATTGAAAGCATGCCTAGACGGATTGAGGCTTGTATCAGGGCAAGAAGAGGTAATACAAGCTGTTGAAGTCGAGAAAAAACACCTACTCCGTGAGAAAACCATTTTCAATCTTTTACTACATGCGGAAAGACTCTCTTGTTTTCTTTTATTTGTTTCTTAAAATAAACCTCAATTTAGTTCTTTTTACAATTGAAATATCTCAAAAGGATCGTTGATTCCATATAAATTTGGTTGTGTGTATGCTTAATCTCTTTCGTACCTTCCAACCTCTCATCTTTTAATCGTGGTTTTTATTTGTACAGAAATACTTGTAATATTCGAAGTATCTCTGACTTACGCTAATGGGATATTTTAATTACACAAGGAAATTAATTTCCATTAGGTGACACCCTCTTCAATTTAATCATCCATGCAAATTGAAAAGAAACTATATCGCATTTCATTCAACCGATCGCACCCTCCCTTTAGAAAATGTCACAAGTTAAAACGGGGCATTAAAATCGAGAGCAAAACTGAAAACTCGCTAGGAGAGTTGCAATCCGGACGATATAGGCGTTCGTTAACGATCAACAAAACAATAATCATCGCGTTCCTGGTGTTAATTCTATTTGTTGTAACCTCTTCCTACCGTAACTAGAATTGGGCGCTTGATTGCGACGATGCAAAGATCTGAAATTCGCGGAACTTTCCCTTTGATTAATCCCGGCATGTATAAATAATCAGTCGCTGGATTCAATGGAACCCCATTAATTTCTTGTTCGAAATATAGTTCCAGTGTCTGCGATTCATTCGTTATTTCCACGAGTTGTGTACGAATTACTGGAGGTTCGTGGGAAATATTACGTGCCCTGACGGAAGGTTTCATCGTTACGGGAATGTGGAAAATTTCAAGAAATTCGATATTACTGGCAAAGTACAGTATGTCCCATTTTGGGGGTGCCACCAGGAGCATCTCTGTTATTATTTAAGATAGAGAGATGGGGTTTTCACGACCCTTGGCTACTTTTTCGATACAAATTCATAGAGCTAATCAGAATTATTCTAACTTCAGTGGTTTTTGAGTTATTCGCGAATCTTGAAAATTTCCGGATTTCTTTTTTTCCCGATATCTCGGTTCTTATAGAAGATAATTGAAATCTGTTTTTACGTTTCTAAAACGGTTTTCTGAGTAGATTCCAGTGACGTACTCGAAGTTTTTTTTTTCATCAATTATGACAGATATGCATAAAGTTGCATTTTTTAAATACGAACATAGTTTTTTTGGCATATTCCGATTGCCGTTTTTTCCTTTTCAAAAATATATAACATGATGACAAAATTTCCACCCAATTTGAAGAAAATAACGGAATAATGATTTACCCTAATGGCTGGGCGAAGGAACACACGTGAGCGGACGAACCATAGAACATTTGTAGTTATTCGATGAAAACGATCAAAACAATGCAAAATCTTCTTGACCGAAATAATGGAGCTAGGCTGCTCCTAAGATTCCATCGTTATTTATGACATCCGCAATTTCCGCTTTTTATTTCATTTTTGAGATTGTCGTTTAGTTTCTGGAGTTCTCTGAGAAATACCTACATGAGAATAATAATAGGCACCTAATAATTTACTCAAATTTACTTCTCATAATGATTTTACATATATTGCTCAAACTGATTTCCATCATGTTGTAAACATAAAGTGCATCTTCGGATTATATCTTCTATGGCCCTAGTCAAATGTAGCGAGGATCTCCTCAGATCTTCGAATGCTTCATTTGTTGCATTCTTCAATTGATCGTAATTGGCGTATTGCCTCCTATATATCTTATTTTTTAAATAACCCCAAAGATAAAAATCTAAAACGGATAGGTCAGGAGACCTAGGTGGCCATTGAATTGGGCCATTGGTACCGATCCATTTATTTTCAAAATTTAAATCCAAGTAGTCCCTCACCACGGCCGAATTATGGCAAGGAGCACCGTCTTGTTGGAAGTAATATGTGTTGAATTGAGCAAGAGGAATGTCATCTTGCAGTTGTGGCAGACAAATATTTAAAATTTCGAGATATCTCTGTGCATTCAAGTTGCCATCAAAGATATAGTAGGCTAATTTGTTGCGCATTACGGAACACGACACATTGAAACCGAACCTCCCCTGCTGCCGTCGAGCTACTGCTTCGTGTTGGTTTTCGTTTGCCCAGAATCTATTCGTATGGCGATTAAAGATTCCGGCACTGCTGATTCTTGACTCATCAGACCAAATGATATGTCGCCCAAAACGAGCTTCACCTCTGATTCTCCCTAAATACCAATTGCAGAACGCCGTTCTCCTCTCTGCATCCCCGGCATTGAGATGATGAATTATTTTATGTTTATAGGGATGATATTTATACTTTCTCAAAATTCTTTGGGCTCTGCTTTTTGACATACCCACTTCGCTCTCAATTTGCCGACACGATGTAGAATGGTTAGCCTCAACAGCTGCTAACACGTCAAGTTCATTATCACCTCTATTCCGTTTATTGTAGTTTTTACTTCTTGGTTTCTCGAACGAACCATAATTGGAAAGATTTGCTTCCATTTTGGCGAAGAACTTCCTGTTTGGTTGAATTCTTTGAGAAAATCTATTGGAGAGTGTCAGTCAGGTATTTAATATTGATTAGAATTACTACTTCCATTTCCATTGTCGAACTTACCTATTCGAATATTCTTCTGATGCACGGACTGCGTTACAGTGACACTGAAAGTAGACCTTCAGCATATCAACTTTTTCGAAATTTTCGTATCTTCTATTTTGTTCCATAGTGTGAATTGCAGAAAATAACTAAACAATCCAAATTCAACAACGAACACTAATTTTACGAATTCAAATAGACACGAAGCCAATATATCCACAGATAATGAATAATAATAATTATTGGTCGTTCTATGGTTTCCAATGAACGTGCATAGATGAAGACTTCTGTGTTCACAGAGAGCATTCAGATATAGAAGATATAATCCGAAGATGCACTTTATGTGCACAACATGATGGAAATCAGTTCGAGCAATGTATGTAAATCATTATGAGAAGTAAATTTGAGTAAATTATTAGGTGCCTATTATTATTCTCATGTAGGTATTTCTCAGAGAACTCCAGAAACTAAACGACAATCTCACAAATAAAATAAAAAGCGGAAATTGCGGATGTCATAAATAACGATGGAATCTTAGGAGCAGCCTAGCTCCATTATTTCGGTCAAGAAGATTTTGCATTGTTTTGATCGTTTTCATCGAATAACTACAAATGTTCTATGGTTCGTCCGCTCACGTGTGTTCCTTCGCCCAGCCATTAGGGGTAAATCATTATTCCGTTATTTTCTACAAATTGGGTGGAAATTTTGTCATCATGTTATATATTTTTGAAAAGGAAAAAAAACGGCAATCGGAATATGCCAAAAAAAAACTATGTTCGTAATTAAAAAAATGCAACTTTATGTCATATCTGTCATAATTAATGAAAAAAAAAACTTCGAGTACGTCACTGGAATCTACTCAAAAAACCGTTTTAGAAACGTAAAAACAGATTTCAATTATCTTCTATAAGAACCGAGATATCGGGAAGAAAAGAAATCCGGAAATTTTCAAGATTCGCGAATAACTCAAAAACCACTGAAGTTAGAATAATTCTGATTAGCTCTATGAATTTGTATCGAAAAAGTAGCCAAGGGTCGTGAAAACCCCATCTCTCTATTCTAAATAATAACAGAGATGCTCTTGGTGGCACCCCCAAAATGGGACATGCTGTACAGTTTGTTTCAGGTATAAACGGAGCTATTCTAGGCGGTGATAAAGGATCAACTGGCGTTTTTGAAACGGGTTGGTATTGATTCTCTTTCTCCTTCATTCCCGATATGCAACTTTTAATTTCAAGATAAATTCGACTTCACAATTTTACTCCGTTCTTGAGATTTTCAATTGTTTTTCTTGTTCAAAACTTCAAATATTGTCACATAGTGATCCTTCAAATTACCCATTGTCTAAAAATTATTGAAAGATATATGAAACCATATTCTTCTCCTTTATGATTCCATGTTTCGATTATTTCGAAACTACAACGTTGCATTTCCCAAGGATGTCCCAAAGAAATATCGAGTTAGATGATTCCCGCGGACTGATCGATTCGTCAATGACTTTCGAACTTTTGAACCCATAAAGCCAGGTATATAAGGATTCTCATTTTCAATCTTTATTTCATTCACATTCACGTTTTCGTTCACGCTTATAATCAATTCACATATATTTTTTTATAATTTCTTTGTGCTGAGAGTATCCGCCATGCTGGAAATGTAAGTAGAAGTCTTGAACATTTGAATTTGGGAGGCTTTTACTTGGTAAAATTCCATTATCAATAATAAAAAACAAGTACTGTGTTTTAAGGAAATTTATTTAATAATTGCGATTCGTAACGCGTTTTGCTACACCGTAACTTCTTTAGACGAATGAATGTACAGAAAATAAGAATGAGAATATAACTATAAATGTTCTTGAGTAATTGAAAGCTTATTGGGTTGCTTCTTCTTGAGTGGTTATTTATGACAGATATATCCAATAAAATTAAGGAATAGATTGCTCCCCGAAAAGATTCAATAGAGGTGAAGGGCTTAAATCGACTTGTTCATTGATGAGTCTACCTGAGTGTTTGTATTTATTTATTTCTAAAGTTTCCCAAAGATTTACCTTCCAATATTTATTATCTGTATGCAAAATTTCAAACTGTGGGTCGAAAGAATGATAATTTTCTAAGAGATGATTCGCGTAATTCGAATCTGATTTTTATTTGAAAAACTGCGTTTATGTTCCGATATTCTAATATTAAAATTTCTATGTGTTCTACCAATGTAGAAATTATCACAATCATTGCAATTCAATCTATAAACACCTGATTTATTGTTTTTACCTGGTTTGGTTTTATTATTTTTAAATATTTGCACTATTGGGAACGATTTCCAACTATAAATGTTCTTGAGTAATTGAAAGCTTATTGGGTTGCTTCTTCTTGAGTGGTTATTTATGACAGATATATCCAATAAAATTAAGGAATAGATTGCTCCCGAAAAGATTCAATAGAGGTGAAGGGCTTAAATCGACTTGTTCATTGATGAGTCTACCTGAGTGTTTGTATTTATTTATTTCTAAAGTTTCCCAAAGATTTACCTTCCAATATTTATTATCTGTATGCAAAATTTCAAACTGTGGGTCGAAAGAATGATAATTTTCTAAGAGATGATTCGCGTAATTCGAATCTGATTTTTATTTGAAAAACTGCGTTTATGTTCCGATATTCTAATATTAAAATTTCTATGTGTTCTACCAATGTAGAAATTATCTTAGAGTGGTTATTTATGACTAAATTATTATTAGTTTGGAAAGCTATGTTGAAATTATTGCTACTTAAGAATGATTTCAGTTTCTCACTTGTAATGCCAACGTAGGTTAAGGTGTTGAATTTTTGTTTCAATTTATCGACAGGGTAAACTTCATTCAATGCGATTCTACTTTGTTTTTATTTAAAATATTATTTATTAGTTTGGGATTGTAACCATTATTTTTGCCTATTTGTTTAATCAAATTTAGTTCTTTGTTGAAATTTTCTGGTGATAACGGGATTTTAATCAATCTATGAATAAAACTATTGAATGCTGACATTTTATGTTGATAGGGATGACACAACGAGTTATGTATTATAATATCTGTATGTGACGGCTTATGGTAAATTGCGAAAACATGTTTTCCATTTTCATTCGGAATTGTTACGTCTAAGAAATTTATCGAATGATTGCTTTCTATTTCGGTTGTGAATGCAATTTTGGATGTAATGAATTTATATGATTTTCGAATATTTTCAACTGTCTATCAGTTCCTGTGAAGCAAATAATGATATCGTCTACATAGCGATACCAGTATAAACAATATTTACTGAGTGTATGATTATGAATTATTTTATTCATGAATATTTCTGCTAACAAAGGACTTAACGGATTGCCCATAATCAAGCCGTCTTCAATGATATAATATTTGTTATTGAATATCGGAACATAAACGCAGTTTTTCAAATAAAAAATCAGATTCAAATTACGCGAATCATCTCTTAGAAAATAATCATTCTTTCGACCCACAGTTTGAAATTTTGCATACAGATAATAAATATTGGAAGGTAGATCTTTGGGAAACTTAAAAAATCAATAAATACGAACACTCAGGTAGACTCATCAATGAACAAGTCGATTTAAGCCCTTCACCTCTATTGAATCTTTTCGGGGAGCAATCTATTCCTTAATTTTATTGGATATATCTGTCATAAATAACCACTCAAGAAGAAGCAACCCAATAAGCTTTCAATTACTCAAGAACATTTATAGTTATATTCTCATTTATATTTTTCTGTATATTCATTCGTCTGAAGAAGTTACGGTGTAGTGAAACGCGTTACGAATCGGAATTATGAAGTAAAATTCCTTAAAACACAGTACTTGTTGTTTATTATTGATAATGGAATTTTACCAAGTAAAAGCCTCCCAAATTCAAACACAAATGTTCTTAAGTCATTGAAAACTTATTGAGTTGCTTCCTCTTAAGTGGTTATTGATGACAGGTATATCCGATAAAATTAAGGAATATATTGCTCCCTGAAGAGATTCAATGGAGGTAAAGGGCTCAAATCGACTTGTTCATTAATGAGTCTACCTGAATGCTTGTGTTTGTTGTTTTCTAAAGTTTTCGAAAGATCTACTTTCCCAAATTTATTATCTGTAATTCAATTTCAAATTGTGCGTCGAAAGAGTGATTATTTTCTAGGAAATGATTGGCGTAATTTGAATCTGATTTTTTATTCGACAAACTGCGTTTATCTTCCGGTATTCTTATATTAAAAAACGTGTAAACGCAGAAAATCTGTTCTGTTCGAATAAATGAGTAACTAAATGGGATTAGAGGAGACATCAAGAATTTCTGCAATATTTCAAAACAGAGGAGAATTGAATTATTTGCCTGTGGTATGGAATTTGGTAATTCTAATAAAAAAGCTTGACATCGGATACAATGCACAACAACGGCGACTGTTCAATGATTAACAAAAAGAGTTTAAAAACTGTTCTTCCCTATATCGGTAGAAATTTGCATCAATATCTGCAGCATTTTTTTAAATAAATGGGTACGTCTACCTGGTTACAGCAAAATTGTCAATAACTCTCCTATTCAAATCCGAAATAGATTGAACAAAATTTGACAAATATGCTAAGACATTAGTTCAGTTGATAAGAAGCAGTAAAGAGAAAAAAGCCTCGCAAAAAAATTTTCACAACGTCGAACTGAATTTCCATTTTCAATATATCGAAATCACAAATTACAAGTTTTGGGAAACGTCAGTAGTTTCCCATTCATTTCGGCTGAGATACTTTTTCGATAAACCTCAAAAATGCAATTAAGCAAGTTATCTCGAATTTCCTCAGAAGTATCGTTAGAAATAGTCGCTGTTGGTTAATGTTCTTTTAATGTCTCGTCAAGTTCAGCTGTGTAATTGATTAAGCTCCGAAATATTCTTGGATTATCAGATTCTTTTGTTTCTTCGTGATCCCTGATTACGAGCACAAATGTTTCAGAAAATATTATATCATTTATAATTCTTGGAAGTGGGAACCCCTTCTTAATCACTTTGTCATTGTGTTTAGCAGTCATCTAGCAAAATACATCAACCAGTTGTTCTTCTTTATTTTTCCCAAACAAAATCAACTTTATCTCATTAAATAAATGTTGCTTTGAGTTTCCATGGTACTTGGATTTTTGATAGAATAAATTACTCAATATTTGTCCAGTTTAAATGACTTCCAAAAAGAAGACAGGAAAACTTCATCAAACAATGATTACGAGAGGTATTTTGCATAATACGATTTATATTCGGTATTCAGCAGAAATATGAAACTGATGTTTTATTTTCATTATTTAATATCGAGTACTCATGTGTGATTGTTTGGTTAATTCTATGAATAAAAATTGAAATAATTTCACGTACGCGAATGCTTAATTATGGATCACTAAAGCTTCTGCATGTTCCAAATTTTGGAATAAGGTAACACAATATGAGTGACATGAAAGCGCATATCAAACGGTCAAGACAATCTACAGGGTGATATTCTTCAGGAGGCTGAACTTTTGTGCGCCGTTAATAGTATCGAAATACTATATTAATATTTCCATTTTATTCGGAAAATTTTTATCGTCGTTATCTTTTTGCATATCTAAGACTCTTGCCGAGAAAAAGAAATAGAAAACAATTGAAATGTTTCCATATTCAATCATTAGACACAATTATTATTCTCAAATATCATAACGAAATTCAGCCCAACTATTATCTATCTAGAATACATCTATAAATGCTAGGGGTTAACAATAGTGTACGATTATATTAAAAGCGATCAGAAAACATTATTTCCGACCTTGTGCGTTTATACACGAGAGTATTAAGCAATGTTATAATCAAGCAGAAAGTGAGGAAAATCCCCAGCGACTTAAGTCGTTCCAAATAAAAAGTTTGCAGTTGCGATGAGGTAAAAAATGGTAAACTTTGTCCGTATTCATGTAATATTTCACTTGTGAATTTTGACTTTGAATTTCTCAATTCAAGACATATAATACGATGTCTGTAATATACAGGGATATCCACCGGGACCGTCAGTTAAAAACTTTTTAAGTTCCAATAACAATATCAAGCTGAAATTTTATACGCGGCCATAACTAGCGATTTCCAATTGGAGTGAAATATTTTCGAAGTGATACCATTTCCGGTTATAACGGAAGTGGGTCATCACTTTGTTATTTCAAATGGTAATCTACCTTTTTTATTATACATCGAGAACCGACATTTGAGCAAGGCATAAAATACCCAAAATGTTGGCACTTATCTGTCAAAACTTTTGACAGATTTAAATATTTTTGTTATAAACTCGAATTTTGAGGAACATTTAAAAAAATTGTAGCTCGTAGACCTTTTGCACTAAAGACACAATTTTTGCTTGGGTGGATAGAACAAGGATCAAGGAATTTTTTAAACAGTCTACACATGTCAAATGTTTATTGCGTTGTTTTGTATGATTTTTTCAATTTGGCCTTTTTCAAACAGACAATAACTCAATTTCTTCAAATTGCACGTGCCAATTTTGAATTTGAATTTGAAGCGTCAAATTTCAGATGGAATTGTATAAGCATATACTATACCCATCTCTTATAGTTCCGAAACAATTTGGAAATATATATAATTTTGATGATTTTGCAAGAACTAACAGAGAATGCTTTGAAATATTTGAATCAAGTAGCTGAACTGGCTACACTCACCTGACAGGTGCCTAAAATTAATGTACTTGTCACCTCGTTCATTCGAATTTGATATTTCAACAAGAATTGTCGTTATTTCAGATTGAAAATATCGAAAATATACAACACATTTGGAATAAAACCACTGGTTATTCAAACGAAAATATATATAATCTTTTTTAATTTATTTTAGAATGTCGAAAAGTAGTGGGTAGAAATTGCAGGCAATTCAATAACCAATTTCCAAATTTACCGTCTATGAGTAAAATAAAATTTCGAAGCATTAGAAGCAATTTTCTACAATTCGGATGAATAAAAATTGTAGGAACTAAGTGAAAACCAATCATCGAAGATAATTACATTAATACGAATAAATGATAGCAAACATAATAGGACATGATGAGTTGCCCTCCTAGTTTCCTCAGGATCAATATTACGGAAAGCATGATGAATGCGCTCTAGTAACTCTTCTTTACTTCTTACAGGAATAAGATACACTTCACTCTTAATTTTGCCCCATCAATAAAAATCAAGGGGCGTCAGGTCCGGAGAACGTGGAGGCCATAAATTTGGGATAACCCCACCATCTATCCTCGAACATTTCTGTTAGCTGCCGGTCTACAACTCGTATTTTATGTTTTGGTAATAGCAATCCCTCAGAATGTTAAGGGGTAATCCATCTAAAAAATTTGCTAATGTTCCTCTCAAAATTTCCAGGTATTTTTGTCCATTAAGATTTTCCTCATAAATGTGATAAGCCAACAAATCATTCATTAAATTGCAAAAACGTTCACGCTGACTTTATTTTGGAAATCAATAACCTCAATGAAATGTGGTTTTCTGTGGCCCAAAAATGTCGATTTCTCCTGTTGGTTATTCCACTTTCATTGAACTTGGCTTCATCAGACCATATAATTTTTTGCAGAATTGTCTCATCTTCTTGAAGCCGAATTAATAAATTTTCACAGAAATTTAGCCGCTTGGGAAGGTCAGTTAGTTTCAATTTTCGTAGTCTGATAAAAGAATACGGGTGCATGTTATATTTCTTAAGGATCCTTTGAATGGAAGTATAACTCAATCCAATATCCATTGATGCTGACTCAATGGACGCATGTGGATTGGCACGAAAATATGCTAGCGTATTAATTTGATTGTCGTCGTTCTCGAGAATTGATGTTGTCATAGTTTCTATGTATTTTGTTCCTCCAAATTGCAGAAAATTGCTTCTAATACTTCAAAATTTTGTTTTACTCATAGGCGCCAAATTTGGAAATTGCTTATTGAATTGCCTGCAAGTTCTATCCACCACTTTTTGACATTCGCCATGAATTAAAAAGAGATTAAACATATCCTCGTTTGAATAATCAGCCATTTTATTATCTATCTGGTGTTTTTCAAATAATTTCACTTCAAATTACCAACAATTCTTGTTGAAATATCAAATTCGAATGACTGAAGTGACAAGTACATTAATTTTAGGCACCTGTCAGGTGAGCGTAGCCAGTTTAGCTACTTGATTCAAATATTTCAAAACATTCTCTGTTAGTTCTTGCAAAATCATCAAAATTCAATATATTCCCAAATTATTTCGGAACTATAAGAGATGGGTATAGTACATGCTTATACAACTCCATCTGAAATTTGACGCTTCATCTGATAGCGATATAAAAATTGGCACGTGCCATTTGAAGAAATTGAATTATTGCTGTTCGGAAAAGGCCAAATTGAAAAAATCATACGAAACAACGCAATAAACATTTGACATGTGTAGACTGCTTAAAAAATTCCTTGATCTTTCTTCTATTCACCCAAGCAAAAATTGTGTCTGTAGTGCAAAAGATCTACGAGCTACAATTTTTTTAAATGTTCCTCAAAATTCGAGTTTATAACAAAAATAACTAAATCTGTCAAAAGTTTTGACAGATAAGTGCCAACATTTTGGGTATTTTATGCCTTGCTCAAATGTCGGTTCTAGATGTATAATAAAAAAGGTAGATTGCCATTTGAAATAACAAAGTAATGACCCATTGCCGGTATAACCGGAAATGGTATCACTTCGAAAATATTTCACTCCAATTGGAAATCGCAAGTTATGGCCGCGTATAAAATTTCAGCTTGATATTGTAATTGGAAGTCAAAAAGTTTTTATCAGGCGATATCGGTATATATCCCTGTATATATCTAATATAAAGTTGAGTTGATTTGCTCGCAATCTTCCCTGAAATAAATACATGAAGGGTTACATCCAAGAACCCCCGAAATGCTAAACTGGAAATAAAAGCAAACACACTTACCATCCCTGGTCTGATTCCCTGATGTTCGTCAGGTTGAGGGAGGCCGCCCCGTATGGTGAATCCGGCGACACCCTAGACACTCGTCCTTCGTAACCCTCGCCGCTATGTGTAGGGTAGCTCTCGTACCATATGTAGATGGGTATGTCCTGTCCCTTCGAAAAAGGTCGCCATGAAGCAATGAAAAATATACTACCAACTGTTCCCGGAACGAATCTCACAATTTTTGTCCTCTGAATGATTTATGTGAGGACCGCCCGAAGGTTTGTAGGAAAAGATGACGTGACATTTTTATTAGATAATCGGATCGGCGGGCAAGACCGCACCGTGAGAGGTCGTTCCAGGAACTGCGGCAGACGAACAGGCACACGTGATATCTATCAATAATGCGGATTAAATAATTGAAGTAGAAGGAAAAATTGAATGGTTTCTCATCGATGAACTAATAAATATTTAGGGAAGGTCACAATCACTTCGAAATAAATTGTTTTCGTCTGAAGTCGGAGAGAAGGATTAAATTTTTTATATCATTCATTCAGTTCGGTTTATGTCTGAACACAATATTTCAAGAAATTGAGGACAAGGAATTTGTGTGGTGAAGGTCTTGGATTGTGTGAGGTGGATCAATGTGCATGCAGAAAAGAAGGTACTAGAGCCCTGGAGAGAACCTTCCCTAATATACTATAAGACCCCTCCTTGAAAAAATACAGGCTGTTCAAGGAATTGTAGCCAAATCTAGCACGCCCTTTATCTTCTGCATTTTTCGAGATAATTTATTTTAATTTTTAGGTGTTATAGTACTTCTTGAGCCAAAAAACGTTTAAGAAAGAAAAATTCAAAATTGCCATGAAAAATATAATTTCGGTCATAAGTGGACTGAATTTGCAAATTTTGGATTCAAGGTTAGATTCTCCATCTAACCGAGGTATTCGAATAAAGAGATTATATGTTATATAAATTATGAATAATAAGATATTATACATAACATAAATTTTGATCTCTTTCAAATGTTTTCCCAAATATATTATAAGTCTGTATAGGATATTCTCTATTCAACGAATGAGTGGTATCTGAAGCCAACATTGTGAAACATTGTGTATGTTTCTTCTTTGTTAACATCTGTATTTGACTTTTGAATTATTTCGGTTCTCATCTACTAGAGACAGTTAGTAACAAAATGTTTAAGTCATTGATTGGAATATTGGAAAATGGGACCGTTATTGTGAAGTTATTTGTAAAGTTCTTCTCAACGGCCCTTTGAGATCATTTGCTAATTATTTTCAGAGCTTAAATATTTTTATCTGAATTGATTGCGTTCGAAACCTATAGTGTAACCAATTTTTGTATCAGGTCTTACTTTATAAATTGTACTTGCTAAGATGAGTATTTGAATTTCAATGATTGATGAAACAACTGTCCTTTACTGATTGATCTATCTGTAGTGTTCAAATAATTTGCTTGTTCTTTTCAGTAACTTATTTTGTTGCTTTGTTATTTTGTAATGATTGAAGTGAATTTGTGCCCGTTTTAGGCCATTATACCATAAGAATGCATTATATATCATACGTAATATTTATACAGGGTTAGGCAAAAGTACCGAAAAGGTTAATAATCTCAGTTATTTACCGAGCGATTTTTTGAAATTTGGTATTCCTACATTGATAATCATAAAGAATTCAGTGTTGATATTTTGTGCTCGTTAGTGTTTCCGGTGTAGGCGGAAATGACCAACAAATGTGAATATCAAATGTAACACCTTATATGTTTATTTATTTTTAGATTTAGGAAAAAAACTTTTTAGAAACAATCAACAAGAAACATTTCTCTTCAATGTCGAGTTCATAAAAATTAAAATAATAAAATTATATCACCTAAATCAAATTACTTTTGCATTAATAATCAACTAGACAGGTTGACAAATAATGTCAAGTATTTGTTGAAGTTTAGATTTTCGCACTTCATTTCCTAATAATGGTATTCAAGCTCAATGAAGCAGAACGGATCGAGGTTTTGATGTTGCGCGGATATGGTGATAGACAACGATCTTACCAAGAACTTCGCAGCTTGTTCAATACTGTTCGCCCTGATCATCAAATTAGTGAATCTACAGTATGCAGAACTATTCAGCGATATGAAGCAAATCGGCAAAATTCTTTAGAAGTTTATTACTCAAAACTAAGGTATTCAATCCAAAATTAAGATAGGAGTGTTATATATACTTTCTTCCTTCCGTTTTCTCATTGCCCAAGGATAGCTTTATTGATGAATTGAAATAGATTATCCTGCTTTTATACAGGAGTGAATTATTGAATATTGTAATTTTGAAGATATCATATCTTGATCTTTTCAAATAGAACACACTGTATTTTATTATTCATGTCAACGCATAAAATAATGTGCTATATTTTGCAGAACTAATCTTATGTTTATCTTAGATGATTTTCGAAATATTCGATTATTCGTAAAAATTTTTGATGAAAATTCCACAAACCATATCAACCTCAACAACATGCATCATTATTCGCACAGAAATTTTTTTCTGTAATGATTCAAGTAGTAAAAAATTAAACCTAAACAAGATAATTCTTTCAACGAATGATAAAATCAAGATGATTTAAACGTAAACGTATGTGTTGACATTTTTTTACTTATGCCTTCTGTCAGGTGTCGGGACATATCATATTCTGCATTTTACATAGTGAACTCATCAGTGTTTCGTTATTACACATTGTTAAAGTGAGGTTTGAACCCAATTTTCTCAATTGACTGCCATGAAGTTCTCCAAAGAAGAAATGGTTGATGTGGTTTTTATTCTGGGTGAGTGTGATAGAAATTTTTTGTTGGCAAGTAGAGTTTATGCACAAAGGTTTCCTGATAAGATGCTCTGAAAAACTTCTAATTAAATTTATTGAAACGTTTACAAAAAACATGAAAAACCAAAAACTCCTACATATGAAGACTAACAGTAATCAGTTTTGTTGATGGTGACAGAGAACCCATATAAAAGCCGAAGAGAGATTTCTCAGTTAACAAATATAAGTCAAACTTCCGTCCAGAGAATCTTGAAAGTGAATAAATTTCATGCATATCATGTACAGCGTGTAACAGAGTAGGGGAAAATCCAAATATGTTTAGCTGAGTTCTTCTCTCGGAAGAGGCAACTTTCCACAATAATGGGCTTGTTAACAGGCACAACTTCCATTATTACGCCACTGAAAATCCACACCTCATGAGACGAATAGATCACCAGAATCGTTGGTCCTTGAATGTATGCGCCACTATAGAAGATGGATATCTATTTGGGCCGCACTTTTTCGACCGGCACCTCAATAGTGAAATGTAGATTTTCTGCAAAATCATCTTCCAATGTTACTTGCCGATGTACCAGAGCATATAAGAAAACATTTGTGGTTTCAACAGGATGGAGCACCGGCACATTACTCACATCAGGTTACGAAAAGAAAAAAGTATTCATCCTCTCTGGCCGAAGGAGTATGCGATGATGTGGAAGCCTATTTTCATGGATTTTTACGGAAAGAAATATTGTGACGAAAGTACTCACCAAAAAAACTCAATACTTAAAGACATTAGAGCAGAGTTTAGGACGCTCTTGAATCTTCAACAAAAAAGTGGTCTTCCGATCTGAAAAAACCTTCCCAAAATTTTTTTGAAAATTAGGACACCCTGTTCACTGCGAAATGAATTGCTGAAGTAGATTCTTACTTTCTAAAGACAATACCGTTCGAACAAAAATGAAATCTTGAAGAGTGCACGAGCTACAGAGCACTGCGCCACTTTTGAATCATCCAGTAAATGTTAAGATACTAATACGTTCACTTAATTCGTATACTTTCAGTAAATTGTGTTAAGAATATTACAGCTCTGGGTATTTTTCCGGGTCCTGTTTACCAGACCTTTATGGCCTATTCAAAAGATTTATTCTGAGCGCACCCTGTCTGGTGTTTGCTTTAGATTGAATTGAAGATTTTATAGACACAGAAAATTATTGTGGAATTCTAAAAAAAGAAGGCAACTGGTCAAGAGGTTAGTTGCGACCAAAAACAGCAAGTAGAATTCACTTCCACTAATATATTCTTTTTCTTTTTGTTACGGTTACAATTTGGGGCAGTTCTCATTTCATGCATATATTTTAGATTCAAAATGACATTATTATTAAGATTCCATTATTCAAGTATCTTCAGTCAACTTAGTTTGTGAATAAGATACACCCTACTGCAATTTCAATTGTACAAATTTATTATTTTGGTTAAATATAGTAACAAAATTCAGAACTGCTGATTTTTATTTGCAGTTCAAACGTTTACCAAATTGAAATGATAGAGATATTAAAAATTACATTGAGAATAAACCTCCCCTTTTCAATAATGAACGGAATACACTTAAGAAATCTACGAGTAATTCATATTCATTACAGTGAACTTCTATCATGTTTTATGAATGAATGTTGGAGTTGTTCGAATATTGACACGATATGTGTATTCTGGTATTTATTTGTCCATTATGATATGAATCTAAATCGTCAGAGTTTACATTGAATAATAATAATGAACATAATGGAGGAGACAAGCGCATTTACATCTTTTATTCTTTCAATTCATTAATTATAAGGTTTTCATTTCAGGGATTCTCGACTCAATAAAAGCCCATGCTATTTATTGTGAAATGTTTTAGGTTAAAACTCAGGAAGGAGACTTCTGTTATTCCTAAAATTGATAATTTGAATTGTGTACTTTCACTTCACACTTCCTCGGTGTGCAATAAACGTGCATCCATATCAAAAAATAGATTTATCTGTGTAATTATGACCTCCTACTAGATAATAAATAATATTCGATTTAATATAATATACGAGAATTGTTCCAAAAGTATCCCACATTGATATCTCGGAGCCAGAAAGTCCGAGCTTTATTTGTAGGGCAGGGAAGTAACCAGTCTTCACAAAGTTTCAGAAGAAGTTTGTTACTGAACATAATAATTTAGTTTGCAAACGGTGGGCCATAGCAAAGGTATGGTTCGACCGGTATTATAAATGGGAGAAATAAACAATTTCGATCAAGTTTGACCTCGTCAGTATTGCACACTCATTCATAACACTAGACAAGAGCACCTACTCATCTCAAACCGCTTAAGCTCATCAACACATGTATATGTATTGGCGCCCCCAACAAACTGACCCAGAGGCTACTTACCATCGCCACTGGAACACCATGAAAACATAGAGTAAAATTTCAAGAAGCCATACTAGTTCGACTATTGACCGCAACGCTACACACTGTGTCTGCAAGAAGCGATATGTCGAAAAGCTAACACTCTTTATACTTGTCTGGTTGTCAACCACGTGTATTTCATATCTCCTGAATGATGATAACATGCTTCAGCTTTTCGACAGGTTGCTTCCCTCAGATCACAGAGTATAGCGTTGCGGTAAATAGTCGAACTTGTATGGCTTATTGAATTTTTTGTTTGATGATTTCCGGGTGGGTCAGTTTGTTGAGAGGCGCCAACACAGACATGTTTTGAAGTGTCCCAGCGGATTGAGATGATCAGGTAGTGGTCTGGGCTGATGTAAAAATGCAGTCTATTGCTTCTATTCATGACACTGACTGGACTGTACCACTGTTGTGTACCCCTGGTTGTTGATTATTATGAAGATTGGATCGAAAAACCAGTTCATTCAGGAAGGATATTTAACATTCTAAAGAAGGTTGAATATTGTTTCCTACATAAACGTCTTCAATGTGTTTGTCGTCGACTTCAGTAACACTCCGCTGAGTGAACTTTTTAATCGAAGAAGAAAGGAACATGAGAATGTACAATTAAATTCACATTAATTCATTCAATTTAGAAATTCTTATTTGCCGAATCTTTTAGTGTTAAAGTGAAACAGTAATAATAAATCTTTGGAAATGTAATTATTAGACTTTTTTCTCAAGCTGTAATTAAAATTGCCTTTTATTTTCTACACTTGATGTTTCATTCAGTTTTTATTATTCACAGAAGATCTTTATCTTGTATAACCAACCATTCCAGATACGCTAATTTTAGAGAGAAATCCACTAATTTTAGGATGTTACTTAGAAAGAATTGAAAATTTGCACAGCTAACGCAGATCTGTAGTAGAAAGAAGGTAAGATAATTCTGTTCCTAAACACAAAAAACAGGGTGGACCTTTTTGCGAAGAAAAAACTAAAGAGGCGAATGAAAAGGTACTTCAACTTTCTCAAAGAAAGTATATTTTCAATGAAATAAATCTATGGTATTTAGATTTTCACTATATTAACAAAACTGTGACCGGTTTCACCAAACTGTGGCTTCATCAGATAGATACAAACTAATGAACAGAGTTATTCCTTATATATTAGTCTTATTTCCTACTTAATATTACAATAGGTACAAGTACAAGGGATACGTTGAAAACCCATCGGAGTTGCTTACTTTATGAATTGGAACGATTGAGTAAAGGAGAAGGATTAAGATCCAAATGACTATTAAGTAACCTATCTGAATTTTTTACTTTGTTAATCTCTAAAATCCCCATATATAGAGTATTGGTCTATTATTTTCATTGTGTAAAATATTGAAATTATCATTAAAGTTATGGTTTTCTTCGAGTAAGTGATTAGAATATTGGAAATCTGATTTATGATAATTAAAACTACGTTTGTGCTCAGATAATCTAACTTTCAATTTTCTGAAAGTTCTACCTGTATAAATTTTATTACAATCCCTGCAAGACAGTTTATAAACACCGGATTTATTAACTTCATCAATTTTATATTTGCAGTTTTTGATATGTCGGCCTAAAGAATTATCAGTTCGGAATACTATATTGAAATTATAATGCTAGAGGAATGATTTTAATTTTAGACTAGGATTACCAATATAAGTTAAGCTGTTGTATTTTGTGTTAGAACTTTTATACTTGGAAATACTTTCTGGATTGCTTTTTGAGAATTTTTGCGTGAAATCATGTTCTCAATAATACTTGGACTGTAACCGTTATTGACTGCTATTTGTTTAATTATATTTAGCTCTTTTATAAAATATTTGTGACATTGGGATATTAATGAGTCTATGTACCATACTATTGTAAGCAGCTAATTTATGTGGATGAAGATGAGTAGATGGGCTGTGAATAGTAACATATGTATGCAATAGCTTATGAAAAATAGAAAAATCATGTTTACCGTTAATTTTGTAATTGTTAAATCCAGGAAGTTAATGGAGTTTTCAGTTTCTATCTCTAATTTGAATTTAATATTATCGTGAATTTTGTTAATGTATGTTTTCAATGACTCTAATTGTCTGTTTGTGCCAGTGAAACAACAAATGATATCGTCGACATATCTAAACCAATAAATAAAGTGTTTGAATAACGAATGTTCTTGAATAGTATTTTCAAAAGTGAAAATTTCAGCGAGTAGAGGGCTCAGAGGATTATCCATGATTAAACCTTTTTTACCATTATATAATACTTCATTGAAGTTAAAATAATTTTGTTCTAAACAAATTTCTAAAAGGTGTAAAATTTCCGATTGAATTACCGAATTGGCTTTATTAATTTGAAGGGCGTTGTTGATGAGTTTCACTGTATCACTAGGTGGAACACTAGGGAAGAGATTTACTACATCCCATGATATACGTTTAGCGTTCAGTGGTAGTTATCACAGCTCATCTACACATCCTTATCCACATAAATTAGCTGCTAACAATAGTATGGTACATAGACTCATTAATATCCCAATCTCACAAAATAATTTTATACAAGAGCTAAAAATAATTAAACAAATAGCAGTCAATAACAGTTACAGTCTAAGTATGATTGAGAACATGATTTCACGCAAAAATTTCAAAAGGCAATCCAGGAAGTATTAAGTATAAAAAGTTCTAACACAAAATACAACAGCTTAACTTATATTGCTAATCCTAGTCTAAAATTAAAACAATTCCTTTCGCATTATAATTTCAATATAGCATTCCGAACTGATAATTCTTTAGGCTGACATATCAAAAACTGCAAATCTAATATTGATGAAGGTAATAAATCCAGTGTTTATTAACTGTCTTGCGGGGATTGTAATAAAATTTTATTGGTAGAACTTTCAGAAATTTCAAACTTAGATTACCCCAGCATAAACGTAGTTTTAATTATCATGAATCAGATTCCCATTATTCTAATCACTTACCCGAAGAAAACCATAACTTTAATTATAATTTCAATATTTTACACAATGAAAATAATAGACAAAATTCAATCTATGGGAATTTGAGAGATTAACAGAGAAAAGAATTCAGGTAGGTTACTTAATAGTCAATTAGATCTAAATCCTTCTCCTTTACTCAATCTCTTCAATTCATAAAGTAAGCAACTCCGATGGGTTTTCCAACATACCCCTTGTACTTGTACCAATTTTAATACTAAGTAGGAATTAAGACTAATATATAAGGAATAACTATGTTCATTAGTTTGTATCTATCTGATGAAGCTACAGTGTGGTCAAACCGATCATAGATTTGTTAATATAATGAAAATCTAAATACCATAGTTTTATTTCATTGAAAATATGTATATCGATTTTCATCAAGTAACGACCTCCTCAATCAAATTAAAGAAATTAGTTCAACAAATGCTCCTGCACAGTATGATTGTTTACTGTACATCAAAGAATTTTTTCGTCAATCAATCAGTTGAATTATTCCCTGATATTATTGAGATAGATTAAGATTGATAAATTTCCGGCAGAATGTGTGTATGTGTGAACGGAGAATACGGTTCAGGAGATATCAATGTTTCCTTCTACATCAATTATTCATTTTCGAATATTCAAAATCAATAGCGATTCCTTTCGCAAAAAGCACCACATCTAGAAATACGAGCGTATTAAAATTAGATCATCATTCGGTATTTCACTGAATATGTTTTAAATACTACATACTAATCATGGATTCAACTTTTATTTATGTATTTTACATTTCTTTCAACAGGTCGTTCGTTTAAATAATTCTTAGTCTATATCTACCAGTATAAATTTCAGCCAATTATTTTCAAACTCATGCAATTCAAATTTCTTTTCATTATTTCATGCCAAAAACAAAAACAAAGGAAATGGACTTTTTATCATAACTTCATTTTGGTTCTTGGAGTCCAATAATGTTTTAAACATATTCAAATTTTACTACACCATAAAATTAACTTCTCACTTAATTAGAGTATATAGAAAATTATTCAACAATTTATAAGTCATCAGATTCTCCCCCCTAAGTGCTGAGTTTTAATTGAAGCTTAATTTCAAAAAAAACAGCAAGAAAGATATGTTGATTTTTTCAATGTAAACAAATTCATCACGGTGAAGATCCTTCACCGTAGCTACGTCTACCTCAATGTATATTTACAATATGGAAAAATAATGTATTACGCCTAACAACAATATGCTCTTGAATTTTGGAGCGATGCAATCTTGACGTTTCAGAATAGCGACCGTTCCATCGTAAAAAGTACCCTAAATTAAGTTTCTATAAAAGAATAACGCTTTCACGTTATGAAGAAATAAAAACATGTATTATGTTTCATCGTCATACCGCATAAAATGAAATGAAAAAGAAATACGTGAAAATACGAAAAATAATATAATCGAAAAGGATAATGTTCATTAACACATTTCTCTCATTTCATTATTGATTGTTCTCTGTTAATTCTGTTTATTTTTATATTCATTTGATGCGTATTTGATAGTATAACTAAATTTTCTTCAACAAATCAGGAACAGCCAATTCTTGTGCTGGAACCCAATGTTGGAAAATTTTTGCAAATGAACAATCGCCTTTATGAAACCGTACGACAAAACCGTATCAGATACCATTTCAATGGTTTATCATATGCCATATATTTTTCTATTTGAGTTTTGTGGTTTCCTCGAAGGCCCTAAAACCAATATTACTAAAAGAGAGATTGTGCGTACTTTTTTCCATTTTTAGTCTAATCAATAGGTAACGATCAAATGTATAATTCTCTAAAATACCTAGAGAGAAACAAAATATATTGTATTTTCAGTGGCTGTTTAATGTCCTTCCAAACCTTAAATTCCAAAAATTGAAAGGGACAGTTCTCTGCAACAGAGCACGCAAAGTAATCTATTGAATTATGGATAGGGAAAAAGAAAAACAGTCGAAACGTTCGAAGCATTACTTTCCGCAATACATCGGGAAAACGGCCGAAAATGGACTATTTTTATTTTTTAGATATTTCTCACAAATTGACGCTTTGTATAAAAACTTACTATATTCTACCTTTATAATCAACAGCAACCAAAAATATTTTCAAAAATATAGGATTTTTTCCAATTAATTGCGTCGAATGACCCAGGAATGGCATTCACATTTGTCATCAGCCACCAATTTAATAATACAATGTGCCATAACGATTGGATATTTCAACTTTCTTCATTATAATCTACTAACACAATACGCCAAGGGACTCATCGAGCGATTTCAATCTTCATACATAAACGAGACTTGAGTCACGGATTGGAAGGAGATTCTACAATAGGGAGAAGAGCATAGGAGGTCGACGTTGTGAATTTCAAAATTTCAATTCAAGAGAATTCAAATAGTTGAACAATACTTTATAAACGTCCGAATATTCTGATGATAATAGGAACTTCAAATTGTATGGTCGATTGAAACTGATAAACTTCTTTATATGAGTGGGGAATGTTTGGCATTATAATAATAATAATAATAATAATTTCTTTATTTCAATCACTCTACAGCATACGTATCAATAATATTCTAGTATGTTTACATAGAATATGGAACAACTAATACAATGAAACAAAGACGTAAAATTGAACTTAATATTATTCTTTATACCTAATTGAGCAATAGAAAACCATTGAAGGTAGCCCTTGTGCATGGTTTTATAAGCGGTAAGTATTTAACAAAGAAGCCTTAGTAAGAGAAATACAAAAGAAAAATTCAACCAATACAGAATACGAAAAAAGAAAAATAACCATTCCCAGTGAAAACAATACAATTTTTTTTGTAGGCAGTTGGTTTTGATTGATCTATCTGATTGGAGCATTTTTAATGTCGACCATATTTAACATCAATGAGCGTGGATTCGATAGTAGCCACTTTTTAACTTTTTCTTGAACAAATTTATAGAGACTAAATTTCTTAACTTTAAAGGTAGCATATTAAAGCTCTGGGCGCCAGAAATGTGAAACATCTCTGACCCACTGTTTTAGCCATTCTAGGAAGCAAATAACTTCCTGTTGCATATCGGGTCCGAAAACCATGAGAAATTAAATGATCCTCACTTTTATTGCTTACAAAATACACAAGAATTCTACTACAAAAAGCTGCCTCAAATCCAGTAGCTCAGCTTCATGAAATAATTGGTCTGAGGGTAAGTAATATTTCTCCCAATATACATTTAATGACTCTTTTATGTAATACTTCTAATTTCTTTAGGTAGCAAGTATCTACACCACCCCATACAAGGATCCCATAAACCAACAAAGACTGAACCAACGCCGAGTAGAGGACCTTCAACTGAGTCACATCACAGAATTCCCTACAGTATTTGAACAAAGGTAAGAGACCTCGTACTTTCCTTGACACTAACAATACGTGAGAGTCCCATCGAAGATGAGAATCCAACACCACCCCGAGGTACTTGACTGATCTTGTCTGTCTTATTTGAATAATATCATTCTCCACTTGAATATTTAAATGGTTGTAATCTGGCAATGAGGTTATATAACTCGCAAAAGGTACATATACAGTCTTTTCAGGATTATAAGTGAGACCCTTCTCCTCAGAAAACTCAAGATCAATTCAAAATCAACCTCACACTTCTCCTTGAGAGATTTCCAAGAAATATCTTGGTAAAGGATAGCTGTATCATCAGCAAAAGATATTATTTCCCAGAAGTATTCAAGGCATAGAGGTCATTAACAAAAATACAAAACAATATTGGTCCTAAAACTGTCCCCTGAGGGACTCCACATTGAACTATTGTCTCAGAGCTTCTGACACCGTCTATCTCTACAACTTGCTCTCTTTTACTCAAATAATTTCTCATTAATTTATGAGAGTTACCTCTAAATCCAATATTTTCTAGTGTTTTAAGCAAATCACAATGACAGACGGTGTCAAAAGCCTTCGATAGGTCAACAAAAATACAAAGTGTTGCTGCACTTTAAAAGTAGATGATCTGGAGTGCCTTTTCACCACAGGAACAAAGTAGATCCCCTTTACGTCCTATTTTGGGTAGATAGAAGAGAGACAGTGCATGCCTACTTCTTAGATGACATAAGGTTCCTATTTGTTTTCGATCACAACCACAATTTTTGAACCACACTGTGGCACTTGGTCTTTCTTCAATATTCTTATGAAATGAACCTTTCGTGCTAAGCTCATATTTGCGAGTCCACATTTTCACATCAATCAAACTGATCTGATGGGACATAACGTGACAATTGATTGAGATTTTTGCATGCTTCTTTCGCAGCTTCATCCACTATTTCGTTTCCTATGATCCCGACATGTAGCTTTACTCATAAAAAAATTATCTGGAAACCATTTTGCCTTAGATTGAACATTGATAATACTATCTTTTTATGGATTGTTGTGGAAGAGCTATCGAGTTTTAAATTCTTTAAGGAGAGAAGAGCGCTTTGACTATCAGATAAAATGACTACGTTCTTCAAGAAGAATGATTTTGAATTTTTCTCGATATACGAAAGAGCCAACGAAATCGGAATATTATCTCCTAAAGTATATTTCTCACATGAATCAAATTTGATTTGATTTGAATTTGCTGATTTGGAGGCATCTCTGTAGGTTTGGAAAATGACGATGAATAAGACAATAAATATCTTTGGAAGCACCAAACCAAAAATATAGGATTATACAAACAAGAAAAATTTTTTCATCCTAATGGTATTTTTTAATTCAGAACAGGTATAAGCGACCGAGCGATGTTGTCCCCACTTCACCTCCAGATAGCACCAGCTTCGCATGCTTCACTTCGTTTTCTATTTACGTTAGACATCGATATTTGCCGAGATGTTACAGCACATTTTCGAGAACACACACTTGCGGTATGCTATATTCACAGCAAATAGCAAGTTAAGAAGCTTAATTCGTAGAAAAATAAGGCAGAAACAAGAATAATCAATTTTCCACAGTTTTTCGATATTTCCCGAAGAGCTTATAGTGAAGAAAACCAAAAAGATATATTTTCGATACCTACGACTTCATAGTTAAATATTTTCACCTAAGAGTACCACTGCAAAAAAAGATCTTTCTCAGAACTGTTCTATTATATAGGCTCATATTTTTGTTTTTATGGGTACTCTTGCACATTTTGATTGGACTGCTTAGTATTTCTTATAACTAAAAGGAATCTTCCCATTTTGAGTATTTGTCGAATCCTGTTTCGTTTTTGAGGCAAAAATAAAAACAACTTTGTTCTAATCAAAAGGTTTCCATAACACGGAATATATTCGAAAGGAAATAGTTGTAACAAAAATAAATATATTTTTCTAAATATTACTTAGACAGCATCATTTTCTATTCCTCTAAATCCTCTCTAAATTGTTCGTCAAAAGTTCTTGTTTCATTCGATATACGAGTATTTTCATTTAAAACCTCCGCTCTATGATAGGCAATCGAGGCGAGGTTTCTCATTCATATCAACAACAGTTTGATATGCAAATGAGTGGAATTGTGGGCGTACAGAACACTGAAAAGTTATCTCTCAGACGATCCCCCTGGAGGGTATTGCTTGTACCTGGGAAAATTAGTTCAGTTCAAGCCAGGAAATGACCCTCTTTTATCCTCAAGGATCCACCGCCACATCTTAGTATAGCCTTTATAAGTTGGTCGAAATT
The DNA here is from genome assembly GCA_013387265.2 of Cryptolaemus montrouzieri. Taxonomy (NCBI): domain Eukaryota; kingdom Metazoa; phylum Arthropoda; class Insecta; order Coleoptera; family Coccinellidae; genus Cryptolaemus; species Cryptolaemus montrouzieri. Next base: position 100,026,331 of record JABFTP020000001.1, on the reverse strand, counting down.
GCTTCAGCATAAGACCTGAAATTCCGCTCATGGAGACCTTCCCTGTCGTCGCTACAATGTGTTCGCAAACATGGATTCAAATCGGTTACGTGAACCGTTAGCTCACTCGTCCCTGTTTTAATTCAAATCGTAACTTTGATGTATGTTCATAAGCAGCTTGAGAAAACTTCAGAAAGGAATTATGTCAGGTATAGCCTCATCTACGAGGGCGGTCGCTGATGTACCTTGCCTTGAAAACATGTAACTGTGCCAGAAGATACATAACTTGAAGCCATCACGTTGTTTAGTATTTGTTTGGCTAGCATTAGTAGTGAATTTGTACGAATGGGGAAAATTGATGAAATGATTGAAATGTCTTAGCCTAACCAATATAAAATGAAGTAAATCTTATTCTGCTGCTTTGTAATACACAAAATAGTCAAATATTAGATAGCAGAGTTCACGTCACAGCGGTGACCAGGCCAGAAATGGTGGAGAAAACCCATAAAGCAGTATTGGACGATTGTCACCTGAAAGTTCCCGAAATATCAAACATGATATCAGGAAAAGTACTGTACATCATATATTGCTTGAAAATTTGAAAATGAGAAAGCTGAAAACCCAACATTTGATCTCAATCGAGCAAAAACAGGACATGAAGAGATTTTAGATGATCAGATCTGTATTTCAAAGATTGTACATTATGGATTTATATGCCAAATGAACACGATCATTCCTTCATATTTAGGTGCAAGGTAACAAATGGTGGAATTTTAAAATCAAATTCAAGAAGTAGAAACCGAAGTACCTCAGGGATCGTTTGTTGGGCTGATCTTCTTTATTCTTTATATGAACGACCTTCCTTTAGACGTAAACGCGAATAAAATATGCGTATTTGCCCATGACACGATTATAATAAATATCGCCCAACAATAGGAACACCCAGAAATTGTCTCAAAAAACTCACTGAAGGATCAAGAATAATGAATGGTTCAAAACAACAGGCTACATTAAACAAGACAAAAATAGATAGTTATAAATGAAACGTTAAAATAACACAAGTATAATAAAATTATTAGGATTTTATATCGAAAGCTCTCTGTCGTGGGCAGATCACATTGAAATTGGGAAAGAAATTATCAACGGCTATACATGCTGTTGAATACGGATTGTATTATTAAGATTATGAAACAAACCGCATGCTGGTCAATTGAGATAAAAGCCGAAATCAAGAAGAAGAAGAAGAGCTACGGCAAGAATACCTTAATGATAAACGTTAATGAAATGGGAGATGTATAAAGAGCAGAGAAAAAAGTGAAAAATTTGGTATTAGAAGCAAAACAGAAAACTTGGCCGGAATTTAGACTTAAGTAAGAAAATGATAGCAAAGGTAACCAAAAACTATTCTTTAGAGTACTGAAGGAGCAGAGAAAGGGAAAAAGACAAGATTCAATTGTGATCCGGGATTTTTAAGAAAAAATATTAACAGAAGAAGGGCTAATTATGGAAAGATAGAAGGAATAATTCGACCACTTATTGAATGTAGAAAATGACAGAACGGAGACAAGAACACAGTTACAGGAAAAAGAATCGACGGAAAAACCACAGAAAGAGAAATGGAAGAGGAAATTACAAGGAATGAAGTAATCGAGAAAAATTCAAAAAATGGAAGAGCACCGGGAGAAAACAAAATAACAACTGAGATGATTAAAAACATAGAAGACGAGGAAGTAGAACTGTTGCTGATTATAGTTAATAAAGTTTGGAAAGTAGAACGGATACTTGATGATTGGTGGGTGGGTTTGTTAGTACCTATATACAGAGACGGAGATAGCAAAAACTGTAGTAATTATAGAGGAATAATACTTCTAAGCACAGTGGTGAAATTATACGAAAAACTATTAGAAACGAGATTCAGGGCTATAATCGAACCGACATTACTAGAATCACAAAGCAAATTCAGAGGAGGCGAGAGCAAACAAGACCTCATTTTTACTCTGAGAGAAATCATCAGAAGGACATTGGCTAGCGACAGAACATTGTACCTAGCATTTATAGACCTGGAGAAAGAACAGGGGAATAACATTGAAGGAGGTGGAAAGAATGTCAGCAAACAGGAATGAGTGGAAGAAGCTGATACAATAGGCACTATGATTGAAAAATAACCACTACACCCTAAGGGTACACAAGGGGAAATACAGAGTGTGGATTTGAGGAAAACTTCAAACAATATTTTTTACGAAATATGCTGGGATGATAATTTTTCTATTTTCCAAAAATTAATTAGAAAAAAGGTCCTCTTGGGTGATGGCTCAGATCACAGCATCTTATATTATCAGATGTTATTCTATGGGGATATCTGACAGCAACGATTTTTCAAGATAAAACTGATTTTCTTTGGATTATTCCAACTATAACGAAATTAAGCAGGTTTCACTAGGAATATCACGGAAAGTAAAAACTAAATTCGTCATCGATTATGGTATAGCGAGGGAGTAACTGGAACCCTTTTTAATTTTTTTGAATTTTAATTTTTATTTAATTGAAATTTATCTACTCATTCGAACTTAACGTGTAGCATGATGTATCATAATACCTGAAAAACAAATTGAGTCCGTTCCCAAGGTGGTGGAAAACCTTCATAATCAAAAAAGAAGGAAATCAAATGTAAAACATACTGAATGTAAAATTGACGAATCTCGTGAAATTTCATACAAACTATTAACTAACGATAATAAAAACAAACAAGTACTGTGTTTTAAGGAATTTTACTTAATAATTGCGATTCGTAACGCGTTTCACTACACCGTAGCTTCTTCAGACGAATGAATGTACAGAAAATATAAATGAGAATATAAATAAAAATGTTCTTGCGTAATTAAAAGCTTATTGGGTTGCTTCTTCTTAAGTGGTTATTTATGACAGGTATATCCAATAAAATTAAGGAATATATTGCTCCCTGAAAAGATTCAATAGAGGTGAAGGGCTTAAATCGACTTGTTCATTGATGAGTCTACCTGAGTGTTTGTATTTATTGATTTCTAAAGTTTCCCAAAGATCTACCCTCCAATATTTATTATCTGTATGCAAAATTTCAAACTGTGGGTCGAAAGAATGATTATTTTCTGAGAGATGATTCGCGTAATTTGAATCTGATTTTTATTTGAAAAACTGCGTTTATGTTCCGATATTCTAATATTAAAATTTCTATGTGTTCTACCAATGTAGAAATTATCACAGTCATTGCAATTCAATCGATAAACACCTGATTTATTGTTTTTACCTGGTTTGGTTTCATTATTTTTATATATTTGCCTAAATTATTATTAGTTTGGAAAGATATGTTAAAATTATTGCTACTTAAGAATGATTTCAGTTTCTCACTTGTAATGCCAACGTAGGTTAAGGTGTTGAATTTTTGTTTCAATTTATCGACAGGGTAAACTTCATTCAATGCCATTCTACTTTGTTTTTATCTAAAATATTATTCATTAGTTTGGGATTGTAACTATTATTTTTGGCTATTTGTTAATTGTCATAAATAACCACTTAAGAAGAAGCAAGCCAATAAGCTTTTAATTACTCAAGAACATTTATATTTATATTCTCATTTATATTTTCTGTACATAGGCAAATATATAAAAATTATGAAATCAAATCAGGTAAAAACAATAAATCAGGTGTTTATAGATTGAATTGCAATGACTGTGATAATTCCTACATTGGTAGAACACATAGAAATTTTAATATTAGAATATCGGAGCATAAACGCAGTTTTTCAAATAAAAATCAGAATCAAATTACGCGAATCACCTCTTAGAAAATAATCACTCTTTCGACCCACAGTTTGAAATTTTGTATACAGATAATAAATATTGGAAGGTAGATCTTTGGGAAACTTTAGAAATAAATAAATACAAACACTCAGGTAAACTCACCAATGAACAAGTCAATTTAAGCCCTTCGCCTCTATTGAATCTTTTCGGGGACCAATCTATTCCTTAATTTCATTGGATATACCTGTCATAAATAACCACTTAAGAAGAAGCAACCCAATAAGCTTTTAATTACGCAAGAACATTTATATTTATATTCTCATTTATATTTTCTGTACATTCATTCGTCTGAAGAAGCTACGGTGTAGTGAAACGCGTTACGAATCGTAATTATTAAGTAAAATTCCTTGAAACGCAGTACTTGTTTGTTTTTATTAATGATAATGGAATTTTACCAAGTAAAAGCCTCCCAAATTCAAATATTAACTAACGTTTTACTGAATTTTTCTCTCCTCTGTATAATTGACAGTTCTGACAACATCTCTCAAAATTCCTCACATATATCAATGCCAAATATTTTCAAATAAGTGTAGTCAATAACAAATACGAAGGATTTTTATAAATGGACGAACAGTAACTAGATCAAAAGAGATGTAAAATGGAATCAGAAGTCATGATCATTCAGTAATAAATTCGTACGAATAGAAAATAGAACGATGGCTGCGGCTAGCACTTTCACGGTCGGTAGAGAATGAGAATTGCCAATAATTCATTGCAATAAATTGGTGCATATTTATGATCGTATGCCGATAAGGGTATTTCATTCAACCGAATCTATAGCTCAAATATCTCTTCTATGAAGTTAGGAACCAAACTGTTCCAAGACAGTTGGGGACAGCTGGCAACTTACATTAACAGTTGAATCAATGCTGCATCGTAGCTTTGAACCTTTAAGTTCGATACATTTTGTCCAGCGTAATTGTAATTTTTTAATCCCTTCAAATAATAGGTTTTCTCAAGGTTCTCAAAATAGGCGATTGTTTCGATAATGACTTTTCCATTCGACTCAAATCTCTTACCGTCCAGCCATTCATTCGGGTCTGGAAACAGAAAATATTCGCAGGGAGCTAAATCTGGAGAATATGCTGAATGGTGTAGCATCGTGGCCATCGTGACTAGACAAGTGTGAACACGTGTATTGTCTTGATGGAACAGCACTTATTTCTTCGCCAAATGCTGCCTTTTTTGCTTCAAATCAACGTTGAATCTTTTCAAAAGCTTTGAATAATATTTGCCCGCAATCGTTTCACCTTTCTCGAGGTAATCGATGTAAATTACACCGCGCATATCCCAAAAAAACTGCGACCATGATCTTGTTCCCGGACAGACTCTGTTTGGCCTTCTTTGGTCCTGTTTCGATTGTTCCTCTGTCTCTAGCGTATTGTGACGGATCCAAGTTTCGTACAGAGTAACAAAACGGCGCAAAAACTCGTTCGGATTACGGCTGAACATCGCTAAATACTCATTTGAACTAGTCGCACGATTGCGCTCATGGTCGAGTGTGACCACGGCACTCATCTAGAGGAGAGTTTTTCCATGTCCAGATATTCGTATAAAATATGTACTCGTTCAGTTGAGATACCTACAGCATGAGCCTACTTACACACTTTCATTCTTCGTTCGTTCAATATCATTTCATGGATTTCATCCACGATTTCAGTTTCAGTGACGGATTTTTCGAGTAAAAAGTCATGCTTAATCAGCACACGAGATTAACTTTTTTTCATTTTCCAAAAAATTCTCGAGGTTGTCTGTTTCGAACGGCTATCAAGCACCAATTGAACGACGTAGCTTGATCAAAATTAGAAACTTGCCCGCTGATAGATTACAGTTTACGGCAGAACTGTTGTGTTTGAAGTAACTGCATGATAAATTCAAAATTTCACTGACTTATCAAATCGTCCTCGTGATTATATGTATGTATATAAAAAAGGGGTTTAACCCTGACGAACTGCCCAATATCGTTCATGCAATCAAAGCGATTTCATTAAAAAATATAAATCCACCACCCGATCATTAATACCTCTACCAGGCAATGATTATAATCAAAACATATCCTGGAATGATCAAATATTAGGATTACGTTTAATGTTATGAAAATATAACAATCTAATAGAATATACAAAAACATTATCAGCCAATGACATCAATGTACCAACGAGTAGTGTCAGAAGCTTTCTTCCCGGAAAATGCTATTCATTCATAGTTTTCTTTGTGTGAAGTGACGAACGATCGAATCAAATACTGCTTTTAATATAAATGATAAAATTGTCAGCTAATTATATTACATACATATAAATGAAACGTTAAATAAGATTCTGAGCAGTATGAACTGAAGAGAAAACCTATGACTCTACCTAAACATTTCTTACAAGATTTAATGACTCATCTTCTGTAACTGTTCCAATAAATTTTTCTTCAGACCTGAAATCCCAATATTTTTGTGAAGGTTCCTGGGAGTAACACCTGTTGTAGAAATAATAATCGGTAGAATAAATATTTTTCCTGTTTCGTATTTCGAATACAATTCGATTAAGTCGCAAACTTCACGAATCATTCATCCAACAGTGTGATATAAGGCAATAAAATTGAGTGCACTAGAAAAACGATGCTGTCGCTTCCAGACATCGGAGAATTATTAAGCGGCGTTTAATAACTGAAGTAACCCCTCACTTATCCGAGCAGGTTTGAACATTCCACAATAATTAGATGCGCATAACAATATTTGCATCATTCACCTGGCAAACACATTTCGATTGTATATCGAGTTAATAACGATATAGTCGGAATCTCCGCCACTGCCTGTCATATTTCCACCCCCATCGCCATGATCGCGTAATGATGCATTGATCGGACCAACAACAAACGACGTATGGATTGGAACAAAATAATTGAATCGGAGCTCGTTATAAAGGTCCATTTTAATTAGTTTCGCGCCTGTTTTTTCTCCGTTTGTAGTTTTGCTTTTGTTCTGGGGATGAACCGACCATTTGACGCGCGAAAATTCCCTTTCAGTGGTGTCGAAATGGCGTACGAAATAACGAAATTTCGAGATAATAGTATTGTTCGCCGAGAATAATTCCGCTCTCCAATTAGTGTTCATGTTTATTCGCGTTCCCGTTTATTCTTTCTTTTACCCTTGAAGCTTTCTGACCCCGTATTCACGTCTTTCATACTGGAGCTCTTTTTATGGAGATGAATGTGAATGTTTGATTCTATCATTTGCTCTTTAGATGAAAAATTCCGTGAAATAACTTTTCATGATGACCAAATAATCAGGAAAATATCAATTATAATTTTGCTCAACTTTCTTTAGCAATGTCTCGTATTAGAGACACATATTGCGATACACGAACGTCGAACTTGTATTCCGTAGCACCAAGCGTCAAGACAAGACCTTTCGTTTACGTCACAGGAAATGATAAACATCAGTAAGTGGTATTCAGCATTGATATCGCACATGCATTGGAACTGAAAAGAAAGTAATATGTTTTGTATTACTTACACATTATTTTTCTAATCCTCAATGAAACAGTCAATCTAAAACAATTACTTTTGGTAAATTCTTCCACCAATCGACTATGTGTAGTAAAGTTCAGAGTGCGTACGGTAAGATGCGTTCTTCAACCACAGAACTGTAAGAAGCAGTCGGTATTGAACACACTATTTTGAGGAATGTGTTCCAGAGTTACCATCTGTTGCCAATCGTCTGTTTCAAATTTCGTACGAGAGCCAGACTTTTCCCGAAAATTACACAACCTATTTCAAAGAAAAGGAAGAAATACCTACCCCTAAATTACCATTCAATCGCATTGTTGAACTTCTCCGAAGTCATGGACAGGTGATGAACGATAAGCTCATAAAATAGATGTTACAGAGTATTATCAGTGACGCATTTGTGAACATCAACAATTGAAAAGCATGGCGAAGTAAGAACCATCGCTCCCGATATCTCAAAGGCCTTCGAGCGAGTTTGGGAGGTAGCCTTGACCAATAAACTAAGCGCATATGGACTTGCTGATAAATTGCATCATTGGATTTGCAGCTTTATGTTATGTAGATAGTTAATTTTGTAACGAGTGAATATTTTCAGGTTAACATCGGAGATTGCTGGCATGACTATGTGTCACCAATTACCAAATCTACTTCTGCTAAACTCAGTTTTCTTTTCAGGACTAATCAGTTCTTCACAACTGATGCTTTTACACGAAGCACAGGTTCCACCCGATATGGAATGATATTCTCACGTGCAGAATGCTAATCTTTCTCTTTTTAACAGATACTTCCGTGGTGAATGTTCTGAAGTACTGGAAGGCATGGTTTCAGAAATAAACCATATCCAAGAAAAAACCAGGTTCGCAGAAAACTTTCATCAGCAGACAGTCCAACTATCAACGCTACATAGTTCTAAATGATAAATTCTCGTGTTTGCAATTAAACTACTCCGAAATATCTGGACGGAATTTTGTGAAATTTTGTGTGCATATCCTAAATTTTCTTTTAGTTTTTGGACAAAATTTTTTGTTTTTAGTTTTTTATGATACAACATATGAAAATACATTTTATTTTGATAGATTTACAATAATATAGAATGCAATTTCGACTTATTTTTCAAACTTATACTGGGTGATTCACCAGTAGCGCAGTGCCCTGTAGCTCGTGCACTCTTCAAGATTTCATTTTTGTTCGAACGGTATTGTATCAAGAAAGTAAGAATCTACTTCAGCAATTTATTCTGCAGTAAACAGGGTGTCCCAATTTTCTATAAAAATCTTGGGTGGTTTTTTCAGATTGGAAGTCCACTTTTTTGTTTAAGATTCAAGAGCGTCCTAAACTCTGCTATAATGTCTTTAAGTATCAAGTTTTTTTGGTGAGTAGTTTCGTTACAATACACAGGAAAATAGGCTCTCACATCTTCGCATGCTCCTTCGGCCAGAGAGGATGAATACTTTTTTTCCTTTCGTTTTCTTATTGGCCAAGGATAGCTTTATTGATGAATTGAAATAGATTATCCACATTTCATACAGAAGTGACTCAAAAAAATATTTAATATTGTAATTTTAGAAGTATAATGTCTTGATTTTTTCAAATGGAACATTCGGTATTTTCTGTATTTTATTATTCATGTCAACGCATGAAATATTGTGCCATATTTTTGCAAGAGAAACCTTATCTTTATCTTCGACAATTTTCGAAATAAAAAAAAATAAAATCAGAGGTCGCCAAATAAAGGTTTATTAGTACATATCATTATACTTGTTCAAAGGAATGGAGATATTTTAAGATAGTCGTGTATGAAATACGTGATAGATAGGTTTTTGGTGAGATGATCTACAAGGTGTTGAACTATTTCAATAAGTGTTCGAAATGTTGCCCGCTTTTTTGTAGATAAAACTCAATCCCTCTGAGGAAAGACCGTTGAACTCTCGACAACATTTGTGGTTAAATGACTGAAAGGTGTAGACTATTCTCTGTCTCATATCCAACTATGTTGTAGAAGGAATCTGGTAAACGATGCCCTTAATATAACCCCACATCATAGCTGGCCATCTGACAGAACCACCACGTCCTATCCATTTGTTTGGAAATACAAGATTCAAATGCTCCCTCACCCGATGTGAGTAATGTGCCGGTGCTCCATCCTGTTGAAACCACAAATCTTGTCTTATATGCTCTGGTACATCGGCAAGTAACTTTAGTAGATGATTTTGCAGAAAATCTAAACAATTTCACTATTGAGGTGCCCGTTGAAAAAGTGCGGCCCAATTAGATATCCATCTACTATAGCGGCCCATACATTCAAGGACCAACGATGCTGGTGATCTATTTGTCTCATGAGGTGTGGATTTTCTGTGGCGTAATAATGAAAGTTGCGCCTGTTAACAAGCCCATTCTTGTGGAAAGTTGCCTCGTCCGAGAAAAGAACTCTGCTAAACATATTTGGATTTTCCGCTACTTTGTCACTTGCCCAATTGCAAAAATTGATTCGATTTTCATAGTCTTGATTGTTCAGTTCCTGGTGCAGCTGGTGCATGAAATTTATTCACTTTCAAGACTCTCTGAAAGGAAGTTTGACTTATATCTGTTAACTGAGAAATCTCTCTTCGGCTTCTATATGGGTCCTCTGTCACTGCCAACAAAACTGATAACTGGTTGTCTTCAGCTCTAGCAGTTTTTGGTTTTTCATGTTTTTTGGATGCGATAATACCCGTTTCGATAAATCTAATTAGAAGTTTTTCAAAGCATCTTGCATCAGGATGCCTTTTTATCATGAAACCATTGTGCATAAACTTTACTTGCCAACAAAGAATATCTATCACACTCACCCAGAATAAAAATCATATCAACCATTTTTTCTTTTGGAAAACTTCATGACAGTCAATTGAGAAAATTGTGTTCAAACACTTCAAGAATGTTTAAGAACGAAACACTGATAAGTTCACCATGTAAAATGCAGAATATGATATGACCAGACACCTGACAGAAGGGACAAATAAAAAAAAATGTCAACACATACCTCGATTTACGTTTTAATCATCTTGATTTTATTATTCGTTGAAAGAATTATCTTGTTTAGGTTTCATTTTTCACTACTTGAATCATTACAGAAAAAAAACTTCTGTGCGAATAATGATGCATGTTGATGAGTTTGATACAGTTTGTAAAATTTTCATCAAAAATTTCCACAAATAATTGAATATTTCGAAAACGATCGAAGATAAAGATAAGGTTACTTCTGCAAAATATAGCACTATATTTCATGCGCTGACATGAATTATAAAATACAGGGTGCTCCATTTAAAAAATCAAGATATGATATTTTTAAATTACAATATTCAATAATATTTTTGAATCACTCCTGTATAAAATGAGGATAATCTATTTCAATTCATCAATGAAATCTTGGGCAATAAGAAAACGTAAGGAAAAAAGTATTCATCCTCTTTGGCCGAGGAGCATGCGATGATGTGAGAGCCTATTTTCATGAATTTTTACGGCAAAAAAAATATTGTGACGAAACTACTCACCAAAAAAACTTATTACTTAAAGACATTATAGCAGAGTTTGGGCCACTCCTGAATCTTGAACAAAAAAGTGGTCTTCCAATCTGAAAAAACCACCCAAGATTTTTTTATAGAAAATTGGGACACCCTGTTTACTGCAAAATAAATTGCTGAAGTAGATTCTTACTTTCTGAATACAATATCGTTCGAACAAAAATGAAATCTTCAAGATTGTACGAGCTGCAGAGCACCGCGCCACTGGTGAATCATCCAGTATAAAGCTTCTGTATCTGTATTCATCTTCAAATTTTGGAAAATAATTCTATGGGTTTGTCGTAATAATTATCTGGATCGCTGCTTATTTAATAATACAAAGTACTTTGTCGAAATTGTACAAAGGTAAAGGATTTAATATTCTGTAAATCTTGCTGTGAAAGGCTGCCGTTTTATGTTAAATAGGATAAAACGACTATTTATGAATTACGATGTCCGTATGAAATAATGGTTTATGAAAAATCGATAAAAAATTTCTATTATTCAATTCACTCATCACAGTGATCTACGAGTGTACATAGGAAACGGGCAATGGATTCTAGGATTTTATTACGATGAGAGCTTCACTTAGTGAACAACCATCAGCTCTGCTTCAAGGTCATTTGAAGTTCAAATCCAGAGATCGCCACCAAAAATTCTAAACCTATTGAGTACAAATCTGTGTTTTGTTAATTCGTGTGGCCTTTCCTAAAGTCATTCATGGTTATTCCACAATTATTCAGTCACTTTGAAGTTCTACGAGGTGAAGTTTTGAGAACTGATGGAAAAATCTGAAAAAATTAATTTGAACGTCTTTGACGCAGCTGAATCTGAATATAAACTTTCTTGAATTCAACCACATTGGGTTCAAGGTCGATTGAAGGTCAAATCGAAAAATAGTCTCCACCAAAAACTTTGGAAAAATTCAAATGTATATTTTTAAGGTCGCAAAATACGAATCCGAGGTCAGTTTCATCTGACACAAACATTCTATTATTCGGGAAATTGTTCTCAAAAAAAATTTTTAATGACTGAAAAATTATTCATTGATAAAAATTTCAACAGTTTTTCAAAATACAATTTTCTGGAATATTTTGAAAACTGTATTATCCGAACTGATAGAATTGGAGACAGTGATAATAATTTCAATTTGCCAATTTGATTGTAAGCGGTTTTCAAGGGACATAACTTTCCTGAATTATCGACTAAGCAGTCTGGTCAATGATATGAAACTATAGTTCCAAGTTGTTTCCTATAAAATAGAATATCTAGTATATATTTTGAAGAATGCGGAACTTGCAAAAATGTCTACATAAAAGAAAATGCGCCTCGTGAAATCTGTGCTGATCTGATGAAGCAAGTTATAACCATCCCGACGAATAGTCTCAGCGATTACTTCAATCAATATCTACACCTACGTACCGAAAAATAGTTCGATATTGCATTTTACATTCAACCAGATATCGCGACCCGAATCACGGGCATTAAATTTTATATTCCGCTGCCAGGGTCATAGAAATAATGCAATTTCAGTGTTCATGCACAATGCTTCATTGTGAGTAGGCTTAACGTTGTGGTTGCCACAGCAATTGAAAATACAAACAGTGATTTTTCGAATCTATTCTATTCAACTTGGGTGAAAATACTGAAAACACACAAATGCTATATTACCGAATTGGAAATCAGTATTCCTGATAAAGAATTCTGAATACTGAAAAATGCAATACCGAGTCCGATTGGAAAAATTTTGACACATTTTTAAATATTTGAAATTGGGAGGCTTTTACTTGATAGAATTCCACTATCAATAATAAAAACAGGTAATGTTTTTCGAGGAATTTTACTGAATGTTTGTGATTCTTAACGCGTTTCGCTACACCGTAGGTTCTTCAGAAGAATTAATGTACAGAAATTATGACAACTATATATAGATAAAGATGAGAATATAAATACAAATGCTCTTAAGTAATTAAAAGCTTATTGAGTTTCTTCTTCTTGAGTGGTTATTGAAGACAGGTGTATCCAATAAAATTAAGGAATGGATTGCTCCCTGAAGAGATTCGATAGAGGTGAAGGGCTTAAATCGACTTGTTCATTGATGAGTCTACCTCGGTCTACACAGCGCCAAAACCAGAAATCAAGAGGTGTCAGATATAGTGAACGAACAAGCTACTGCACAAATTCGTTTGTTTCTATCCATCTTCATCGAAATGTAGCATTCAGCTAATTATTATTTAAATTCGCGCAAAGCTGGTTAACAATCTTGTTGGAAGTACACTCACATCAATTCCACTAGCGGCATTTGTCGAGAATGCAAAATATTAAGTTAATATATTATTGTACTTAATTTGATCTAGAATTCCGTCTAGGAGATATCGGTCTGAAATTTTATTACTTTAAATAGCACACCAAACTCCATTTGATATTTATTTTCAGCAACATTTTCCGGGTTTTTTGTGATCGATGGTTCTGTCGGTCGAAAACACCAGTATTGGTGAATCAACATTCATCGATCCTTATAATTTTTCTTCAGAAATGTGATTTTGTCGTACTGTGTTTAAATAAAAATTACATGCAAATTTGAACCTTTTGTGCAATGAAAGCTTTGAACTTATGTTTGCTTAAAATTAATTCTATATTTACTGCTCTGAAGTTTTAGGATTTTCTTGTACGTAAAAGCACATAGAATTCTTCATCTTTATTGACAATACGTTCCATAACTTTCGCTTCTTTTAAATCCACCCAAATTCTTCTTCAGTCTCTTATACTTGTTGAGGTATTCCGTCAGGAAAACGCCTAGCATAAAGATGTGCGGCATAATTTGAGTTATTATAACATACAAAGTAATAATGCTTAATTTCTATCGTTCTCTTATTATCATTCTTTTTATTTTGATACTTTAAACATAATTAAAAAAGGGTTTTAATATCGTCTACGAAATAAAAATTTATGAACGATCTTGTTTTGACGATGCAAGGGTCTGAATTATAGAAACCGATTTCATTTATTGCCGACGTTTCCATCTCATTCAGAATCTTCGGAATAGGCAGGTCTCATGTGTCCTTAAATAATGATGATGAAACTACACGATATCCTTCATCTCTGACAATATAAAATATTTGTGTATCACAACACCGTCCGAAATAATTGAATTTCACTATAAATTATATTTTGAATATTATTTCGGTGTATAACGAATAGAATAACAGTTACTTCTTATTCAACGCTATATAATATAATACCCAGAACAAATATGTATGGCTTTCACTTCGTGACAAGAATGTGTTTTTTTGAATTGTGGAGGCCGTTACTTGATGTAGATCCATGATATAAATGAGATAAAAAACCACAAGGTTCAACTTTAATCTACACTTTATTTGAAAAAATTCGACGACGTTTCGCTGACACAGCAGCTTTATCAAGAATGAAAAACAGAATGAAGAGTATGGTATTATAAACAAATCGTAGAACAAGTTGGATGAATAACAGGAAAATCCACACCGAGCCATTGTACAGTTAATATGAAAGGTAATAAAAACTAATTAAACAAGTTAAGTAGGGGTGAATAATTCACATCTACCTGTTCATTCAAAAGCTTGTCCGAATGTTTGTATCTATTTATTTCTAATGCTTCTAGGAGATCTAATTTTGAACTTTTGATTTTATATGTAATATGTCAAAGTTTTATTGAATGAATGGTTTTCTTTTATTAGGTGGTTTGAATGAATTTCGTCCGGAAACTATACAATTTTAAACAAAGATCCAACTATTAAATCCCAGAAAAATATTAAAATTGCAATAAATGACGCAAAATCTTTAATTAAAGCAATAGATAAATACAAATTAATTTTACCAAACCCTCAACCACCTTAACTGTATTCACTCATTAAATTGCATAAAGTAAATAACCCCGTTAGACCAGTCGTATCTTACGTTACAGCCCCAGCCGTGAAATTGTCGCACTACTTTATAGATATCATTAAAATTATTGTTCATTCAAATCAAAATTTTCTATAAAAAATTCTTTCGAATTGATAAATAACATAAAAACGTTAACCTACCACCTAACGTAAAACTTATTTCGTTTGATGTTGAGAATTTATACCCAAGTGTTCCTCCAGGTGATGTCAAAATATTAATCGAAAACATGTTGAATTCGAATCATGTTAACCACATAATTAAATCAGAAATATTGAATCTGTTGGACGTTTGCATTGAACAAAATTATTTTTCTTTCAACAACATCTATTACAGTAGTGAAAATGGTTTAATCATGGGAAATCCTTTGAGTCCACTTTTAGCAGAGATTTTATGAATAATATTTAACAGAAAATTCATACACATCCACTCATTTCCAAATTTCTTTATTGGTATAGATATGTTGACGACATCTTAGTATGTTTCATTGGAACTACTCGTCAATTAGACTTATTTCTTAATTTCATTAATTCCATCCATTTGAACATTAAATTCACGATAGAAATTGAACAGAACGATTCCATTAATTTTTGGACTCAAAAATCACTAAACAAAATAATAATCATGTTTTTTCGGTCTTTGGTAAACCAACACATACTGATACAATTATACATAACTACTCATTACATCCAATTCAACACAAAGTTGCAGCGTTAAACAGCATGGTACATCGGTTACTCAATTTACCTTTATCAGTAGAAGATTATAATAAAGAGTTAAACATCATCAAACAGATAGCCATTAATAATTCATATAATCCGGATATGATAGATCTAATCATTCGTAAAAACTGTATCAGAAAGCAATAAATGAAGTATATCCTATTCATAAAGACTATAAAATATTCAACAGTTTAACATTCTGCGGTTCTGCAAGTACAAATATTAAATCCTTTCTCGTCAAACAAAATCTTAATATAACTTTCAAAACTTCTAATAACTTAGGTAAACATATTAAAAATAATAAATCTCATGTTGAAAAATCAAGTAAATCAGGAATCTATAAACTCAATTGCGGTTCTTGTGATAAAATTTATATCGGTAGGACCTATAGGAGTTTTGGCATAAGAACTTCTGAACATAAACGTAGCTTTGATAAAAATAAATCTGATTCAAATTATTCAAACCACCTAATAAAAGAAAACCATTCATTCAATAAAAACTTTGACATATTACATATACAATCAAAAGTTCAAAATTAGATCTCCTAGAAGCATTAGAAATAAATAGATACAAACATTCGGACAAGCTTTTGAATGAACAGGTAGATGTAAATTATTCACCCTACTTAACTTGTTTAATTAGTTTTTATTACCTTTCATACTAACTGTACAATGGCTCGGTGTGGATTTTCCTGTTATTCATCCAACTTGTTCTACGATTTGTTTATACTCTTCATTCTGTTTGTCATTCTTGATAAAGCTGCTGTGTCAGCGAAACGTCGTCGAATTTTTTCAAATAAAGTGTAGATTAAAGTTAGACAAGAATGTGGTTTACTCATTCAAAATGCTTCGAATACAATTTAACCATATGTTCCAATTTATCCAATTGGATGAATAGTAGAGGAATTATTGCGATTGGCGTTTTTTAGAAAATACCCTGTATATCTTTCATATCACTCTCTCTATTCGCTCACCAGCCATCTGACTGCTTTTACACGTTGCGAGCATAACACCTAAATAAATATTAGGTTTTCAAAAAGAAAATTTTCTCAAAACAAGTACCTAGTTCTAAAGTAGAAATAGCATTCACCTTCGAACTTTCGCTCTCTATGAATTTCAGATCGTATGTATAAATTTGGTAATACCATTTTCGTCGATCGAGGGTCTACATACTGGAATCGAATGAATTTGAAATCGATTATATTCGGGCGTAACCGGAAACCGGCATTCGTTCGGTGTCATTTGTTTATAAGAGATTCGGGAAAAGTCATTCAGAAGGAACGAAATCTGATCCAATCCACTCTTAAAACGGTTTCAATCGAAGTTACAATCATCAGTTGCCGAAAAAAGGGTACGATAAAGTTGGAAATTCAAAGAGACTGCTTCAAATTTTAACAAGCTTGGATCGCTTTAGATCAGTTAGCATATTTCGTCATTCTTCTTCAGGAAATCTTATATAATCGAGAGGAATATCATTCCTCTTATTTCATTCAGGTAATGACAGATATATGGAACTGAATTAATGCATGAGAGTCAAGAAATCACCTAAAGATGGAATAAAAAAGACTTATAGTTTCTTATTCACATTGAAATTATTGAATAAAACATGATGCAGGATTTTAAACTTCGTGAGCAACGACTATTCTATAAGTCTCGTCTTGATAATGATAATGGATAATGGAGATAATGGAATATTGCTTTCAAAGGCCTTTTCAATTCAAATTGTTTTGCATGGTGGGATATAGAAGACACAATTGATCAACAATCAGTACTAAAAATGAACCTCTACGATTTGTTAATATAATAATAATAATAATAGCCCCTCAGGGGCTCAGGAACATTGTTTCTGAGTACGGGCTTAGCGAACCCGAGGTACCCAAACTGAACCTGGCAGTAGGTTTAAAATGCAGCTTATCCAATGATGTACAATCTAAGGAATAAACGGGTGAATCGACATTGTACCACCATAACCTCTTGTAGCGTTCAAGATTTAGGAAGAGGGTCTTGTTCGGAAAGTGAGTCACAGTCTCCCTCGGTTAGCGACGGAAGCAACGTGATATCGAGTAGGGATACTGCAACACAAAACCAAGTGGAAAATAACATCAACACCTCCCAACCGACTCTTGATGTTTCAACGGCGGCGCAAGCCATTATGCCTACGACCACGAGAGCCGGACTCCCTAGGAAACGCATGAAGTGGACCCCAGAAATGAATACCTTCATTATGCGTTCCTATTACAAGATTACAAACTTGGACTCGGAAATGACAGCATACAGATACGCGTTACATCTTGCGTTCATAGAAGAATATCCTGAATTACAGCACATATCCGAGCAGAGAATTTCGGATCAACGAAGAACAATCGTTGAAAACAGGCTACCTTCTTCAGAAACGCTACAAAGCATACGAGAAGAGGTCATAATGGAACTCAGAAGCGAAAATGATACTCATAACGGTATACCTGCCGGAGTCAATGAAAATGTTACAGATAACATCGAAGCCACGGAAACGAATATTAACATGGAACGCCCTCCTGAGCCGAATATGCAGAACGAATATATGTATTTAGCAAGATCAGAACTCAACAGAGCAAGAAACTGAATTCAGTGGTAGTAACCCAACTGAAAGACCTAAACTGCCCAAACTCAAGACGAACAAGAACACCAATATCATCCTAGCAAGCGTAAACTCAGTGTTTGAAGAATATACCGACCTGAACACCTTGGAGAAGATTCACACTTTGATTTACTGTGGAGCAGTAGCGGTTCTTCGACTTCACAAACAACAAATCTCCACAACTCTGATTCAAGCTGAGCCAAAAAGCGTCAGAAAACCACCATGGCAAAAACGACTGGAGAAGGATATTGATAATATTAGAGCAGAAATCGGTCGCCTCACAGAATTCCTGAGAAACAGAAAACCCTCAAGGCGCTTGAAATCACATATACGCAAAATTTATAGGAAAATTGGTACGAACACAAAACACCCTGATCACAAACAACACATCGACGTGTATATGGACACTTTGAAACAGAAACTCCAAGCAAAAGCAAAGAGGCTTTCAAGATACGTCAAGTGTACTGAAAGGAAACACCAAAACCAAAGGTTCCTCCAAAACGCAGCCAATTTTCATAAGGGAAATAACAAAACTGCGACCAACAATAACAGAGAAGTACCTGACGCACAGTGCTTGACCGACTATTGGTCATCACTATGGTCGAACCCCAAAGAACACAATAGAGATGCGGAATGGATCACGAATGAAAAAGAACGCCTCGATATCAGACATATGGACTTCGATGGAATAACGGAGGAAGAAATCACAACAGTAGTTCGAGCGACCAACAATTGGAAGGCCACAGGTATAGATAATATCCACAACTACTGGTACAAGAAGTTTGATAAGCTCCATGGAGCCCTAGCGAAACAGCTCACGTATGTTCTTCAACATCCCAAGAAAACACCCACTTTCCTAACGCAAGGCTTAACATATATGCTACCTAAGAGCGATAGAACACAGGATCCGTCTCAATATAGGCCAATCACTTGCCTGCCAACACTCTACAAAATACTCACCTCATGCATATCCAATCGAATATACCAACACCTTGACGACAACAATATATTAGCAGAGGAGCAGAAAGGATGCAGAAAGAAACACTACGGGTGCAAGGAACAACTCATCATCGATTCTGTGATAATGAAACAGGCACACGTAGGGCATCGGAATGTTCATTCAGCTTTTCTCGATTATCTGAAGGCATTCGATAGTACCGCCCATTCTTGGCTTGTTGAAGTATTGCAGATATACAAAATTCACCCAGCCCTGGTAGAGTTCTTGAAGACAACAATGACACACTGGCGCACGTCTCTGCAGGTCAACATGAACAATAAATCAATTAAAACCGACGAGATACCCATACGTCGTGGAATTTTTCAAGGAGACTCTTTGAGTCCACTATGGTTCTGTTTGGCAATGAACCCATTCCTCAATGCTCAATAGAACAGGATACGGATTTAGGATAAAAGCAGAAAGAATTATCATACAATCTCCCACCTGCTGTATATGGATGACATCAAATTATATGCTTCGAACAAGAAGCAATTGGATGATTTGCTGAAAACTGTCAGTGAGTTCTCGGCAGATGTTCATATGAAATTCGGTATTGAAAAATGTAAGACCCTGAACATTCAAAGAGGGAAAGTCATAGATGGTGAAACACAACTTCCAAACGGTGATATTATACAGTGTATGAGAGATGGCGAAACATACAAATATCTGGGATACCAACAAGCCAGATTGCTAGACCAAAAACGATCAAAGGAGAAAATTCGTTCAGAATACAGTCAGCGTCTGAAGTCTGTGCTGAAATCGATGTTGAACTCGGGGAATCTAGTCAAGGCAATTACCACCTACGCCATTCCAGTGTTGCTTTACTCATTTGGAATAATCAGATGGACTAAGACAGAACTGGAAGATATTCAAAGGCAGACCCGAACGATGCTGACAAAGTACAACAATCATCATCCAAAACCGTCTGTGATACGAACAACTTTGAAGCGGAAAGAAGGAGGACGCGGATTAATAGATGTTGTCAATTTACACACCGAACAGATAAAAAATCTCAGAGAATTCTTCTCAGCAAAAGCTCTCATTTCTGACCTCCATAGAGTGGTATCGTTGACTGATAGAGGATATACACCTCTAAATCTCGCTACCAGAGATGACCTTCTGAATCTACCATTCCTATCAGATACTGAAAAACAAGAGCAATGGTCAAGAAAGGAATTGCATGGACGACATCACCATGAGATTAATCAACCACACATCGACAAAGAAGCCTCCAACAAATGGTTGATGAAAGGAGAATTATTCGCAGAAACAGAGGGATTCCTTATGGCCATCCAAGACCAAGTGATCGCTACAAACAATTACAAAAAATTTATAATGAAGGACGGAACATTACAAACAGATAAGTGCAGAAAATGCCATATAAGATCGGAGACTATACAGCATATTACGTCCGGATGCGAACAACTGGCCAATACGGAGTATCTTCACAGGCATAATCAAGTGTGCAACATTATCCACCAGAAACTTGCACACAAGTACGAACTTCTGAACACCTTCCAGCCATATTATAAGTATCGACCGGCGCCCATATTGGAAAATGACTCTATCAGATTATACTACGATAGGCCTGTTATCACTGACAGAATGGTGACGAATAACAGGCCGGACATAGTGGTGTATGATAAGAGAGCCAGAACAGCAATGCTGGTGGATGTCGCCATACCGAATAATAACAACGTGCTGAACAAGTTCCAGGAGAAAAAGTCCAAATACACAGACCTTGCTATTGAGATCAAGCAGATGTGGCACCTCGATAAAATAGATATTGTTCCTGTCATCGTATCCTCGACTGGTTTAATACCCAAAACTTTGCATGATAGCCTTAAGAAATTAGAATTGCATAAGAATACCTATATAGAAATGCAAAAAGCTGTAATTCTTAATACATGTAGGATAGTTAGGAAATTTATGTCAAGTATATTGTAATCGAGCCTATTCCCTTTGATTGCTAAATCTGGGAAAGGTAAATTATATCCAGCTAACAGCTGAGATAGTGCATAAGTCCACGATAATAATAATACCTATGATGATCTGCTGAAAACTGTCGGCAGATGTTCATATGAAATTCGGGATTGAAAAATGTAAGACCCTGAACATTCAAAGAGGGAAAGTCATAGATGGTGAAACACAACTTCCAAACGGTGATATTATATAGTGCATGAGGGATGGCGAAACGTACAAATATCTGGGATACCACCAAGCCAGATTGCTAAACCAAAAATAATCAAAGGAGAAGATTCGTTCAGAATACAGTCAGCGTCTGAAGACTGTGCTGAAATCAATGTTGAACTCGGGGAATCTATTCAAGGCAACTAACACCTACGCCATTTCAGTGTTGCTTTACTCATTAGGTATTTTCTCAGCAATTCCCACGTCGCGACGAAGGAACGCGTTTCTAAATTACAATGTAACAGGTACTTGAGTACCAAGGACAGAGAGAAGTACGGTTGTAAGGGCTTCGGGACCACGCATATATAAGGGCCGCGATCGCGTTGGGGGATTCTGTTAGTTATTTTTTTCTTCAGATATGCAACTATTCCGTTGTTCATTATCAAAGATGAGTGAATTTACTCATTCGCGTGAATCAAAATTAAAAGTAAAGTTATTTAATCATACGTAACGTGAGTCCAGAAAGATAGAAGACGCAGATTGTTCCTCTTCGAGAAGCCCGACAGGGGAAGAATTACAATTTCCGTTGTCTGCCACAGGTGATTACTTTCTGAATTTTTCTTCAATATTTCTATTCACTCTTTAATTTTCACGAATTTTCTTGAAATATATGCTTCGTAATTCCTGAATGCATTGAGGGTGAGTTGAAATAATGATTTCTTAAACCTAAATTATTTTCACTATTGTTTTTTCTTAACAAATTATCTAGTTAAACTGCACTGACATTTTCTAATATTTATTATTTTGTAGAGTTATTTTCATAGACTAATTTAGGACATTTGTTTTCATAACTTGGTGAAATTTGATAATTATTTTATATTGATTTTTATATTTTTCCTAACTCTGCAAATTAGTTGAGTGTATTCAAATTCTTTAATATTGATTCCAACATTTGTTTACCTAACTTGCAACATTATTGGAACGCAATGATACGATTGTATACTGTTTCCAATTACTTGGTAACTGTTCGAATTTGATGTTATGAAGTTTAATATCGATTTGAAACTTTACTTTTATAACTTAGACAATTGATCTTATTGAAATGATACCTAACCAAATCATTTGATAAATGATATATTTGAATATGAGAACATTTAATATTGATTCTTATCTTTGCTTCTATAAATGGGCCAATTACCTATTTGATAATATTTGCTACAGTCATGCAAGAACAAAAAAAAAATGAACGACCTGTTGAGATAATTTCATAGTTAACTATTACGGGAATTATTTGACATGATCAGTAAATCTCCAGTTCACCAGTCGCAACAATTTTACGAATAATTTTCATCTATTTTGACTGGACCAAACGCTCATTCAACAAAACAAAATTTAGTCTACTCCATACGAAAACTTCAAACTAACTACCATTGCATACATAAGAACGTTTCAAGTGAAAAACGAGCGTCTTTCAAATGAAGAAGTAAGAAGAATTGAGCGACACCACGCGCAGTCGATGCAGCGCACCGTCCTGCGCGCAGGTGTCATACCAACCACAGAACAACCATATAGTGATAGAGAGGTGGAAATCCTACCGTGTCGCCTACCTTCTTCTCCCATTGTAACACGTACGGCACGGGGTGGCCTTCAGGAAATTCAACGTGACAGTTGAAGACCACCGACTCGCCGAGAATCGCGGTAATGTGCACGGCATCCTGGAAACCAGCACCTGAAACACAAAACAATCATTTTAGCATTGTTCGATAGGATATAAAAATATGAATTTTTGGAAAATAGAAAGATATGACATCGTATCTGAATTTATCAAGTTATTGCGCTTTTAATTTTCCATTTGATCAGTTTTAATTTTTGCACACCCTGTATAACATGGGCAACTCGGAGTAACTGAAATATCAGTAACGATTCATTTTCTCGCGTCACTGTCAATTTCGCTGAACTACCTTGAATACTTTTTGAGTATTTTGAGAATAAAAATTTCTTCAGATTTCGAGAATTATCTGACCTTGATGTTTAGGTATAGTAATTTTGGGTGAAACACTTTTTTTTTTAAAAACTCAATCCAAATATGCCATAATATATGGGGTGTTCTATTAAAAAAAAACAACTTTAATAATTTTAAGACTTTTGGGACACCCTATATAATATGAAAATATTCTTAAAAAGTAATTATAATAGCTCCTCATACATCCCAAAAGAAAAATAAATAAATGGATTACTTCGGTGTATGTTCTTCTTCTTGGATTTAGGAATTTGAAGAATACGTGATCCACAGATTTAACCATCATTTTGAACTCGAAGGAAGCACGTGGTTCCTCTTCACATCTTCGGGTAAGATATAATCGCTTTGATTGATCATTCATCGGCACTTTTTTTGGTTAAATTATACAGGGTGTTACATGATAGTATGTCACAACTTGAGGGGGTAAATTTACGTGCAATTTTGAGAAAAAAGTTCATATAAACATAGCTCCAAAAGCTTCGTTACGGAGCTACAGAATGTTGAAATTTCCGGAAAAAATTGTTCTTTTCTTCAAAACTCCAGCAGTTTTTGAGACATTCAGCCAAAATTTGAAATGCAAGCTAGTTTTTATAGCCTATGATTTCAACTGAAATTTACAAGGTGTTTTATTTCCAAGGCCATATCTCCTTTTGCCCTTCCACACTTTTTGCAGTACGCCACTGAACAACGTACATTCATTTTTCGTCATCTTAGTTCAATTTAGAAATTTTTCGTATCTCTAACCGTTTTCGGGTGAAAAATTATTGAATTTGAATTATTTGAATTGTATGTTATTCGCTGAATAAAGAAAAATGATAGAAATACTCGATAGGTATGCCCGAAATTTACTTTTATTTTAATAGCTCGTCTTCTGAGACTCAATTTATACTCATTCAATATAAAACTAAAAAAAAGAACAATTAAAAACTAAATAAATTGCTGGAAGTGTACACCACCGGCAAGAATACAGGCCTCTGTCGTTCTTCGCATAGTATCACGCACAATTCGTCTTGATCATGAGATTTTTCAATCAAATGGGGGTTTTCCTCAGCCCAATAATGGTAATTGTGAAAATTTGTGATAGCAGTTCTCGAAAAGTGAGCTTCGTCTGTGAACACTATTTCACTATCAAAATGAGCATTTTCTCTAATTTTACCTAAGAACCATCGGCCGACATTCAGTCTTGAAGGAAAATCTCGAGGAAGTACAGTTTGGAAGCGTTGAATATGAAACGGGTACAATAAAAGTCGTGGAGAATCCCCCAAACTAGAACATGTGAAATCTTCAACTGATTTCCAAGTTTTTTTGTAATCACATGAGGATTCAAATCAATACAATTCAAAACTGCTTCCTCAATATCTGGAGTTCTCATAGTTTGGGTTGCACCCTTTAAATGATAATTTGCAGTAAAAGTACCAGTTTCCCTCAACCTTCTGTGGATGTTTGAAAATGTTCGCCTGTATGGTGTTACTCGATTTGGAAAGCGTACTTGATATAATCGCCTAGCTTCTATTGCGTTTCTGTCCGCCAGACCGTACATGTAATGGATATCAGCCAATTCGGCGTTAGTAAAATTAACCATTTTTTTTACAGCAATAACTTCAATAGTAGTAATACTAATCGCTCATTTAATAAACGATTCGAGCATACACTGGTTCAACTTTAGCAACTGTCAAAATAAATAAATGAAAAATCAAAGCCTACTAGTCATTTTTTTAATTAGAAGTGCTTTTAATTCAGCGAATGCATACAATCGTTTAATAATTTTTTGCTCGAGAACGGTTGGAGATAGGAAAAAATTACAGAGGTCAAATAAGTTTTTGAATTTAACGAAGATGACGAAAATTGATGATACGCTGATCAGTGGCGCACAGCAAAAAAGTTCGAAAGGGCAAAAGAAGACATGTATCCGGAAAAGAAAACACCTTTTAGATTCTAGTTAAAAGTTAGGACGTGTAATGATGAAGGCTGTGGAAAATAGCTTGCATTCCAAGTTTGGGCTGAATATCTCAAAATTTGCAGAAGTTTTGAAAACCAAAACAATTTTTTCGGAAATTTCAATACCCTGTAGCTCCGTAACGAAGCTCTTGCGGTTTATAAAAACTTTTTTTCTTATAATTGCACATAGACTTACATCCTCAAGTTGTGTTATACTATTATGTAATACCCTATATTTCGTGATACTATTGGGATGTTTTCTAACATGTGGTAATGTAGGTTAGGCATGAGAACTTAGGATTGGTCTAAATTCAGAATTTTGCTAGAAAATTTCGGATTGGTTCACTTAGTATTGGAGTCATATCAAACGAAGGACTAGATAGAGGGAATGATCTGCAACAAAGGATCGGAGCCTGGAGCTGCGATTGGATTTATGAAGGTGAGTAGTACCCCTGTTAGGAGGATCGGTACGATATATTCTTAATGAAATTTACTTATTAATACTGTTTCAACTGAATTTTAGGTTTTCATTGAATTTCAACTTGTTCAATTTTAATAGCTTTTGGTATAAATGTTTTAATTCAATGTAATTTTAAACTGTGCCCAGCTTATGATCGCAATTTGACTAGTTGGTCTAGTACTCAAATAATGATTCCTTTCCAAGTATTTCATTAGATATTAGAAGTTAACCTATCAGTATTTTACACATATTCATCTGGCTGCATTAACTGAGTCGCCTGACCAATATGGTTCGCTCATGTTGTAGAGTAATAAATTCCTTTCGAGTCAACGGACTTTGGTGTTTCAATTGTGGCTCCGCAAGCAACGTTCGAGTCGTTTAGCAAACGAGGTGGCGCCGCAGAAATTTAAGTTAGGTTGGTTATCCCCTGCCTTCTCCACATGAGCATATCAGGAGACAATAAATCACTCACTAGAAAAACTCATTGAAACCCAAGAGGATTTAGAAATATATCTTTCATTTTTCGGTGTTATTAAATCTGGCACCGGAGTTGAACACCGTGTTATAACCTTTTTTGATTAGTTTCGAGAACTGATTTTCAAAATAAAACTTGAATCGTACTCGGTACAAATGAGAACAACCTATTCATATACCTACGAGTTCCTACGGAATTCTCGATGCATGAGACCTTCTCACAGTTGTTCAATTTTTTTCAATAGTGTAACATCTGTTTCTCCTTTAGACTCTGTTAATTTACTAAGGTGTCTTTAAGTACAAATGAACAAATGTTTTCGGCTTTTCATATTTTCTAGTACCTCTTTGTTGAATAACTTTCGTTTCTTTTCTGGCAGCGGCATAATAGTCGAAAGTGAGTAAAATTACTGATGAAATACTAGGATGTAATAAAAAGATGCGGAATTAATTAAATAAAAATCAGTTCCATGTATAAGAATCAGTATTTTGGTGCAATTTTGAACAACGATCTGACGATACAGTTTTGATGAAAATGCCATCAATTCAATTATTAAAATGATATATATTTCACAAATCACATGTATTTACGCATAAATTACGTTATTACAAACACAATATAGGTACTACACGAAATGAATCAATTCGATTGCTTAGTTTGAATAGTGTACTTAAGAATGAAATATTTCGATAGTAAATAAAATAGCCATGTAACTACTAAATCAATAAATTCCTTATATAGAAATGAAGCTATTTAACAATGACAGAGGGACTATAAAGATCGGTAGGTAACCATTTAAATAGCAATATATATCTATGTCCATATATGTTGGTCTTACATGAGATGTTTTGATGGAATTCAGTTTTCCTCAAATTTTTTCAATCGTCTTACTGTGAATCCAGCTTTTATTCTCTCTATAGCAATATTAATCAGTATTATTTCATCGTAGAAAATGCAATAGCTTCAAATTCAAGAGTTATGAATAACCGATCTGCAGTTCAACAGAAAATAACAAAATTTCCGACAATTTCATATCGAATAAAGTCATTCATGTCACCCCATATACCTACAACAGCGTCGGAAATAGGTCGCTCTACTTTATTTAGTTCAACGAAAACAAACCTACACATCGATATTTCTATATTGAGCCATATTTGTCTCCAGTCTCGGTACACTTTCAATAATGCTACTCGATGCGTTTCATCTATAAATAGCAGCAATTTTGTTGCAGAATTGAGAATTCTAATAACAGCTCTACCGCTCGACTATATTCGCGGAGATAATTCAGGAAATTTATTTTCCTGATAAACCATAACCTGCAACCGAGGCAATTACCGTCAAGATGCAATTTTAGCATCAGCCTTCACTAATCGATGCTACTCTTCGATAGATTTCGTTCACTTGAAATAGGAATATAATTTGAAAAGTTTTATCAAGCGGGAGAAAAATAATTTTCAGGAATACTGCCTTTACCATCAATATAGTCCCTACGAGGGTGATACATTTATTATAGCAAGTATATATTTTGTCATAAGCTGAAAACAAAATACTCATTGAAAGGAATGGTGCTTTCTTCCTTCGATAAGAATTTCCTCCAGAAAAAATATTTTCGAATGAAAAAATAGAACAGAGGCAAATTTGAAAAATTGCGTGGATGGGGAACCAATTGAAATCCCAATAATGATGTACAGTGTTCTCCGGTTATTGTCTTACCTATCTGTAAACAATTTGTGATCATATTTTACTAAAATTTCGAAAAAACAATAATCATTAACTTGTAGGCGAATGTATTATTTGCAAGAAATTCCTTTGTCTTGTTTTGTTTAGTTTACAGAACTGCCATATGTGAACAAGGCTTTACTATACTGAGCAAACATTTTGGTCTAGGAGGTTTAAATGAAGGAACTACATAACTATTAGGAGACTCAATCTATAGCAGTGCTAACTCATAGAAATTTAACGAATTTGTTATATGAACTATATATAATAGTACAGAGAAATTAATGTTTATACGAGGATAGTCCCAAAAGTATCGGATCTACCTTTATATCTCAGTGCCAAAACGTTCGATC
The DNA here is from genome assembly GCA_013387265.2 of Cryptolaemus montrouzieri. Lineage (NCBI taxonomy): Eukaryota > Metazoa > Arthropoda > Insecta > Coleoptera > Coccinellidae > Cryptolaemus > Cryptolaemus montrouzieri. The sequence goes on along the minus strand of JABFTP020000001.1, from coordinate 99,998,134 downwards.
GATCACTGTAAGGCAATCTTCACAAACTCCATGAGAGAGTTTGTTGGTTTGTGAATGTTGTGAGATTGTTCAAATTGTCTTTTTTGAGTTCATCGTATTTCTCTTTTTCTCCAGAGAAGTTGTACGGAAACTATCGAAATGATGGAGCATTTGGGAAGGAACGTTAGGGAAAAATAAAAATATGGCTACTATTAAAGAATGAAAGAAGGTCGGAACTTCTGTTGTTAGCGACCCACGCGATGTCGATACTCGACGTCAGAAAGAGAACAGCATTAAACGTGTGATATTGGAATATCGGGAATTAGTTTTTAGATTTTTAGATGATTGATTTTGAATGAAATTCTGCTGATCGTTCGCGTGTGTAACAAATTCATCTCAACTTTGCTGACGAATGAACAGAACAACAGTCGCATAGAAATCGCGCAGGATAACTCGGCTGTATCATCATGGTAATGTGACAACTCATTCATTGAACCTCGTGCAGCAATATTTGACAAAGCAGAAGGTCTTCCAGCTACTTCAATCCACATACAGCTTTCATATAGCTCCCTTCACCTTTGGTCCCAACCCTCAATCAACCTTTTACTGAATTTATTCGCACTCTTTATAATACAACTTCAATACGTGTTTTTAATCTCTGAAGTTATTTGTTTGTGATCATTTTCTTAATTTTTATTAATGAGTGTAATACGCAGATATCGAACGCATACAAAGTACAGAATGATCAAAATATGACTCAAAAGCTAAGTGACAAGTTGTAATTGGTCTGTACATTTGTTTTTCTCTTGATATCAATTATCCTCAATAAATTATAGATTATTGAATTGTCTGTGACATTGATAGCAAATTGAGTTTTGTTCCACAATAAAAAACTGAAAACAAATCAACAAACAAAACCCTTTAACCATCCGAAATATTTTCAATCAACCGAAAGCAATTATTGTGTCTCGTAGAGGATACATCCGATACTTTCCGATAAATTTTCGGATAACAAAGAAGACGGCCCGAAGTGGCGCATCGACCGAGTTTTCCCAGTATCGAAAACAAACAGAATGGTGTCGACGTTCGAGGATTCCTCGCATGAAACACAAACATCCCGGTCTCTTTTGTCATCATCTTTCCGGTTTTAATATAAACGTTATAATATGTCTTCCCTCGCGCTCTGTAAATAATTTCATCGGGAATAGCCGGCGATTCCGAGGAGATTTCAGAAGACATCAATCTTTGTCTACGATGCCAACGCTGGCTTTCTGGCACTGGCGTAGATATTTTCCAGTATTATTTTCTATTGTTCGTGAGTGATTTTATTCTACCGTCATTTGTTACCGAGCACAGAAGCGAATATAACGTTAATTTTATACTTAAATATAAATCACATTCAGTTATGAAAAGAGAAATTAGCATTTTTTTATTTATATTTCCTCATACCAACTGAAAGGTGATTAAGATGTTTGGAAGTGACGGTTAACTTTTGATTCTTATGATATCGATAAGTTACCCCTCATACATTATTTACAGCAGTACTAAAATTCAGAATGGCTGAAATCGAAGAAATAATTATATATTATTCAATGATCACTCACAAAGTTTAACATGATGCGAATAATTGATTGACAAAACCTTTACTATGTGAAAGTTGAACATTATGATCATGTATTGAAACAATTACTATGAATTGGCAATCACTTGTACTTGATGTTATATTATTTAGTTGATTGGACCGGTTTCCAACTACATTCGTCTATCTTCATTAATAAAAATTTGCCTCCGTTGCCTCCGTGGCACAGTGGAGAGAGCTCCAAGCTTTGACACGGCAGGTCGCTGGTTCGATACCTGCAAAGGCCTAGATGTGTTTGTCCCTTGATTGGTTACAAATAAATTACTCTACTGGAGCAATGTCACACATGACAAATTCATGTCCTATTAGATCAAGGAAGGACGAGCGTGGAAAAGCATGCTCACTTCCTCCTTCCTTAAAAAATAATGCCTTACTACAAGGGATATCTCTTTTTTTACAAGATTTCATTGTTTTATTCAATTTCTCTCGAATAATGCATAAATTGGAAAGCTAAGCTAGGTAATGAAATCGATATCGAAGTATATTTAGGCTAATTTACAAATGGATGAAAAGATAGCTGTAGACTTTGGAGGTAAACAAATCCTCATATTTTCGAGAAACCCACACTCAATATCCGGAACAACTATGAATTTTGAGAGTCTACTTTAATGGATCTCTGTTTATTCCCAGTAATTTAAACGGCGAAATTGAACTCGATATGCTGGAAATGCGTTTGATATATTGATAACAGAAAAACTAGAATAATATTCCCTAATACTTAAACAACAACTGCATTTCCAACAATACGAAGCTCCTCCTAACTACACCTCACCAGTTAACCAATAACGCAATTTGCAATATCCTAATCATTAGATTGGTATGGTAATCTTTGTATTTGAATTTGGGAGGCTTTTACTTGGTAAAATTCCATTATCAATAATAAAATATTATTATTAAATATATTTGAAGGTAATCCATACGGAATTATTGTTTAGATTGCACCCTGTTGAGTTTGATATTTTAGACTCTGAATCCAGATACGATATCAAAATTTTAATTTATAAAAGTTTCAGCAACAACAGAAAAAGTTGAATTCACTTAAATTCAAAATTTCTTCACTCAAACCTTCAACTGATAAATTTTCAGACCATAAATTTTTGACAGATTCACTAATTTAACGATTTATTTAATGATACCGATTTTACATAACCACAAAAAGATCTATCAGAAAAAGAATTCAAACATAATTTACATCCAAAACATAATAAAACTAATTTTGAACAGTTAGGCATAGACTCCGAAATCATTCTCAAAAACTCCAAAGATAATATTTTAGCCAAACATCAAACAGCAAAAATCATCAAAGAAGACTTTTCGAAATTATCACCTCATTGCAATTCCGATTATAAGATAATCAAAACAATTCGTGAAAATAGTACCAAGAACGATTTAGTATTCACTAAAGCAGATAAAGGTAACACCGTCATCGCGATTAGTAAAACCGATTATATTTCTAAAACTGAAGAATTCTTAACAGCCGGAATCCGCAAAATTTCAGAAAGTGGTTAAAAACATAATTTCGACAGCAAAATCATTAATTACAGACCACGAAAATATAAATTCATTAACTCCAATCCACAATCCTCCGAATTATCTCCGTTGATAAAACTTCAGAAACCTAATTACCCTATTAGACCTGTTGTTTCTTATGTAACGGCACCTTCGTTCAAACTTTCAAAATTCCTCAACTTGCTAATAAAACATTGCTAATTCCAAACTCATTTCTTTCGATGTTAAGGATCTATTTCTCAACATTCCTCCGAAAGATACGTATTACTTAGTTGAAGAATTATTAGAAAAGAATCATGTCAATACTATCATTAAATCAGATATTCTTTCATTCTTACAAATTTGTTCAGATCAAAATTATTTCCATTTCAATCCGTTAAGTCCTTTGTTAGCAGAAATATTCATGAATAACTTAATTAATTCATAATCATCCACTCAGTAAATATTGTTTATACTGGTATCGCTATGTAGACGATATCATTATTTGCTTCACAGGAACAGATAGACAGTTGAAAATTTTCGAAAATTATATAAATTCATTACATCCAAAAATTGCATTCACAACCGCAATAAATAAATTTCTTAAGTTAAACGGCGAAATTGAACTCGATATGCTGGAAATGCGTTGATATATTGATAACAGAAAAACTAGAATAATAGTTTCCCTAATACTTAAACAACAACTGCATTTCCAACAATACGAAGCTCCACCTAACCACGCCTCACCAGTTAACCAATAACGCAATTTGCAATATCCTAATCGTTAGATTGGTATGGTAATCTTTGTAAGTCAGCTTCAGAATTAAGACGATTTACGATAGCAAATTGAAGATGAGTGATGTCAAACTTGAACCATGTTAGGAAGGGATTTTACTTTTTGTATTACACGTGGTAAAACAATGAAATCTGTAAAAGATTGTTGTAGTTTGTAAACAGGGCTTTGACGAGATATTACAACCAGCGAATTCACTGCTACTTGAACGCTTTTTTTACCATTTTAAGTTCAGCAACGTTCAGTTCAGTATTGTTTCGAAATAAAAGTCTAACTATAGATGCGTGTATTGTATGTTGTCAATTTTGTACAAGCTGAAAAAGCTGAGAATAGCAATCAACAAACAGCTGTAAGAATCAACAAAAATCAACAAACACCAGAAACAGCTCAAAGATCGAAAATAATTTGAAACGCGAACTACAGTCAATCAATGATTAATAGTATGTGTCTTTAGATTATTGAAAAATCCAGGAAGGTTAACGAAATTCAAGACACTATTATTTTCTTTTTCATGTGGTTTAAGAGGAATAAAAACAATTTTCATTTAAATCAAATGAAATATCCGTTCTATGTTCCTATCTGAACGGATGCCCACAGTTTAAAGTTTATTAACATTCCAATATTCTCAAAGAGGCTCCTTCGATCGTTTTTTACGCATTACTCAAGATTGCGCAGTGGAGAGCAATCGTTCGTACATCAAAGCTCGCACGGAGTGAACATCGTGAAATACACTCTGTGCAACAGTTATTTGGTATTAGGTATTCGAAAATGGAATTCAAAACGAAAGTGGTGAATAAAGCGTTGTCGAGCCAATCTAGGAAAATTATAGCGAATGTGATTCATTTTAAACAGCTAGAGGCAAGAAATGATCGGCAATTCATAAAAATTGAAAAAAATTCAGGAGCGTGATGCTAAGGCAACAGGGTTGAGTTTTAGTACAATAAGAGAGATTTCTCCAAAAATGGGATCTGTGTGAAAAAGGAGAGTCCTCCTCATTCTCTACACCGAACAAGGAACAGAAGGCCCCCGCGATTATTTCTTTTTCCTGGAGGGAAGGGTCTGAGGAAGGTCTGTGCTAAATTTAGAGCCCCTAGCTCGAACGACGGAGCCCTGAAGATTCTTCGAAAATTTTCGGTCCTTCGGAAGGCGATCGGAACGATCGATCGAGCGAAAATTCTGAAAGAAAGCCCGAAAAAGCGAAAATAAAAAAGTTCTCCTTTTTTTTCGCGAGTGAAGATGATGATTTCGTCGGACTTTTATGTCTATACAAATTTTTTCATCGCGTTCTATCGTTTCAAAACCTGGACAAAGAGCAAGCTTTGAATTCCGCATGTTGCGCCGCAATAGTTTCATTCCCGTTAAAGGACGGTAAAACTGGAAAATCTTCGATTCAACGAAGGGCTATCGGCGGACTTTTGCAGAATTTTGCTCCATTTTCCTCATTCCGAATATCTCTGACGGCCAGAAATTAACTAAAGTCGAGCTGTCAAAATAAGTGGTTTTCTTGTATCCGTCCTACTTATACGGGGTTACCGGGAGAATGGATTCAGGTGTCGAACGATTCCTACACCCAGTATTCCATGAAGTTTCATTATGGTACTCAAAATTCTACCACCCTGGAATGTTAATTTTTTGTTTTCAAGTGTCTGCAACATCAAAGACGACCAACTAAAAAGTCACAGAATCATGAAATACGTGAAGGCAGTTCAAACACAAGTGAAAATCGCAACATTAAGTATTCTAGTTCAAGTCTTGAAACACTTTGTTGTACATATTGAAAGGGCGGAGTTGGAATATGTATTCTTGAAATATCCAGTGCTTTTCATAACTTGTTCTTGAAAGTTGCGGTATCGCCTCTCCTCGCCTACGCCGCCGTAACTTTGGGCCGCTTCGATTGATTGCATGTATGAGAACGTCTGAAAACTTTTATTTCCTTTTGTGCGTATGTGTGTGAGAGTGAAAATCTCTCGAGGATTCGTATTCCGACCGCTCATAGATCCGTAAACAAGCTCGGGGATTTTTCTCGAACCAACGCCGACCCGCCTCCTCGCAGATTGTGCACAGAGAGTAAACATTTCGTTTCGTTTCTCGGCTCGATCCATTTCGTAGATGAATAACATTACTTATCGGTTCTTCCGGACACAGTCAGCCATCTCAATGAAATCCCAATCCACGGTGATAGCTGATCTTTGCCTTACATTTTCCGCATTCAGATCCGGCTTCTATTATTGCCAACGAAACGAGTTACGGATTTTCTTTAAAAAAATTCCTATCTACGAGCTGAAGGAATTTCAATGTCTCTGCTCTATTTAGAAAAAATAGAAAAGCGATAGAATAGGAATAATCCAAAAAGAGGTTCTTGAATGAAATAGATTTTTTTGCCTATATTACTAGTGAACAAATTTTGTGGAAAAAGCAATTCTGTTTTAGAAGAGTCAAAGAATCGCGAAGCAAGTATCTTTTTAAAATATTAAATATGTGACTGCAGCTAAAAATTGAATATCAATAAGAACTATTATCGTATAATACGATTGATTAATTTTTCTCACACTTTCAACATATAAAAACGTAGCCTTCATTTTAAAGCCCACATGAATATCAAAAGCTGATAGGAACAACCTTTTCTGAATGAAGACGGAATGCATCAATGGCCAACGTTCAGGATCATGAAGTTTATGCACTAAAACTCACTCCGGGAATCGCATCGAGGCTTCCGTGTTCTTCATATCCATCTATTGCACACACGCTCTTAGAAGCATTTCTAAATTCAAATGGTTTTATATGAGTCTCTAAGTGGACTTATGATGTGGCGTCATTCAAGCATAACCAGAAATTTTGGAAAGATTTTGAACAAGAGTTCTGTGTACAAGCATATGTTCCCTACCCCACGCAGTGTGACAGCCAATTCATGGATACGAACGTGAGATAGTAGCCACTTCCGTAGGTTGTTTTTCAAATTTTGCGCCTGACAAAAAAAAAGTAAATTAGGAAAAAATATATTGTTGTACGGAAAGTAATTTCGTTTTTTTTTTGTGGAAATGAAAGACAGTTTTCGTATACTAAACAAATACTTTATTAAATTATATATTGGCCGTTCTGGTCCATCACCTTTTGCAATCTATCTGATAGTAGCAAAAATGTTATGAGCGTGGAATTGCTCATCAAACTTCTAGTATTTGCTGGCAGCAAACTGATCGAGGTGTTGTTGACCTCCTAATTTGAGGTGAAGATTTTACCGACCAAAAAATTTTGGAGTGAACGGAACAAATAATAATACGATGGTCCCAGGTCTGGAAATATGGTGGGTTTGGCACTGTATCCCATTCAAGCTGTAAAAGCTTTCGGCGAGTGACCAAACTTGTGTGAGGTTTCGAGTTATCTTGATGAAACACTACACAATCTCACTGTAAGTCTCATGGTGATCATCGCGTATCATTTCGCGCATTACATCGATGGCTTGTGTCAAAACAACTGATTTTGGACGACCTCCCGAAGTTCGCAACGGCCTCGATAAAATTCGTTATACTATCGTTTTGGCCGAGCGTGTTCACGTGTTAATTCCATTTTTTGTCAACGTGGAAATTTTCAAATGACTATTAACAAAATAAAGCTCGTACATCAAAGTGTGTAAGTACGTTTAGGTTAAAAAACATCAAACACAGGACGCAGTTGTCGGATGGGAGCTGTCAATAGTAAAAGTACCAGAGCGTTACCACCGTAATAATAAGGCCTGAGCGCTGTGACGTATCATGACGTCACACATCTCTAGTAGTCATAACAAGCATACGAAACGAAAGCACAACATGTGGCACAGTGTAATCCTTTTGTTTTCTGTATTTCATCCGAAAATAAGTGTTTCTAGTGCTTAATTTATGTAGTAATGCATTTATAAGAAATAAGGATACAGTATAGTACTGTGTGTTTACCGTATAATTAGCGTCAATTATAAATTTGAACGAATTTCAGTGAGGTGAATTGTGAGTGAGGTTAGAAAAGGCGTATTAGTATAAAGTTAAAATTTTCGTTCATAAACCTTAATTTTTTCGATATTTTTATTGTGAGAGTGTTAGTGTCTTTGAGATGTTATGCCGTTCAGGTGTTGTGTTCCTTGTTGTTCAGGAAACTATGGTTATGCAGATACACCGAAAGTGGAGGTATTTTCCTTTCCGGAAGATATCAGCTTGAAAGGTAAATGGTTGAAATCTATTCCCCGAACTCATTCTGAACCGTCAAAGGTATGTGAATCACATTTTCAAACGAATGACTTAATCAGAGATACTACAAAATTTGATAAAGAAACTGGTAAGTACTCTACTGTGCCAGTCAAACGTCTACACTTGAAATAAGGGGCAGTACCAGCTATTTTTGCGAATTGCCCCACATATTTATCAAAACCATATCAAAATCGTAAAGGAGAGGAAGACTAACTTATTGAAATAGAAAATCAGAACCTTCTCGAAGCTATTAATGAAAGTAGAAGTGGCTTTAAGTTATTGAAAAAGAGAAAGTTACTTTTTTCGATTAGATTATACTCCAGGCCTCACAACAACATATGGTATTGTTATCAATTCTAATTCAAAAATGGAAAGATATTTTTACGGTCAGGAATATTTTCTGAATATTAAAGGAGTGAGTACACCATGCGACATTAATAACTTTAAAATGTTAAGGAATTGCTTGGAGGTACTAGATTCTGAAACAGAATCGTTGGGAGTTCCCCAAAGCTCAATGATAACGATGAAAATTTGAAACGTATAGTTGATCATTTGACAACTATTTTGGACTCTATATATGGCGAAAACTTAGGGAAAAGTAATTGTTTCAAATTCCTTTCCGAACAACTGAAACTAATAATAACACCATGAGAAAGATATGGCTAATCAACTAGCACTCTAATTTTGTCTTCTATTATGCCTACTATAAGTTCACATGCTTATAAGTTTTTACGACACTTAGATTGTTTGATTCTGCCACATCCATCCACTTTAAATAACATTTGTAATAAGTTTTTAACAGATTCAACTAACGAAAATAGACATGTTTTCATTTCCTACGCACGTAATATTTTCAAACCTTAGAAGAACAGGTGAAAAATGTCATGCTGCTTATGAACGAAATTCACATTCAACCCTACTTGGATTTCAAAGGTTGAAAAATTGTGGCGCCTTCATATACTGATTCGTCTACACGTACATCAGCCTATACTTTCATGATAACTAGTGTGATATCAAAATTCAAAAAGTTATTCATATATTTTCCATATCGACAATTAAAAGTGATATATTTTTGACTTTATAAAATAATCGTTTCAAAACATGAAGATATAGGTAACACAGTATTTTGTGTTATTAGTGACAATAATGCTATTAATAGTAAAGCAATGAATAACTTTTCCCAAAAAAACTGAGCATACTTTATCCTCATCAATCGGATAATGAACGACCACTCTTTTTTTAATCGACTCAGTTCACACACTTAAATGTATTACAAATAATGGGCTAATCCTAAAAGTAATAAGACTTTAACGTTTCCAGATTTTAAGACTGGTGAAAAGAAAATAGCCAACTTCAATTCACTCATACAATTGCATAAATTAGGACACGACAAATTTGGATACTCTTTATCACTCAAGGCATTATTTCCTAGTAGTTTTGAACGCCAAAATGTAATGTTAGCTATGAAAATTTATAAATAGTTACATCGTAATTGTAAACGATAAATCTCCTCTGAAAGGACAGAGACCCACAGATGAACTGCAAATGCCAATAACTTCTAAAAATCCAGATATATCAAATAGACATTTTTGAGCTGAATTGTTGGAAATCTTCTGATTTTCACCATGAACATACTCCTCAAACTCATACAGCATTATCGCAGACTCTACATGGCATGATAGAAGTTATTCAGTATTGTTTTGAAGAACTCAACATGAACTATGTTTTGTTGGGGAAATTTCAGACAGAACCTTTGAAACATAGGTTTGGAAAATATAAGGTGGTAACTATCAAATTTCGATGAGACAGTTATACGAATCTGAAAAAAAACCTGAGAATTCAATCGCTTTTTTCATTAACGAATCAAAATTTTGGCAATATTTCTATAACTAGCTTTTCGGAAAATTTGGACGATTGTCATGAAGAACAGAAATTCTGTGATAATTGCTTTCAGCAAGATATTCATCATGACGAAAACCATTTCGAAAAAGTTCAATTTGAGAAGCCAGTTGTTACTGATTTGGCAGGATATTGCAGCTATAAGGTAATACGAAAAATTAAATGTGACTTCTGTAAATCAAAATTAGTGTTCGACGAGGAAATGATTGTCGAAGAAAGTTATAATTTGATAAAAAATTTGAGCCGTGGAGATCTATCCTTTCCACACGATATTGTAGTCCGTTTGGTATTAGTTAACTACGTTTTATTCAAGAAATTAATTGAAAATTTCGAGGATGAATTCTTGAAACTCAATTTCAAGAAGGATTTTGTTCTGAGTTTTGTTTTCAATTATTGGATGACAAATAAAATTGAAAACTATAGGTTACTTGCTTGTGAAACCCACAGCCCGGGATATATTTTGAAATTAATTATAATAGGTACAAAAATACTATTTTGAAGAATTATTGCGGGAAAACAAATGATAGATTGGGAAAGAACAAAGAAAAGGAATTAGATACAGTATCGAATAAATGAGCATCTGAGTCTCCTGAATATGTTCTTTTCTATATTTTCCCAGGCAATCTAGGTCTATCGTGCTATTGCTTTTTCAAAATAAAAATCACAAAAAACTAAGAAAATAACAAAAAAATTATAGAAATCCAAAAAAAAAATAATGTTTTCGATGTTTATAACAGTTGAAGCGCCTACGAACGCCCGGCTGGGTAGAGTATCGAACTAGCGCGTTATGACTACTAGCGAGACGGTGCGGTCCGAGCGCTCGGGCCTTATTATTACGGTGGTAACAGACAGAGGCGAAAACTTTGAAGGGGAACCTAAGTAAGCAAGACTTTCTCAATTGATTCCCCCTCATGTCAAGTTCGAACCCAACTTCTAGAAGGTTAAGCGAATGGTGCAGCAGAAAGTCATTGAAAAATGAGCAGACGGCAACTAGGCAAGCTTTTAGAAATAAAAGGAGAGGTTAGCTGACTTTAGAATTGTTCTATCCCTCTTCAAACGGTTACTTCAACAATTTATCACTCTACATTTAGTCCCGATCCAGAACCTAGTAATTTTCATTCTTTGTTGAACTCAAGAAGTAGAAGGCAGCATTTCTAAAGTAACGAGAAGCTTCAAAACAGATCCAAGAGTTAGTTTTGGTCATTGACGCAAATTTTCGTCGAGAAAGTTTTGTTCAGGTGAGAAGAGAGCCATAACTTACAAGCCGTTTATGTCAAGGATATGTAACCTTTTTCACACTCTAGTAATCAAATCATCTTTCCAAATATTCATATTTTTTAACGCTCTACACTCTGGAAGAAAATATCAAAGGAATAGTCTGATAAAAAGTTTCCAAAAGTGATCAAGCTAGATCTGTTTTAAGACAACTTATTTTTTTTATATTTGGGGAAACGGAAGTAATGAAGTATATACAGGAATTTTTTCCAAACACGTATCCTGACATGCAGTCCGACAACGGGGAAATTTATCACTATATGTTTGAATACATTAAAGCCTTTTATTCAGGGGGCAATATTCAACTTTCCGTAGAATGTTAAACATCACTCACTGAAGGAGCTGGTTTTCCGATCAACCCTTCATAATTATTGTCAACGAGGGACACATAGTAATAGTACAATCCAGTATGATGTCATGAATAGGAGCAATAGAATGCCATTTTGGTCTTGTTTGACCTCGTCTGAGTTGCACACCCGAGCAAAATACCAATATAGACTGCCACATACTCATCTCAATCCCTTGGAGCGCAGCAAGTATTGGCTCCCTCCAACTAACACAGGTTCTACTACCATCGCCAGCGGGACATCATGAAAACAAAGGAAGGGTGATTATGAAACCCATCTTCTTCAGTGAGAGAGATTTATGTTCAATGTGTTTAAAAATGATATGTTACAAGAAACTTATAATACTCACGATTTGAACAAGTAGATTTCTGATTCACAAATAGTGATTGTATGTTGTTTGACATTAAAAATGTTAAACTTCACAGATAAGTTAAAAATGTCTTTATTTCTACAGCGAAATCTTAAAAACATTAGAAGACTTTTGTCATAAGCTTAGAGATATCATGAACGTGTTATTACGTAGGACAAACAGGTAGAAATGTTCAACCATGATTCAGAGAACATCTCTCTTCAGACAACAGAGCAGTTTTTGAACGTATTAGATCCGTAAATCACAAAAATACATTAAATCATTCAAAAATCCAAGTTCTGTACATTTAAAACAGGTATATTATTCATACCTCCAATTATTACACTCGGAGGCAAAATTAGCGGAACACTAAAAAATTTAACCAAATTCGAAGTTCGATATTTTTCGTAATTCTCAACCGATTTAGATGATTTGTTCGGCAAGTTATAGATCAATTCTTCTGCTTTGTAGAAATTATAAGAGAAAACAAAAAATTTGAAAAAATTTTATACGGGGCAAAACTAAAAGTGTTTTTTATGTCAAAATTCGTAATACCCTGTGGAATTTCGTGGTCCGAGTTGAAACGTACAATATCATGGTCTGTCAAGACACATCTTCCTACAGTAACGCCCTTCTTGTTTCATGCGTTTATCTCTATTTTTGCATAATATATTTCATTTCAAGTGGAAAATCACCATTTTGGAGACATTCCATTGAATCAAGAAATTATCATTAAAATTCTTCTATCAATTTGGAATTTTCTTATTATCACTCAGGCGAGTCGAAATTGTCGTTTGCAATTTTTATGTTCGAATTGCATTAGTAATTGATGACAATTTGGTTAATTTGGTGAAAATTAGGAATTCATAGGAGATAACAGTCGGTAGGTATTAAAATACACAACCGAATTCTGGGACCATTGATAAAACTTTTCATTTACACATGTGCACACCTTTTTTCATTAAATATGAAATACAACACACGTTTTTTTGTATATGACCACATTTGCACTTGTTTAAAGAATGAGAGTTTTCCATTCTTTGATTTGATACAAATTCGATCGGTTGCGGTGTTTTGTGATTCTTTTACTATTTACGATTCGAAACGGTATTTTTCATTCAGAATGAGAGATTTACCACCAATCTCAGTAGCAAGGGCAGTTACATTGATCGAGAAAGGGCGCACCTAAGGCTGAGTCGGTACCATGTTGGGTGCCTCGACGTCGGTTATCCATCGAAACTACCGACGTTACAGGGAAACTGTAACGAGGACAAGGAAGATACCGGGCAACCCGCGCTATACATGACCGTTTCATCGTCAATCAAATCATAAGAAATCCTCGTCTTACTACTGTTCAGGCACGTAACCTTTTACAAGCAGTGGATAACATTAACGTCAGTGTGAGGACAGTCAGAAGACGATTAAATGAAATTGGTCTGAGATCATACGCGCAAGCAAGAGCACCAAGACTCGATAGAGCCCATCGGGTAGCAAGATTGGCGTTTGCTAGGGAGCATGTAGCATGGACAATCAATCAGTGGAGACGAGTTTTATTTAGTGATGAGAGCCGATATTGTGTGAAGTTCGTGAATGGTAGAGATAGAATATGGAGGCATCGAGGGGAACGGTACAATCAAGCGAACTTCGCAGGAACTGAGCAATACGGTGGAGGGTCAGTTATGATATGGGGTGGCATATGCTTGGGAGTGCGAACAGAACTGGAGATTATTGGCAATGGATCACTTAATGCTCATCGGTATATAACAGAAATCTTGGAGCCCCATGTTGTGCCCCTTACATAGGGAAAATTTCCTTTTATGCACGATAACGCGCGCATAGTGATAGAATATCTCAATGAAGTTGGGATCACACGAATGGACTGGCCGTCGCGGTCACCGGATTTAAACCCGATCGAACACGTTTGGGACATTCTTGGAAGAAAGTTTCGACAACAGAATCCAGGCAACGTTGAAGAGCTGACATTGGCTTTGGTGGAAAAGTGAGACAACATACCTCAACAGATGATAGACAACATCATTGGGAGTATGCGAAATCGTATGCGCTCTGTAATAAGAGCTCGGGGGGGCCATACTCGCTACTAAAATCAAATGTTGTTTTTTGTGGGTCATTATGAACATTTTTTCAACATGTTCATCCCATTTCACGAGTGTATCGCCAGGATACACACCTGCTCTCAATTTTGGACAGGAATGATAATTATTATAGTGTCACACAAAAAAATTCAAAAATAAATGTGCAAAATCAACGATTTTTCCAGTGTACTTCGAGTTCTCCTGGAGCGTGAAATTGGCCAGTGAATTTCAAAAATTTTCATTTCGTTAGATTTCCGCTTCTCTAATTTTGATTTTATTTTTTGGCTACCCTCCGATGTTATGCACCTACGCAAGATTAAAAATAAATTCTTGAAATTTGTGACTTTCCGCTTCGAATTGGATATCTCTTGTAAAAATAGAGATAAATGTATAAAACAAGAAGGGCGTTACTGTAGGAAGATGTGTCTTGACAGACCATGATATTGTACGTTTCAACTCGGACCACGAAATTCCACAGTGTGTTACGAATTTTTGACAAAAAAAACACTTTTAGTTTTGCCCCCGTATAAAATTTTTTCAAATTATTTGTGTTTTCTCATATAATTTCTACAAATCAGAAGAGTTGATCTATAACTTGCCGAAAAAATCATCTAAATCGGTTGAGAATTAGGAAAAATATCGGACTTCGAATTTGGTTAAATTTTCAAGTGTTCCGCTAATTTTGCCTTCGAGTGTATTAGCTCTAGACTCATGAAAATGACGTAATTTTCTAAACCAGTCGTGTGTATTAAAAACAAACATTGTGGAAATCAGACCAAAATGTCTCATTTTATTTATATTAAAATGAATATCCTTGAGATAAATCCATCAAAAATATCATCAAATGTGAATATTTGTTTCTTTTTTTATTTTGTTCGTTATAATCACAGAAGTTTTCAGGTAAAATTTAAGGAAAGTCACAAGAGGAATCGGCAAATTCAAAACGAACTGCGAAAACGATATTTTTTGCATTGGATCATACCTGACAATCTTAACGTTATCATTTATGCGCGAAGAAGGATTCAATTTTTTTTTTGTTTTGTTAGTTAGGCTCTTGAAAATCAGAGCCATTTAGAAAAGATAATTTGAAAATTCACCTATGAAAATCCGATGATATCCAATGAAATATATGTACATATGCTCTACCTTCAAGTTGCTCTGCCATATCTCGAATTTATATACTACCCTTCGATCTTCGATGAAAAGGATCAGTCTCGCTGTTGGCTTATTAAACAGCATCTGAATATATGTCCGTTATGGACTTATTTACGAAACGAAAACGATTAGAAGGAGCTGCTGAGGTTGACTTGAAAACATCAGCGGATCATCCGGATTATCATGTGGAATCCGGGAGGTCTGGCGGCCCATTTATAGAACCGAGCTGTCGGCTGACGTCAAGCGCTTTTCACGTCGAAATTGCATCACCGCTTTTCATCTTCGCTCAAGTTAACAGCAATAATTATAGAGCGCCGATGACATATTTTCACTAAAAGTGGAAGCTCGTATCGAATATGCACCACGTACTACGTCTAATACAATTTTGATTGATGAGAATTGAGAAATATAAAAATAATTGAGACGATCTCTCTCTTGTATGTGATGGATACCATCACCATTAGTAGATTCTAAATTATACCCATTAAATTGAAATCAAAAGTATATTAATCTTAATCCATATTGGCCTCTTCAAAATAACCCTCTTGTACTAAAACAGAATTACGCCAACGCATGAACCAATAATCGAAATATTATCGATATTCAACTTTTGGTATGATCGAAAGAACATTCCTCTCGATTTTGCAACAAAATTAATTTCTAGAGTTGATCAAATGAAATAAAATTGGAAACGAATCAGGCGAGAGAAATAGTGTTGAATGCGTTATCATAGTACCGAGTCCAAGATTTGCCATTAGGCAAGTTTATCGACTAATTACTTCCCTTCAATTTCTCAAAATATCCAATAATTGAATAGGCAGTTTCGTAAAGCGCACGTATTTGAAAATGAGAAATATTCTAGCACTAAAATGAAAACTTCTACTTTCTAAGGTAGTACAAAATTCATAACCTACATTTTTGAAATAAACTTTGGGGTTAATTAACAATAATTTAATGGAAGAGGCTTTTGCATAATAGAAATCTATTTTCAAATATAATTAAACAAAGATTTTCACTAAAATATACACTGGTCTACAATGGTTTTGTTGCCCTAGATATGAAAATGATTTTGGGTCTATTTATGCACACAATTCGTGAATCTATCAATGATTTTGTAGGATTTGCTCTGATTTCTTTTTAAATCTTTATTTTCATTTTACATAACAAAAATCGTTAAACAAGAAACAAAATAACAGATATATTTATAATGTCAGTTATGTTTTGAGAAATTCGGATACATCGAAGTAAATAAAGAGGAAAATGTCGAAAATATATTTCATATTTCCATAAAACGCCTTTTATGAGCTTTTCTTCTATAATTTTTCAGGGGACAATCTCTTTTCAAAAACCAGCAGTAATCTGCCATCATGTGACAATCCCATCGACCTTGATACCTTTCTTCCATCACTTTTAGATCTTGATGAAACCGCTCTCCCTGTTCCTCACTATAATTTCCTAAATTATCCGGAAATTTATCTAGATGATTGCGGAGATAATGTAACTTAATACTCATATTTGCTTCTAAAGTCTGAAAGTTTGTCAGCATATTTTGCACAATTTCTTCATAATTTGCTGCTTTATGGTTACCTAGGAAATTTTCGACAACCAACACAAAAAACTTTTTTCCGAACAGTCATAACTTTGATAAAATCTGAGTCTTTTCAATGGCCATATTTACCATCAAATATTCCACCTTTCAATTTTTCCATACTAAGCTTCGGAAATTTTCTGCAAATGTAATTAAAACAATTTCCGTCTTTGTTCAACGCTTTTACAAATTGCTTAATCATACCTAACTTAATATGTAATGGTGGAAGTATGATTTTGTCTCTGCTCACCAGCGGCTCCTTATTACGTTGGCTTTACCGACAGTTAAAGAATTTCTTACAGGCCAAACATCTTGTTCCCAATCAAGTTGCTTTGCTCTACTATCCCACATACAAATAAAGCAAGGGTATTTTGTATATCCACTTTGTTGGCCAAGTAAAAAATTAACCATTTTTAAATCCACACAGATCGGCCATTGATGCTCAGAGTATTCAATTTTCTCTAAAACTAATTTTACATTTTCATATTCTTCTTTGAGTTTCGTTGAATGGGCAATTGGAATTGATGCAAATTTATTTCCATTGTGCAATAAGACGCATTTTAAACTTCTTTTGCAACTATCAATAAAAAGGCGCCATTCAGTAGATTTCTACTCTTTTAAACCCATGTCTATAAGCAGCTTCGCGATATCATTACAATACGCTAATCCTTCATTTTCACTAAAAAATTGTAATAACTCTTTTTCTCGCGTTCTGTATATTGTAATTGTTACTGTTGGTGCCAATAAATTTTTTTCTTTCAATCTTGAGGCTAACAGTTCTGATCCTTGTTTTGATAAATTGAGATCACGTATTAAATCACTGAGTTCATTTTGAGAAAATAACTTCGGCGTAGATGTTTCACCTTCCCATTCAATTCCACTAGTAGATGGTCCCGATTTTTGTGAATTTGGTAACATCATTGTTTCTGAGGGCATGCGAATTACTTTTGAAATGTATATGGGCCGAGGGAGATTTTCACTGTGTAGAACTGGACATTTCGTAGACTGTAAGTCTGGGTATCTCCACGTTTGATTTCGATTAAAACCTTTAACATCTACTACGCAAAAGTAACAATCATCTGAATGATTCGTAGGCTCCATCCAGATCATAGGAATACCAAAGTCTAATCCAGAACGTTCACCTTTTTTCCACAACCGTAAAGACTCAACACAGGACTTACAAACTTTATTAGGAACCCATGGTTCACCTAATTTGTCCATTTTGAAACCAAAATATTCAACATATGTCTCCTTGACAGAGTCTGTGATATTTCTTTTTTGTTTTTTTGGTATATAAACACCGCAAATATAACAAAATAAATCACTACAATATTTACACTTTCTTCGTGACGAACTCATATTTTAGACTAGAAGACAAATATATAAGAATGGACATTCAGTAATTGAAACAAAATATTAATCCATGACACTTTATCCAGATTTACGTGTATATGTACTTCAATATCGTCAAATAACTGAGATCTCAGCTGTTCTGTGGAGCAAGGGGTCTGAGAGTGGGGATCAGGTGATGTTTGTATGCGCGAAAAAGTTGCGCAGAAGCCTAATCATGACTGGAAAATTAAATTTTATTTCTAACAAGCTTATAATTGTTCGCAATATAAGAAATGCAAAAATCATGAAAATACGAGCACATTGAGAACTTTCATGAATATATACGTAATCTGGGCACTTGAAAACATAAAAATTTGCGATGATATCCAGGGCAACAATAAAAAATTTTTTTGTAGAGCTGTGATATTAATAAATGCTCGACGCGTTTCGATACACAGTATATTTGTCAAGAGCAAATGAATACTTCATTAGACTACATAAAATTTAATTTGATATTTTAGACCGGAAAATCACAGAAAAAGTCAATAAAATTATCCATAGTAAATATGAAACTCAATTGATTAAACTTAATAACCTCATTAGAAATAAACCTAAAATCAAATAAATTGACACCAAGTTTTCAAATCATCAATTTTTCAAAAGATTCATAAATTCAACTGAAACAAGTTTCGCCATCAATGAGACGGCAATATTGGAGAGATGAGTCAAACATAATATTCACCCAGAACATCATACATCAAACTTTGAACAACTAGCAATAGATACTGCAATTTGCCTCAGAAATGTTGAAAACAATAGCTCCCTGAAACACCAAACTGCTTCCGCGATTAAGAAAGAATACCTCAAATATCTTAATAGACCAATTAGAGATCACATGTTAATCAAAAATATAAAAACAAAATCAACATCGAATGACATTATTTTCACAAAAGCAGATAAAGGCAATATAGTTGTAGCGATAAATAAACACGATTACATTTACAAAACATTAAATTTTATCAATGATTCTATTTATTCAGTTATAGCCCGAGATCCAACTTACAAATTTAATTAGGAAGTGTCATTGAGAATTCAAAAACCATCATTACAGATCGCGAAATATTTAAACTCGTTTCACCGAATCCTTTACCACCTCAACTCTATTATTTAGTTAAATTGCACAAAGATGGTTATCCAATAAGAACAGTGTTACCATTCACAAATGCCCCAGCAAAATTTCCAAATTTTTAATACATATTCCGGAAAAATTTTGTAATTTTAAACCGTCTTTTTCCAATTCGTAACTCAAATGATTTAATCAGAAAAATAGAAAATGTTGTCATACCAAGTGATGCTAAGTTAGTGTCTTTCGATGTCAAGAATTTGTTTCCAAGTATTCCACCGAAGGATCCGTATGATTTAATCAAAAATTTGTTAACACAAAATAGGACGAACCCACGAATTAAATACGACATTATGGCCTTATTAGATGTTTGCATATCTCAAAATTATTTTTTATTTAACGATTTAATAGGAAACCCCTTAAACCCTCTCTTGGCAGAAATCTTCATGGATAATATAGAAAAAACTATTCATAAACACCCGTTTAGTAAACATTTCCTATATTGACGTTATTGTGTGTTTCACAGGAACAAACAGACAGTTCACTGTATTCGAAAATTTCATCGACAACCTTCACACAAATATAAAATTCACTTCTGAAATAGAACAGAACAACTCAATCAATTTCCTAGACTTAACAATAACAAGATTAAATAATAAACACCTGTTTTCTATTTATCATAAACCTTCTCATACAGATATCACAATTCATTATATATCGGCATATCCTTACCAATACAAAGTAGCAGCATTTAACAGCTATATACATAGACTCTTAAGCACACCAATGTCTAGTGAAAATTATCTCAAAGAATTGAATTTGATAAAACAGATCGCAATAAATAATGGTTATGATGCAAATTTAGTTAGCAACATATTATATAAGAAAAACAAAAATTAGCTTTACAACATATTTATCCAATAGGTGAACATCAAGACAAGAAATTCAATAGTTAAACATATATAGGCAATATTAGCAATAATGTGAAATCCTTCTTAAAAATTCAAATTTGAATATAGCGTTCAAAACATCAACAAATTTAGGTTCATTTATCAGAAATTATAAGTCTCCAATTAATAAAGAAAATAAATCAGGTGTTTATAGACTGGAATGTACAGATTTCAATTGTTTTTATATAGATAGAACAGAAAGAAATTTCTATGTTAGAATCTCAGAACATAAACGCAGTTTCATCAATGGAAATCGATTCGAATTATTCTTATCATCTTAGGGATAATAGTCATTCTTTCAATTCAGAATTTAAAATCCTACATTCTGAGAATAGAGGTATAAAACTCAACCTTCTGGAAGTACTTGAAATTAACAGATTTAGGTATTCCCCAGAAATTCTTAATGTCCAGATAGACATTAATAACTCACCCTTATTGAACTTGTTTCCTAAACACTAGTTCAAATATAGATAACTCTGAATGGATTGTCTGTTTAGTCTTTATAAGTATACGTTTGTTAAGACAAGGATACTGTGTATCGAAACGCGTCGAGCATTTATATTAATATATAATATTTATAATATATTTTAGTGGAAATCTTTGTTTAATTATATTTAATTATCAATCATTATTGCAGAAATATTTTGTATGGTGCATATCGTTTAGATATTCATGAAAATCTAACCTAGTGGTCCAAACTGAATATTTCATCAATACCTATTAGTCAATTCCTGAATAGTTTTCAAGTTTTTGCCCGATGTATAAATGATGCTTTTCTCGCATAACAAAGTTAAATATTTCAAACAATACTGTTCAATACAGTTCCGTACTCGAAATCACTCCAATAGCAAGCAATATCGAATATTCAAAAAGTTTCTTCTATAACGTCGGACTGTTCGACCTTATTCTGGAGAATCAGCATTGAAAATAGTTTTCTTGATACATTTCATTCAAACAAAATGAATACTGCATAAAATCGAAATGCATTCAAACGTAATTATCAAAAGTTCTATCCCTTAAACAGAAGTTATTTCGAATAATATTTGAAAATTTGTTAATTATTGTATAGTTCTGCAGGATCACAAATATTGTAATCAAAAATCGTCGTCGATATAAGCAGTACCAACAGTGGCCTGTTTTGGACTTATATTTAGAAGTATCATACACTGACAACCCTGTAATATCCAAACAAAACTACTCTGAACTATAAAGTGCCCCAGAGAAAACCGGACAATTTTTTTTCCGTTATAACTTTCGCAATTTTGAAGCTAGATCATTCGTTCTTGCTTCTTTAGAAAGCCAAAGGACTAGGTTTTTCAGAAAATGTATAAAAATTTTACTTCCTGTGAAATCCAATATGGCTGACTCATTCGAAATATAACAATAGTTCAAGATCGCTGAAACGTTATTTTTTCACGAAAAAATTGGAATTGGTCATGCAGTCGATAATTCTGTCTTTTCTGAACAACTTACATATTGCTCTTAGAACTATGCCAAGAATTGGTTAAAAAGTAGAGTGAAGAATTTTTTTCATTCTGATTTTCAGCTGAAATCGAAATATTTTTTCACCTAATGGCGTTGGCACTCCTGAAGTTGTTATATTTTTCATGGATGTTCTAAGAAGACAAAGAATCATATTTTACTAAAACCAACCTAAAATTTGATTTCCGTTCGAATTCAAAATAGCCGACTTCCTAAAATATTAACAATTTTCCTGGCGCATAAAAAAGTTTTCGCGGTCGTAATTTTTCATTTTGAGGGGTCGGATATTGATTCAGAACTGTGCCAATTGTCATTAATAACGTTTCTCTTTTCCACCATCATATGCACCTCCCGTCGTGAAACCTCTGAACATAGACTGCATGCATTAACTCTATGATAAACAAAATATAATGAAATGTCATCGAGTTTTCGACGACATCTAGTTTGAACTCGAATTTTATCTTGATGTTGCTTGTTTTTGACGTTTGAAATTGTTAACAATGGTTTTAACAAATTAGGATAAGCGTTTCATTGAATGTTCATTTGTACGTGGCTATACTGCTATGATCTTGAGGAAAAATTTCGGACAACAGGGTCAATAGGAAGAAGATCAGGATGACTGTTTCCCTAATATCTCAGAGTTCAAACCAGATGTCGTCTAAAACTCGATGACATTTCATTACTTTTTGTTTATCATAGAGTCTATATCCAGAGGTTTAACAACAGGAGGTGCATATGATGGTGGAGAGAAACATTATTGACGACAATTGGAACAATTCTGAATCAATATTCGAGTTCTACCCCTCAAAATGATGGGAAAGGTTCAATCTAGTGACTGAATTACGCAGTTGATTCATTACGATCGCGAAAACTTTTTTAATGCGCGGGAAAATTGTTAATGTTTGAGGAAGTCTGCCATCTTGAATTCGAAAGGAAATCAAATTTTAGATTGGTTTCAGTAAAAAATGATTCTTTGTCTTCCTAGAACATCCATTACAAACACAACAACTTCAGGAGTGCCAACGCCATGAGGTGAAAAAAATATTTCGATTTCAGCTGAAATTAAAATGAAAAAAATTCTTCACGCTCCTTTTTTACCAATTCTCGGAATATTTTTAGGATCAATATGTCAAATTGTTCAAAAAGGACTGAATGCCCCATTCGAGTTTTTTTGTGAAAAAATAACGTTTCAGCGATCTTGAAATATTGCTCATTTTCGAATGAGTCAGCCATATTGAATTTCACCGGAATTGAAATTTCCATACAATTTCTGAAATACCTAGTCTTTTGGCTTTCCAATGAATCAAAAACGAAGTAACTAGCTCTGAAATTTCCAGAGTTAGAACGGAAAAAAATTGTCCGCTTTTCTCTGGCGCACCCTATATATCTACGATTACAGCCTTGGTTATTGGGAGGGCTTGGCTATTCATTATATGCCGACCGTTCGCGTCTGTTATAAATCTAACCTAGGGTTTAAAGTTTATGCTCAATAAAGCGGATTATATTCTTTGCCGAAATAGGCGCATATTCCTTTCTTTCTATTAGGTAGAATCCTTAAGCTCTATCCTTGTACAAGGAAGAGATGACATGTTTTCAGTAGGAGGGCTACTGCAGAACTATCCTGTATCGATCAATCTGATTCTTTTATGAATAATATGAGTAAGGCCTGTTAGCACATCGAAAAACTATTCCGAGATTCTTGTCTTTTCTGTAACCTACTTAGGATGAGAATAAGTAACTCTTTGAACCACCTCTATACTATGATCTCTTCTCAGTGCTTGCACTTTGAGTCTGTGTATATGCTAAACGCCTCAAAAAAGTCTAAAGAACACTTCTGAATATCGATATATCGTATCCAGAACGATCAATATGGATGATTTTTTTAAGAATTGAACACCTGCATCAATTTCTCATCAAATTATGTAGAGTGCCGCAACAGATTTCAGTTTTTTTTATAAAAAACTAAAAATGCAGCAGGTGCGACGCCGCTTTATAATCATTTCATGTATTCAGTGTTTGAAATCAGTTAGTTGGCACTTTGTTTCTGTTGTCAGCACAAATAAAAGATTCAAGTTTTGTGATTCGACCATGGAAAGACGATATTTGACTAAAGAAGAGATGTTACGAACCGTTGGCATGCTCCAAGCTGGGAGCTCACAACGGGAAGTATCCTGGTTTCTGGGAAGCAGCCCAAGTGTCATAAACCGTTTATGGTCGCGTTTCAATGAAACAGGTAGCGTAGAAGAACGCCATACAGGTCGTTTCAGGATTACTACAGGCGCCTAAGACCGATTTTTGGTTTTACAAGCCAGAAGAGATCGTACTACCACAGCATCTCAATTAGCTCAAGAGCTATCACGAGTTCATAATGTACAAATTTCCGACCAAACTGTGAGAAATCGACTGCACGAAGGTCAACTCCACTCCAGACGTCCTTTAAGAGTTCCACAACTGACCCATGGAAGTCGCGCTGCTCGTTTAGCTTGGTGCCAAGAACACGTAAACTGGGATCAAGAGAGGTGGGCCACAGTTCTCTTCAGTGATGAATCTAGATTTAGTTATTATCCCGATTCGGGAAGAATTAAAATATGGAGGGAACCTGGAATGCAAAACCGTCTCCAGCATGCTCGAGAAGTTGTTAGACAGGGAGGCCGATCAGTGATGTTTTGGGAGGTATACGCCTTGGTGGAAGAACTGACCTCGTTTTCATACAGAACAACCTCACGAGAAATGCAAATGAGATAGTTTTACCTGTAGTGGTATCGTATCTCCAAACAATGGGTCAAAATCCACTCTTCGAACAAGATAATGCCCCCCTCATCGTGCAAGAGTTGTCTTGAACGTTCTTGAAGAGAATGATATCGATCTTCTACCGTGGTCATCCTGCTCCCCAGATCTGAATTCCATCGAGCATGTGTGGGACACCCTAAAAAGAAATCTCCTGCGTCAAAACGTCTTCCATCATAAACAGGAGCTTCGATTAGCAGTTCAGGGGGCTTGGAATGACTTAGGCCAAAATGTAATAGACAATTTAATATTGAGCATGCCGCGACGATGCCAAAGTGTCATTAATAACAGAGGTCGACCTTCTGGGTACTGAAAAATATAAATGCTTCCACATCGTCTTGAAAATATTAGTTCAGGATTTTTTTTTGTGTTTTACAAATTTCGTCATTTTCAAATTCCAAATTTTTTTTTATAATAGGTGCTTTGGAGAAGTCAAATATCATTTTGTTTTCTTGAGAATACATTAGATACAATACATCCTAACAAAAACCCAAAGAAGATTTCTATAAATTCGAATCATCAAATTCATATTTTAAGGATATTGGTAAGTGTTACCTAGACTTTTTTGAGGTGTTTATGTAGCTGCGTTTTATGCCCTCATGACCTGAAGTTGCACTCCATTTCTACTCTGTTATTCAGTTCTAGGTGATTGAGGCCACCATGATGGAATACGCGAATGGCTTCTGATATGAATTCACACCTTTTTGGAGCTTTTAATACAGCTTTACTGTCAGAGAAAGGTTTTACCATCAACACTATTATGCTGATAATATCTTGTATTGCCAGAAGTTCTTGACTGAAGAATCCTGGAGATTGCATAAAGCGGTATTGAATCTGCGAATCATCTGCTTGTCAAAGCTATGTGTTTGCCTCATTCCTTCAAAGGTCTGGATCTTCAACATAATATGTTCCAGCCTCTTCAAATTCCCCAGGTGTCTTACAAATTTTTGTTTTTCAAACACTTGACCCTATAAAACTCTCAAGTAATATAATCATTTACTCTGCTTACCGTCGAATCATTTTCGTGGCTCCTGTTATGCTTAAGGATGCTTACTCCAAATCTCAACCCATCTTTTGCAAGTTTTGAGTTGAATATGCAGTAACTGAGTTCAGGAGTCAGTTCCCATTTCCGTTATACCACTTGTTCTGACCTATTACTTCTCTGCACAGCAACTATAGGAGGTGTTTATCACAAATGAGGGTTAGTCCAAAATATGTTGTGTTCGTTTACTACAATGTTGTTCAGTGATGTGACATTCAATATAATACAGTAACCGCTAATTGATATCGGCAAACTTGGTTAGGACACTCAAATGTAGCTCCTCAAGGAAGGTTAATTGATAATATAGACATGATTTCCACATTGAACAACGATATTTGATACATTTTAGCCAGATGGAAAGCTTTAAGAGTACTATAAATGGAAAAAACTGCAGAATAATTTCTTATCTAATAATCATCCCTCAAAGAATATTTCTCTGACATTTATTCGTCTGAATTTGTTTAATTATAGAAAATAATATTAAAGACTTACCGTTAGCAATAACTAATAGAGCTACAAAGGTAAAAAGAACGAAGAAAATTTGGTTATTCTTCAGCGATGGTACCGTTACGGTGGTCAGCGGACGAGACTTGCCCCGTGGGTCTGTGCGCATGCCCATTCCGGCGGTCCCATACTCCCAGCTAGCGTACCGTCATTGCCGGATCCACTGTAACAAAAAATACTGAATGTAGAATGAAATACTTAATGCTCACTGATGAAGGTATTGAAGTAGAATGAAATGGAACACCTTATGTCTACCAAATCCCAAAATTACACATCAGTAATGTTAGTTAACTAGATCCTTGTGATTATTTTCCATCTTTCTTCATATCATTCTTAATATTTTCACTTATTCGAAATTAATTTGACATATTTCGTACTTCTCGACAATGAAATATATAGTCATACATAATAGTGTTCCAATTTCGTTGATTAAATATTCATGGTCTGAAATGTATTCATAATAAATAATATGTTCTTATCATCACAATTTTTTTATTGTATTGCTCAAAGGAAACGTGGATTCGAACTGAAAATAATTGGAAACAATATTCATGAAATCACGAACAATAATATAGATTTTGTTACGATAACGTCATTTCTACAACACAATGAATGAATAACCTCTTTCGAATATCGGAACGCTGAAATAGCTTTCGACTTGTTTCGAACGTTCATTCGTCCTCCAGGCGGATGGCAGCAAAATCCCGGGTTAAAGATTTCTCCGTCTACCGTTCTATATCTCTCGCCTAGATTCGCCTAGCTGTGCGAGGTCCCTGTGGACCTAACCTGCTCTGTAGTGTCTTCAATTATGTAAATATAGCTACCCAATTTCAAATTATAATTTTATAGATAGTGCGTCTGTTGCATTTAACTATATCGGTGTCAGTAAAATGTAATGGACATGACATGAGATAAAACAACACAAAAACTGGCAATGATGGCAAAATGATATGAATACCGAAGTATGAGAATGAACGTGTAGTTTTGAAATAAAATTGTTAGAGTAAAGATATTATGTTGGTAAACTATTGAAGACAACACAAAAATTTGAGAATGCTTCAGAAAGAAACAATTTGGTGAATGCGCTAGGTAGAATAATAAGATATACCCAATAGTTCATTCACTATACGTGTTTCACCTCAAGATAATGAATTGAAATTTTGTATAAACCTTTGTTTTGGCATTCTTAATGTTTTATCAAAAGACACATACAATCACATTCGCACGTCTTGAGATATTAAAGGTCAGTAGTCAAAAGTTTTTGGTATTGGCAAATATATACAAGAAGTTGTAGAGCAGAAAAGTCTCAACAATTTGTATCACGGAGCTTTTTCTGTATGATTAATCGAAAATGAGATAAAGTGATATGTGACAAGCTTTGTGAATCCTACGAAGCATACTTCAACTGCTCTGTTCGGAATCTAGTAGTATACGAAATTCGACACTCCCCTCTCTTATTGAGGCAGAGTCTCATATTTTTCAAGAATTTTATATTGAATGAATATGCATTCAAGACCATTCCTCAATATTTGTACTCTTTTTTCATTCAAAAACAATTATACAATGATTCTTGTTAAATTTTGTTTTATGCTGAACATGAATTCTGCATTTGGTGCATTTTTCAGTTTGGGTAGTGCTTTCTGTGTTTTATTACTGTTATCCTGTTTATTGGAATCATCTCGTGATTGTGTATAGTATGAATTTATCATGTTAGTTTCTAATAGGTCCTGTTTTTCTCATAGGTGGTTTGCGCCTGTTACTATTTTCATAGTTTGTACTAAATTTCTTATGTCGCCTCTGTCATTAATGTGGTTTCAATCATATCTTATATGAATGGATTCTGATATTTTCCTATTTCTGTTATTGAATTCCTATATTCAATACTTGAAATTTTTCAAAATCAAATTTCTGTTTTGTTACTTCGTCATACTTTTTCATTACCGTTCTTTTTTTCAGTATTTGTGACCATTTAGCGTTCTTTATTGCTCTGAGTTTACCTTATGTATGTGCTTATTGCTTAGGTATTTGCCAGGTCTGGAGTAAAGTGTTATGAGATTACTTGACAACTGACATTGGGGCATCTATGCTACAACCTAGAATTATGTTCTTCGACTGCAAATATGAATTTTTGGGAATTTAGAGAAGCTGTATTTCAGGCTCATACTAAGATTGACATATCCGAAAGATTTATTTGCTAACTAGCCGGTTGCATTCATAAATGGGACTGCGTAGAAGAGATTCAAGAAATGGATAATGCTGAGCCCATTCTGAAATTAAGTACAACGAATCTATGGTTTCGTTTACAAAAATATCTATTTAGAGCGTGTCCGACGAAGTTAGAATTTTTTTTATAAAACATTTGAAAAATTCTGGCAACGAATATTTCTGAGTAATTTTGAAAATAAGAATTTAAATTTTAAGATATATTACATATATAAATTTATCCTAAAACTTAAATAATAATGATAAAAAGATATTAAAACAATTGCGACCCGCTCATCTGTTGAGTAAACCATTTTCAACGTTTGTTTGACAAACGACAACTGTGATTAAAAGTTTTACGAAAATGATAGACAAATGTGAAACAGATTTATCATTAGAAGATGGTTCTGATGGAATTAATTGTGCGTTTCCTACAAAACATTTGATGTTTTTCACTGTCTCAAATTATTACATTTCCGTTATAATTAGAAATTTGGAAGTGCTAAGGACAAGAATTTTCACAAGCGAATGATAAGGAGAATTAGAATTGTATCATTGAATGGAGGTTATTCTGAGAACTTAATTTGATTTTAAGTCAAATTTTTTTTAGGAAACAAAAATATATTCTTAGGTTTTCGTAGTAAAGGTCTGCTAATCACGATGAGTTCTTTTCAGGATAGAATCACTGAATAGAACATCCGATAGATGCGTTTCAGACATTTGACGTACGAACCACTATCACAGTATACATTAAAAGAAGAAAAGAATTTTTTATAGGTTTGAGTGACGTAATTGCATTATTTGAAGAAAAAAGTATACAAGCGGATGAAACG
This sequence comes from Cryptolaemus montrouzieri, assembly GCA_013387265.2. Taxonomy (NCBI): domain Eukaryota; kingdom Metazoa; phylum Arthropoda; class Insecta; order Coleoptera; family Coccinellidae; genus Cryptolaemus; species Cryptolaemus montrouzieri. The sequence continues at coordinate 99,969,060 of JABFTP020000001.1, read as the reverse complement.
TATACGACTCCATGTTTCGCAATTCGCCTAATTCTGATGATACCAGATAATGATCTGGGAAGGATTAATGAATGCTTTCTGTCCATAAAAACTCTGATACGATGAGTAATTAACACAGATACAAATGGAGGTAGAATCTCGGTCACTTGGATTTAATGATCATGTCTGAAGACCCTTCTCAACAGGGACACGTCACTTTTGTTTGTCCTTGTCTACAACATGTTGGTTTATGTCAACAGAAGAGACAGGGTTCATGCTCAAAGGATTGCAGTAGGTGAAACGTGAAAGGTATTGTATACATATCAGTGTTCGAATACTTATGATAATGTGTTTTGAGTTATCTATTCAAAATGAATGAATGAGAACGCATGGCACAGTATTCATTATTGTAAAATTTCTTTCAAGAGTACTACTGCTAAGTATGCATGTTATGAACCAAATAAGAAGGAAAATTCGGTGAAACATTTTGAAAATCTAGATCTCTTTGGTCTGAGGATGTGCTCTTTTTCTTTCAAAACAGGATCACTACTGAGGGACTTAGACAGTCAAATAGACTCATACAAGAGACCTGAAGTGACTAGGAGAACATACAATATTGTCCCTAGGTAAGAAGTCTATTATGAAGGTAGTTGGTGAAAGAAAGGTGCACCAAATATTCAAACATCATACGATCATCGCAAACCATTCTATACCGTGATTGCTAAGAAATGATGTTCATTCATATTGATAGGAACTAGACAATAGGTATGTCCCTATGATCCAGGAAACCCTCTACAACAGTATCTACAACAAAAATTTTTGCGGAACTAGAACTGATCAAATCACAGCAATCACAGAAGACCAGAAGGTCTGAGTGCTACTTATAAGGCCGTCATGCGAGAAGAAGAAGATAGTCACTTCAGTCTAGCTGATTTCAATTTTCACAGCAATCTTTCTCTTGTAACTTTAAACTACTATATTAACCGAACACAACGCAAGAATGTGAATTTTGAAAGTTACTAGCAAATTGAGATGAGAAAAATTTCAGTTTTTTCTAAAATCTTCATAAACATTAAAAGTTGTCAAAAGAGATTCACAAAAAAGTCTAAGTTTCCTGTCGAAACGTCCCTGCTCACAAAACTACATCCCTCTGGGGCTAAACACCCAAAACAATTTTTTCGCACTGACAAATATCGATTCATAAATTTGAAAAATTATGATGTAATGTGAGCAAAATTGCTTAAAATGTTTCACTTCCAGAAGCTTTTCCTGTATATAAATTTAATGATCGCGTCATAAAAGTATTTGAATGTTGTTTATATTGGTAATCATAAAGTTTAAAATCATCAAATTTCGAAAATTCTAAATTAACAGGATGAAGACACAATTGAAATATTTTTACACAGTAATCCTGATAAGTTAATATGTGAGTAGAGCCCTAGAAAGTGAAGTATCTTTGAAACAATTATTTAGGTGATTTTAAATAGAGATGAAGATCCTAGAACAATTCTGTAGTAAACAGTTGCCTAATTTTCTGAAAAATAAATTTTTCTTTCACGAAGTTTTCCAACTGTTCAAGTGACTAATATTTTCAAATTTATGAATTGAAATCCAGTAATTCGAGAAAATTGTTTAAGGTCCCAACCTCGACATGCGAACGTATCGTGAAGGTCATGCGAATTGATATAGTTAACGTTAAATTGATATTCTGAATGAGAAAAGTTTCGAGAATTATGACTTCTTCATGGCAAATTAAATCCTCTTTGGAAATCTCGTTAAAAATTTATAAACTTCAGCAGCTTCTGAATTACTTAAATAAAGAGCTATTTGAATTTGTAAACTAGAACCCACAATGAAGTGGTTTGTCCCCGTTTCAATAGCATTTCTAAGAACTGATCGGATTTCACCACCTGTATCGAACGGTATTTTCAATAGTGATGTGTAACGAAAAATTGCGATATGGTCGTCGGTTCACTAGAATAGAAAATAATGGCAAATCCAATTGCAGATAGGAAGAATTCGAAAACAGTATTAACACTGTACGTTTTGCTTTATCGTTATATCTATACAATTTGGCGCATGCGCCAGGTTTTGAAATCGGTTACAGTTGAATATTTCTGTTATTTAGATGAAAACTTATATTAATTTAAATGAGCCATCACTCTTAATAATCTCAATTTTGTTCACGAGATATTGCCAAAAAATGCAGTTCTCCCCTTAATGAAACGTCGTTTGTGATTAAAATTCATATTACTCTAAATTCGAGAACACTCCCCATATCAGATCCGAATAATTTTTCCCTTCATCGACAATTAATTACGAAAACTTCGTCCAATCAATAAACGGTGGAGTATCATCAAGTCAATCAATCAAATCTGAATAATTTTCTTGGGCGATATCGAATTCTCCAGTAATTATTTCAATTATTCATTTCCAATTATATAACATTTTGCCAGCGAAACGTGAAACAGAAAATTAATTCATCGCTGCACATTTTCCCCTGGGGCGCGTAGCCCAGCCAAATCAATGCTTAATGGATAATCTTTATTGAACTCCTTCCGATAACAAGGTGAAATTCATTAAAACCGAGAGCGAATATATAAATTATTCAACTAAATTCTGTAAAACGGAATTCGAAAAAGTATTTCAATTTCAAACGCTGTAATAAGAGTAAAACCCGATCAGGTATTTCCTGAATTTCAGATTTCACATCGATTCTTGTTGCCTTGAATGAAATGGATATAATCACTCTGAAAACATTCCTGTACAGTAGATGTGTACACAAAATGAACATACGAAATAGAACCCCTATGTATGATGTGAAATTAAATCATGGCTCACTTGATTCCGAATTCAGAAATCGGATTCACCATTCCATAAATCGCAGAATTTGGTAACTTGAACTAATCAGTATTATGAATGATGCTTAAAAACATCCATAAGCAATCATTGCAGATTGCCGACAGAAGCGAAAAGTTCTTATGAAATTTACCAATATTTGTTGGGTGATTTCTTCAATTATTTCATGGTCTGAAGAATTAATGAAAAGACTTTTTTAATTTGATTGAGAAGGTCGTTACGATGAAAATCGATATACACCTTTTCAATGAAATAAAACTAAAGTTAGATTTTCGCTATATTAACAAAACTATGACTGGCTAACACCACACTGTGGCTTCATCCGATAGATACAAACTAATGAACAGAGTTATTCCTTATATATTAGTCTTATTTCCTACTTAATATTACAATAGGTACAAGTACAACGGGTATGTTGGAAAACCCATCGGAGTTGCTTACTTTATGAATTGAAGAGATTGAGTAAAGGAGAAGGATTTAGATCTAAATGACTATTAAGTAACCTACTTGAATTCTTTTTTGTGTTGATCTCTAAAATTTCCAATAGATTGAGTTTTTGTCTATTATTTTCATTGTGTAAAATTTTGGAATTATCATTGAAGTTATGATTTTCTTCGAGAAAGTGATTAGAATAATGGGAATCTTATTTATGATAATTAAAACTACGTTTGTGCTCGGATAATCTAACTTTGAAATTTCTGAAAGTTCTACCAATAAAAATTTTATTACAATCAACTGTCTTGCGGGGATTGTAATATCCGTCACACAAAACCATCGCTATGCGTTAGTTTTTGAGCAGGAAGAAAACGAACACTTACCAGCAGCCGTCAAATTCACCTGAGTTGGTTCCCTGTGACTTTTTTATTCGAAGGAGTAGAGAAACCAGTATGTGGAATGGAATTTAACAGCCGAAAGAAGATAATGGAAAAATTCGAGATAGCTTCGGTGACTATACCGAAAACTGAGTTTAAGAATGTTTTGATTGATCGAACGTGGGTTTTAGTCAATGGTGCGTACTTCGAAGGAAAATATCGAATTCGATGAATAATGTAGTAGTTTCAGTTTTAAGAATAAATACCAGGAACTTTTTGATCAAGGTAGTATCGTAAAAAGGAAAAGCTATCAATTCGAGAAAAGATTAATCACTTCTACATATTTTGAACAGATAAGTAAAAATCTGAAGATTTCATTCAGACCTTAAAATAAATTGTCGTCAGTAATATTTGATGCTGAAGGTCCTATAGAAAATTTAAATAAATAAGGAGTCTATAAGTTATCTTATCCAATAATTTATACTTAGGCCAAACCTGTCGTTTCATCATAATTAAATATAAACAACGAACTTAATTCCTTAAAAATAAACAAGATTCAACATAACCAAACCACTGCATCTAAAATGGCCACTCTAGTGCAAACGGTAGAAAACTCAATTACCTAGAATCTGTTGAAATTTTCAAATCACTTTTTAATGACACCTTTCAGATAATGAACGACTAGACTCATGTAAATGGCCAATTTTGAATGTGTTCAAATAAAAACTCCCTTTCAATAGTTAACTGCATGGATACTATCTGGTTTTTCCAAATCCAAATAACGAGCTATTCATGTATTTCATGTCACTTTATACTTGGTTTTCATACTGTCCGACGATGAACGGGAGGTCGAAACCAGGGTAACAGTGTTCTATTAATTGGTACTAAAAACATAAAAATGTTTCATTTCTGTTTCAATCATGGTTAACTACTGTATTGTAACGGTTAAATCCATACAGTGAAGGTAGATTTTTATCCGATCGAGTAAATGGCAATTGACAATTTTCCCAATTTTCCACGAAACAATCTTCAATCATACGGCCCTACAGTTTCATTTAAGAAATTCCCAGTATCTTGAGTTTATTTTACTTGTTATTGCTTAATTTTTCGTCTTCTAAAAAATACGTTTCTTGTGAAAGAGAATTCAGGAAGCCTTATTTAAATTCGCGAAAACTTCATTTTTTTCCGTTTCTACAAAACACTTAGCCATATTTTATTCTCTGGAAACTTGAGAATTAGCTGATGTAAATCTCTCTTAATTAATTTCTAGAACTAAAATTGATTTGACCTACTTGCTTATTTAGCTTTGATAATACAGTCTAACAAAAGCATCAAGTAAACTACTAAAGCGAAGATAGTTTTAATTGCTTGTTAACTATTTTATCAGGAGACGTCTGATGACAATATAATATTAAGTTTCAGCGTGGAATTAAAACAGCATTCCAACTCAATATCAAACTGTCTAGTATCTTATTAAATTCAAGGGATAAAATAGACGAACTCAAATATTCAGGAGTCACCAAAATAACACGTCTCGAGCGAAACGGCGTTTACCGAAGCCAAATAGGATAAACTTTCGAAGTGAGATACAGTAAACATCCCAGAAATTTCTAATCAAATACAGGAGACCACTTCTGGATTAAATTGACCTCCCCAGAAAAATTTTCTTGGTGTATAGTATCCACTGCAAACAATTGGTACCATCGTTAAAGAATGCACGATTACAAAAAGTCATTTTCAGGTCAAATGACTTAATGGTCGAAACCAATCTTGTTTGTGAAAATACAATTGTGGAAAGTATAAAATATACTTCGTTAAAAACGAAATTCCATGAAAAAAATAAAAGATCAATATTACTCAGTAGGTAATATTGATATCTATTACTTCAGTAGGTACGGCTTTCGAGAAAGATACGAACAATAACAAACAGTTTGTTCTTGATCGTATCTTACTCGAAGACCGGTACCGTCTCAGTCCATAGAGGGCGACTCTCGTACATATGTCACCGTCTTTCTGGAATCGATAAGGGTATAGCTTGATAGGATGCTGAGAAGCGATATGCGACACTGATGAGCTCCTAATTAGGGCAAAACTGCAGTCTGCCGCTTCGTTTCTCGGCATCCTGCTTAACTGCACTATTGTGGCTCTTGGGGGCTGCGTGCATGGCAGGCAGATTTAGGAACTAGCTCTTGTCAGGCGGGATTATTCATTGATCTACGGATTTTTGAATAATTCTTCTTGTCTGTAGTTTACATATGGAGACCCTCATGAAGTTTAGATAGTTTATATATATATATATATATATATATATATATATATATATATATATATATATATATATATATATATATATATATATATATATATATATATATATATATATATATATATATAAATCCTATAAGATAAGAAAATTACAACATGCGGTTATGGAAAGATAGCTGATGGGAAATGTCATTAAGAGATGAACGATGACGAAACTAAAAACAGAACAGCTGAACAGAACGACGTCCCGAAAAGAAACAAAAAAATGAAGAGAATAGCTGGAAAAACGGATGCGATTGCGGATAGAAAGAATTTGGCGAAGATACATCCAAGATGGATGCATGCAGAGTGAACTGATCCATAACTCGGTCTAGCCGAGGCACGATACATATTATCTAAAAACTCATGGAATTGAAGACAAACATTTACAGAAATTGATAATTTGAGATGATGTGGTCTGGTCGATGCTCAGCAAATTAACTTGTATCAATGACTTTCCGAATTCCTCACATAACAGAGCATAGCTTTAAGAATGCAGCCAAAAGAATGCCCTACAACGATGTTTATTCTTCAGTTTTTGTGTTTAGGTGTTCTGAGGTGTGACGTAATTTATTTGGCCAATGAATGTGAAACTGATATAAACGTAAAACGAAATGGAAGACTTCGTTTTGTTTTTACCACAGCTTTTTCACATGAGCCTTTTGAACGAACGTTTCCCCTGTGGCCTATCGGCGAATTCTATTTTTCTGTATCTTTTCATCTTTACCGCTTATTTCACGTGAAGTTCAACGAATATCAACAGATACTTCAACTGTGGACGACATTGTCTATTTTCCGTTTAAAGATGTTAGCATTATGTAAAACTGTTTGTCATATAGAAAAATAATTTATTAGCTTATTGAAGAAGATGTTTCATTAAAATTGAAAGAAAAATAGTATCTTAAGAAATCGAAGTATTTCATAAGAGACTGTGACAGCACCGTTTCTACGACCCGACAATCTATCTCAACACACTGCTTCAGATTTCATCCACAATCCCCATTCTTATTATCAAGGCTGGTACTGAGTTTCATCATGTAAAAAAATAGTTCAAGCCTGATCGTGAAGGTTCACTGATGACGAGCCGATAGTATTTAATTCTTGTGAGTTTCAGATAATACTCCTACAACTTCAGATCCATTCCCTGATTGTTTCCAAAACTTCAGGCTCCAGAGTGATGCTCAGTACAAGTCTCAACACAAAGCAGCTCCTATCACGAAATTAGACTTCTAATAACATTCAATTCCGAAGCGGTTGCGGACATACATCAGACGTAATCTGTTGTCCTTCCCCAGTTTATAGAGGGTTGCACGACGATTTCAATAACAAGGTGTAATTATCGAATGGCAATACCATTTTCTGGAGCAACGTCCATCTTTCCCCAAATATACGTTAGCATACTCGTTAATAGAGAATATAAACGACTGAAAGACAGTCACTAGCCAGTCTAGGCTGTCCTCCAGTAACCTTAAGATTATATACATCGGCTTCCACTTCCTGAATAGTTTTAGAGCCGCCACAAGGATCTCGAAACTGGTTGCTTATATTTCATCAACAATATTTTCAATATATACCCCCTCAAGAGATGCAATTTCCACAATATTTATTCTCAAGATCACTGATGATTGCTGCAATTTCTTTTTGATTTCTCATCAATATTCTTCTGTTCTTCTTAATACTATTGAAATAATTCTTATAAAACTAGTCGAAGGCGAATGTGGTATTTATAGTAAAACAAAGAGAGAGATATACTCAGGCCTGTGCATGTAGTCGTATCTGCCTCAACTCATTTCTATTTAAAGTTCTGGAAAGAATAATTGACAGAGAAGTAGGAAAGAAACTGAACGATTCTACATAACCACTGAAACTGCGCTTCATGCGCAAGCTAGCAAGCATAGCAGAGATTGCATTAGTCGCCTTTCTAGACACAGAAGGGGCGTTCGACAACATCTCGTATGACTTAATTATTCGAGCTGTACAAGAAGCTTGAACTTAATCGACTGTCTGCGGATAGATAGCAGACATGATATATGGCAAACAGATAAAGGCCACTCTATTTGGGAAGACGGTCACAACGGAATGTGCACAAGGTGGGGCATTTTCTCTACGGTTATGCAACTTTTCGGTTAACCTGAATAGAGTCGATATAATGTACATAAGAAATTCATCTCAACGACCATCAGGATGCTACAAACAGCTTTGAAAATTGTGTCTGGACGGAAAACTTAAATCTTCCCAAAACAATCAATCTATCGTTTAAATTCAAGCGCGAGGTGATGCAAGACAAACCTTCGACTACTTGAGATAAACCTCACTTGGTCCGGTCAGATCAAGTATTGGGCTGTCATTTTCAACATGTTTTTCGAAACGCTCACCTAAAATAAATTTCCGTTTGCCTGCAAAAGTGCGGTTGTAATTATCAGATACCAATGCCATTTTTAGGCATCCAACCTTCTTTGAGCAGTAACTTAGCATAGTGGTCAATGTTGAATATTTCCGATTAAAAGACGGTCACTAGCCAGCCTATACTGTCCTCTGGCAGGTCCAAGATCGTATTTATTCACTCTCACTTCCTGATTAGTTTTGGGGCAGCCTGTAAATCGATAAGAATCTTAAAGCTGGTTCAACTAACTTAAGTAATAACTGCTTGTTTGTCATCAAGAATATTTTCAATATCTCCCAACTTATATCGTCCTGGATACCACTGAAATTGCGATTCATGCTTTAGTATACAAGTTGGAGCATAGCATTGCATAGAACACCTCGTATGACTCAATGATTCGAGCTGTACAAGAAGCTGGAGGTAAAACGGCTCTATTCAAGGAGACGGTGAAGATGCGAATTACAAACTAATGCTCACAAGGTGGAGTATTTTCTCCACTGTTGTGCAACCTTGTAGTTAACATACAGCTAATCAGCCTGAACAAAATCAACTTTGCACACAATGTAAGTAGTACAGAGAAAATTAATCTCTACCACAACTCAGCTGATACGAGAAGAGCTTTGAAATGTCTGGACGAAAAACTGAAAGTCAGTTCATCCGTAATAGCAATATATGGTTTATCAGTCAGACCAAGGTGATGCAAGATAAAACTCAGGCTATTCGATAATAAATCTCACTCAGTCTACTGATATTAAGTATCAGGGTGTCATTTTCAACATATTATTACTCGAAACTCGAAACGCTCACCTAGACTCAAAAAATGTTAGTGTGCATTCACGAATGCTATAGAAAAATCATGAAAGCTAGCAGCACATATATCCAGCTTGACTACTATTTCAGCTACTGCTAGGTCTGTTATATAATATGGTTTAGTGGTTTGGTGACCTAATATAAACAGAACCACTTCAAAATGTAGGCTCGATAGTGTACAGGAACTTGCCTAGCTTTGTATCAAATGGACATGTCAAGCACGCAGACAGATGCTTTTTAGATATTACTTGGCGTACCAGGTTTAAACATATTTATTGCAGAGCAAACCAGAATATGTAAGCAGAGTCTTGCAAGGAGAGGATACTGGTGACATCTCCAGAGTGGTCTACTTCATATTGATTCTGGGAATGTAAATATCAGACCCGTTTCGCGCCATATAATGGAAAATGTACGTGGCCATTCTTGCCATTCTTAAAAACTAAGTGGGGAGAAGCCAGGCCAAGTATCAGTTCCATACCTGCTGTAACAACTTCAGTGAACATCATGCAGGCAGTTTTCTGTTTCAGGTTACACTCCGACCAAGAAATATACCTGCAAGTGGTCTTGTGTCCATCACCTAGTAGTGGAGTTGTTTTGGGGCGAGTCCCGTTTTCATAGTTCATAACACTTTAGCATACGAAATGTCTGGCCAATAAGTTAACTATTTACTGTAGCCCCGAGGTTCATAGCCTCCATTACAAAAATAATTCATGCCTATTACATTGTACCATGAGAGTTTTATTGGGGTAGTTGTCATTGAGACAATGACATTATTGACGATTAAATAAAATCAGGTGGCTATTGTAAAAAGATAATGTACTCTAATGGTGCAACCATACTAAAATATTGTAACCCCCAAGTACAAAATATTTTTCATTATTCCTAATAGACTCTTCTATGGGATTACCTTAAAACATGATCTTGATTACTTCTGATCATAAACAGTCAAATATTCGAAAGAAAAACAGAAGCAAAACGTGGCTTTATAATTAATGACCACGTTTTTGTGCTACATACCAACCTCTTAAATTATTGAGGATTCTTACCCTTCAATAAACGTAGAAAGTTTTGTTTTTCATCCAGCTGAGAACAAAACCCTGTACTTAATATAATTACACGTTCTTACATTAATAATTCAATTTCTCAGATATTAATCTGACATTTTATAAGATAACTCGATGTAAAACGTTCGAATTTCCAACTTCAAAACTTCGGCGAACTGAAATGGAAAACCGTCAGGCTGTCTTCTGCTAGATAATTGTGGAGTTAATTACTTGGAAACGAAGGAGTACAAAATAGACAACTTCTAATAATTTGAGGTTTCGAAATTCGCGGGGATTGAAATTCCACCTCCTTTACGCCGCTTTACTCGAATATTTCCGCTATGCGGATGTCTTTTATGCAGTTCCGAAGTTGTTCCGATAGCAGATTTGAGAAATCTGTTTCTGGCGAGATCGGAATCAACAAGGATGTATCTCGAGATACTCCCGTTCCTGTTCCGCTTGCATTCTACGCGATTTCCGTATTTGCGCTGTTGGAATTGCGGTTTTATGCGGGTTGCAAAAAAATTCCTACGTAATGTGAGCATTCGGCGGATGTAGATATCGAGAAGGAAAAAACTGTTATCAGTCTGAATTCTCCATTATCACCATGTTCCATTAAAACACCGGAAGTGGATGAGGGTTGTTTGATGGCTGATAAAAACGCAAGTAATTAATCTAGAGAGTTCACGATCTTTGAATAACATCAGGGCAACAGATTGCCTTAACACCTGCAAAATACAATCAAAGGAGTACCGGGAATAGATTCTCAAAATTTTCGTTATTGCGAACACTGAATAAAGATTATACAGGGTGCTTCAACGAAAACTAAACAGAGGCTATATCTACCAAGATATTTATTTATGATCAGAATGCAAAAACAGTTCAATTTTTGTTTCAAGGGGAACATCTTTTGGGGTACAATACTTGCTGAAATATCAACCCCCTAAGCGGGGGTTGCAATCTTAGGACATTTTGAATAAAGAAGATGGGTCGAGTGATGACTCAAAAGAAAGGTGGTATCTTTGTCTATATTGCCTTGAACGAATTTCCATTTTTAATTCAAAACTGTAAAAGATACAGTGTGAGCAACTGAAAGATAGGGAAGACTATTTCCCGGAGACTATTCAAGTTTCAGTGAGGTAAAATGGAACAGATACATGCTGATCAATGGCAGTCATCATCAAGTACCATCCTCATCTCGAATTTCAACTCCTGGAGCATGGTGACAACCCTCGAAAATTCGGAAGAGGGTAGATGGGTTGAGTGATAACTCGAAAGAAAGGTATTATCTTTGTACGCATTCCCGTGAAAGAATTTTCATTTTTGATTGAAAACTGTAGAAGATACAGAGTGAGCCACTGAAAAATAGAGAAGAGAGAAGACTATCGCCCCAAGACTATTGGAGTATTAGTGCGAAAAACTGGAATAGATTCATTTAGATCAAAGATGACAGTCCTTGATCTGGAATGAATCTGTGCCATTTTTTTGCACTGATACGTGAATAGCTCAGGACGATAGATAGTCTCCTCTATTTTTCAGTAGCTCACTCTGTATCTTCTACAGTTTTCAATCAAAAATGAAAATTTGTTCACGGGGATGCAGACAAAGATAATACTTTTCTTTCGAGGTATCACTGGACCCATCTACTTATATGTCTAAACAAATCCTCTTCCAAATGAAAAATACATAACCTGCGATTTTCACCCAGAGAGGTGGTTCACTTTCCTATCGATTATGATCTATAGGGTTGAATCATTATATAATATATATATATATATATATATATATATATATATATATATATATATATATATATATATATATATATATATATATATATATATATATATATATATATATATATATAGACGATGTCTTTCTTTTTTTTCCTTTGAATAGAGAGGATTTACAAAAAATTTGAAATTTTGCGCTTATGACGCGTTTCACCACACGGTGGCTTCTCAGATAAGTAGTACATTAAAAAGAATGATGTGTATACATTACATGGTGAAACCATGTATTTAACTAGATAGGAGAAAAATCTGGGGCTGCTTCTTTTCAGAACTGAGAAGATTAAGAAGTTAGGTCTAATTGACTATCAAGTGAAGAATTTTTCTGCTAATTGATTTCCAATACTTCCCTTAGGTATGTTTTCGCCTAACACATGATACACTTAATGAGAAACAGACTTTTTTGTCAAAACTGCCTAACCTAACCTAATGTTGAAATGTCTAAAAGTTCTAGCTATAAAAATTATATCGCAACATCCATAACAGAGTTTATTTACACCTTATTTGTTTAGTTTATAAATTTCAGGTTTACAGTTTCTAATATATCTGACTAGAGAGTTATCTGTTCTGAAAACTTTGTTCAAATTATGAAAAGAAAGAATGACTTTAAATTCAGACTGGGTTTTCCAATATAAGTTGATATATTATATATCCGATTAGTCTCTTTAAAAATAGAGAAAGCCTCATGGATTGTCTGTTTGAAATTGTTCACGAGTAAGTATACTGTCAATCATATTAGAATCATAGGTAACTATTATTCACAGCTAATCGTTTTATAATATTGAGCTCTTTCAAGGAATTAATTTACAACATTGGTTTAAATACATTTGACTCTATGTATCATACTGTTATAAGCAGTTATTTTATGTTGAATTAGATATGCGGAAGAATTATGAAAGGAAATGTCTGTATGGGTTGGTTTATAGGAAATAGAAAAATCATGTCTTTGGTCAATTGTGGTTATGGTTGAATCTAAAAAGTTAATGGAATTCTCAGTTTCAGTTTTTCAGAGTGAACTATACATTAGGATGACTTGAATTTATGAAAGTACTGAAGGAATTTAATTGACTATTTGTGCCTGTAAAACAACAGATTATGTCATCTACATATAGAAACCAATAAATGCAGAATTTCGACAGCGGATGACTATGAATCATTTTCTCAATTTAATCTATCAAAATTTCTGCTAGTAAAGGACTGAGAGGGTTAGACATTATCAAGCTGTTGTTGCTCATGTAAATTTCATCTTTGGAAATGAAATAATTTTTTTCAAAACATACTTATGAAAATTTATTACGTTCTGATTGTACAATGAGATTCATATTAATATTCTGCAGAGCTTGGTGGATCAATTTCAACGAATCATAGGGAGCAATACTAGGATATAGTGTTGGAGGTGTAGCGTATTTTGAATGTTTATTCATGCTATATACTATGCTTTCCTCTATTCGTTTTATGACTCAAACAAAATTTTACACTATAACATAAATAACAATTCTTTGTAACTGTATTATACTATCCCAAGAGATCTCTTGTGATAGTATAATACATAGTTTAATTTCTTATAATCATCAAACGGAATTTGATTTCCACAGGAACCCATCTTTAGGACTTAAAAATTAATCTTTACAAGTGCAACATTCTTGAACCCTTCTATGGTCCTACAAATCAGTAACACACTGATTTCCGAGAAATGAATGTGGGCAACATATAATACTTGCCTGAGCTTTACTGTAATTTACAATTCCCTTCGTGACAATGGAAAAAACCGAAGAATTCGCTATGCGTCATGAATTTTCTCTTCGTTTCGTCGACGCTGCGGAAACTCGTATCATCATATATTCTGATAAATAATTGAATTTTTGTGAATGCTTTTCTTGCATGTTTAACGGATATTAGAATGTTATGTCGAAATTATACTTCGTAGAGCGCCGAAACAACAGAGGGTGCATTATTACTTAAAAACGATCATTAATGAAACAACTTTGAAGTATAACCTATGCGTGACAGCATACTTTTCTTTATCGTCAATTTTCCGACCATGAAGAAATAAAATAAACCTAGATACATAAAATTTCGATATCACAGAGTTTTTCGACCGAATAAGTTGAAATGGAACTGACTAATTGGTTCAATGAGAGTATTTCATGAAAGAAAATAGGAGGCACAATGAAAATGATTGCACACCTAGACTTACTGAAGGCTTGTTTTCATTGAAACTAGTGTTGATTAATTTATTTTGTGATAATTCATCTTGAATGGGTTATAATACACTATATTTCATCAAATCTTCACTATTTATTGTTAAGGTACACGATTAATTACGAATATTACTTTTCAAGTGTGTATACTACATTACACTTTCGGTATGTATATTACTGCTTGGCTCAGGAGGGGGTGATATTATGGATTAAGTAATGGGGAAATATATCCACGTAATTGATCGTTGAGTGTTTGATAATATGGGTTTTTTCTAATTTTGTTAATTTCCGAGAGATTCAATTCCTTTCGCACTTTCGTCAGACATATGGAGAACAAAAGCCAAACAGTTTTATGAACGAATCACAGGAAAAAAAGGTTTTCTGGCAAGTTCCGGATGGTTAGATAAATTCAAACTTAGACATGGAATTCGTTTCTTGAAGGTTTGTGGTGATGTTTCCGCTGTGATACCATTTAAGGAACAATTTCTATCGGTTGTTGAACAGATAGAATTAAGCAAAGAACAGGTGTATAATTCTGATAAATCGGCCATTTTTTGGAGATGTTTACCAGACACTACTTGGGATCATCAAGGGGAAAAATCAGCACCAGGTAGAAAGGTATCAAAAGACCGCTTAACATTCATGCCATGCTGCAACGCGGCTGGAACTCACCAATTACCTTTACTAGTCTACAAAGCACCTACCAAAGGGTGAATGACCAGACCATTATTTAATGAGTGGTTTAAAATATCTTTTCTCCCCGAAGTGAACAATTTTTTAACTAAGATTAACAAGCCCTCTAAGGCTCTGTTGTTGGTAGACAATGCACCATCGCACCCACCAGGGGAAGAGATTAATACTGATCCAAACTTCAGAGTTATGTTTTTGCCACCAAACTGTACTGCCGTTCCCCAACCTATTGATCAGAATTCAATTCAAAACATTTCGTCGTATAGGAAATGCCTTCTTAATCATATCATTTCACATGAAGGTGAAGAGATAACTTCCATTTTGAAGCAGTATAATTTGAAAGACGCCGTGAACAATATTGCCCAATCTGGGAAAGCCAATACTTCAAAAAATATTAGAAAAAGTTGGACAGCATTGGGGCATGACACTACAGAAGTAGAAGAATCAGATGATGAAAATATTCCTCTCTCCGAGCTTCAGAAGAAACGTCCAATCAGTGAAAATCTGATCTGAAGCTTTATTAATGAATTGAAATAGATTATCCTCAGTTCATAGAGGAGTGACTCAAAAAAATTATTGAATATTGTAATTTTAAAAATATAATATCTTAATTTTTCAAATGGAACACCCTGTATTTCATTATTCATGTCAACGCATAAAATATTGTGCTATATTTATGAGGAAGTAACCTTAATTTCGATCATTCTCCGGCCTGATATTTGTTACCATTCTGTCAGTCATTTTTCAATACGGGCGCCGGTTGATACTTGTAATATGGCTGGAAGGTATTCAGAAGTCCGTACTTGTGTGCAAGTTTCTGATCTATAATGTTGCACACTTGATTATGCCTGTGAAGGTAGTCCATATTGGTCAGTTGTTCGCAGCCGGACGTAATATGCTGTATAGTCTCCGATCTTATATGGCATTTTCTGCACTTATCTGTTTGTAATGTTCCGTCCTTAGTAATAAATTTTTTGTATTTGAATTTGGGAGGCTTTTACTTGGTAAAATTCCATTATCAATAATAAAAAACAAGTACTGTGTTTTAAGGAATTTTACTTAATAATTGCGATTCGTAACGCGTTTCACTACACCGTAGCTTCTTCAGACGAGTTGTTCAGAGTAGTTGTTTGTAGCGATCACTAAGTCTTGAATGGACATAAGGAATCCTTCTGTTTCCGCGAATAATTCTCCTTTCATCAACCATTTGTTGGAGGTTTCTTTGTCGATGTGTGGTTGATTAATCTCATGGTGATGTCGTCCATGCAATTCCTTTCTTGACCATTGCTCTTGTTTTTCGGTATCTGATAGGAACGGCAGATTCAGCAGGTCATCTCTGGTAGCAAGATTTAGAGGTGTATATCCCTTATCAGCCAACGATACCACTCTATGGAGGTCAGAAATGAGAGCTTTTGCAGAGAAGAATTCTTTGAGATTTTTTATCTGTTCGGTGTATAAATTGACAACATCTATTAATCCACGTCCTCCTTCCTTCCGCTTCAAAGTTGTTCGTTTCAAAGACGATTTTGGATGATGATTGTTGTACTTTGTCAGCATCGTTCGGGTCTGCCTTTGAATATCATCCAGTTCTGTCTTAATTCATCTAATTATTCCAAACGAGTAAAGCAACACTGGAATGGCGAAGGTGTTAATTATTATTATTATTATTATTATATTAGTACTATACTAGTACATCATTCGAATCTCGATTATACCAATTCATGGAATTAATGGGTCCACATCGAACATTTGCGATAGGAATGTACCATGATGAGCTCAAAACTGAAAACTCAATGATATGTTTAATTTTATAATTGAATCTCATGAAAATCATAGAAGTATATGTAGCGTTACTTTTTCATTACTTGTGCTCCAAAAAACTGAAATTAACAAGCAGATAACCTGCCTAACGAGGTATAACACAACCCCTTTCTCATTATGAAATTCGATGTGGTTATTGATAGGGGTAGGAAATAAATACGCAAACGTTTGAATAAGTAACAAAAAATTTTCCGATTCAAACAAATCGATTCTGATCGTATGTACTTCTCAAACTAAGATCGAAAGGATTCATGAAAACCTGGAATGGTTCTAAACAATTGTTGATTTCAATAAGTCACCTGTTATTCTAGACAGTGAATAATTAGGTGGTCGTATACAGAATGGAATCAAGTTTTCAAAAAGGTATCGTTCATAGGGGTAGAATTAACCATGTAACAACAAATATCCCCCTTCAAGAAAACTCGACTAATTTTTAGGATATTCACAGAAACATTAAACCAGGCGTGTAGTTCAAGGTAGTTTGGTTTCATTTGAACGCACAGTATTTAAAAAAAAACCTCAATAAAAGAGCTCGAAGCAAAAAATATCAAATTATGAAGTTATTGATGAAGAAAAGGGTCTATAAATTCAGTTTTTTTATTGATCATGCAGTACGTTTAGAGATATTAGGTGCGCAACTAAGTTCTCGCTGTTTGTCAATAGATGGCTCCAGCAGTAAGTGCTGGTCGATTTTTATATATCAAGAACGTCTTGAACAAAGCTTAGACATATGGTAAACAAATCACTGTGACATATTAGTGATTTTGTTTTTGCGTCATACACTTAATTGTGAGAAAATGTCTGATTTTGTGGCAAATGATCGTCCTTTGCGGGAAGTGTTGATTTTCTTCTTTCATTCTAAGATAACGGCGGCTGAAGCTCATAGAGAGCTCCAGAAAGTTTACGGAGATGCTACTCTAAGTGAAACCACCTGCCGAGATTGGTTCCTTCACTTCAAAAACGGTTGTTTCTATGTGAACGACCGTCCCCGTGAAGGAAGGCCAAAATCTTCGAAGACGCTGAATTGGAGGAATTGCGCGATGTGGATCCGTGCCAAACGCAAGAAGAGTTTTCCTTAGGAATTACCCGCCAGGCCATTTCCAAGCGATTGCATGCGTTGGGAATGATTCAAAAGCAAGGAACTTGGGTTCCTCATGATTTGAAACCAAGAGACGTTGATCGTCGTTTTGTCGCCTGTGAACAACTGCTCCAGCGGCAAAAAAAATCTTGGGGACTACCCGGTCATGCTTCTACGTCATCGCCTCGGCCGAATATTCACGCTGCGAAAGTTATGATGTGTACTTGGTGGGACCAAGTCGGTGTTATTCATTATGAGCTGTTGAAACCAAATGAAACCATCACTGGGGAACGGCATCGAACTGAATTGATGCGACTAAGTAGAGCACTGCGCAAAAAGCGGCCACAATACGAACAGAGACACGAAAAAGTAATTCTACAGCATCACAACGCTCGGCCGCACGTTGCCAAACCCGTTAGACCCTACTTGGAAATGCTCAAATGGGAAGTCCTACCCCACCCGCCATATTCCCCAGATATTGCACCATCCGATTATTACTTGTTCCGTTCGATAACACATGGTCTGGCTGATAATACAAAGAGCTCGAAAAATGGCTTGATTCGCAGATAGCCTCAAAAGACGAAATGTTCTACCGCCACGGTATTCGAGCTCTGCCAGAAAGATGGGAAAAAGTTTTAAATAACGATGGGCAGTATTTTGAATGATTCATTTGTAATCATTTTGCACAATAAAGTTGTATTTTCATAAAAACAAAAAAGCGAGAACTTTGTTGCGAACCTAATATATCGAAAAAAGTTGTTAACTTTTTTTTTCAAATTTCATGTTTCTGGTAGAGTTTATTTTATATTCATCAAAATTTTGATATAAATCTATCATTTTCGATAAACTTATATGTTCACCTGAAATCAAATCGATGTTTTAGATAATCTCTTTGAGAAATACTTGTTCCCGGACGTTAACCTTTCAACGTTTCTCCGAAAATAACCCCATAAACTCTCAATCAGTATCTTTCATTTCACATTAATACACGCCGGAGACTCCCACAATTAATGCTATTCAAATATCGCTTTGCATTATGATACTTCACGGTTTTTCATCAAGCTTCCCAGTCAAATTCATTATGTAGAGATACCCTGAGAGGTGGGTGGTGGGAGCGCAGCGTTCGAGCATTGATATTCAAACAAGCCATTAACGGAGGAGCAGCCATTCTGAATTGCATTAAGCAATTCATCGTTGTTTACTCACGGACTGTACCCCGAGATCACTTTTCAAGTTTTGTTTAACGAAGTATTTCTCCTATCTCGACTCTTGAAGTCTACGTCAACATCAGCAACATTAGACCTTGAAACATGACGTCTTCCTATGAGTGAAATTTTCATCTGTTCAATAATCGCCTGAGGAGTAAGGAAAATCACCCGAAGTGTAGCGTACTAATATGGTCTTATGAACGAATTAGAATTATGACATACTGTCGTAGCTTACGTGTATGAAACTTATTCTGTAATAGAAACTTTACATCAGAAACTAAGTGTCTTAATTAACGTTTATCACGTTGTTCCTTCTTCCCCTATCTTCTTCATCTACAAGGCAAACTTGATTGAAATTTCTTTGACAGCTAATTCAGCTTACCCTTAATCAATTATTGTGGAAGTTCAACCTAGGAACTGCTAAATACATCACTCTGTCAGAAGGAAACAGAAATATTTTGCTAGTGATTCAGACTTGGACCAATCTGCTCCAGAGAAATTTTCATGTCATTTTCAAGTGTGACGGATGTAACAGAAATCCAGCACACAATGTTTTCACTGATTGTGCAAGCTTCTTTCAAGAGTGCTGATTTTAAAAATATAACGTAGTTCTCTATAAATAGTGATAATATTATCTAATTGCGTGATAAGGATTGCATTGAAACTAAAAGCGTTTCAGTGTTGTGAAGACTTTAAATATGATTTCGGAATCCATAACCTAGGCGCGATCAGTTCGGCAAGAGCACTCAATTAATAATACACAACTCCATCGTGAGAGGACAATGAATCTAACACTTTTAAACAGCGGTGACTCGAATGTACTCGAATCAAAATATATAGACAATGAACCGGACAACAACCGATCGATCAGTGCACGAAGTTCATGTTATTTTTTGACGGAAAACGTTCATCAATCACCTGAACTTTGATTGATAGCTACCTACATATTAGACGACTCGTTTTTGCCTGGCTTTACTCTATCAACATCGTGTCGACAGCATCGCCTGTACGCTGTCTTCATTTCGCGAAAATGTGAAATTTATATTCGAGGAAGTTATTAGTTTCAGCACGTGTGTTCTGAATATAGCTCGAACAAGAAATTATCTCGCTTTCTGACCAATTAATTCACACCAAACGCTACGTTGATGGACATCTTTCGAAACGTGGGCAGGTAACACAATTAACGGAATTACCATCGTTGCGATAATATATTTTGTTTCAATTTGATCTGACTACACATTGTAAATTGAATCAGCAATGCGGAATTTTACCTGAATGCCAATTTCGGCACAGTTCTGTTTAGAAATAAATAACAAGAATGACTCCTAGGCAACATAGTTCCTGAATCCCTCAACTAATATCGTCTTCGACTGACGGTAACAAACGTAGTGGCGCTGCAAGCATTCAATAGATTCGTCCTTGTGCTCGTTGAAGTTGAAAAAATTTATTTTTGTGCAGCTCTGCTTGTCTCTTTGGTCAATAAAGTAGGTAATGTACAGTATATTTCCATGCGTAATTTCAACTTATCAGCTTTAGTTTAACTACTTTCCTAATTTTAAATTTTTACCGTAGGTGGTTATTATTATAATATCATCGATAAACTTAATGTTGTTATTTCATTATGGCTAGTTCTTTCAGATGCTGTGTTTATCATGCTGTTATATTTTATGTTTGTAGTAC
Organism: Cryptolaemus montrouzieri; assembly: GCA_013387265.2. Taxonomy (NCBI): domain Eukaryota; kingdom Metazoa; phylum Arthropoda; class Insecta; order Coleoptera; family Coccinellidae; genus Cryptolaemus; species Cryptolaemus montrouzieri. The sequence goes on along the minus strand of JABFTP020000001.1, from coordinate 99,948,402 downwards.
AGCAGAATTTGATTGCAAACACTGTGAGTGGTTTGTATTTTGCTTTCGTCGCCATTGAAATTCAACATCAAGATCAACTGTGGGTGCCATATACAAGGTGTTACATAATAGTATATCACAACTTGAGGCGATAAATCTACCTGCAATTTTAAGTTCATACAAACATAGGTCCGCAAAAGCTTCGTTACGGAACTACAAGGGTGTTGAAATTTCAGGAAAAGATTGGTTTTCTCTTCAAAACTCCTGCAGTTTTTGAGATATTCAACCCAAATTTGAAATGCAAGCTATTTTTTACAGCCTCCGTCATTACACGTCCTAGATTTTAACTAAAATTTACAAGGTGTTTTCTTTTCCGAGGTCATGTCTTCTTTTTTGCAGTACGCTAAAGATCAGCGTATAATCAATTTTCATCATCTTCGTTCAATTTAGAAACTTCTTTGGCACTTGTAATATTTTCGTATTTCCAACCGTTCTCGAGCAAAAAATTATTAAACGATTATATGCATTCGCTGAATTGAAAGCACTTGTACTTGATTTCTTTCATTTATTTATTTATTTTGACAGTTGCTAAAGTTGAACCAGTATCTGCTCGAATTGTTTATTACATTAACGATTAGTTTTAAGTATTTTGAAGTTGTTGCTGTTACAAAAAATGGCTAAGTTTACTAACTCCGAATTGGCTGATAACTATTACATGTACGGTCTGGCTGACGGAAACACAACAGATTATATCAGGTGCGCTTTCCAAATCGAGTAACATCAGACAGGCGAACATTTTCACATATCCACAGAAGGATGAGGGATACTGGTACTTTTACTGCAAATAATCATTTAAGAGGTGCAACTCAAACTATGAGAACTCCAGATACTGAGGAAGCAGTTTTGAATTGTATCGATTTGAATCCTCATGTGAGTACAAGAAAAATCAGTTGAATATTTCACATGTTCTAGTTTGGAGGATTCTCCACGACTTTTTATTGTACCCGTTTCATATTCAACGCATCTAAACTCTACTTCCTCGAGATTTTCCTTCAAGACTGAATTTCTGCCGATGGTTCTCGGATAAAATTAGAGAAAATGCTCGTTTGATGGTGAAAAATGTTCACAGACAAACTTTTCGAGAACTGCTATCACAAATTCTCACAATAATCATTATTGGGCTGAGGAAAACACCCATTTGATTGAAGAATCTCATCATCAAGAACAATTCTCACTAGGTGTCTGGGTGGGAACAATTGGAAATTATTTGATTGGGCCATTTTTTTTTGCCTGACAGACTAAACGAACCCGCTTATCGGCTATTTCTTGAGGAGGAGTTACCTTTATTGCTCGAGGATGTGCCACTTTTGGTGAGAAACATAATGTGGTTCATGCATGACAGGGCACCAGCACATTTTAGTGGAGAAAGCTAGGGAATATTTGAATAATACATTCAACAACCGATCGATAGGTCGAGGTGGGCCAGAACCATGGCCTCCTAGGTCCCCAGACTTAAATAGTTTAGACTTTTTCTTATGGGGATATCTGCAAAGTTTAGTTCATACCATTCCAATGAACACTGTAGAAGAATTGAGAAATCGAATAATAACCTCATTTGACACGATGGGCAATACCCCAGGAATATTTCAAAGAGTGCGTGATAATATGCGAAGAAGGACAGAGGCCTGTATTCTTGCAAGAGGAGGACACTTCCAGCAATTTATGTAGTTTTTAATTGTTCTTTTTTTTAATGATATTGCATACGTATAAGTTGAGTCCCAGAAGACGAGCTATCAAAATAAAAGCAAATTTTGGGCATACCTATCGAGCATTTCTATCATTTTTGTCTATTTAGCGAATAACATACAATTCAAATAATTCAAATTCAATAATTTTTCACTCGAAAACGGTAGGATACGAAAAAATGGTGTCAAAAGAGTTTCTAAATTGAACGAAGATGACGAAAATTGATTGTACGCTGATCAGTGGCGTACTGCAAAAGAAAACATGGCTCCGGAAAAAAAAACACCTTGTAGATTCTAGTTGAAATTAAGGACGTGTAATGATGGAGGCTGTGAAAAATAGCTTGCATTACATATATCGTGATCCTCGATTTCAATATATATAAAGTGTTATGTCGATCCATTATTCTCATTTCATTATTGAAATTTTGTTGTGGGTTCAATAATAATAAAGTGTATTTTCAATTATTTGACAAGGTGCAAAAGTGAAAAAATGACCTGTTTCTGCGTTTTTGATGAAACCTGAAGAGTACTTAATTATTAGTGGAGGTTAAAAGTTTCTTTCGACAATATCAGTTCAGCTTATCACAAAGCAAGATATTGACGATTTTTTCCCCAAGGGAAAATTATTTGTTTATTTTAAGCTAACTGCCTCAACTGAATACACTTCATTAAAAAAATTCTTCAGACAACTTGAAGGGATGCATAGAAGAAGTTGGGGAATTAAGCCACAAACGAAGGAACAAAAATCACATTTGGGCCACTGAAATTAGAAACGACCTTTCTGTCTGCATAATTTTTGCGAAAAGTTTTCAATTAAATTGAATTGAATAACTTCTGTGTACTATCTCCTGAACCGTGAAAATCCAGTCTAGAGTTTCGATAGAATCGAACTCAAACGATATATCTTTCAGGCCGCTTCGATCAACGTCAAGTTTGAACAAAGCCGTGAGTTGTTAACAAGAACGTTTAAAACCAACTAGTACTTAAAGTTCGGTGGTTGTTATATGAAATAGGGAATGAATTGACGTTATTTCGTCTACAATTCATTGGTGACATCTCTAGTATGTGAGGGTGGTTTAAATTTGATTAATAAAACAGGAAATTACTGTCACCTCACTTCACGCTTTGCAACTCAATTCCGTGAAATTACTCAATAATTTATCCGTTAATTAATCTAACCCAACACCTGAAACATTTGAATTTTTAAGGTTGTGAATAGATGTAATTTCAAGGAATTAAAAAAATCTTGGTTTAAGTTTCCCAAAATATGAATAAAAATATGTTTGACATATATTTCGGGTTTTATTCCATTTGCAAGAACTAAGAGGAAATCAAGATTATACAAAATCTTTTATACCTAAGAAAGCGATGAGAGAAGTGGGATAAACGAAATCAAGCTGGTGGTTAGTTCCTGTTAGAGTTAATAAGCTGCTGCGATTTCTACGAATTTTAACGAATCTAATCTGTTGCATCTGTTACTTGAGTATAAAATTTGGTTTTCATGAAATCTAAATGATAATTCTGGTTCATACAATGCTCTGAAAAACCAGTTGTTAAGTTATTATCAATTATTGATTTTTATGCTCCTCTACTATATTACAAGAACGACCAGGAAGACTAAATAAAAAGCAGAACAATCATTGAAATGAAAATATATATATATATATATATATATATATATATATATATATATATATATATATATATATATATATATATATATATATATATATATATACCGATTTCTCTTTTTATATCAGGTCGATCTTAGTTATTGACCAAGAACATAGATATTTCCTCTTCGTATATATTGTGTTGATTTTATTCTGTTTTAATATGTGGCGTAATTTAGTTCTTATTTATGTAACATTATTAATACGATGATATTTCATTGTTTTATGAACTCGAAGGATGGGGTGACTCGAAGATAATGAAAATTTGTGTTGTTTCTTCACTAATAACTTGTCTAGTAAGTTATTGTCGTACCCTTCATTTCACTCAGAATTCTATTTTCTTCTTCAAAGTTTTGTCTTAAAAGGGGAACCATGAGTAACGCAGACATTTCGATTTTATGCGTATGGGAACTAGATTATAGACTAAGCTATTGGTAAACATTTCGATATATGTCGAATTCAAGATGCTTATCTGCTCTCATAATTTGGATATCTTGAAAATTTACTTCAATTTCGATAGCGAAGCACCGTAAAATCAATTTAAGAAATTTAGAATGAGATTTAATTATCTATCAGTACCTGTGTGGGTACAAAGTATATCCTATGACTCGACCATTTTCTGAGATTCTCTTTATAATTTGCGAAATGGCCTTCATTCTATTAGTTTTACTTTCAAGAGTGGACGGAAATGATTTTACAGAGGTTGATTATTCATTGTTCTAGTGAACCGATACTGTTATGGGTTATTTCTACATTCACTGCGAGTTTTCAGATTAATTCTAGGGAAATATTTTAAAACTTTCTCGAATAATTCTGATAATTTCTCAAGTTTCGTGTCTGTAGAATTTAGTAGTCTATCATGGAACTACAAATTATTTTTTCGCTAACTGTGATGAACCATAGAATCCCTTTAATTCATGGTCTCCTGAAAATACATAAAGGAGGTTATCCAATGAGGCAAATTGTTTCATATATCAACGCATCCGTCTCAAAACTTTGTAAACATCTTAATAGAATAATACCAAACGTAAATGAAGATCACCCAGTATACTCAGTATACTTTACAGTTAACAGCAGAAGGCGGGAAATATTTTAAACCTTTTACCAATTATTTCGAATTAAGTGTCTGTAAAATTTAGTAATCTATCATGGAGTTATAAATTATATTCACTTTTTATCGATTAGAAAGAGACCATTTACTTTCTGCTGACCAGGATGTTGGAGTTTCTTCATTTGATTTTTATATTGCTTTTATCCTAATATCCTATTTTCTCTGATTGTATGGTTCAGATGTTCAAACGCTACTGAATGCATTTGAGCCAAATTTTGATCGCCGCGCCGTTTTCACTACAGATTTAGCTACAATTGAATGATGCTTACAATTTATTTTCATATAATTGGGATGGATGTTAATTAGGCAAGTTTGTTATATATTTCAGAATTGAGCAGTTTTATAAATAGAAGTTATCGGTTTGCAACTAAAATCACCACCTACTCTGTCTCGTTTGGATATCACAGCCTCGAAGAAAGACTGCAGTTTCGAGATCTCTTGGAATCGATATTACACACCAATTCGTTACGCCAGTAAACGCGACACACACACAGAACAAGCACGGAAAACTCCATAATTAAAGTTCTTATAAATTTCCATGATCAGCTATTTCTGAATTCTCAAATTACTCGCTATGCATAGAATCTTCGACAATTTTCGCGCTTCGAATTTGGTAAACTTCTTATGCAATTCAACGAAGCGGAAACTATCACTCGAGTTTCATCTTTCACTACTGATTAACCCTCTCATAGGGAAATGTTGTAGGCCAGAATTCAGAGTTTTTCAACCTTCTTTATGAATCCTTAGTATGTGAAACATTTGGCGAACCCCTATCCTCTGTTATTCCTAACCTAACTAAAAACTTTTGATGTATTCACAGCAGGTGTGGTTTGAATATCCGAAATTCATTTGAGATCCGGAATTCCTTTTAAAACTTGGTTTTCTTTCAGAATTCGAGCATTTGAATAACTTGATTAAGAGCCTTCTATGGCAGGTTGAAAACGTTTTCATTGATTAATAAAAAAAAATTGATTTACACTCAATTACTTTATTTGTAACTCGTTTCGACGACACGGATTCTTCATCAGACATATACAAAATGAAAACTAAACTAAGGTCAACAAATTATATACGATCTACAACATTGGAATAAAAGTGAGTAATACCTCTTAAGGCAATTCACAGAGCTACCTACTATCTAATTCTCAACCACTCAACCAGCAACAAATTGAGTAAAGAGGAACGATCATTAAAATCTACCCGTTCGTTAAAGGATATGTCGAAGTGTATTTATTTATTGATTTTGTTCTCAAAATATAATATCAAGTCTTTTATTCGTTAAATGTAAGATTTGAAAACTTTCGTTGAAATTATGATTTCCCAATTAAGTGGTTCACATAATTAGAATTTGTTTTTAATAATGTTAAATGACTTTGATACAAAGTAAAGGTTTCAAACACAACGTTTGACTATTTCAATGAGGTAAAATTAGAAAAACAGATAAAATGCTGTCAAAATGTTTATGATAATGAACAGCTCATTCAATGTCAAACTTTCAAATTACTCAAATAAACTCAGGGTTTCAGAGTTTGAATCAAGATCATCATATCATAAAACTATAAAACGTATAAATTGGGGATGAAACCACTTCCACCAAAGCAGATGAAGGTACCAACATAGTTGCATTAAACAAAACTGACTATATTTCCGAAACGGCAGACTTTCCTAACTCTCAAAATCTGCATTTCGACGACTAGAATACACGGGAACATTGAAAGAGAGATAATTATCAAGCGGAAAACTGAAAGAATGATTTAAAATTCGATAAAGAAATACAGTGTCGAAAAGGACTCTCCTCTGCTCCAGGCTTAAAATTTTGTGATGACGCAAACTTAATTTATAATCATGATTAGGACTGAAAAATCTAAAGTTGAAACTTTTGACAAACTTTCTCTGGACTCGTTCAATTCTGTCAATATACTTGTAATAATGGGGGACCAAACAGGTACAGCATCTTCCGAATTACTCCTCACCAACGAGAAATATAGCATTTTTAAAGACCTTGGATCACTGAAACTTCCAGTAATTCTTAGAACGAAACCCAACATTTTGAAAGCCTTTGAAACTACATGATCAATATGATACTCAAAGGACAACTTAGAATCAAGATATATACCAAGATCCATAATTTGGTTTACCCTCCCAATTACAAGTCCATTAACAGAAAAAATAGCATCGAAGACATTGACATTCTTTGTAAACCTTATATGCCTACACTTATCAATATTTAATTGAAAATACCAACTTCGACAAAAAGAGAAAAGTCTGTTAGGATCACTCTGAATAGCACTATACACTCTAAGATCGTTGGCATATAAATCATGTTTTGTATAAGGAAAACATTCCGAACTATCCTTAATGTAAATTGAAAATAAAAGTGGACCCAGATGCGACCCTTGAGGAACACCACAGGTGACACGAATGAAACCGGAACGAGTGCCATTGAGTGCAACATACTGCAGTCTATCCGACAGATACGATTCTATCAATTTCAATGAAGACCCCACCACACCAAAGTCCTCTAGAACCCACAACAAAGTTACATGATGTACCTTATCAACGGCCTTTGCCATGTCTGTGTAGACGGCATCAACTTGAATACCATCATCAAAACTACTACTTATGAAACGAACGTAAGGAAATTTAAAATTAAATTAGTTAACACCGACCTACCTTTGAAAAACCCATGTTGAGATTGAATCAACTTGGAACTGGATGAATGAAAAAGTTATGAGTTATTAATGCTTCAAAAATCGGTAATTACTTACTTCATTTTTCTTACCAATTTTGAAAATAGGTACGATCTTTGCCGCCTTTCACTTATCTGGAAAGACACCTTGTACTAAAGATTTGTTGAAAATAATTTGAAGTGGAGTCATCAAACTAGCGGAACACGATTTTATAAAAATTGGTGGGATGGAGTTCGGACCTGGACCCTTCGTGTCATTCAGTCCCTCGATTTTACCTTTGACATCCTTCAGATCTATCGTGTTAAATGTAATCGATGAAGAAGATTTATATCTACTTTGGTATAGAACAGGTTTATGCGGATCTTCATAAACACTAGAAAAGTACTCAGAAAAAGCATTAGATATAGCCGAACTATTTTCCAAGATTTTCTCACCATGACACATGGATTGAGGCATCCTCTAGCTATCTCTCAACTCGCTCACATGAGACCAAAAGAGCTTAGGATTTTTCACAATTCCGCCCTCTACAGAAGCAATATGCTTCTTATGATTAAGATTTTACATTGTTAACGCAAAATACAAAAATTTTCATACAGAAAACGGTTTTTGAATTTTTAAATCTTTGATGTTTTATCCTTAATGCATTTAATAGTGTCTTAACCAAATCACAAACTTATTAATTGATCTGATGATACTATATTATCCTCTATCAAAAATTCTTATGAACTAATAAATGAAGTATGAAATATTCATCTTTCTCATACAGCCAAATCAGCTTCTTTCGATATCAATAACTTATTTCCTAGTACTCCTCTTAAAGATCTAATCGGTTTTATTGAAAGAAGTATGGAGCTTAATAACGTGAACCCTTCAATTCAACAGGAAATATTGTTGTTACTAGATATATGTGTGAAACAAAATCATTATACACTTCGTATGAAGGCCTCATTATACCTCCCGACCTATTAGCAGAAATTCTCATGGATAACTTAGAAACTAAAATACATAACAACACATTAGCTAAACATTTATTATACTGGTTTGTGCTGGTATGTGTATGATATCATGGTATGTTTTACTGGTACTTTCCTTGAAATCAATATCAATAAACATACCGAGATGTTCAGGGATTAATCCCTTAACGCCGAGAGAAACAAATTGTTAACTGAACCGGTAGATTTAATCTCTTTCCAATTGCCATTTTTCGAACTGTTGTAGATTTCATCCATCGTACTTTCCCATTATACCTATCTAAGATTTCTCTAGCGAATTGTAGTAGGCACAGAAGATGAGGTAACGATCAATACATTCCATTTATCACGCGAAACATTGCCTATATCATCTTCTCGGCAATCATAATTCTTCACTTTTTCCTCATTCGTAACAACAACTTTCCGTAATGTATAACATCGGTTTTCCCTCACGAAACTTCGCCGACGAAAAATATTCGCAGAATAAAGGAGAATGTTACACGATCCATCAGAAATTCAAAAAAAAAATTGAAAAATAACAACGGCTGTGAAATATTTAAATGAGGCGATGATATACCGAACAATTTTCCTTCCTTTACGTGTTTTTCATTCCACTGAGACGTAGCTCTTTCCCGAGAATGTTTATTTTTTCCGAAAGCAAGGCGAAATTTCCTCTCTACGATATCGATCGTTATCTTTTTGATTTTTATCGTTGAATAACCCCTAAATAAATATGTATTCAAGATGTCAACGAATGTTTCAAAGTTTATATCAATGAATGAAGAATACATCTGTAGCAAGAAATATTCGGCTCGTTCAACTTTGCTATTTGTCAGTCAGATAGAGAGCTTGTTTCCAGAAAAACTTTCAACAAAATCGACGACCCCATTGATTTTTATTTCTAGGCTTTTTTCAGCTCGATGAATGGACTTTCTACTGTTTTTGAGGATGGTATACGAGGTAAGAACTGCATTGATGATGCGATTTGAGGAATTAAAATTGCGATATATGTACAACGGTATTCCAGAAACTATTCGATCTACCGTCATATCTCCTGGACATAATGTCAGAGCGGCATATCTGTCGACAATCATTTTGATTGAATATGTGTATCATTTTGTTTTGAACTCTGAGAAACTTTTGCGGAGCAAATCGAAATGATGACGAATAACATTCAGGTATGTATCGGTTAGATTTACATGAACGAAAAATTGTATAAACGGTTCAAATATCGCCGGATGATAGCGACCCACGCTCTGACCGTCTAAGACTGTCGCTTTCTAATCACTTGAAACTAGTCAATAATGATGAAAATTTGCTTTGAAACATTATAACTGGTAACAAATCGTGGTATATAGGTTATACAGCATGCGACTTAAAGTTTGAAAAGCGCGTCAAAGTAGGAGTAATGTCAACTGAATCTGAGTGTGTTTTTCATTATAATTGGTCCTCTGCACCATTTGTTCTTCGAGGTTAGACAATCCATATTATGTTGAGGTTCGAAAAGGTTGCTTTTTAGGCCACAGTTTTAGAAAAGCTATGATTGTTTGCTTTATCACGATAATGCGCCAGCACATTCATCGGACCTTGTGCAGAAATATTTCATGAAGCACAGTCTTATAGTTACGTCTACCTTGGTATAGTCCCGATGAAGAACCCTGCGATATTTAGCTGTTTTTAACATGGAAGTGCATCAAACGACGACTTTTGACGACAAAAAAGGCGATTAAAACAAACGCTTTGAAGCCGATACCGGAAGAGGGTAGGACTACTTCTTCAATAAGAAAATGCGTTGAAATCGTGCTGTTAATTCGATAAGGCCTACTTCAAAGGATTCAACAAGCCAGACCACGTAGAATAACAGAAGAAGAAATATGAAGAGAGATCATATGTTACAAATGGAATCACACCCATCCAAACTCATAGGTCTACGATATAGTCTTTTCTTTCAGGAAAATATTCCCAATAATCGTTTTTATCGTGAGGGAGGCTCCAACCGACGAAAAATAAAAGTTATCTAAGATCGAACCTTTTGTCAGCACGCGGAAAACAAACGGATAGAATTACTGAGGATTTGCTAGATAAAAAGTACACGAAATTTATAATTCGTGTACAATAACGATGGATCCAAAGTCGATGGTTAGTTGGAGTACGGTTAGTACCAACAAACCGTTTACAGATGTGGTAAAATCAAAATTGGTAACGGATTCAATATTTGTAGGAAGATTTCCGAGGTATTGCTACTGCTGTGTGAATAGTTTACCAAACATTAATTTCTTTCACGAAACAATATTTCACAGAATGATATACCAAATTCACATATTCTTACTCAACTACAACTGAAGTCAAAAATTGATCAGCCCAAATTTCCCTTTTCTATCTCTCACCTTTGAAGGCCCAGAAGTAAGTAACACAATTGATGTATCGATAAAAATATATTCAACAAATATTCAAAGGAATCAAATCTGTTTTGCCTCCCAGCATAATGCCGCCCCAAAACATCACACTGCCCCTTGGTATTTCGGAATTTGTCTTGATGCTCGGAGTCTAGCTTGTGTTCCAAGATCCCTTAAAACCCCAATCCGGCGGTCATCTGATCCAACACCATTTCTGGTCTCATCTGAAAGAAGAACATTTCACCAATTCTCAACATTCCAATTTTGATGCTCGATACACCAATTAAGTCTGTTAATTTTTTGTTGTCGGATTAGCTCTAGAACTCGTAAGGGCTTTCTGATGTATGAACCCCTTGAACGAAGTCTTTGGCCTATCGTTTCGACTGATACACTGATGCCTGTTTCTTCCAGAAATTGCTTTTGGAGTATGGGGTCTCTTCTTGCAAGTTGGCATAAAAAGCGATCTTGTTCTTCAGAAGTGATCTTCCTACAACTTCTTCTAGGCCTATTTTAAAGAGATTGTAGCTCCACGTATTAGGCGTAGGTTTTTGAAATCACCCCTTGTGATACCCCCATTGTGGCCGCTATATCTCTCTGTGTCACCCCTTCTTCAACGAGAGCAATTATTCGACCTCCCTGCACATTGGACAATCCAACGTAATGCATTTTCAATTATGCTTATAGGCTTTTTTAAATTTTGAAATTCACAGTTTCGAATCTCAGTGACGATTGAGTACAATATCCTAAACATGTGGTGATAATTCAACATTTCTTATCGTACTATCCAGTTTGTTCACAACAAAAAACTTCTTCACAAATAGTCAAAGATCCATGGTTAAAACCATCAATAATGTGAAATACCGAATGATACCATATAAATTTTGTTGTGTGTATTATCAATATGTAAAATATCAGAATGATTATTAAAAGTACGATTTCTTCCATCCAGTAAATAATTTTCATAGTGTGAATCACATTGTTGTTTGTCAAAACTGCGTTTGTGATTCGATAATGTAATATTGAAATTTCTTGAAGTTCTACCGATATAAATTTTATAATAACTTCCACAAGTGGACTTATAAACATTGAGTTCTTTTACTTTATGAATTTTGGATTTACATTATGATTTGTAGAACTTTATGATTCGACATTTTTAAAAGCTTTGATTTTACTATTATTTGCGAAGAACCAATTTTTCAATTATACAAATATTCCACAGGAAAAATGGTTATCTTTGTCAGAAGTTTTTCTTTTATAGGAATATAATTGCTGTTTTCTGATAAGACGTATGAAAAGTTGAACATCGGCCTGTTACCAATTGATTGAAAGGAAAGATAGGACACTGAAAGTTTTTCCATCAGATTCAGTTTACCAAATGACATCCTTTCCGGAGAACACGCAATACCATTGTTCATTTGTTGCCAACTCAGAGACGCGGTTTACGTACTAGGATAAAGAAAAATGCAATGTAACGAGAATACAGCTTCTCAAGTGATTTCGACTTTTTCTATGAAGTTCAAAAACAGCGAACTTTCAACTATCTGATGAAGTGGATATGTAGTTTCGCTTATCCTTATTCTTTTTTACTTAACTTTCAATGTAGACATTTTTTTCATTTTCAAATCAATTGTTTTTCATGTCCACAGAAAATTATTTCAGTTGTTTTTGTGATACTATAGCTGTGTTTTATGTGAAAATATACATTTTACTTTCACTGTTGTTCTTGATCTGGATTTGTGTTTTCTTCAAGAACTTAATGAATTCTTTTCAGACTCTTGCCTTGAATTTCATTTAAATATTTCCCGATTAAAATTTCAGTAGTATGTCAAGTCAAATAAGTAGCTTCATTTTTTTTATGCGCCTTTCCCAGAAATAGGCGAACAACCACATGAGTGGGCGCCTGGAAAGAATTGAGCTGTCTGTTTACTCGCTTCTTGAAGAGATCCAAATTGTGGGATGTTGGGAAGGAAGCGAGTTCCACAGCTCACCGACCTTGTAAACAAAAGAATCCTTATAGAGGGTCGCTAAATGTACCGCCATATGATGAGAACTCCTTGCCAGCCTAGTGTTGCGGCAAAACATGAGCTTTCCCGGAACAAGATCTTTCAGCTCCTTGGAGCATCTTCCATGAAAGTGAAAGAACATGCAAAACAGAGAAAGGTTAGCAACTTGTCTTCTGAGAGCCAGCGGTTAGAGATCGCGAGTGATCTCCGGGTGGTTGATAGGGCGCACAGCCCGTTTCTGCACACTATCCACATACGCAACGGAGCAGATTCCCATACATGGGAACAATATTCCAAACCAGGTTGAATCTGCGTCTTATATAGAAGCATCAGCTAAGATAATATAAAACTAAGTTTAACTGATGCAGACTTAGCTATTGCTGTTACATGTTCATGCCAGCAAAACCCAGAGTTGATCGTTACTCCGAGAAGGTGCATCGAATCTTTGGATGCAATTTGTTGGCCTTGCATCATAAGAAGAGATTCTCCAGCCAGGATCTTTCTAGAAAACGTAGTTGCTTACGTTATGCTAGCGTTGAAGCTCACCAGGTTCAACTAACCTCACCTCAATTTAAGTTATTGATTTGTTGACATCTCTGACGCTGAGATTCCGCAGCTGTAATCGGCTGCAGACTACTGAAAGAAGAAACCAGGGTACATTCGTCTGCAAAACCGAAGATCTTTTTCTCATTAGATGACTAAAGATCGTTTATCTGCAACAGAAACAAGGTTGGCGAAAGAATGGATCCCTGAGATACTCCTGCTTGCAACAGGAAACAATCAGATGTTATACCGTCGACCACAACTTGTATTGATCTATTTGAAAGAAATCTACTTATCCAACCCTGCAATTTTACGGGAAGCCCATATGCAGCAAGTTTATTCAACAAGGCTACATGCCAAACCCTATCGAAGGCTTTAGAGATGTCGAGTGCTATTGCACTAGATTCCCCATGCTTTTCCATCGTTGATGTAGAAACATGAGTGACGTAGGCGAAGAGATCTCCTGTCGACATTTGCCTGCGAAAACCATACGTCGTTAATTTTTCTCTGCAACTCAAGATATTTGATGAGTTCATCGTGTATTACTCTCTCCATCACTTTGGACATAATGGGAAGAAGTGCAACAGGGCGGTAGTTTTCGGGTAAGCACTTCTTTCCTTCCGGTTGAATTCTCGCTATTTTCCAGCTGTTCGGAAAAGTCTGGCTTTCATAAGAAATCTGAAACAGACGGTTAAGAATAGATGCCAGTTCAGGAACACACTTTCTCAGGACGATTGGTGGTATTTCGTCTAGACCAACTGCCTTCTTGCAGTTCAGCTATTCGAGAACCCGTCTCACAGTGCAAACTCTGAACTTAATTCTTCCATGTAAGAATTTGTAGGTATGATGTTCGGTGGTACTGCGTTAGATGAATCTAGCAAAGAACGAGAGAGCAAAGAGATCGATTTATCAAGTCTACCAGGTTTTGAGAAATATCTTTCTAGATTTACTATTTTCAAACTGTGTGAGTGAAACATATGTATCAAGCAAAAACATAAAGTTTACATTCAAACCCTTCAGGACAATTATTTAGGAGAATATTGATTCGTTCAATGAATCGAGTGATCCAACATTTATTCTTAAAGAATATGAGAAATAAACTCTCAGTAGCATTCGCAATCAAATTATTGTTGATTCCATAACGCATCAAACTCACGATGCAATTCAGAAATTCTTGAAATTAAAAATCTGCCGGCAAATGGAAATATCTGTACGAAAATTCCCCGAATAATACGGCGAAGTGATCTCTATGCATATTTTACCTCTTCCCATGCAAATTTCGTATAAAACATGCAGAATCCTTGTTATTTTACTCAGTCTCATTTGTACAGCTGAGTTGAACGGGTATTTGCTTTGCACGTGACAATGGCAAACTAACCATTCACTGAGTGGAACTGTATTTCGTACAGGCTTCATTGAATCGTGTTTATCTTAAAAATGTGTATGTTCATCCGTGAAATGTTCTGAGCTCCTTCACCTTCGTAAATACAGCGACCGCGACTGGCTTGATCGGACCTTCAACCCTAATTTGTTAATTTGGTTAGGTTTTTAGATTTCTATTCAGGATTCTGATTTTGTATTTTCAACAGAAATATTTTATTGTATTCTATTATATATATTATAAAAATCACATTGAAAGCAATTTGAATTTGGAAGGTTTTTACTTAAAATTCCATTATCAATAATGAAAACAATTAATGTTTTTAGGAATTTTACTGAATAATTGTGATTCGTAACGCGTTTCACTACACCGTAGCTTCTTCAGAAGAATGAATGTACAGAAATTATGACAACTATATATAGATAAGAATGAGAATATAAATACAAATGTTCTTAAGTAATTAAAAGCTTATTGGGTTGCTTCTTTTAAGTGGTTATTGGTTAAAGGTATATCCAATAAAATTAGGAAAAGATTGCTCCCCGAAGAGATTCAACAGAGGTGAAGGACTTAAATCGACTTGTTCATTGATGAGTTTACCTGAGTGTTTGTATTTATTTATTTCTAAAGTTTCCCAAAGATCTACCTTCCAATAATTATTATCTGTATGCAAAATTTCAAACTGTGGATCGAAAGAGTGGTTATTTTCTAAGAGATGATTCGCGTAATCTGAATCTGATTTTTATTTGAAAAACTGCGTTTATGTTCTGATATTCTAATATTAAAATTTCTATGTGTTCTACCAATGTAGAAATTATCACAGTCATTGCAATTCAATCTATAAGCACCTGATTTATTGTTTTTACCTGATTTGGTTTTATTATTTTTATATATATGCCTAAATTATTATTAGTTTGGAAAGCTATGTTGAAATTATTGTTATTCAAGAATGATTTCAGTTTCTCACTTGTAATGCCAACGTAGGCTATGGTGTTGAATTTGAACCGACAGGGTAAACTTCGTTCAATGCGATTCTACTTTGTTTTCAATATATTATTTTTATTTATTAATTAAATTTAATTCTTTGTTGAAATTTCCTGGTGATAACGGGATGTTGATCAATCTATGAATAAAACTGTAGGATGCTGACATTTTATGTTGATACGGATGACACTACGAGTTATGTATTATAATATCTGTATGTGACGGCTTATAGTAAATTGCGAAAACATGTTTCCATTCTCATTCGAAATTGTTACGTCTCAGAAATTTATTGAATTATAGCTTTCTATTTCGGTTCTGAATTCAAATTTTGGATGTAATGAATTTATATGATTTTCGAAAATGTTTAACTGTATATCTGTTCCTGTGAGGAAATAATGATATCGCCTATATAGCGATACCAGTATTAACAATATCTACTAAGTGGAGTATTATGAATTAATTTCTTTAAATTATTCATGAATATTTCTGCTAACAAAGGACTCAACGGATTGCCCATAATCAAGCCGTCTTCACTAGTACAATATTTGTTATTAAAATGGAAATAATTTTAATCTGAACAAATTAGTAATAATGAAAGAATATCTGATTTAATGATCGTATTGACATGATTCTTTTCTAACAATTCTTCAACTAAGTAGTACGTATCTTTCGGAGGAATGTTGGGAAATAGATTTTAACATCGAAAGAAATGAGTTTGGAATTAGGTGGTATTTTGATATTGGCAATTAGTTTGACCGAACATTCAGATTCAAAATTGCAATGTTTTATTAACAAGTCGTTAAGGAATTTTGAAAGTTTGAAAGAAGGTGCCGTTACATAAGAAACAACAGATCCAATAGAGTAATCAGGTTTATGTGTTTTATCAACGAATATAACTTGGGGGATTGTAGATTGGAGCTAATGAATTTATATTTCGGTCTGTAATTACTGATTTTGCTGACGAAATTACATTTTTAACCTCTTTCCGAAATTTAGCGGTAGGATTCTTAGTTGATGTTATATAGTTTCCGGCTGTTAAGAATTCTTCAGTTTTTGAAATATAATCAGTATTACTAATTGCGAAGACGGTATTACCTACGTGATGGGACCTCGAAAGTACGCATGCTCAGTATTCATACGACAGAATGACAACGATATTTTAGTAAACATTTGCGAACAGTGTAAAACCTCAAATCGAAATGGTTGAGCCCACCAATATTAACGTTCAAATGATAGACGGATCTTATAATTTATGTTATATGGTTATAACCTTACAAGAATCATATCCGTTGTCATTCTACCACCTCTTTACACAACATAAGCTCAAAAATTAGGTCGATAACTCGAAAATTCCACCGTTTTGTTATTTTCTATTCAAAGTTCTTGAATTTGATGCAGGCTATAGCGACTCACTTATACGTAAATATGAATTTCGAATTTATGATTTCAGAGCTTCCTGATAAGAGAAATCAAGTCAACCAATCGAATAGAATAGAATTTTTATTTTAGTGGCAAAATACAATGTATGTATGTGCAAACGAAATTACAAAGAAGTAATTTCAAATATTCTTGAAGTTGAGAAACTAGTAAAAGACAGACCTATAGTATAAACACAAGACAAATCACATCACAATGGTTAGCATCATAATAAGGATGTTTCAATAAAATTTTTCGTATTTCAACCTTAAAATTTTCTAAAGGCTTGAAGGCAATTTATTATTAAATTTAAGTGACATGTAGGTCCATTCTGCGACCTACTAAATTTGAGGAAAGGGATATGAATGTCTGGTTTTTGTCTAGTGTCATAATCATGATGATCACTATTAAACTCTAGGGTTTCCAAATGTGTGTGTGCATATACAAAGCACTCAAAAATAAAGAGACAAGGGAGAGTCATAACTCCCAACTCGACAAAAAAGTTCTTACAACATTCTCTATATTTAAGATTGTCAACAATCCTGATTGCACGTCGTTGTAATCTGAATATTCTGGAAAATTCACTACAGTTTCCCCACGCTATTGAGCAATACTTCAAGTGAGATTCGAAAAGACCATGATACCTTTAAAATATGATTAGACACAGATGTGGCAAGGTTTCTTAAGACAAAGATATTTCTACTGAGCTTTTTGGCCAACTGATCAAATTGAACATCCCAGGAAGGCTTTGTATCCAAGTAAATACCCAGAAATTCAACACTTAAGTTTACAACACCATGTCTCAGTCGTCATTCACACGCAAGCCATTTCCTGAAAACCGCTCCAAGGCCCTCGACTGTGCCTTCCCAAACATCTCCTCCGCTTTCCCAAGGCCGCTACAGCCAACAGAGACAGTGGTGTCATCATCAAATAGTAAAAGCAGACAATTGGCCAGATAACGAGGAAAATCATTAATAAATATTATAAATAATAAAGGCCCCATAATTGAACCTGGAGGCACCCCGATGGTAACAAGTTCTCTATTCGACCAACTACCATTGGTGAACACTTTCTGTAGTCTCTGTGATGAAAAAGAATATACAATCTTCCCACTGTCATCATCAAAGCCATAGCAATCCAGCTTCCACAAAAGATCTGAATGGGAAACAGCCGAACGCCTTGGACAAATCCAGAAACAGGGACAGCGAGTACAACCCTTTCCCGAAACAAGCAACGGTATTGTTTATAAATTCGATCATAGCATCAGTGGTTCCGCGCTTTTTCCTAAAACCATACTGTACATTGGAAAACAGACTGTTGATCTCAAAGTACTCCAGAATCTGATTGAATATGTTTTTCTCCGAATTTTTTGGAAAAATAAGCACAAGAAAATCGGCCTGTAATTGGCTCGATCATTTACGTCACCTTTCTTGTGGAGAGGAACTGTCTTCGAAATCTTCAGGCATTCAGAGAAAACTCCCTGTGCAATACATCTGTTCATCAACACTATGAGTGGGTATATTATGTTATTTATACTTTTTTTAACTAATATGGTAGATAGATCATAGTAATCTCTTGACTTAGTATTTTTCTAACATCTGATTGTATCTCTCCCAGTATTAAAGCTTACTTCCTGAATGAGAACTTTGTCTTAGTGATAATTTCTTTTGAAAACAGATCACTAATACTCAGGTTGTTTGGGGCAATTGAGTTTAAAATTTCATGTGGTATAGATGTAAATTAGCTGTTGTACTCATTAGCTTTGTACTAGATTTTGTTTTTATCTTGGGAATATTTCTTTTAGAATTAATTAAACCCCACATTGTTTCAGCTTTGTTGGAAGAATTGAGAATTTTATTATCATTATATTTAATTTTTCCTGATTTATTTCAATTTGTATCTCACCTTAAGACGAGCCCTCAAGAGTCTAAGATTATCTGTTTTATATCTGTCAAAAGCTCTTAGAACAAACTCAACTAATCACGAATATCCTCAGTTCCTGTGTGTACCAATTTGATCCGGAATTGCCCTCGCTAATCTAACCTAACATCCTTCTCAGGAAATGACTGTTCATACGATTCAACAAATTTATCATGGAATGCATGAAAAGCGTCGTTAACACTGATCCGATCATCACGTATGAAGTCCCAGTTCAGGTTCTCTAATTTGTAATGAAAATTATTGAAACCCTGTTGTGTGAGTGGCCTGAACTTGTACCTTTCTGTTGACCTAGCGTACCCTGGAATGTCAAAGCTAACCATCTGTGCCCTGTGATCTGAAAAGTCACATTCAAAGACTTCAGCTTTTTCACAAACAGGAGAAAAATTCAGATTCATTCAGAAGTATTGTCCAAACAATTTGGAGCCCTAGTTGGTTCATAAATTAATGGATGGTTTCCAGAAGAGTTGAGTAAATCACACAATGCACCAGCATTCTTATCCGCAATATCATTAAAATCAACATTGAAATCACCACGTAAAGCAACTTCAGTAGAAACATTGAATCTTATTAAAACCTCCTCAAGAATAGAAGAAACACATTCAAATCACCATCTGGTGACCAAGGGAAAAGCAGGCTTTGTTGTGGCAATCATATATGGGCCAAATTAGGTTATAAAAATTCAAAAAACGAAATTCTTCACACCTCAATTTGTATTTCCGAATTTGTGGAAAATTGTAATTTACTGATAATATTGAAGGTAAAAAAAGATATGTGCAAAAGACTAGAGATACCTGCTTAACTATGAATAATATTCATGCAGCATGTTTCGAGAATATGAGCATAATTATGAAACAATATATACTTTAGATAGCATCTTTCGAATTATTTTGATCTAAGCTTCTAACACATTTCCTTGGAATGATTTGGGCCTTGCTTCAACGTCATGTCATGGCTATATATTGATGTTTCGTCAGCTGTTGTGATAATTATACATTTTCAACCGCTAATTTCATGGCTATCTCAACGCGTCTTTCATTTAAGAACCAGCTTTACTGTAACGAATTTTGGTGCCATCCACTTTACGCCAAAGTGTTTGAGATAACCAATATCATGCGCCGGGCCAATAGCTTACCAGCGTCTGTAACTTATCTGGAGCACCGAATTTCTAGTTTCATTTTTCTCGCACGTTCGACAATACCATCAGTCCATGTGTTAGAACTTCCAGGACGATCGTTATTATCAACATCTTCACAACCCACTTTGATATTTCAAACCATTCCTAAGTGTTTCTCCTACACATAGTATATTCTCTTATTCAATTTCTCAGTCACATCTGATGCAACTAATCGTTCAAAGCTATTGTTACTTTGTATATACAATAAGAGTAGCTACACCAACCTAGTAAAATAAAATATAACACGACACAATGCGAGAAACTCGAAATCAACATTTACTCTCTAGGCAGCACACCTCGTGTGTTCAGCAAATCACAGAATAAATGAATCAGTTTCGCAATTTTTGAATAATTGGCACCTATTATATTCCTTAAAAAAAATTGATACGTCGAGAATTCGCTATACCCATTATCCGAGCAAAATTGATCTAAGAGAATTTTTGATCATCAAAGTTATTTCAACAGATTATCTGAGAAATCTATGTGGCACATGAATATTGAAACTATAAGAAAAACCATTTTCTGCAAGCAATTTGGTTCGTTATTGAAAACGATTTTCCAAGAATCTATTTCATAATGATTATTGTATCATTTCAGGAACGACAGAGCAAAGAGCATGGTACCCTTGATTTCAAAATCTGTCTTATATATGCGACAAATATCTCATCCCTCAAAGAAAAGCATAGAAAATATGTAGATATTACACCATGCTGCAAACCAGCTGTCATATCTAACGAAAACAAACAAATGATGCAAATGAAAGAATGATAATGAAACGAAAACAAATAACAAAAATAGGATGAAATCGAGAATCAAGTATACGGAAATCTGTTAAAAATAGCTCTACACACAGACGGACTAAGAAAACTACTCATGCGCAGAACACACCTTAAAGTAATTAAATAAATTCGGTTTTTCTTCTAAACACCAATACGACCGGTCATTTGCTGTACGTAAAAACGAAATTGCCACTCTCGTCGACTGTGAACGCGGGGGTCATCTGGAAAACTAAAGGAAAAACTATGGAAAAAATGGAACAGAGAGCGGCGGCACATTAAGGTTATCACTACTTGAGGGGGGACACACTACGTTAGCGTTGTGTGATGAAAGCGCGACTACCGACAAGCGCTGAACATTTCACGACTGCGCCGGTATTTGCAACGCCCCGTTCCGTGTTAGAGAAGCGCCGCAATCGACGCTCCAATTCAAGCGTAATGCCTCTACGAGTAAAAGAGATTTCGTAAGTTTGATTTTGATTCCACGTCTCTGAAAACGAAAATATATACGTACGCCTTATAGAATATCAAACAACCTAAACCACATCACTATGTTTATATATTTATAATATAAAAGACAGAGAAGAATTCAGTAATTTGAGTAATCAAGATGAATTTACTCTTGTAAACGAATTTGTGGAAATTGTTATAACAAAACATTTTTAAGAAATCAATGATTCAGGTGATATGCTGACAGTAATTGAATATCCACCAAGAAGGAAAATATTCGATTTTGTAGAGCATGTATGACCTCCGGTTACTGTATTCGCAACTTCATCCGTCGCGCTCCAACACACGTCGTCGTCGGGCAGCCGCTCCATCTTTATATTGATCGTTGGCCCTGGATTTAGCGCGGGACTCTCAAACTACGAGAGAACGCACCATGCACAGAATGCACACACTACAGTATAGGGAGCGAGTCGCACCACAAGATGACAGGCGATACGAAATAATCATCATCAGTTGGGCTTCGACATAGGAAGCATCCCTCTAAAAATTTTTGTTCATCAAGAACTCCGATTCATTTTTATATAATTCAGCTTTAACGTATTGCCTGCTATTCAGATAAAACGAACGTACCAAGAAAATCGAAAATACCTGAGATGTTTCACATGAGGACTGAAATAGCACCATATACTAAACAGTCGTCGTTAATCGTAGTCCACGAAGAGAGAAACATCTTCGTTCTAAATTTCAAACAGTGGCACCAAGCATCATCGACAGAATTATTCCGAATCACCGCTAATAAGGTGGAAATATCGATCGCCAACATCCTGAAAGGATAACTATTTAAGATGATCCTTAGATCAAATGAAGCATTGAAATAAGTAAGAAAGGAAGACAGTACGGACGTAGCACATGGAAAGTGAAACCTATCGATCTCCAGTATGTGTTCCTGAAACATTTCATACATTACCTATCAGTAATTCTTGATAATAATCAACAGATTTAGTTCACACCGTAGAATATGATAGGACTGATACTTTCTCCTAAGATTGTAGTGGAGAATCGAGTTTCGCAGTTTCATCTAAACTCTACGTGAGCAGTTGTTCACTGCTTCATGCGGGTAAAGTAATTAAGACGCTGTCTCATAATAAACTGTATGCTAGCTGTTACTCCCAACTTCGTAAGCTCAAGGTTCATTATATGTGTATAGAATAATGACTAATTATTTTCAAATTTTCAGTTCACAAATTGTAATCAGTTTTTACTGCTAAAGGTAATTTAGGTGCTTTCGCTTTCATAGAACAGTAAAGAAAAATTTCGACAATCTTTGAATGGTTTCATTATAAATTTTCATGTTGGTAGCTTTACAAGCGACGATCCATTTGAATAGCATTCCCTTCTTTTCACCTTCGAGGGACGAATTTCCAAAAACTTTGACTGGCTTCATCCAATAAATAATCCTACAAAATTCCATTTCCTCGGTTAGGGACTCAATTGTCAGGAATCTTTTCTTAGCGGATACTTGCTTCCTACGATGAACATATCTGCCAATTTTCGAGTTTGTAGCGTTTATACTTTGAGATTATATATTTAGGTGAAATTATGAAAAGACGGCATAAGGCGTTACATCTAGACGTCGAAGAAGCTGACAATGTTGCCCAGAGGCTATTTCTGTAAGTGGTCTAGGACAGGCTATTTCTACCTGAGCCTACCACGCTAATGATGACAATTAGGCATTTACATTCAAATGAAACGTGCTCCATCGTTTCTTCTGCTTCTTTTTACTACTCGCACAGAGTTGCCTATCACTCTTTCTTATGACATGGCAGTATTTTCTTGAGGAATAATGTCCAGTCAATATGTCTGCGATATGTTGTAGTATGCACCTTGAAGACAACATATTCCATGCGATTTTCAACTTGGGACACTCTACGAGCTTGTTCGCTTGTCTGTAGCTTACCGTTTCACCGTTTTGAATTTCTATGGCATGTTCTTCATATGTTTGCGTTCTTTCTTGTCCCGATGGGAGACCGGTTAGTTCTAGATCTTTTTGCCAGTCGCACTATAATCTATCTGCTTCGCTTTGAGGTTAACCTTGCACCGTTCATGTCTCTTTACCTAACATACCGAAAACTGGTTTGTGAGAGCCATATTTGCAGTGTTCTTGACTAAATCTCATTTCGAGTTTTCTACATTGCGGTTTTGGGTCCGCTCATTTTCCGTTTCCGTTCTAGATTTAGAGATCTTACTGAAACTCTTCAACATACTGCTATTTTGGTCTTTGAACGTCTGTACAAATTTCGATATTTCCTTCAGAAAAGATGGTGATGGAGTCTATGGACGACCGTACGGTATTTCGAAGATGAAGATGATGTCGGATTCTGCTTGCAGCAAAGATGGTTGTTCACCTATCCAGATCTTGTACCCTATAGATCACTCCACCATGAGAATATTTATAAGGCCATCTCCTCTATAATGAATCAAGTGGCATTATAAATATTCATTGTTCGTGTAGGTGTCGTACGCATAGCTCCGATTATATTCAGGCAGGTCACTCTTTGAACCTAACCAAACTTGTGCTCAACCTTCATCTGTTTGGCCTGTGTACCCACATGATAAGTTTGGGTTTCATTCCCCAGGTCCCACTGTTCGGTGGCACTGCTCATAGGAAATATGGGCAATCTTGAGTGTTGGTGTCTAGAATTACACCAAAGTATTTCACTGCTGGTGTTCCCTGCACCAATATTTCATAACTCTGAGGGAGCCACCTGCATCCTGTTATCGAGAATTCCTTCGAATTTCTTTAACTGATTAAAACAGTTACATCGTCTTTACAAGCCATTGTGTGGAATCTTCCTGAACAGAATTTCATAGTAGTTGAGATGCTGTACTTCCCTGCGTACAGCATCTGGATACAACTTCTCTTGTCATGGATTCTCCCTTACCTATTTGCACGTTTTTGGACCTCATAATGGATATCCAAACGACAGCGTTTTGGGGGTCTTTTCGTCAGCGTTGAATTAATTTGGGAGGTGATTTTGTTGAAAACCCCTTTCAGGTTGTCAACTGCTGTCAGAGTTGATTCCATGTTTTCAGAGGATTTTTAGTTTACCCGGAATTTTTCATTTAGCAATATTCATATAGAAGTAGAAATAGAAATATATTAATCATCAACAAAAATACATGATACGTCATATGGAAACATGAAAAATGAACAATAATAGTAGATGACAAACAAACATACACTTAGATTACAATACAAACAAAATCACAGGTAAGTGTGCACGCTCTACCATTCGAATCAAAATTTTTTGCATGCCATTGTGAATTCCTCAATACAATAGTATGCTCCTTGTGTGAGATTTTCCTTTAAATTTCAACGAATATATATGCATTTTCAGATCCTCAAAGTGCGGTGAAAGACTATTGTACATTTTTGTGCCCCAGTAGTGATAGGAATTTTGTGTTATATGTTTTTTGTGAAGTGGTGCCTCCAAACTGAACCTGTTCCTTGTATTGAAGGTATACGCGTCACAGCGCTTTCGGTGCGCTGATCTATTGAAATGAATCTGCTTCAGTGCTTCGAGGATGTAGACACATGGAAGGGTAAGTATTTTTTCGTTTTTAAATATTGGCCTAAAAGTGTCATTTATTCTGACTCAAAAAATTATTCGTAGTGCCATTTTCTGCTGCTTAAAGACTCTGATTGATTCTGAATATAACATCAGGGAAAGAATTTTGCAAAGTTTGGAAAATTATTCAACTCAAGCACCTGAAATATTCGTAATACCTTTGCTAATTGAGAAAAAATCCTGCTTTAGCTTTCTTAGAAAAGTATCATCTGCATACAGTTCGACACTTGGAAAGTCATTTGTATACAAGATGTACAGAAGAAGCCCCAGTACCGAACCTTGTGGCACTCCCCTGCAGACATCGAGACACGCCGACTTATAAATCTCACCACTTTCATTATCATTGGCGATCAGTTAGATAAGCTCTTAGAATTTTAAGCGGAACCGCACGTAGGCCATATTTATCTAGTTTCTCAAAAAGCCTTTGATGGTAGACATTGTCAAAATCATTTGTTTTCGGAAGCAGATCTGCGAATCAT
Organism: Cryptolaemus montrouzieri; assembly: GCA_013387265.2. Lineage (NCBI taxonomy): Eukaryota > Metazoa > Arthropoda > Insecta > Coleoptera > Coccinellidae > Cryptolaemus > Cryptolaemus montrouzieri. The sequence continues at coordinate 99,923,064 of JABFTP020000001.1, read as the reverse complement.
GGAGAACTGTGTATGATCCTGTGAAATTCAAGATCCTATTGAGTATAGCCTATCGTACGTTAGTTTTTTTTATCTGTAGGATTTCTTTTTTGTTTATAGACGGCTTTGATTCTCGTTAGGGGAGGTTTTACGACAAATTGACACTTCAAATTGTGAAATGACGTATCTAGGATTCCAATGCCTTGATATTATTATTCAATACTGGCCCAAACTTCACATTTATATCGCAATTTTTTGTCACCCCAACATTACTTGAGATATCTTGCGAGGATAGAAAATTACCGTATATAGATAAATAGATTGCAAAATATACGTTGATTCAAACACAGAATTTCAAGGCCAAGAAAATCCTCCCGAAAGGTTAAACACAAAATGAGGAAAAACAGTCATAACTATGAAATTATGAAGGAACAGAACAAAATGTCCCGCGTCCGATATAAAATATTACATAAAATGAGACTGCACGACCCGTTTCTTTTTTCGCATTTCTGCAACCGGACGTCCGGATGTCCTTTTAATCCGAACCCGCAGTCATTTCTGCGTCACTATTACTACGCCGTCCGGCATTTCGGTCGAAAAAGGGGATACCGATGTTTTGTGTTTTTTATTTTAGCCGTTCGGATATCATGTCCTTTGCAAACGGCCACATGCGATACTGGTCGGCTTGGATTCGGAGCCTCATTCAATTTTTACACTTTGTCCGTTAAAATTTTCACGAATTTCCCTTGAATTTATGCGCGTGTTACACACATGGCGGTATTTCGAGAATCTGCAAAACACGGAAAATCGCCTCTATTCAGAAATATAATGCTCTTAACTGAAGGAATGAATGAGCCAGATGGAATGAATTCGGCGAGGATGAATGCTGATATTCTTTTGTAGGAATTATCAATTCGGAAACGATTCAAGTGAAACGAAATTCAAAGTATAATTTCTTTCAAATTTAAATTTTAACTGAATATAAATTTCATTGAATAAGACGGATTGAATAGAAATGAAAGTGGAGAGGTTTCTTTTGTTAAGAATCTGCGTACAAAGGGAGAATCGAAACAAGTGTTTTCATCGAATCTCATTGATATTATTTTGCCAAAAGAATTCAAATTCGTATAATCCATTTTCACAAATACAAGTAAACGATGATTTCTACAATAATAAAAACAAACAAGTACTGTGTTTCAAATTTAAATTTTAACTGAATATAAATTTCATTGAATGTACAGACAATAAATGAGATGTTCTCGAGTAATTACTTATTGGGTTGCTTCTTCTTAAGTGGTTATTTATGACAGGTATATCCAATAAAATTAAGGAATAGATTGCTCCCGAAGATATTCAATAGAGGGCTTAAATCGACTTGTTCATTGATGAGTTTACCTGAGTGTTTGTATTTATTTATTTCTAAAGTTTCCCAAAGATCTACCTTCCAATATTTATTATCTGTATGCAAAATTTCAAACTGTGGGTCGAAAGAGTGATTATTTTCTAAGAGATGATTCGCGTAATTTGAATCTGATTTTTATTTGAAAAACTGCGTTTATGTTCCGATATTCTAATATTAAAATTTCTATGTGTTCTACCAATGTAGAAAATATCACAGTCATTGCAATTCAATCTATAAACACCTGATTTATTGTTTTTACCTGATTTTGGTTTTATTATTTTTTTTATATATATGCCTAAAAATTATTATTAGTTAGAAAGCTATGTTGAAATTATTGCTATTCAAGAATGATTTCAGTTTCTCACTTGATGCCAACGTAGGTTAACCTTCGTCTTTACTTTGTTTTTATTTAAAATATTAAGGGCAATAGAATCAGGTTGGATCTTACTAAATAAATGTTGATACGGATGACACGACGTTAACCTCGTTGGCACATGGATGGACTGCAAATAATTCATACCAATTTTTCGCTACTGGATCGCTCCAGATCAACTTCATTAGGGATCATTAGCCTCCCAAATTCAGGATCAGTATCTTTATCAAAAGCGAATGAATACTATAAATATATCTTACTAACAAATTTTTATATATAATAAAGAGGTAATCCACTCAGAGCTTTCCGTACATGAACTAATGTTTAGGAAATAAATTTAGTAAGGGTGAGTTATTTATGTCTACCTGATCATTATGAATTTCTAAATTCCTAAATCTGTTAATTTCAAGTGCTTCCAGAAGGCACTACTCTTCTCAGTATGTACGATTTTAAATTCTGAATTGAAAGAGAGACCATTTTCCCTAAGATGATTTGAATAATTTGAATCGGTTTTTCATAAACACCCGCTTAGTAAACATTTCCTATAGTGGTATCGATATGTCGATGACATTATTGTGTGTTTCACAGGAACAAACAGACAGTTCACTGTATTCGAAAATTTCATCAACAACCTGCACCCAAAAATAAAATTCACTTACAAACTAATAAACAGAGTTATTCCTTATATACTATTCTTATTCCTACTTATTATTACATTAGGTACAAGTGCAAAGGGTATGGTGGAAAACCCATCGGAGTGGCTTACTTTATGAATAGAAAAGATTGAGTAATGGAGATGGATTTAGATCTAATTGACTATTAAGTAACCTACCTGAATTCTTTTCCTTGTTAATCTCTAAAATTTCCCATAGATTGAGTTTTTGTCTATTATTTTCATTGTGTAAAATTTTGAAATTATCATTAAAGTTATGGTTTTCTTGGAGTAAGTGATTAGAATAATGGGAATCTGATTAATGATAATTAAAACTACGTTTGTGCTCGGATAATCTAATTTCTTAAAGTTCTACCAATATAAATTTTATTACAATCCCCGCAAGACAGTTTATAAACACCGGACTTATTACCTTTATGAATTTTAGATTTGCAGTTTTCGATATGTCGGCCTAAAGAATTATCAGTTCGAAATGCTATATTGAAATTATAATGCCAGAGGAATGATTTTAATTCAGACTAGGATTACCAATATAAGTTAAGCTGTTGTATTTTGTGTTAGAATTTTTATACTTAGAAATACTTCCTGGATAACTTTTTGAAATATATGCGTGAAATCATGTTCTCAATCATACTAGGACTGTTACCGTTATTGACTGCTATTTGTTTAATTATATTTCGCTCTTTTATAAATATAATTTCGTGACATTGGGATATTAATAAGTCTACGTATCCCATACTATTGTAAGCAGCTAATTTATGTGGTAAGGATGTGTAGATGAGCTGTGAATAGTAATATCTGTATGCGATGGCTTATGAAAAATAGAAAAGTCATGTTTGCCGTTAATTTTAGTATCAGTTAAATCCAGAAAGTTAATGGAGTTTTCTGCTTCTAACTCCAACGTGGATTTAATATTATCGTGAATTTTGTTAATGAAAGTTATGAATGACTCTAATTGTCTGTTTGTGCCAGTGAATCAACAAATGATATCGTCGACATATCTGAATCAATAAATGAAGTATTTGAATAAAGGATTTTCTTGCATAGTTTTTTCAATATTATCCATGAAAATTTCAGCGAGTAGAGGGCTCAGAGGATTACCCATAATTAAACCTTTTTTACTATTATATATTACTCTATTGAAGTTAAAATAATTTTGTTCTGAACAAATTTCTGAAAGGTGTAAGATTTCTGATTGAATTACCGGATTGACTTTATTAATTTGAAGGGCGTTGTTGATGAGTTTCACTGAATCACTAGGTGGAACACTAGCGAAAAGATTTACTACATCCCATGACATTAGTTTAGCGTTCGGTGGTAGTATCGTGTGCTGAGTTTTATTTATTTGGACTGAAAAGTTTTTTATAGAGAATTTAGGTTCAAAATTAGTGTACTGTTGAATGATGTGAATGAGAAAGCGTGAAAGTTTTGCAGCTGGAGCTTGAAAATATGAAACTACTGGTCTAATGGAATGCCCTGTTTAATGGAGTTTGACGAGGGAGTAATATTTTGGTGATTGCGGGTTGTCAATGAAAAGTTTATATTTTTGGTTGGTAGGTATCAAAGACTCGACATACTCTAAAGCGTTTTTTGCTATGGATTGAAATTTATTAGTGGGTTTTCAATAAATAATCTGCTTTATTTAAGGCTATTACTGTATGACTTTTGTCTACTTTGGTGAATATGATGTCTTCAGATGCAGACTTAGATTTAATGGACTTTAAAGTTGTATTTTCGAATTCCTTAGGTTGAAAACTATTGAATTCTTTTTGAAGTAGCAACACTGAAGTGTGTTTCAGGTGTTTGGCTTGCGATGAATAATGTAAGGCTATTTCGGTTTCAATTCCTAGCCGATCGAAATGGAGAACGTTATTTGACTCTAAATTGTGTTTGAAACCCTTTTCTAGAGGTGAAACTTCATCTTCAGAAAAATTTGCATCTAAAAGATTACTGAACCTATCATAAAATTGGTGATCGGAAAATTTGGACTTGATTTCTGAAGTTTTATTACTCAATGATGTATTTAATTTTCGCAACTGAATTTTATACTTTTTGTGAACTAATAAACGAACTTTGAATCTAAAATGTCAATTTTTACTGAATGCAATCTGTGAAGCAACTCCGAATGGATTACCTTCAAAAAGATGCTGTAGTTGTCTCGTTGGCTGTATTGAAACTTGATGTCTGACTTCAACCATTTCTTCTTGCCTTGTTGTACTCCATTTCGGGCTGCGGGGCTGACGTTATGTGTATTCAGCTTTATATATTTCGGAAATACTTCGTTCTTCAAACAACTGGATAGGAACCAGATATTTTGTGTGTTTGTCGCACACCTTAGAATAAGCTTGAAATACCACATGACCAAAAAGCTTGTCACGGCTTTTTCAATAATTTGATTGAGGAGGACGTTACTTGATGAAAATCGATATACATATTTTCAATGAAATAAAACTATGATTTAAATTGTCACTATATTTCCCCAGTGTACAGTGTGGTGAAATCGGTCATAGTTGTGTTAATATAGTGAAAATCTAAATAAAATAAATAAAAGAATAATAAAATATGCATATCGATTTTCATCAAGTATTCTCATTCAAATAATTGTATCATTTATATTCGGAGCAGTATTTGATTCGTTCTTTTATCAGTTCACACAAAAAATTATGCAATAGCACTCAGTGTTACTGGATTTTCTCGATGAGAAAGCCTCAGACACTACTCGTTGGTACATTGATGTCCTTGGCTGATAAGGTTATAGTTTGTGTACATTCTAGTAGATTGATATATTTTCATAACATTTTAAGTTATCCTAACATATAATCATTCCAGGATATGATTTGATTATAATCATTGTCTGGCAGTGCTTCGATTGCATGAACAGATGTAGTCTGTTAACGTTAAGTTTAAAGAGACGTCATAGCTAGGGATGTCTGGTTGGAAAAGATTGCAATGGACAAGAACAAAATAACTAGTCTCGCGCAAAGGAACTACTGGTGACATATGGTGATACTTGGTTATGACAGTTGACATTGAAATGCGGCGATGACGTATTTTTATTGTTTATTTTAGTTCGCTTTCTTGTGCTGATTGAAGTTTGATTGAAGTGTTTTCCTCGAAGTTTTGATAATATCTGAATCGTTATTTTGAAATCAGTTCTTTTCAGAACTCGGCGTTTCGAAAATTGATTCTATATAAATAGTAAAAATGCCAAGAGCTTTCTCGAGCCAAGTCCAAAACATGATTGCATCATTATGCAATTATTTCCAACAAGAACGAGATGATGGGGGACCTCTTCCCCCTCTCACAGCTGTAAGAGATGTAAGTACCACTACAACTAATAACGGAAGAGGCCTTCCACCCTAACAAAAGAAATATTATGATACAACTCAACTTGTACATCTGTTGATTTCCAAATTGTCTACACATCTACTTACTATGAACCTTTTTGCGCACAGAGGGTAGCGAGTGCTTTACAAGTAAGCATTTCATCCATTAACAATATTATGGCAAAGACAAAGAGTAGTGATCCACTGAGAAATCCAAGAAAAAAAAAGGAATTGTGAGAAACCTGTAGTACATATTGACGATTTTGATCAAACTGCCATAAGCACTACTATCCATGACAAGTTCCAGAATAGTAACTAGTCCTTAAAACCTTTATCTAAATCAAGATTTAAGATAATCCAAGAAGATGTTTGATGGAACTACCTCATATTGCATTGAAGCGTAACCATTTCCTGCAATGATATATTCGTATAAAAAATTTATAGAAAAGTATTACGTGAAATTGTCTATTTGGACGAAACATGGATTTTCAAGGATGATACTATCGGTCGTTCCTGACAAGATGACAATATCAAAAGTGTGAATAAAACAAACGTTGGAAACCAGGTGAGGTTATCAACTATTATTTGTACTATTTCAAGATATTCTAAATTTGACACTCGTTTCAATTTCATTGTACTTCATGCAGGCAACAGGCATGGTTTAATTCCTGGTGCAGAACTTGATTTTTCCTCAAAAACTTTTAACAGTGATTATCACGGGGAAATGAATAAAAAAAACTTCAAGCATTGGTTTGTACACCAACCATTGTTGAATTTGGAAAAGCGTTCAACAATTATACTCGATATTGCTAGTTATTATACAACTATTTTGAACAAACCCCCCCCACAACAGCAACTAAAAAGGTTGAGATTCAAGAATGGTTAAGAAGCAATAATATTGCTTATAAAGAAAATGATTTGACACCAGTTATTGAGTCTAGTTAAAATGTAAGTACTAAATTCAAAAAGGATTGTTTCAAGGAGTATGAGTGTTTTTAATTTGAGTATGTTTCACAGAAATAAGCCAAAACCAATATAAGAGATTGATAATCTAGCTGAAGAAGTATTACGTCTTCCTCCCTACCACTGCATTTTCAACCCTATTGAAAATATTTGGGATAAAACCAAAAACTATTATCGGGACCATGTAGGGAAGGAAGGGAGTTCAGCTTAACAATTTCTTCTGTATGGAAAAAAACTCTTCAGAAAATTACTCCAGAGGTATGGGGTAAAACTATTGAGCAATTCAATTTCAATATTGGTGGGAACGCGAACTTCATTTTGATCTTGAAAATGTTCCCCCTTTGATAATAAATATGGACGAGAATGACAGTGACAGTGAAACATTTTTAAACGAACTTTCAGAATAAAATGGAGTATTTATTTTTTTAATTAATTTTAACTTTTCAACCTTTCCTATGTCAAATTATGACTGAATGAATGATTTTGTTGATTTCTTATATAAGATAGCTTTACCTGTGCTCCTTACTTGAATCTACAAGTGCCAAGTACACTAAATTCTAGTTTCTGTTGAAAGATTGAAATATTTCGAAAATAATTATTGTTTCATGGACTAGTAAAATAAATTTTCATCAGTCAAAAGTAACGTTTTGATTTAAATTTTGGACTTATTCAAAACCTGATTTTCTCTAAAACCTTATTCATTTCCATTGTATTTCATATTCAATGAGATAGCCAGTGCTCAAAACCTTTATTGAACAAAGTGCATAATGAAAATTTCTTCTTTTTCCTGTTTTTATATTGAAGAAAGAAGAACACAATTGAATTGAATTATGCCTCAAGTGCATTTACAGGTAAGCACTAGTATTCTGAAGATCCATCATGATCATCAGGTCGATTTTTATTTTCAACTCGAAATTTTTTGGTCGAAATTTTTTTTTCTTACGTTCTTTGAAAGGTAGAGAGATTATTTTTGAATGTTTTGATACTCCACACTAGGAGTCTGAGATGCGTAGTTTTCGATATACAGGATGCTCCATTCAAGAGGTATTGATATGAATGATTATTGAAAAATTTTATTTTCGGGAAAGGAAGGTCGCGAATTAATTTCATATACCTCAAATTGACATCAGACAGAGTTTTCTCAAGAAAGAAGTCGAAGTGACAATCGAATTTATTATGGGAGAAATTCATACCACTACCTCTTGAATGAAACAGCCTGTATTTCAGGAAATACGCATCTCAGACCTCTAGGGTCATCAAAACACTCAGAAAAATAATCTCTGTAGAATAGTGATGAAAAAATATGGGTTGTAATTTGAAAAAAATGGTCGATGACGTCATATCTTGCGAATCAAAAAAGAAAAAAATTTATTTTTCTTCCAACTAATTTCGAGTTGAATATAAAAATTGACCTGTCTTAGCGTTTCGTACGAAAATCAAAAATGAAGAAATTATGAATTTTATTTCATACCAGTCGCACTGAATAGGAATTTTGGGAAACATTGGCAACATCCGAGAAAACTGGTTGATGACGTCACTTCAAACTTAACGTGAACAGACTATATATGAGCAACTCGTCGGGGTTATTTCTAACTAATTGAATTTCTCATTCAAACGAAAGAATTATTGAACCCCGAACCTCTACTACTAATACCTAGAATTGACGAAACGATAATATGGGCTACGGGGACGATAAGGCAAAGTTTTGATTAAAATTCCATAACAAAACCATCCTTCTCCAGTAGTCCGGAGAGGGATAGAGAAAGGAGGAAGATTATCGGCTCGAGATCATGTGTGCATATAAACTTCTGAACTGAATCAGCAATAGACGACGGTTCTCTCGATGGCATATAAATTGAATCGTTGAACACCGAATAACGTATCGAAGCAGGCGAGGGTCACAGAAATTCGATGAGTAAATAAATCGTAGCCTACGATAAGTTTCAAGATTCCGAGACTATACATATTATATGGGGAGCACTATTGCCGTCAAACTTTGCATTATCGTATTTCTACGATCTAGCAAGCTCCGTATTTGTACGATTCCATATGTATATTTAAACGTTAGTGCTCATAAGGAAATGATTACATTCCGGGATAAAGGATTCCGCAAGAAGTAGCAAACAAATTGAGATTTTGAATAGAAAATATAATATGCCTAATTTTATTTAACTCTACAAAATACTGATAGTCTTGTTATGGAGTGGTCGTTGGTTTGGTAAAGAAAGACAGATTTCCGATTTAACAAGGTTTAATTGATTAAGTTGCGAGCACAAGTTTCCCGTTCAACGGTAAAAATCAGACTTATCTATTATATTTCACATAAAATGGTACCAAAGTGTGAATCCTTATTTATTACATTATGTATTACATAGAATCATACCACATATTTCCACCAATCAGAAGAAAGTACTCAGGTCTGTGACCGTAAATGTTGTTATTAATTCTTGGAATTTGCAACTTAGTTTCGGGTGACAATATGTGGAATTGCGACACCGTGCTAGAACAATGCATGATGAAATAATATAATAGAATATGAATAATATACGAGTTCTATATACAGGGTGTAAAGGCGACTTTACAACAGTCTCTCAATTTACATAACATGATATTACAAATAGTTTCGTTGAGATTAAAATTCTATTTGAAACCAAAATTCAACACATTATAGATTACAAATAAATCATATTGGGGCTCTTTTCGCCATCTTGAAGAGGTTCGGTCAAGTAACAAAGGAACATAATTTCTTAACTACTGAATCTCTAGGCATTCATCTGCAGTATTAACTGCTGTACGACGCCATGCATCTTTACAATTGTTTATTTCGAAATACACTCGGAGGCAAAATTAGCGGAACACTCGAAAATTTAACCAAATTCGAAGTCCGATATTTTTCCTAATTCTCAACCGATTTAGATGATTTTTGTCGGCAAGTTATAGATCAACTCTTCTGCTTTGTAGAAATTATAAGAGAAAACAAAAAAAATTTGAAAAAAATTTCATACGGGGGCAAAACTAAAAGTGTTTTTTTTGTCAGAAATTCGTAACACCCTGTGGAATTTCGTGGTCCGAGTTGAAACGTACAATATCATGGTCTGTCAAGACACATCTTCCTACAGTAACGCCCTTCTTGTTTTATGCATTTATCTCTATTTTTACAAGAAATATCCAACTTGAAGCGAAAAGTCACAAATTTCAAGAATTTATTTTTAATCTTGCGTAGGTGCATAACATCGGAGGTTAGCCAAAAAATAAAATCAAAATTAGAGAAGCGGAAATCTAACGAAATGTAAATTTTTGAAATTCACTGGCCAATTTCAAGCTCCGGGAGAACTCGAAGTACACTGGAAAAATCGTTGATTTTGCACATTTATTTTTGAATTTTTTTGTGTGACACTCTATAATAATTATCATTCCTGTTCAAAATTGAGAGCAGGTGTGTATCCTGGCGATACACTCGTGAAATGAAATGAACATGTTGAGAAAAATGTTCATGACGACCCACAAAAAAAACATTTGATTTTAGTAGCGAGTATGACCCCCCCGAGCTCTTATTACAGCGCGCATACGATTTCGCATACTCCCAATGATGTTGTCTATCATCTGTTGAGGTATATTGTCCCACTCTTCCACCAAAGCCAATGTCAGCTCTTCAACATTGCCTGGATTCCGTTGTCGAACCCTTCTTCCAAGAATGTCCCAAACGTGTTCGATCGGGTTTAAATCTGGTGACAGCGACGGCCAGTCCATTCGTGTGATCCCAACTTCATTGAGATATTCTATCACTATGCGCGCAGTATGAGGGCGCGCGTTATCGTGCATAAATAGGAAATTTTTCCCTATGTAAGGAGCAAAAGGCACAACATGGGGCTCCAAGATTTCTGTTATATACCGATGGGCATTAAGTGATCCATTGCCAATAATCTCCAGTTCTGTTCGTACTCCCAAGCATATGCCACCCCATATCATAACTGACCCTCCACCGTATTGCTCAGTTCCTGCGAAGTTCGCTTGATTGTACCGTTCCCCTCGATGCCTCCATATTCTATCTCTACCATCCACGAAATTCACACAATATCGGCTCTCATCATTAAATAAAACTCGGCTCCACTGATTGATTGTCCATGCTACATGCTCCCTAGCAAACGCCAATCTTGCTACCCTATGGGCTCTATCGAGTTTTGGTGCTCTTGCTTGCGCGTATGATCTCAGACCAACTTCATTTAATCGTCTTCTGACTGTCCTCACACTGACGTTAATGTTATCCACTGCTTGTAAAAGGTTACGTGCCTGAACAGCAGTAAGACGAGGATTTCTTATGGTTTGATTGACGATGAAACGGTCATGTATAGCGCGGGTTGCCCGATTTCTTCCTTGTCCTCGCCTCCTCACGTACAATCCAGTTTCCCTGTAACGTCGGTAGATTCGTTGGATAACCGCCGTCGAGACACCCAACATGGTACCGACTGAGCGGTAGCTGCGCCCTTCCTCGATCAATGTAACTGCCCTTGCTACTGAGGTTGGTGGTAAATCTCTCATTCTGAATGAAAAATACCGTTTCGAATCGTAAACAGTAAAAGAATCACAAAACACCGCAACCAATCGAATTTGTATCAAATCAAAGAATGGAAAACTCTCATTCTTTAAACAAGTGCAAATAAGGTCATATACAAAAAACGTGTGTTGTATTTCATATTTGATAAGTTGAAAAGTTTTATCAATGGTCCCAGAATTCGGTTGTGTATTTTAATACCTACCGACTGTTATCTCCTATGAATTCCTAATTTCCACCAAATTAACCAAATTGTCATCAATAACTAATGCAATTCGAACATAAAAATCGCAAACGACAATTTCGACACGCCTGAGTGATAATAAGAAAATTCCAAATTGATAGACGAATTTTAATGACAATTTCTTGATTCAATGAAATTTCTCCAAAATGGTGATTTTCCATTTGAAATTAAATATATTTTGCAAAAATAGAGATAAACACATGAAACAAGAAGGGCGTTACTGTAGGAAGATGTGTCTTGACAGACCATGATATTGTACGTTTCAACTCGGACCACGAAATTCCACAGGGTGTTACGAATTTTTGACAAAAAAAACACTTTTAGTTTTGCCCCCGTATAAAATTTTCTTCAAACTTTTTTGTTTTCTCTTATAATTTCTACAAAGCAAAAGAGTTGATCTATAACTTGTCGAACAAATCATCTAAATCGGTTGAGAATTAGGAAAAATATCGAACTTCGAATTTGGTTAAATTTTCGAGTGTTCCGCTAATTTTGCCTCCGAGTGTAGCTCCGCGCTCACTGCAGGTCCGTCCGATTCATTTTAAATGACTTCACTAGCCTTCGAAGTACTTTTGTCCAATTCAACTCTACCAAAACAACTTAACCCAAACAATAAAACATGTGAGTTTTGCTAGTGTACTATAGAACTGACATGCATCAAAATTTCCCAGCATTTTAGTGCAGTTAAACGATGGTAAGACTGATGAGTCAGCGACTACTCTACCTGCATTCTTCTTGAAATGAAAATTATTTGACTTGCTACCATAAACATTAATGGGCCCGTCTAAAACTGATCAGGAAAATAGGTGATCTACCACTTTTTTTCATTCCTTGAAATAAATACACAGGTTATTATAATTGAAGATATGGATTTTATGAAATTTTTGAAAAAGAAATACGGGCGTTACTACTTGAGGATGTAAATCTAAGTGCAATTTTTAGAAAATAAGTTCATATAAAAATAGATCCGCAAACGCTTCGTTACGGAGCTACGGGCAGTTGAAATTTCCGGAAATAATTTGTTTTTTCTTTAAAACTCCTGCAGTTTTGAGATATTAAGCCCAAATTTGGAATGCAAGCATTTTTTACAGCCCCCATCATTACACGTCCTAAATTTTAACTAGAATCTACAAGGTCTTTTCTTTTCCGGAGCCATGTCTTCTTTTTCCCTTTCAAAATTTTCTGCAGTACGCCACTGATCAGCGTTCAATCAATTCTCGTCATCTTCGTTCAATTCAGAAACTATTTCGACACGTAAATTTCTTCCTTCAAGACTGAATGCTCATTTTGTTAGTGAAAAATTTCACAAACACTATTGGGCTGAGGAAAACCCCCATTTGATAGAAGAATCTCATCATCAAGAACAATTCTCGCTAAATGTCTGGGTCTGAATAATTGGAAACTATTTGATTGGGCCCTTTTTTTTGCCTAACAGACTAAACGGTCCCGGTTATCGGCAGTTTCTTGAGGAAGAGTTACCTTTATTGCTCGAGGATGTGCCACTTTTGGTGAGAAACATAATGTGGTTCATGCATGACGGGGCACCAGAACATTTCAGTGGAGAAGCTAGGGAATTCTTGAATAATACATTCAACAACCGATGGATAGGTCGGGGTGGGCAGAACCATGGCCTCCGAGGCCCCCAGACTTGAATTTTTCAGACTTTTTCTTATGGGGATATCTCAAAAGGTTAGTTTATAGCACTCGAGTGAACACTGTAGAAAAATTGAGAAATCGAATAATAACCTCTTGTGACACGATAAGAAATACTCCAGGAATATTTCAAATAGAGCGTGATAATATGCAAAGAAGAACAAAGGCCTGTATTCTTGCAGGTGGAGGACACTTCCTGCAATTTATAAGTTTTTAATTGTTTTTTTTTTCAGTTTGATATTGAGTAAGTATAAGTTGAGTCTCAGAATACGAGCTATCAAAATTAAAGCAAATTTTGGGCATACCTATCGAGTATTTCTATTATTTTTTTTTATTTAGCGAATAACATACAACTTAAATAATTCAAATTCAATAATTTTTCACTCGAAAACGGTTGGAGGTACGAAAAAATTACAGGTATCAAAAAAGTTTCTAAATTGAACGAAGATTACGAGAAAAAATGATCATATGAAAGGGCAGAAGGAGACATGGCTCCGCAAAAAAAACAACTGGTAGATTCTAGTTAAAATTTAGAACGTGTAATGATAGAGGTTGTAAAAAATAGCTTTACCGCGTCAAGTTGTGACATACTATTATGTAACACCATGTATATGCTGCTATGACCAACCAAGCATTATATATTTTATTTCAGAGGTTTGGATCTGAATGACATTTTGGCTCTTCTTGAAGAATAAAACGGTGATAATGGTTCGAACTAAACTTCTCACGTAGATTTATTATGATGTCTCCATCGGATGCAAAAGATGAAGTAACGGATGAGGATTCTAGGGATGAAGATCAGGTTCGTTCGTCCTTCTAATTTACCTGGCTCGCAACTATCAGCACCTGCAGAAATTCATTCAGATAATCGGAATCGAGATGATGACTTCGATTCAGAAGATAAAATTTCTCGAGCGGAACTGGCAAGAAGTTTAAAGGGAAGAAAGCAAGAAAGAAGAATTACCATTGGACAAATGGCGCCCTCGTTCCTCAGCCAATGGAATGACCATCTTTCATAGGTGTTGAAGGTATATACCCAATGTAACGGCTAAAATCACGTCATAGCTACTTGGACTCAAAACACCTAATTCCAATCAACCATCCTTATATGACCAAACGTTACACTACATGCTAATAGTCTAGTGCGCATATCCTAATATCAGATGTTATATTCCATTCGGCTTGAGAATCTTCACTTTCCTTCTTTCTTCTGCCAACCTTCAAACGAATGAGTTCAACTTGAAAATCATCTTTGATTGTATTTGAAATAATTAAATTATATAAAAGATCTCTAATGAAAATTGAAGATATTTCTATATCTTAAATATTGTGTAGTGACCTACACAAGCATTTTTTCCTATTAACTGCTTGAATGCCTTATAGTAGCTATTAGAAATCCAAATTCTGCTCTACAGAATTTGTATTTTTCTCACGTATGTTCTTGATAGATATCTCATTAATAAACTCGATCAAAATAATTTTTCTGAGTAGAAAACGACAAAAGTAACTCAAACTCCAATATTCATTCATTATTTCCTTCATTTTCAAGTAATTTTCGTGAAATTATCATGTAATCATAAAATTCGTTTAAATTTTTAAAATCTGTAATTTTTCGTTAATAGTTTTTGTAGATGCTTCCCAGCTTTTATGTAGCTTCTTTTTAATTGTAAATAGTTTTGTAGATACTTCCCCGCTTTTTATGAAGCTTATCTTTTGATTCTATGACCTAAATCAACTGCTAGCATCAGTTTATTTTTTAGAAACTCTGTAACTTTTCCTGTTATTTCTGATCTTCAAATAATGTTAGACTCACATTAATTCGTTACTTCAAATTCACTGGTGAACCTGGCTGTTACGTTAGGGCATAGAATATCTTGGTGATATATGTCTAACAGTCGTAGGAGGAGCCTACGAAATATAATTCTTATCTGAAGCCCATAAACTCCATACGCAGCACTAAGAATACTTGGAACTTGAACTCACATAGACGACTTCTGCCTCATCTGTCACTACTGGACCAATAATTTTTGACTATCACCAAGATAAGTCCTATTAATTGTACATATAGAATAAAAGCATTTGCTGGTATTGTCTGCTATAACTTTTAATGATAATAATAATATGTAATTAAATATCAGAGTAGAACTACCTAGACTTTCTCTTCCAAGATCTCAGTGCAAATATTGAACTAGAGTCTAATTGCTCAAATTTTCTCTGTGCTTACTCAGTGGGGTAGTCACGTTACACCAATAAGTTTGCTTAGATTTTCCTGACTCTTTGATAAATCTCATTGTAACTGAAGCAAACCGCTATGCTTCTTTTCACAATAGAAACGGAAATGTAAGTTTCAAAGAAATGGAAGCATTTTTAGGCGTTCTCATTTTGAGCGGTTATCTATCTTTATTACCACGTCGTCGAATGTACTGGGAAAGAGAATTGGATACACATTCAACTTTGGTATCCAACGCGATTTCAAGAGATAGATTCGAGTATATTATGTCCAATCTTCATATAATTGACAATTCCAATATTAACAGTATTAAAAATTTTTAAATGGAGAAAAAGGGTCGTTCGATACTTTCTTCAAAAGGTGACTAAATTTTCTATATGACAACGTAATTATCAACTATATATAACTATAAACTAACATGAGACGAATTGAAATCTTGAATTGTTCGAAGAATTCCAGGTTATCATGAATCCAGTTTGAGGAACACATTCGATCAGACGCGATTCTGCTGATCTGCGGAGAAAGAGAAGTCGTTTGACAGCCTGTTGGCTCACTCAAACTTGTGTATCAATGCAGTAGGCGAAGACATTGATAATAAAGAAGATTTGTATCAAAATTAACACTGGTTGTTTCTTCTTGAAAAAAGTTCGATTACTTTCGGAATGGAGGGTGTATATGCCATAAATCGCATTGTTGGCATCTTCTTCTAACATAACCGTTTCACAGCATCTTAGGTCCGCGAATGAGCCAGGTTGTTCAGTAAATCAAGCAGTGCTGTATATTATTCCAGAATATATCCCAAGGTGACCGTTCCTCATGACACGTTTCACGGGACTCTAGAGAATTAATTTGTGACAACGTGTTACAACTTATTCATAAACATGAGAAATTTGCGTAAGGTGAAGGGTAATGCCGTATAGTTCCAATTGAAAGGATGTATGTTGAATCTACAGAATATGAACATTAATGTTATTACCTCGGAAAAAAATTGAACATTCCAATAATTCCAAAAATCAACCAGGAAGGTACTATAGAGCACGTTCTATTTGTTAACTAATTCTAACTAAGACTGTCCCCATATAATGCTTTACTTAAGTTAGTTTCATATGAAAACCTGTTGACTACCGATAACAATGATAATTTACTTCATCCCAGAATCTATGAGTTGAGCCAAGAATCTCTACATTGGTGAAAACGGCTCAAACTTCCCTTCTTTTTTTCGAGTTATCTCGGATTTCTAGATTTTCTGGAATTTCAGCATATGCCAAAATTTCGAATGCTATCGAAGTTACGTGGAAACTATTTCGACATTCTAGGTGGACCTTTCTCACTAAATACCAGGACGCTTTCGAAAAATTTTTTAGTTAAATGGTTTTTGAATTAAAATATAATCTTGTTTTTTAAATGTAAACCGTATGTGAGTTTGGATCATATAGGAAGAATATTCTTTCCTTCCCGAATGTAATAATAAATAATAATATGATAATATATATTTCGTCATCGAAATATTCCATGAGATGTCAGAAAGTATCAAATATACACATACGTAAATCACAATACAAATAAATAGTTAAATACAAACATTCGAGCACGAATTTCCAATAATCAATGGAATCAATTAGATTCTATTGACTAAAACAGTTCAATATGACCTCACTTTCCCAAAAAATTCATCAAACGTGTAGATTGTCCCATTTAGAAGAAACCTCTTCAGTTGTCTCTCAAAAGCCAGACCTGACAAAGTTTTCAGGTGTTCAGGAATGGAATCATAAAATTTGATACACCAATAGTTTGTTCCAACTTGGGTTCACGATGAGCAAGTTTTTATTTCTGGTGTCATGGCCATGAAAATCTGCAATTATGGTGAATTCATCTTTTTTGGAGTGAACATATTCGAGACAGTATGTAAACAGATGTGATGTGAGTATCTTCAAGTACTTGAACAGTCCCCTGCAGGTTGTCGTTGAAGTTGTTTTCATTCGTCTAATGGTGAAAATGGCTGTGGCTAGTATTTTGCTGGTGAAAGCTATGTGAACTTGCCAGTTGAGATCACAGGTAATGGATACTCCGACTATATTATTCACGCAATCATAATCACAATGTGAAAACCCCCCTCCCATTACAAACTATTAAAAAAAAAAACACAAATTATGACCATGACGAATGAACAAAACACATTAAGGATTACCCACTAAGGCTAAGCCAGTGCGTACGCAACTACTACTATATATATATATATATATATATATATATATATATATATATATATATATATATATATATATATATATATATATATATATATATATATATATATATATATATATATATATATATATATATATAACATTCAGTGTTACTTGACTAAGGTCCGTACACTGGATTTTTCCGGGAGAAAGCCTCTGACACTACTCGTTGGTACATTGATATCATTGTCTGATGATGCTATAGTATGTATATATTCTGGTAGATTGATATATTCTCATAACATTTAACGTTATCCTAATATATAATTATTCCAGAATATATTTTGATTATAATCATTGCCTGGCAATGGTATTAATTACCGGGTGGTGGATTTATATTTTTTCATGAAATCAGTTTGATTGCATGAACAGATATATGGGCAGCTCGTCGGGGTAAAACCCCTATATATAGATTGCTAACATCAGCCTCTGATCCGAATTTCATTCTTCTTTTGCGTTCTGCAAAAATTGTTCAGTCTTAAATTCGGTATCTGCACATTGAGAATGATTGTATCATCTCATAAAGACTGTTTTTTCAAAGCACTCAGAAGAAAGTTACAATGAACAAGGTAATGAAGAAGTTAAATTAAGAGTTTTTGGAACTGTTACTCTGAATCGTTCAATTTTATGTAGGCAACTTGAAGCAGAGAGTGTGATACTAAAATGTAATGTTTCGCGAATCCTCAGAAAAAATTAAGTTCAGCGTTTTAAGATGAAGAAATCTCAGTTTCAACAGCCAGGAGATTATGAGCGATGGTTAGAATTTTACCGATATTATCAGACAAAAAAAAAAGGCGAAATCACAGTATACCATATGAACTGATAAAGTTAGGGTTACCAGTGACGGAGTATTCAAACTACCGTGTCATTTTTGAGGAAAATCTTTGTGGGGCTATGTCAAGGATTTGTTGATTTGTTTGAAGAGTTGTGTAAAATGTCACTTTCGATTCAACATTTCGTACTTAAGCAATGCCATTCGGAACTTGTGAAACTGGCATTACATGGGTGTGAGTCCCCACTTCGTGTACTAGCCGTAGTTCTTTTGGTTTTGTGCTCCGTGCCCCGCCTGCGCATGCCATAGATTCTTTGATTTCGGAACGACTCCATCGATTCATTTCTGGTTGCTGTCTTTCAACTACAACTTGCTTTTCTGCGTTCGTTTTTATCTATTTGCAGTATTTCACCTAGCTGCCATACTCAAACATCGAAAATGGGACAACCTGCACAGGGAGGGCAAATTTCGATATTTAGTGCCACAAATTTTTTTTGATATCTTTATCCGTTTTCGACTAATTCAACAATTCTCGAATTTTGGCAAAATCGTTATTCTTGGATATCACGAATATTATAAGAGCTACTCAAAAATGACTTTGGAATTTAACATTTTTTTAAGCAAAATGAACTGGTGTTCAACGGTTTTAGAGTTATAATGCAAACATGATTTCTCTTAATACGAAACATAGGCGATTTCTTTCTTCTTTGATACAATATTTTATTTACTTCTCAAAAATATTAACACATTAATTACCCTATTTCAAGAAAAACTTGAAATGGCCTCAATTCCATTCATTCTATTTATGTCAGCCAACTTTCCGAAGCTGTACGATCCTATGGTTTTGTTTATGGTTTGATTTAATTAACAGAGGTTGACTGGAACTGTTCCTGAATAGGCAATCAAAGAAATATGCTACAAAAACAATGAAAATCACTTGAGGCCGTAACAATATCCGCAACTTTTAAACCATGAAAAAGAATAGTTCACATAATGGTTTCCAGTCATCTTCGATTCATGTTGGTGGATAATATAGCATATAGACCGATTTCCGAAATAGCAAAAAATTTATGACGTTTTCAAGCTGATGGGTCGAATCCTAAGAAATAAATAATGATCAGACAAAAAGCTCGAAAATGACTTAATTCCGGCATAATCGGAAATCGGTAATATTTCATTATTTACCGAACCCTATTTTCGTAGCGAGAAGGACAAGGTCTACGTCACTAATGTCTCGATACATTACTATAAATTTTATATAAAGCGTGAAAATTCCCGGCATCTTTACGAAATGCGACGTATTCCTTTGAATAAATACTTCAGTTTTCGTTAGGTCTATCAATTATGAGCTTCGCCAATAACAATTTCATTAGTCGCTGTAAGAATTAATTAGAGATTCCAGCATTGGACTTGTCCTAGACATGGACTCATCAATATAAGGCATGTGATAAGTCCTTGGAAACTACTTGGTTGACTCACTATGTTTCTAGATTTTGTTCCAATATGATCGAACAGTTTCCAAATAGCATTTAATAGTAGAAACTACTAAAAACATAAGATTGATTTTATAATCAACAAGGCATCGAGAGAAATTTGAAAAAAATCAAACACACAAGAAGTAACAATAAATAATAATAATTTCATGTATCTACTTTATCATCTCTACAATTTTTTGTATTTTTTGATCTTATTTTATACATTTTGAAAATGAAACGATATCTTGATTTTTCAACAACAACTTTAATGATATACCACCATAGAATGAAATTTGAAAAATAATTAATAATCTATTAACATTAAACCTGATTCGCACGAAAATCTAGCATACTGATATATAAACATATATTGTCATATGAAAATATTGAAATTTATTCACAAATCAAACTTAAATAATGGGTGACCAGATTTTGACGTTTTAGTACTGCAACTATGTGAAATATTGTGAATAGAGAAAAATGATCCCGCGTGTTATTTTTGCATGAGAAATGCGTTGCCACAAATATATTCAAGGATGTTTTCGGAATCAGTCAAGTGCCAATAACTCGGTTACCTTTCAAGTTATATAAAAATGATTTCGACATTCTTCAGGCACTTTTTTACGTAGAAATAATACGCCTGGATTTTTTGATGGAGAAAATGCAACAATTGCACGTAGGGAACATATTCATCTCGAGAAATACAGAGATAAACCGAAAAATGGAAATTTTTGCAGCCAAGAGATTTCCAGCGTCGTCTCAATTTTCACATCTGGTTTCTGCAGAAATCTGAAGAAAATTCGTAGGTTTTCCGATAAATAAATTTGATGAAATTCGCACCAGTGGTGAAGGAATATTCAATCATCAACTTTACCATGACCTTCAAGTTCAGTTGAAGGTCAACTCAAAAATTATAAGTGAAATCGGAAATCGAGAGAGCGAAGAAAATATATTCAGATATGGCCTCGAACATGACCTTGACCATGTCTTTGAAGGTCAGGTAAGTATCGTTATTTTTATTCTTAGACCAAGGAAGAAAACAAATACAAAATCACCATCAGACTTAGGAAATTTTTGCCATTGAATCAATATCGCAAGACAAATATTTGACTGAAATTTCTGCTTTGGTTTGATGTTATCATTACCTTACCTTCTGCTCATTTAATTTCTAAGAAAACAAATACGAGTTCGAGTTGACCTTTAAATATCATGGATTATGAAGGTCATGGTCATGCTATACCTGAATGTAATTCAATTTCTTCTCGCTCTCTGGATTTCAGGGTTCAAACTGTGCGATTAGATTTAACATTTTGCAGTAGACTTCTGAATGAAGGTCATCGTCAAAGTCACCGTTAGATTGCTTATTCAAAACCTTATAATTTTTATCACATTTTTTTGTCTGAGCTATATTTTCGAGAATAAAGGATATGTGATACAATGACCACCATCGTTAAAGATAGCCCAGAACTTTTTCACACAGTATACCATCAACGAAGGGGAGAAAATGAACAAATCGAGAACACTTTAACCTCCGTATTTACCTCCAAGTATATTATACATGATAAAGTGACAATCACAAAACTAGCTCAGTCTGACAATGACACGCCCCAGAATGATGATGATAATCAAACAATGAAGTTCAACGTACATTTCCTCTCGTTGGGAATTTCATAACAGAAGCCTCATACAATACGCGTCTGTCGCATTCGCCTACAGCTTGCCAGACTGATTGGTTATTTATCATTGCTCTACTTCTTTGGATAGATGTGGGATTCACAAGATAGAAATAACATTTATGGGTACACAAGCAAATGATTCATAAATCTTTTCGATGGAGGTGTTTATAAGTTGATACAAAATGGTGAATGCGCCAGACCAAATACAGCTTAATATATTTTTAGAATGAATTTGATGCTTGATTGTGAGTTTGATATAGATAGGGATAGACGAATTCCACTTGAATATACTGGTATTTTCAACAAGAGATCGACTGAAATCTGTTTGCTAATTACAAATTGTTTTTTCCTGTGAGCGGACAGGAATTTCATCATCTCTGAAATGTCCATCTTCACTTCACTAGTATTTTTTAGCCTTCGTGGTACAGGAAAGGAATTGATTGTAGAACATTTACCTAGTTATCCAATTTTTTTCTATATATAATTCTTCAATATTTACAACAGGAACCAATCATGGATACTCAGTATATTCAATGAAAATTCTAATGTCATTGCAGAATCATTATAATTAATTGGAGAACCACAACTAGTTTTTTCAAGAATTGCTCGCGAAGGGCAGACGTTTCAAAATTTTGCAAGCTATAAATTATAACATTGCAATGTTCCAATCGATTCTGAAATATACTCGATCAAAATGGGAGGAGAATTTTCTCATAGATCAAGCATAATAAAAGCCTACTTCAAGGTAACTCGCGATTAACTAAATATTCTTCAATCGACGAAAACGAAGGGATAATGAGAAATTTTTAACTGTTAAGGTGATCGTCGCAGAGATTAACCAATATTGATGAATTACATTGCCAACAATAATATCTTGAATGCACTCGAGATATCCCTTTTTTGTGGAGCAAAACAACGATTTGCTACTTGGAGGATTTGGAAATGCGCTCCTGAAGATAGCAATCCGATACGAAATACAAAAAGATAATTAAGTTACGTGACTGAAATAGGATCTGCAGACATGATAATTAACACGGGAGAAGCGTGGATTTTCAAGCTTACAGTTCGTTTTTATGCGATTGAAAATTTCGAGGGAGGAGATAGTCTCCTTAGCAAATTAAATAATGGCATTTGTATAAGCTCGAAGATGCTACAGCTTTCAGCTTTCTTTGTAATGGTGTTAGTGAAATAAATTGCATGTTCTAAAAATAGTTAACATAGAAGAAGTTCAGCCTCAGCATATATGTAGATTTCATTACAAATGATATTCCATTTGAGTTAATTTCGTTTTTGAATTTACTACAGAAATAAATGAGTTAATATCGAACTGATTCTATTTAATATAGAAAATATTTCAATACGAGTTTTCGTTGAACTTCACTTCAAATTTCTAACAATCGCTTCTGAATTTTATAATTTACTGAAAGAAATGAATAGCAGTCGCCCTTCAATGTCGAAAAATTTGCCAATCTGATTCGATCTGACCATCGCTTAAACTATAGACATTGATCAGAAATGTGTGATGTGAACTTCACGTGATAATTTGAACATGCGAAAAGTGTGTGCCAAAATTTCTCACGTTTCAACAAGAAACAGCTCGCAAAAATGTTTGTACTGACACTTTGGATGCCATTGAAAATGACTCAGCTTTATTTAAAATGTTAATAACATGTGATCAATTGTGGTTGTTTACGTATGGACCGAACACGAAGCGCCAATCTATGCAATGAAAGACCACAACTTCTACCACAACCAAAAGAGGAAGAATGAGCAACTCGTAGTTTGAAGCAATAGTGATTATTTTTTCGATTCATAGTTTTTGTACCTTTACTGGGTTCCTGACGGTCAAACAATTAATCAATATTACTATCTTGAAATACTTGGTAGACTACGCGAAACAGTACGGAAAATGTTGAAGAACAAATCATGGATTATCAAGAGGTTCCAGGCCAAGTAGAACATCCACCTTATTCACCAAACCTCGCACCATGTGATTTCTATATGTTCTCTGGAGAGAAGTCTGCTTTAAAAGGGCGAAATTTGAGTCCGTGAAAGCTGTAAGAGAAAAAGCAGCAAGAGTCCTGAAGTTACTGGATCGCTTCCAGCACTGTTTCCACCAATGGAACATACGCATAGAGCGTTGTAGGGATAAAGAGGGGTCGTATATTGAAGGTTATAATAAGTAATTATGTATAAAATAAATTTAAATTGTTTACAGTGTTATTCGAGTTTTTAAATAGCAATACCTCCTATAAAAAAACGACACTTCAATGAAAAAAAAATATGATGAATGAATAAAGCAAGTTCAACTTAAAATACATTGATTTTGAAATGAATTTTTATCACCAATTCCGCAAACTATCATTTCTAAATACCTAAATCTGTACTATCGACTTACCGTCCACAGGAAATTGTTCTAACCCAGATGGCGTTTGCTCAAACATTCTTCAATTATTCAAAATCTTTAGAGAATGTGCACAAACTTCTTCTAATTTTTTCTAACGATTCTTTTGAAAATTTCTTTAGATATACTTTTTCTTTAACTATACAATAATACATTTCAAAGAAACCACTTTTTCGTTCTATTTTTATGATTCAAAAGCAATAGTGTAAATAGGGTTGACTCAGATTTCAATACAAATTGACATCACTTTTTATAAGCTTTGGTTCAATTTGCTAGTTAACATGGACAACTTAGACGTTCAGTTTGAATGATAGTACATGGTTAGCAATGCGATGTTATTCAAAATCCTTTATGACAGAAGAATCATTTTTTATGCAGACGCAGGATATAGTTATCAAATCAAAAGGTTTGTTGAAAAGACTATGAAGAAACTACCTTTCGGTAGAGCCTAGACACAAAGGTTGATTCGTTCACAGTCTGGGAAATCAGCTCAGCACAACTAAATACACTCTTGTAGATTATTAAACTTTTGTGATCTAGAAAAGAAAAAAATGAAAATTTTTCAAAAATGTATCTCGGTTATCACCGTTGGTACAGCAATTCGGAAAATTGCAGCGCATCCTGTTTCTACCCCCTTTGGCTGATTGCACTCAATAGCAATCCCCGCCAAGATTATAGCTCCTTAAAGAACATTGTAAAAATTGGTGACAGCAGATCATAACTACGGTAATTATCGTGAATACAAATTTGATGAACATATACAAAAGCTCTAATGTGAAAAAATCACCCTGAAAACTCGACTGGTTTGATTTTTCTTTGAATTTCCTGAAACAGGTCGATTTTAATAGGAATGGGACATCTTTTGTTATTTGTTTCGTTCTCTCCCTATCAACCAATGCAGCTTTCACTCAAATTTTTTAGTAGGGAAAACGGGTCGTATGAATTCGAACGATTTTCTATCAAATCGTTCGAACGTATCAACCAAATGTATATGTATAAGTATATACAGGGTGTTACATAATAGTATGTCACAACTTGAGGGGTTAAATCTTCCTGCAATTTTGAGAAAGAAAATTCATATAAACATAGGTCAGAAAAAGCTTTGTTACGGAGCTACAGGGTGTTGAACTTTCAAAAAAATTGTTTTTTTTTTCCAAACTCCTGCAGTTTTTGAGATATTCAGCCCACATTTGGAATGCAAACTATTTTTTACAGCCTCCATCATTATACGTCCTAAATTTCAACTAGAATTCACAAGGTGTTTTCTTTTCCGGAGGCATGTCTTCTTTTGCTTTTTCAAATTTTTTTGCAGTACGCCATAGATCAGCGCACAATCAATTTTCGTCATCTTCATTCATTTTAGAAACTACTTTGACGCTTGTAATTTTTTCTCGAGCAAAAAATTATTGAACGATTGTATGCATTCGCTGAATTGAAAGCACTTCTAATTAAAAAATGACTAGTAGGCTTTGATTTTTTTGATTTATTTATTTGTTTTGATAGTTGCTAAAGTTGAACCAGTGTCTGCTCGAATTGTTTATGAAATTAACGATTAGTTTTAAGACTTTTGAAGTTATTTCTGTAAGAAAAAATGGCTTATTTTACTCTCGCCGAATTGGCTGATATCCATTACATGTACGATCTGACTGACGGAAACACAACAGAAGCTAGGCGAATCAGGTGCGCTCCAAATCGAGAAACAACAGACAGGCAAACATTTACAAATATCCACAGGAGGTTAAGAAATATTGGTACTTTTACTTCAAATAATCATTTGAAAGGTGCAACTCAAACTATGATAACTTCGGATTTTGAGGAAGTAGTTTTAAATTGTATTGAATTGGATCCTCATGTGAGTACAAGAAAAATTGGAAATCAATTGAATATTTCACATGTTCTAGTTTGGAGGATTCCCCATGACTTTTCATTGTACCCGTTTCATATTCAACGCGTTCACTCTACTTCCTCGCGATTTTCCTTCAAGACTGAATTTGCCGATGGTTCTAAGATAAAATTAGAGAAAATACTCATTTTGCTAGTGAAATAATGTTCACAGACAAAGCTAACTTTTCGAG
The DNA here is from genome assembly GCA_013387265.2 of Cryptolaemus montrouzieri. Taxonomy (NCBI): domain Eukaryota; kingdom Metazoa; phylum Arthropoda; class Insecta; order Coleoptera; family Coccinellidae; genus Cryptolaemus; species Cryptolaemus montrouzieri. The sequence continues at coordinate 99,897,021 of JABFTP020000001.1, read as the reverse complement.
AACTGCTATCACAAATTCTCATGATAATCATTATTGGGCTGAAGGAAACCCCCATTTGATTGAACAATCTCATCATCAAGAACAATTCTCACTAAATGTCTGGATCGGAATAATTGGAAATTATTTGATTAGGCAATTTTTGTTTGCCTAACAGACAAAACGTTCCTGCTTATCGGCAGTTTCTCGAGAAGTACTACTCTTGGTGAAAAACATAATGTGGTTCATGCATGACGGGGCACCAACACATTTTAGTGGAGAGCTAGGGAGTTCTTGAATTATACATTCCCAGACTTATAAAGTTTAGACTTTTTCTTATGGGGATATCTGAAAAGTTTAGTTTATACCATTCGAATGAACACTGTAGAAGAATAAAGAAATCGAATAATAACCTCTTGTGAAACGATAAGAAATACCCCTGGAATATTTCAAAGAGTGCGTGATAATATGCGAACAGAGACAGAGGCCTGTATTCTTACAGGCAGAGGACACTCCAGCAATTTATTTAGTTTAATTTTTCTCTCGAAAACGGTTGGAGAAACGAAAATATTACAAATGTCAAAGAAGTTTCTAAATTGAACGAAGATGACGAAAATTGATTGTACGCTGATCAGTGGCGTACTGCATGAAAGTTTGAAAGGACAAAAGAAGACATGGCCTCGGAAAAAAACACCTTGTGAACTTCAGTTGAAATCTAGGACGTGTAATGATGGAGGCTGTAAGAAATAGCTTGCATTTCAAATGTAGGCTGAATATCTCAGAAACTGCAGGAGTTTTGAAGAAAAAAATAATTTTTTGCGGAAATTTTAACACCCTGTAGCTCCGTAACGAAACTTTTGCGGACCTATGTTTACATAAACTTTTTTTCTTAAAATTGCACGTAGATTAACCCCCTCAAGTTGTGACATCCTATTATGTAACACCCTGTATAAGACGAACCGCCTCTGAAGTCTACTAGAGCCACCTGGAAACGACGACGACCAAAGAATAGATCAAATGAAGAACTTTAAGAAACTTCAAGAATGGTTGGACCATTCACTCCACCGCTCCTCATGGTGCCTGCTACTTGCTGTGGTCAAAATCAGCTAACGCTCCAGTACTTAATTGGCTGTTACACCAGATGTACATCATATCTCATGATAAATACGCGAATTTTATTGCTGAATGTTTAAACTCATTGAAGACTTTTATTTCGGGAACAATATTTAACGTTCCGTCGAATGTTAAATATCCTTCGCTGAAGAAGCTGTTTTCCGATCCTTACATAATCAACGTCAACTAGGTTAGATTTACAAAGTAGTGAACCATGCGATTCCCGGCAAACATCCTGTATAAGTAATCAAAATGATCAAAAACGACGAAATACAATAAAAAAAAGAGAAAGAGGAGACATCAGTAGTCGATAACTCGATTCACACTTTCAAAAAATATGATACCTAAAATGGCATTAAAACATCTACTGCATCGATAAGGAAATATAATTTCTTGAAGTACTGTAGTAGGGGCATAAATATTTATATACGAGACAACTATGTATGTCGATTCGATTCAAAAGTATTGATTATAATGAATCCACCCCATTCTAATCGAAGTTGTTAAAAGTTTCCCAAATCAACACCTTAAGTAAAAGCTTGAAATTCAAAAAATCAGTTCTTGGTTGATATGATAATATACATTCGGACTTCTTTTCTCTCAGGAACAATTGCAAATGTTATATTAATCTAATAAAATACCTTGATGCTAAGATTGAACCTTCATTGGAAACTTTTCATCAGTTCTGATATTAAAATAATTATGTTGCGATACATATTTTCATATTTGAAATCTGAAAATCTCTTTTCAAAAATGAAAGTTTTCAGCTTTCATTACAAGAATATATCCACTGATTTGAAGCAATAAGGTAATTAAAATTTGAATTCATCTGAAATCCTGATCATTCTCATCATTAGAAATAAATCGATCGATCAGTCGGAAAGAAATGGTATATAGCAGGTGGGAAATGCCTGGTAATGCCCGCAGTTGTTCGGAACTGATTTTACCATGTACGATTTGGCTCGTCATGCGAGGAACCGTGACAAAAAGTGAGAAGATACATTTTAACGAATAACGAAAAATATTTCTTTTCATTCTGGCGAGTTTAGAGTAAAACTTTGTAACCGCGACCCTTTCGGTTGAAAAAAAAACAGCCATGACTACGCGAAACAAACCGAACTCGTTTTTCACGACTGTTTGCCTGGACTGAAAATAATTGGATTCCTTTTGAGTATGCATGTAGCGCTCTGTAGGTGGATGATATCGAAACTTTTGTTAGGGAAAGATGAAAATTAAAAATTTGCCTCGCTCTGTATTTTCATTCGTAAGTATTTGTCTTTCTGTAGCTATAGTCACTAGCGATAATATAAATGCTCCCGTTTTAGTGTACATAAAACTTGACAATCCTTGGCTAATTTACGCACTGCAATGAGTTTTTGAATACGGAAAAATTAGGGAATAATACTCAACAGAAATATGTAACATTTCAAACTTACACCGTATAATAGGTTTAAAGTCCTGGCGCATTCGCCATTTCGTAAACGAAATTAAGATATTCTTTGGAAGACGTTTTCAGATTTCAAAATGAGAATATTCATCTTACTTTTCTATAAGAACTGATACATAATTTCCAATGAATGTTCAAGCTTCCCAATAATGTTTTGTTTAATACATATTAGATGAGTAATTCAGTACATAATTCGTTCCGCAAGGACAAACGGCCAATAAGGACTTCTATTTAACCACTTTGAGACGTTGGCGTGAAAATTTTCGCCGTAAACGACCGGATTTGTGGTAGAACAATTCGTGGATTTTGCATAACGATAACACACCATCTCATCGAGCCACTGTTATTAACGACTTTGAGACCAAACACAAGTCAAATACATACCATCGAGGTACCGCCTTATTCGCCTGATCTAGCTCCGTGTGGCTTTTTTCTTCTCCAGACTGAAATTGCCGCTCCCGGGAAACAGATTTGATTTCATAGACGTCATAAAAGAAAATTCGCAGAAGGAATAAAGTATGAATATTGAAGTAGATTAAGATCTTTGCGTTTCATTCAAAATTTCAGAATTTAATACCTTTTGTCAACTGAAGATGGTTGAAAGACCGAAATTGCAATCCTGATTTTCAATAAATCTTTCGTGGTAGTATAATACATAATTTAATTTTCTCATTATCGCAATGATTAACTATCACGTAGTAACAGCGGAATCTATTACCAATTCCCCTTTACCTAATTTGTTTTCAGCTGAATAAGTTAGTTAATATTTCTGTGAATTGTCTTAAAAGGTTCTACTAACTTTCATTCCAATGTAGCGTGCTTAGTAGCCGCTTTGACTGAATAACCTTTGGATGAATACGGTGCAAGTTGAACTCATTGCAAGTCACTTTGATTCTATGACCATTCATTCCGTGAATAATCCCCTCTACCATCGGCGATATCGAAGAATGACAACTGAGAGAACAACGGAGTTCATTTATTTCCTTTGAAGACTTCGTTGAAATCACTCGAAATTAATTAATCATAATAAGTTTTGGATTGTTTGATAACACTTTAAAATGAAAGGGGTAAGTAATAATCCATTGTCATCCGCTTTATTTCTTTATTTTCTTTTGATATGCGCAAACATTGTATTAATACCTAGATTTTTCGCACAACTAAGTAATTATTTTCAATTTCCATCTTTAAATTAATATTCTTAACATGTGCATAGATTTCTGAATATCCATCCTCGATAATCTAATATTCTTTTAAGTCACATTTACTTACAGCATGGATCTATGGTTTCTACGTTCTTAATTCTTAATTTTGAAATAGTAATATTTTACTGCTTTGTTCATTTCCTTTCAGCATTACCCAACATCGCTTTTTTATTACTTTTTCATTCCTTTCATATTAATCCTATATTTCTTTTGCTTATTAACTTCATTCATTACTTGCTGACCTCTCTCCGGCTTTATTTCAATGGCCTAGAAAATAAGTGATATTTTCTTATCATGATATCTAGATTTTCTTTTTATAATTCATTTACAAGTCGGGTGTGTTTAACCACCATTCTATCTTCTTATTATAAGTACATCTTATATTTATCTAGGCTATTTTTCATTTTTAATTAGTTAAAATCATTCAAAACTCAGATAAATGCAGCTTTATTTTTGGAGAGGACAAATTCATACCTCTTTTTTGGGTAGGACAAAGGAGTTCAATCTTTTTCTTGGATAGCCACCAACTTCCGTCATTTTTAGAGGAGATCAATATTTTTCTTGGATAGCCTCCAACCTCCATTATTTTAGAGGAGATCTATCTTAAAAATTTTTATTTTCTGTACATTCATTCGTCTGAAGAAGCTACGGTGTAGTGAAACGCGTTACGAATAGCAATTATTAAGTAAAATTTCTTAAAACACAGTGCTGGTTTGTTTTTTTTGAGAGATCTATCTTTTTCTTGGATAGCCACCATCCTGCTGAGATACTCTCCATTTTATGTGCTAGCGCATCACTATAAAGATAAGTCCATTTCTTAAATTTTGTGAAGCCTAAATATTCATTAAATAGATAACTTTAAATAAATTGTGTGTTCATTTTATTGGGGGAGAACTGCCAACATTGGATGCTTGAAGGGAACTAAAATCCACGACCCATCTAGAACGACTGAGCAGGGTAGACCACAAAGTGTGAATCTTTTCTTATTAAAGTCAGTATTATTAGTTCACATCTTATTAGTAATTGGGTAGGTTACAAGTTTGCTTTTCATTTCGTATGTGTCTGATGCGCGATATAGATAAAGTAAATGAGTGTAATATCAAATTTTCTGTTATTCATCATTAGAAAATATTATCATATCAATGGGAATCACCTCGAAAACCAAAAATCATTTACAGTCCACCCCGAGTTTTTTTGAATGATTGGAGTAATGAAAATATTGAAATAATCCAAAGCAAACTATGAGGAAGCATAACTATGTAGCTTGCGAGTTGATGAATTCGTAAGTCTCAGTCCGCCGTAGTCGGAAGTATGAACCCCGGCCAGTCAACTGTACACATTCAATTAGCCGAGGCAGAACTTCAAGAAAAGGTCGTCCCAGAATATTGCCCATACTGAACACAGTATAACGACTCTCACGCGAGCCCCGCATCGCCTCGAAAGAACTTAATTTCCTGGCGAATTCTTTCATTTTTCGCACAAAATCGATATTTCACGAGGGTAATACGATTAAAGTAATAAGCTACTCAAAAAATACTACATAATGAAAATAGCGCTCGACTACCGTCACGCCACGTTTTATCTAGATCAAAATTTAAAGTAGAAACACATTTTAGTTGAATTAAAACCTTCCCTCCGACTGCTACATCCATGAATGTAACAGAATTATAATATTCGTGGTTCGTGTTTAAACAGGACGGAGACAGTTCTTATTTGCTTATTTTTGTCGTTCGTTTTTAACGTTTCACTACATCAATCATGGATATGAATCATAACTAATGATATTTTCCGCTGTTTCTTTTAGTAAAAATTCGCAGAATAATTCGTTCATAATCGAATCTTCAATAGTATTGCTTTAATAAGGGCTGTCCCAGAATTAATGATAGGGTTGTTTATGGGATAACACATCGAGCAAATGACATCCACGGCTTTGCATACACGTACCCGTTTTCGAAATTTGCCATGACCATTCAACATGAATATGGCTGAATTTCGTTGATGCAGCGTTGAATCCCTTGCTTAAATAAAAAGAAAACTAATGGTGTTAAAAAATCTAGGGGGTCAATTGTGATCACCGAAACGAGAGTGTACACGACCTGAAAATGTTTCATGCAATAAATGAAGTGTTTCACGGGCTGTATGGCATGTGGCACCCTCTTGTTGAAACAAAATATTGACCACATCAATATTATCCAATTTCGGCAAAAATTTTTTTTTCAAAATAGGATGGTCCAATTATGCCTTCAGCCCATAATCTACACCAAACAGTGACAAGTTGTGAAGCTCGTTGAAACCCCTAAAGCGACAATTTTGTCGATTGACAAACCCATCAAGGTGAAAATGTGCTTCGTCGCTTATGATGATTTTGCTCGAAATAGGAGCAGTCATTTGTTGATGCTAAATAATCCATTGAATTAACTTTCTCCACTGTACATGGTCATAGGTCTTCAGTTGTTGTGTTAATTGAATATTGTAAACATGGAGGCAGAGATGTTTAGGAAGTATATGGTATTCTTGAGGTTCCTGGATAGTCACCGACACTCTCACTCCTACTTCGATATTGAGAATTGAAGGGCTTGTTTTTGGACGACCGGTATGTTTGACGTCTCCAACAGATCCTGCCTCTCAGAATTGTTCAATTAATTTGTTCACTGTTGACGAAGTTGAAACACTATTTCGGCCATATTTGGTATGAAATTTTTGAACTGCGGCCGCCGAGCTTTCATTATTTTCGAAATATTGTTCAATAATGGAGACACGTTGTGTAACACTGCATATTCACTGACCATAAACTGACAGCTGTCGATTTGTTGTTTTGCCAAAATTTAGGCCTCAAACGAATCAACCAAGAGACTCGCCCAAGAGCCTAGAAGTTTCAGGCATAATCAAGCCAACACAAAAATCAGAAGAAAATATCATTTTTCAACGTAATCTTCTTGAGCTACATGGACGTTTCAGCGAGGTTCACTAAGTGTGATACACTGTCCTCAGAATACCAATACCAAATTCACTTGTTTATTGTTAGAAAATGTTTGACAACCGAGTCATTTCATCATGTTTGGAGAATGAAAACACACCTAGGGGATTGAACCTGGCGAAAAAAGTACAGGAGGAAACAATTGAAACTTCAACTCATAAAATTTTGCCGTTGCAATAACGACTATAATCCCAAATCCTAGACACCGCACGGATGGGACGAGAGCATAATAGGGCAACTATACTGTCTCGTCATTAAGCCGTAATTATCACGATGTACTAGAACACATTGGAAAATACACAAACTACATAATGCCAAACTTCAATATTTATGATAAAAATGCGACTATAGTTCAAACGTTGAGTAATCGTCATGCCAATGAGCGAGATTCTTACCTACTATAGCAAGTGACAACGTCACTTCAACGTTCCCGTGCGAACCAATATGAAAAAATCTAGATGCGAAAGCTTTCGACAGAGTTGATCACCAATTACTATGTACACAATTGAAGTATTTTGGTTTCGATGTGACTAAGTTACAATTTTCTGAATCATATTTGTTTGGACAAGCGTTCCAAGGTAATAGTTATCGAGAATGACCGTTGTGACGCCATTCCTATGACGTCTGGGATGCTGCAGGGATCTATGCTGGGGCCTTCTTCTTTACACTGCAGATATTTTTCAAGAAATTGATTCGTATACGGCTCGTGCTTTCTCAAATGACACTCAACTTTTTACAGCTTTGACGCTCTACGTGTTCCCGCTGCTGCAGAAATTATCGATTCCGATTTGTCGAAAATTTTTGAGTACGCCGAGGTACATGGTTTCAAATTAAATATTAGTAAGTGTGATCTCAAATGTTTGGTATGGAATCTACTTGAAAGCTTATTGACTCGGACTTTGTTGTTGGGATCTCGGGGGAATCAGTAGCTGTGAAGAACCTCGGTGTAATTTGTAACTGTGGCCTTCGTTTTCAGGCTTATATTCTCCAGGTGATCAGAAAATGTTATGGAGCCTTGAAGGCATTAAAAATGTATGCTAGACTTCTTAGTTTCAAGTTCACAAAAAAACTAGTTGGACATTAGTGATACCTATTTTGAATTATGCGTTGGTTGTCGTATTTCCTTGCTTGGACATGCAACTGCAGAATAGACCGCAGCGTGTCAAGAATGCATACTGCTGATTGGTCTAGAATTAATATGTCTGAAGCTTCGTACCTTCTTAAGAAATTAATATTTAGGAGTGATATGCGCAATACTGATGTGAGAAATTTTTTACACTTTCTCTGCCTAAATTCCATTCGGATTTTCTTAGGAGATCGTTCACATATAACTCTGTGAATATTTATAATCAAGTTTTGAATAGTTTGGAAAATCTTTCAATATTCTCTATGCGTACTAGCCTGAAACAACACATAATCCATTTGCAACAGATTGGGCTTGAATAGTTTGGTTGATGTATTTCTTCTTCTTTCTCCACAATTGATTTTGCTCGTTTTTGCTCTTGGCGCCTTGGGATGGTCTTTGTCTTTCTTTTTTTCTTTTCCTTTATCTTTTCCACGGTTAACTTGAGTGGATTTTGCATTTTCTTAAAAACAATTCTATTTCATTTTTGTTTTTTTTATTTCAATCTATAAGTATATTAAATATTAGGGTTAAGTAGGCATAGCTCTGCTAGACTTCGTTTTGAGTGTTAATCTGTTAGCAAGATAAATTTCTCACAGATATAGAGCTTTCATCATTATCATTTATTATCGTGGACATATGCACCATCTCAGCTGTTAGCTGGACATAATTTACCTTTTGCAGATTCTTGACATAAATTTCCCAACTTTCCTACATGTATTAAGAATTACAGCTTTTTTCATTTCTATATAAGTATTCTTATGCAATTCTAATTTCTTAAGGCTATCATGCAAAGTTTTGGGTATTAACCCAGTCGAGGATACGATGACAGGAACAATATCTATTTTATCGAGGTGCCACATCTGCTTGATCTCAATAACAAGGTCTGTGTATTTGGACGTTTTCTCTTGAAACTTGTTCAGCACGTTGTTATTATTCGGTATGGCGACAGCCACCAGCATTGCTGTTCTGGCTCACTTATCATACACTACTATGTCCGGCCTATTATTCGTCATCATTCTGTCACTGATAAGAGGCCTATTGTAGTATAATCTGATAGTCATTTTCCAATACGGAAGCCGGTTGATACTTGTAATATGGCTGGAAGGCATTCAGAAGTCCGTACTTGTGTGCAAGTTTCTTATAGATAATGTTGCACACTTGATTATGCCTGTGAAGATAGTCCGCATTGGCCAGTTGTTCGCATCCGGACGTAATATGCTGTATAGTCTCCGATCTTATATGGCATTTTCTGTACTTATCTGTTTCTAATGTTCCGTCCTTAATAATAAATTTAAAGTAGTTGTTTGTAGCGATCACTTGGTCTTGAATAGTCATTAGAAATCCTTCTGTTTTCGCGAAAAATTCTCCTTTCATCAACCGTTTGTTGGAGGCTTCTTTGTCGATGTTTGGTTGATTAATCTCATGGTGATGTCGTCCATTTTATTCATTTCTTGACCATTTCTCTTGTTTTTTAGTATCTGATAGGAACGGTAGGTTCAGCAGGTCATCTCTGGTAGCAAGATTTAGAGGTGTATATCCCTTATCAGCCAATGATACCACTCTATGGAGGTCAGAAGTGAGAGCTTTTGCATAGAAGAATTCTCTGAGATTTTTTATCCGTTCGGTGTGTAAATTGACAACATCTATTAATCCACGTCCTCCTTCTTCCCGCTTTGAAGTTGTTCTTATCACAGACGATTTTGGATGATGATTGTTGTACTTTGTCAACATCGTTCGGGTCTGCCTTTGAATATCATCCAGTTCTGTCTTAGTCCATCTGATTATTCCAAATGAGTAAAGCAACAATGGAATGGCGTAGGTGTTAATTGCCTTGACTAGATTCCTCGAGTTCAACATTGATTTCAGCAGAGTCTTCAGACGCTGACTGTATTCTGAACGAATCTTCTCCTTTGACTGTTTTTGGTCTAGCAATCTAGCTTGTTGGTATCCTAGATATTTGTACGTTTCGCCATCCCTCATGCACTGTATAATATCACCGTTTGGAAGTTGTGTTTCACCATCTATGACTTTCCCTCTTTGAATGTTCAGGGTCTTAGATTTTTCAATCCCGAATTTCAGATGAACGTCTGCCAAGAACTTACTGACAGTTTTGAGCAGATCATTCAACTGCTTCTTTTTCAAAGCATATAATTTAGTGTCATCCATATACAGCAGGTGGGAGATTGTATGATTGTTCCTATCTGTTTTTATCCTAAATCCGTATCCTGTTCTATTGAGCATTGCGGACAATGGGTTCATAGCTAAACAGAACCATAGTGGACTCAAAGATTCTCCTTTAAAAATTCCACGACGTATGGGTATCTCGTCGGTTTTAATTGACTTATTGTTCATGTTGACCTGCAGAGACGTGCGCCAGTGTGTCATTGTTGTCTTCAAGAATTCTACCAGGGCTCGATGAATTTTGTATATCTGCAATACTTCAACAAGCCAAGAATGGGCGGTACTATCGAATGCCTTCAGATCATCGAGAAAAGCTGAATGAACATTCCGATGCCATACGTGTGCCTGTTTCATTATCACAGAATCGATGATGAGTTTTTCCTTATTATCATTATTATTTTTATTATACTAGCCTCACACTGAACCCACGGGATCACTCATCCAAGAAATACTATCCCGAAGCTGGCATCGGCGATCGAACACAAAATTCATTAACAATTACCAAAAATGTAATTATCTTAAGTATACTGTTTGTGTTGAAAACATCATACCTAGTATAGTTGAGTTTGCGAATAAAACCATTCTGAGAATAATACTCGGAAATATATCAATGAACAAACATCGTCACGTTTCCCTACGTTGTCGTTCAGATGCAATACTGGATTACAGAACGGAGATTCACATTCATATAATGCATTGAACAAATTACTTCCCATTTTTTCTCAAGATATCCAAGTTCGCAACAAATGTTACAGTTTATTTAAAACCATTTATTGTAAAGTCACTATGTTCTCAGATCGACTATAAGTATATAAGAGCGTTAGTGAAAATCGATAAATTTGATGTGAACAATACTCTTTCCACGAAAGAATACTAATAAAAAAAGAATGCACCACGTTCGAAATCTACTCATTCCGATCAAGGAATAAATAGAGTGGATAGTTTCGGGATATAAACCGTCATGTGGCTTCGGCATGTTGGCGCCGTAGTAGTTTTGCACTTAACGCTCAGTGCTTTGACAGCGTAATAATGTAATATCCTGCTTAACTCTAGGATAAATAAACCAACAACCAAAGCCCCGACGAAATGGATTCTGTAGTTTGGTTTAGAGAATAAACAAAACATACAAACCCCTTTACTTTCCATTCGCCAATAATCACATTCAAGAGATATACCTGACAAATCAATATTCGCAATTATGTAATTCTATGAAACAACATTTTACCTACTTCTGATGTGGTAAATTTAATCTAATTAGATAATGTTTTTTGATAACAACGTTCTGGGGGTATCGAGAATTCCTTTAATATCGATATTTCTATCTTTCTATCAATTCTGAATATTAAATATCAAAAAAAAAGGAAGATGAAGGAGAAACACACAAAAATAAAGTACTTATCCCGTGTGTATCATTATTGAATTATTCACGAGGAAGGATCTGAGTATCGTCTATTTCGCAATAAAATTCGACAATCTTTGCACAATAAAGTACAACGAGACACTCTCCTGCGGTGTCTGCCTTCTACGTTTGACTGCATCGTGATACATTATACTATATATACTCGTTATCAGTAGTGCTACAAATTCCTGAGTAAGTTTCATATTCTATCGAGAGAGAAACTCCGGTCACGAAATTCTATAAAAGTCGCTAAAATACTACACTACGTAGAATGTCTTTAACACAAAAACTATTAGATCCCATTCAAATCTTTGGTACCAAAGATACACTGCTGTTGATGTGCTAAGCAGCATCGAGCGAGGTTAATTCTTGGATGGGTTCCTGAATACATTACCCAAAGAACAAACATTTCCAAATAGATATAATCGCATAGAAATCATCATAAGAGTATAAGACTTTCGATTGGTAAATAAGTCTAAACAGTGCAGACTGAAATATTGTAGACAGCAGATTTTGTTGCCAACTGACTGACAAATGATTATTTCTCTGTTTAATAAAAATATTGTGTCGAGTTGTTTGTCATCAATGAACTCCTAAACTATTGAAGCGATTTTAATGAAACTTCGGTTTTATCACAGATCATACTGGCTACATTTTATTGGCAATTATTTCTTTATTATATGACAAAGAGATACATTATACATCATCTGTCAGTTTCAAGAAAAGATAAGAATACAATTCATGACGCTGGGTAGAGTTTAAATCTTCACGTCTGTGTATTCACAAGTTTTCTAGGAGATGGCGGTTCAGTTAGTTTATCGACATAACGCTTAAATTTTTGATATCCGGACTTGATACCTATTCAATGAATGGTGATAAGATTCAAATCTTGATAGCATTAGTATTTACATTATTAACATAAGCTGCGACGTTTTCGTCTTTATTCGTAAATAAAAATTAGACGAAAAAATGATTAATCAAAACACATGGTAAAGTTTTCCCAATAAAATATGAGAATACGCGACATATGTTTGAAGTAATCAGCCCATTATCAAGAGTTATACAATACTGAAAAACAAAGTGAGTTGAAATAAATTCGTCGTACCTTTTTAAAACGATACTTTACCAATGAACAGTTCCATTTGATTTTTATTAATATGAAAACTGAAACGAAAAAAGTGAAAACCCGATATTTCATACTTAAATAACATGCATTCCACAACCGTCAAGCGAGGCTACTATAATAGGTTTCAATTCGAGTTTTGCATATTTCCTAATATTTTCGATATGACAGGCACCTGTATCAATTTCAAATTTCAAATTGCCATTTTAATTACAACCGACATAATTTATTGTGATTGATTCGGTCGGTTACAACTGAATATGCGAGATGAACTCTGACATTTCGGGGTATATAACCCTATAAGGTCATATATGTGACATTTTATTACATCTGCAATAAACGCCCCTGTCGTACAATAAGATTTCTATATATCAACGTCTGGGTTGGTTATCGATTCAGATAAAATTAATGGCAAAACGGACAAATTGTTGTTCCGAATTGTAGAAAGCCGTCTAGATATTGAAAATAAAATGCACAATGCGTCCTAAAATATCTTCCAGCTTTAACTGTGAGAAATAGAGGTTGAAAGTTTGTACCGGAATTCTTCGTGTTTCAAAGTGGGAGGCATAAAAATTTATATTCAAACTCTTGACTACAAGGAAAAAGTAATAAATATAAGCACAAATATTTTTGGGAAAAACTCCTTGAACAGTACGAACAGTTGAAAGGTTTTTATAGGAATATCCCCAGTCTCAACCATGAGACATGAAAATTGGGTTCAAGATCTTGATTATAAACGAAAGAAAGTGTCTCAGAATTTTTGGAAAAGCAGCCTTGAAACTACGAAAAACGAGTTCAAATGCCAAAGATATATTACAAGTTGCTTCCCAAAGTAAACAGAATTTAGAAGTTTTGCTAATCACAGGGTGAAGCATTTTTACCAAATAATTAAACTTCTGAACAAAAAGCACTAAGTTTCAAAAAATACAATGAATCAGAATGGGTTAGATGTTTCGTATATTGTGTATGTTTCGGGTTTTATACTTTTTTGAAAACAAGAGGAAACTAAAATACTACAATGGCATTTAAGCCTAAGAAGCAGATGAAAGAAGTGAGTACAAACGCAAATCAAGCAGGTGGTTAATTATTGGTGGAGTATGTTTGTGCAGTTGGAATTTCTTTTTAATCGAATCTCTTACTTCTCTTGAAGGAATATATTATATTATATTAACAAATGATTTTTTCGTTTATACAATGTCTGAAAAACTAGTTATTAATACTCTATGAATTAATTTATAACATATACTAGGTGATTCACCAGTGGCGCGGTGCTCTTAGCTCGTACACTCTTGATTTCATTTTTGTTCGAACGGTATTGTATTTAAAAAGTAAAAATCTAGTTCAGCAATTTATTTTGAAGTAAACAGGGTGTCCCACTTTTCTATAAAAACTCTTGGGACGTTTTTTCAGATTGGAAGACCACTTTTTTGTAGAAAATTCGAGAGCGTCGTAAACTCTTCTATAATGTCTTTAAGTAATAAGTTTTTTGGTGAGTAGTTTCGTCACAATATTTTTTTTCCGTAAAAATTCATGAAAATAGGCTCTCACATCATCGCATGCTCCTTCGGCCAGAGAGGATGAATACTTTTTTCCTTTCGTTTTCTTATTGCCCAAAGATAGCTTGATTGATGAATTGGAATAGATTATCCTCATTTTATACAGGAGTGACTCAAAAAAATGGTTGAATATTGTAATTTCAAAAATATCATATCTTGATTTTTTCAAATGGAACACCCTGTATTTTATTATTCATGTCAACGCATAAAATATGGTGCTATATTTTTGCAGAAGTAACCTATTTTTATCTTCGACCATTTTCGAAATAAAAAATAAACTAAAATAATAAAATCAGAGGTTGAGAAAGAAGAGTTTATTAGTACATATCATCATACTTGATCAGAGAAATAGAGAAATTTCAAGGTAGTCGTGTATGAAATACGTAATAAATTGGTTTTTGGTGAGATGATCTACAAGGTGTTGAACTATTCCAATAAGTGTTCGAAATGTTGCCTGTTTTTTGTAGACACACACCTCAATCCTTTTGAGGAAAGACAGTTGAACTGAAATGCGTCGACTATTCTCTGTCTCATATCCAATTGTAATGTAGAAGGAATCGGGTAAATGATGCCCTTAATATAACCCCACAAGAAAAATTCTAGACTTGTAAGGTCCGGAGACTTAGCTGGCCATCTAACAGGACCACCACATCCTATCCATTCATTTGGAAATACATGATTCAAATGCTCCCTAACCTGATGTGAGTAATGTGCCGGTGCTTCATCCTGTTGAAACCACAAATCTTGTCTTATATGCTCTGGTACATCGGCAAGTAACATTGGTAGATGATTTTGCAGAAAATCTGAATACATTCCACTAGTGCTCATCGAAAAGTGCAGCCCAATTAGATATCCATCTACTATAGCGGCCCATACATTCAAGGACCAACGACGCTGGTCATCTATTTGACTCATGAGGTGTGGATTTTCCGTGTCCTAATAATGAAAGTTGTGCCTGTTAACAAGCCCATTCTTGTGGAAAGTTGCCTCGTCCGAGAAAAGAACTCTGCTAAACATATTTGGATTTTTCGCTACTTTGTCACTTGTCCAATTGCAAAAATTGATTCGTTTTTCATAGTCTGGATTATTCAGTTCTAGTGCAGCTGTACATGATATGCATGAAATTTATTCACTTTCAAGATTCTCTGGACGGAGGTTTGACTTATATCTGTTAACTGAGAAATCTCTCTTTGGCTTTGATATGGGTTCTCTGTCACTGTCAACACAACTGATAACTGGTTGTCATCAGCTGTAGGAGTTTTGGTTTTTCATGTTTTTTGTAGGCGATATTACCCGTTTTGATAAATCTAATTAGAAGTTTCTCGAAGAATCTTGCATCAGGATGCCTCTTATCAGGAAACCTTTGTGCATAAACTCTACTTGCCAACAAAGAATTTCTATCACACTCACCCAGAATAAAAATCAAATTAACCATTTCTTCTTTGGAGAACTTCACGGCAGTCAATTGACAAAATTGGGTTCAAACCTCACTTTAACAATGTTTAATAACGAAACACTGATAAGTTCACCATGTAAAATGCAGAATATGATATATCCGGACAACTCACAGAAACCACAAATAAAAAAATCTGTCAACACATACCTCGATTTACGTTTTAATCATCTTGATTTTATCATTCGTTAAAAGAATTATCTTGTTTAGGTTTCATTTTACTACTTGAATCATTACAGAAAAAAATTTTGTGGGAATAATGATGCATGTCAATGAGTTTGATACGGTTTGTAGAATTTTTATCAGAAATTTTCACAAATAATCGAATAATTCTAAAATGATCGAAGTTACTTGTGCAAATATATAGTACAATATTTTATTTGTTGACATGAATAATAAAATACATTGTACAGATATGATTTTTTCAAAATTACAATATTCAATAATTTTTTGAGTCACTCCTGTATAGAATGATAATCTATTTCAATTCATCAATAAAGCTATCCTTGGGCAATAAAAACGAAAGGAAAAAATTGTCATCCTCTCTGGCCGAAGGAGCATGCGATGATGTGAGAGCCTATTTTCATGAATTTTGAAAAAAAATATTGTGACGAAACTACTCACCAAAAAACTTACTATCTGAAGACATTATAGCAGAGTTTAGGCCGCTCCTGAATCTTAAACAAAAAAGTGGTCTTCCAATCTGAAAAAACCACCCAAGATTTTTTATAGAAAATTGGGACACCCTGTTTACTGCAAAATAAATTGCTGAAGTAGATTCTTACTTTTTAAATACAATACGTTCGAACAAAAATGAAATCTTCAAGAGTGTACAAGCTATAGAGCACCGCGCCACTGGTAAATCATCCAGTATAAAAATCAGGACAATCATTAGAATATAATTTATATACACCGCTTTTTCATCAGATTCAAATCGGCTTTTGTTGTTGACAAAAAGTAAAAGTGTTGATTTTATTCTGTTTGAATATATAGCATAATTTAGTACTTATTTGTGGTGCGTTATTTTATTGTTTCGTGAAATTGAAGGATGGGCTAAATCGAGGATAATAAGAATTTGTGTTGTGCTATTAGTTGGTCTATGATATTTTGTTTTCAAGATTATTATTTCTTTTTCAAAGTTTTCTCGTCAAAGAAAATGTTTGGTAATTCATACTCAAATGTATGAAACGCGGACATTTCAATTTTATACGAATGGGAACAACTATCAAGGATTTAGCTATTAGTGAACGTTGACTATCGATAAGCGTCAAATTCAAGATTACTGTGTTTATTTTTCGTTCTCATAATTTGGATTGCGATAAATAATTAATAACTATTTGAGCTTTACTCCGATTGAGTTTTTTAACTCGCGTCAAATTTGACATGAGCTATATTCCATTAGATCCTCCATTTTTTTGTTGCTCTCGTTTTCATTCAGTAGAAAAAATGTCACTTTTGGTTTGCTGGTAATCTCCACTGGATTCGAGAGTCTAACATTCGAACGGTTTGAAGCGTTAACGCGACGTGTGCTTTGTATGTTGAAGATAGTTTTGAAACACGACCAGTGTTCAGGAGATATAAAAAACGAGAAACGGTTCTCGACAAATACAAGAAATATAAAACCTATGGACACAGGGAGTATATCGTCGTTTTGAAGCTTGTGTCAATATAAATGTCATCAAACACATAAAAATAATGTGTTTTGGAAGATTTGTAAAAATTAAATAAATGAATGAATAAAACACTACTGAAAATAGTTGAACGAATAAGATAAAAATAATACACTGAATGTGCACTTGGAACTAAAGCTTTCATCTATATTGAAACACATTATAGCAGAACACATTTTGCTTCTTCTATTTCTTCAAATAATAATAGTATTAGTGAGAAAAACAGTATAATTTTACGAGTATGTGTAAGGTACGTCCGTATGTATATCTGTATACATTTTTCCTGCTCAAAATGAGACACGTTAGATACAGAGCCCCTCTTGCCGGATCCGTACGTGCGCCCCGCCCGCAACTCGAGCCCGATCGATAGCGGAATGACGTCACTAGACCCACCCATGACGTCACCGGTGAACTGAAAACGCGCGACGACGAAAAGATGAAAAAAGATCGGGAGAAATTATGCCCCGCGTATATCTTTTTTCATTTCTGGAAGGGGCGGTATTGAGGAGGGAGAGAAACGGGCCTTTGTCAAAAACATCTGTGGAAATTCGCCGAACTTTATTAAGTGGAAGTGAAGGCTTTCCTTCGGATGGTGTAATTATTTCGTTGGATGTGGACGAAAGAACGGCGTGGGTAGTGACCTAGATGGGGACCGATTGTCAAAGAAAAGACTACACCGACCGAAGTTACAAAGTCGCGGTTGATATGACAGAAACTTCATATCAGACCTACGTTGCAACTGCTCGATAATGATGAAAATTATTTCAAATCCTATTAACTAAACTTCTCTGAGGACGAAAGGTACGGAACTTTTTATATAATAGTAACGTTTTCATGCAATCATGCTTGGTTCCAATTCATGTAATTTATTCCTATCAGAAACACTAATATTGAAGGTAAAGTACCCGTAAATATCGAATGTCATGTTTTATTTATTAGATAGTTCCGTCTTTCAAGAATTGTATGATTCTCTAGATACGAGAACAGTTTTTGAAGAAAAGCAGTTCAGTCGTTCGAAGGCGAAGGTAGATCTGAACATAGCTTTTCCATTTCCACAGATACATAGCTCCTCTTAGTTTCTGATACGAAGAATAGATAATAATAATAATAAAAGAATTCTTCTCAGTAAAAGCTCTCACTTCTGACCTCCATAGAGTAGTATCGTTGGCTGATAGGGGTATACACCTCTGAATCTTGCTACCAGAGATGACCTGCTGAATCTACCATTCCTATCAGATACTGAAAAAGAAGAGCAATGGTCAAGAAAGGAATTGCATGGACGACATCACCATGAGATTAATCAACCACACATCGACAAAGAAGCCTCCAACAAATGGTTGATGAAAGGAGAAGTATTCGCAGAAACAGAGGGATTCCTTATGGCCACCCAAGACCAAGTGATCGCTACAAACAATTACAAAAAATTTATAATGAAGGACGGAACATTACAAACAGATAAGTGCAGAAAATGCCATATAAGATCGGAGACTATACAGCATATTACGTCCGGATGCGAACAACTGGCCAACACGGAGTTTCTTCACAGGCATAATCAAGTGTGCAACATTATCCACCAGAAACTTGCACACAAGTACCGACTTCTGAACACCTTCCAGCCATATTACAAGTATCAGCCGGCGCCCGTATTGGAAAATGACCCTATCAGATTATACTACGATAGGCCTGTTATCACTGACAGAATGGTGACGAATAATAGGCCGGACATAGTGGTGTATGATAAGAGAGCCAGAACAGCAATGCTGGTGGATGTCGCCATACCGAATAATAACAACGTGCTGAACAAGTTCCAGGAGAAAAAGTCCAAATACACAGACCTTGCTATTGAGATCAAGCAGATGTGGCACCTCGATAAAATAGATATTGTTCCTGTCATCGTATCCTCGACTGGTTTAATACCCAAAACTTTGCATGATAGCCTTAAGAAATTAGAATTGCATAAGAATACCTATATAGAAATGCAAAAAGCTGTAATTCTTAACACATGTAGGATAGTTAGGAAATTTATGTCAAGTGTATTGTAATCGAGCCTATTCCCTTTAATTGCTAAATCTGGGAAAGGTAAATTATATCCAGCTACTAGCTGAGATAGTGCATAAGTCCACGATAATAAATAATAATAATATAATATAATAATGCCTCAGGGGCTCAGGAACATTGTTTCTGAGTACGGGCTTAGCGAACCCGAGGTACCCAAGCTGAACCTGGCAGTAGGTATAAAATGCAACTTATCCAATGATGTACAATCTAAGGAATAAACGGGTGAATCGACATTGTACCACCATAACCTCTTGTCGCGTTGAAGATTTAGGAAGAGGGTCTTGTTCGGAAAGTGGGTCACAGTCTCCCTCGGTTAGAGACGGAAGCAGCGTGATATCGAGTAGGGATACTGCAACACAAAACCAAGTGGAAAATAACATCAACACCTCCCAACCGACTCTTGATGTTTCAACGGCGGCGCAAGCCATTATGCCTACGACCACGAGAGCCGGACTCCCTAGGGAACGCATGAAGTGGACTCCAGAAATGAATACCTTCATTATGCGTTCCTATTACAAGATTACAAACTTGGAATCGGAAATGACAGCATACAGATACGCGTTACATCTTGCGTTCATAGAAAAATATCCTGAATTACAGCACATATCCGAGCAGAGAATTTCGGATCAACGAAGAACAATCGTTAAAAACAGGCTACTTTCATCAGAAACGCTGCAAAGCTTACGAGAAGAGGTCATAATGGAACTCAGAAGCGAAAATGATACTCATAACGGTATACCTGCTGGAGTCAATGAAAGTGTTACAGATAACATCGAAGCCACGGAAACGAATATTAACATGGAATGCCCTCTTGAGCCGAATCAGCAGAACGAATACACGTATTTAGCAAGATCAGAGCTCAACAGAGCAATAACTTAATTCAGTGGTAATAACCAAACTAAAAGACCTAAACTGCCCAAACTCAAGACGAACAAGAACACCAATATCATCCTAGCAAGCGTAAACTCAATGTTTGAAGAATATACCGAACAGAACACCTTGGAGAAGATTCACACTTTGATTTACTGTGGAGCAGTAGCGGTTCTTCGACTTCACAAACAACAAATCTCCACAACTCTGATTCAAGCTGAGCCAAAAAGCGTCAGAAAACCACCATGGCAAAAACGACTGGAGAAGGATATTGATAATATTAGAGCAGAAATCGGTCGCCTCACAGAATTCCTGAGAAACAGAAAACCCTCAAGGCGCTTGAAATCACATATACGCAAAATTTATAGGAAAATTCGTACGAACACAAAACACCCTGATCACGAACAACACATCGACGTGTATATGGACACTTTGAAACAGAAACTCCAAGCAAAAGCAAAGAGGCTTTCAAGATACGTCAAGTGTACTGAAAGGAAACACCAAAACCAAAGGTTCCTCCAAAACGCTGCCAATTTTCATAAGGGAAATAACAAAACTGCAACCAACAATAACAGAGAAGTACCTGACGCACAGTGCTTGACCGATTATTGGTCTTCACTATGGTCGAACCCCAAAGAAAACAATAGAGATGCGGAATGGATCACGAATGAAAAAGAACGCCTCGATATCAAACATATGGACTTCGATGGAATAACGGAGGAAGAAATCACAACAGTAATTAGAGCGACCAACAATTGGAAGGCCACAGGTATAGATAATATCCACAACTACTGGTACAAGAAGTTTGATAAGCTCCATGGAGCCCTAGCGAAACAGCTCACGTATGTTCTTCAACATCCCAAGAAAACACCCACTTTCCTAACGCAAGGCTTAACATAAATGCTACCTAAGAGCGATAGAACACAGGATCTGTCTCAATATAGGCCAATCACTTGCCTGCCAACACTCTACAAAATACTCACCTCATGCATATCCAATCGAATATACCAACACCTTGACGACAACAATATATTAGCAGAGGAGCAGAAAGGATGCAGAAAGAAACACCACGGGTGCAAGGAACAACTCATCATCGATTCTGTGATAATGAAACAGGCACACGTAGGGCATCGCAATGTTCATTCAGCTTTTCTCGATTATCTGAAGGCATTCGATAGTACCACCCATTCTTGGCTTGTTGAAGTATTGCAGATATACAAAATTCATCCAGCCCTGCTAGAGTTCTTGAAGACAACAATGACACACTGGCGCACGTCTCTGCAGGTCAACATGAACAATAAATCAATTAAAACCGACGAGATACCTATACGTCGTGGAATTTTTCAAGGAGACTCTTTGAGTCCACTATGGTTCTGTTTAGCAATGAACCCATTGTCCTCAATGCTCAATAGAACTGGATACGGATTTAGGATAAAAGCAGAAAGGAATTATCATACAATCTCCCACCTGCTGTATATGGATGACATCAAATTATATGCTTCGAACAAGAAGCAATTGGATGATTTGCTGAAAACTGTCAGTGAGTTCTCGGCAGATGTTCATATGAAATTCGGGATTGAAAAATGTAAGACCCTGAACATTCAAAGAGGGAAAGTCATAGATGGTGAAACACAACTTCCAAACGGTGATATTATACAGTGCATGGGAGATGGCGAAACATACAAATATCTGGGATACCAACAAGCCAGATTGTTAGACCAAAAACAATCAAAGGAGAAGATTCGTTCAGAATACAGTCAGCGTCTGAAGACTGTGCTGAAATCAATGTTGAGCTCGGGGAATCTAGTCAAGGCAATTAACACCTACGCCATTCCAGTGTTGCTTTACTCATTTGGAATAATCAGATGGACTAAGACAGAACTGGATGATATTCAAATGCAGACCCGAACGATGCTAACAAAGTACAATAACCATCATCCAAAATCGTCTGTGATACGAACCACTTTGGAGCGGAAAGAAGAAGGGCGCGGATTAATAGATGCTGTCAATTTACACACCGAACAGATAAAAAATCTCAGAGAATTCTTCTCTGCTAAAGCTCTCACTTCTGACCTCCATAGAGTTGTATCGTTGGCTGATCAGGGATATACACCTCTGAACCTTGCTACCAGAGACCTGCTGAATCTACCGTTCCTATCAGATACTGAAAAACAAGAGCAATGGTCAAGAAAGGAATTGCATGGACGACATCACCATGAGATTAATCAACCACACATCGAC
Source organism: Cryptolaemus montrouzieri (assembly GCA_013387265.2). NCBI lineage: Eukaryota > Metazoa > Arthropoda > Insecta > Coleoptera > Coccinellidae > Cryptolaemus > Cryptolaemus montrouzieri. The sequence goes on along the minus strand of JABFTP020000001.1, from coordinate 99,874,629 downwards.
AAAGAAGCCTCCAACAAATGGTTGATGAAAGGAGAAGTATTCGCAGAAACAGAGGGATTCCTTATGGCCATCCAAGACCAAGTGATCGCTACAAACAACTACAAAAAATTTATTATGAAGGACGGAACATTACAAACAGATAGGTGCAGAAAATGCCCTATAAGATCGGAGACTATACAGCTTATTACGTCCGGATGCGAACAACTGGCCAATACGGACTATCTTCACAGGCATAATCAAGTATGCAACATTATCCATCAGAAACTTGCACACAAGTACGGACTTCTGAATACCTTCCAGCCATATTACAAGTATCAACCAGCGCCCGCATTGCAAAATGAATCTATCAGATTATACTACGATAGGCCTGTTATCACTGACAGAATGGTGACGAATAATAGGCCGGACATAGTGGTGTATGTTAAGAGAGCCAGAACAGCAAATATGGTGGATGTCGCCATACCGAATAATAACAACGTGCTGAACAAGTTCCAGGAGAAAAAGTCCAAATACACAGACCTTGCTATTGAGATCAAGCAGATGTGGCACCTCGATAAAATAGATATTGTTCCTGTCATCGTATCCTCGACTGGTTTAATACCCAAAACTTTGCATGATAGCCTTAAGAAATTAGAATTACATAAGAATACGTATATAGAAATGCAAAAGCTGTAATTCTTAACACATGTAGGATAATTAGGAAATTTATGTCAAGTATATTGTAATCGAGCCTATTCCTTTGATTGCTGAATCTGGGAAAGGTAAATCATATCCAGCTGAGATAGTGCATAAGTCCACGATAATAAATAATAATAACGTCGAAACCCAAAGAAAATAATGAAGATACTTAATGAAAAACATCGCCTTGATATAAATTTGAAAGAATAACGGCGGAAGAAATCGCAACAGTAATTAGAGCGACCAACAATTGAAAGGCCACAGGTATAGATAATTTTTGAATTGTGGAGGCCGTTACTTGATGTAGATCCATGATATAAATGAGATAAAAACACAAGGTTTAACTTTGATCTACACTTTATTTGAAAAAATTCGACGACGTTTCGCTGACACAGCAGCTTTATCAGAATGAAAAATAGAATGAAGAGTATGGTATTATAAACAAATCGTAGAACAAGTTGGATGAATAACAGGAAAATCACACCGAGCCATTGTACAGTTAGTATGAAAGGTAATAAAACTAATTGAACAAGTTAAGTAGTTATTGACTTGTAATTCAAATCTACCTGTTCTTTCAAAAGAATGAATAGATTTGAATTACTCGTCGAATAACTTTTCAATTAAGTGTAGATCAAAGTTAAGTGTGTTTTATCTCAGGTATAGATAATATCAACAACTTCTGGTACAAGACGTTTAATAAGCTCCATGGAGCCAATCACTTGTCTGCCAACGATGTACAAAATACTCATATTATGCATATCCAATCGAATATACCAACACCTTGATGACAACAAAATATTAGCAGAGGAGCAGAAGGGATGCGGAAGGAAACCACGGGTGCAAGGAACAACTCATCATCGATTCTGTGATAATGAAACAGACACACGGGGGGCATCGGCATGTTCATTTAGCAAAATTCTAGATTTGATCATTGCAAATGATTGTGACATTGATGTTCAGCGATGTTCCTTACCTTTCGTTTCTGAAGAAGCGCATCACCCATCGTTGGAATGTTATATTAAGTTAAATCTAGATAGGAAAGAAGAAAATAAGTCACGATGCACTTATAACTTTTTCAAAGCTGATTATGAATCCATAAAAAATTTTTCGAGTTCAGATAATATGAATTGGGGACTAGCTTTAGCTAACGACAGTGTAAATGATTGAGTAGAAAAATTTTACTCTATATTGAATGTTATAATCGATAAGCATGTACCTCGACGTAATGTTGGTTGCAATAAATATCCTCCTTGGTTTTCGAAGGCACAATTAAGCTGATCTCAGAGAAAGCTAAAATACACTCACGATTCAAGAAATTCCGAAATCAATTTGACTACGAAAGTTTTGTTCAACTACGAAAAGAGTGTAAAATCGCAATTCAAAAAGATCATGATGATTATATTTCATCGGTTGAAAACAGCATTATAGATGACCCTGAATTATTCTGGTCATACGTTTCAGAATGTAGAAAGACTGAGAATATACCCCCCGCGATGCTTTTGGACGATAACAAATTTGAGCATTGCTAATGCTTTCGGGGAATACTTCTCCAGTGTTTTTGAAGATCCAAAGAAACCAGTAATTTATGAAAAAAGCTCAATTCATTCTCATCTATCTCAATGAATCGTGTGTAGGTAGCTGATATTGTGAAAGAAATCTCCAAACTGAATCCATCCAAAAGCACAGGTTATGACACAAATCCCCCAATATTTATAAGATCATGTGGACTGTCAATTCCCCTTCAAATTATTTTTGACAAATCACTGCAACTAGGAATATTTCCGGATAAATGAAAACTAGCAAAAATTGTTCCAGTCTTCAAAATGGTAAAAAATGTTTAATAAGCAATTACAGACCTATTTCCATTCTCAGCCGTTTTGGTAAAGTTTTTCAATCAATTTTGACGGAAAAGCTTTTTCACCGCTAAAGTACTAGACTGTCCAAACATCAGCATGGCTTCTTTAGGGGAAGATCACCTTTGACGAACCTAGCCCCATATGTCAATTGTTTATCGAAATGCAATATACACTGATACGGCGGAGGCTTTTGATAAGGTGCATCACGATACATTAGTACAGATACTATCTGACTTTGGTTTCGTCGAATCGCTCACGAAATGGATGGATTCGTATTTAAATAACAGCTTGCAATTTGTCGTAGTGAATAGAATTTCTTCAATTGTATTCAACGTTACTTCTGGAGTACCGCAGGGGTCTCACCTTGGACCACTCCTTCTTTCAGCCTATATAAATGATTTCTCTGAGTGCTTTTTGAATACTGATCACGAGTTATATGCAGACGATCTCAAAATAACAGACGTGTGGAATATTTTTCTGATATAGATGCATTTCAAAGTTACTTAGATCGATTGTTTACGTTCTGCACCTCCAGATATTTCAAACTTAATATTGACAAATGTCAGCATATCACTTTTACCAAAAATACTAACAGCATACGAAGAGCATTCACTCTTGGAGGCTTAGATATAGCAAGAACAAATTGAATGAAAGCTCTTGGCATATTGCTTGATGAAAAACTCTCATTCTCTGTTCTCGTTGATTATGTGGTATCAAAAGCTTTCAAAATGCTCGGTTTCGTGTTGAGGATAACGAAGAACTTAAAAAGTGAGAATTGTATTGCACACTAGTAATAAGCAACTTGGAGTATGCAACCCCCATTTGATCTCCCCATTTTTATATTTATATAGATAGAATAGAGAAAGTACAAAGAAAGTTTATCAAAAACCTTAACTTTAGATTCAATCGATGTGGACCGGCAAGTGGTTATAATGTATGTTTAAAACTCCTTAATATCTTGAGTCTGGAGCATGGAAGGATGCTTTTCGATGGAATATTTTGTACCGTCATTTCAATTATCATCTCATCAATTTTTTCTTTTCAACGTTCCCCAGTATAATAATCATCGAATTTCACTTTTCTATATTCCAAAAGCTCGAACTGCCCCAGTTTGGTATTTCAGGGAGCTATTGTTTTCAACATTTCTGAAGCAAATTTGAGTATCTATTGCTAATTGTTCAAAATTCGATGTATGAGGTTTAGGATAAATATTGTGTTTGAATCCTTACTCCAATAATGCCATCTTATCAATGGTGCAATTTGTTTCAGTTAAATCTATGAATCTTTTGAAAAATTGATGATTTGACAAGTTGGTGATAATTTCTTTAATTTCAGGTTTATTTTTAATGAGGTTATTAAGTTTCATCAATTGAGTTTCATATTTACTCTGGATAATTTTATTGACTTTCGAATATCGATGAATGTTATTCACGGAAGGAAGCTCTGCATGTAATGAATTTTTTCGTACTTAAAGCTTAAAAATTATTTCAACGCTGACTTTAGCCTTCTATTTTTTCACTTACCAAATCAATGCAGTGACATGAATGTCCTTCATTTTTGGGCAGTTCTGTCTTAATAATTTTAAATACCCCATAATTCCGGAAACTCATCTATATTATTCCATCGCTTTCACAGCTCTATGTTTCACGGAATTATGCGGTATACAATGAATATTTCATTTGTAAGGAAATTTGTAATCATCAATAAAAATGTTAATCTAAATCAAAACCACAATTTATTCATTTTGCTGAATATTGTTCAAAAGTCAAAACAAATGCTACGTCTTCAATTCCCCAATTACTGATAATTTAATATTCATAGAAAATTGGCCAGTTAAAATTTGCGTGATATCAAATGAAAATGGTCACACAACTTGATTCGATAATGACGAAGATAATCAACGGTTAGTTGATTTGGAGTCGATATCGAATAGAATTAATGGAACCCCAATGTGAAACACGCTTGATAAATTAGGATTCAATTAGGTTACTCAGATAAACCATATTGATTCTATGTCATGGATTTTTTCGTAGAATATTATAATAAATGATAGTTAAAAAACTAGGAGGTGATGGTAATTATATTTAACTGCCGAACATCCAGGTTCACACCACTCTTTAGCCTCTTGTTTTGATTTAGGATTATGGTGATAGACTCAAGTCTCATCCATAGTGATAAATGGACGCACAAAATCCACTTTATTCTTTTTAAAACGCTCCAAATGTTGCTGAGAAAGTCGCATTCCCATGTGTTTCTTTTCCATTATTAGCGAATGCGGCACCCATTGTGCAAACAGCTTTCTAAAAGCCAAAATTTCACTCAAAATATGGCTCACACTGCCTAATGAGATGTGTAGTGCCTCCACTAAATCCCTCTCAGTCAATCGACGATCTTCAAAAACCATATCCTGTATTTTGGCTATGATTTCTGGTTTTGATGCTCTTTTTGGACGTCCATCTTTCTACTACTCTAATTGTAGGTAAACAATTATTATACACTTTTAACATTCGTTAGTGAATTTCTTTCGATGCTACACCATCCAAAAATAAGAATGTTATCACTCCACGATATTCAATTTTTTCCATTGTACAAAAATACTGTGACACGGCGACACTAAACGGCTTGTAAACAAAGAATGAATTGACACACTAAAATGAATCTTCAAATACGTTCATATGAAGAGTTTACCAACAAAACAGAAACAAATTTGGACTAGTAGCAATCGAACGACAAAACTGGTTGAACAATCTGGTAAACCAAGAATAAAATAATAAAATCTCATTAAGTATGCAAATCCCTTAGAAATGTGGTACGTGGACAAGTTCAAAAAGAAATGTAGTTTCTATGATTTTGTCTTGAAGTAGACACCAATTTATTGCCGGATCTTCGATAGAAACCCCCGTACAAATCTCCAGGAAGAACACAACTACCTGAATACGATCTACTCTATCTTTTTTGTTGCTTGCAGAATTGCTGTCTTCGTTTTGAATATGTTTATCTTATACGTTTAAAATTTGTAATCAGTAACGTAGACGAATATGTGTTTTAGGATTCTCTTCGGAAATAAAATTAAATACTGATATATTTGAAAACGATAATAATTTAATGTGAATAAGATAATTAGATTCATCAAAAATAGTTATTTCATGAATTACATGCATACAGTTTTTCGAATAGTATTCCTATAAATCTATTTCCTGATATTCTTTCCTTGAGAAGCTTATATATATATATATATATATATATATATATATATATATATATATATATATATATATATATATATATATATCAACTGAAGCCTAAAAAACAAAGTAGGGGCCACAGTACCACCTTCTCCTGTAGGGGTAAAATTAGAAAACTTTTCGATTATTTGTGAAATGGACAAAACACTTTCATGAACTACTAACTGATGCATCCAAAAGATAAAACTACTTCAAGAACTCTTCTTAATATATATCTATGTGATAATTGCCTTTCTTGGTAAAATTGGAAGAATATACTCAATGATACTCTTTAACCCATGTCCGAGTGGACATTTGTCTCAACATACCTGGCGGGCAAAGGTACCTGTGTACCACTGAGTTTTGTTCACTGTAAATCATTCATGATATGAATTACTCATCAAATATTCATCTATAATGATCGCATTTACAGATTATTGAGTGAGTTGAAAACGGTCTGCATACCATTAAATGGTTATTCAACAAAATGTCCACCTGAATGTCGAATTTTATACCCAGGTACTACGGAATATAATATTTGAGAAGAATATGATTAATGACACCTAAAGTTTTATTACTTTACGCCTTTACCAAATCTATCTAAAGATAGCAGCTATCAAATCCAATAGCATTCTTCAAATATTCGATGTTTATTTCATAATTTTTAAATTGAGAAGAAAGATTGAAATAAGCGGTAGCTTAAGTGTATTATACCTAAGAGGGATTAATCACTTTGGGACGGACAAAATTGTTATTGGCGAATAGATTAGTGTTACATTGTATTACAAACAATCTTGTATATGAGATATTGATACTGAATGAACACGACGTTTTTTTATAAGTGGTACACACCTGTTTAATGTAGCTTTTCATTCAGTTGATATAATAAACGCAACACGTTCACGTCAATAATTCAGTTCTTTTTTTCAAAGTCCGAAATATCTAAGAAGTAGGAAAAAACCTCGAGTATTTTTCATATCAGAATTTGTATTGGAATGCAGAAGGTATGTTCAGATCAGAGAGAAAAGAAAAAAGGAAAACAACCAAAACAATTTTTCACAAAAGGGATTCATAAAGATCTAAGCAACACCACAATATATCATCGCATTCCAAAATTGCAGCGAATAATCAAGACTGTTGAGCAGGCGAAACAAAGGACCCTGATTTCAAACCTAAATACAAGGATTTGTATTAACTCGTACAAATTCAACAAAGTGTATTTAAAAGGTGTACATCCCATTTATCATCGTTCCATACAAACGTTAACCCATCCGATGGCGCTAGTTTCGGAAAATGAAAGATATACATTGGATGAACAAATACAATAATCCCTCTCTCGCTCCCCCGACCACCTGTTCACCCGTTTTGCGCGTAATCACGGCCAGCTGCGGAAAAGCTTTCCGAACACTGAATACATCTATGTATGTTGCCGATCGCTTTAATCTCTTTCAGAATCTTCTTACCACGGTTTCAGATTGAAGGAATTCGAGATCGAACCAAATTATCGTGAAATGTAAGAAAAACATATGAAATTATATTCGAAGGTGTATGAAAACAGAGAACTCCGTTCATAAATTTTATTATGAAAAAAAAAATATATATATATACCATAAACAATGGTGAAACATAGAAGGAAGGTAGCTAGAGGTCCGTACTTTGAGTCGGTAATACTCTAGGGTTGACCGATCATGCGTCCTGATAGAGGAGCGTGGCCTTGTACTCTGCCCACTTCCTGCTTGTACTTGGAGAAAGGCTTAGTGGAAAGATAGATCTGAGGAGTCCGGGTTCGATCTTAAAATTCTTCTAACTACTGAACCTGTTTTGTATTTCTCTGACGAGTCGAGACCTTTATTTACCTTTCATCTCTTCATTGTCTCGTGACCTTTTCAGCCGTTTCTGTATCGATTTATTGTGCACACATTTATTGTGGAACATTTTGGTACAAAGTTTTGTGGCATAGTTTAGGACGAACATATTTGGTTAGATGAAGAAGTCTTTATGGAAACTTATGGAACGAGGTCCTGTCATTCCTGTCATCTACCAACTGTCAACATTTCATTTATTTGTGACGAGTACACCCTTTGTAGCAAGTACAATAAAAAAAATTTGCTCTCTTGTTCTCAAAGAATTCTGTGCTAGATGCATCTAACGCAATACCACCGAACATTCCACCTACAAACTATTCTATGGCAGAAATCAAGTTCAGAGTCTGCACTGTGAGAAGGGCTCTCGAGCAGCTGAACTGCAAGAAGGCAATTGGTCAAGATGAAAAACCGCCAATCGTCCTGAGAAAGTGTGCTCCCGAACTTGGCACCCATTCTCAACCGTCTGTTTCAGATTTCTTATGAAAGCCAGATTTTTTCGAGCACCTGGAAAATAGCGAGAGTTCAACCGATCCCAAAGAAAGGAAAGAAGTACTTACCTCAAGATTACCCTTGTTGCACTTCTTCCCATTATATATAAAGTGATTCAGAGAGTCATAAAAGATTAATTCATCAAATATCTTGAGTTACAAGGAATTATTAACCACTGTTAGTATGGTTTTCACAGGCAAAGATCGGCAGGAGATCTGCTCGTCTACGTCACTCATGTTTGTACATCAACGATGGAAAATAATGGGCAATCTAGAGCAATAGCGCTCGACATCTCTAAAGCCTTCGATAGGGTTTGGCATGCAGCCTTCTTCAATAAACTTGCTGCATATGAGCTTCCCGAAAAATTGCGGGGTTGGATAAGTAGCTTTTTTTTCGAATAGATCAATCAAGTTGTGGTCGAGGGTATAACATCTGATTATTTCCAGTTTCAAGCATTCTTTCGCCAACCTTGTTTCTGTTGCAGCTAAACGATCTTCTGTCATCTACAGAGAACAAGATCTTCAGTTTCGCAGACGATTGTACACTGGTTTCGTCTTTCAGTAGTCTGCGGCCGATTACAGCTGCGAAATCTCAGTGTCAGAGATGTCAACAAATTAACACCTCAAACTCTGACTTACAGAGCATATCTGAGTGGGGTCAGTAGAACCTGGTGAGCTTCAACGCGAGCAAGACGCAAGCAACTACGTTAGAAAGGTCAACAAATTGCACCCAAAAATTCAATGCACCTTCTCGGAATAACGGTCAACTTCGGGTTTTGCTGGCATGAACGTGTATCAGCAATAGCTAAGTCGGCATCAGCTAACTTAGTTTTCTTTTCAGAGCCAAGCGATACTTCACGTCATCTCAGCTGTTGCTTCTATATAAGGCTTGGATTCGACCTGCTTTGGAAGATTGTTCCCATGAATGGGGATCTGCGCCCAAACATTCGTTGCGGATGTTGGATAGTATGCAAAAACGAGCTGTGCGGCTCATCGACCACTCGGAGATCACCCGCGGTTTCCAACTGCTGGCTCTCAGAAGACAAGTTTCTGACCTTTCTTTGTTTTACAGATACTTCCATGGAAGATGCCCCAAGGAGCTGGAAGACCTTGTTCCGGGCAAACTCATGTTTTGCCGCAACACTAGGCTGGCAAGGAGTTCTCATCGTATGGCGGTACATTTAAAACCCTTCGAACCTCTCTCTATTACAAGGAGAGGGATCTGTGGAACTCACTTCAGTCCTACAGCTTCCCAACATTCTACAGTTTATCTCTTTTCAAGAAGCGAGTAAACGGACATCTCAATTTTTCCCAGGAGCCACCTTATGTGGTGTACCAGGTTCGCCTATTCCTGGAAAGCTCGCATGAAATAAAAATTGTTTATCGCAAGTGTTCGATGGGTTGGAAATCAAATCGAAGAACTAAAATTATTCTGCATCATGACAATGGCACACCAGCCATACAACAGTGTATTTGAACACCCAAAACATTGAATTGATGGGCCATCCTCCTTATAGTCCCGATTTGGCACCAAACGACTTCTTTTGGTTCGCACACATCAAGAACACCGTAGCTTCTTCAGAGGAATAAATGTACAGAAATATAAATGAGAATATAAACATAAATGTTCTGGAGTAATTAAAAGCTTATTGGGTTGCTTCTTCTTAAGTGGTTATTTATGACAGGTATATCCAATAAAATTAAGGAATAGATTGCAATATTTATTATCTGTATGCAAAATTTCAAACTGTGGGTCGAAAGAATGATTATTTTCTGAGAGATGATTCGCGTAATTTGAATCTGACTTTTTATTTGAAAAACTGCGTTTATGTTCCGATATTCTAATATTAAAATTTCTATGTGTTCTACCAATGTAGAAATTATCACAGTTATTGCAATTCAATCGATAAACACCTGATTTATTGTTTTTACCTGGTTTGGTTTTATTATTTTTTATATATTTGCCTAAATTATTATTAGTTTGGAAAGCTATGTTGAAATTATTGCTACTTAAGAATGATTTTAGTTTCTCACTTGTAATGCCAACGTAGGTTAAGGTGTTGAATTTTTGTTTCAATTTATCGACAGGGTAAACTTCATTCAATGCGATTCTACTTTGTTTTTTATTTAAAGTATTATTTATTAGTTTGGGATTGTAACCATTATTTTTGGCTATTTGTTTAATCAAATTTAATTGTTGAAATTTTCTGGTGATAACGGGATGTTAATCAATCTATGAATAAAACTATTGAATGCTGACATTTTATGTTGATATGGATGACACGACGAGTTATGTATTATAATATCTGTATGTGTCGGCTTATGGTAAATTGCGAAAACATGTTTTCCATTTTCATTCGAAATTGTTACGTCTAAGAAATTTATCGAATTATTGCTTTCTATTTCGGTTGTGAATGCAATTTTTGGATGTAATGAATTTATATGATTTTCGAAAATTTTCAACTGTCTATCTGCTTCCTTAATTTTATTGGATATACCTGTCATAAAAAACCACTTAAGAAGAAGCAACCCAATAAGCTTTTAATTACTCAAAAACATTTATAGTTATATTCTCATTTATATATTTTTCTGTATATTCATTCGTCTGAAGAAACTACGGTGTAGTGAAACGCGTTACGAATCGCAATTATTAAGTTAAATTCCTTAAAGTGCATTAGATTACCAACCTAGGCAACCATGCCGTATGCCCCATCCATTATGCAAAGTACACAAAAATGCAGGTATAACATTATAATCTTGAAGATTTTTACATAAAACAGAAACCGATATTATGTTCATGAACCCTCAAACTACGTTATACAGTTTGAGACTTCGGACGTATCACCCCAATCATAATAACGAAGGAAAACGATAAACGTCTCGGAAAATCAAGTTTTTCTTCGGCAGTTATCTCGTCTCAAAGTATACATTAGCTGAGGTGGAAACTTGGAATTTAATTTAGTTTCCGGAAGCAAAACAACCGCGACAGATGACTACTTCTCCAGTCGAAACTTCCGGGATGACTTATTATCGAGAGATAAGAAGTTCGAAAACTCGAGCGAAGTGTGAATCGTAATCGAATGGGGTCCAGGTGGAGAGAGACAAATATATTTCGCGACCGGGGCGGATGTAAATTTTCCGGACCACGTTCACTTTTCCCCGGCTTACGCGAAGTTTCCTCCCGCGCGGACCCGCGCCGGCCTACCATCAACTGCAGCACAAACTTATGGCCCTCTGGGAAATCATGACCGAGCCAACGGAGCTGCAGATTTTAACAAGGATTTAATTTTATAACGCATATGGCGAGGATGTTATGAACCCGATTATGACCTTCTAATAATAACTCTTCGTGCCGTTTATCAGTCACGCCTCATTCCCCGGATCGATCCGGATTTTATGGTAGGTTCTGCGTGAACGATCTAACGAATTATTCCGCCGAATGTAGAACCTATTCAGCTCGGTGAAATCTGAATCTCTAACTGATTTCATTTCAGAAAACTGGCGTTCTCTAGGAATCAAGAGCGAGAGTCCTGCTGTCATGTCAGATAACGTGACCGAATCAGGAAGAAGAGCAATATTTTAATTTAATAATAAAATTTAATAATAAAAAACAAGTACTGTGTTTTAAGGAATTTTACTTAATAATTGCGATTCGTAACGCGTTTCACTACACCGTAGCTTCTTCAGACGAATGAATATACAGAAAAAAATATAAATGAGAATATAACTATAAATGTTCCTGAGTAATTAAAAGCTTATTGAGTTGCTTCTTCTTAAGTGGTTATTTATGACAGGTATATCCAATAAAATTCAGGAATAGATTGCTCCCCGAAGAGATTCAATACAGGTGAAAGGCTTAAATCGACTTGTTCATTGATGAGTCTACCTGAGTGTTTGTATTTATTGATTTCTAAAATTTCCCAAAGATCTACCTTCTAATATTTATTATCTGTATGCAAAATTTCAAACTGTGGGTCGAAAGAATGATTATTTTCTAAGAGATGATTCGCGTAATTTGAATCTGATTTTTCATTTGAAAAACTGCGTTTATGTTCCGATATTCTAATATTAAAATTTCTATGTGTTCTACCAATGTAGAAATTATCACAGTCATTGCAATTCAATCGATAAACACCTGATTTATTGTTTTTACCTGGTTTGGTGTTATTATTTTTTATATATTTGCCTAAATTATTATTAGTTTGGAAATCTATGTTGAAATTATTGCTACTTGAGAATGATTTTAGTTTCTCACTTGTAATGCCAACGTAGGTTAGGCATTACAAGTGAATTTGTTGAATTTTTGTTTCAATTTATCGACAGGGTAAACTTCATTCAATGCGATTCTACTTTGTTTTTATTATTGATAATGGAATTTTACCAAGTAAAAGCCTCCCAAATTCAAATGTTAAAGAAAGCGGATACCGGCTTTTTGGCTTTGTGGTATTTCAAAATACTACTAAGATGTGGAGTTCACACTCAGAATATATGGTTCTACTCAATGTGCTTGAAAAACAGGTTGACTCCCAATTACATACGGTTGAAGACACATGACAACAGTGGACCAGCAAGAAGAGCAATCGAGAAAGGCCAACGCATATGGCTCAAAGAGGATATGAAGATCCAGTACAACGATATTTGAAGGTAATCCATACGGAATTATTGTTTAGATTGCACCCTGTTGAGTTCAATATTTTAGACTCTGAATCCAGATACGATGTCAAAATTTTAATTCATAAATAGTTTCAGCAACAACAGAAAAAGTTGAATTCACTTAAATTCAAAATTTCTCCACCCAAACCTTCAACTGATAAATTTTCAGACCATAAATTTTTGACAGATTCATTAATTTAACTGATACTGATTTTACACAACCACAAAAGATCTATTAGAAAAAGGATTCAAACATAATTTACATCCAAAACATAATAAAACTAATTTTGAACAGTTAGGCATAGACTCCGAAATCATTCTCAAAATCTCCAAAGATAATATTTTAGCCAAACATCAAACAGCAAAAATCATCAAAGAAGACTTTTCGAAATTATCACCTCATTGCAATTCCGATTATAAGATAATAAAAACAATTCGTGAAAATAGTACCAAGAACGATTTAGTATTCAGTAAAGCAGATAAAGGTAACACCGTCATCGCGATTGTAAAACCGATTATATTTCTAAAATTGAAGAATTCTTAACAGCCGGAAACTATATAACATCAACTAAGGATCCTACCGCAAAATTTCAGAAAGTGGTTAAAAACATAATTTCGACAGCAAAATCATTAATCACAGACCACGAAAAATATAAATTCATTAACTCCAATCCACAATCCCCCGAATTATATTCGTTGATAAAACTTCATAAACCTAATTACCCTATTAGACCTGTTGTTTCTTATGTAACGGCACCTCCGTTCAAACTTTCAAAATTCCTCAACGACTTGCTAATAAAACATTGCAATTTTAAATCTAAATTTTCGGTCAAAAATTCATACGAACTTATTGCCAATATCAAAGATACCACTATACCACATAATTCCAAACTCATTTCTTTCGATGTTAAGAATCTATTTCCCAACATTCCTCCGAAAGATACGTATTACTTAGTTGAAGAATTATTAGAAAAGAATCATGTCAATACTATCATTAAATCAGATATTCTTTCATTATTACAAATTTGTTTAGATCAAAATTATTTCCATTTCAATAACAAATATTATACTATTGAAGACGACTTGATTATGGGCAGTCCGTTAAATCCTTCGTTAGCAGAAATATTCATGAATAACTTAGAGAAATTAATTCATAATCATCCACTCAGTAAATATTGTTTATACTGGTATCGCTATGTAGACGATATCATTATTTGCTTCACAGGAACAGATAGACAGTTGAAAATTTTCGAAAATCATATAAATTCATTACATCCAAAAATTGCATTCACAACCGAAATAGAAAGCAATAATTCGCTAAATTTCTTAGACGTAACAATTTCGAATGAAAATGGAAAACATGTTTTCGCAATTTATCATAAGCCGTCACATACAGATATTATAATACATAACTCGTCGTGTCATCCATATCAACATAAAATGTCAGCATTCAATAGTTTTATTCATAGATTGATTAACATCCCGTTATCACCATAAAATTTCAACAAAGAACTAAATTTGATTAAACAAATAGCCAAAAATAATGGTTACAATCCCAAACTAATAAATAATACTTTCAATAAAAACAAAGTAGAATCGCATTGAATGAAGTTTACCCTGTCGATAAATTGAAACAAAAATTCAACACCTTAACCTACGTTGGCATTACAAGTGAGAAACTAAAATCATTCTTAAGTAGCAATAATTTCAACATAGCTTTCCAAACTAATAATAATTTAGGCAAATATATAAAAATAATAAAACCAAACCAGGTAAAAACAATAAATCAGGTGTTTATCGATTGAATTGCAATGACTGTGATAATTTATACATTGGTAGAACGCATAGAAATTTTAATATTAGAATATCGGAACATAAACGCAGTTTCTCAAATAAAAGATCAGATTCAAATTACGCGAATCATCTCTTAGAAAATAATCATTCTTTCGACCCACAGTTTGAAATTTTGCATACAGATAATAATTATTGGAAGGTAGATCTTTGGGAAATTTTAGAAATCAATAAATACAAACACTCAGGTAGACTCATCAATGAACAAGTCGATTTAAGCCCTTCACCTCTATTGAATCTTTTCAGGAGCAATCTATTCCTTAATTTTATTGGATATACCTGTCATAAATAACCACTTAAGAAGAAGCAACTCAATAAGCTTTTAATTACTCAGGAACATTTATAGTTATATTCTCATTTATATTTTTCTGCATATTCATTCGTCTGAAGAAGCTACGATGTAGTGAAACGCGTTACGAATCGCAATTATTAAGTTAAATTCCTTAAAACACAGTATTTGTTTTTTATTATTGATAATGGAATTTTACCAAGTAAAAGCCTCCCAAATTCAAATACAAATTTAGGCTAATTTGATTACTGAAACGAGAAATTGACTACTTCTCGTTAACATTCACTCATTTCCTATAACTATCTTAGTTCATTAACGCTTTCCGTTAATATTCACATAGCTTATGTAACTTTTTTCTAAATTAACCTTTCCTTAGCACTTACGATAGAATCATTATTATGCTTATTTAGCGAAGAAACTTAGAGCACTCCTGTATCGATTCAAATTCTTGAAAAAGCAGATGAACGTAGAACGCTTACGAATTTTGTATTTTGCATTGATGCAGTCAGATCTTAGTTGCGGTACTCTGGGATGGGGTGGAGCCTATGATTACCACCTAGAAAGTCTCAATGTTCTACAAAATGGATACTGAAAGTTCTTTATGGTAAATCTGTCAGATATGCCAGTGAAGAAATACTCAGAGTGTCTCAGGTTTTAGATATCATACAGATTTTTCTGTCCAGGATCATCTCAAATGTATTCAGAAATGAAATAAGCATCAACCTCCTCGATCATAGCCACTACACGAGATCCACCAGATAAATTGAAAATGTAACACCGAGGGCCAACGAAACAATTGGACAGATGCCATCATATATTGCCCCTAGAATATATTCAATAGTGTCAAGCAGTATAAAAATTGAAAAAACAAGATACTTTCCAGAAAAATGATAGAAACTTGGATTTCAAATTATGGTCGAGAAAATTTACATGATTTCATCAATGGTTGTGGAAACAACAATGAAAGCGAATTTGGCAGATACCATCACCAAAGATGAAGGAAATGTTGAGTTGAAAAAAAATACTGACCGTAAAAGAAATAAAGAATAAAAGATATTCATTTCTGATCAAAACGCAAAAGCAGGTCAATTTTTGTTTCAAGGGGGACATCTTTTGGGGTACAAAACTTGCCTGAAATATCAACCCTTTAAGCGGGGGTTGCAATTTTTGAACATTTTGTAGAGGGAGGTTGGGTCGAGTGATGACTCAAAAGATAGGTGGTATCTTTGTCTACATCTCCCTGAACTGATTTCCATTTTTAATTGAAAACTGTAAAAGATACAGGGTGAGCAACTGAAAGATAGGGAAGACTATTTCCCTGAGACTATTCAAGTTCTAGTGAGATAAAATGGAAGAGATCCATGCTGATTAATGGCAATCATCATCAAGTACCATCCTCATCTCATGAAAATTTGGAAGAGGGTAGATCGGTCGAGTGATACCTCGAAAGAAAGGTATTATCTTTGTCGGCATCCTCGTGAACGAATTTTCATTCTTTATTGAAAACTGTAGAAGATACAGAGTGAGCTACTGAAAAATAGAGGAGACTATCCATCGCCCTGAGCTATTCAAGTATTAGTGCGAAAAATTGGATAGATTCATTCTACATCAAAGGCTGTCATCTTTGATATAAATGAATCTATTCCAGTTTTTCGCACTAATACTTCAATAGTCTTGGGGCGATAGTCTTCTCTATTTTTCGGTGGCTCACTCTGTATCTTTTACAGTTTTTAATCAAAAACGAAAATTCTTTCACGGGAATACAGACGAAGATAATACCTTTCTTTCGATTTATCACTCCACTCATCTACCCTCTTCCAAATTTTAAAGGGTTGTCACCCCTGCTCCCGAGGTTGAAATTCGAGATGAGAATGGTACTTGATGATGACTGCCATTGATCAGCATGGATCTGTTCCATTTTACCTCACTGAAACTTGAATAGTTTCAGGGAAATAGTCGTCCCTATCTTTCAGTTGCTCACCCTGTATCTTTTACAGTTTTCAATTAAAAATGGAAATTCGTTCAAGGCGATGTAGACAAAGATACCACCTTTCTTTTGAGTCATCACTCGACCCATCTTCCCTGTTCAAAATGTTCAAGGATTGCAACCCCCGCTTAGGGGGTTGATATTTCAGGCAAGTATTGTACCCCAAAAGATGTCCCCTTAAAACAAAAATTGACCTGCTTTTGCGTTTTGATCAGAAATGAATATCTCGGTAGATATAGCCTCTGTTTAGTTTTCGTTGAAGCACCCTGTATAATTATATGTACGTGACACGTGACAATTCTTCACAAATAAACTGACAATACCTAACCTCCCCACAGAAGAATTCCATAAGTCGCAATAGAGTGAAACTTCGCATGAGATGTAAGTATTGCAGCCTCTTCACTAATAGGTATTCTTATTCTACGAATCGCGTAAATCGCAGCTTAGAGTCTCTTTTCCATCCCTTCTATATATGATTTCCACGAGAGTGAATTGCCAACAATAAAACCAAGGACCTTTATCGAGTTATCAGCTTGGACATTTTTTCTCGTCGAGACTATTAAATTCTGCGTTTTCTCTGGATTTGAACATAAAGTATTGGCTTCGAACCACTCCTGAACTCTTTCCATAGAACTTTCGGTTTTCTTCTCCAACTGTTGATCGTTAGGGTCTCTATTCTCAATCGTTGTGCCATCAGCAAAAATCCATCCGAGTCTACATTCAAGGGTAGATCGTTGATGTACAGGATAAGAGTATGGGACCGATGATAGAGCCTTGAGGCACTCCGGTTTCAACTTCCTCTAGAGGGCCCAAACAATTGTTCCATTGGACAGATTGATACCTGTCTCGAAGATAGGAAGACAAAATACCATTTATGAGGCCTCTGAAACTATATTTCTTAATTTAAGACAGATAGATAGGTTAGATGTAATCGAAAGCTTTCCCTAGGTCACAGCATTTTACGATCTTTTAATAGAAAATAGATTATTCCGATCATTGCTGTCGTTGCACATTTCTTTTCGCGAAAACCATGTTGTTATTCGCTTAAGATAGATGTTTTGTGAATAAATGCAATTATCCGTTTTTTCAACAGGGCCTCAAAGATTTTCAAGAACACTGGTAGAATTGAAATCGGACGGTAGTTTCCGAATTCCAGTTTGTTACCTTTTTTGTAGATAGAATAACTTTGGCAACTTTCAGACACTTCGGGAGAACTCCTTACTGGAAACATAGATTAATAATATCACCCAAAGGCGACGCAATAAAATCAATAATTTTCTTCATCAATGAGACGCTCATTCCGTATATATCACATGTAGTTTTGTATACTCGAGACAGCGCTTATCACTTCTGCCGCAGTAGTACCTTCAAGAAACATCGATTTTGAGCAAGAGATTGAAATATTCACCAGCATCTTTTTCGTAGCGTCTATATTTCCCGCAAGAGTGGAACCCAGATTTGCAGCAATATCTGTTCATTTTTGTTGGGTTTGAGGGCTCAGTTTGAGAATTTGGTTTTTTAATATTCCCATTAATGACTTGCCAGATCGCTCGGCTTTTATTCGTATGGTTTTCTATATAGGAATGGATCGTTCGCTTCACTTCCTGATCAATTACACTTTTATATCTGTTCTTCAGTTCTCAGTATGGGCTGATTATGACGAACTACCCAATTATGACGAATGAATTTACCGAACCAGTGACAGAATATCCTAAATGTGAGATTAGAGAGAGGAATTGGATACCTAAATAACTAAAGTTTGCTTCGAAGCGATTTTCATTTTTTATGGACATACAGGCGAGACATTCAAATGTACAAGCCTCTGCTTCATCAAGTTCATTTGTATGAAATTTATATTTTTCTATTTGTTCTCATTATAGGGTCTATCAACAAATGAATTTATTATTATTATTATTATATTCTCATTTCACTCTTTAAACCTAAGAATAACTTCTAGTCACGCCACTGCATTTGTAATTCGGCGATATTCGTAGCGACGCGAGAATGATTGACGATTGATAGCAAGCGTGAGATTTATCATGAAGACTTTCTTTTTCTTGCGGACCTTCAGACATGATTAGCTTATTGTAGTTTATCTGATAAAGTATACATATCTTTTGATATTGTTAAAGTACCGTTTTGTGTATTTAGAGGGTGAGTTGTTTTTGTTCTGTACTGTATATTTGAACAACCGCCCATTAATTTTCCTTGGTTATTGAAATTGTCGTTTTATTGCTATAATTTTAATTGTATTTTATATCATTTTTCAGCTTGAACACTGCATTACTATTTAACTTTTCAGGTAGCTCTCATTCCGTGATTCTGTTTTATAAAATAGCTACAATTTATCGCTTAAGCTTAGCTTTTCAATTTTTGCTTGAAATTAGTAATAAACCGGTTGGATGATACTACGTAGCAATCGCCATTTCGTTTCATCGTTTCTTTTTATGTCATTTAACAATTGACCATATTATCTTGCATCGGTTCTAGACTACCTATTTATTTTGTTTTTCTTAGTTTTTATTGAACAGATAACGAAGTTAGTTACACTTTTTTCATTCAAGGCTGATTGTTTTGAAATCTTTTAACGTACCCTTGGGGTGAATACTTTACTATTGGAGAAACTGAAGTATCCCTCGGGTGAATACTTTGCCGTTTGAGAAATTACCGTACCCTTGGGGTGAAGGCCGTTCCACTGAGAGGATATTTTGTACTTTCCACAATTTTTGTGATAAATTGTATAAAGCATAAAACTTCAAAATGAAATAAAACTATCAGAAAAATTGCTTTAAATAACAAAATTCTTCAGGTTTTATAGACAAAATTCGCCAACGTAAAGAAAATCATCAAATAACCCAATTACTATATTCCATAAAAAATTTGCTTAAGAAAATATGCTAGTTTTAACTACGCTGACCCTCTGTCCAATAACTTGAACAACTATATTTCCAAATTTAAAACAACCATCTCTTTCTCAAGTTACCTGTATTTGAGTACATTATTATTCAAAGCAGAATAAATAACAGACATAATCAAAAAATCAGGAGTTTACAAAATTGCTTGCAATGAGAGTACGGTAGCTTAGGTCGGGCAGGTAGGTAGGAATTTCGAAACCA
Organism: Cryptolaemus montrouzieri; assembly: GCA_013387265.2. Lineage (NCBI taxonomy): Eukaryota > Metazoa > Arthropoda > Insecta > Coleoptera > Coccinellidae > Cryptolaemus > Cryptolaemus montrouzieri. Next base: position 99,854,622 of record JABFTP020000001.1, on the reverse strand, counting down.
GATTGAAAAAAATATTTATCCTCTAATAATAATTCTCCAATATGTGAACATATAAAAACCACAAAATATTCAATAACATTAGATGATATCAAAATTCTTCAGAATTGCAACAAAGTAGAGAAAATGAATCTGTTGTAATATCTGGAAATCAATAAACTAATAAACTAATAAGTGAAATCACCCTTAATAGCCAGCTAGATATTGATCCCTCTCCACTACTTAATTTTTAATTAGGCTAGTAATGTAAGTAAGTTCGTTTTCTGTAGTTGACCACATGAAATGACTTGATGACCGAAACCGATCGTGTGAAAATAAAAGTGTGAAAAGTATAAGATATATTTTACTTCTTCTTCGTAAAAAATTAATTTGTATCTAACCTTGCTTTCTGCCAAATTTTATTTATTTAAAGTATCCAAGGAATTTTTCTTTAAATTAATTGCGAATTGTTAGATTGACGTAGGTTGCCTTTTAAATTTTTCGCCTGACAAAAAAAAACAAATAACATAGGGAGAAAATAGGTTTATTGTTTTTCGAAGTACTCTCCATGAAAATCGATATACTTTTGCATGCGCTCAAACTAATTTTCGAAACACTTTTGCCACTCCGAATGAGATACCTCCAAAACATGATTTTGGAAAGCTTCAAGTGCATCGTCTGCCGTCGAGAATCGTGACCCATGCGGTTCACCTTTTGTTTGTTATTCCTTTAACGTGCTCTATTTCCGCCTTTCGGCCAATGATACGCCGGGGAATTCTGTCATCTCACTAACCCGAACCCCTCTCGTGTCGAGGGAAGGGATCTTTAATGTCCAACACATCTCTGTTAGACAGGACCGACCGCTTTACATCTCCTCCGAAAGATGGATACGCAAGCGATTCCCAGAATCCAAAAAATCGCACCGCCTTTGAGGGGATTGAACCCAGGTAACTCTGCGCAGGAGACGAGCATCATATCCCATACGCCACCGAGCCGGCTCGGTTCACCTGTTAGTTCAATTCTTTGTTCAAGTTGAATTTTTCGAATGACTATGAAAAAACAAAACTCGTACGTCAAAATGCTTTAAATACGTTACAGTAAAATTTTGAGGCAGGTTTCAAAATTATTAAATTTCTTGAAGCACTATTCCAGAATTCCAGTTCTTTAGAAATCCGTGAAAGACCAGAAACGCCAAACCTTGTAAACCCGCGCTCAATACGTCTGTCTATGTTTCCGAATATCGAAAATTGCTAGGAACTATGATCGAACTTAGTTTCCCGGTACGTTCCGTGCAATCAGTCTAAGGACGGGATTTAGAATTGAACACGTCCCATCCCCGGATGCGTTTTCCGCCGTCTACCTGACTATATCCATGGATTTTTTCCTCTGCAACCATCCTGAATGACAATGATTACAAGTAAAGTTTCTGGATTTACGGCGCTCCGGAAAACTTGTCACGTATTCGAAAATAAACTTCTTTCCAAGGGTAAAAATTGGAAAGCCGGAAACAGAGTGAAAATATGGTTCTATCTTCATTTTTGGATGTGCCCTCTGACGGTGTGCTTGTTTACTGTTTATTTCAGGTGTAACTCGATTCGGTCTAAAGTGTAATAGAAAAAGATAAAATTGAGAACTCGTGCCGTGTTCTGTATGGAATTTGTTCGGGCAAAGGAAGATATTCTTCCCTGTAGTATCATAGATACACACGTAAATATATATGTGAACATAATTTTATGTAGGTTTTCCTGCTTTTCATCCGATTATCTTGGCGAGAGCTCTCCGTTTGTTGTATTTCACGACGTTTCTGTAGGATCGCATCTGTCACTCTCATATGAATATAGAGCAATATTGTGTTTATTTATTCCTATGGTTAGTTACGAAGATCGATGTATATCGTCTTCTGCAATATGATTTTCTAATCAATTTGAAAATTGACGGGGTTGAGTCTTCAATTCTATTTTTTCTGCTTGTTCGTAGTAGAGTTAATTGATTATTTTTATCCCAATTTGTTTAATGTTAGTAATAATTTCATGGACTTCACAGATTATTCTGCTTTGTTCTCATTTCGATTGGAATTATGTAAAAGTAAATTATTTTCTAATAAAGTTATTTCTACACGAACATTACAATAGAGTATCAACAAAGATAAAGTAAAATATATTTTATACTTTCCACATTTTTATTTTTACAAACACGACCGTTAGGTAAGGACAACTACAGGAACTGAACTTATTTATTATAGCCTATTTTAATATTAAGTAGTGGAGAGATATTAATGTCTAGCTGGCTTTTGAGGGGTAATCTCACTTGGGTTTTCACACAGTTCATTGATTTCCAAATATTTCAACAGATTCAGTTTCTCTCCTTTCTCGCAATTCTGAAGAATTTTGATATCATCTAATGTTATTGAATGTTTTGTGGTTTTTATCTGTTCACATCTTGGAGAATCATTATTAAAGAATAAATGTTTTTTAATCTGGGTTCGAAATTTTTATCTACCTGCCCGACCTAAGCTACGGTACACTCCTTACAAGCAATTTCGTGAACTCCTGATTTTTGAATATGTCTGTTCTTTATTCAGCATTGAATAATAATTTACTCAAGTTCAGACCGCTTGAAAAAGAGATGGTTGTTTTGAATTTGGAAATATAGTTGTTCAAGTTATTGGACAGAGATTCAGCGTAGTTGAAACTAGCATATTTTCTTAAGCAAGTTTTTTATGGAATATAGTAATTGGGTTATTTGATGATTTTCTTTACGTTGGCGAATTTTGTCTATAAAACCTGAAGAATTTTGTTATTTAAGGCAAGTTGAAACTAGCGTATTTTTCAAGCAAGTTTTTATGGAATATAATTGTGTTTAATTTTCTTATTTAAGGCAATTTTCATGATAGAATTTATTTCATTTTTGAAGTTCGTCGGTGATACTGGAATGGAAAAAGCCTTATGGATCATTGAATTAATTTGTGATTCAAATGATTGAACGAATCCATGGGAATAGTTGATTCTGTGAAGGTTTTTTCTGTAGATGTTATAAAAGAAATTATTAGTAGATTTTGTTATTTTCAGGTCTGCAAAATTCATTGAGTTATTAATAGGCATGACGAAATATTTTGAAATCCTCTTCCGTAATGCGGATACACATCTACTGTTTACAACAAAACCTTTATTTATTTAGCTTGATAAACTAAAATTTTGGAAGTTTCAATCCATTTTATAATCATTTTTGAAAATTGCGCGAAAACAGCTCGCCGTGTCATGGCCTCGTGTATGACGTCATACTTACGTAAACGCAACGCGCAGCTTGACAGCAGAGTAAACAAACGTTGCGTATTTCTTTTGTTAAAAATGAATTCTGAAGATTATGAGTGGTGTGCAGTACCTAAGTGCAAAAATAAATCAATAACGACACCCAACAAGGTATTTGTACATGTCCTATACGAGGAAATAATAAGAGATAAATGGTTAAAGCTTGCGATATAAAGACAAACTCGCCACTTTATTTCACTCACATCAAAGATCACTTTGATGTGAGTATGTTATCATGTATTGATAGATTTTAACTGAATGATTGTTTGACGTGAAATAGTTGAAATGTAGAGACTAGGAATAACTAGTCATTTATTGAGGTTATGTTTGTGTTAGTCTTGGTTATCATTTTTATTATCAATTTTAATTGTTACCTTTGCAGTTTTCAGTTGCCACATGATATGGAGAATTATATGGAATACCATGTGATGGGTTCGGTATCACAAGTACGTATGCCCACAAAATTTACTTGCCAACCACACAGGAAAACACAAACATCTAACACAACAAAGCGACCCTATTTAGTAAAAAAAACAAAGGATTCTGATTCTTGAAGAGTGTGAAAAGCAATTTGAAGAGAGTATTATAGTTAAAGAGCCATCAAGTTCGAAAGAAATTGCATCTTGTAGTTCAGACATAGTTCACTAACTTATTTATTAGAATGTTAATTCAGTATTATTGCATACATTGCATTGGTATACTTAGGCTCGTATTACAGATTATCCATTATAAGACTACATAGATTTTTTGTAACCTCGTAATTTTCTATTTGTGTTCATAATTATAACGTGGCACTTAAATAAAAAACATTTATTTTACAGTTCAGCAGATTGTTGAAAAAGGTTCCCCAATTACCACCAAGAATGTTGGATAAAGCAATTCAAGTACACATATGTGAAACATTTAGAAGTAAAGCTAACCCAACAAAAGTTAATTTGGTAAATCAGATGACATCACCTTTGAAGCTGTGTCTTCTACATCACAATTTAAAATCAAACATGATGTGAAAAGTAACCCATAAAGACCAAGTATAAATGTTTTGAATAAAATAGTCAAACAAATAGAACGATCAGACAGTGATACTTCTTTTACTCCCTCTGATGAGCCGTCATCAACCATAAAATCTCTACAAACGGAGTCTACATCAGATTATAGCGAGGAGCTAGACGATGACAAAAGTAGAGAAGATTTAAACGCTTTAGAGTGCACTCTGAAGAAAGTTAAAAGGATCCCCCGTTCTCATATCGGCATTCGTTTAAATTGTTATTATTTAGTTAACTTGATTCAAGAACAGACAGGCATACCGTTTAATCATATTTTACTCTGTCTAAAAAAATTAGGTTAAACAATTCATTCCGTGAATGACTTCGGCATTGATAGATCTTATCCAAGCAAAATTTTCTCAAAAATGTACCTATTATAGCAAGTGTAATGCGTCCTCTTATTGTATCATTAGATAAAAAGTTAATAAAAAAGAAATTATCTATGGATTTTAGGCATAAATATCATAAGGTGACTTGAATTATAGACTGTTTAGAAATTAAAGTACAAAAGCCTTCAAAGGCCTCAAATCAAACTCTTTCCTGGTCTGATTACAAGAAAGCCAACACAATTAAGTACCTGTAGTAGTAGGTAATCACAACACAGTAAAGCTTACATAAGTATGACGTCATGCGCTGTGATTGACGTTTCAGTCAAAATGCAGTATTTTACTCATTAAATCTTTGATTATATCATACTACCGTCACGCCTATTTCTATTTTTGCTCTGAACTTAATGTTGGTATGATCTTCATTGAGAAATTGCAGAAATTTATAAATTTGCTTGTTTGAGCCATTGAAACCATCCAAAAATCATCTACATATCGGTACCAGAACACTTTTTGATGAGTATCTATTTAATACTACTATTCTTTCTCTTTTATTCAATATTTCGGCTAAAAAGTACTAAGAGGTGATGCTATGGGAAGTCTTGATGTTTGTTAAATTCTGATTGAAATTGAAAATAATTTAGAGATAGGCAGGTTCTAAGAGGGTTACTAAACTCACCAGCAACGTGTGGCAGCGTCTTATTTTTGGTGAATATTTCTCTGACTATCGGATGGTATTTAATGTTGGAATATTTGGATAAATGTTGTTTGCTTAAAATGAAATTAAATTCAGATTTTATGTGTTTTCGAGCCTAGAAAGTTTTTGTACAAGATCAATAGAGTTCAAACTGGTGTTTTTGGAAAGGAATTTGGTGAGTTTTTGATTTAACAACTTTGCTAACTTACCTGAAGATGTATTCATATATGATACTACTAATCTTTCGGATTGTTCTTCTTTGTGCAGCGTTAGCAGTTCGTATAAGTTTGGAGATAGATCGTTCATTGGAACCAGTTTCACGTTTTCCCCATTCTGTATGTGCTAGGTAATCTGTATGTTCCAATCCTTATTTCATGTATGTTATGAAGGATTTTGTTGGATCTTTGAGTATTTCCAGTATGCTCAGTGTTTATAATATATCTTGCATATTTCTTCATATTGTTTTTGATTAATTTGATCAAACAAATAGAGATCATTTTCAAATACAATTGATTGAAAAACTATAAACAAGTATGATAATAACCCGATTTCGAAACTATACCCCATTATAGTCAAATAAACAGCCAAATAAATCGCTTTGAGTTATAAAGGACATATATCAGCTAAAATACAGAATTATTCTTCCAAATTTAATCACAGAGGTATTGAAACATAACTGGATCACAGAATAGGCGAGCCCATAGAAATTATGCATTGTTGATGTAATTTTGACATATGCAAGTATTAAATTTCGGAGAATGAGTTAGTCTTTCTTTTTGTTTGCCAGTCCATAAACTTCCGATATACAAAATTATATTTAAATGAGATGAAAAACACAAGGTTTAACTTTAATCTACACTTTATTTGAAAAAATTCGACGACGTTTCGTTGACACAGCAGCTTTATCAAGAATGAAAAACAGAATGAAGAGTATGGTATTATAAACAAATCGTAGAACAAGTTGGATGAATAACAGGAAAATCCACACCGAGCCATTGTACAGTTAGTATGAAAGGTAATAAAAACTAATTAAACAAGTTAAGTAGGGGTGAATAATTCACATCTACCTGCTCATTCAAAAGCTTGTCCGAATGTTTGTATCTATTTATTTCTAATGCTTCTAGGAGATCTAATTTTAAACTTTTGATTTTATATATAATATGTCAAAGTTTTTATTGAATGAATGGTTTTCTTTTATTAGGTGGTTTGAGTAATTTGAATCAGATTTATTTTATCGAAGCTACGTTTATGTTCAGATGTTCTTATGCCAAAACTTCTATAGGTCCTACCAATATAAATTTTATCACAAGAACCGCAATTGAGTTTATAGATTCCTGATTTACTTGATTTTTCAACACGAGATTTATTATTTTCAATATGTTTACCTAAGTTATTAATTATATTTGTCTTTTGACTAGGCCGATAGTAATTCTTCTGTTGCATTAGCTGCTTATTCCGACAATTCGGGCGGTGTACAAGATAAAACTCCTTCTTCAGTCATTGTATTGATCTATTTACAGCCGAAATGATCTTATTTCACAATCTCACACAATTTCCCGACTGAATTCTATGAAAAATAATACTTTTGAAGATGACACTTCATAAATTACGTCACAAACAAGAACTGTCATCGCATTAGGATCACAGAGGAATTGAAACAAAATTGGGCCACAGACTGGGTGAGCCCATAGAAATTATGCATTGCTGATGTAATTTTGACATATGCATTGAATAATGGGCTTATTACTCGATGCATCTACGGGTAGATTTAATTGACGTCATTACTAACCGAAAATATTCGTATAATGCATGGATTACTGGTAGGTTGTAGACAAAATAATTAATCTAATCTATATTCAAGCCTACAAAGGCGATCGGTATTCCCGATATTCGTGTTCGAAGAATATTCAGCTAAGCGTTCGGCAGTAAAGTTAGGAACGAATAATATTGTGCCATATTTCCTAGTTTTTACCAAAGTTTACAGCGATACGTGACCGCTTTGCCGGCAAACTTCGCCATGGAACATTTTCTCCGCAAATTTCACGGGTGATTTTTCTTATTCAAGTTCAGACTTTTCCGAGGCGGGATTATCGTCGTACGTAGCCAGATATTATTTAAAGCGAAACTATGATCTCAAGAGAAATCGAAATATATCGAATCGAAACGAACTCTATACAGATTACAGTGTGCAACAATCGGTACAGATTAATTCTGGGAGGAATTTATTGACTACGGGGGATGTTTTGAATATAAGCTAGAATGAAACAATTGAGACTTTTAAAGAGTTCACTGTTTGTCGAAGTATTCTCCGCGAAGACATTCTTGTTCAGATAATTCTTCTCGAAAATTTTGGAAAATTATTACGCGAAAATGTTCACGGTTTAATTTCTTTTTCAACTAGCTTGTCAACTTTCAAAGCTTGGCGTGGCTGCAAAGCACGCATAGAACTGAAATTGTGGATTTGTATTAACAAATCGTGAAGGTTCATTTTCAGTACTGACAATCGATTTATGGTGTCCTCTATATTTCGTCAATTTCAATATAACTGTTAAAAACGTAAACTACAGGCGTAGTTTGGTACGCAACCTTTTCAGCGCAACTCATTTAATATTTGATATATTATGTTATTAACGAATATTAACCAACAGGAGATTTTTCCTGAAAACGAGGTCTAGAATGCCGAAATCTGCGGGACTATTTCGCTCGTTTGAACCGAGATGAGATTCACGAATCGGCGAAATATGGTCTACAAGTATTGGAATTTTGACGTTCTCACGTCTGTTTGTTATTTCTCGTTGCTTTTCTCGAAGTCCGGTAGCGGGTTCACTGTCTCGATCCATACACGGCGATTCTTGTATGTATATACGAGATGCGTCTTTCCCGGAATCGTTGAGGTACTCCGATGTGGTTGGTGTGGGTGCTGAAAAGCGATATGCGACACTGATGAGTTCTTGATGAGGACGAAACTGCAGCAACTGATTATTCATTCATGTACGGATAATTGAATAGTCCTTCCTATCTCAAGGATGGTTGTTGTTGAGGTTGAGTACATTACAACACTACAGAGTTTGATTTATGCTCGTTCACGAGCTAAATTACTTACCGATCGCAATTTGACTGCCTCGTTCTGCGAAACCACTTCAGATGAACAGCAATTTGTGTCTGAAATTAGAGAATTTATTCAGCAAATTAGGGAGATACTTCAGAATGTGAAGCATATTCAACACCAAGACAAGAAATTCAATAGTTTAACATATATAGGCAATATTAGCAATAATGTGAAATCCCTTCTTAAAATTCAAATTTAAATATAGCGTTCAGAACATCAACAAATTTAGATTCATTCATCAGGAATTATAAATCTCCAATTAATAAAGAAAATAAATCAAGTGTTTATAGATTGGATTGTACAGATTGCAATTGTTTTTATATAGGTAGAACAGGAAGAAATTTTAATGTTAGAATCTCTGAACATAAACACAGTTTCATCAATGGAAAAACCGATTCGAATTATTCTTATCATCTTAGGAAAATAGTCATTCTTTCAATTCAGAATTTAAAATCCTACATTCTGAGAATAGAGGTATGAAACTCAACCTTCTGGAAGTACTTGAAATTAACAGGTATTCACCGGAAATTCTTAATTATCAGGTAGACATAAATAACTCACTCTTATTGAACATACAAGTTTACTCATGATTCAAGGACGAGAATAAGAAAACTTTTTAAGTTATGTCAATAATGTCTTGAAATAAACAGCGCTCGCTAAAATCGGTTTGCACGAATACGTTTTCCCAAAACTCCTCTGTTTCCGTATCTGCAATATTTTACACACCTTACCAAAACATCGAATTTAGTGTACCGTGTACGGTTTTCATATTAAACAAAAATACTATACGTGATGAAAGGAAATAAAGATCGTAAAAAACGCGTATATATCACCATGAATATCTCATGCGGCAAAACTTTTTTTTTAATTTCGCAGAACGGTGTAATTAATAGAAAACCAACAGCGCTTTCATCGCTTCATTTCATAGTTTGATAATAAAATAAGTTTCAATGAATGAAGCTTCCCGCTACAATAAAATTCAGCTCCGAACTTTTATACAAAGCGTTTCGAACTTCTATTAATTTTACGAAAATCGATACATTCACCTATTACCCTTCAGTCAGCGTTTATCGTAGAAACTAGGACGAATATTTCAAATCGACATCGCCACACACGAGGGGCATTACAAGTTTAATTATATCTTTTCGAAACGGAGAACACTCGAATCGAAAAAGCAAAGCGGCCTGTCTGAATCGTAACGAGTAATAACCTTTTAATCCATTGGGCACGATAGATTCATTTTCTATTCAAATGATGAAAATCAGTTTCCATTCTCGTTGTTGTTCGGCGGTGGGAATGAAGAGAATGAATCGATATCGTTCACTGATGAGTTTGGCTTTTAAGTATTACGCCGAAGCCAATGTTTCCCCCTGACAACTAACTGAATTCAAAAAAAATATAAGTATACTAAAGCCTGGTCGAATCATTTTGACTGTTTCAATATATTCCAATTTTATAAAGATGGGGAGTCTCAAAGCATGTAGAATTCGTTAATTTACTCCTGAGATTCAAGAAAATATTAATATTTAAATTGAATACATGAATTGTCTGTCCGAATTCGGTTAGTCGGAAATAAAGCACCAATCGACTATTTTGGAGTTAAGTGGAATTACACAACCAAACTCAAACTGCATAAACTTCAAAAATTGAATTCTAGTTTCTTGATGCAAATCCAATTCAAATGATGGGTAGAAAAAAGTAGGATATATACTTATTTACATAGCGCTCTCATCAGACATATACAGAATGACTACTAAACTAAGACATAACAAATTATATATGATCTACAACATTGGAATGAAAGTGGGTAAAACCCCTTAACTCGTCGATTCCCGGTGTCACCTATAGATGACACTGGGCGTTGTATGTCATTTCTTTTAATGTTTTATTCAAAGAACAATGTACAAAGCATTGACTATTGCATGCTTCTAGCTTTATTGCTCTGTGGTGATGAGATTATACAGTTTGTTTATACATTGTTACAACATTGAACAAAATAAATGACCATTATATAAATATGTATTCTCAACTTGTAAGGGATTCCTATAGATTGAACAACGTGAAAAGAAATAATGAGTCCATATTTTTCAACCCAGCAAGCCCGGAGGAAGTCTTCAACATCATTATATCCATGAAGAACACAGCCTCGTTCCGTACGGATGAAATACCAACAACAACAATACATTGCCCCAATTATTCGTATATTCGCCCATTGTTTCATATAATAAATCTATGCATTCAAGAACGAACCTTCTCCAATGAAATTGAAAACACTAAAATAGTGCCGATCTACAAAAAGATATTTGTAACTATAGACCGATTTTATTATTGAATAATTTTAGTGAAATATTTGAAAAGATTATATACCTCAGATTGTTGAGTTTTCTTGAAGGAAAAATCATATTTTCCTAGTCTCAGAATGGTTTTGGAAAGGAAGAAGTTGACCACCATATTTTACTGGAAAAATTGGAACACTATGGTATTCGAATAGCGTTGAGAATGTTGAACAGTTACCTCTCAAATAGAACTCAATGTTTCAAAAGAGACCAAAATTACAAAACAATATCGCCGTGTGGAAACCATCCAGTCAGAGTATTTCCACAAGACACAATACTTGGAGCACTTTTTTTCACGATTTACTCAAATGATATAGCATGCCCTATCAACGACTTAATAATCCAATTCGCAAACGATCAAGATCAATTCCAACAAAGACGCCAGCTCAGACGAATGCAATGAACTAAAGCGAAAAATGGAGACCAACATGATACATATGTAAACTTGAGACAAAAATCCGTAGACCAATGAATAATCCTTTCTTACAAGAGGTAGTTCCCAAATCTGCCCGCCATGCACGTAGCCTCCAAGAGCCACAATAGTATAACTAAGCAGGATGCCGAGAAACGAAGCAGCAGACTGCAGTTTCGTCCTTATTAGGATTTCATCAGTGTCACATATCGCTTCTCAGCATCCTTACAAGCCAAATCGGGGTATCCTAACGATTCCAGAAAGGACGTGTATCGTACATACGTACGAGAGTCGCCCTCTATGGACCAAGACGGCGAACCCGCTACCGGACTTCATGAAAGATACGAACAATAACAAACAGATGTGAGAACGTTCGAAAATCGAACACTTGGGAAACATCTTTCGCCGGTCCTTGAATCAACGGTAGAAAACGAGCGAAATAATCCCGTTGAAATGGCGCTCTGGGCCTCTGTTTTCGGGGTAAAACCTCCCGTCGTTAAATATTTGATGAGACAAAAATCTTCCGCGACAAACTTCGCGAGGAGTCTACTGTAACGTAATTTCTTACGTATTACATAATTGCGCTTATTGGCAGCTTTTCGCCAGAGAACAGTTGGGTAGTGGGTTGTATAATTTACAAAACTCTTAGTACCAATAAAAGAATAATTAAAATGAACTGGGCGCCACTTGATTTAAGCTATGAAATATAAACTTAATATGAATCGACTGATTGAAAATCAAGAAACAATCAGTGTTACTTTTAGGTAACAGTAAATGAAGAATATGATTTTTGATGAGAATATAATATACGTAATGAAATGCAATTTATAATATACGGAAAAATAAGGGTTAGTAATCCACTTATAATATAACTCTAAGGATGATAAAAGAAAACGGAGATGTTTGAGAAGGTAATACGATATTGAAGTTACACCAAATTCTTCTTTATTATTTAGCGTTGAAAGATGAACTGATTAATATAACAGTGTAGATTGATACTGGCCTTGATTTGAGAAGGTTCTATAGAACAACTGTACTTTGAAACAAAATGGCTTCAGCTTTTAGTGATGATGATGAGTAGCTGAATGTAGGTAAGCGTATTCGAAAATTCTGTCCTCAGAACGATAACCAAAACTCCAGTTGATCGGATTGGATTGAATTCTAGGCATTAACAGTAATGCTTTTCTTGCAGGTATGTATAAAAAAAGAAATGCTATGCCTCCGGTAGAAGAAACCCTAAAATGTTTATTTTCACGTATGAAACAATTGGAGTTAGACTCGATAAACACTCACCTTTTATCAAAAGGGTTTTGAGATTCGATAATTAATTTGATACGGAATATTCTAATTCTGAATTTTGATTCTAATATTTTCTTATCCTTTTCAGGTCGAAAACTAGATCGATTATGGTAAATCTGTAACGAATCTTATCTACTGCGCCGATAAAACAATAATTACGAGACATACGGACAATGCTCGCCACCTGTGATCCTTATGAATAATTATTAACCTTTAATGTTGAATTAAAACTGTTTGATTTCGAATTAATTTTGATTGATACCGGAAGATGGACATAATATGAAAAGAGGAAAACTGTTAAAGTGATTTATATTAAAAGAGGAATTCTATACCGTTACACTACCCTCTCCTAAAAAGAAAAAAAATTGATATAATTTTTTTTTTTTGAAGTACATATTCAGTTCATATGGAATAGGCATATATTATTGAAGGCCTTACTAACCCCGTCATGCTGTTTCTCATCGTTTTTATTCCTTACAGCTAATTTTTGTTTTGTTGCGGCCACAACCTAAACTAACTTATCTAGTTATAATCTAACCTATCTATCTACTCATCTAACCTATTTATAACCTAAATAATAACCTATAGCTAACTATACTACACCCATAGGTCAAATCCTGATAATGTTCAGAAACTAATCGATCGGAGGAATAATGAAATGAATACTTCGACAAGGAGGTATTCAACGACAGTGAAACTTTAAAATACTTGAGCGATACAAAAAATATTATGAAACGGAAACATCAGAATTTGAGCCTAAATATGGTTTTAGGTCTTTGACATGCCATTTACCGTCCGGTGAACCGTCTAAATTTACTAAATTATAACAAAGACCAGAAACTTTTGATAAACTCGACGCAATACATACTTTGGTGCAAGTTTTGCCGAGAATTTCTTTGAAGCATTTGAAAGGACTTTATTTCGTCGCCAAACCTTCTCTCCTACACCAAAATTGTAGTCCCGTCGACGCAAATTATAGGTTCGGGCATTTCTACTATAAGCCTTATGAAGCTTTTCCCGAATATTTCGAAAATATCAGACAACGGTGCGATATCAACTGCGTAACTATCCCTTTTTTCAGGTAACAATTGTATATCGTCAGTCAACTCTATTTCCCCGTAATAATCTCCACTAAGCGGAACATATCTACCGAAATTTAGAAAAGTTGGTGAAAACCCTGTTACTTCATGTTTAGCGGTATTAATAGCGAAAGCAATTTTTTGTAATTCTTTATCCCATTCCGAATGATTTTGTTCTTTTATATAACAACGAATCGTAGTACCAACGGTTTGATTTGTTCGTTCAACAAAATCACACTGAGGTGAATATACCGGTGTGAACCAAATCTTCTGGACTTTATATGCTCTGGCCAGATTCCTCAAAGCGCGCCCTGCGAACTGTGTTCCATTATCAGCTATTATAAACTGTGGGATACCAAACTTTAAAAAGACATCTGATTCCAAAAATTTAACGACATTTTCAGCGCTAGCCTTACGCAATGGGTGTAAAATGGCATATTTCGTGAACCAATCAGATACGACCAGTAAAACGTATTTCCATGTTTGGACCTGGGAAAAGGACCTACTAAATCTAACGCGATAATTTGCCAAGGAAAACGGACATTTTCTCTTGCCCCATTAATCCTAAACCTGGTTGGTTATAAATTTTATTAGCTCCGCAAATTTTACAATTTTTCACGAATTTAAGAATATCGGCTCTCATCTTTGGCCAGTAATAAGTTCACTTATTCGGGAGAGTGTCTTAAAACACCGAGATGACCGCAAGTTGGTGGGTTATGGAACGCTTCTATTATTGACTTACGTTTCTTTTCGGAACTACTACCTTCCACTCAGAAATATTTGATTGAACATGAATGTTCGACGGAACGAACTTGTAGAGCTTTTCATCTTCTACCTTCCACTGGGGATAGGAATTGCCCCTTTGTTTAACTTTATTACGCATGCTAACATACCAATTGTCAAAATCATCGTCATAAAGGATATTACATTAATCTCTTGCGATTCATGAATGCGGGATAAGAAATCGGGTACCACATTGTCTTTGCCTTTTCTATGTATAAGCTCAAAATCATATTGTCGCAGCCTAACTGCCCAACGAGAAAGTCTACCAGATGGATTTGTGAGTTTATTTAGCCATAAAAGCGAATAATGGTCAGTTATGACGGTGAATTTAACACCTTCTACATAGGCTCTGAATTTTTCCAAACAGAATATTAAGGCCAAAAGCTCGCGTTCAGTAACTGTGTAATTTCTTTCTGTTCTTGTGAGAGATCGGCTTGCATACGCAATAACTTTTCTTCGCCGTCATGACATTGTGTGAGTACGCCACCGACACCGGTTGCAGAAGCGTCGCTTTGTATGGTAAAGGGATATTGAAATTAGGGCATGTAAGTATGGGAGATGCCACTAGAGCCTCTTTTATTTTCAAAAAGCTTCCTCAGCTTGAGGAGTCCACGTAATAGCTTGTCGTTTCTTTTTGCCTTTCAGTAAATCATTAATTGGTGAAAGTAAGGTAGAGAAGTCTTTGATAAACGCTCTATACCATGAGCACATTCCCACGAACCTCTTTATTTCTGTACTTGTATTCGGACGCGAAAAATTAACCATACAAGATACTTTCTCAGGATCGGTTCTTAAACCATTTTCATCTACAATATAGCCTAAATATTTTAATGAATTTCGAAAAATTGACATTTTTTAGATTAACAGTAATATTGGCTTGTTTTAGACGATCAATAACCTGCTTTAGAAGGTAAACGTGTTCTTCAAAAGTACCAGATATAATTATAATGTCATCGAGGTAAGCAAAAATTTTATTTTCGAATTCGGGACCAAATAGACTGTCAACAAGACGCTGTTGTCTTTGCGCACTATTTCGCAATCCGAAAGGAACGACTGTAAACTGAAATAAGCCTCTTCCAGGTATACTAAAGGCGGTTTTTCTCTTGATTGTGGTTCCAGCGGAATTTGCCAAAACGATTTCTTTAAATCAATAGTACTAATGAATTTTGCTCCGGTAAGACTTCTTAATATGCAATCGATTCGAGGAAGAGGGTACGAATCGTGTTTAGTAACTTCGTTTAATTTACGCCCATCAAAGCAGAAACGATATTCATTATTCTTCTTCTTGACTAATATAACCGGACTAGACCAAGGTGAATTTGATGGTTCAACAACACCTAAATTCAACATGTCATCTAATTCCTCGTTAAGTATCTTCATCATATATGGAGACATCGGATATTGTTTCAGTCTAAAAGGTTTTGCGTCGCCAGTATCTATAGTAAGAGATTTTATCCGTTCGACCTAGACGATTTACACCGCTAACTTCTTCAAACGCCTGTAACAACTCATTGATCACAACCTTTTGGTTTGGGGATAAATTATTTTATGGTCCAGATTATTTTTGAATCGACTGAAGTAACCGTTACCAAGGAAACATTATTGTGTTGTATTTCCCAATTTCCTCAAGATAATCTATTTTAATTGCAAATTTTGGCAAAAATCACTTCCAAAAATCAAATTATGACTCAGGCTCGGAACAACCAGAGCTTCTACAAGATGACACTCCTCGTTAATTTCAATAGGCAAATGTACAAGACCAGTTACATGTTGCCTTTTATTATCAACAGTATGTACAAATTTCGAACTTGGACTAAAAATTTTTAAATTAAGACGTCGTATTAAATCAACGCCACCTTTACCGATAATTGTAATATTGGAACCAGAGTCCAACAAACCAACTATTTTATTGTCTAATACTTTCACCTCGATGTATGGTCTATTATCGTGTGTCATTTTAGTGAAAAGTCGTGAAGTTTGGAAATTTTCAAAATTATTTAATTCAGAAGCCCTCAAATGAAACGACTGGGACGAATCTCGGGCTTTTAGTTTCGCCCCAAAATTAGTTTTTTGACACTGTGAGCAGGTACGAACAGTAACGTTAGGTAATCCACAACGATAGCAAAATTTACTTTTCCTAGCTCTACACTCACTATAGAAATGTCCTTTCTTATGACAATTCCAGCATTCATCGGGGTTAACAGGAATATTATTATCTTTTTATCAATCGTTAATAATTTGGGTGAACGACTATAATGTTTTGAAATATTATTGTACGGGGAATCCTTTTGGATTTGAAAAATTACCTTTCGCAGTTTCAGCACGACTAGTCGAGGGCAACGAAATATTTATGTCCAAATAATCATTGTCTTCTAAACGTTTAACTAGCTTGTAAAGTTCGGAAATGGAAGAAATTTCTGTCATTGCTATCGCCTTACGATACTCAGGGATCAAATTATTTCTAATATATTTGAGTCTAGTGCTCTCCGCAGGGATTCGAGTGAGTTGATTGAACAATTCATTCATTTTGGCAAAATAAATAACGGCCGATTCATCCTTAATTTGAGTTCTACATTTTATAGCTTCCCAAAGCTCATCATCATGATACGGTGACCTAAAATCTAATTTTAATGCCTCAACAAGAGCATCCCAATCTTTAACATTACCTATAGTCTGTCGAAACCAACATCGTGCGTTACCGACAAATAAGTCTCTAGCTGATTCGAACAATTCTGTTTTGCTTACGTGTCGTGCCTTTCTTAACTCTTCTACGTTCTCTAAAAATGAAGATAAGGTACTCTTATCGCCAGAAAATGTTTCACCCCATTTATAAACAGGTATGGATTTATAGTAAGGAGGATTTGGTAATGACTGTGATGTACCGGAGACACTGTGTATACAAGAATTCGATATACTAGATGCGTTATTGACAGTAGGTGCTTGATCAGTGATTTTATCATATAAGTCAGCTTCTAAACTGATACAAGTTGCAAAGGCTTCATTTTAAATGACAAACGTTCTTTTCATCATCTCCAACGATAATAGGTAAACGTGAAATTCGCTCTGAAATGTGAGATAGACGTGATTTCGCTCTTTTAAAAGTCGAATCCTCTTTATTACCTTCGAACTCGATAACAAGTTGCGTTATAGACTCTAATGTGGTATTAATTTCGTTCTGTTCAGTAGTGAATGAAAATTCAGGATCGTGTAACTCTAAGTCTTTACAGTTTTCTGACGTACTAATAATCTACGCAAGATTTTCCTCTTTTCATCTTGTCCTCTACATGATACAACGCCCTTATTCTCAATTCATAGTTGAGTTCATTAATCGACAAATGATTAGGATTAATTTCGATTTCCATTATTCACAACAAATATAAAATTATAAATTCAACAACAACCGCAATACCTAGCACATATGTTGACAGTATCAAGATAATCAATCATCACACAAATTAAAAAGAGAAAAGTTTGGTGCATTACAGCTATCAAGAATAAGAAAATACAAAATACACTCAAAATATCCAATCAATATAGAATACAATAACAGTAATCAATAATTCAAAAAATTTCATACAATATTGCAAACTAATCAGAAAAAAATAGAACTACGGCCCCACGTTGGGCGCCAATTTTATGTAACGTAATTTCTTACGTATTACATAATTGCGCTTATTGGCAGCTTTTCGCCAGAGAACAGTTGGGTAGTGGGTTGTATAATTTACAAAACTCTTAGTACCAATAAAAGAATAATTAAAATGAACTGGGCGCCACTTGATTTAAGCTATGAAATATAAACTTAATATGAATCGACTGATTGAAAATCAAGAAACAATCAGTGTTACTTTTAGGTAACAGTAAATGAAGAATATGATTTTTGATGAGAATATAATATACGTAATGAAATGCAATTTATAATATACGGAAAAATAAGGGGTTAGTAATCCACTTATAATATAACTCTAAGGATGATAAAAAGAAAACGGAGATGTTTGAGAAGGTAATACGATATTGAAGTTACACCAAATTCTTCTTTATTATTTAGCGTTGAAAGATGAACTGATTAATATAACAGTGTAGATTGATACTGGCCTTGATTTGAGAAGGTTCTATAGAACAACTGTACTTTGAAACAAAATGGCTTCAGCTTTTAGTGATGATGATGAGTAGCTGAATGTAGGTAAGCGTATTCGAAAATTCTGTCCTCAGAACGATAACCAAAACTCCAGTTGATCGGATTGGATTGAATTCTAGGCATTAACAGTAATGCTTTTCTTGCAGGTATGTATAAGAAAAAGAAATGCTATGCCTCCGGTAGAAGAAACCCTAAAATGTTTATTTTCACGTATGAAACAATTGGAGTTAGACTCGATAAACACTCACCTTTTATCAAAAGGGTTTTGAGATTCGATAATTAATTTGATACGGAATATTCTAATTCTGAATTTTGATTCTAATATTTTCTTATCCCTTTTCAGGTCGAAAACTAGATCGATTATGGTAAATCTGTAACGAATCTTATCTACTGCGCCGATAAAACAATAATTACGAGACATACGGACAATGCTCGCCACCTGTGATCCTTATGAATAATTATTAACCTTTAATGTTGAATTAAAACTGTTTGATTTCGAATTAATTTTGATTGATACCGGAAGATGGACATAATATGAAAAGAGGAAAACTGTTAAAGTGATTTATATTAAAAGAGGAATTCTATACCGTTACACTACATATGTCAATTTGAGACAAAAAGAATTATTCAAAAATCCGTAGACCAATGAATAATCCTTCCTGACAAAAGGTAGTTCCCAAATCTGCCGCCATGCACGCAGCCTACAAGAGCCACAATAGTGCAACTAAGCTTATATAAAAATAATTTAACATTGCTGAAACTACCGTAGCTCAAGGTTAATTGTATGAGGATGTTTCATGTGCAAGCTCAACCAGCAGAAGGCAGCTAGGTAATAATAATCTAAGGGGAAAATAATATTACTATAATATCCTGACGTGGGTTATTTTTTTGAAGAATCTCCACAACTGTTTATCAAGAAAAAAAAATTTTAGGAACTGGGGGATTTGGACTATCTTAACCCAGGATACCCTTAACTTGAACAAGGCAAACCCTTACCAACATTTGTAAATCTGATTTAATGGAAAGAAAATTTCGTTGAGTGAGATAATCATCATTCTAGTTGTCGATTGGTGTTTTGAAGATTTTAAAGAAAACTAATTTTCTGATGCCACTAGATGTATTAAAACTCACTGGATTATATACAATAACCACGAAGGAGACTACGTTAAAAAATGATTTTATTCAAAATAGTTTCACTTACTTTTTCACCACATTTATCAAACAACCTTCGTATTACAATTTCTCAATCTTCGGCCTGAAGCACAATACCGTTTTTGCACCACTCTACTTATTATTATGTACCTATGGCTGAGATGCAAAGTTTTTCAAGGATTTGGAAGCAAGTTGAACGAGTAAAAAACAACGGCAAAACGACGGGGGTGGTAGTTACAAAATTCCGCAAAGCGGATGAAACAAGAAACAACTGGAAAGGGCAGTGTGAGCAGCGGAGGCAATGTTCATTAAACAAACGAACTGATTCGAGGGAGTCACGAAACTATTCAATTAAATGATTATAGTGTACGGAATATATTCAATTTAGATTCGTGGTTGACTGCAATTCGAAAATTTGGTTTATATTTCTAAATTATTTATTACAGTCTTTGGGTTGTGTTAATTGAATGCAGCCAGTCTTGTGGCTTTATACTTCACTCAAAAACATCGAAATGGTGGTATTTATCGCCGATGTTAAAAACAATATTTCTTGTCTTTAATAGATGCAATCCGCTCAATTGCGATTTCATGTTCTCTCTTTCTTGAAGCACAAAACTAACACAATTCTACAACGCAGTACTATTTATAGCTATTGCAATTACTTCATAAATCGACGAAGACGAGGATACACTAACTTTAAGGATACCAAAGTCGTAGGTATACGTTTCTTCATCAAAACTCATATTCTGGCAAACTGGTGAGTAAATTTCATTAAATACGTTAGGGATTTCCAGATTTAGGTCTGCGATCAATTCAATTGGCTCCTCATAGACTTTAACATAGCCCTAAAGCAAATAATCCAGTGATGTTAAATCACATGACCGAGTCAGTCACTTAACCGCAGAATTTCGTGAAATTATTCGATCAGGAAATTTCGGTCAAATCATTGTGTGATTTGAATTTGGGAGGCTTCTACTTGGTAAAATTCCATTATCAATAATAAAAAACAAGTACTATGTTTTAAGGAATTTTACTTAATAATTGCGATTCGTAACACGTTTCACTACACCGTAGCTTCTTCAGACGAATGAATGTACAGAAAATAAAAATGAGAATATAACTATAAATTCTTCTTCTTCTTGAGTAATTAAAAGCTTATTGGGTTGCTTCTTCTAAGTGGTTATTTATGACAGGTATATCCAATAAAATTAAGGAATAGATTGCTCCCCGAAGAGATTCAATAGATGTGAAGGGCTTAAATCGACTTGTTCATTGATGAGTCTACCTGAGTGTTTGTATTTATTGATTCCTAAAGTTTCCCAAAGATATACCTTCCAATATTTATTATCTGTATGCAAAATTTCAAACTGTGGGTCGAAAGAGTGATTATTTTCTAACAGATGATTCGCGTAATTTGAATCTGATTTTTTATTTGAAAAACTGCGTTTATGTTCCGATATTAGAAATAGAAATTAGAATTACAATTACAATTACAATTGGAATTAGAATTAGAAATATTAGAATATTATTAGACTCTGAATCCAGATACGATGTCAAAATTGTAATTCATAAAAAGTTTCAGCAACAACAGAAAAGTTCAATTCACTTAAATTCAAAACTTCTCCACCCAAACCTTCAACTGATAAATTTTCAGACCATGAATTTTTGATAGATTCACTGATTTAACTGATACCGATTTTACACAACCACAAAAAGACCTATTAGAAAAAGGATTCAAACATAATTTACATCCAAAACATAATAAAACTAATTTCGAACAGTTAGGCATAGACTCCGAAATCATTCTCAAAAACTCCAAAGATAATATTTTAGCCAAACATCAAACAGCAAAAATCATCAAAGAAGACTTTTCGAAATTATCACCTCATTGCAATTCAGATTATAAGATAATAAAAACAATTCGTGAAAATAGTACCAAGAACGATTTAGTATTCACTAAAGCAGATAAAGGTAACACCGTCATCGCGATTAGTAAAATCGATTATATTTCTAAAACTGAAGAATTCTTAACAGCCGGAAACTATATAAAATCAACTAAGGATCCTACCGCAAAATTTCAGAAAGTGGTTAAAAACATAATTTCGACCGCAAAACCATTAATTACAGACCACGAAAAATATAAATTCATTAAATCCAATCCACAATCCCCCGAATTATATTCGTTGATAAAATTTCATAAACCCATTTACCCTATTAGACCTGTTGTTTTAACATTTAAATCTTAATTTTCGGTCAGAAATTCATACGAACTAATTGCCAATATCAAAGATACCATTATACCACCTAATTCCAAACTCATTTCTTTCGATGTTAATAATCTATTTCCCAACATTCCTCCGAAAGATACGTATTACTTAGTTGAAGAATTATTAGAAAAGAATCATGTCAATACTATTATTAAATCAGACATTCTTTCGTTATTACAAATTTGTTTAGATCAAAATTATTTCCATTTCAATAACAAATATTATACTATTGAAGACGGCTTGATTATGGGCAATCCGTTAAGTCCTTTGTTAGCAGAAATATTCATGAATAACTTAGAGAAATTAATCCATAATCATCCGCTCAATAAATATTGTTTATACTGGTATCGCTATGTAGACGATATCATTATTCGCTTCACAGGAACAGATAGACAGTTAAAAATTTTCGAAAATCATATAAATTCATTACAACCAAAAATTGGATTCACAACCGAAATAGAAAGCAATAATTCGATAAATTTCTTAGACGTAACAATTTCGAATGAAAATGGAAAACATGTTTTCGCAATTTACCATAAGCCGTCACATACAGATATTATAATACATAACTCGTCGTGTCATCCATATCAACATAAAATGTCAGCATTCAATAGTTTTATTCATAGATTGATTAACATCCCGTTATCACCACAAAATTTCAACAAAAAACTAAATTTGATTAAACAAATAGCCAAAAATAATGGTTACAATCCCAAACTAATAAATAATATTTTAAATAAAAAACAAAGTAGAATCGCATTGAATGAAGTTTACCCTGTCGATAAATTGAAACAAAAATTCAACACCTTAACCTACGTTGGCATTACAAGAGAAAACTGAAATCATTCTTAAGTAGCAATAATTTCAACATAGCTTTTCAAACAAATAATAATTTAGGCAAATATATAAAAATAATAAAACCAAACCAGGTAAAAACAATCAGGTTTTTATATATTGAATTGCAATGACTGTGATAATTTCTACATTGGTAGAACACATAGAAATTTTAATATTAGAATATCGGAACATAAACGCAGTTTTTCAAATGAAAAATTAGATTCAAATTACGCGAATCATCATCACTCTTTCGACCCACAGTTTGTAATTTTGCATACAGATAATAAATATTGGAAGGTAGATCTTTGGGAAACTTTAGAAATCAATAAATACAAACACTCAGGTAGACTCATCAATGAACAAGTCGATTTAAGCCCTTCACATCTATTGAATCTCTTCGGGGAGCAATCTATTCCTTAATTTTATTGGATATACCTGTCATAAATAACCACTTAAGAAGAAGCAACCCAATAAGCTTTTAATTACTCAAGAACATTTATATTTATATTCTCATTTATATTTTTTGTACATTCATTCGTCTGAAGAAGCAACGGTGTAGTGAAACGCGTTACGAATCGCAATTATTAAGTAAAATTCCTTAAAACACAGTACTTGTTGTTTATTATTAAATCATTGTGTGACTTGAGGCACAAAATTAGCCATGTTATCTTTGTAGATAACCCTAATTATTGAAAACGTTGAGGAATTGATCAATTTGAATTTTCTATAACACTGACATAGCTGCAATTATTTTACTCAAACGACCCAGTCTAACAAGCGTTGGCGTTTGAACAAAGTACGGGTCGATAAGAACATCAGCGGGTGTAATAGCCCCTTCCCTCGTTGCGCGTTAACTTTGCCGGTCACGTGCTCAGTTCTCAATGAACATCTGAAGCTTCAAGAAGAGCCAAGCGAACGGAACCGAATCTTGCAAATTTCAATATTCCTAAGTTTTTGTGAGGATGGAGTTCATTTCAATTTAAAGGAAAAAAATCGACTGGGCAATTCAGGGTAATAATTGCGGATGTCATTAATTTCATTAAACGAGAAGGATGCAGAATGAACCTGTAATTTTTTAAAAAGGTTCAAGAACGTGTAGCTGCCACAACAGGAGCAGGTTTGCGAACTGTGCGAAAAATTTCGAGCAAAATGAAGAAGACTGAAGATGGCGAAAATAATAGTTTTTCAACTCCTGATAAAGAGAAGAAAACTGATCTCGATGACTTCGATAGAGCTCTGCTTCGTTAGTTCGTCATTAATTCTCACGTCGTCGATAAAATCGTACCAACATTAAAGCGAATCCATCAAAGGTTCGTCGATGAGAATGAATATAGACTTCTTTGTAATTAAAATTAAAATGATCGAGTGCCTTGAGATACCATATGTCTAAGAGGGATAATTTTTCTCAAAAGCCCTTTCGCCGACCGTCATAGCTATTTGACAATACATTGCAGAACGTATTATTCATCTTACTTCCTATGCTTGCTATCTCTTTTGTTCTTCGCGCATCTTACAAGAATCTCAACCGCACAGATATTCTTGTCGACAACTGTGGTAAACAGAGTTTATAATTTTCTCAAAAAGCCCTTTCGCCGACCGTGATAGCTATTTGACAATACATTGCAGAACGTATTATTCATCTTACTTCTTATGCTTGCTATCTTTTTTGTACCAAGCCAGTCGATTCAACTGTGGTAAACAGAGTTTTTATCTCTGCTCACGTTGTAGGTGAGACGAAAGATCACAAAGGGTAAGAGGAAAACGAAGGGTTTTGTTACCCACTTAAACTATATTGATAACCTATTCTACTTCTACATGATATGTTAACCTGATTTAGGATATCTATCACTATCCTATTGTCGTCTATTCAACTTCATACAACCGAATCATTATTGCACATTCGGAACTATTTCTAATGTACAATTATTACAGTATCCATGCACTTTTTTGCAGCTTAGCAATTCGGGTGTTGCAATGGATATATTTCCTAGTTCATTGAATTGTAACCTAATATCAATTTAATGAACTTCCTTTAATAAAATTTACTCATATTGGAATGTATCCATCACGCCTTTCCGGTCACTCAAAAAAAATATTTTAAACGAAAAATAAATTCATTTGCTTACACTAATCTACATACGACTCAACCCTATTTTTATGTATCTTAACTATTTCAGCATCTATATCTATGAAGATGTTTGGGTCATCTTCTTCGACTACTGTGTACGGAATATAGCTTCGCATTTTTATCGAATTTTCCTTTTCTAATTGCCTTATATTTTTCTAAGTCTTTCCTAGCTTCATCGCAAGCTACTTGAAGTCTATATTTCAATTCTAATGGATAATGATCAAAATTATAAATTGGGTCAGGGGTGCGACTGATACTTGATGGCATTTCGCAAGTTCTACCAAAAACCAACTGGAACGGAGTATATTTATGCGATGTATGAACCGTGTTATTGAAAGAAAAACACCAAACAGGTAACTAAGAGCTACATGTTTCAGGATGTTCTTGAGTATATATCCTAAGATACGCATCTAGTTGTTTGTGTGTATTCTCAAGAGCTCCAATTGTCTTATGATGATTAGCAGCAGAATTTAGTTTTTTGATGTTCAAAAGTTGGCAAGATTCCTCAAAAATTTTTGACATAAATTCTGTCCCCTGGTCAGTTGCTACTCTTTTGGAATCCCAAATCGTAATATGAACTTCTTCAACAAACAACCTAGCAACTGTTTCTGCTTCTTTATTCATCAGAGGGTAGCATTCTACGAATTTGACAGTTCGCAGTGTATACTTAGAATATACTTGTTATTTTCGTGCTCTAATGGATCTATGAGATCAAGAAAAATTTTTCTACATGGCACCAGCATGTGATTGTCAAGGGTTGTTTCTTGAATTTTTGACAATCATGGCATTTTCTAACAAAGTTTTCTTCATTTTCGTATTACACATTCGATTGACACCTGCGTGACCGCAGGTTTTGAGTATATGAAGTTCATTTAATAGTAGTTGCTGCAATTCTTTACTCTGAATTTTTTGAATATCTCTGACAACATTTATTTTAATACCTGCATTTATTAATTCATTGGGCGACCTAAGTAATTTCTTCACAATTGGCAGGTTACATTCATTTTTACATATAATAAATTCCGGAACTTCAGCGTCTACACAAATATCTTTCAGGTCCCGCAATGATCTACCTAAGTCTAACATTGACTGCGTTTCCTAAATTAAGTAGATGATACTAGTACTTTCATCAACTATCGCGTTCTCTTTTACTTTTACATTGGAATTGCAGATTATCTTACTGATGAAATCACACAACTTTATCGACCAAATTCTCAAAAGCAGCTTTGAAGGGACGATTATGTTGACCGAAATATCACGAATTTTTCGAGATCCACTATTTTCATAGTGAATTCGTATTGTTTTAATGAATTTTCGAGCGAAGTGAATTTGTTGAACAACTTGTCACAGATTCTACTTCTGATACTACTTTTTTATTGTTAGAAAATAAAAATGTTCAAAATAGTGAATAGAAAATTCGAAGATCTATAAGATTAAAATTGAATAGTAAGTTTTATAAGGTTTTAAATAAACTATCGGAATCAGGAGTCTACTTTTTGGTTCTAAACATGAACTTTGCACTAAGCAAAAGATCCTGAACATATTAGAGCAAACCCCAGATATCAGTAAGAGAAAAATAAGTTACCATTTGAATGGCCCGATTGAAAGAGTTTGTGAAGCGCTAGAACGGGAAAATTTTAAATCGTTTCGTAAACACACAGCCAGGAGAAGAGATTTTACGACAGAATTTCTCTAGAGGTGTTCATCTTAAAGGTGCACTATTTAGCGGATATTATTTTGCGATGAGGTTCAATTCACTAGAATGGAATCTACAATAGCAAAACTGAGCATATTTGGAGTAACAACAACCATCATGCAATCAAGTATAAGCAAACCCAACAAAGATTTTCTGTTAATGTGTGCTGTGGTGTTTGTGATGGGTGTCTGGTTGGACCTCACTTTGTTGACAGAGCATTGAAAGGTGAAATGTAGTTGCAATTTTTGGTTTTCCCGAGGTAATTTCTTAGAATACCCAGAATACCCATTGTCATCAACAAATTTCTTATGTTTATGTTTAAGGATTGAAATATACAGGGATATCCACCGGGATCGTTCGTTAAAAACTTCTTAAGTTTCAATTACAGTATCAAGCTGAAATTTTATTCGCGGCCATAACTAGCGATTTCCAATTGGAGTGAAATATTTTCGAAGTGATACCATTCCCGGTTATACCGGAAGTGGGAATTGTTTTGTTGAGTTTGAATATTGAAGGGATTTTGCGATTATACTTCAAAATTGGCAAGGAAGAACAAGGAAGTGATTATGTTTCAGGAGACTCCCACTGGGACGGAAGAACATCTCCGCGAAAGAGGAAATATCGTAGGTTATGTACTTTTTGATTATCTCCTTAGTCCTTTTTATGGCGTTGCTTGCTATGTAAAATCTTTTCTTAGATTTGTTTAGACATACAAGAGGTATGATTGTTGAAATATTTTTCTGCTGGTTATTTTTCTATTGTTACAGATTCCTGTCCAAAACCCCCTTCCTTTCACCCTTGTCTTCGTCTGGATATCATGGAGTGCAAGATGAGAATTGAACCTGCTAAGCAGAAAAATCATTGGTACTCTTTATGTACACACGACACTGACACAACATGAACAGACAAGCTATTGCTAGTGCAATAGCGACAGGGAAACGAGTTTTTCCTTCAGGTTTTTCCACTCGTTTATTGAATCATATGCAAGATAGTATGGTTCCCCTGTTACATTTTACTGAGCTCACACTTGCGTTTTTTCTGACACACACCAAAATTATAGATACAAGTAGTTATTGTAAATACAAATATAATATATATATTTATATATATATATATATATATATATATATATATATATATATATATATATATATATATATATATATATATATATATATATATGTTCATGCAATCAAACTGATTTCATGAAAAATATAAATCCACCACCCGGTAATTAATACCATTGCCAGGCAATGATTATAATCAAAACATATCCTGGAGTAATTATATATTAGGATAACGTTAAATGTTATGAGAATATATCAATCTACCAGAATATATACATACTATAGCATCATCAGACAATGATATCAATGTACCAACGAGTAGTGTCAGAGGCTTTCTCCCCGAAAAATCCAGTGTACGGACCTTAGTCAAGTAACACTGAATGTTACTCATTAATAGTTTCCTTTGTGTGAAGTGGTGAACGATCGAATAGAATACTGCTCTGAATATAAATATGACAAAATTGTCAGTTAATTATATTACATTTATATAAACAAATAAATAAAATATGAAATGAGATTCTGAGCAGTATAAACTAAAGAAAACCTATGACTCTACCTCATTATTATTTTCGGAAAGAAACCTACGAAGAATATTACAAGATTTGATGACTGTTATCTTTTGTAACTGTTCAAACAAATTTTCTTCAGACCCAAAATCTCAATACTTTTGTGAAGATTTCTTGGAATAACGCCTGTTGTAGAAATAATAATCGGTAGAATAAATATTTTCTTCATTTTCCACATTTTTAATCTCGTCGCCAAGCATCATATATTTAGAAATTTTTTCATTGTATTTATTTTGTATATTATGTGTGTCGGGTATAGCAATATCAATTATATATGTTATTTGATTCTGTTTATCATTAAGAACGATATCTGGTCTATTGTGTTTTACAGCTCTGTTGCACAGAATTGTTTTATCAAAATAAAGTTTATATTTGTCATTTTCACAAATAATCTCAGGTTCATATTTTTGAAATTTTTTCTTTTGGGAATTAGGTCATGTTTAATTCCTAGATTGAAGTGAATAATATTAGCGACGGCATTATGTCTTTCTAAATAATCTGTTGAAGCAAGGACTGAGCAAGATGATAATATATGAAAAACTGTTTCTGAAGAACAGAAACATCTATGGCAAGAATCATCTATATTTTGTTTGATGATATGTTTTCTATAATTCCTTGTGAAAACAACCTGGTCCTGGATCGCAATTGCCAAGCCTTCTGTTTCAGCAAACAATTCTCCAGATACTAACCATTTATTCGATGCAATTTCATCAATATAATCATTTTTCAATTCTTTTAGGTGCTTTCGTGTAATTCCTTCTGCATCCAACTTTCTCTTTAGAATTATCATCAAATATATCAAAATCTACCTTTTGCATTGTCAAGTTCAGAGGTGTAAGATTATAATCTGAAGCAACAACAATATCATGTAATTTAGACGTTCTCTGTTTATCATGAAAATGGGAACGTAGATGAAAAATCTGTTTACTATGAAGATTATTCAAATCAATTAATCCACGACCTCCAAGATGTCTAGGTAGTGTAACTCTCTGAACCGCTGACTTTGGGTGGTGCTTATGATATTTACAGAGCATTTTCCTCGTTTGACATTGTAATTCATTTAGATCAGTTTTAGACCATTTAATAATTCCAAAAGAAGATGTAAGAATAGGAACAGCATAGGAGTTGATAGCTCTGAAAAGGTTTTACTAGTAAAATAACTCTTGATGATAATTCTTAGTCTTTGTAATATGAACTTCTAATAATTTCTTTAGTGCTGCTAAGGTTAATTGTCTTCTCTTGGCAAAATCCAAGATATTTATATGTATCTCCTTGATGCATTGGCTCGATTTCGATATTGGAAATCTTTATATAATCAGAGGTGATCTTTCTTTTTCAATAGAAAGATTTTACATTTTGGAAGCCCAAATTTCATATGAATATCATTGGAATAGTTGAAAGTAATCTCAAGTAGACTTTTTAAATGAGATCTGGTTCCGACATATAATTTAATATCATCTAAATAAATTAAGTGACTTAATTTGAATTCAGTTAATAAACTCTTTATTTTGAAGCCGAAACTAGTAGCATTTAATTCATGAGATAATGGATTGAGGCAAAGACAAAACCAAAGAGCACTTAAAGAATCACCTTGAAAATGCCTCTTTGATTGGAATTACTTGGATTTTAACGATTGTTTTGAAATATTCAAATGAAGATTGGTTCTCCAATTTTTCATTGCGAATTCAAGAAAATGACGAAGTGTCTTATCAATTTTATAAATTTCAAAATTTCTTGAAGCCATGAATGGGAGAACTGTCAAAAGCCTTTGGTAATCAATGAAGGCTGTATGAATATTTCTCTTCTTAGTTTGAGCTTGATTCAAAGCAACAGAATCAATTACAAGTTGCTCTTTAGTACCAAGTGTTTTTTTCTACATCCTTTTGATGTTCGGAAAGAATATTATAATTCTCCAAATGTGCATAAATTTTTGGGTAATACATGCAGTTAGAATTTTATATATTGTTGGAAGGCAAGTAATTGGTCTATATTGAGACGGATCAATAGTATTATCACTTTTCGGTTTTAAATAAGTAATTCCTTGTGTGAAAAATAAAGGACTAGCTGAGGGTTCTTTATTATAAATGAAAATATTCAGCCAATTTTTCATGAACGCAAGAGAATTTCTTGAACCAAAAGTTATGAATACCATCAACACCTGGAGATTTCCAATTTTTGTGTGTTTAATAACTGATGTTATATCTTCGTTTGAAAATTTTTCAAATTGCATGCATTCTATTTTAGAAAATCGAGACCTTTCATTTAAAACCCAACTTGCATTGGAATTATGTTGCCTTGGCACTGCCCAAATTGAAGACCAATAATCAGTTAAAATATCAATTTTAGGAACTCCATTTCCAGAAATATTTTCATTTGAACCTGAAATAAATTTGTAAAATGTTTTTCATTATTTTGAATAGTTTGTTTTGGAATTTTCTATCTGAATTTATTTTATATTCACGTAGTCGAATAGAGTATACTGAAAGTTTTTGTTTTAAAGTATCGATGTATTCTATCAATTGTCCATTACTTATCTCATTATTTTTATGGGTTTTATTTTGAGGAATATTTTTCCAATATGTGCCATAAGTTTTTTGATCGATTACCTCTGGAATATTGAGTCAATCTTCCTAAATCACATCTGATAGAAGAAATTTTACCTTCTAACCTTTTTTGCCATGAAGGTTTTTTTCTTGATATTATAATTAGATCCAAAATTTTCTAATTTGTATCCAGAATGTTTAACTACTGTAATAGCGGCACAATATATAATCAGATGAAGTGTATAGATATTCATTACTTTAACAAGTTGCTTTGGAAGAATATTCTCATTAAGTACGTTTATACAATCGAAAATTTTCTTTGAATAATGAATTTTAGGAAGTTTAGGTCTTAAAGTTGGGTCAATATTTTCAAATAAATTCATTTGATTGAGAAATAAATTTTCTATATCTTTGTTATCATTATTTTTAGATGAATTTTCTGATTTATTTTCGATGCTTTTCATGAATGGGACTAGGTTTTCATCTGAAACTTCAAAATTTAAATGTTCTTCTTGTTGAACGTTGTTTTAAATTGATTTTAATTCTGATTCAGATATAAAGTTTCTATTTTCAATATACCGTCTTTGATTCGCAATGCTTTGTTCTGAAATACAGCAATTGGGGAATTTTTCTTGAACATATTATATAGTTTAGACATATACCCTTTTTTTATTTGTTCCATTATTTGTTATTTTGTAATAACAAAACATAATAAATTTATTCATTTCATACGTCCATTTCATGCGTTTTATTTTTTTATTAATTTTGTGTAGATCTGAATTAGGTGATGAAGTTATGATAAGATTAGAGGAACAAGGTGATTCTACATGATTTTGAAAACAGTCATCAAAACTTTTGTTGTTTGAAGAATAGACAGAACAAGTAGAAATGTCAGAACCCTTAGATTTACTTCGTGTATGATATGAATGTATAGTTTTTAATATATTATTCCTACCTTCATTTAATTTGTTTACGTTATCATCATATTCATGATTAACGGGCCCAGAAATAATTTTCTTTGCAACGTTACCTGAATCAGATGATATGAAAGTTTGAGAATCTGATGGTCCTGCATCTAAACGATCTTGAGTGCAGATTTTGAAGTTCTTCTCCAAGAAATATCTATTATATGAATCGCAAGGATATTTTGGTGGATTATATTCATCATCAGATTCATATTCATATGAAGTATTCATTTTTGAATTCGAAAATTTGACAGTTGTCAATAATATATTTCATAAAACGTTTTCCTGAAAATGAATCAATAAAGGTAGGAAATTTTATGTGTACTTACTTTTGATAACTTAAAAATACTTATCTGAAAAATATAACTAATTTAAATATCTAAAACTTTTCAAAATTCAAAATTTTAGCAGTGATGTTCATTTATGGAATAATTGTCACCTTGGTGACAATATAATATAATAGAAACTTTCAACTCTCCTCTATATATATATATATATATATATATATATATATATATATATATATATATATATAGAGGAGAGTTGAAAGTTTCTGTTATATAATAGTTAGAAACCCTTTATGAAATTCATCTAACTTTCTTATTGCACTCAAACTCACCCTGTTTCCTTTGCAGCACGCTCCTCAATGTTCGCAATTTTTATTAATGATCCATCAGTTCTTACATCATGCTGCCACTTTCGTTTTGAATTCCGTTTTCGAATACCTAATACCAAATAATTGTTCCTTCAGATATGTTTGATGGCCTGAAATCTGCCTGTATCTTGAAAACCCGGAAGCTTTGATGTCTCTTATACAACATTTCTGAAAGACTTGGCATTACTCTTTCCCCATTACATTATGGCCCTTTCGTTCGGAAACACCCTGTATTCAATGAATTAAATAATTTTTTCACGTTATCATTTATATGGAACAATAACGTATATTCCAAATCGATTCGTGTATGAGAATTGTGTCTTTGAATAAGAAATAAGAACATTTTGTTTACTGGTCTATATGCAATTTTGAACTCTCATCTTGATAGAAGATGCCGCCTTTTCAAAACGCCCAAACGATAATTTTACTAATTGTACGATATGCATTTTTCGCTCTTTCCTTCCTAAATATGGATTCCTTCGTCCTTGTGCTTATCGCTTTCAAAGTACTCGAAATAACCAAATATAAATAGTTAGGTTTCGATGCTTCAATTTACGGAAGTCTCGTTCTTCAAGGACTTATGGAAAAACCTTTTCTTATCATTTATCCGCATTTCCTGTAATCGAATTCACAAAGCTGCGTGAAACCCATCCATCACCTAATATTTATTTTTGATTAGCCGCGAATGAGTCGAGGACTTAATTGCGATCCTCTCGGCTGATACCTGTTAAGAGTGTCTCCGTCTGTCGTTCTTCATTGCTCTTCACGGCAGATCGCTATCGGGAATCCATTAGTTTCCATCCGAGGAAATTAGTCCTTCGAATCCCCTTTCGCTTTCTTCTACGACCGGAATGTCCCTATTAATTCCTCCCGCCACTTTGAAAGGATTCCACAAACAGGACCCGAAGCCAGAAGAGATAATTATTTCCAATATCACTTTTCGATTTCCTTTGAAGACCGCGCCGGGACGAGCTGAATAAGAACATGTTCTCTCAATGGTACGCTAACTTATATTTAGGAAGTTTGTGTCCCTACGAATTATTCTTCATGTACGATTAGAACAAGAACTTGGAATAGCTCATCGGTTTCTGATAGAAACTTCATCTATTCGTATTTTGCATGAACCGTTAGAATTTCCGTATCCATTCAGACAGTGATGGCGTATGTAGCAAAGGTTTTAGTACATAATTTATGGTTATAAAAACAGCCTTAACGGTTTATTTCGACATGAAATACATTTGGGAATGAACATTTTTAGTAAATTGCATTTACTTTCACAATTTAATGTCTGAAACCAAACAAAGGAAAGTTTTCGTAGTTTTCAGTGTTTTATTTCAGAACTGCAAGGCAAAAGTAATACGATACGAGTAACACGAGGATGATAGTGCCATGATGCAGACGGGAATAACTAAAATGGTTGCGTTCCATTACACTAACACCTCCCTTGGGACGCAACCCCATTTTCGCTACATACTAAAAATGTTTATCGGCAGTATTACCCTAATTTTAATCATCAGCAATCATTTTCTCGCTATTAACATAACAAAAAAATATCTTTAGATTATTATCGATGTGTATAGCTTAGGTAAGTAAGAATCATTTATCAGTTTTATTGCGCTCTGGTTAGGTGTCCGAGTTCTGCATGTAGTTGGAACCACAATATCTCTTGAACCGCCTAAGACATCGCCTTGTACTCAGTTTTCACATTGGATAGTGCCGCCAAGAATATAACCGAAAATTAATCGAATATCAGAGAGCACGACTGGGAAAATGTAGTTTTTCAACAAATATTGAATTGAACACCCTGTACGTGATTTTTTTGGAATTTTTCATTTTCCCTCAAACCACAAGGAAAATATCCATCTAACTCACTATTTGCTCGACTGTCGTACTCGATTAAAGAATGTTAAAGCGTTTCGAAATACTATCTTACGTATCTTTTCCCCGTTACGGCTCTGTCCGTAGAAGATAAAATGTAGAAAACCGGCTATTTTGAAATATCTTCTTGGGGATATTATTCGAATGAAAGGAGTATGTACGGGGGTTTTGACTTTTATTTGGAAGAAAAATAACTACGAAATACCGAGAATACCAACAGAAAAGAAATCGAGAAAAGAGAGAAAACAGAATCAAGAATAGAAAACGTATTACAACAAATATTCAAAAATACTTCCTCCTTGTTCTAAGCATTTTGAAACTCTCAACCGCAATTGTCCTACTGCCTTACGTTTGATATTGGGTTCATTTCTTATCTCTTCACATGCGTCGTTGATTTTTGAATTAATTGTGCCCTATCCAAAATTTCTCCCTATAAATTAATTATCTTAAATGTCCCCATAAAAGACCGGTGATCTCGCAGGCTAGTTATGAGGCCCAAATCTTCCAAACCAGTGTAAGGAATAGGTGGTCTAAGATGATCAATAACGTTGCTTGTGCAGTGAACAGGATGTCCCAATTTTCTACAAAAAATCTTGGGTGGTTTTTCAGATTGGAAGACCACTTTTTCGTTCAAGATTCGGGAGCGGCCTAAACTCTGCTATAATGTCTTTAAGTAATAAGTTTTTTTGGTGAGTAGTTTGGTAACAATATTTTTTTTTCCGTAAAAATTCATGACAATAGGCTCTCACATCATCGCATACTCCTTCGTCCAGAGAGGATAAATACTTTTTTCCTTTCGTTTTCTTATTGCCCAAGGATAGCTTTATTGATGAATTGAAATAGATTATCCTCATTTTATACAGAAGTGACTCAAAAAAATCATTGAATATTGTAATTTCAAAATATCATATCTTGATTTTTTCAAATATTGTATGTATTATATTATTCATGTCAACGCATAAAATATTGTGCTATATTTTTGCAGAACCAACCTTATTTTTATCACATAGATCATTTTCGAAATATTCGATTATTTATAAAAATCTTTGATGATAATTCTACAAACCGTATCAAACTCATCAACAATTTTTTCTCTAATGATTCAAGTAGTAAAACATGAAATCTAAACTAGATAATTCTTTTAACGAATGATAAAATGATTAAAACGTAAATCGAGGTATTTGTTGACATTTTTTTATTTGTGCCTTCTGTCAGGTGTCCGGACATATCATATTCTGCATTTTACTCGGTCAACCTATCAGTGTCACGTTATTAAATATTGTTAAGGTTAGGTTTGAACCCAATTTTCTCAATTGACTGCCCTGAAGTTCTCCAAAGAAGAAATGGTTGATATGATTTTTTATTCTGGGTGAGTGAGATAGAAATTCTTTGTTGGCAAAAAGAGTTTCTGATAAGAGGCATCCTGATGCAAGATGCTTTGAAAAACTTCTAATTAGATTTATCGAAGCGGGTAATATCGCTTACAAAAAACATGAAAAACCAAAAACTGCTACAGCTGAAGACAACCAGTTATCAGTTTTGTTGACAGAGACAGAGGGCCCATATGAAAGCCAAAGAGAGATTTCTCAGTTAACAGATATAAGTCAAACTTCCGTCCAGAGAATCTTGAAAGTGAATAAATTTCATGCATATCATGTACAGCTGCACCAGGAACTGAACAATCAAGACTATGAAAATCGAATCAATTTTTGCAATTAGACAAAGTAGCGGAAAATTCAAATATATTTAGCAGAGTTCTTTTCTCGGAAGAGGAAACTTTCCACAAGAATGGGCTTGTTAACAGGCACAACTTTCATTATTACGCCACGGAAAATCCACACCTCATGAGACAAATAGGTCACTAGCATCGTTGGTCCTTGAATGTATGGACCGCTATAGTAGATGGATATCTAACTGGGCCGCACTTTTTCGACAGGCACCTCCATAGTGAAATCTATTTAGATTTTCTGCAAAATCATCTACCAATGTTACTTTACGATGTAGCAGAGCATATAAGACAAGATTCGTGGTTTTAACAGGATGGAGCACCGGCACTTTACTCACATCAGGTTAGGGAGCATTTGAATCATGTATTTCCAAACAAATAGGTCGTGGTGGTCCTGTCAGATGGCCAGCTTGGTCTCCGGACGTTCCAAGTCTAGATTTTTTTTTGTGGAGTTATATTAATGGCATCGTTTACCTTCTACAACACAGTTGGATATGAGACAGAGAATAGTTGACGCCTTTCAATCAGTTAATCCGCAAATGTTGTCGAGAGTTCAACGGTCTTTCCTCAGAAAGATTGAGTGTCTACAAAGAAACGGGACTTATTGAAATAGTTCAACACCTTGTAGATCATCTTACCAAAAACCAATTTATTACGTATTTCATACACGACTACCTCAAAATATCTCCATTTCTCTGATCAAGTATAATGATATGTACTGATAAACTCTTCTTTCGCAACCTCTGATTTTATTATTTTAGTTTATTTTTTTTATTTCGAAGATGGTCGAAGATAAAGGTAAGGTTACTCCTGCAAAATATGGTACAATATTTTATGCGTTGACATGAATAATAAAATATAGTTCCATTTTGAAAACATCAAGATATGATATTTTCAAAATTACAATATTCAATGATTTTTTGAGTCACTCCTGTATAAAATGAGGATAATCTATTTCAAATCATCAATATAGCTATCCTTGGGCAATAAGAAACGAAAGGAAAAGTATTCATCCTCTCTGGCCGAAGAAGCATGCGATGATGTGAGAGCCTATTTTCATGAAAATTCACGGAAAAAAATATTTTGACAAAACTACTCACCGAAAAAACTTATTACTTAAAGATATTATAGCAGAGTTTACGACGCTCTTGAATCTTCAGCGAAAAAGTGGTCTTTCCATCTGAAAAACCACCCAATATTTTTTATAGAAAATTGGGACACCCTATTTACTTCGATATAAATTTCTGAAGAAGATTTTACTTTCTGAATACAATACCGTTCGAACAAAGATGATATCATCAAGAGTGTACGAGCTACAGAGCACCGCGCCATTGGTGAATCACCCAGTATAATGAATAAAATCCATGATATGTTCATGAAAGATCCGATCTGTTTATCTGGAAATAAAGAGTCCTCACGCAGGAGTAAAGTTTCCATGAACATTGTCGAACACAGCTTTTATCTTCTGCATTGCTGGCGACCTGCAGGCGCTATCTCTAATGCATTGGCCCAGACAATACAGATGTATTTTTGCGATGAAAAATCCGGCAAACCCGTACGTCCTGTCGCACACACTATTCAGAACTTCAAAACACGATTCCATGAACATTTAAACCATGAATCGGATATTTCGAATGCAATTTTACGACGCCAAAACGACAAACGAAACATGCGCGCAATATTCGTTTCCCGAGTACCAGAATTTCAGTCTGGCACTTTTATGGAAACGCTTCCGTCGTAAAATCATAAACTCATAGTAATTCACCTCGAATAACCGGAATGAAGCGAAAAATCATCAAAGCGGAAAATCTTTATAGCGGTAAAATGCAATATACATATCAATATAAACGTATCCTGCGAAAATAGTCCGTACTCGCACATCTTATGAACCCGGAGTAACGAGTTTCCGTTGATGCTGTCATACATTCACCAATTATTTGCGCTTCATTGCAGAAACTAGATGTATATCTTCTGAAATCTCAACAGTCTACATACATATCAAAATTTATAGAATTGTTGTTCATTTCAAATACAATTTAGCATAAGAATCCAATATATACTGATTTTGATAAATCAAAGTATAAAAAATTAGAGAATTTTATTTTTCTCTCATACTACATAAACTCCAAGTATCATGTTCGGGACATCGTTCATTTTATGAGAAATTAAACGTCAAACGCTCATGTTATTTTCTAATAGTAGGGAGTTCATGATGCTGAATGGTGATTTACATAAGCTTCATGGAAACCTTAGGTGATAGAATGAATGAAAAGATGTACAGGGTGTCTAAATTTTAAGCAGCAAAACTTTTCAGATTGATAGAAAATTGAATAAGGATCAGATTCAGAACGAACATTGAAAATATGAATATCAAAATGATAAATAAATAAATGACGCAAAATCTTTAATTAAAGCAATAGATAAATACAAATTAATTTTACCAAACCTCAACCACCTCAACTGTATTCACTCATTAAATTGCATAAAGTAAATAACCCCGTTAGACCAGTCGTATCTTACGTTACAGCCCCAGCCGTGAAATTGTCGCACTACCTTATAGATATCATTAAAATTATTGTTCATTCAAATCAAAATTTTCTATAAAAAATTCATTCGAATTGATAAATAACATAAAAACGTTAACCTACCACCTAACGCAAAACTTATTTCGTTTGATGTTGAGAATTTATACCCAAGTGTTCCTCCAGGTGATGTCAGAATATTAATCGAAAACATGTTGAATTCGAATCATGTTAACCACATAATCAAATCAGAAATATTGAATCTGTTGGACGTTTGCATTGAACAAAATTATTTTTCTTTCAACAACATCTATTACAGTAGTGAAAATGGTTTGATCATGGAAATCCTTTGAGTCCACTTTTTAGCAGAGATTTTTATGAATAATATTGAACAGAAAATTCATACACATCCACTCATTTCCAAATTTCTTTATTGGTATAGATATGTTGACGACATCTTAGTATGTTTCATTGGAACTACTCGTCAATTAGACTTATTTGTTAATTTCATTAATTCCATCCATTTGAACATTAAATTCACGATAGAAATTGAACAGAACGATTCCATAAATTTTTGGACTTAAAAATCACAAAACAAAATAATAATCATGTTTTTCGGTCTTTCGTAAACCAACACATACTGATACAATTATACATAACTACTCATTACATCCCATTCAACACAAAGTTGCAGCTTTGAACAGCATGGTACATCGGTTACTCAATTTACCTTTATCAGTAGAAGATTATAATAAAGAGTTAAACATCATCAAACAGATAGCCATTAATAATTCATATAATCCGGATATGATAGACCTAATCATTCGTAAAAACTCTATCAAAAAGCAATCAATGAAGTATATCCTATTCATAAAGACTATAAAATATTCAACAGTTTAACATTCTGCGGTTCTGCAAGTACAAATATTAAATCCTTTTCTCGTCAAACAAAATCTTAATATAGCTTTCAAAACTTCTAATAACTTAGGTAAACATATTAAAAATAATAGATCTCGTGTTGAAAATCAAGTAAATCAGGAATCTATAAACTCAATTGCGGTTCTTGTGATAAAATTTATATCGGTAGGACCTATAGGAGTTTTGGCATAAGAACATCTGAACATAAACGTAGCTTCGACAAAATAAATCTGATTCAAATTATTCAAACCACCTAATAAAAGAAAACCATTCATTCAATAAAAACTTTGACATATTACATATAAAATCAAAAAGTTCAAAATTAGATCTCCTAGAAGCATTAGAAATAAATAGATACAAACATTCGGACAAGCTTTTGAATGAACAGGTAGATTTGAATTACTCACCCCTACTTAACTTGTTCAATTAGTTTTTATTACCTTTCATACTAACTGTACAATGGCTCGGTGTGGATTTTCCTGTTATTCATCCAACTTGTTCTACGATTTGTTTATAATACCATACTCTTCATTCTATTTTTCATTCTTGATAAAGCTGCTGTGTCAGCGAAACGTCGTCGAATTTTTTCAAATAAAGTGTAGATCAAAGTTAAACCTTGTGTTTTTATCTCATTTATATCATGGATCTACATCAAGTAACGGCCTCCACAATTCAAATATCAAAAACCTTAAGCTAGTGAGTAAAGTATCAATTATGTACGACTTTATGTAGATGAAATGTTAGGATCTTTTTCTGTGTATAGCATTCGGAACCGAGATAAAAGAACCTAGGTAAGTAATTTGAACACAGATATCTCATAAACTATAAATCGATTTTCAAAAATACAATCAGATTTTTTCTTGTAAAAAATAAACTTTTCAAGAATTGACTCGAAAATTTAAAAAAAAAGCAGTGACGTAGAAGTTCTTCTCGAAAAAGGACTCACAATACGATGTGTTACGCCACTGGTTTACCTTTCAAGAAATAATATTACCGCCCAATAACAAACTCGTCATCACTAGCGAATGAGATTCATTTCAGGCCTCTAGAATTTAGAATTCTGCAGCTACGAGGTTTTTTCGATTTCGAAAAGTCAAATTTGGCAGCCTGTAAATCGTGAACCCATACCCTGAGGAACAATGTTTAACCAAGAATGATCCTTATTTTCAATTCTCTATCTATCTGCAAAGTCCTGCTACTTAAAATTAGGAAACCCTGTATAACAATCTCAAAAATTACAAGTGTATGTAGACCTTTAAGAAAGGAACAATATTCAACCTTCCGTAGAATGTTAAATGTCCTTCCCTGGAGGATGTCATGAATACGAGCAATAGACTGCCGTTTCGGTCTCATTTGACCGTGAGTATTGCATACCCATTTACAACATCGGGTCAGACTACCACCTACTCATCTCAATTCGTTGGAGTGTGATAAAACGTAAATGATATTGCACCCTGCAACAGACAGACAGAGGCCACTCAC
Organism: Cryptolaemus montrouzieri; assembly: GCA_013387265.2. Classification (NCBI taxonomy): domain Eukaryota; kingdom Metazoa; phylum Arthropoda; class Insecta; order Coleoptera; family Coccinellidae; genus Cryptolaemus; species Cryptolaemus montrouzieri. The sequence goes on along the minus strand of JABFTP020000001.1, from coordinate 99,813,717 downwards.
CATTGCCACCGGCAACCAACAAAGTTTAGATACAGAAAACCTCAAGAAGTCACACTAGTTCAACTATTTAACGCAACGCTACACACCGTGTCAGCAAGGTTGAATATTGTTCCTTGAATAAAAATTCTTCAATGTGTCTATACATATAGCGATAATTTCGCAAGTTGTAATTTTGAGATTGTGCTGTATGCCTGGTTGACAACCAGATTTGAATAAGGATCGTTAGTCTTTCGCTTTCTTGCTGACACGGTGTGTAGCGTTGCGGTAAATAGTCGAACTAATGTGACTTCTTGACGTTTTCTGTTTATCTACCGTTTATGTTTATCTACCCTGGTTGACGGTGATTATGAAGGTGGATTGGAAAATCAGCTCCTTCAGAGAAGGATATTCAACATTCTACGGAAGGTTGAATGTTGTTCCTGAATAAAATTCTTCAACCCTGTATAATTTCTCTTTCAACGATGAGGAAACAATTACGTAAAATTATTTTGGCCTGTCACATATGGATAGTTTAGGTACCCCAACCTACCTCTGATAAGGTTTGCTGATCCGACAATTTCCACAGTGGAAATGATCATACCGAAGCAGAAAAAAATAAACAACAAACGGTTACGTCAGATATTCTGAGATGTTAAGGTACCCTGAAATAACTTTCATTCAAAAGACTGACCGAGCGAAAGTGACGCAACCTCGTAGGGAATTTTAAAGAATGCATACTGAAATACTCGAGCCTGCCAGATTTTTATACAGGCGCTTCAGCTTGATGTGCTAATCGTGCTAGACACACATCTGAGGATTATTTCAAGAAATATTTTCCATCTGACGGTTTGAATTGATTTTTGTATACACATTGCTAATATTTTTTTTTCCATCATAAAAGAAGACAAATGAGAGAACAACAATTATGTAGATATTTGAAGATATAATTCATTTAGGAACAATATTAAAATTAAATAGAACTTTAAAGATATTTTATTCAATCTTACATGTGGTTCGGAACTTCCGATACATTATCAGATTCCGCTGCACGATCAGAGTACCTATACAGAAGGTAATTTGATCACTATGAATAACTTATAACACTGCACGTGATATCTATAATTTACTGTTTCGAATAGCACCCATGAAACACCCAACATATTTTGGTATGCCATTAATAGAAATTAATGCAACTGCGATTACTTATTCGCAGCGTACGGATTGCACGAATCGGCCTGTCGGTAATACTGATACAGTCGCTCGAAGAGGCACCGCTCGCTACCGAATGTGGCGATAGCAAGTCAGATTGCAATAACCACGAAGTACTGGAAGTACTACCAGCATACGGACAAATTACAAATTCTTTTAATATTTTAGATGCATATTTAATTCATTGGTATCTTGTCTGCAGAAATCACACTTCATACTATTATCACTTTTCTATGCTATGGGTATACAAGTGTTTTTTATAAATTCTGAAGACTACATAACTATAAGAGCCCATACTTCTTTATTTTGAGGTTCATTATATTGACGATAATATTTTGCATTATTTTCATTTAATTTTTTGATAAAATGTTCGAAATAACACAACTCTACAAAAAAAATTTTATTGTTGCCTGGATATCATCGCAAATTTTTGTTTTCAAGTGCCCAGATTACGAATATATTCATGAAAGTTCTCAATGTGCTCGTATTTTCATGATTTTTGCATTTCTTATATTTTGAACAATTATAAGCTTGTTAGAAATAAAATTTAATTTTCCAGTCATGATTAGGCTTCTGCGCAACTTTTTCGCGCATACAAACATCACCTGATCCCCACTCTCAGACCCCTTGCTCCACAGAACATCTGAGATCTCAGTTATTTGACAATATTGAAGTACATATACACGTAAATCTGGATAAAGTGTCATGGATTAATATTTTGTTTCAATTACTGAATGTTCATTCTTATATATTTGTCTTCTAGTCTAAAATATGAGTTCGTCACGAAGAAAGTGTAAATATTATAGTGATTTATTTTGTTATATTTGCGGTGTTTATATACCAAAAAAACAAAAAAGAAATATCACAGACTTTGTCAAGGAGACTTATGTTGAATATTTTGGTTTCAAAATGGACAAATTAGGTAAACCATGGGTTCCTAATAAAGTTTGTAAGTCCTGTGTTGAGTCTTTACGGTTGTGGAAAAAAGGTGAACGTTCTGGATTAGACTTTGGTATTCCTATGATCTGGATGGAGCCTACGAAACATTTAGATGATTGTTACTTTTGCGTAGTAGATGTTAAAGGTTTTAATCGAAATCAAACGTGGAGATACCCAGACTTACAGTCTACGAAATGTCCGGTTCTACACAGTGAAAATCTCCCTCGGCCCATATACATTTCAAAAGTAATTCGCATGCCCTCAGAAACAATGATGTTACCAAATTCACAGAAATCGGGACCATCTACTAGTGGAAGTGAATGGAAGGTGAAACATCTACGCCAAAGTTATTTTCTCAAAATGAACTCAGTGATTTAATACGTGATCTCAATTTATCAAAACAAGGATCAGAACTGTTAGCCTCAAGATTGAAAGAAAAAAATTTATTAGCACCAACAGTAACAATTACAACGTACAGAACGCGAGAAAGAGTTATTACAATTTTTAGTGAAAATGAAGGATTAGTGTATTGTAATGATATCGCGAAGCTGCTTATAGACATGGGTTTAAAAGAGTACAAATCTACTGAATGGCGCCTTTATTGATAGTTGCAAAAAGAAGTTTAAAATGCGTCTCATTGCACAATGGAAATAAATTTGCATCAATTCCAATTGCCCATTCAACGAAACTCAAAGAAGAATATGAAAATGTAAAATTAGTTTTAGAGAAAATTAAATACTCTGAGCATCAATGGCCGATCTGTGTGGATTTAAAATGGTTAATTTTTTACTTACCAACAAAGTGGATATACAAAATACCCTTGCTTTATTTGTATGTGGGATAGTAGAGCAAAGCAACTTCATTGGGAACAAGATGTTTGGCCTGTAAGAAATTCTTTAACTGTCGGTAAAGCCAACGTAATAAGGGAGCCGCTGGTGAGCAGAGACCAAATCATACTTCCACCATTACATATTAAGTTAGGTATGATTAAGCAATTTGTAAAAGCGTTGAACAAAGACGGAAATTGTTTTAATTACATTTGCAGAAAATTTCCGAAGCTTAGTATGGAAAAATTGAAAGGTGGAATGTTTGATGGTCCTCAAATACGGCAATTGATGAAAGACTCAGATTTTATCAAAGTTATGACTGTTCCGGAAAGTAAAGCTTGGAAAAGTTTTGTGTTGGTTGTCGAAAATTTCCTAGGTAACCATAAAGCAGCAAATTATGAAGAAATTGTGCAAAATGTGCTGACAAACTTTCAGACTTTAGGAGCAAATATGAGTATTAAGTTACACTATCTCCGCAATCATCTAGATAAATTTCCGGATAATTTAGGAAATTATAGTGAGGAACAGGGAGAGCGGTTTCATCAAGATCTAAAAGTGATGGAAGAAAGGTATCAAGGTCGATGGGATTGTCACATGATGGCAGATTACTGCTGGTCTTTGAAGAGAGATTGTCCCTGAAAATTATAGAAGAAAAGCTCATAAAAGGCGTTTTATGGAAATATGAAATATATTTTCGACATTTTCCTCTTTATTTACTTCGATGTATCCGAATTTCTCGAAACATAACTGACATTATAAATATATCTGTTATTTTGTTTCTTGTTTTACGATTTTTGTTATGTAAAATGAAAATAAAGATTTAAAAAGAAATCAGAGCAAATCCTACAAAATCATTGATAGTTTCACGAATTGTGTGCATAAATAAACCCAAAATCATTTTCATATCTAGGCAACAAAACCATTGTAGACCAGTGTAATAGTCGCATTACAGTACGCAACTTCAGAACGCTCAACAATATCCTGTACTCCACAGAATCAACAGAAGATATCGCAAATAAGAATGTAACTAAAACTTTCCACAGTATCCTCTGGAATAATTCGAAAATTCACTGTGCCTTGCCGAAACGAGTTTCACGATATGAATAAGGACAGATATTCAAATGATAAATTATTGCGGATTCTCATCAGATTCAGAACGAACGACCTCCCGAGATGATTGCTCGTAAAACCTGCGGCATCGCTCCTTAGCGATGAATCTCCCAAATGAGATTATAAAGAATATTGCAGACATAACCGAAGGGTTAGTTTTCGAATGGCTTTCAGATTCAAAGCAAATTCGTAAATCTTCATTTCGCGCCAAGAATCAATCTTTTCGCACTTGAAGCGACGCCGAATGAATGACGCATTCAAAAACATTGTACTTCAAAAGTTTCCGCAAAATGAAAGCGGAAATATTGGATATTGTTGGCAAACCATGAAGTACTTGATAAGGGTCTTCGAATAATTTTAATATGGACAAATGTTCAATCGAATAGTATCATGAAATTATTGAATTCTATAGCCCATAGGCGGACAAAACTATTGCGCAATATTTAGTACTATCCCATACAAACTGATCATGTTTGAACCATATTAAACGGAAATAGATTGTGCTGTCTATTGGGCAGTATCCTGTCAGTTTGTATCGATAAATAATTAATTAAAATCATGAAATAATTCTCCACCAAATTTACAGAAATATTTCGATTCAGTCATTCTCATCATAACATCTACGATCTACGATATCATAATAAATATAGACGCCGGTATTTGTTTTAATGTTAACGGGAAGTACTTTGTAGATTTCGTGCCCTTGCGAGTGTCAAAATATACCGCAAAACGCAAAATATTATTGCATTGACTTTTTACATAGCTCCACAAGATTGCCGACTTGAATGTTCAATTTCCATTTCAACTGTATACCTATGCCTGTCTTTGTGTCTGTTAAGACATATGGACAACAAGTGATTCTATTGCTTCAATATTTTTTAAAGTAGGAATCCTGCGAACATTATCTACCACAAAATGAATAAATCAGAAAATTTATTATAAAACAAAAATTTTTCTCGACGTAATGAATCATCTTAATTCAATTTGACCATAAATCTTATATATTCATACCAACTGCAATTTGGCGAATGCGCCAGTATAGAAAAGCTTCATTCTCGTTAGCACTTAGTAAAAATACAGGCAACCGCTATAACGGTGTGACTGGATATACAAGAGATCTATTGGATATGGCAGTAAATATATTGAGGCGTTCAATATACATAGAGGTGAATATGAGAGGGCGCTCAGTATATTGTGGGTTGGATATAAAATTCGATTGCAATGCGAGCACTAATTGTCATATCAAGTGCCTTAAGAATGTGAAAATATTCTCTACGTAACTTAATTAATACCCGAAATATGGTCATCTGCTCAGATCCCGAAAATAGAAAATTCCAAATAACTCAAAAACAAAAGTTGATAACTGAAATTGGTTTTAACGAATTAATTTTTCTTGAAAATCGATAGCGAGAAAGGGGTCGTTTTTTCTATCTGCAATGTTTCACATAGCTGCCCCACGAAACCGTCGAATTTGGGATATCCTGTACATGATTCCTCTGTCCAGCTCTATTTGAGAACTTAGGAGAGAAAATACTGTTTATTCAGAAAGTTAATAACTAGATTGTGAAGTAGGGAAAAATTAAAATTTATTTCCGTAAAAGTGACTGCTGATTGGAGAAACAAAAGATGTGTTACTTCAAATTACGGAACCCAATCCAATAAAAGTGAAATAACTGAAACCAATTCCAAACTGTGTGTTCCAAACTGTTGTATTATATTCCATACTCTACAGTCACTACACATACCTCAACAGAATATATAATGGCGAATCGGAATTCATTACAGTGACTATACCTGAGTTACTATTAGTTTAATGGTGCCAAGGAATCATATTATTGTTAAAAATAGATAGGTACATAATTTCCGACCGCTACTTGAGTTTCGGATAGGTTCTCTGATAAAGTACACATAATTATTTAAGCCACAAAAACTTTCTGCTAATTTCAGATAGGTGTAACACCTTGTGGCACGTGAATTTCTAAGCAATATCATCGAGTGAAAGAGATCTTTATAGAGGGCGGCAACAAAAATCATACATTCACGACACCCAACAGCTGACGCGCTACAACTCGTATGACCCCTCAATAAAACAGAGGAGGAGTTGAAGCTATAGCGACTACAGCATATCCTATAGAAACTAATGATGGATGATGTTTTGAATCTTAAGCTGACGAATTATCAGAAAGTTTTTGATTCTGTTATTTTATAAGAAAAATTCTCTGGAAAAACACGCCATGTTGTTGTTTCACTGAGTCCAGCTCAGTCTAATGGGTAAACAAACGCTTCCCCATACTTCAACGTTTCAATTCAATATTATCTCGAAAACGACCACCCTTGTTGGTTTATCTTTTTGGCGGAACGTTCTCATGAAACTGTCGAATACTTGGACAATTAGTTGGTGATAACTTGAAATTAACGAATTTTCCTGAAACTGTCCCCCTTAAGGCTGTTTTTCATAGAACAATTCGACAATTTCAACACATTACTGTGTGTCGTGTACAAAGTTTGTTTTATAAAATACTTCACACTTCTTGAATATCAGGTTATAAACAGGGGAATCAGTGATCCATCTACATTTCATTTATTTTAGAAATGCACTTAATTTGAAAGACTTGTAAGTAAAGAACTATTAAAAAGATTTTCCCTTCCTAACGTCCAAGCAGAATAGTAATAAATTTCCTTAAGGCTGCAATCACATGCTAAAGATTATTTTAAATCTTCAACCCGTATTCCTGCGAACGCTTCCGGACGCACAAGGCCCAGAAATGACTTCACATCGCATCGATAAGATGGAGAACAGGGCACACCAAAAGGCCTAGCCGCGGTGTTAAGTCAAAGAAAAGCAAAGCCAAAAACAGGGTGCGGTTAAACGTCGCCCTTTCCTAGCAGGGTCGTATCGATCTCTGAGAGGCAGAACGCGCCGCCACTATACCAGCCGGCCGGGGCTACGCTCATGGTGTTATGTGTGCGGAGTTCAATTCAGATTCAGTTGACCCACGTGAATATAATCACATGAAACTGTGGCATTGTTTGCTTAGAATATTCTCCGCCAACACTAGATCTTTTCTTTCTTATGGGGATTCTTTTACTGGCAATATTCGAAAGAACTATTGTCAACTATATAAATGGTTAAGCCCGCTTTAATCTAGTTCAAGAAAATTGTACTGAGTTAGAGCTTTCCATTTCTTTAGACAGCTACTTTTCGGTATTTCCATAAATTTCAATTTATAGCGACATAATACTTCATTTTGTATTAACGTAATAAATTTCATTACTAGTGGAACGACAATTCTATGTAGAGATTAAATGTGAAGTTAGCTTCGAGAATGTTCTTGGATGCATTTTCCCCATTTTGAGAGTTTAACGTTGAATGCATTGCAATGTTGGAAAAAACAGTTTTAACGTATTATCTATAATCCGCCACAATTCATAGGGATCTAACCTATTTTTAGCAATTGTGCACATGATATCAAATACTAATAGATTGTTGAATACAATGCGACAAGTAAATAAGGCATAATTTCAATATTTCAAATTCATTTTTCGGTAGACGGCTAATTAGTTACAAATGTTTCTTTTGGATATGTCCAGACATATGACAACAAAATTTGATATTTTTGTTGGCGCATATGTTCCCACATGAGAAATAATAAAGATATAAATTGAGATTTGGCAAGAAACCTCCACATTATTGATAACAGCATTGTTGTAGCGAGTTACGTTTATTCTTCTTGAAAAAGTGTCGAAATTCCCTCACTCGCAAAATCCTTTTTTCCCTTGACGTGATCAAAGAGAGCCTTCATCGTGATTTTAGCCCCCTATCCGCTTCCTCTTCCACATCATTACAAAACGTCTTGTCCCATTTTATTTTTTCCTGGAATTCTAATCGCTTGAAAAATACGAAAAATGTATGAACCACCTCACAAAACATGCAGAATTTTTCGTAATCATTTGGCACCCGCAAACGCCCAGAAAAATTTTTTCTTCAAAAGTTCAAGAATTTTTCCCACGACCCATGGATGTTCAGGCAGGTCTAGTTTCTACTACGTATCCAGATTCGTTCTGATGGTGCTCTACCTCCAAAAACGAAAAAGACGGTTTTCACCTTTTAGTTAGGAAATTCGATTTTCATCATGTCTATGTGTGCGGGAAACTATAAAACAGTTTGATATTATAATGTCCTACGATCATAACCAACTGAGGATTTTCTATTGAGAAAAAATTTTTACTGATGATTTTTAGATATTTTTGCCATTAATCATACCCACTAGCCTCTTTTGTGCAAGAAACTCAACATTCGCGCTTCTACGCTTTCTGGAAACAATGAAAATAGTCTAATACTATATTATGCTACGAACACAAGAACCAACTGAAGATCATTCAACTACAAAAATTTATTGTAATTTTTGCCATTCGTGTTCTTCGTCTCCTTTTTCTTCTTCGGCTCTCTCATGGGCAGCACTCAAATCATTTGGCCCACTGTGCTTGCCGTGTTGTGTTATTTTGTTATTAATCGTACAAACACTTTTGATAAAATTTGCAAGACTGTTGTAGGGGCCTTCTTGATCATCAGGGCGCTGGGTGTTTCAGCGCCCAAGGTGTTCAGTCTGGTCACCTTATGAGTGGGATATTCGAAGAGTATGTGTTCCGTTATTCGTCAATTTCTAGGCAACCACGGCGCCGTGTGGTTTCTCATGACAAGTAGGTGTTGTCTTCGTTTGGAAATAATGGAATGCTAGAGAGAGTGAAGCGGCTAAGCAGAAAGAAAAATCTTTGGTACTCTTTATGTACACACGACACTAACACAACATAAACAGACGAGCTATTTGCTAGTGCCATAGCGACAGGGAAACGAGTTTTTTCCTCAGGTTTTCTCACTCGTTTATTGAATCATATGCAAGATAGTATGGTTCCCCTGTTACATTTCCTGAGCTCACACTTGTGTTTTTTCTGACACACACCAAAATTATAGATACAAGCATTTATTGTAAATACAATTATTCAAAATTTTGTAAATCTTCTTTCAAAAATATATATATATATATATATATATATATATATATATATATATATATATATATATATAAAATAAACACCTAATATTTGTGTATTTGTGAAAAATGAAAGGAGTTTTCCATCTGAACGAACGTAGAAAAAATCAAATTTCACGATAACAAACATTGAAAATTCGTGAATTGTGGTGAAGATTTAATCATCGATAAACAGCAGGTGCCAGATAAAAAAAAACTACTAATTCCAAATGCCTACATCCAAAATGAAATGTGCTATATCCGATAAGAGCTTATCGAAAGCTGCTTATCGAATACAGTGCGCCACATGTGTTTTTATGAAAATGTGTGAGCGAAAATAAAGAAGAACTAGATAAAATTCGAAAAAAAAAAGGTGCCATATGAAAACTCCAACCTCTGAATTCAATGAAAAAATTAAAAATACTTGAGAGCTCAAAACTAGCCTTTAAACTGAGAAACAAACTGGTCAAATCCAGAACCATACAAGGAACAATCTGTGAAGTACATCATTATAATATAAGAGCCGCAAATAACCTAACACAAAGTAACATCAGGACGGAGAAGGAAGACTTGTCTATCAAGTTATCATCTCATTTAACAGCCTACCCAAAGGAATAAAAGACCTAAAAGTTATGAAGTGTTTGTGAAAAAGTTAAAAATATATCCTTGGAATGTAATAGTAACATCATACATATCATCATTTATTTTTCTTCACTGTATCATTCTTTTGCTTATATCAAAACTCATCCTTGTAATATCATGATTTGAATAACTATAAATTATTACTTGTTTTATGAGACTCCATGCAAACAGCTTTCTTTTAGCTGATTTATGGTTTTATTACTAATAAAAAAATGTGCTCGTTCAATACATTTAATAGAAAAAATGTACTGCTTAGAAAATTACATTTTCACAGGAAAATTAAACATTTTATCAAAATATTTTGCAGGACACAGAAAATTTTCAAACAATTCAAGGAACCAGTTCACCAATAACAACAACGGTCAGTGGCGAACTGCAAAAACTTCTGTGAAGTAGAAAGACGTATGACTTTGAAATTAAATACACCAAATTTGAATACCAAATCGTGTAGACCCGTAAGAATAGACTACTTTTCGTACTTGAGGCAAATAACTTGGCAAGTAAAAGAGATATTGAAAAAACCGAAAAAACATCGAAATTTGTACATACTGTATTTTCAAAACGAAACATCCATCGAAGTTACTGTAAGGAAATTCTTCATATTTTTACATTAATTATTAGCTAACCGATTTTTCGATACTTCATGTCATAAGATATTCAAAACTGAAGATAACGTAAACATCCCTTCGTTGTTGGATGCAGACGATCAACCAGTGTTCAAATTAAGTACTTCTTCTCAAAGTTATGGCAGAGTTTACCTCAAAATTTCTTATACATTTTTCATAATCATCCTTATCATTACTATATCGCCCGCAGCATATTGATTTGTAGTTTCTTAAATGAATACAGGTTCAGTTTCGCATTCATCTTCAAGTGTTGAAGTATACTTTCAATAAAACCAACACTAATTACTTTTTACGTTCATCTTTTCTACATAGCATGCACTTTGATGATTTCGTGTTTAGTCACTTTGTAAATTGCGCCTTCTGCTATAAATTCCTCTAATTAATGGACCGTTTTAATTAAAATTCAGAATTCCTGTCGAAGCCTCTATTTCGCTTTTTCCCAGACAATATTGCCTTTGTTCTATTTACTCGCCTTTAAGGTCGCAACAAAAGTATTTTTCTGAAAGAAATATTCAGGAACTTTGCCATACCGTTTTTTCTAGACGTGAAAAATCTACGATTCTATTTTCAAGTCAAACTGAAGAACTCAGTTGAAAAAACTTTGTAGTTATTAACCTGTTTATATTCATCAAAGTCTTCTAGAGTACCTGGAATACTAAGCTTCTATTTGAATACTAATACATATTGTTTACATATGAATATTTCTAATATAAACTGATTATTTCAAATTGAAAAACTATGATTGCAAGCGTTTTGATGGGTAATACGCAGTTAGAATATTCTTTCTTTTTGCTTTCCTTGATATTTCAAATTAATTCGTTATTTTCCGAGATGAACGTATACTGGTAAGAGCGTCCCAGACTGTTAAAAAGTAGATTATACAAAAAACCGGAGTAACAGCTGCGCATGGGGGTTAGCGCAAAGGAAAAATGACTACCGTTCTTTCTCTCGCTTCCCATATGACCAAATTGCAGATGACTCATTTTCTAGGGAAGGAAAGCCAGAACCTACCCAGCTGCATCAAATCAAAGTGTAGCAGCAGAAGTCCTACCATCAAATCTGGAAGATAGTATAACCTAATGCAAAACACCCCACTTATTGGCATATCGAACATTGCCTTGGTAAAAGGTTCTTGTTGCCTACTAATACAGGGGAAAGAAAAAAAGCATATTCCGCCAAATACACACACCACAAAAATTGTCGCATCACCTGGTATTCTGAATTCCACAATCGATTAAGCAGCTCGGTCGCAGTTTCTTTGTCAACATATGTTCTTGGACATATGGTAGGGAAAATATCTTATCTATGTACTAACATTTATTTCCATATGATCTCAAACACGTCTGAAGCAAGAATGAGTTTATTTGACTATCAATATTCTTTCAATTTCTCTTCAGTTTTCCCGCTAAACTAATGCAAGTTTTCTGTGTTTTTTGTTGATTTTCGAATCTTTAAATCTTTATTGTAATGGCTGCTAAACGTCCTGGTCGCTATTTAAGTGATCCTGAAGTGGTAAAAATTGTAACACTTCTAGAGGAGGGCGAAGCCAACGTTACGTGGCTAGCTTATTGAATGTTAACCAAAGCACTATTTCAAGAGCAATCAATCGGTACCACGAAACAAGGGAATATGGAAGAAGGGCCGGACAGGGAAGAAATCGGATAACAACACCAGTTGATGATCGTTGGCTTCGTTTAACTGCACTAAGAGTTCGGCACTGTACGGCTAGAATGCTACAAAATGAACTTGCACTTTCCAGAAATGTACACATTTCATTGCAAACTGTTAGGAACAGGCTAAGAGAAGACGATATCAGACCAAGGGTGGCTTCTACCGGCCCGCGTCTCACCAGACAGCATCAAGTTGCATGGCTTTAGTTTGCGAGGGAACATGCAAATTGGGGTATTCCAGAATAGTCCAATGTTCTCTCTTCCGACGAGTCCAGATTCTGTTTAATATCAAATGATCAATGATGAACGGTATCAGCAATGCAATATCCGGCAAACCGAAAACTTCAGAGGGGGCTCAGTAATGGTGTGGAGAGGCATTTCTTTCCATGGTGGAACTGATTTAGTCCTACTGAATAATGAAAGAATGACAGCGGCTAGATAAATCGCAGATATTCATGAACCTCATGTTGTACCCTTTAGCCCATTGATTGACGAAAACTTCATTTATATGCATGATAATGCTCGGCCTTATGCAGCTAAAGTAGTTACAGAATTTCTGAAAAATGCCAAAATTCATATTTTAAGACGGCCAGCCAGAAGTCCCGACTTGAATCCCATAGAACATGTTTGGGACAACATGGGGTGGCAAATTCAGCAACGTAAGATGCCTCGTAGAACACTCCAACAACTAGAAAATCTGCTTCCTGAAATTTGGAACTCAGTGACTCAAGAGTACATCCAATTTGTTTGAAGGGCTTCCGAGACGTATACTGGCAGTAATTAGAGCCCCGGGAAGGAAACACCCGATTTTGAAAATGATTAGTAACCATTCGATGCTAGTTGATTGGTCTCTTCGCGAATGATTGAAGATGATAGAATTTTTTAATTTTTCATTGACTCGAAAAGTGTTGATATTTTCCATCATACACTCATCTCTTTTGAATGACATCTTCTTATTTTATACTTTTGAAAGTTACCAAGCGACTCTTGAATGACCAACCTAAAAGTTTATATAGTATTGTCGTAAAAGTAGGTTGATGCGACAATTTTTGTGGGAAGTGTATTTTCGTTCGCTTTTTCAAGGATATTCTCTACCTCCAACAAAAAGGAATATACCATACAAACTGAAGGCTGCGTCTACCCTACGAACGTAGACGTTAGGTTATGTAAAAATCATGTGGAAAATTTAGCTTAAGTCTACTATAATATAAAATAAATGTTCATTTCCGTAATTTACTAAAATTATTCGGTTATCTGAAATATATCATAAATAGTAGTTAATTATTATATATTTTAACTTATAGAATTAAGCGTAAGTTGTGTATGCATGAAATTCATGAATTACTTATTTTTGGTGAACTAGTAGCTATCTGTATATTCACATTATTGTTATCGTTTTTAAATACATTGGTATTCAATTGATTCAATTTTATTTTCGCAGAAAATCCTGAAAAACTTTGTCTACGTTTCTGACTACAAATTTTAGACGTTTAGTGTAAACGTTCTATTTGAAACGAGGACAGCATTCGCAAGCAACAAAAAAGACAGAGAAGGTCGAAGAGAGGTAGTTGGATTCTTCCTGAAGATTTGTACGGGGGTTTCTATCAAAAATCTGGCAATAAATTAGTGCCCGTTCCAAAACAAATTCAGAGAAACTACATTCCCTTTTTAAATATGCCACATACCACATTTCTAAGGGATTTGCATATTAAATGACCTTTTACTACTCTACGTGTTTACCAAATAGACAATGCTTTTAAGTTTTAAGATTATGTTTTGATTTGGAATACCAAACTGTTTCAAAAAATCATCGCGCGCGCACCTAACTAAAAATTCGCTTCTCTCCAAAAATCGATAGAATTAATTAACCGTATCAACTTACGCGGCCGTCTGGTCTGTATCAAAAGGGGAACATTCGCCCGAACTATCCACACATTCAAGTCGGACACAAAATTGTGTGTAAACCAGAGCTTCAAAGGATTAAAGCTTCATTACAGTGGAACCTGTGAATAAACCTGAGCAAGGTATCTCAACAATGCATTGCAGCTTGATTAATTGCCTAGTAATTAAATACAATGTTCAGACGGCTTGCTGTTAAGCACAGAAGATGGATTATTGCGGCCTTCAGAAACTGCAGATATCATGAGCTCAATATGGAGCATTATTATATTATTAAACTATATATTGTATCCCGGTTCGAAGCACACCGATTATCAGGTTGAATGGGCTCGGAACAGAACCAGACACATTTGCTATATAGAGTGCTTCAGGCGTGGCATTGCTATTAGAAGACTATTAATAGTTCGCAAATATTTCCCATTCCTCAATTATCCAATATATACACACAACCAAATTTATATGGAATCACTCGGTATTCCACATTATTGATTGTTTTAACCAAGCATCTTTCACTAAAACTAGAAGTTGCATACGAAGTTTCATTTGTACAAACACAACTTTCAATCAAGATTTATGAAAGTCACAGGAAACATGCTGCTGCTTATTTGAATCATATTTTGGAAAAAATTCAACTACTACTTGGAGAATGCTATGCAATTTTACAATTTTTGTTAAAGGTAGTTGTACAATAGGTGTGTATAATTGTGTAAAATGAGTACGTTTATCACGTAATATAGAAATTTAAAGTTTTTAAGGAATTTTACTTAATAATTGCGATTCGTAACGCGTTTCACTACACCGTAGCTTCTTCAGACGAATGATTATGCAGAAAAATGTAAATGAGAATATAACTATAAATGTTCTTGAGTAATTAAAAGCTTACTGGTCGCCTCCTCCTAAGTGGTTATTTATGACAGGTATATCCAATAAAATTAAGGAATAGATTGCTTCCCGAAAAGATTCAATAGAGGTGAAGGCTTAAATCGACTTGTTCATTGATGATTCTACCCGAGTGTTTGTATTTATTTATTTCTAAAGTTTCCCAAAGATCTACCTTCCAATATTTATTATCTGTATGCAAAATTTCAAACTGTGGGTCGAAAGAATGATTATTTTCTAAGAGATGATTCGCGTAATTTGAATCTGATTTTTTATTTGAAAAACTGCGTTTATGTTCCGATATTCTAATATTAAAATTTCTATGTGTTCTACCAATGTAGAAATTATCACAGTCATTGCAATTCAATCTATAAACACCTGATTTATTGTTTTACCTGGTTTGGTTTTATTATTTTTATATATTTGCCTAAATTATTATTACTTTGAAAGCTATGTTGAAATTACTTAAGAATACTTCAGTTTCTCACTTATAATGCCAACGTAGGTTAAGGTGTTGAATTTTTGTTTCAATTTATCGACAGGGTAAACTTCATTCAATGCGATTCTACTTTGTTTTTTATTTAAAATATTATTTTTAGTTTGGGATTGTAACCATTATTTTATTATATAATTTATTTTATTATTATAACTAATAAATAATATTTTAAATAAAAACAAAGTAGAATCGCATTGAATGAAGTTTACCTGTCGATAAATTGAAACAAAATTCAACACCTTAACCTACGTTGGCATTATAAGTGAGAAACTGAAATCATTCTTAAGTAGCAATAATTTCAACATAGCTTTCCAAACTAATAATAATTTAGGCAAATATATAAAATAATAAACCAAACCAAAAAACAATAAATCAGGTGTTTATAGATTGAATTGTAATGACTGTGATAATTTCTACATTGGTAGAACACATAGAAATTTTAATATTAGAATATCGGAACATAAACGCAGTTTTTCAAATAAAAATCAGATTCAAATTACGCGAATCATCTCTTAGAAAATAATCATTCTTTCGACCCACAGTTTGAAATTTTGCATACAGATAATAAATATTGGAAGGTAGATCTTTGGGAAACTTTAGAAATAAATAAATACAAACACTCAGGTAGACTTCATCAATGAACAAGTCGATTTAAGCCCTTCACCTTATTGAATCTTTTCGGGAGCAATCTATTTTAATTTTATTGGATATACCTGTCATAAATAACCACTTGGGAGGAGAGCGACCAGTAAGCTTTTAATTACTCAAGAACATTTATAGTTATATTCTCATTTACATTTTCTGCATAATCATTCGTCTGAAGAAGCTACGGTGTAGTGAAACGCGTTACGAATCGCAATTATTAAGTGAAATTCTTAAAACACAGTACTTGCTTTTTTATTATTGATAATGGAATTTTACCAAGTAAAAGCCTCCCAAATTCAAAAAAAATATATAAGTTGTTTTGATTCAATTCTCCTTTCATTTTCATTTCATAGTATATTAAAAAGTTTCACAAGAAAATGAATTGAAGAGAAGTAAAATTGAATAGAAATTTCAATTATTAGAGACAAGTTCATAAGAAGCTGACTGTTCGAAACCAACTGCCAACTCGACAGTTAAGAATCTAGGAAATTAACAGTTACAAGAAACAGTTTCACTGAAACTGATATTTAGTTAACATCATTGTATTTTATATGAGAGTCCATAATGTAATTTACAAATTTCTGGATCTCATTTCTGCTTTTCCAAAGAACACTTCAATTCAGAAGATGTTTGTTCTTTCTGGTAAGCAAATTGTGTGAATTTTGGTTTTTGAATTTATACAAAATAGTTACGTCTAGGGTGAAATTTCTATGTAATCAGTAGTGTTCCTTTATTTTTTACTAATTTCTCGCTTTTGTCTTTTGGATACTCCCAAAAAATTTTAGTTTGAGAAGAACTTTTATTTTCTATTTCATCAATTTAATCTAGAAGTAATTCTCTTGCTGTTTTGAGCTGATATTTATTGTTTATTATAATTCATGAATCTTATTCGATTCTTATCTGATCTGATATGCATCAGAACTGTTGAGTACAAATTGAAAATTTGAAACTATAGATCTGCATCATATATCTCTGAAGTATTTATTTAATACTTTTGGAACTGAAAATTTGGAATATTGTGAATTAATATTAGAGTTGTTGATGATTGAATTTCTATGCCTAAAGGGTGATTGAACAATTTGTTTTTTGAATAAATGTTAGAATGTTTTAATTTCATCTTATGCTAGCTCAATTGGAGAAAGTTGAGATTTTCGAATAGAATGTATCTCTTTGAATTGGGATAGTAGTGAATAGTGTTGAAATTTGTGTGGTTGATGAGTCAGTATCCATAAAACAATACTGGAAGCTGCGTTACCCTTAGGATGACATATATGAGAGAGTTCCATGTAACAGTATAGACAGAGTTGGATATAAGAAAACGTTCAGTATATTTGGGGTTAAGTATATAAGGCGTTGAGTATATGAGGCGATCAGTATATTAGGCTCATTAGTTATATATTAAAGCATCATGAATTGTGAGAATACAGAAACACATCAAACGACATCAACGACATGAAAAAAACAAGGAGCAGTATCAGAAGCTCTTTCCGCCTTGAAAATTCGAGGTTCATCAAGTGAACTGAGGAACAAGAAAACTGATATAAATTGTAGTAACTTATCCACATGAGTTCTGAAAAAGCTTACCAACAATATTTTCTTTCGATGAAGCAAACTGGATCAAAATTTTTTTCTGGAAGAAATTTTCAAGAACTAATAGTGGGTATAACAAAATTCTGAACTAACCAAAGAAATGAACTCCAAAAGTAAAACAAGAACGAACCTTTCTCATTTTTTAACTAATGTAAACAGGTACTAAACCGCCCTAACAATCAAGATCATTTAATTCCCAATAGAAATACAACAGAAAATGCCCGTCTTCTTGCTGATCTTAGTTCAGGAACGCTCGGCAATTGCCAACAAAGGACAAGTTCACGCCGTCACCGCTGCGTGTTCTGGTGTCCTGTCATCATTTCACTTTGCGTGAGCATTTTGTTGTGTGTTAAGCATTCAGTCATCAACCATTATTCAATTCATCATTAATATATTATATATAACACACATCCCAACCTATCTTTCATACATCCCATTCACGACGCCGCTCTAAAATACTTATTTGACAGAGGAAACATTCACATTTAACGGTTTTGAAAGGTAAATACAATACATTCTACCAATCTCTCCGAGATATCATGGATCAGCAGAATATGTTTAGCGCTACAGTTTCTTCATTCTGAAAACCTCCACTCATGAAAAGCTTGCTGCTTCTGACCTGATCTAAAAGCGTTGATCTCATGATATTTGACTAATAGATGCCCAACACTGACGAGTTTTAACGAGAACGAAATCATTCAGCCAATTCCGTTTGCTGCAAACTAAGATAATAAGTTTTGAGGGAAGAAGAATATTTTCTGTACACAAACG